>OY728126.1:1779227445-1780594562 GCA_963277665.1 Viscum album | reverse complement strand
GATTTCCTACATGATGGTATTTTATTTGTAATTTTTAGACATCAAATAATATAATTTATTTATGACACAATAATGATGCAGTAATTATCTTATTAATGAAATATTGACATAATTGATAATATAAATACCAAAATAAATGTAATTTAAGACTTTTTATGAATTCCACTAATTTTCTAGGTCACTATGATATATTATTGTTGATTTAATCAACTTGGTTCGAACATATAATTCTGTTATGACTTTCACAAAAATCATATATCAAATAGTGTCAAAATTGACACAAAATAGTTTTTAAATCAAATATTATATTATTAATTGTTATTTTATTCCTAAAAATCTAAGGTTCGGCCAAATGACTTAGATAAGGATATATGTATTAATAATATACAATTTGGGGTTCGTTTGGAATGTTATAGTAAGTTTATTAACAATATAGTGAAAGAAAACAAAAAGACACGGTAAAAGTTAAATTAATTAACTTAGAGTTAAATCTAATTGATAAGGTTAAAATAATACCCTAAACTTGTCTAAATCCTATTGGTTGATAGGATTTCGACCCATCCCCACTTTAGCTTCGAAATAAGACCCTTTGGAACCATTATAAACCGATTTTGACTTTAATATAAAATAATATTTTGAGATATTCCTAAGGTGCCCCTCTCCTCCCTTATAAAAGGGCACCTCCTCCCCCTCCTCCTCACACCAATTTGAGCACTCAAGCTCGGCCAACCCCTGCCATTTTCCCTTCTCAACTTCCCTAGAATAATCCTAGAGGTCCTGGTCTTCTCCAAAGACCAATCTTAGTTCCTTAAGTGGAGGATTCAAAAAGGCGTTCCAAAGAAGAGGTAATATCCATTACCGATCTTTTCAATTTCTTTCTTCTTCAACTTCTTCTTCTTTAGTTGTTTCATGATAAAGTAATAACATCAGTATTACTTACATACTGATATGTTATTATAAATATGAAACAACCCTAATTCACCTTCTATCCATCCTACGGAAAAATGAAATCACCGCGCGTGCGTACGTACGGAATACCGTCTCCACGCCGTGGTGTAATCTATTTTCCACCATCACCTTACAAGGATGGGTATAATGGTGTAATCAGTAACTATATATGATTATTATTAAGTAATATTGATACTGAAATAATATATATATACACTCCAATACAATTCCACGATCATAGGAACGATATCATCACTCGTGCGTACGTACGGAATACCGTCTCCACGATGTGATGCGACTCGTTCTACATGATCTTCATTTCATAATGATTATATAAATGAATTGAATGAATGAATATGGTATATACTACACTAATACCATTCTGGAAATGAATTATCTATAACCTAAAGATAAGAATAAGAATTTATTCGACAAAACACGCATAAGAACAAAAAGTTATAAAGACCCGAGTAACAAGTAACAATGAACTATTACTAACAAGAAGCTAATAATATGACCATATATGATCTCATATCAACATGTATGATTCTGGAATAAGTCAATAACATTATTTAAACCATTATACAGGAGCTTCAGACACGAACAACGCAAATCGGACCTAAGGTAAGGGAAATATCACAATCTCATTTTTATCCGAGATTGTTTATTCGTAAGTATTTACTGGGGTGTATTTTATCATCCACATACATGTTCCCTCAATATGTAATATTATTTCCATCCACCTACAATTGTTTAAATCCAATTTTACCCTTCTATGAGTTTTTAGTAAAGGATATGAAAGGAATCTTTTTTTCGTTTTTCGTACGAGGTACTTTTTGACTTTTCCGACAAAAGTACGAAGAATGTTTTTTTTTAACTTATATGGCACGAACGGATTTATACTGTTTTATAAAGCCTTATTTTCATGAAGCTTCCTCTAAAATAATTCATGACTATTTTCAATAAAATCTCTTTCTTTTAAAATTGCATGATGGTTTGTGAAAAGAAATTGATTTTGAAGAAGAAAGGATATTTTCCTCAAGAATTCAATTCAAGTGTTTTATCAAAATTATTTTCCATCTAAGATAATAAAGAGTTCTGTTTCTATCCATATTTTTACATTGATTTGACTATGTTGTGATGGAATTATGTTTATGAATTCCTTTATCTTATATGAATTGATTTATGATGTCATGATGTTTCAAGAATCCCATTTTTGTTACATGTGTTATGCGATGATGTATGTTTTATGATTATGTGGCACACATAAGAAAGGATTCATTATAAGATGGGTGGGACCTATATCTCCCTCCAATGCATTGGGTAAAGATTTTATATCTCATGAGATAGACATGGCTGGAACGGAAGGTTATTTCGGTTCAGTGATACAGGACTGAAACGAGGAGTGAACTCGGTTCAGAAAGGGACTTTGTCCACTAAGATAGTCTTGGCAATGAGTCATGACTAACAAGAAATGATTTTCCATGATTATGTGTGCATGCCACAAAGTTTCAAGTTTCATGTTATGATTATGGGGATCTCATTTTCACTTCTATGATTTATCCCTTGTTATGATATTATGAGCTCTTTTGCAGGTTAAGATTTCCAAAAGCTATGTTCTTATGTATATGATGTGATTGATATTTCTTTTGTTTACCCTTACTGAGCATTTGAGCTCACCCTTTTATGTTTTCTTTTCCCCAGGATATAAAGAAAGGTTTTTAGGTAAAAAAAAGGGAAGATCTTTATGGGAGATATTGAAGATCTTTCACCACGATTAGAAGATTACGTTCCGAGTTTCCAAAGACACTAAACTATTACGATCCTTGTGTGTGTGTTTTTGTTATGTACTAAGTATTCCGCAAATGTAATGTAATGTCCATGTACGTCAAGATACGGGTCTCTACAGTTGGTATCAGAGGAAAGGTTTAGTCAACCTTTGGAAACTAGGATGCGAAAACGTTAGTGTGATCCCTAGAGATAGGTATGTCTAGGGATGTCCCTAGGGATAAGTATACATATAGGTTATAGTAATAGAATTACGCTAACAATCATAGAATTAAACCTAAGATGTTGGATATTGAAGGTACTCCCCCTTTATTATGTTGTTTTCCCTAGAATGATTTTTGCCTCTCACACAATTCTTTTGGGGTTTTAGACGATGGCTGGAACCCGAAGGAACCGTGTTAATGCGGAATGTGATGGGCAATGCAATGATTGTACCCCTGAGAAACCAAACGATATAGGAGCTGGAATGCAAAATCTTGTAGCCATGCTCACACAACTTTCTCAAGCTATGAATCATGCAGGACTTCCAAACGAGCAAAGGAAGGAGCAACATTCTGTTGAATCCTTCATGAGGCAGCGTCCACCTTCTTTCAGTGGGTCTACTAATCCATTAGTTGCTGAACAATGGATTAGTACTACTGAAAAGATATTTTCAGTTCTTCAATGTTCTGAACATGATAAAGTCATCCTAGCAGTGTATCGTTTGGAAGGAGATGCTGATCAATGGTGGAATCTTATTAAGAATACAAGGCAAAGGGATGAAATTGAGTCTATGGAATGGGACGAGTTCAAGAACTTATTTTTCAATAAGTACTTCCCTCGTATTCTTCGAACAAAGATGGAGAAAGAGTTTCTTGAACTGAAGCAAAGGGACGATGAATCTGTTGGTACCTATGAAGCAAATTTTACAAGACTTGCAAGGTATGCTTCTGGAATTATCATCCAACCTGAAAGTAAAGTTGATCGATTTTTCAGTGGCTTAAAACCAAGTCTTCGAAGGGCATTAGCTATAAGAGACTTCAGTAGCTATGAAGAAATTGTGCATTGTGCTATCAAGGTAGAAATGGAAGTTGGTGTTACATCTCCATCTCATGGTTTTGACAAGAAATGAAAGATGGAGTTCAAGGAGAAATCTCAGAATAATGGTGAAAAGAAGATGAATGTTTCCTTATGCACAAAGTGTGGAAAGAAGCATGGTGGAGATTGTCTAAAAGGGACTAGAAAATGTTTTAAGTGTGGAAAAGAAGGACATCGAGCAGCTGAGTGTCGAAGTAATGGAAAAAGGGTTTCTAATGATGTGAATAAAGCAAACACTGCAGAGAACGCACCGCCAACACTTCAATGCTTCAAGTGCAAGGAAATGGGGCATTATGCTAATAATTGCCCTAATCCAAGGGTTAGTGATGATCAACATGAGCAACCACTGAAGGCAAAGGACAAAGGGAAATCACATGCGATCACTATTGGCAATGTTGAATATGACAACGATGTGGTGGAATGATTAAGTGTTTATGTAATGGGATTCCAAAATAATGTTGTATCATTGAGTATTGAAATATTTATTGATGTGGTATTCAAAGTGATTGAGATATTTTTTGGAAATAAGATGATATGCGCATAATGAAGATGAGAAAATGAAATGTTTAATAGTATTCATGAGCTCATGATTAATATAAGGACTAAGTGATATCATGGTTTGAGTATATAGAATTTTGAGGATTTTGGTATGTGGAAAGTGTTAACTTTTAACTGCACTCATGTTTTCACTAAGGTATTCAAGAGAATACACGATTAAGGACTTTGAATGTTTGGAATGTGACCAACAAGACATATCTTATGATATGTGGGGATCAACGACAGTATTAAATCTCTGGTAATCGTTGTCACTATATTATGAGAGTGGACTGCAGTATTATTTATAAGCCTAAAGATTAGACTGGATTATGTTGGACATAAGTTAGTATTGTTTAAGGATAGAAGATTTTCGATATTATTGATGGGATGTTATAGTAACGTAGTTTTAGAAAAAGGGACAACCTGCAGGATGGGCGACAGCCCATCGCTTCGGACAAGGCTGTGGGAATCGAACCCACAACCGAAGTGCGACTGGCCTTTATCGCCTACCACTGACCTACAGGAAGTCCCTGTTTAGTAGAAACTAGTTTTATTATATTAAGCAGTATGATATATGAAGTATAAGTCCATTTAGGAACTATATATGATTAATCTTACTATAGAATGACTTATGTATATTTAATAACTTTTGATTACCTTTTGTTTGAGACAGATGGAATGACCCGTCATTCTATCACATGATCTGCTAACACTTCACGAATAACAAATTCAACTTCAGAGATGAAGTGGAAATTGTTCAAGGCACGAACAACAGTGATATTGTATCAAAATAAAGTAAGTATTTATTCTAATTCAAATTTTCAACTTTAGGGAAATGATCTTGAAAACCAAAAATGTTGTCCTAGTGATCTTATACCTGATGAATCAGATGGTACCTTAGATCGTCACAAATTTATGGATTTGTGATTACTGGCTTTTCCATATCCATGTTCTCTACCACTCTCCATCAGAACATGATGGTTAGATTTCTCTTCCATATCCATATTTTTACCTATGTGGAAACCCAGCGATTAGTTTATTTGGGTAATCGTTACATTTCATACTTTAGTTTTTAAAGCCAAGTTTTTGTATTCCTTTTTACGATGTGGGATTCTATTAAAGAATCTTTCGAATAGTAAACCATTTATAACCCCGACGAATTTCGAGGGCGAAATTCATTTTAAGGGGGGTAGAATGTAACAGCCCGAGATTTTATGAAAAATATTCTTTTTATTTCACTAATGTCTTGTGTTGTACGCTACACCAAAAGGAGCTTGCACAACACGCATCCTTGACTTGCCTTTCATACACGCAATCACGACCTTCCTCGATAGCGTGTGTAGTATGCAATAATGAGTTTCACTAAACAACGATATGCTATTAAAATATTATTAAAACTAGCCGTTATGAATAGTAATAACCACTTTTTGAAATCCAGTAAATCTTATTTTTCAAAATGAACTTTATTTTAGGATTCGGAGTATCGAATTTAGCCTAAGGTGAAATTTTGGTACTTTTCGGATAACTTTCATATTCTGATGAATAGTGAAAATTACTAAATTATAATTAAAAACAACTTTTTTAATCGAAATAATTAATAGTGATAAATCATTAATTTGAGTGGTTTTAAAGTATATTTAGAATATATTTTTACAATTTAATACAATTTTGGTCATTGGATGTAGTTTCACATTTAAACTAGACATAAACAAGTGTCAATCTTTTGATAGATATTGTTTCTTAAAAACACGCTATTTGTTTTAACAGCGGGATTTAATTATAAAATTAATTAATGCAAATTTTATGTTATGAATTTGGTAAAATAGACTTCATTTTTGAATTCGGAATATGAAATATAGCTTGGGATGAAATTTTGGCATTGTTCTGAAAAACATCAATTTTTGATGAATAGTGAAACTACTAAGTGGTAGGTTAAAAACTGAATTTTGCATAAAACTTAATTTTACCGCTTCTGTGAATGTAATTTTGAAAATCCGAGAGACACGGTTAATATCAAGGACTAAAATGTGGTTCAATGAGATGAAAATAATTTTTTGGTGAATAGTAACTTTTTATTTTTTTTACCACGGTTAATAGTAAATAAGGTAACTAAGGGTAAATATGATATTAATATTACCCTAACACATGTCCTAATTCTATTGGACAAGTGTAATTCGACCAAAAACAAACTTAGGAATAAAATATGACCATTTAGGCCCACTTGGATTAGATTAGGACATTTATTATTAATTTATTTAAAGAAGGGTTAAAATAGTTAAAATCAATGTTTAATAAGTAAATAATTTTTAATATGGGGTTATACATAAGATAAATTCGACTATAAATATTCATTAGAAATCTAAAAAGATTTCCTACATTATGGTATTTTATTTTTAATTTTTAGACATCAAATAATATAATTTATTTATGACACAAAAATGATGCAGTAATTATCTTATTAATGAAATATTGACATAATTGATAATATAAATACCAAAATAAATGTAATTTAAGACTTTTTATGAATTCCACTAATTTTCTAGGTTACTATGATATATTAGTGTTGATTTAATCAACTTGGTTCGAACATATAATTCTGTTATGACTTTCAAAAAAATCATATATCAAATAGTGTCAAAATTGACACAAAATAGTTTTTAAATCAAATATTATATTATTAATTGTTATTTTATTCCTAAAAATCTAAGGTTCAGCCAAATGACTTAGATAAGGATATATGTATTAATAATATACAATTTGGGGTTCGTTTGGCATGTTATAGTAAGTTTATTAACCATATAGTGAAAGAAAACAAAAAGACACGGTAAAAGTTAAATTAATTAACTTAGAGTTAAATCTAATTGATAAGGTTAAAATAATACCCTAAACTTGTCTAAATCCTATTGGTTGATAGGATTTCGACCCATCCCCACTTTAGCTTCGAAATAAGACCCTTTGGAACCATTATAAACCGATTTTGACTTTAATATAAAATAATATTTTGAGATATTCCTAAGGTGCCCCTCTCCTCCCTTATAAAAGGGCACCTCCTCCCCCTCCTCCTCACACCAATTTGAGCACTCAAGCTCAGCCAACCCCTGCCATTTTCCCTTCTCCACTTCCCTAGAATAATCCTAGAGGTCCTGGTCTTCTCCAAAGACCAATCTTAGTTCCTTAAGTGGAGGATTCAAAAAGGCGTTCCAAAGAAGAGGTAATATCCATTACCGATCTTTTCAATTTCTTTCTTCTTCAACTTCTTCTTCTTTAGTTGTTTCATGATAAAGTAATAACATCAGTATTACTTACATACTGATATGTTATTATAAATATGAAACAACCCTAATTAACCTTCTATCCATCCTACGGAAAAATGAAATCATCGTGCGTGCGTACGTACGGAATACCGTCTCCACGCCGTGGTGTAATCTATTTTCCACCATCACCTTACAAGGATGGGTATAATGGTGTAATCAGTAACTATATATGATTATTATTAAGTAATATTGATACTGAAATAATATATATATATACTCCAATACAATTCCACGATCATAGGAACGATATCATCACTCGTGCGTACGTACGGAATACCGTCTCCACGATGTGATGCGACTCGTTCTACATGATCTTCATTTCATAATGATTATATAAATGAATTGAATGAATGAATATGGTATATACTACACTAATACCATTCTGGAAATGAATTATCTATAACCTAAAGATAAGAATAAGAATTTATTCGACAAAACACGCATAAGAACAAAAAGTTATAAAGACCCGAGTAACAAGTAACAATGAAATATTACTAACAAGAAGCTAATAATATGACCATATATGATCTCATATCAATATGTATGATTCTGGAATAAGTCAATAACATTATTTAAACCATTATACAGGAGCTTCGGACACGAACAAAGCAAATCGGACCTAAGGTAAGAGAAATATCACAATCTCATTTTTATCCGAGATTGTTTATTCGTAAGTATTTACTGGGGTGTATTTTATCATCCACATCCATGTTCCCTCAATATGTAATATTATTTCCATCCACCTACAATTGTTTAAATCCAATTTTACCCTTCTATGATTTTTTAGTAAAGGATATGAAAGGAATCTTTTTTTCGTTTTTCCTACGAGGTACTTTTTGACTTTTCCGACAAAAGTACGAAGAATGTTTTTTTTAACTTAAATGGCACGAACGGATTTATACTGTTTTATAAAGCCTTATTTTCATGAAGCTTCCTCTAAAATATTTCATGACTATTTTCAATAAAATCTCTTTCTTTTAAAATTGCATGATGGTTTGTGAAAAGAAATTGATTTTGAAGAAGAAAGGATATTTTCCTCAAGAATTCAATTCAAGTGTTTTATCAAAATTATTTTCCATCTAAGATAATAAAGAGTTCTGTTTCTATCCATATTTTTACATTGATTTGACTATGTTGTGATGGAATTATGTTTATGAATTCCTTTATCTTATATGAATTGATTTATGATGTCATGATGTTTCCAGAATCCCATTTTTGTTACATGTGTTATGCGATGATGTATGTTTTATGATTATGTGGCACACATAAGAAAGGATTAATTATAAGATGGGTGGGACCTATATCTCCCTCCAATGCATTTGGGTAAAGATTTTATATCTCATGAGATAGACATGGCTGGAACGGAAGGTTATTTCGGTTCAGTGATACAGGACTGAAACGAGGAGTGAACTCGGTTCAGAAAGGGACTTTGTCCACTAAGATAGTCTTGGAAATGAGTCATGACTAACAAGAAATGATTTTACATGATTATGTGTGCATGCCACAAAGTTTCAAGTTTCATGTTATGATTATGGGGATCTCATTTTCACTTCTATGATTTATCCCATGTTATGATATTATGAGCTCTTTTGCAGGTTAAGATTTCCAAAAGCTATGTTCTTATGTATATGATGTGATTGATATTTCTTTTGTTTACCCTTACTGAGAATTTGAGCTCACCCTTTTATGTTTTCTTTTCCCCAGGATATAAAGAAAGGTTTTTAGGTAAAAAAAAAGGGAAGATCTTTATGGGAGATATTGAAGATCTTTCACCACGATTAGAAGATTACGTTCCGAGTTTCCAAAGACACTAAACTATTACGATCCTTGTGTGTGTGTTTTTGTTATGTACTAAGTATTCCGCAAATGTAATGTAATGTCCATGTACGTCAAGATACGGGTCTCTACACATTAACCTTATATGATTTGTTTTATGATGTCATGATGTTTCAAGAATCCCATTTTTGTTACTTGTGTTATGCGATGATGTATGATTTATGATTATGTGGCACACATAAGAAAGGATTCATTATAAGATGGGTGGGACCTATATCTCCCTCCAATGCATTGGGTAATGATTTATATCTCATGAGATAGACATGGCTGGAACGGAAGGTTATTTCGGTTCAGTGATACAGGACTGAAATGAGGAGTGAACTCAGTTCAGAAATGGACTTTGTCCGCTAAGATAGTCTTGGCAATGAGTCATGACTAACAAGAAATGATTTTCCATGATTATGTGTGCATGCCACAAAGTTTCAAGTTTTATGTTATGATTATGGGGATCTCATTTTCACTTCTATTATTTATTCCATGTTAAGATATTATGATCTCTTTTGCAGGTTATGATTTTCAAAAAGATATGATATGATTTTTATTTCCTTTGTTTTCCCTTGATGAGCATTTGAGCTCGCCCTTTTTTGTATGATTTCTTTTCCCCAGGTTAGGAATATGGATATTAAGTAGAATATGCTAAAAGGGACCCTAGATTTGATGAAATAAATGGGAGACACTGTAGAATATTTATGAACCAGTTGTTTATGTTTCTCAGTTTCTAAAGACACTATACCTATACGGTCCTTTGTGGTTTTGGAATATTTTGTAATAAGTGTGCTTCAATTTTGAAGTATTAACAATGTATGTAAAGTATGGGTCGCTATAGTTGGTATCAGAGGCAAAGGAGGTAGGAATGTATCCGATCCTTGGGAACTCTCACATGTGAGCGTTGGACGAAGCATGGCTCTCCGCCCAAGGGATTCATGAGGAAATGGATGCCATTGGGGATAGTGGTGTGTCCCGCCCAGGGGGTGTAGCTGCCCATGGAGTGCCCTGATAGGTATCAACTATAGTCCACTGGAAGTAATTCCAGACCGCTATAGTTGGTATCATAGGAAAGGTATAGTCAACCTTTGGAAACTAGGATGTGAAAGCCTTAGTAAGAACCCTAAGGATAAGTCTAAGCATAGAACAAAATCTTAGTGTTTTAGAAATGTCCATGAATAACCTAGTATAAGACCTTAAGCGTGAAAATTTTATTCTTGAATTATGTGGTTTTCCTATTATAATTAGTGTTGCTCACACTATTCTTCTTGGTTTTAGTCAATTGCTGGAACCCGAAGGAACCCTGTTAATGCGGAATGCGATGGGAAATGAAATGATTGTCCCCCTGAGCAACCAAATGATATGGGAGCTGGAATGCAAAATCTTGTAGCCATGCTCACACAACTTTCTCAAGCTATGAATCATGCAGGACTTCCAAACAAACAAAGGAAGGATCACCATTCTGTTGAATCCTTCATGAGGCAGTGTCCACCTTCTTTCAGTGGTTCAACTGATCCATTAGTGGCTGAACAATGGATTAGTACCACTGAAAAGATATTTTCATTTCTTCAATGTTCTGAACATGATAAATTCATCTTAGCGGTATATCGTTTGGAAGGAGAAGCTGATCAATGGTGGAATCTTATCAAGAATACAAGGCCAAGGGATGAAATTGAGTCCATGGAATGGGACGAGTTAAAACACTTATTTTTCAATAAGTACTTCCTTTGTATTCTCCGAACAAAGATGGAGAAAGAGTTTCTTGAACTGAAGCAAAGGGATGATGAATCTGTTGGTACCTATGAAGCAAATTTTACAAGACTTGCAAGGTACGCTTCTGGTATTATTATCCAACCTGAGAGTAAGATCGATCGATTCTTTAGTGGCTTAAAACCAAGCCTTCGAAGGGCGTTATCCATAAGGGACTTCAATAGCTACGAGGAAATCGTTCGATGTGCTCTCAAAGTCGAGATGGAGATTGGAGTAACCCATCCGTCATATGGGTTTGATAAGAAGAGGAAAATGGAATTCAAAGGAAAATCTAAAGAGCACACTGAAAAGAAGATGAGCTTTCCCTTATGCTCAAAGTGTGGAACGAAACATGGAGGGAGTTGTCTTAAAGGGAAATGTAAATGTTTCAAATGTGGAAAGGAAGGTCATTGGGCATTTGAATGCCATGATAATGGGAAGAAGATTTCTAATGATGCAAACAAAGGAAGGGATACACAGAATGAACCTACTACACTTCAATGTTTCATGTGCAAGGAGATGGGGAATTATGCCCATCAATGCCCAAATCCAAGGGTTGATGATGATGGTAGACGTCAACAAACTCTTAAGGCTAAAGACAAAGGAAAGTCACATGCAATTTCTATTAACGATCTGGAGTACGATAATGATGTGGTGAAAGGTACACTTACCATCCACTCTAAAGTAGCAAATGTTTTATTTGATTCTGGATCCACCCACTCTTTTATTTCTGAAAAATTTTCTATGGGTATCACCGTATTACCTCAACAATTAGATGTTGAGTTAGTTGTGACAACACCTAATGGCACAACAGTCGCATCAAAAGTTTATAATTCTTCTCCGATTGAAGTTTGTGGGAAAGTGCTTCCTGCAAATGTTGTGATCCTTCCTATAGTGGAATTTGATGTGATTCTTGGCATGGATTGGCTTTCTCTACATGGAGCTCATATCGATTTCCAAAGAAGGGAAGTCACATTTCATATTCTAGATCAATCTATGATCGTCTATCAATGCAAGGATGAACATAACCTTCCAGTGGAAATTTCTTCCATTTTATGGGTATTTATTCCACTAAATGAAGGTTATTTATCTCAAATGGTTGGTGAGAAACTCGCGATTAAGAATATGCCCATCGTACAGGAGTTTGATGATGTCTTTCTGGAGGAATTACCGGGTCTTCCACCAAATTGAGAAGTTGAGTTTTCAATAGAACTCGTACCAGGGGCTTTGCCAATTTCAAAGACACCTTATAGAATGACCCCAATTGAGTTGCAGGAATTGAAGAAGCAACTCCAAGAGAATCTTGATAACGGATTCATACGCCCTAGTGCGTCACCTTGGGGAGCACCTATTCTATTTGTTAAGAAGAAAGATGGATCAATGAGGCTTTGCATTGATTATCGAGAACTTAACAAGGTCACTATCAAGAAACAATATCCTCTCCCACGCATTGATGACTTATTTGACCAACTACACGGAGCTCAATACTTTTCCAAGATTGATCTTCGTTCAGGGTATCATCAATTAAGGGTCAAAAGGGAGGATATACCAAATACGTCTTTCCGTACAAGGTATGGACACTATGAATTTATAGTGATTCCATTTGGTCTTAGTAATTCCCCTGCTATCTTCATGGATATAAGGAATAGAGTCTTTAGAGACTATCTTGATCAATTTGTGGTAGTCTTTATAAACGATATTCTTGTCTATTCAAAGAGCAAGGAAGATCATGAAGATCACTTGAGAATTATATTGAAGACCCTAACAAAGGAGAAGCTTTATGCCAAAATTACCAAGTGTGAATTTTGGCTTCAAAAAGTTGCATTTTTGGGTCACATAATCTCAAAAGAGGGGATATCTGTGGATCCAGCAAAAACAGAGGTTATCGAAAGATGGTCGAGACCAACAATAGTAACTGAGATCTGAAGTTTTCTTGGTTTGGCTGGATATTATCGACGTTTTGTGAATGATTTTTCACGATTATCTAATCCACTCACCAAGTTGACTCGGAAAGGAGTTAAGTTTGTTTGGATATGTAACACCCCGAGCTTCCACAATACGCTTCTCATTCAATAATGCAATAGCTTGCATTGTACGCAACTTCGAGTTCTAAAACACCGCGACTAATCAAAGTAGCCGTTATGAATAGTAATAACCACTTTTTAAAATTATAGAAATTTTATATTTCAAAATGGACTACATTTTTGGATTCGGAATATCGAAATTAGCCTATGTTGAATTTTTGGTATTTTTCTGAGAACATCTAATTTTTTATGAATAGTGAAAAATACTTAAAAACAACTTTTTTAATCAAAATAATTTATAGTGATAAATTAAACTATTTAGTGGTTTTAAAGTATAATTATAATATATTTTTACCATTTTATCCAATGGTGTTCATTAGAATTAATTTCACTTTGAAATTGGACATATACAATTGTTGCTTTTTTGATATTTATTATTTCTTAAAGACACGCTATTTGTTGTGACGGCGGGAATTAATTAAAAATTAATTAATGAAACTTATATGTATGGAATTTTGTAAAATAGACATCATTTTTGAATTCGGAATATCAATTATAGCTTAGGGTGAAATTTTGGCATTGTTCTGAAAAACTTCAATTTTTGATGAATAGTGAAACCACTAAGTGGTATTTAAATAACTGATTTATCGTTTAAATGAAATATTACCACTTTTGTGTTTTGATTTTCAAAAATCTGACATACATGGTTGTCATTAAGAAGTAAAATGTGGATCAATGAGATTAAAATAATTTTTTGTGAATAGTAACTTTTAAGTTCTTAATCGCGATTAGAGGTAATTAGTGTAGTTTAAGGTAAAAATAATGTTTTAATAATATGAGATGAGCTTGACACATGTCCTAACCTTATTGGATGTTTCGTGGCTGACCAAGACAATCCATGGGTCAACTTGGGGACCCCATGGAGCCAATTTAGTTGGAAAATGACATAAATACCTTTTATTTAATGTTAAAGTAAAAAATGACACAAACATGAAATGTTTTACTAAAACAATTTTTAAATGGGGTTATACAAGTCATATTTTTGACTATAAATAATCATTGGAAATCTAAAAATCTTTCCTACATCATAGTATTTATTTTATAATTTTTAGACCTTAAATAAATTAAATTATTTATGACATCATGATGATGCAGTGATGACCTCATTATTTAACGATTTAAATAAAATAAAACCATAATGTAAAATCCAAGGCATACACTTGTCAAAAACCTATTGGATGACTATATTTCGAACCCTTATCACCTTAGACTCGAATTATTTAAGTCTGGGACCTCTAAAATGCGAAACTCATTTTATAATAAAGTGACTTTTCTTTACATTCCAAGAGTGCCCCTCCTCTCCACTTATAAAAGGCCCCCACCACTACCACCTCATTCACACTTTCAATCCATTTGGATCGGACAAACTCTGCCCAAATACTCTCCCAACTTCCCCCTCTTACTCCTAGAAGCCTCACTTTGGGCATAACTCTTCCCAAGGAAGCCTTTGGCTCAAATCAAAAAGAGTTACCCGATTTTAAGGTAATGTATTCTCTAATGTTGTTTTGTTTTATTTTTATTCTCCAACCCCCTAAACACTTTTTATTCATCTCTTTTGTAACAACACCAGTATCCTCAATATACTAGGATTTTGTTATAATAAGTATTCTAGCTACATATACACACACCTACATCTAATGGTTAAAGAACATACTGTTTCTGTGGATGGTGAATTTTTGCCTCATGAAACGATGATTGTTCAACACTCATATAACACCTCTAATGGTGGTCATTATGATGACACTATTTTTATATATGATATATATTATGTTTTTGTTTTCCTTATGATTTTTTATTTTTCATTTATGGCATACCTTTATGGTTTCCATTATGGGTAAACGCGATATTTTCATTTTAGGAAGTGCGGACTACCGCCCCCTCAAAGTGATTTGAATCGTTAATACCATATGTGGGATGTATAAAGGATGGAGTAAATAGTATTATATGATATATTATACTAGAATTATATTATAAATTTATATCATTATGATTTCATTCCATTAAATATGAAATAGAAATGAAAGTAGCGTTCATGCGTACGTACGGCTTACCGTCTCCATGAACGGTGCATTTCATTTCTTACCTCTAAATGTCATGTAATATTATGAATGAATGTATATACTGGATATATATGAGATATATGATATCTATATCATGAATATAATTCTGGATATAACGGATATTTCACCACATGAACAACTTGTAATTATAAGATGTCTATTTTTGACTCAAGTACCAAGGATCGACAAAACGACCGTTATTAACTTAAATAATTACTTAATGTTCATAACATGGTAATAAGGGATATAAAAGGATTAATTAACATGAAAAAGGTTCTTAAGTAAATAGGAATTAACTCTATTTTATTATTCAGGAGGTTAAAGAATGGTCGAGTCAGGACAGGACGCAAGGTAAGGGAACTTCTTAACCAAATTTCCATTCTTTGGGTTAATCTCCTACTTTCAAATTACGTCATGATATTATTATGTCCTATCTTGTATTTGTAATTTATTTATGTGTACTTATAGTGAATACACATAATAGATCTACTTTATTTAAAAAAAACGATCTTTATAAGGGAATTTCTTAACCCAACTTCCATTCTTTGGGTTAATCTCCTACTTTCAAATTATGTCATGATATTACTATGTCCTATTTTGTATTTTTTACGTTCTTTATGTGTACCTATAGTGAATACACATAATAGATCTATTTTATTTTAAAAATGTTCTTTTTAAGGAATTCGTCTCAATCTCCTTTCATTGATGCATATTTGGTTTTATACACAATTTTCTTTTATATCGTGTATAAACCCCTTTTACTTTTATGTTTATTCAAAAGGAATCTTTTTTATACGAAGTGTTTTACTAAACGACAAAAAGGGAATGTTTTTTTTTCATACATATGCGGCGACAATGAATTCTCCACCACCATGACCATTATTTGAGTTTCAGATTCCTCTACAAGCCATCACTTTTTTTTAATGAAAAATAAATACAAAGTTTTAACTTTCTTTTACTTTGGTATTGAAAATGGTTTTGAAAGCATTTTTATTATATCAACGTGTTGTATTGAAATCTTGTGATTGAAATGTGGAAATGTTATGTTTACTTTATGCATGTTTTATGTGATACAATTATGTTATGGTTTATGATATGTTTAAACCCATTCATATGAGGAATGCATTGGACATAGTAAGTGACGGTTGGAGCCCACTATAGCTCCTCGATGCATCGGCAGGTCTCATGAGACAAACTAGTGTCTTGGCACGAGGCCTTGACAAAATCGTATTTGTGGTCTTGGCACGAGGCCTTGGCTACGTGGTTATGATAGTCTGGCATTATGCATTCCATCATTATGAAAGTGGTTATTGATATTGCATGTGATTATTCGACCAGTATAATATCCATGTGAAGAAGTGAATGGCATTATCTCATTTTACTTTTGCCATATTATGTTGAAGTTCAAGTTTAAAAGGCTTTTTTTAGTTATACATTTCCTTAAATGTTTATTTTTATTGATCAATGATTCCGCTATGTTGTTATCCTTACTGAGCATCTGAGCTCACCCCTTTCAATGTTTTAATATTTTCCAGGATGTGAAGAAGTATTTTATGAATGACCTGCAGGGATAGTCGGAAGAGGATATGAGTGTGGACTATGAAGACCTAGTTATTTTAGTTTTTCACTTTATGATGTAATGTAACATTTATTAATGTATCTAGTGTTTCCAAGGCTACTAAACTAATCGGTCTTTCAAGAATTGATCTTTTGTGATCATGCCAATGTTACGAAGTTATGCACTGACTCTGGGTAGCTGGGGTCGGGGCGTTACAGTTGGTATCCGAGGCAGTTTAGTACTAACTTTGGAAGCTAGATTTAGATAATCTCTGATTAGATCACATAGCCCGAAGATAGACTTTAAGGATTAGTATAGATGAACTTCCTAAAATTTTGGTATTATTGAGATTTTGTGAGTTTTCCGAGCAATACATCCCTGTCTAGATACGAGCAGGTAGAGGCGGCTCTGGCACAGATGTACCTAGGGGTAAAACCTGAAAACACTGCTTTAAGCTAGACTTGAACGGGAACTGGTGCAGGACAACGGGCCTTGCTGCACTCTTGGTTATGACACTCCTGGGGGATATGCTTAGGATAATTCTCGTTTTCTTTATAAACCACTATGAAGGGTTATGAGTATATACTTCCTCAAGGAAAACATTTTTATGATTATGGATTATATCCATAAACCATTAAATTTACATTAAGTATTTTACAAGTTTGGAATTATTCATTGTAATTCATAAACTAACCTAGTTTATGCCATTGTATAGAAATGGCGCCCAGTAGAAGGAATGTGAACTCCAACAATACATATGATCCAAAGAGTAAGAAGGATCGTATCTTTCACGGTATTAAGCCAACATTTTGAAGGGAAATAGTCTCCCATGTGTTCTCATCATATGAAGAAATAGTATCATGTTTTAATAAGATAAGTAAAGAATTCTCTGAGTCCTATGGCTTTGAAGCGAAGCAAGAGACGAAAGGGATGGAAGAGAGAATGATGGATAAAGGGATGAGGGGAAAAAAGAATTTTCCAATATGTGGTAATTGTGGGAAGAAACGTCATGGAACTTGCCTAAAGGGAATGGGAGTTTGTTATAAGTGTAGAGAAAAAGGACACAAAGTTCATGACTGCAAGGGTAAGAAAATGGTTTCAAATGTACAATGCTTCTTCTACAAGGATTGGGGACACTACGCAAACCAATGTCCAAATCATCAGTGTATGCCCCAAATGATGTTATTGGATAATAATCAAGTTATGATACTACCACAGATGAGGAGTAATGATTAGAGTTCTTATGTTGTTATTAAAGAATTTTGTAATTTGAGTGTTGTATCAATGATGTACTGGTTATAATAATTATGGAGTATATAAGGATTGTACTGCAGTACTATTTCATCAAGGACTTCAGATTGTGTGGAACCAAGAAAAGTGACTCCACAATAGGTTAAATTTTTGGAAAATATATGGTTGAGAGAAAGATAAACAATAATATGATAGTGATTTTGGAATAAGACGTGATTGATTTGGATAAATTATATTGGATATTCTTAACTTCCATGAAACTGATTGATGATTTGTATACATTTTTGGATAGAAGAAGTATATCTAGTATTATATAATGAATAAGGGATCATGGTAATTCAGTACGTTTAAAAAGAATACATGTTGAAGGTGTTCACATGTTGTTACGTGGAAAAAAGGATCTGCATTATGTTTACCTTCCTTATAAAATTTGGACTGTGAGTTGGATAGAAGTATTTTGGATAACTATAAAGGTTGGAATGGATTAAGCTGATCTTTGGATAGTATTGTTTAAGGTTAAAAAATTTATGAAGATTATTTTTGGAATATTATAATACTATAGTTTTAGGAAAATGACAACCTGCAGGGTGGGGCATAACCCGTCGCGTCGGACAAAGCTGCAGGAATCGAACCCACAACCATAGTGCGACAGGCCTTTATCACCTACCACTAGCCTACAGGAAGTCCCTGGTTATTACAAAATAGTTTTACTAATCTAAATGGTATGTGGAACTTTTTACAAATAGGATAAATAGAATATTTTTTAGTTCTATTATATTTTTGGGTGAACGACAAGTATGGGGTAGAAATTAGTTGAAGGTTGAAATTCTACTTGTCATATATATATCTCATTCTTATGAAGAAATTAATTCTTAAACTTTAGGGAAGGGATATCAAAACAAAAATGTGTTATCCTAATACCTTATGTCTTGTTGAACTGATGATATTTTAAATCAACATAGATTGAAGGCTTTGAGGCCCTCAATTTGACAGTTAATTGTGATTGATGACCTCAATCACTCCCTACAAATATTTATGGTTTTCCTCCATTTATATGTCTCTAATTGCCACCAATGTTCTCCTAATCTAGATAATAACTGGGTGGTAACTATTTCATTTCCCTTTCCCTCTTCTTAAGGCTAAATTTTATTAATCTTATTTCCGATGTGGGTTTTCCACAAAGGTATTTTCTATTTTCAAACTTTTATTTTCCAAGAAAAATTTCAAATTGCGAGGATGCAATTTATTGAAGGAGGGGATAATGTAACACCCCAAGCTTCCACAATACGCTTCTCATTCAATAATGCAATAGCTTGCATTGTACGCAACTTTGAGTTCTAAAACACCGCGACTAATCAAAGTAGCTATTATGAATAGTAATTACCACTTTTTAAAATTATAGAAATCTTATATTTCAAAATGGACTTCATTTTTGGATTCGGAATATTGAAATTAGCCTATGTTGAATTTTTGGTATTTTTCTGAGAACTTCTAATTTTTTATGAATAGTGAAAAATACTTAAAAAAAACTTTTTTAATCAAAAAATTTATAGTGATAAATTATACTATTTAGTGGTTTTAAATTATAATTAGAATATATTTTTACCATTTTATCCAATGGTGTTCATTAGAATTAATTTCACATTGAAATTGGACATAAACAATTGTTAATCTTTTGATATATATAGTTTCTTAAAAACACGCTATTTGTTGTGACAGCAGGAATTAATTATAAAATTAATTAATGAAAATTAAATGTTTGGAATTTTTTAAAATAGACATCATTTTTGAATTTGGAATATAAATTATAGCTTAGGGTGAAATTTTGGCATTGTTCTGAAAAACTTCAATTTTTGATGAATAGTGAAACCACTAAGTGGTAGTTAAGTAACTGATTTTTCGTTTAAATGAAATATTACCACTTCTGTGTTTTGATTTTCAAAAATCCGACATACATGGTTGTCATTAAGAAGTAAAATGTGGTTCAATGAGATTAAAATAATTTTTGGTGAATAGTAACTTTTAAGTTCTTAATCGCGATTAGAGGTAATTAGTGTAGTTTAAGGTAAAAATAATGTTTTAATAATATGAGATGAGCTTGACACATGTCCTAACCTCATTGGATGTGTCATGGCCGACCATGAAAATCCATGGGTCAACTTGGGGACCCCATGGAGCCACTTTAGTTGGAAAATGACATAAATACCTTTTATTTAATGTTAAAATAAAAAATGACACAAACATGAAATGTTTTACTAAAACAATTTTTAAATGGGGTTATACAAGTCATATTTTTGACTATAAATAATCATTGGAAAGCTAAAAATATTTCCTACATCGTAGTATTTTTTTTATAATTTTTAGATATTAAATAAATTAAAATATTTATGAAATCATGATGATGCAGCGATGACCTCATTATTTAACGATTTAAATAAAATAAAACGATAATGTAAAATCCAAGGCATACACTTGTCAAAAACCTATTGGATGAGTATATTTCGAACCCTTATCACCTTAGCCTCGAATTATATAAGTTTGGGACCTCTAAAATCCGAAACTCATTTTATAATAAAGTGACTTTTATTTACTTTCCAAGAGTGCCCCTCCTCTCCACTTATAAAAGGCCCCCACCTCTACCACCTCATTCACACTTTCAATCCATTTGGATTGGCCAAACTCTGCCCAAATACTCTCCCAACTTCCCCCTCTTACTCCTAGAAGGATCAATTTGGGCATAACTCTTCCCAAGGAAGCCTTTGGCTCAAATCAAAAAGAGTTACCAGATTTTAAGGTAATGTCTTCTCTAATGTTGTTTTGTTTTATTTTTCTTCTCCAACCCCCTAAACACTTTTTATTCATCTCTTTTGTAACAAAACCAGTATCCTCAATATACTATGATGTTGTTATAACAAGTATTCGAGCTACACTTACAGACACCTACATCTAATGGTTAAAGAATGTACTGTTTCTGTGGATGGTGAAGCTTTGCCTCACGAAACGATGATTGTTCAACAGTCATATAACACCTCTAATGGTGGCCATTATGATGACACTATTTTTATATATGATATATATTATGTTTTGGTTTTCCTTATTATTTTTTATTTTTCATTTATGGCATACCTTTATGGTTTCCATTATGGGTAAACGCGATATTTTCATTTTAGGAAGTGCGGACTACCGCCCCCTCAAAGTGATTTGAATCGTTAATACCATATGTGGGATGTATAAAGGATGGAGTAAATGGTATTATATGCTATATTATACTGTAATTGTATTATACATTTATATCATTATGATTTCATTCCATTAAATAAGAAATAGAAATGAAAGTAGCATTCATGCGTACGTACGGCTTACCGTCTCCATGAACCGTGCATTTCATTTCATTCCTCTAAATGTCATGTAATATTATGAATGAATGTATATACTGGATATATATGAGATATATGATATCTATATCATGAATATAATCTTGGATATAACGGTTATTTCACCACATGAACAACTTGTAATTATAAGAAGTCTATTTTTGACTCAAGTACCAAATATCGACAAAACGACCGTTATTAACTTAAATAATTACATAATGTTCATAACATGGTAATAAGGGATATAAAAGGAATAATGAACATGTAAAAGGTTCTTAAGTAAATAAGAATTAACTCTAGTTTATTATTCAGGAGGTTAAAGAATGGTCGAGTCAGGACAGGACGCAAGGTAAGGGAACTTCTTAACCCAATTTCCATTCTTTGGGTTAATCTCCTACATTAAAATTACATCATGATATTATTATGTCCTATTTTGTATTTGTAATATATTTATGTGTACTTATAGTGAATACACATAACATATCTACTTTATTTAAAAAAATGATCTTTATAAGGGAATTTCTTAACCCAACTTCCATTCTTTGGGTTAATCTCCTACTTTCAAATTATGTCATGATATTACTACGTCCTATTTTGTATTTTTTACTTTCTTTATGTGTACCTATAGTGAATACACATAATAGATATATTTTATTTTAAAAATGATCTTTTTAAGGACTTATTCTCAATCTCCTTTCATTGAGGCATATTTGGTTTTATACACAATTTTCTTTTATATGGTGTATAAACCCCTTTTACTTTTATGTTTATTCAAAAGGAATCTTTTTTATATGAAGCGTTTTACTAAACGACAAAAAGGGAATGTTTTTCTTTCCGTACATATGTAGCGAAAATGACTTCTCTGCCACCGTGACCATTATTTGAGTTTCGGCTTCCTCTACAAGCCATTACTTTTTTTTAATGAAAAATAAATACAAAGTTTTAACTTTCTTTTATTTTGGTATTGAAAATGGTTTTGAAAGAGTTTTTATTATATCAACGTGTTGTATTGAAATCTTGTGATTAAAATGTGGAAATGTTATGTTTCCTTTATGCATGTTTTATGTGATACGATTATGTTATGGTTTATGATATGTTTAAAACCATTCATATGGGGAATGCATTGGACTTAGTAAGTGACGGTTGGAGCCCACTATAGCTCCTCGATGCATTGGCAGGTCTCATGAGACAAACTAGTGTCTTGGCACGAGGCATTGACAAAATCTTATTTGTGGTCTTGGCACGAGGCCTTGGCTACGTGGTTATGATAGTCTGGCATTATGCATTCCATCATTATGAAAGTGGTTATTGATATTGCATGTGATTATTCGACCAATAGAATATCCATTTGAAGAAGTGAATGGCATTATCTCATTTTACTTTTGCCATATTAAGTTGAAGTTCAAGTTTAAAAGGCTTTTTTTTAGTTATACATTGCCTTAAATGTTTATGTTTTTTGATGAAAGCTTCCTTTATGTTGTTATCCTTACTGAGCATCTGAGCTCACCCCTTTCAATGTTTTAATATTTTCCAGGATGTGAAGAAGTATTTTATGAATGACCTGTAGGGATAGTCAGAAGAGGATATGAGTGTGGACTATGAAGACCTAGTTATTGTAGATTTTCACTTTATGATGTAATGTAACATTTATTAATGTATCTAGTGTTTCAAAGGCTACTAAACTAATCGGTCATTCAAGACTTGATCTTTTGTGATCATTCCAATGTTACGGAGTAGTGCACCGACTCTGGGTAGCTGGGGTCGGGTCGTTACAGGATAGAGGAATGTGAAGATAATTTCAGGGAGTTGAAAAGAAGGTTATCCAGTGCACCTGTCCTCACACTGCCTTGTAGTGGAGAAAGGTTTGTGATCTACAGTGATGCATCCATGAAGGGATTGGGCTGTGTTCTTATGCAAAATGATATGGTGATAGCTTATGCCTCACGACAGTTGAAAATCCATGAGCTAAATTACCCAACACATGATTTGGAGTTAGATGCGGTAATCTTTGCATTAAAGATTTGGAGGCATTACCTTTATGGTGAAAGGTGTGATATTTATACTGATCATAAAAGTTTAAAGTATATTTTCACACAAAAGGAGATGAATATTCCTTAAAGAAGATGGTTGGAGCTGATTAAGGATTATGACTGCTCAATCCATTACCACCCTGGGAAATCAAACAAGGTGGAAAATGCATTAAGTCGACAAGACCATGCTAGTTTATCCATGATGAGGATCACAAAAGATCCAATATTCATGGATTTACAAAGGATGGATCTTGGAATTATAATGGAAGGGGAAAAATCTTATCTTTCTCAAATGAATGTTCAACCATCTATACATGTGAAGATTAAAGAGGCACAGAAATAAGATGTAGAGTTACAAAAGAAGGTGAGAAATGTTCCTGAATTCAACCTTGATTGTGATGGGATAATAATGATCAGGAATCGGGTTTGTGTTCCTCCCATCCCCGAATTAAATAAGGAGCTGTTGGATGAGGCTCATAGTTCTTCGTTCTCTATTCATCCTGTAAGCACAAAGATGTATAGGGACCTGAAAGAGTACTTCTGGTGGGATGGCATGAAAAGAGATGTTGCTAAATATGTCTCTCGATGCTTGGTTTGTCAATAAGTTAAAGCTGAGAGATAGAAGTCTAAGGGGATGTTACAACCATTACCCATACCCGAATAGAAATGGAAAAACATCACTGTGGACTTTGTCACAGGACTTCCTAAAACATACAAAGGCAATAATGCTATCTGGGTCATAGTTGATCGTCTTACAAAGTTTGCACACTTCATTTCTATTAGAGAGGATTTCTCTCTAGATCAGCTTGCCAGGATATATGTAAAGGAAGTGGTAAGATTGCATGGAGTACCACTTTATATTATATCTGATCGGGATCCGATATTTACCTCAAAGTTCTGGCGAAGTCTTCAGCATACTCTAGATACAGAGTAGAGTATCAGAACTGCTTATCATCCTCAAACAGACCGTCAGTCTGAGAGAACAATTCAAACCCTAGAAGATATGTTGAGAGCTTTCTCTATGGATTTCAAAGAAGGTTGGGATCAACACCTACCTTTGGTGGAATTTTCTTATAATAACAGCTTTCACTCCAGTATTCAGATGGCTCCTTATGAAGCTCTCTATGGAAAGAAATGCAGGACTCCAACTTGCTGGGATGAAGTTGGGGAAAGAAAGCTATTAGGACCATATCTCATTGATGAAATGGCAGAAAAGGTCAAATCTATTCAACAACACATAAGAGTAGCTCAGAGTCGACGGAAAAGTTATGTCGACAACCGAAGAAAAGACCTAGAGTTTGAAGTGGGTGATAAAGTGTTCTTACGAATATCTCCCTGGAAGAAGGTTATGAGATTTGGAAAGAAGGGGAAGTTGAGCCCTAGATATATCGGTCCTTTCGAAATACTGGATCGTGTTGGAAAGGTAGCTTACCGATTGGCGCTTCCACCGAATCTCTCTCAAGTTCATGATGTGTTCCATGTAACTCTCCTGAGAAAGTACATACCTGATCCTTCACATGTACTTAGCTCGGAAGTTGTACCGCTGGAGCAAGATCATTCTTATGAAGAACAACCGATAGAGATTCTGGATCGTAGCAAAAATTTCCTACGAAACAAGACCACTCGATTGGTGAAAGTTTTATGGAGGAACCACCAACTTGATGAAGCTACATGGGAGCTTGAGGATATGGTGATGGAGAAGTATCCTCATCTGTTTGTTACAAAGTGACGAATTTTGAGGGCGAAATTCTTTTTAAGGGGGGTAGAATTTAACACCTGAGATTTTTATGAGTAATATTTTGTTTTTATATATCATCAAAGGAATCTTTCACTACATACTATCTTGGCTTTCTTTACACGCAATTGCGACCTTCCTCGATAGCTTGCGTTGTACGCAATACCGAGTTTCACTAAACGACGATATGCTATTAAAATATTATTTAAAATAGCCGTTATGAATAGTAATAACCACTTTTTGAAATTTTATCTTTCAAAATGGAATTCATTTTTGGATTCGGAATACCGAAATTAGCCTAGGGTGAAATTTTGGTATTTTTCTGAAAACATTCAATTTTTGATGAATAGTGAAACCACTAAGTGGTAGGTTAAAAACTGAATTTTGCATAAAACTTAATTTTACCGCTTCTGTGAGTGGAATTTCGAAAATCTGATAGACACGGTTGATATCAGTAAGTATAATGTGGTTCAATGAGATAAAAATAATTTTTGGTGAATAGTAACTTTTGACTTTTTTTAACCGCGGTTAATAGTAAATAGGGTAACTAAGGGTAAATATGATATTAATATTACCCTATCACATGTCCTAATTCTATTGGATAAGTGTAATTCGACCAAAAACAACCTTATGAATATAATATGACCATTTAGGTCCACTTGGATTAGATTATGACATTGAATATTATTTTATTTAATGAATAGTTAAAATAGTTAATATCAAAGTTTAATAACTAAAACATTTTTAATATGTGTTTATACATAAGATAAATTTGATTATAAATATTCTTTAGAAAGATAAAAAGATTTCCTACATAATGATATTTTATTTATAATTTTTAGACTTTAAATAAATTAATTTATTTATGACACAACGATGATGCAGTAAATACCCTTTTAAGGAAATGTTAACATAATTGATGTTATAAATTCCCAAATAAATGTAATTTGAGACTTTTTATGAATTCCACTAATTTTATAGGACACTATGATATATTAGTGTTTATGTAATAAACTTGGTTCGAACATAAAATTCTGTTATGACTTTCATAAAAATCATATATCAAATAGTGTCAAAATTGACACAAAATAGTTTTTAAATAAAATATTATATTATTAATTGTTATTTTATTTCTAAAAATCTAAGGTTCGGCCAAATTACTTAGATACGGATATATATATTAATAATAAACAATTTGGGGTTCTTTTGGCATGTTATAGTAAGTGAATTAACCATATAGTGTAAGAAAACAAAAAGACACGGTAAAAGTTAAATTATTTAACTTAGAGTTAAATCTAATTGATAAGGTTAAAATAATAACCTAAAATTGTATAAATCCTATTGGTTGATAGGATTTAGACCCATCCCAACTTTAGCTTCGAAATAAGACCCTTTGGAACCATTATAAACCGATTTTCACTTTAATATAAAATAATATTTTGAGATATTCCTAAGGTGCCCCTCTCCTCCCTTATAAAAGGGCACCTCCTCCCCCTACTCCTCACACCAATTTGAGCCCTCAAGCTCGGCCAACACCTGACAAAATCCCTTCTCCACTTTCCTAGAATAATCCTAGAGGTCCTGGTCTTCTTCAAAGACCAATCATAGTTCCCTAAGTGTAGGATTCAAAGAGGCGTTTCAAAGAATAGGTAATATCCATTACCGATCTTTTCAATTTCTTTCTTCTTCAACTTCTTCTTCTTTAGTTGTTTCATGATAAAGTAATAACATAAGTATTACATAAATACTGATATGTTATTATAAATATGAAACAACCCTAATTCACCTTCTATCCATCCTACGGAAAAATGAAATCACCGCGCGTGCGTACGTACGGAATACCGTCTCCACACCGTGGTGTAATCTATTTTCCACCATCACCTTACAAGGATGGGTATAATGGTGTAATGAGTAACTATATATGATTATTATAAAGTGATATTGATACTGAAATAGTATATGTACACTTAAATACAATTCCATGATCATGGGAACAATATCATCGCTCGTGCGTACGTACGGAATACCGTCTCCACGGTGTGATGCGACTCGTTCTACATGATCATCATTACATAGTAATTATATAAATGAATTTAATGAATAAATATGATATATGTTACACTATTACCATTCTGGATATAAGGTATCTATAACCTTAAAAGAAGAATAATAATTTATTCGGCAAAACACGCATAAGAACAAAAGGCAATAAAGACCCGAGTAACAAGAAACAATGAAATATTACTAATAAGAAGCTAAGAATATGACCATATATGATATCATATCAATATGTTTGATTCTGTAATAAGTCAATAACATTATTTAAACCATTATATAGGAGCTTCGGACACGTACAAAGCAAATCGGACCTAAGGTAAGGGAAAATATCACAATCTCATTTTTATCTGAGATTGTTTTTACTTTGGCATTTACTGGGGTGTATTTTATCATCCACATCCATGTTCCCTCAATATGTAATATTTTTTCCATCCAATTACAATATTTTAAATCCAATTTTACCCTTCGGTGAGTTTTTAGTAAAGAATATGAAAGGAATCTTTTGTCGTTTTTCGTACGAGGTACTTTTTGACTTTTCCGACAAAAGTACGAAGAATGTTTTTTTTAACTTATACGGCATGAATGGATTTTTAAAACATTATTTCCAAGAAGATTCCTTTACAAGTTTTCGAGTTTATTTTTAATCAACCTCTATTAGTTTAAAGTAGTATGACATGTTAAGAAAGGAAAAATGTTTTTTGAAGTAGAAAGGATATTTTCCTCAAGAATGGAGTTCAAATGTTTTATCAAAATTATTTTCCATCTAAGATAATATAGGGTTCTGTTTTTATCCCTATTATTACATTAATTTGATTATGTTGTGAGGGACTTATTTTTATGAATTCATTTACCTTATATGATTTGTTTTATGATGTCATGATGTTTCAAGAATCCCATTTTTGTTACATGTGTTATGCGATGATGTATGATTTATGATTATGTGGCACACATAAGAAAGGATTCATTATAAGATGGGTGGGACCTATATCTCCCTCCAATGCATTGGGTAAAGATTTATATCTCATGAGATAGACATGGCTGGAACGAAAGGTTATTTCGGTTCAGTGATACAGGACTGAAACGAGGAGTGAACTCGGTTCAGAAATGGACATTGTCCGCTAAGATAGTCTTGGCAATGAGTCATGACTAACAAGAAATGATTTTCCATGATTATGTGTGCATGCCACAAAGTTTCAAGTTTTATGTTATGATTTTGGGGATCTCATTTTCACTTCTATGATTTATTCCATGTTAAGATATTATAATCTCTTTTGTAGGTTATGATTTTCAAAAAGATATGATATGATTTTTATTTCCTTTATTTGCCCTTGCTGAGCATTTGAGCTCACCCTTTTTCGTATGTTTTCTTTTCCCCAGGTCAGGAAGATGGATATTAAGTACAATATGCTAAAAGGGACCCTAGATATGATGAAATAAATGGGAGACACTGTAGAAGATTTATGAACCAGTTGTTTATGTTTCCCAGTTTCTAAAGACACTATACCTATATGGTCCTTTGTGGTTTTGGCATATGTTGTAATAAGTGTGCTTCAATTTTGAAGTATTAACAATGTATGTAAAGTATGGGTCGTTATAATAAAGATAAAAAAATATTTACTACATAATGGTATTTTATTTATAATTTTTAGACATTGAATAATTACATTTATTTATGACACAATAATGATGCAATATTTTCCTTATTAATGAAAGAATCAAATAATTAGTATTATAAATGTAAAAAATAACATCTGAATGTTTTGATGATATCCAAAAATTTTATTGGTTAATATGAAATGTTAAGATTGCTTAAATGAATTTGGTTCAAATAAATAATGTTTTTAAGACTTTAACAAAATTCAATTATTAAATAGTGTCAAAATTGACATAAAAGTGTTTTTAAACCAAATATTATATTATTAATTGATATTATATTCTTAAAAATCTAGGTTTTGGCAAAGGTACTTATATAATGATAGGTTTATTATTAATGGACCACTTGGGGGGGTCTCTTTGGAGTTTATATTAAGTTTATTGACTATATAATATAAAAATACAAAGAGACATGGTAAATGTTAAACAATTTAACTAAGAGTTAAATCAAAAAGATAAAGTTAATATAGTGACCCAAACCTTTAAAAACCCTATTAGTTGAGTGGTTTTCAACCTATCCCCACCATAAAATTTAAATAATCCACTTTTTATCCATTTGAAACCGAATATGAATTTATTATAAAATAATATTTCTAGCTTTTCCTAAGGTGCCCCTCACCCCTCTTATAAAAGAGCACTTCCCCTTCCCTTCAATTCAAACCATCAAAGCCTTTTGGCTCGGCCAACCCCGGCCCAAATATTCTATCAATATCCCTCACTTCAACCTATAGTCCTTAGTTTTATCAAAAATCCAACCTAAGGAGCCATTTTGATCAAATCAAAACGAAGAACCCGAGGAAGAGGTAATGTTTTCACCACCCTCTTTCAGGTTACTTTCATCTTCCACTTCTTATTTATTTTTTATTTCCATTATAAAATAATAAATCTAGTATCTTCTATATATTTTGATGTTATTATAAATATTTCACAACTATATTCATTATTCTATCCATCTTATGAATGATAATGTCACCATGTGTGCATACGTACAACTTATTGTCTCCACGTCGTGGTGTAATTTGTTATTCAACACTATGTTATTTAGATGGATATAATGATGAGTAATATGTATATAAATAACGAATATAACATAACAATATCTCTTTAAAATTAATATACCATCCAATTCCACACATTTAAGGAAATTATATTGTCGCTCGTGCGTACGTACGGATTACCATCTCCATGACGCGATGAGATTAATTTCCACATTCACCACTCTTCGGAGATTATAAAAATATATATTACTAATATGTTTGTAATATATGACATAATAATTCTACTTAATATATGTATATATGTGTGTGTGTGTACTTACAATTATTTTAATCACTTAGTTCCGTTCAATACGTTATGAAAACGGAAACATCGTTTATGCGTACGTATGGACTACCGTCTCCTTAAATGGTGTTTTACATTTCACATATATATCTATTCTACATAATTATATTCTAAATATATATGATATATAAATAATGTTTTATATTCTGGAAGTATTTAAATCATGATCTAAGTGATACAATCAAGAGTACTAAGTTAAAACATGTACGATAATGAAACCGATTGTTACACGAAATGTCAATTTAACATGGAAATTATTATTAAATGGGTAGTAAAAATTCATAAATGAATAATTTATGATATCATAAATATTAATATGGGTTTGGAATAATTTAATAACATACTACAGTCTTCATACAAAAGGGTAAACATACCCTCGCCTAAAAGAAAGTGCAAGGTAAGGGGTTTTCATCTCACACCTTATTCCCATGAGATTCATGCCATGTTGCCACTATTTACATTTGGGTGGTGTATTTACTTCCCATAATTGTATTATTTGTGTAATACACTTTAATTTATGTGTATTTACAAATTTATTGTATGATACCTCTTTCATGGGGTGTATGTTTCATAAGTTACCAAATTGGTAAGGGTTAATTTCACAATCTCTTTATTATCCGAGGTTGTTTTTTCATAAGTATCTACTGGGACATATTTATTATCTTTGTCCATGTTTTATAAAAGAGTTTTCAAAGGGGTTATATTAAGGGAATTTTTTTTACTATAACATTATTTCGAAAGTTTTAAATATTTATTCTACTAAATCTTTCTCATTAATGTCCATGTCTTCAAATTGGGTTTTAAGGATTTATTTATATGGACATGAATATTTTTAAAATGTTAGTTAGTTTCAAAAGTTTCAAAGTGGTATGGGACACCTTGATTCAAAAAAATGTCTTTAAATACCTTCTTTTTTGAATTGTGTTACTTTTAAATCTTTTCAATAAAAATGGATATTTCTCTTAAAGAGTATTACAAATTATTTTCATCTATGTCAACATCCTTTGAGGGATTTTAAACTTGTTTGAAGATGATTTATTGTTATACAAATCATTGATACTATATTGAAGGTTTTGTGATATGTTTGACTGTGGATGTGTTATTTTTATATCATTCATGGTTTAGGGAATGTATTGAAATTTCATATGCTAGTTTTAATATGAAAGATTTTGTTATGTTTAAACCTTTTCATATGAGGAATGCATTGGACTTAGTAAGTGATGGGTGGAGCCCGCTATATCTCCTCAATGCATCAGTAGGCGTCATGAGACAAACTAGTGTCTTGGCACAAGGCCTTGACAAAATCTTATTTTTAGTCTTGGAACAAATCCTTGACTATGTGGTTGTGATAGTCTGGAATTATGATTTCCATCATTATGAAAGTGGTTAGTGATATTTCATGTGATTATTCAACTAGTATAATATCCATGTGAATAAGTAAATGGAATTAATTCATTTTATTTTTGCCATATTATTCTTAAGTTCATGTTTAAAAGGATTTTGTTTTAGTTATTCATTTCCTTAAATGTATATGTTTATTTATGAATGTTTCTGCTGTATTGTTATCCTTACAGAGTATCTGAGCTCACCCATTTCTAAGTTTTATTTTTCCCAGGATTCCATGAATTGTATTGTGATTGATATGCAGGGTTAGTCCAATGGAATAATGACGTTTGTGTAGGATTATATAGGTTGATTTTTATGTTATGAAGTGTAATGTAACATCCATTTATGTAATCTATTTTCAAAGATTGCTAAACTGATCGGTCCTTTGGGACTTGATTCCTTATAATCATGCCATTATATTAAAATAATTCACTGACTCTGGGTATCTAGGGTCAGGGTGTTACAGAAATTCATATTCCATGATATCCACTAAAAGATTCACCATACTCGAATTTCAATGTAAAATTTGAAATCCAATATAAATCCATTTAAAAACCCTTGAAGTCAAAAACTCACTTCAAAACTAGATTCTTTTCAATACACTTATTTTCCCTTCTGACATATCAAAACCTTGTCAAACCCTAAAGAACGCATTGAAAACAACTTTAAAATCCACCTAGAAATATTTATAAAAACATAACACATAAACAATTCAACTAATAAACGTTGGAACAACCCATGGGTGGATATAGTTTTGGTCATGCATCACCATAGATCAAACTGGGTCTATGAATTATCCAAAGAAACCATCCAATTCCAAAACCAATTTCTAAAATTAGGACAGAATGAACAACACACATGTGATTTACGTCATACACCACAATAAAAATATTAAAAAAATATAATGATTACGGGTAATTCCTTTAGGCCACCTACCTCAATATATAATCTTTCCATTGTATTCCCAAAACATTATAGCCTTGTTAATGCTCATCGAAGAATCATCAAAACCTCTTGGTCCCCAATTGAGCTCTTCACCACCAACCATGATCTAGTCTCAAACAAATAAAACCCAACTAATTAATTATATTAATAATTATTTATTAATTAACCAAAACTCAAATTTTCATAATGAAATAAAACAAACTGGTTCAACATCTCGCACATATATAGATTCCAAAAACTCTTTAAAGACCCATGGAATATCCTAGAAAATCTGCATAGTAAGATCCCTAAGAGGTGATACAAAATCAAAAATTAATTAAATTAATTAATTTATATAACCCTAATAAAATTCATCATGGTCGCATACAAGGAAAAAACACCATAGATAGAATTGTGGAATCCATCTTAGGATCACTTCTTCCCATGTCAACTAAAACCCCATCATCATTGACTACTTCCACCATTCAATTGTGGAATCATAACCAAAACCCTAAAAATAGGCATTAGAAATAAGATGAAATCATATGAATGAATAAATGGAATTTGGAGGTGAAATCATTCCTTAAGAACAGAAGAATCACCATAAAATCACCTCTTTGGAGAGTCTTAAAAAATAGAAGAAGTGAGGAGAACCCTCCTCTAGTTCGTCCACAAGAGAGGGATAGAAAACTGAGGGGTAAAAAAATATTGAAGGGGAAAATGTTAAAATCACCATTTTAATAAAAAATTTATGAAACTACATGGTTTGGATGCATGGTTGACCAGGAAATGCACCAATCATGTAGTTGAATCTATCCATGGACAACAGTCATGTGATTTGTCCATACAGTTGCTTAAACTGTGTACCCACTATGCACACCCCTATTATCTAACACCACCACCTCCACGTGGTTATAAATCATTTTTTGAAAAAACATGTGTCAACCATGTTGTCAACTCTACCTTCCATATGCATCAATGTAGACAGTTTCTCTAAAACCATGAATTGCTTTTTAACCACATCTCAAAGCCTCCACAGCCCACTATATTTCTCCTTTTGACTCAAATGGTCTACCCTAATACAATATCTAACACTTCAAATAAAGTATTCTCTATTCAAAATGAATTAAAATAACCTTATCATCAAGTCATTTCATGGTTTCTCCTAAACCAGGTACATAAAACCATACACCCTTTTCAAAGAACTCTGAAACTCCCAAAAATAAACCAAAAGCCACAAAAGAATATATAAACACTCATGCAACATTCTTAGAATAATTTCCATTATCAAAACACCCAGTTTAGACATTCCAACCCTCATAACTATATTTTGAGTCCTAATTCATGATTTAACTGGTGCAATATTAAAAATTCAAATTCTTATGGAAATTATGATCTATCCAGATATAGAATATTATAACCTCCCCACAATAAACAGTTATTATCATTGAGAAGACTGTGTATTACCCATATCTACAACCCAACCTATTTTAGTCACCACATTTTAAAAAAAATTCATGTTCAACATTTTATTGTGTGAAATTGTACCAAGGCACAACCCCCAACTCATGGACCTTAACCGATCAAAACAATGAGCTTAGACCTGTTACAAAAAATAACACCATGATGGTTCTTACCCAATCTCATCCATCTGAAAAATTGATTGTAACTTTACAATATTATTCGTAAAACTATAGTGATCCTAATTGGAAGCTTTATCTTATACCATCCAATTTCCTATACTTAACACCCTTTCCAGCAAGAAATCCCAACCAAACCTGAACTTGCGCTCCCACAGAATACATGGAAGGACTCCCTACCTACCACACCCTAACACCCATGAGAAATCCATCTTCATTGGAACCATACCCTTCATTCAAAACAAACTCAGGTGGATTCATACACACCATCCATACTGACTACCTTCTAGAACAACCTTGAGCTTAAATACATTTCCTGACTTGATCACTTTCCACACAAGATCTCCCAATAGAATTACTTATGGAATCCAAGAAATCACCTCAAGGTTCCTCTCTATAATCATTCTGCCACCATGGATGATCAATAACTAGCTCCACATACCTGCAAACCTTCCAAAACAAGGTTTGTTCCTCCACAAAAAATACATCACCCCCATATTTGGAGTTTCGTTATTATATAAATACTCAACCAATGTCAAAAGTTTTGGTCCACACTCTAACAAATTCTAACCCAATAATTAGATGTTTCTATCTCAGCCGCACCTAAGTGTCCAAACCAAACAAAAAATATCCCCCATTATAGGAATCTAAGAATGTAACCCATGGTATTTATCAATATTTGGTCAATCTCAATGAACTCACCATAAAACATTAAATGATCAACTTCCCAACAAACAACCCATCATTCACCATTCCATCAGAGTAACATATAAGAAGTCCCGTAGCCAACTAGAATACATTAGGTTATCTAAACATATATACATTATCCACTCAATGCACCAAGATGATGTCCAAATATTGGTCATTATCATCAATACTAAGAGTAAGTTGAGATATCATCAACAAAAACTGCCACTAATCATCCATTTTTAATGTCACCTCTAACTAGAGGGACATAAAAATCCATCTAAAGATACCATGCCTCCTTTCTCACATTCATACCATTATATCTTCAATGATCCTAAAAATACTTATAGTTACATGCCTGCATAAGAACCTTGGGAGACACTCTTGTAACATCTAATCCATGAACCAAACAACACAACACATCCCCACACACTTATGCTACCAAGATATCTTTAACACTTAATCATTATAATCTATATGGTAACCCAACCATATAACATGATTCTAACACTAACGAGTCAACATTTCAAAACAACATCTCACCATCACTATCAATAGGCCATGCATATAGAGCATCCATGTCTCACCTGATGTAGAGAACCCTTGGTCCTTTCCAAAAAACAAAATAAACCCATGAGACAACACAACTTTTATGATGAATGAAGACGTGAGAATCATTCTGACATCCTACTAAGATCTCTTATTCCCTCACAAAATTTCTGAAGACATATTAAGAGTTAACTAATACATGCACCAAATCAGTCCTCCTCTCAAAAACCACAAGTGCCTCCAGTGAATCAACACTCTTGGTACTTCCATCTCAGTGAAAATAGGCATCCTCTCATCTCTTAAACTATATAAAAGTGGGACCACCAGAAATTCAAAGTCATTATCCAAGGAAAACCTACACCCCAAACCCAGCTCAAAACCACCAGGCACAGCCTTCCTATACATGCATCACAACACAAGGACTCCAAAAAACAAATACCCTTTGGGGACTTTCCACAATGTTGAACATCAAAATTTAAGTTCATTTTCTCCTAACTAGAGGAAAACTAAGTGCTAAAATTACATTCTAGGGTAAACCCTTCATGTATTGTTACCTAGGGTCAAAAAAACATCCCTTCCTTACACTACCAAAAATCACAAAACCTAACTTCACTGTATTATAAGTCACCCTAGAATGGAATTCAATATTGGCTCCAAAAATAGGATCCACATAACAAAGTTCACTAGGTCCAATCATAGAAGTTCTAAGAAATATCATAGAAATTAACCACTAAGAGTGGAATCAATATGCACCCTTATCACGATCACATGACATGAGCATATTGAAAAAACCCTTTTTAGGGTTTCACAACATGTATGTGTAATATACCAACCAACCAAACACTACCAAGGAATCCATCCTCTCGAAGAATCTTAATATCAAACCTATCTATGGAGGACCCATACATACTACCATACTCATATCATAAGTACACACAAGGATCCAACCAATATACACTCACACCAAACTGACCAACCAAGGTCACTACACCACTCAAAATTGAGAACCACACCAACACCCTCATCATTGAGCACCTCATCATAGATAAAAATAACCTTTCATTAAAAAAACAATAAAAGAACACACTATAAAGACTATAACATGTTGACTCTATATGACTATCATGATGCATGAGATGCCTCTTGACATTGTAAGGTGAGATCCAAATCCAAATCAAGGCCTCTTTCTAAAATACAAAGAACATGAAATCCATCATAAATCATAAATTCCAAACAACATGTTCTTCGCTTGTTGTAAATATCATGTATAACCATAACATCAATAGTCTAGAACATCAATCCCATCCCATAGTAACCTGTAACTCCTACCGGAATATATGTTCCGAACACACCATCCTGGTATCAATCCCAATCCCTGACACATTCATATATCTCCTTTCTGCGAATTCACAAATACTATAATTATAGGGAAATAACCCATTTTGAAACCACATTGTAATGTCATAGCCAAGATGCCAAGGAACTAGTGGCCCCATCTAGACCTCCACAAGACCTCAAACATGCCTCCCCATACAAAAGAGAATGTTGACTAGTAATGGTTATATAAATTGCAACTGTGAGGAGACTACACCCCGATATCAAACTGCACAATAATAAATAAATAAATAAATATTACACACATCAAAGTACATGAAAAGAATAAATGAAATGAACATGAAATATGTTGTAATAAAATGTTATGGAATAACTATATAAAGGACCATATACAACATAAAATCATCTACCGAATGGTCTAGATACATAACATACCATCATAAAAGAAACTACATAAAGGCTTAGCAGCATATCTAATCCAAACACGTCTAGTAACCTTATACATCTAGATAAATCCTTTTTCAAAAACTAATACTAATCACAAGGCTCATACCAAAAATATGCCTATAAAAAACATATGAGGGATGATAGGGTACACTAGTGAAATGGAAGCCTGAGCATGGGGTGAGTAAAACTTAGTTGCACACCATCAAAGGTGTCTAATGAAAATTATCGTCATTGAAACAGTTCATTAATAAAAAAGGAATAGTAGTAGATAAGTAAGTAATAAGGAAAGTGTAATTATTTAATTATGAAAAATTCATCACCTTTATTATTGTTTATAAATGTTGTCCATTTAAAAAAAAGATCATAGCTTCAGAAAATCATCTGATCAAGAAATTACATATGTCACTAGTCATAAATCAAGTACCCTTAGTCCAGGAATCCATCTTTGATCCTGTACATCATCTCCAACCATGCCAAAAACTAGGTCAAAATATGGAAATCACGTATCATATGTCTATGAATAAAATCAGGACTCAAAATCATCCTGTCTGACCATCACAACCATTTTTTTATATGTTGGAAAACACAAAAATCAGTCAATGAATCCAATGTGGAATTTGAAGGTCATATATGACCATAAAAACCTTGTTATGTACTGCCATGTCTATACCATTGGGATCAGAAGCATCAATACATCCTCTAAAACAAGATGTTTCATTGGGGTGCATATAGAATCATTTTAGAACACCGAAAACGTTAAATTAATGAATTAGAATATCCCAAAACTATGAACCACTTGTTAGAAAACAATGAGTATTTTTCTATAAATCCATCTAGGACTTGGAACGTCTTGTTTGAATATCCCTAACCATTACAAGTAACAATTATTACCATTTCATATAATATTCCCATGGTCATTACTTCAATCATATTACACCAATTTCACAACCAAATATTTTCATCCTTAACTAAATAACACATTAAATAAATGTTATTCAAACCATTTATCAAGAAAACACACCATTTAAAAAAATTCCCATTTCTTTTCAAAATTACAAGTTTTATCATGGTATCAAAGCTACTTTAAATTATCTCATTGATCAATTAAATGAGAAACCTTTTTCAAAATTCACAAAACCCCAAATCAAAAAATTTCATTAACATTTAGAAACCATCTTTTAATATATGGTTTGTTCCCTTTGAAATACAAAAAACGTCCATGACCATCATATTCTATGAAACCCACCTAAAGAGTCACTAAACTCCCATTTAAAATAAAAATTTGAAATTGATTTTAAAACTATTTTAAATCCCATTGTGGTTAAATCCTCAATTCAAGAGAATAATCATTTCAAAACATGGCCTTTCCCTTTTTTATCATCCAAAAATGGGGTCAAAACCCAAAGTACACATTGAAAAAAGTTTCAAAATCATTATGTGAATATTTATAAAAACATAACACATAAATCACTACAATTCCAAATGTTGGAACACCCGTTGGTTGGATATATTTCTAGATGGATTCTAGAGGGTCTGTCGATTTTATAAGGCATCCATCCAGCACCAGAAGAAATTTTTAAAGCATGGAAGAAATCATAACACACAAAGATCCTACATCATAGAGAGAATTGAAAATAAATAACAATTATAATGACTATGGATAAATTACTTAAACCACCTACCTCATTAGAGAAACTTCCCATTGTATTCAAAAAACATGGTACCCTTTTCAAGGTTTGTCAAAGCATCTCCCAAAAAACATTGCACCCAACCAATCTTGTCACCACCACCTGGGCTCTAGTCACACACCAAGAAATCATAATTGATTAATTATTACCATTATAATTAATTAATTAACCGAAAAAAAACTTGTCATAATGCCAAAAAACTCATCTGGTCAACGTCCAACACGAAAACTGAATCAAATCACTGATCAATGACCTGCAACACAACTCATACTACATTTTGGGACAAAGGCCAAAGACGTGATACAAAAGATACAATTAATTAAATTATTAAATTTTTTAAAACATATAAATATTAACTAAATTCATATAACCTGATGAAATTCAATCAAACAAAGTGAGGAATAAATCTTTGGATATCTTTTTCCCATGTAGACCAAAATCTCTATCATCCATGACTGATTCCACCATGATCTGGTGGAATTAGATCAAAAAACCCTAAACCTACACATTTAAATCTAGAAGGTACCAATGGAAGCAATAAAGGGAAGAAGTATAATGAAAAAAATCACCTTAAACACTGAAGAAACGCACCAAATTGCCTCCATGGAGAGGCATGAAGAAGGGGGAAGGAAGGAGAACATCCCTCTGGCTCATAAGAATGAGAGGGAAAGGTGATGTCTGAATTAAAATACATGAGGTGAAAATGGTAAAATCATAATTTTAATTAAATTATAGGAAGCCATGTGATTTGGGGACATGGTTTTACAAAACTTTGTCCAATCATACTATTGGGTTTATTCGATGACACCCCTCACAAAAATTGGCCACACGGTTAGCCACACTGTGTGCCGACCATGCCCACCCCTACTTTAAAACACCCCTATATTTTTATTGTAGTAAAAAATGGTTGTAGAAAACATGTGTAATGTTTTTTGGCAGCACTGTCTCCACATTTCATCTAGGTGCGTGGTTTTCATGAAATTGTGTGCATCTCATACACCATGTCTTAAAGACTCCTCATCACCACATGGTTTCTCCGTTTTGACTTCCATTATTTATCATGGATCATGATCTAACCATTCAACAAAACCATGATCGTTTCAAAATGAACTAAAACCCTCCTTAGTAATAAGGTGTTTTACCTTTTCTCCAAATCCATGCACAAGAAACAGTGCTTCCTTGTCAGAGAACTCTAAACCTCCTAAAATCAACCCAAAGCCTCTAAAGCTCTTCCAAACACTCGGTATACCTTCCATGAATCATTCCTCATATCAAAACACCCTTTTTATATTTTCCAACCCTTAGAACTATATTCCAAGTATGAATTAAAAATTTGACCCCTATGCTAACAAAAATTCATACTCCTTTAGAAACATTAATCCATTCAGACATTGGATCTTGTTGATATATTCTAGTGGAATCACCACCCTTGACTACTGTAAGAGAATACCATATTAATATATCATACATAGATATATTTTGAGTTTATTTTAATATAAAATTGACTAATATAATCATATATGCATTAATGTAATAATATATCTATAATATGTATTTTATATATTTCTCATTTTTATTTTTATGAAAAAATAATTATTTCCAAAAACAATATTTTTTATTTATATTTAAAATTATAAAATACAAGAATATAAATTGTAGAATCTAAAGTAGATAAATGTGAAATAATTTTTTTATATAAACTATAAAAATTATCTTAGTATGATATTTTATTGAAAATATTATTTCTTATATCAATAGATAAAATATAATGATAATTCAAAATTGTCACTTTTATGACATTATCATGCTACATGAATGAATTATATAATTTTAAAATCATTTTTGATAAAATATATTAGTATTTATATTTAGGCTAAATAATTTAAAATTAATATATTGTATTTATAGAACTGATGTATTTCATTTTTTTAAATATATTAAATATTCTACTCTAAAAACTGATTTATTCTCTTATATTAAAAAATTAGTTTTTATAATTTATTTAAATAAAATCCTAGAATTAAATTTATAATTTAGATAAAAATTATAATATTATTTAATAATTATTATTTCATTTTTGGTACTACAAATATGATATCTATGATTACGGCTAATGACAATGATATTTAAAAAAAAATGTTTCTTCCCAATAAAAATTTTATTAATGTTGTGTAATTTCTATCTAAAGAAGTAAATTATTCTTTTATAAATGATGAAATTAATATAATGTTTTACCTTATATTTAATTAAATTATCACTCATTTAATTTTAAATTAATTCTAAATATAATTATGCACTCATAATGATGAAAACTATATTTTTCTACAAAATTGAATTTCTATATATAAAATTATTTTATTTAAAATATAACATTATTTAAATAAAAAAATTTAATAGATTAAGTATATATTAAATTTAGGTTCCTAAAACCCTACATTAATAATGATTTATTATTTTATATTTATAATAAATAATAATTTACTTATGTAAAAACAATTTATCACTGTAAAAATGGTTCCTGTAAAAGTATAAGAAAACATGAGTTAAAATTTTTAATTTTGTTGAAAGTAAATAGTTGAGGCCTTATAGATTGTTACTCACCATAAAATCCATTATTTTTCTATTTGGTAACCCTTTACCCTTTTATAATGTTAATACATTTTTGAAAATAATGAGGGTCCATGAAAGTTACATTTTCATCACTAATAAAAGGGGACATTTGATCCCATTCTTGCTGCAACCATTTATTTAAATTTATTCTCAAAACAATAAAATATTTTCCCACCCTGAAATATCTCTCATTTTCATTATCCTATGGTCATAGTTGGTTATCCAATTCCTGCATTTCAAAGGATACTTTCAAGATAAAGTTCAACGTCCTAATGTGACTGTAACTTAATCCTTATATCTTCATACTTATTCATTCCCTTCAAAACATATCCTAAAAAATGTATTGATACCTATGTAACATTATTATATTGATGTTTTATTATATTATTTTACTAATCCATATTTAATAATTTCCATCCATATAGATATTTTAAAAAATTTAGATCATGAATTGTGCGGACTAGAAAATCTACGAAATGACAAATTCAGTTTTCCCCAACACCTATCTCCAAAAATTTTAAGGATGGAATTAGAAGATAAAAAATAAATATATAATATTATTTTGAATATAATGATACATATTATATTAAATATTTTTTCCACTCATTCTTCAGAAATAAAACCATTATTCTCGTGTTGTGGGGATTACCTCTTCCATAACATAAAGTAATTCATTTTGATTTTAATTATTTTTCCAAAAAACTTCTAAAATAAATTAAAAAAATTTAAAATTATATATATAATATAATTTTTATTATTTAATAATTATATTATGTTATAATATATATTTTTACCACACAAACTCATCAAATAATGACATGTTCATGTTTTTTTCGGTCTGACCATCTATTTTAACGATGGTATAAAAAATATCATGGTTGACTATAGAAAGAAAACTACTAATATTGTTATAATTTTATATGAAAATAATTATTTTTATTGTTATATTAATGTTATATTTTTTAACATATTATTAAACTACCATCTTTGATCACTAAAATTAATTACATAAGTCAGCATTGATTCCATTTTCCTAAAACATAAATAAATCAGTAGCAGAATTACATAAGAGTTATATAAATAAAAATAAGTTCACAGTTATTGTACACTAAATTATTAATGACTTATGAAATATGGGATATGAATGAATATCAACACCGCTATTATGATACTAGTTCTAAATGATAAAGATAACATACACTAGATATTGGAAATATAATATAATATAATTATATAAATGTAGATAATATTTAAAAATAAAAACTGTGAAAAATTATATATGTGAATAATTATATGAAGTTATTAAGGAAAATATTTTTGTTACACTGCTGATTCATGTGCTTTATAGAAAGTTAATAATAATTTTAAGGGTTTCATGTCTCAAATTTAATTTCATGAGACAAATTTCTCATTATTCAAAATGGTTTATCTGGAATGGTTCATCTACTACCTAATTAATATTTGTTATCATGATACTCTTATTATTTGTTATATTTAGTTTTTCATTTAAATTAATATCCAAAATGGGTTTTTTTAAATGTATATGGTTTTTTAAGGGTTTCATTGAATTCATTTATAATGTATTGGGTCATTTTCATTGTTACTAAAATATATTTGTCAATATTTCTATGATAAAATAATTCCTATATTTTAAATTGTATTTCCAATTTTACTTGGTGAAATTATTTATCATCATCAATAACAACCACTTTGATAAAATGTTTTCCAATATGAATGTATAATGTTGGTATGAATAACTTTTATTCATAGTAATGAATCCTTTTTTAGATGTCAATATTTTATTTCCAGTAAATCATTCTGATTATTATTAGGTACTCAAATATTTATTAATTTATTTGATACTATTAGTTCTACTAATAATTATTCAAATGGATGTTTTATTTCAAAATCTGTGTGTGTATTTACAATAATAGAATATTTAAATATTAACAGGTTTTATTTAACATGTATATTTTTCCATTAATCCACTCAATTTTTCTATATAAAATCCTTATAGAAATTTAAAGACACCATTATTAGAGAACTTTTAAAATAGTAATGTTTTAATATCAATCAAATGTTTTATTTCATGTCTTTTTTGAAAATTAATTCTAAAATGATACTAGTGAATCTTCCTCTTAGAAATTATTTATAAATAAAATAAAAGAACCTTTATTTTAGAATGTTTTCAGATAAATGGATTTCCTATAATTTTTTATATTTGTTATAATGTGTGATTTTTTTTCAAAATAAATAACTTTTCTATTAATTAGAGATTATATTTAAAAAGGATCTCATTAAAAATTGCTCATTATAATCATGCTTTTCAAAATAAAATTCAACTATTATTCTAAATGTATTCCACTTCTACGAGTTGATTCATTATATATGTTTTAAAAAATGGGAAATATTATATATCTATAGGATAAATTACAAATCATTTCCTTTTGTCTTCCATAACAATGTTTGGTCTTCAAAAATAATTATTCATCCAATGACTTTAATCTACGAATAATCTATTTTAGATTCTTTTGATTGAAGATTTTTAACTTCGACTCCATATATCAATTGATTGGGGAAATTATATACATAACCATAAAACCATTTCTTCATATGATGTTAGTTAGGGTGATTTTTTATAGAAACCTATTTAATTTACTAATTGGGGAAATATTGATAATCTATAAATTATTATTTCAATACATATGTTAACTGGTGAGTAAGTAATGATTGTTGTGTATTTTATATTTCATTAGTTATTTCATATAATTAATATATTGAAATAAATTTTAAATTACTGAGGACCGAAAAAGTTAGCCCCTCGGATCAATGATATATATCATGAGACAAATAAGATTTTTTATTTTTTAGTATGCCACACAAAAAATATATTTCCAAGAAATTATGTCATGATGGTAAGATCATGAAGTATTATATGGTACCCACCTTAAATATTAAATAATATATTTTCTTCTGAATATAATTTTCTTTCATTCATTCCCAATATCCTTTTAGTTTTAGATTTTTAGATACTTATGAAAAAAAATTAATGTGGACACTTTCACATAATAACCATTTTTTCACAAAATATGTTCTTCAGTAAGAGAAATATTTTTCATTACTGGTGACATGTACATATGTATATATTAATGTAATGATCCACCTTTTTGGAAATGGTAAGGAACATTATTTTTCAATTTGAATCCTTTATTTAATCTTGTTATTGTATGTTACGACCTATGGAATGTTTGAGGCACGTCTAGGGATTGTTCGGAGACCAGAGATATGAAAAGTGGGCTATAGGCTGAGCTATATGTTTCTTGGTAACTGAGCGACCTAGGCCACATTGTTTGTTTAGACCATGTGGTTGCAGACAGGGGAACCTACATTTCCACATATTTTTTCTATAACCATACAGGATTAGAAGTATATCTATATGACCTACTGCAGATGTGGGATAGAGCCTTAACACAAGTTTTGTGCACGGTATATAAAGAATACATATAAATCGTACGTGGTGGTATTTTGGGGAAAATTAACAATTTTCCCCTATTTAATAATTTAACCCATATTCCATATCCATTATTTTTACAATGGACAAACCGGTGGCTTTGTCCATCTAAAGGAATATCAAACCCTCTAAACACAAATCTCTTCTATCTCTTACATCCTAAGACCGATCATTGATCTTTAAAAAGGACCAGATAGCCCAATATAAGGATAACCTTAAATAGTGCTCTTTCCATGATCAATATCTCCATCTACTACACTATTTACATGTAGCCCCATTTGTTATATTTTCATATCATTAGACTGAAAAATTTATATCGTCCAACATACTTTGAATCTGACATTGATATCCAGAAAGGTTTTTTATACAACTCCAAGGATTGTGGTCACATATTTTTCCATTTGTGTTGTAGTTGTATATTATTTATTTAATCATGCCATGAGTAGGATCATATCAAGGATATTTTTTTTGATTCATTTATGTATAAATGAACCTAGTGACATTATATTTTTGAATTATAAATTTTTTAGGGGTTTAGACATCACAGTTAGTCTATGTGCCACCTTGAAATAGGTCACTTTGAAAAAATGGCCTAAAATGCATGGAAGCCAATTCAGAATCGAAAATTGACTTTTAATTGAAATATCGTTTGAACCATGTGTACTTAATGTATACCAAGGTTCCAAATTTGTGCTTAGTTACATTTGAATTGGAATTGTCAAAATGGGCATCTGAGAATTTTACTTCGATACTTTGACTGTGACACCATTTCATTGTAATGAATTTTCAATGATAGTAAAATTAGATAGTTCTTCTTATATAGGGGGTTAGGATGACATGTCTATGACCCTTAAAATAAAATATTTTTAATTGAATGGTTCAATGGATGGAATGGCCATGCCCCTGTTCGTGTTTTATTTAAAAAGGAATTGCATGAAATGGATTGTTTTATTAAATGAATTTGTTATATGTATGGTGAACCAATGTATTTTTATATGCCTTATGAAAATTTTTAAACGATAAATGATATGATTTTAAATGACTGATCTTGCTGATATCATGTGTTACAATATATAAATTCATGTGTGTGTGGGAGGCAATTTTACCCCAAGCCAGTTATGATCTACATATATACATGTATGGGTGGGAGGCATTCTTACCCCCATGACAATTATGATATATATATATGCATGTATGGGTGGGAGACCTTATTACCCCATTTTATTTGTGATCTATGTATACATATGGTGACTTGATCACACATATCATCCTTGAGTTGATGGAGGTAGATTTTCTAGGTATCCTTTAAGAACCTGAGCGTCAGGTTATTTATTTATTCTGTATTGTTTTATATGCCAGTTTAATTATTGAACATTGTTCACTTATCAGTTTAACTATTGAACATTGTTCACTTATAATAAGCAAATTAGATTACATGTTTAAACCATTGGTGGTGTACTGCTAAGAGTTTATCTCACACCTTACTAGGGGTTCCCCCACCACCCCAGAGGATTATGTTGTTGTAAGTACTAGAAAGGATAAAGACCCTTTTATATATTGTTGACTTGTTTCCTCTTGGACTAGTGTATAACATTCTTTTATCTACTGGTAATTTTTGTCTTATAAGTATGAAATAATTTCATTTATGTATTAGGAACTAGACATTGAGGCTTTTAGTTATTATATTATGTTATCTATTTCTTCCTCTACTTGGTTATTTAGTTATTTATTATAGTTTGGATACTTACTATTTCTATCAATTTTATATACTTTGACTAATATTTACTATTTGGGGTACCCATTGTGTTACTATGATATGTGGTTATAGTGTCCCGGTTTACTACCTATACATCCCCACTTCTAGTTAATATCACCTAGTTTATGAGGATACATTCCAGGGTTCATGTGGCTGACCAGGCTTGGGTAACAGGTTAAGTGGAATATGGGGCTTGGATGTCACAAAGTGGTATCAGAGGGGGTTCCATTATTTCATTACTATTTAGAGAAAATAGAATGAAGATGGGGAATTATTAGTTAATTATTCTTAAGTTGTTCATGGTCATTACAAACCCATGTACGGTGTAAAGACCATGTTTCCTTACTTATGATTATTCTGAATTCCACTATTTACTATTGATACGCTTTAACCATTAGGTGATACACATGAATTTTGATTTTATTGATAATGATGTTACTGGAATTATGATTTCCTCACTATTTCCTACTGAGATGAGGGCTCTACATTATATCATGCATCATTAAATACATAGTATGGATAGGCCATGCATCATTTTCATGTCACATTTAAATTTTAGTGAGCATTTTTCGTTCCACGTACATTGTTCTTTTCTATATATATATATATATATACATTTGTGGTGACACTTTTTACGGTACATGGATCATATTTTGGATTGAGATTAGTTGGTTCCACTCTTTGATTCATAATGTGTATGGACCCTTATGGATCAAAAAGTTTTATTATAGCTAAACCAAACATTTAAAAAAGTGAAAATCACATGAATAAGAACCGTTTAAAAGGAAATGACATCCTAGTGAATTCCATATTTTTATTATCAAGGTGTATGGACCATTGTAGAACAGAAAATTTCAAATCATTGAATTAATCTTTTTGAAACTCATTAAAATTTTAAAATAGGACACTTTAAATTGGGATATGACTTATAATTTGAGAATATCCATCTTGCACATGAATAACATAGAAATTTGCCCCAAACCTGACCTTAGTAGTGGGTAGTGGATATTTCACCATTCGTATGGCCTGCTATATTCGGTTCCAATGTCTAGTCATAGATTTTTATGTAGACAAAGAGGTATTTCTATTATTATATAAATGATTTAATACATGTCCTAGTTTTATGAATGAAACCTTTTAAATTTCATGAACCTTTTCTAAGACGTTTTTTTATAATTTCAGAATTTTCTCTCCATGAAATCCTCATGTTGTGCACCATAATAGTGGTGAAAATTATGTTCCTGAGGTGACTGACCTTTATCCATCAGTTGTTCCTCTAGCTAGGCCACCTGTGGATCATCTTCCTATTCCTGATATGCATACTGATGTCCATTTTTTAGAGGGTTTTTGGTGCATGTTTCAAAACATTCAAGGTGAATTGAGGCCTTCCCTATGTATGGTAGAGTTGACTCGTTAGTTTATATAGCATCACTCTCCTACATATTAAAGAATCTAGATATGTCTCCAATGTGGAGGGTCCAAATAAATGATTACATGCCTCAAGATTCAGCCAAGAGGTGGTTGGATGTCATCACCGAGGAAGGTTAGAATAGGGATATGGTCTAGACAAACATTAAGGTCATATTATATGACTACTTTTGTGCCTAGACTCTGAAGGATGAGTGATCAAGTTAGTTTATGAATCTAAATTAAGGGAATATGTTAGTTATGTAATACTCAGCATGTTTTACTAAGTTGTAGTATTTATCTCTTTCCCTAACTATTGATGATATGATGAATATTAGGTGACTCAATGATTGGTTAGGTTATGCCACTCTATCTCATTTTATTTTCTCCATGTTTTTAACGGTTATTGAAATTGTCATCTAGGACAAACATAGAAAAAAAATTACGCATGTTGATGGTGTGAGCTAGGTAGGTTTGGCACCTAAGGATTTTTTTGGATATTCTTCTAGAATAAAATGATGCTTTGATTAATATTTTGGGTGTAGTAGTGGTTAAAATCAACTAAGTAGTAGTTCTCATATGTATCATTAGTTTGGAGTCCTTGGTCACCTCAAGAGGAAATGTTGGTAGATTTTAGTTGAGTGAATAGGTTGTGGTAGTATGGGATATCTCCACCATTTCTTCTAGACTTTTACTCTAGTTATTAGTGAGTGGGGATCTACACCTAATCCTCAAGTAATAGCGATATCTACAAGAGAAGGATCAGAAGGAGTGGGATCAACATGATCACAATAGATACGTAGCTTGAATACTACTAACTTTTCATGATGAGATAGTGGTTGGGGAAAATAAAACCGAATATATGATTCATAGTTCCAGCAAAGTAGACCTACCTAGGGAAGTTAGTGTGTGACTCAAGGCCATTGTACATGCTAGTTACATTTAGTACAGCCAACACTGTAAGAGTAAATCACCAACCCATCTACTATATGAGGTACTATTCTAGTATCCATCACATCAGTGTCTTCTTTGTTTAATACAAGTGTTGTCTCACACTTTTATACCCGAGATGATTATAGAGAGTTTAGTCCTTGAAATATATTTTTATTATGTAATATTAATGCTATATAAAAACTTAAGTATTATTTCATAGTGAGTTTTCCCTTGTTAGGATTTCCCCCTTATGTTGGGTGGTTACATTTTTCTATGGAACCTATATATTCTCAGCATGATAGGATTCGATGTAATCAATGGGTTGGACTGTATATTTCCATATAGAACTTATATTAAATGGTAACTTCATTTGGTGAAATTGTTTATCACTAGAGAGTGTTACACACATGAATAAGGGAAAACGGGATGTCAATGCGACACAATCTATACCCATGAAGAAAAGTCTTGGTAATGTTATAACATAGGTCACCAATATTTATCTTTATGAATAGTGGTTATAACCCACTATTTATCCTCTTATAGTGGAGCATTTCAGAGATGTTTTTCCTGATGACTTCAAATGTATTTCTCTGTAGTAAGTGGTAGAGTTCACCATTGATCTTGTTCTAGTAGAACCACCTGTGAACATTCCACCTTATAGGATTTCCCCAAAGAAGTATATAGAAATCAAGAATCAATTGGAGGATATCAAGAAGAAAGTATATATATTACCTATCACTTATTCTTAGAGTTCACTGGACCTCTTTTTCGACAATTAAAACGGTACCCTTAGGCTCTCTGTGGATTACAATTGGTTGAATTATCTAATTATCAACAATGGGTATCCTTTTCCTTGAATAGAAGACCTCTTTAATTATCTTTGAGGAGCGAAGTTTTTTCAAAGATATATATGAGGTAGAGATATCATTAAGTGTTTCTCAATACTTCATACATAACTCTCATAGCATTACAGATCATGTATGGTCAATATGAGTACCTGGTTATGTCATTCAGACTGAAGAATTCACCCGATTTCATCATGGCTCTTATGAATTGGGTATTCCATCTATTTTTTTATTCATTTGTGGTTGTATTTTTTGAGGATATATTTCTTTATTCACATTAAAAACATGAAAAATCAACCCATATTGTGATCATTATGAATACAACCATACAGAATCAATCCATACTTATCTTATTAAATGCCACTTCTGGATCTATGGAGTCCACGTCGTGGGTTATATCTTCTCAGAGTTAAGAGTTTCTGTTTACCCAGGGAAGGTGAGAGATATAGTTTCTTGGGAGAATCCTCAGAATGTATTTGAAATTAAGAGCTTATTGGGGCTTTCTAGATACTAAAAAAACATTATTTAGTATTTCACACACCTTGTAGCTTCACTTATAGGCTTCAAAATGAAGGGTGTGAAATTCAAATGGTCTGAATCTTATGAAGTATCCTTTCAAGAGTTAAAGGGAATACTGAATTCAAAACTGATATTGATTTTATCAGAGCCAGGATGGGCCAATATAGTTTACTATGATGCATTAGGTATCAGTATTGGAACTATTCTAATGAAGGATTATCAAGTTGTTTCATATGGATCTTGTCAATGGAGAAGTCACGAGTGGAATTACCTAACACATGAACTCATGTTAACTATTGTTATTCATTCCTTATTCTATTGGAGAGACTATCTATTGGGAGATAATTTTGTCATATTTATAGACCCTAAAAGCCTCAAATATAACTTCACACAGTGAGATCTGAATCTTAGGATGGATATGTGGGTAGAGTACCTACAATCTTCTGATTTTGAGCTTTCCTACACTATACGTAAAGATAATTCAATAGCCAATTATCTAAGCCAGAAGACTCAGACACAGGCGGTTTAGAAATAATGTGATGAATGGATGATTATGGACTTATTATTGAATATTCTCATTGATATTTAGGGGGACCATGGTCAGATTACTCTCTCTGCCTTAATAGTGAAATATATTCTTCTGGAACAAGTAAGGTCGAGACTGATATCTAATCCTGAATGACATGTATTTACAGAATGTGTCTTAGATGATTTTTCTATTTATAGTTGGATGATTTATGGGGATCGTAATATATTGTTCTATGGTCATGAATCAATCCTAACAGACATGAGATTGGAGATGATGAGGGGTTTCCATGCCTCAACATGGGCAGTTCACCCTTGTGTCACCAAAATGTATCATGATCTATGGTGCCAATACTGGTCTCACAACATAAGATGCGAGATATCTAGTTTCATCACTCAACGTTCTACCTATTAGTAGGTTAAGACAAAACATCAGCATCTATTTCTCCTTCTTCATCTATTTTCCATTCTTGAGTGGAAATGTGATGGTGTTTCATGGGACATTATTTCTGGTCTACCAAGATCACCATGTGGCAATGAAATAGTGTGGGTTTTCATTCATTGTCTGATGAAGGTTTCACACTTCTTACCTATCTGTGATACCTTATTTATATAATATCTCATATGTTTTTAAATCAAATAAGTGGTAAGAATCCATGGGGCTCCCTATTCTATCATTTTGGAACAAGACTCTCATTTCACATTATGGGTTTGGCAGGGGTTACATAAACCCGTGGTTACATTGGTACATTGGAAGACAACCAATCATCAGGAGATCGATGGATAGAGGTATCATAAAATTCAGGTTATAGAGGATATAATCATTGATTTTTCTAGGCATTGGGTGTTCCTAGGAGAAACACATTCCCCTTATTGGATTTTCTTATAACAATAGCTTCTAGTCTACCACTGAGATGGCTCCCTAGGAATATTTGTATGGTAGGACATATTGCTCACCTCAATCATAGGTAGAGATGGGGGGATGTAGCTGTGCTTGAACCATATCTTAGGAAGGATATTATAGAGTAGGTCCAACATATCAGGATGTGTATATTGACAGCTCAGTCTAAAGATTAGTCTTATGCCAACTGATGTCAGTGACCTCTTCAGTTTGAGGTCGGGTACTGGGTTTTCTTGAAAGTCTCACCAAGTTTGGGGAATGGACATATTCAAAATTAGTTAAAGCTATCAACAAGGTTCGTTGGACCCTTCGATGTTTTGAAGTAGACCGGACTAGTGGCATACCCGTTGGTACATTCTTAGAGAGAACAGTCTATGCATGTTGTCTTTCATGTGTCTCAGATCCCCTGATACTATCCATACCAATATCCAATGTTTCATCCTAATGAGGTTGTGCTATAAATGGATGCACATATTGTGTAGTATATGGTGTGTATTATTGATCGGTGCATGAAAATACTCCAAGGTAGGTTTCTTCCACTTATACAGGTGTTGTGGCAGCACGACTAGGTAAAAGATGTGACCTGGGAGTGGGATATTGATATGAAAACCCAGTGGCCAAAATACTTTGATGATAATACCTCTCTACCCTTATGAGGCCAACTCAGGGGTATGTTACTATAAGGAGGGGAGTTTGTAATGACCATCCTTTTCACTGAAGGTACAAATCATTTTTCATTAATTTGAATCTTTTTTATGCATGGTAAATTTATATAATTTCATAGAGAAGTCCTGGTGAGAATATAGATTTTTTTAATTGTATAGTTCTAGAAAATTGGGCCATAGCCAAGTTTGCATGGTTAGTGGAAACCATGTGGCCTAGGAAACACAGTTTTTAAAAAATATGTCTCTACAAATAGAGGCACCTACGAGTCCCCACAGTTTGTCTGAAACCATGTAGTATTAGATGCATGACCATGCATCCTAATGATTATAGTAGAAAAATCTTTAAAAAATAGTTTTTGTTTGGTTTTTAAAATTTTTTCATTGGGATTTAGGGATAAATTACTAGTTTTCACTTCATTAATTCATTAACCCTTAATCATTATTACTTGTTTTCCAATGGCCAAACCAGTGGATTTCTCCTCTCATAGGTTTCTCAAACCCTCTAGACTTGGATCTCCTCTATCTCCTTAGTCTATAGACCAATCATCAATCTACCAGAAGCATCAAATATCCCTAGGTAATTCTAACCCACGTTCTCCTCTTTCCATGATAAATCCCTCCATCTATTGATATATTTAAGTTCAGGCTCATTCACCCAATTTCTATGGCATTGGTCTAATAATCAGATCAATTTTAACCTTCATCAAATCTTAATTCAATATCAAGTTAGTCTTATCTATGAACCTAAGGTAGGTGTTCATGTAGTATTCCATTTTTAACCATTTTATATTAATTCAGTAATTCCCTAAGTCGATCCCAACTGAGATTCTTTGGTGTTTTCATTCATACATGTCTAAATGAACTGATTGCCATGAAATTTGTTAATTTGAACTTTTTTAGGGGTTTATACATCACACATACTCTATTTGAACACCCATAGATGTTCCAGCATTAAATTGGTCATTTTGGATAAATGGCCTAAAATGCATGGAACCAATTTTAGCATTTGGATTGACTTTTTTTAAATATCCTATGTCCAATGTGTAATTGAGGTATACTAAGGTTTCTCAATAGTTCCTATCCCCTTATAAGTTTTTATTATGCAAATAGGCATGTTGGTATTTGACTTTGATACTTTTTCCATGACACCATAACTTATAATTAATTTTCCATGTTAGGAAAATTGGATAGTTTGGATTTTATGGGGTGGCTAGGATGAGATGGCTATGAACCAAAAAATGAAATGGGTTTAATGTAATTTTTTAAGGGATGGAATGTTCATTCCCTTATTCATTTTTTGTTAAAAGGGTGTTATATGAAAAGGATTGTTTTGTTAAATTAACATCATATATGGATGGTGAACCCATGACATTGTCTATACCTTGTGTAAATTGTTATATGCTAAATGTGATTATTTTAAAGGATCTATCTTACTGATATCATTTTTTATAATCTATAAATACATGTGTGGGTGGGATTCATTATTACCTCATGCATGCCAAGATCTATATATATAAATTCTTATGTGAGAGACAATGTTATCCCATGTGAGTTACGATCTATATATACAAATTTATGGGTGGGTGGAATTCTTACCTCATGCCTGTTATGATCTATATATATATATGTATTGGTGGGAGGCCTTCTTACCCCATTATAGTTAGGATATATATGTATACATTGAATTGATCAGATATACCGGTCTTGGTTTGAAGTGGGTAGACCCACGTCATATCCTTTATAGACCTGGGAAAATAGTTATTTATTTATTTTTTACTATTTTACTTACCTATTTTATTATTTCACACTATTTACTTATGAGTTCCTACTTAGATTACACGTAGACACAGTTAGTGGTGGACTATTGAGAATTTATCTCAAACCCTACTCGAGTCACCTTTGCACTCAAGAAGATTATGTTGTTACAGGTATTGAAAAGGGTAAATCCCCTTCATCATTTTTTTACTTTTACTCTTCACTGGAGCTTATGAGAATATGAGTGGTCCTAGGCTCAAGATTCTCGTAGATATGTTTTTTCCTTTTGTCTCCTTTTAGACAGTGTATAGAATTCTTATATCTACTAGTAATATTTATACTATCACAGTTCCCAGAATAAATATATGTAGTAAAAACTAGACATTATGGCTTTTGATTATTATAATCATCCATATGATTCTTTCTCTACTTGGTTATTTAGTAATTTTTTATGTTTCTATTGTTTAATTTATTTATCACTTGTATATGATTCTGCTACTGTTAAATATTTTAGGTATCCTCTATGTTACTATGTCATGGGGGTATATTATTTCTATTGTAATACCGACACAACCCAGCTTCTTGTCAAAAGCCCCATCATTATGGGGTTATGCGCCAGGGGTCATGTGGAAAACTAGGATTGGGGTATCAGTAAAGTGAAATTTGGGTCTAGTATGTCACAATTTATTTAAATTATTTTCCCCTCATCGTTATGACCTATTAATAATCATTTCAAAACAATGTTTGAGAAAAGAAAGGATCTGTATGGGGTATAAAATTAAGAAAACTATTTCTCTAGTGAAGACATGAAATCCCATAAAATATTTTTCTTGTTCCCAAAACTAAATAAGTAGGCGAAATAAAAAATAACCGCATGTAAAAGCATATTTTTCTCATAAAAACCCATTAAAATACATAGTATAAAAATAAAAACCCCTTCAGAAAACACAGGGCATTATATTCATAAATCGTATTAAACTACTATTGTAAATAAATTGATCCTAGTAAAATCCTAATAAGAAACCTTCCTTCTTGACTCCCTTGTAGTTTCCATTAATGAAAAGAAACATTACCTAATGAATTTAAAATCTACATTAGGATGATTTGTTATATAAGATTTATTACTATTACTAATCATTATATATAATTATCAATGACTATATAAAAAATAAATGAATTTATGTTTACACATTTTGCTTTAAAAATTATTGAAATAATCTTTTGAAAGCATGTGTATATAGTTTATAGATATCCACACACCATTTTTATTTAAAACTCAGATTCAAAACTAAAATACCCATAACAACCGAAAAAGTGGTTTTATTTTTAGAAAGCATATAATATTTTATTTGAAGGAAAACATAAAATAAAAATTTTTATAGTGGGAAAATATGTTGATTCCATATATGTTAAAATATAGCATTAAATTTTTCATTTGTTAATAAACTAAAATTATCTAATTTTAATTATAAAGAAATATTAATTTTGGAAATATTTGAATAAAATAAAATAGATTCATATTGTTTCAATTATAATTACTTCATTTGAATTTAAATACATCCAAAATAAAATTGAAAAATATATTTATAAAATAATTCTTTAAAAAAATTTAAATGAGGGTTTTAAAGTAATGTAGTACTTACCTTGAGTCTAAATCATCATGTAATATCTTTATCATTATAAATAAATAATTTATTTTAAATATTTACTTGTTTAGTAATAATTTTCATATATATTTTTCCTATTATATTATTTATTACCATTTTATATTCAATTACATAATCATTAATTTTCACATCGAACATTTTGATGATATTAGACTCAGATATCCAAAATGACTTTAGTGGGTTGACTGTGGTCAGAGAGATTAGTGTTAAAAAATGTCACAAATATTAATAATAATATAATTTTTATTTTTATAAATAATATTTACATTAAAAAAACAATTAATTACTATTTTGAAAATTTAACTGCATTACAATCATGGAGACTGTAGGTCATACGTACAAATTAGTAACCTTTCCATTTTAAAAAATACATGATGAATGAAATTAGGTATCATTTTATCACTATTAAATAATAATTAAATCATAAAATGAATATCAATTCTTAAAATACAATGATATATTATATCCATTTGATGTTAACATCAAAAATTAATCACATTACTTCGTGTGGGTAATCAACACCAATAAACGAACAATGATTCATTTTTCAATGGATAGAATGGTAAGAAAATTACTGATGTATTATATTTATAGAATTATAATTATGTCAGAAATAACACACACATATATATATATATGTGCATGTATATATAGAATAAATCTATAATTATAACCATCCATGAGAGGTGGTGATGGGAAACAAATTGCATCAATTCTTGAGGCAGTAGTCCCCCATACACACAACCAACTATTTCATTTACCAGTTGATAGAATATGAGATTGATATAGGTTATTCTATTAACATAAGAATATATAATATATGATTTTTATAATTCATTACATTTTTATAATATTTTTGTTTTTAACATAATAAAGAAAAGTAATAATTTCATTTAAAAGCATTACCTGCTCTTCAAAAAAAAAATTCATTAAAAATAAGTCCATTTTGATTGGTAATATGACCAAAATAAGACATCTATAATGTTTGGAGGGAATTAACGAAATTATTTTGGAATGGATTGGCTAACAAATATGGATCTTGATTATTTGATATAGGAGGAGAGGGGGAGCTAATTTATAAGTGAGGGAAGAGACATTCATGGAATTTCATAAAGTATCAAAACAATATAACTATGTTTTCAATTTAAAATTACTCAAAATTAATTCAATTAAATAATAAAATCACGATGATTATAAATAATCTAATATAATAAAAATTTTACATGTTTAGTTTATATCATCAGAGTTATTTATTATTTTAACAACTGTTATCACTTTTAACAATTACAATTATCTCAATGTTTTGTACTATTTAGGGGTCAATGAAGTTACTATAAAATGAAAAGTGGGCATTAAATGGATTATGGATCATATTATAAACCATTTAAAATTAAAATGGATTAATATCAGATAATTAATAGTTGTATGTAATTCAATAATGTATTATTTATTTTAAAATTAGATTAATGTAATTTTTTCAAATATATGAAATGTTATAATATAATATCTTGATAACACATGTAAACAATTTATAAAATGTAATGATCTCTAATATAAGTAATATATGATGTTAAAATAATCTTAAAAATATATTTACATGTTTAGATGCCATTTTAAACCTTATCATTTGGTGTGACCCCTTGGTTAACAAACCTAATCATTAACCATTCTTATGATTTTTTCAATATTAATGGGATATTATTTTAATTTTAGTTTTAATATTGGAAGGTAAATGATAAAGGGATGAATGTTTAGAAATTTTATCATCACAGTTTTCTTATATCACGGTTTTCGTGATCTTTAAATTATTTAATAAAATATTATTTTAAATAAAATACTATAAATGTCATTTTAAGAACTTATCACATAATTAGATTTAAAAAACTACTCAATAAGAATTAAACTGAAATAATAAAACTTTCAATTATCTCTATTATGAAATATGTTTCTATAAATTTCGTTGGTAAATATAACTTAGACCGAAAATATTAGTATTTTATTTTAAAAAATAATTTATATAGATTTTTCTACCACCTATACAAAATCTATTTAACTATTGGCTAAACATTTAACATAATTATATAATTAATCAGTTAAAAAATTTAGAATAATAAAAAAATTATTAATTTCATTGTAATCTATAATATTCATAGAATATTTATATTTAATCTCATTAAGTTCATGAAAACATCTTTAAATATGTTATTTTTACTTTTCTAGCATTGCACAATCATTGTACAATAGTTTACATAAGTCTTTTATTTTATAACTCCAAATTTAATATATATCCAAAAAATTAAAATATTATAAATTATATTTATCAACCAAATCTATAATAGACTTCCTAATTTTCATATTTTCTCTTTAGGATGCCAAATTTTATTTTTGTAGTAATGTGTAGGCACTTCCTCGATAGTGAATACAATTTTCATATTTATCAAGAAATAAATTATAATTTATATGTTTTGATTTATTTTTGTGACATAATAATGTTACATTATCATAAAATATTATTGACATATTTTAAAATAAATTTATATTATTTTTTTGACTTGAGAGATTATAATATATACATCATTTCTTTAAAAAAATATTTTCACCTATTCACTAAAAATTTAAATTTTCAACAAAATATCAAAAAATAATATTGTGATAATTTTTCACATGATGAATCCAAAAATGCTATTCAATTAAAAAAAATTAAAATAATATTACTGAAAAATATTTTTTTAATATGAATACATAAAATTTAATGAAAAACATTATTTGGAAAAATAGTGTTATAACATGAAAATGACTGCACACTATAATAAGGTATAAAAATGATTCAAATGTAAAATATTATATTATATAAACTTAAATAATAATTTTTTTATATTGATAAAAAATTCAAATCATAATGATACTTTTTAATGAAATGAAATTTCTATTTTATATAAATAGTTATTTTCTATTATTCACTAAAAAATGAATATTTTTAGAAAAATCCAAATATTTCACCCGTATAGTATTTTTATATCATGATTTAAAAAATAATATAATTTTTATGCATTAAAATTTACAATATTTCCAAAAAATAATTATAACATATTCTAACATATATTATAAAATAATGTTTAATTTTAGGGAAATCACATTTATTAAGCCTAATATTAACTTCCTGAAAATGAAATGCTATTTCGTACAAATTTTTCATTTGTATCGACTCAACCCTTTAAATATATAATTAATAATTGGATACCCATGTTATTATCCTCCAATTAAATGGATTGATTATATTTTCTATATTTAATAAATACTATTTCATGGCACATTTAACCTCAGTGTCGTGTGTTTTTATTCAATCAAACATATTGTTCTTTAAGAATATTTGGGATTTTCATCCCCCCTTTAACAAATTACATCTTCACAATTTGATCTTTAGCTCGGTAATCAATTTTATGACATTTAGGAATTTGATTTTGAAAACCCAAATATTAAAAAGGCTTTATAAAACATTATATTTAAAACAGGTAAAGAGAAATATAAAGGTCCTATAAAAGTATTTGATAACATATTATTGTAAGATTAATTTAACATTTATTTATGTCCAACATTAGTCGCTGATAAAATCATATACCAAAAAATTTATATTTCCTAATCATAAAATATAGCACCCCTATTTTAGTTAAATGATTATTTATTCATGTATTTTGAGTTTATAAATTGTTTAGGTTATCATTCAGGAAGTTATAAGGGGTTTCAGCATGTTTTGGTGGTATTTCTAAAGGTGAACTACTTGTGGATGGTTTGTAGAAACTATGAACCATATCTTGATATCTGTTCAATGGAAGAATGTGGGAGCTAGGAAAGAGAATGATTTGGGAATAGTTTGGCGAAATCATGCAACTGTCTAGGTAAAACCATGATTCTTGAAGCAGATGGAAATTCATGGTTAGTTAATGGTTTTTCTAACCATCGGAGTCAATCCAGTGATGTGTTTCCTTAATATTGTGGCACCACACAAATGGCCTATGGTTTTGGAAAACATGTGTCATAACCATAAATCATATAATTGGAGGACTAAAAATTGTAGATTTAATCTGAATTATTATTTTTAACCCTCATTTTTTCCTAATCCCACCATAACCAGAAATCATTTTCCTCCCATTGTGAAAGGGATAATAACTATTGATTTTAGGGAAATATATATTTGAATAAAATTTTATTTTAGGACCAGATTCATCAGTATGTACATGTTCTTCCTCACTCTTCTAAGATCCATGTTTCTTCTATATCTTTCTCTCAAAATCATAGATCTAGTACACTATGGATATGTTTTTGTAATATTAATGGTTTTATAAAGTAATATTGTTGGATCAAGTGAAGGGAATGAGGTTTGTAATTTAATCGTGAATTTTAATTATATCTTTCTTCATTTTCTCCAACATATTTGAGATATCTACATTATATTATATATATAATTGATTTAGAATATGATGTAATGGTTTTAATAAAATGTTTTGATTGATAATATAGTGTAATTATAGTGCGATTCTTGGTGGAAATCCTTATTTGTGTTGTATTTGGAAGATTGTGGGAAAATTTATAGGATTTCAAAAATACCATTTGGTTTATAATTTTAAAATGATTGCATTAAATTAATGGATTTGTTTTTATGCATGAAAATTATTTATTGAAATTGTTTAATAACGGAAATGTTTGAGGAATGGTTTTATATAGATTTGAAATACATTGTTGGAATGAGTTAATTTTCATTAGATGTGACCATATGGATGGTATGTGTGTCATTGGGGAACTTGGTATTGGTAACCTTGTGATGAATTAGTTAATTTCTTAGATATTTCTCATCATTATATAACTATCACTTTGGAATGCATGGTATTTGATGGGGCATGCTTATGGGTATGAAAAATTATTTTAAAAAAGTTTTCTAGTTTTTGTATCAATTACCATATAAAATTGGTTATGGGTTTGTTATAAACCAATTTTTATTTCATAGAACTAATATATAAATTGTTCTAACATGTTTTCCACTAATTGAATGAGAATAGAAGTCATTGGGGAAATCCTACTGATTTTAGACTCACAACATTATTGGGTACTGTTATTTATTTGAATATGAAATCTATCAATACATAGGAAAATACATTGTATCTGAATTATTTAGTTATTATTTTTGATATCATCGGCAAGTCATGAGGTGTTGAAGCATGGAGCGGGTTGGGTGTCACTGGTTGATGTCACATTGGAGTTCTTTATTTTTGTAGTATTTGAGCCCCATTTTATTATGTATCTTTGTTTCCACTTGTACTTTGATATAACTTGGGTTTGGTTGTGTTTTGATTTGTACAATGTACTCATACATCATATAGGATTTCGATTGGTAATTGTTTTTATATTTTTTATGTTTTATCTTACTTTGGGAAAATTGTCCCCCAAATGTTGTTGAGGTTGTCAACATTTATTTCAACCATTTATTGTTGTAGGTATGACACATAGAACCCATTATAATGCACAAAACTTATCAATACAATGAGTATGGTCGGGTGTTACAAATGATATTATTCTTTCCATGTCCACCTTTTATTATTGGGAAAATGTAATAATCTTTTTCAGTTAATAACATTAGAAATTGTGTCAGTTTTATGTGGTTTTACAGTTTGAAATGAAATAAATTTCTATATTGTAATGGTGTTAAGGATATAATATAGTTATAAAATTAAATTTAGCACACAAATAGGAATAACTAACCAATTTATGCTGATATTAATTTTAACGAGGTGTTTGGGTACATGAGTGTCTTAAGACGCTTCTAGATGTATAGTCCCCTCATCATCATGAGTTTAGCTGATGAGAGTTTCTTGAAATAAATTTATATAAAGACATAACAATTGGATTGCATTATTGATTTTGAGTTCTATGGGTTATGAAATGGAAAAAAGTGTTGATTTTTAAAAATAGTGAAAATGGTTTATTTTTAAATGCATACTTGTAGTATTTTTCAAAATGGTTAAAATGTTGAAAATAGTTGAACTGTGAAAAACTATTTTTTGGGTATGTGATAATGATTAAAATTATAATTAATAATCCTTATATTTTTAATGAGTGATACTAAATTGAGCTTTGTTCTAGGTATAGTTAATGGAACTGGGTACGCATTGTAAAAATCAACCAGAGCATGCTACTAAAAATATGGTTGAACCTAAGCTATAGGTGAACCAATTGCTTGCCCAAATCATTTGGTCAGATTTTTCGGTCATTGGTAAGGGTAATAGGAATGATGAACCTCAGTAAGTGTAAAGTTATTTTAATTCAAAAATTATAATCCACATATCCTTCATAGATGATCAAAACCATAAAAATCAGTACTATGGTTGAATTAGATGAATCGATTCATCAATTTCCAATATAAAAACCGTACTCTTTATTAAAAAAATAAACATGTTCTATTATATAAAATTATAGTTAGAAAACACTAAATATCAATTATTATGGTGTATTTGGTGTTTATGTAAATTATATAACAACATATAAAATGGGTTATAAAACATTATTGAACACTTCCTTTACAAGATCATAATATCCCAAAAAAATTAAAATTGTATGGGATATCATGGGGAAAAAATAAGAAAGGGGTGATCTATAAATACAATTGAGGGAATAAAAAAGTCATAAAATGTAGAATATAATTTATTTTAGACAATAAGAATTTCAATTTAGAATAAATAGATCATGAATAATGATACATGATATATCATGATAATCATAACATGGTAAATGTGGAAAACACTTATCCTTGTATTATAAAAAAATGTTGAGGATAAATCTAACCATAATTCATTGTGTAAAAAGTCTCATAAATGAATCAGGTAAAATCCTATCCCAACATAATGTATCATGATACTAAACATTTCCCAATGCATTGGAGCACTATCTGGATGCACCCATCATAATCATTTCATTCTCATGCTTAAGAGTTCCACAAAGATCATACGACATAGATTCATTCAACATAATTATTTACTACAAGATCAATGAATGTGGAATACATACAGTTAATTTACTAATCAATAATTATAAGTTCATATACTTGAATACCATTGATATAAAATGGGTATGGTATTCACTACACACTTATTCTTGCATGGAAAAATTATGGTGAAATTTTGACAGCTAAATGGTGATACATAAAAATAATAAAATGGTTGATGAGAGAAAAATGGGTATCTAATAATTTAGAAATAAAATTTTCAGTAATAGGGGCATCTAATTTCATGGTATGACAATAATTAATTTCAAAAAAATACATAAGTTCATAATGAAATTTGAATAAATAAGAGAAGGTTGAGGATCACATACGAAATTTCATCATAGTAATAGCTTTGGTAAGGGTCAAAATGAGGGAGGATAAATGTTCCCCCATTAAAATAACAAAATATAGAAAGTAAAGAATGATTATAAATGAATGAAAATATAACCACTATAAATTTCAAGAACTAATTTCAATGAAGGTTCTTGAATATGAATGGAGGAGAGAATGGTGAGGATCTCTTACAAAATATTAGCATAGTAACGGGTGACATAAAGATTCATAGGAGGGATAAATGTGAATTAAATGCGGTGTAATCATTTATAGATTATGTTTATAGTACTAGGGATATGGAGTAACATATCCAACCAAAATAAAATGGAAATTTAAAATACATAACCTAATAGCATTTCTTCATAAAAGAGTAGATAGGAAGAGCCCATTCTTGAATATGTGACTCCAATGGCTTGGGAGGGGCTTATTAAGAGGTTGGGAACCTAGGGATGACTCTAGAGACTGGATAGAAGAGTATTCACCTAATACACAGATTTTTATTTTAGATAAATGTTATCTTGGTTGGTTTTATATAGGAAATAAGGGGGGTTTGTTTATTATTTTGGTTTTGGACTCTACATAATATAATATTCAAAACCAAAAACAACCCCATGTTTTTTACGATAGTTTCTTCCAAATTGGAGCGGTTTACACTATTTTATAATGTAATTTTACAATCATAATAATATAATCCCCTTATGTGGATGTGAGTCATTCTCCTAAAAAATGATTTTAAAACATTAAATATATTAAATGTTCCGGAGGATTCTTAATGGATTTATAAAACAAATAAAATAAATATAAAATCACATTATTTTATAGGGAAAAAATATACTTGTTCATGGTTACCCATTAAGGTATTTATTACATCATGTTTTGGTCATTATGATGTTATAATCTAGAAAGTATATTTATATGGTATTTAATTTTTACCCTAAAATTTATTATCTCAAAAAATTATGAAAAATTCACCATTGCGTAATTTTGACATTATGATTCAAAAAAAATTAATTTAATATAAATTTTTTTATAAATTTTTTCACTTACTATTTTAAAATAATATCAAGTGTTTATTTAAAATGATGAGTTTTTGGACAATAATAGTTTTTCAAACCTTATAAACAGTACATTTGAATTCATAAATAATTATATGATCAATAATAATTAATAAAAATTATTTAAAAATATTATTTCAGTGAAATATTATTTATTTAAAAAATAAATTATTTTAGAAAAATAAATTCCTCAATTGAATTTGAATATTACCCAAAATTGTTTGTGTTTTATTGTATCAAAATATAATTTTTATCAGACTAATTATTCAATCATTTATAAAGTAAAAACAATAAGAAAAGAATATAATTATACTATTAATGAAAATAATAAGTTAAATATTAGGGTTACATTGTTTCTATTTTTTTTATTGTATTTCAACCCTCAATTAACCTATTTTACTTTTATCATGGTAATTTATATTTACTACATTAATTATTCATATTATACAAAAAAAATAAATTGAAATTATTTTGAAATATTAATTATTATGACTCCAAATATGGAATAAATTTTATGAAAATTAAATTTTATAGGTGGAAGAATTTAATTAAATATAAAACCCTCAAGTATAAAGAAAAAAAGGTTTCCAAAAAATGCATTTTTTAAGAAAAAGATGATTTCACTTCCACAATATAACTAGTAATCATTGTTATATGAGTTTAAATTTATAATTATATAAATAATATAAAATTTTCATTTAAATCCTTTCTATTTAGAGGTTATTTTAGATATCTATGATGTAGAAACATTATGCATTTGAAAATAGTTTTCAGAAAATGAGTTCTTAATCCTATAAAGAAACATGTATTAGATTCTGATAAAAATATGATTTAAATGTTATTAATTAAATTCAATATATCTAAATAATAATTATTTTACATAATAATTTTTTTAATTTAATCAACTTATAAAAATAAGTGACAATTTTATATACAATTCTATTTATTACTATTCACTGAAAAAATTAGTATTTTCTGAAAAATATCAAATTTCCACCCAAATTTAATTTTGATATAATGATATATGAAATGTAATTTTACCGATAAAATATATTATTTAATTTTATATGAAATAATTACAGTAATTATAATAATAAATAAAAATGAATATTCAGGAAAACATCTTTTGAATAATGAAAATAATTGATTAATTATTTATAATGATTTTTTCAATATATATATAGATTATATATATAATTCTCCTGAATAATCTAATCCTAATCTTTTTGAAAAATATAATTGAAATGATAAAACATTCATATTTAAATAATCTTCATTTTATTGGGTTTGGTGTTTCGTATTGGATATTCTATCAATGAAAGGTTTATATTTGGAAAAATAGGGGCCTTACATTCTCCGCCTGTTTAATAAATTTAGTCCTATAAATTTAAGCATGAACTCAATAATAAATGTTTTGACAATTTTAAATATCATCATTAAAAACCCACATTGTAAGAGAAGATAATAAAATGACTTCTTGAACAGATAGAAAGGGAAGTGTGATGATAATCAAAGAACTGGGATTCCATGTAGGAGAACATTATGGGGAAGTGAAAACATTGACATAGAAGAGATATCCAACGCTAATGAACTAATTTAGTGTGATAGAGAACATTAATAGGATAAATTCAGTGACCACAAAACCATAAATCTTTGATGGATAAAGTGACCATAAATTCATCAAAAAATGATCATAATTTGAAAATATTTTTGATTCACGATAATTTCTCTGGAATTATGTAATTGCTTTATTATATATAATAGGAACACATGGAAATATAATTTCTTGAAAATTATAAAAAATTCCCACTAAAATGTCATCTTTTTTCCTGAATGATGAGAAATCAATATGATTTTTTTCATTCCTGAAGCACTAGAATAAACATATAATGAATCAATTAATAGAATAAAGAGTAACAAGATATCCCTCTTGTCTTTACTAAATACAAAATGGTCAGCATAAATTAAGATAATAACGTAAAATATTAATCTAAAAAATTATATAAAACCCACAAAGGTTTAACCTAGATCATTAATTTAATAAATACCCATTTATAACACTAATAATATCAAAATTAATTTTTTTTACCCTCAAAGGATTTCTTATACCATTAATATTAATCCTTTAAATATTTATGGTAATTCATATTAGATAGTAGTTATTGGTTTATATACCTCAAACTAAATAGAAAATCACCAAAAATTATGTATAATCACCCAAATATAATAATATATGTTCCAATAATATATTTCCCAAAATATCATACTAAACATCCATCATAGAAATATTCAAAAGTTGAATAATTTATTTTATATATTATATCGTCCATAGATATATCATCCCAATAATCATTAGGTATATCCCAACATTAATCACATATTAAGGGTTCTCAATTCTTTAATCATTTAAAATCTAAAATATCACTTTATCACTAAGTAACTTTTATTGTTTATTGGTATAATTCAACATAGATTTCAATTACTTTTACAAAAACTACTATGGAAATAACCCCTTTTATGTTTCGTGCTTATTATATCCAATATGTGATTTATATAATAAATTCTAAGATACCCATAAACACATTAATTATTAACCTTTTACAATTTACATAGCATATTTCTTTTATTATCCTAACACATTTGAGATAGCTTCACTTTCTAAATAATATCAATCCTCATCCTTTTACATTTATAGAAATGAAGTCTCATTCATGGAAATGATGCTGAATTCCATCTCCCTACAATTTATACTGGATTTGTAAGAGTACAACTATACAATAACTAGGATAAAATAAAATTAAACTAAAGGAAGGCTGCTAATATTTTCAGGAAGTACATTCCCACAAACATCTTCTTGTAATACATAGTCATAGATGATTTTTTGGTGTGGCCAAATCATTTGGGGTGGTGAATCTGTGTTCATTGAAAACATACAATAATTATAATAGGTCTTGAATTAAAATAAACCATGAAATAAACTACTTTGGAGTAGAGGTTACATATACATAATTCTTCATGATCTATCCCAGCATTAAAATCACCTTATTCCCTTGTTCATCGAGATTTTTGATGCTCATCATGCTTATTATCCATTGGAATAGAGAATTAGTGTGGATAATTCCCAAAGTTTACACATTTACAACATATAATTTTATAAGTATCTTTATATTGATCTTTATTTACAACCATCATATTATCTATTTTTTTAGGTCAATTGGATACCTTATTCCACATCTTCACATACAATAAACTACTCTCATTCCATTTTTCAAATTTCTCTTGGTTCCTCTTTCCACACATATTTCATAAAGGATATTGGGTCTTTTTTCCCTTATAGTCTTAATTAAGTGAACATCCTTCATATTTTTTATTCCTCTTAATTGACTTATTTGATCAATCAAAAATGATGATTATTGTGGTTTTTTATAATTTTTTTACGATAATAAAAAATATATCCTATATGAGATCCCATCTGATTAGATATCTCATTTGGTTAGTCATCACATTGTCTTTTTCAATGGTTGTTTACATGGTTACAATTATTTTTGTCCATTGGATATAATAAATGGAAAAAATTAATGATTATTTTTTTACATTCATAAATTGAAATCAAATGACATTATTGTGATAAATTATAAATGTTGTTTTTTCATAACTTATTAATTTCAAGGCATTAATATAGGTTATCCATAATCTATTTCCTAACATATACTATTATGGTAATATTTTTTTCTCCTTAATAATTTTTTGTAATTATATTATTAATTTATCATAGAATTTACTCCAAGATTATTGAACCAAGTGCACAGTAAGGCTTGTTATCATGTACCACATTACCATGAGTCAGGCCTGAAATATCTTGTCATAGTTGATACTCTTATGTACATTTGTGTCAAAACAACATCCACATATAGTATCCAATTAGGGAATTATTTTATTAATAAAACACTTACTCGATACTAACCAAAATATAATGGTTTTTTCTTATACATAGACTTATCCTTAAGGATTTTTCTAGATTTTTCTAATCCTAATCCCAAAAATAACTGAACATTAACTCTAATACGAATTATAACAACGCTTCTCTTTATTACACATCCAGTCATATTTTATTTCATAAAATTTCACTTAATTCCATCCAAATAATTCATAACTATAATGTATTCAAGAATTAGGTATATTACATAACATCTTATAACATGTGACACAAACCATTATTGAACACAACCTTTTCAATATAAAAATATTACAGTGAATTTAAAACCACATGGGATATCCAAGGGAAAAACTAATGTAAAGGGTGAGTTATAAATCCATTTAAGGGTTTAAACAAGTAATATCATTAAGAAGTTAATACATTTTTGACAATAGGCATATCAATGGATAATAAAACTAACATAAATAATAACATGGGATATAGCACGATAATCATAACATGGTAAATGTGAAAACAACTTAAAACATGGCATCACAAACACATGTCAAGGATAAATCCACCCACACATCATGGTGTATAAATAATCATAAAGGAATCATGTTCAACACTATTCCAAAATAAAAAATCATGATACTAAACATTTCCCAATGCATTTTCACATAAATCATAATCATTTCATTTTCATGATTAGGTGTTTCACATAGATCATACGACATGCATTCATTCAACATAAATATTTATTCCAAGATCAAGGAATGTGGAATAAATGCATCTCTGTCCGAAATTAATAATTTTATGTTTATAATGGTGAATATCCATGATAGAAAATTGGTATGTTATTGACTACCAAATTATTTTGGCATGGAAAAATCGTCGTGAAATTTCTAAAGCATAACAACATTAATTAAAATTCATAAGAAATAGTTGATGGGAGATAAAGGGTTATCTTATCATTTGGACATCAAATTTTAAGTAATGGGTACATTGTAAGAAATTTATATCAATCAGAAATGGAAATAGAATTCCTAAGTTCATAATGAAATTCGATTAAATAATATAAGGGTGATGATATCGTATAAAATCATAACATAGTAACGGCTTGGATAAGGGTTCTAATAAGAGAGGATAAATAACTCTATATTCAATTAACATAAAATGGATTGTAATAGAATGATTATAAATGAAATAAAATATAAAAATTTCAAATTAAAACAACTAATTTCACAAGGTTTTCATGAATTTGAAAGGGGTGATGATGGTGAGGATCCCTAAAAAAATTCCATCAAGGTAACATGTGTACATAAAGAAGCATAATAGAGATAAAACATAGTGAAAGGGGATATCATAAATTATAAATAAAATTTAATATAAGGGGATATAGAAGAACATATCCTAACATAATTAAATGGAAATTTAAATGTCAAAATAGGAACATAGTGGTTAATTAAAGTAGAGAGTGGATGATCCCATACTTGAATGTGTGACTCTAAAGGCTTGGGAGGGGATTCTTGAAAGATTGGGGGTGCATTGTAAGGTTTATAGGGAGTGAATGGAGGAGTATGGAGTTTCTAAAAAAAATTTAGTGAAGACAATGGGATATTGGGTTTGTTATATAGGAAAAGGAAGATACTTTTTATTATTATTTTTGTTTTGTACTTTATATAATAAAATATCCAAAACCATGAACCACGCCATGGTTTTCACCAATGGTTTCTAAAAAATGGGAGTGTATTACATTACTTTATAATTTCATGTTCTGAACTTAATAAAATAATACCCTTGAAAATGTGGAGGTGATTCATACTCTTAAAGAAGTTATTTTAAATCATTGTTATATATTACATGTGTTGGAGGATTTTCAATGGATATATAAAATAAATTAAATACGCTTAAAATAAAATTATTTTAAAGTTAAAATATATATTTTTTCTTGGATACTATTTATTGTATTTATGACATTACTTTTGGGTCAATATGATTTCATAATACGCAATGTATATTTTTAAAATATTTAATTTTTACTTGAAAATTTGATTTTCTCATAGAATTATGGAAAAATCACTGTTGGATAATTTTTACATTCTAATTCCCAAAAAAATCATTCATTTTATATAAATAATTTTATAAATATTTTAATTTTCACTTTTGAAATAATGATTAACATTTAATGAAAATGACAAGTTTTGAAAATATGAGTTTTTAAACCCGTATTTTTTTTAAAGTTTGGGACCAAAGCCTTAATTTATTATTTAAATCAAAGACCTCTTTAGACTGGGTAATGGGAGACCCATTACATTGCCCAAAGGCCCAATGCCAAGTGTCCTGAATACAAGGCTTGAAAGCCCATTTTTGGCCCAAAGGACCCCCTCGGTGAACAGTACTCCTACAGTACCTGCGCTGCTACAATACCTTCTACAGTACAGCTGCCGCTACAGTACCTGCTAGAGTCTCTATGCCGCTACAATGCCAACACTGCTACAGTTCCACCACTACTACAGTACAGCTACAGTGGCCTGCTACAACACTGCTATAGTACCCTGGAAATTCACCCCTACCAAGATTTGATCCTGGGTCTTTTGGATTTAAATGAAATATTATTTATTTTAAAAATATATTAATTCAACAATATATATTCCATAATTGAATTTGAATATTACTCAAAATAATTTGTGTTTTATTATAAGAAAATATAATTTTTATGAAACTAATTACCAAATAATTAATAAAGTAAAAAAATAAGGAGTGAATATAATCATAATTTTAATGAAAAGGGAAAAGATAAATGTTAAGGTTACATTGTTTCTATTCTTCTTTAATTTATTTTAACCCTTAATTAACATATTTTACTTTTATTGGGTAATTAATATTTACTACATTTATTATTCATATTATAAAAAAAATTAAAATTAAATTATTACCTAAAATTAATCATTATGAATCCAAATATGGAATTAATTTCATAAAAATTAAATCATAGAGGTGGAAGAATTTAATTAAATATAAAACTTACAAACATGAAAGAATGTAGGTTCTCAAAAAATGCATTTTTTTTAAGGAAAAGATTATTTCACTTGGACTATATGACTATTAATCATAATTATATTAATTTAAATTTATAGATATCGATATGTAATCTAATAATTTAATTTAAATCATATATTTTTATGGGTTAGTTTGAAATAAATATAACGTACAAAAATTAGGTATTTTAAAGCTATTTTCAGGAAAATGCGTTATTAATCCAGTAAAAAAACTTGTATTAAAAAATTGTATAAATATTATTTAAATGTTAAAAATTTAATTAAATATAAATAAATAATACTTATGTTATATAATAATTTTCCCTTTAAATTAATTCGTCAAAAGAAGTGACAATTTTACATAAAATGGTGTTTTTTACTCTTCATAGGAAAATCAATATTTTTTGAAAAATCCAAAATTTGCAGCGAATGTTAATTTTGATATGATGGAAATAAAAAAGGAATTTTTTATAATTAAATATTTTTTCAAATTTTCTTGAAAATAATTTTAAAAAAAAATTATAAAAAAATTTTATGAAGATAACATATTTTGAGGATTGAAAATAATTTTTTGATTTTTTCTTAAGCATTTTTCAATATATAAATACAGGATATACATATATTTCATGAATTATTCAATCATACTAATGTTATAAAATTTAATGGAAAAGATAAAAAATAAATTTAAATAATCATCCCTTGTTTGGGTTTGGTGTTGCATAACGAAGATGTTATCGAAAAAAGTTTTATCTTTTGAAAACTAAAGCCGTTATATCTGGGGACACTAATAGAGAGGAAAGTAATGTTGGAAATATAAATGTTTGATTATTTTGAATGGAAATGGTGTTAATTATTAGTTCATGCTAAATTGGACCACGGAATTACATTGGAATATTTTAAGTAATTATTTAACAAAAAATTATATCCTCAAGACTTTCAGATTGATATAATAGTGGAATTATTTAATTTGAAGATAGACAACCTATCCGTAATAAATCATATAGATAAAATTTTGAATATAAACCACATTTCCATGGATGTTAATGCAAGTTAATATTTGAAGGAATTTATTATGTAGTTGAGGGTGAAGTAAGATATTCTCTCAAATATTTTTATTCTTTTTATAATAGATTATACAGAATTGCTCAGTAGAGACATAGTGGTAGATATCGATATCTTGGGAAATGTGGTTATACAGATCATATTTATCCATATCAAAATATTTTGTAATTCTAAATCTAATAACAATAATAAGAGGAAAAACTACTTCTTGAATAGTTAGAAAAATCAGAATTAGACCACGGTATTATTAAATATTCCTCATCAATTGAAATGTAAAATGGGTTGTGCTTCAATGTTGTTATTTGAAAATGTTATGATAGATTGTATTACACCACCTATAGAATTCCATAATTTCAACAATATGGGAAATATTGTGTGCTATTGTCACATTTCATTACAGTTAGGTACTTGTGAAGCACCTCATGCTTCATATACATCTTATGAATCAAATGAGAAATCTTAGTAAAATATTTATCTTCAAAAAAATAGACTGAGTCAATGAAAATCTAAGAACACCATGACTCCTCAATGTGTAATCTTAATAGGGTCAAAAATAGAAAATTGAAATGAGTAAGAAAATATATGGAGCTAAGAAATTGAGTGTAGAAGATCAATCTAATCCTTTAACTGCGAGATTTCCAATTCCATGGAATTCTACCATTATTTAAGCATTATTTGATACTGGCATGTACCAACTCCTTATTATTTCAATTTTTTGTTGGTAATAAAATAATTCATTTATATATTATTTTTTATATGTTGAAACTTCATAGTAATCTTATCTAAAGAGAATTTTGATCCATTATGTGTACATATTTTTCAATAACATTCGATGGGGGTTAGATTCTATGGGATTTCACTATGCATGAGATTGATGTCAGTTACATGTTTTTCTTATAGATTAGTAATGGATTCGAGCATATCTATAGAAGAGATTGGGATATAAAGGGATGTAAAGAAGTACTTTTAGGACATGTGGTTGGAACCACCTCTTAATAGTTGTAAGCGTTACCTTGGCATCTGTGGATGATATTGGGAATATTTATTTTCCAACTATTGTTGACAAATTTAATGATGTTTTCCTTCTTAGGGTTTCCAATAAAAATATGACTAGAGATTATGATTTATCTCCTATTAGGGAATAGTCCAATATCAAATCCATATTATAGGATGACACTATTATAATTGATATGGTTTAATGATAGTTTGGAAGAGTATCAAAGTAAAGGGCCCATTTGACTGCGAATTTATTCATGGGTAGCACTAGTTATGTTTATGGTGGTGGATGAAACTCTTTGAATTTGTGTTGATTATTTTATGTTTAATAACAATAAGATAAATAATTAGTATCCTATTCAATTCATTTATGATCTATTTGATCAATTTATGGGAACCTAGTTGTTCTACAAAATTGAATTACATTCAGGGTATCACTAACATCATGTTCAAAAGGAAGATATTATAAATTCATCTTTCAGAACCAGGTATGGACATTATGAGTATATCATTATTCCTTTTGGTCTTATGAATAAACCATCCATATTTTTTGAATTAATGAGTTTAATATTTTAGAGGTATATGGATTTATTTTTTGTGTTTAATATTGATCTTATAATGGTTTATTATAGGTTAAAATAGTATCATCAAACACACTTGGATATATTTTTCATAATGTTATGGGAGAATTATTATCATGACATTTTTTCAAAGTTTCATTTTTGGAAAATAGATGTACATTTAATTAGATATGTATTTTATAAAAATGGTGTTTATTTGGATTTGAAAAATATGTCTTATGTTATCTATTGGAACCCACCCTTGAATTTCTTTGAGACACAAAATTTCCTTAGCTTAACAGAATACTATTGACGTTTTGTACATGATTTTTCACATTTGAAATCATAGAATATAGATTTGATGAAAAAATTCATTAAATTTCAATGGAATATTGATTTCTATAAATCAATAAAAGGACATAATCTTATTCATACATTATCCCCTATCCTCACATTTCCAGAGCCTCGATGGGGATATGTACTCTATTATGATGCATTGAGATCTAGGTTAGGACGTTTTCTCATGTAAGGGGATCCTGTAGTTTCTTATGGATCATGGAAATTATGATGGTAAAATAAAAATAGTCCAACTCATAAATAAGAAATGGAACTTTTGGTCCATGAATTTAGGAAATGGTTTTTTTCTCTTTGGTGATAAATTTAGGGCGTTCATAGATCATAATAGTTTGAAATAAATTTTCTTGCAAAGAAATTTGAATTTAAATTATCATAGGTGTATGGAGTATCTACATATGTTTGATGTGACAAACAATCCCAAATACCCTCAAACCATAATACTTGATCCAGATCTGAAATAGCCTAAAGGGTATTCCCAATCACTGTGAGCTGGTGACTAGCACCTGGTATCATAAAAGGTCACGAGTGAAAAAAATTTCCAAAAACATTGTGGAAGATAAAATATACAAGTTAGTATCCTCAACACTCCAAATGGATAAGTATGCGATAAAACTGTTAAAAGATACCCAAAAAGATATATAAACATCCAAAAAATAAAAAAACAATTTTAACTACTCAAAATCCTTAAAAACTCAAGTGTAACAAGTGGGAAAACGCTCCACTAGTCACTATTATCAAGACCAAACATTAAATACAACATAATATTTATTTTTTACATCAATAATTCATTCTCTTAAATTTCAGGATCATTTTAGTTTTAATATTTTAGGGAATTGGGAAATAACTCATATTTAAAAATACTATATAATAAAATGTGTACACTTCAATTCAGTATCCATTTTTTCCACCAGATAAAAATTTTAAATAAAATATTTATTTACTTTCATGAAAAATCTTCACGACATTCAACATGACATCTTCCTTTCCCTTACCCATCCTTAAAGCCTTTTTAAAACATTTAAAAAATATAGGATGTGAAAAAAACTCATTAAGGGAGATACAAGATGAAAACTATTAGTCTAGTGAAAAACATGAAAACCATAAATTTTTTTTATTAAAAATAATAATTCCTTCCTAGAAATGGAAATATAATTCCCTTAAATATATCATTAAGATACTTTTTTTTAAAATAATTATTTATTGAATACACATTTTCTATAATAGAAAATATATATACTTACCTTGAGACATCATTTTATATAACATTTATAAAACCCCTACAAAACCAGTTAAAATTGGAATTACCATACAACAAACGTCAATTATATTTTTTTCATTGAACATAATCATTCCCCAATGTATTGAGGACCAATCTAGATGAACTCTAAATAAAAGATATTAAACACTCAACTAGTGCTATCTGGTTTCACCCAGTTTATATAATGTCCAATAACAACAACATGAATAAAAATATTTATTATTTTAATTTTTCATAAGTTAATGTAAAGACCTGGAATTTCCATGTAATTTTTTTTAAAATAAATGGGAATTTTACGAGTCCGTGAAAATTAACGGGGTGGGATTCCAAGGCCCGGAGTGGCTAGAATGAATTTCTGAACTTTTTATCGGGTACGTTCAGTGAAAGTTTGAGCATGTTTTTATAACTTTTGAACCGGTGGAGGGAATTAAAATATGAGGGCACCGTTGAACTCACATCACCGATATTTTCTTAAGGATACTTTCACCTCAACGATAGTTGGTCAAGGGCGAAAGTTAGTTTTTGGGTTTTTCAAGGAAACAATAATATAAAATAAACACATGTTTTATTTTATTTTTTCTGTTGTAACCATCATTGTGGGAGTTGAAGTGTGGGGACCACCAGACCATAACCTCCCATGAGAGGTTTTGGTGGTTGGGCCCACCCAATCCTAACCTCCCACGATATGTTGTGGGGGTGGGAGCCACCCCGGACTAAACCCCCCATTTAATTGAGGAAAACCTCTCAAATCCCTCATAAATGAGGGAGAGCCTCTTGACCTTCTCTATCTTAATTGTGCCAATGCCCAGGCCACTAATTGTGACAACTTTACCTCAATAAATATAAACCATTTTGAATATTATTCCAACAAATTAATAGATTTTATAATCTTTTATCTTCGTCTACATATTCCTTTTTTTGGAAAATTAGGAAGGAGCTTTTGAGTAAAAATCTCTTGCCATTGAAAGAACCTCTCCTTTGAAAAAAGAACGTGTTCCTCTTATGAATAATGACCTCAACTTAGAATTTATTTCTTGGAGATTCCTTCAATGTAGGACGCGTTCATCTACAACGAATCGACATCCACTTTTTTGCACCAACATCTATGAAAAACGAACTTGGTAGGGGAGTTTTGTGATTGAGTTTATATTCCAATGACTCTATCCTTCTAAACTAAATATCGTGGATCAACTTCTAACTAGTTGATCTTCATATGTTTTCCTTTTGCGGGTTTTGGGAATAATAATTGTGGGAGGGTTGTTGTGCTTTTTTCTTGTGAGAAAAATGCTACCACCCTAAAGGCGGAGGGTGCAGACCAAACCAAAATGGTCCAAACTCTCTTCCATTCTCTTTTACGGTGTTCTTCAAAATGGAGGAAGGTGACTATGTCGACGAAGGAGACAAAGATAACGGTCACACCACCCACGCACTCCACGACCCGCACCACCCCCGTGGTGTTCCGCACCGCTGCCGGCCGCACCCCTTGTGGTTCCCCGGACGAACCACCCCCGCAGTCTCTGCCCTTCTGGACGAGACGACCCTGGCCGGGCAGAGCCACCCTGGCCGCACCATTCGTCGACCAAACCGACACCGGCCACCCCGGCCTCCCGGCCGAACTGGCTCCCGGCCACACCAGCCTCCCGAGTCACCCCGTTCATGCCAGCCCATAGGTCCCACACCGCAACTGTCCGAACCAGCCATGGCTGCGCCGCGCCCCGGTCGCGCTATCCCGTCCCACCGGCTTCTCTAGCCCTCAGCTGAATTGGCCTACGTCGCGCCACCCCAGCCCCAGGCCGAGCTGCCCCGAGACGCACCTCGTGACCCTCCGAGGAAAATTGGACCTTCACGACGCACTCTGGGCTGAATCGTCCTCATGCAGACCCATGGACAGTTCATGCCCTCAGTACCGGTCCACTCCCATGAAACCCACTGGGCGAGACCCAGAGGGCCGGGCCAAACCTAACAGGCTAGCCAGCCCAACGGGCCGAGCGAGACCCAACAGATTAGGCTAGGTCAACCCTGAACGGGTTAGACCAGACTGGGTCCAAATAGTTCAGACTAGACCCGGGCCTACTACAATCCTTTCCTTTCTTTTGGCCATATCATTGGCACCAGGCATCCATTTGACAAACCGTCAGTGGCCCTGGTATTCTTGGAGGATGAAGGTCCGTTTGAGTTTACACCACAAGATTTTAGGGTATAGTTGAGATAAGGTTATTTTGGATCGTGCCTGAATCCAATTGGGCCCCTGGGACAAAACGGATAATAACTCACAGACAGGGCGTCTAATTGATGAGTCTTTTGTTGAGTTGAGACCCCTATGATCAGGCGGACCACTGAGATACTTTTTCATGGGACATCGTGATAGTTTGAGTATCGACTAGTAACTTGTGGATTGGATCCTTCCGGTGATAAGCTAGTAGAGTGCGGAGACCTAGTAGATGGCTGTGACATGACAACTGCTGACAGTTTGACTTGGAATAACTCTACTCGCCTGGTGGGGAGCGCCTGGTTGTGGCGGCATACCCGTGATGGAGGAGCGCGCTTGGTCGCATGGTAGACCCACACTTCTCGACAGGAGGAGAACCACAACATTCTACGAGGGAGAGCACTTGGGTGTGGTGGCAGCCCCACTGTGGGGAGTGCCTCTATGTGACGCAGCAGACCCATGGTACTCGACAGGAAGAGTACCTCAGCTGTCCAAGGTTAGTGGGAAGTGCACTTGGTGTCATGGAAGACCCACTATACTTGATAGAGAAGGAGTTCTCCAGTAGCCAAAGTTTCGATAATGTGTTAAGGATGTTACTTGATACTACCTCTAGAATAAAATCCTGGTTGAGCTAATTCGGTACTTTTGTGTTTTCCACGTGATTGAGATGGATTACTTAATAACTTAGGTATATGTCTAGGAATATACCAAAGTAGGGTTATCTGTTGATTCCTTACTTTTTGGTTTATCCTTGGTGGATTTTTGAGACCTTGAGGGTATCGAGGTCCCTATTGAGTATCATTATAGTCACCCCTGCACGGGCTATGCCCGCAACTTGTTGTGTTGGATGCAGATGACGAACAACGCTGACTGAGGCTGAGAGTACCAGGACTAGACTGTACCCCAGAGGTGGACTGTAACGACTCAAACATTCATTAATTGAAATCCCTCTTGATCTAAGGAAATGCCACTTTATGTAAAATGATTATATAAAATGTCAACTTCTTTGGTTTTATGTTATTGGACCTTAAAATACTGTTAAGAATTGTGACCATTTTTAATATAGTCGTTGAACAGTGATCACATGATTAGTATAAATATTGGTCTTTAACAAATCCAATTTACTCAGACAAAGGAAGTGATGGCCTCATCCTGTAGACATGTTCCATACAAATCCCATTTGTCAGAGCTCAGAAAGGAGGTTGCGTCTTTGGGCTTTTTTCTTGACCAATCCCAAGCCTAGCTTGAATATGTTAACCTCGAGGAGAACTGCCTACAAGGGAAGTGGAAGTTGATAGAGATTACCACTCGAGCAATGTTATCCGAGCCACCCCAAGAGTCGGTCACCATCGCACACTTTACACTTCGGTATTATGTGGGTTTTATAAGGGGTTATGTAACAAGACATTAGAACTATGTTTATGTACATTATTTTTGTATATAATATTGAATATACATTCATTTTATTATTGTTACCTTGTAAATAGTTTTTTTAAAGACCAAATATTTTTTTAGTTAATGTTTAACTAAGAAATCTATTTTGATGAATTAATAGATTCTTGAATTAAATACTATTTTAATAAAATATTATTATTTTTATTAAATTGATTGTTATTAAATATATATGATCATATAATTTTATGAATGAAATTGTAATTTTTATTATGGTTCAAAATCCATTTCTGTCAAAACCCTTAAACTTTCGATAAATGTCAGTTTTTATTTTAAAAGTGAAAATTAATATATTTAGAAGATTATTTAGATAAAATAAATATTATTTTTGCAATCAGGATGTCGAAATTATCCAACACGGAATTTTTCATAATTTTCTATGACAGTCAAATTTTTGGGAACAAATTAAATATCGTTTAAATATATATTGTGTTTCATGACATCATAATGAACTAATAGTGATGTAATAAAATACTATAAGCCTTATTTTCGGCCAATATATGTTTTAACATTAAAATAATGTGATTTTGGGTTTGTTTTACTTATTTTAAAAAGAATTAATGGACCCATCAAGGCTTATTATACATCTTGTATTTTTTAATTCATTTCCTTGAGAGTGTGAATCACCTCCACACTAGAAACCCTATTATTTTAAGATGTTTGGAGTTTGGCCTTATAAAATTTTGTTTTCCACATCCATTTTCTAAAAAACATGGGCAAAAACCATGCGTTGGATTGTGGTTTTGTAACGACCTGAATCGGGGTCCCCTCCACTGGTTCCACGTACCCGGTTCACCACATGACCTCAAGCGTATTTCCCCAAATGCCAGAGGCTGACGACTAGTAGCGAGAGCCTTGGTACGTTTTTGGGGAAACTATTCCCTCATTTGGTATGGTATAAAAGGTTAGGAAAACAACAGTCAATAGCAAAATTAGTAACAATATACATAACTGTAACCAACAGCAGAAGAATAAATATATAGCAATGATGATAATGATGCAGCATGTACAAGTATATAAGGAAATCATCAAACACAACAACGTGTTGAAATACAACTAAACACAAGTACTAAAGGAAAAGAAAAAGAAAAACAGATGAGAAAATCCTCAGCATCGCAAGCCTCAACTCGGTCCCATGCTCTCCAGCTCTAGTGCAATCAAGAACCTGAAGTAGAAGGGCTCTTTCCCTTATCTATACCTGCAACAATATAATCTGTTTGTTCCCAAAAGTATGACCCAAACAGGGTGTGAGAAAAAGTCCCAATAGGAATCCACCAAAATATTTGTTCCTAACAGTTAGTGAATATATGGTAGGTAAAATACAGTAAGTAGTGAACATTAAGCAGTAAACTATATAATACACAACAGTAACAATCCACATATTCTATCATATATTAAACAAACAAGAAATAGCTAATCAAGAAAGTAGGGAAAAAGGGTAACCTATGGGTAGTTCTAACAATCTAACCCCTAAGGTTCAACTTACAAGTACTAGCAACCCTCTGGGAGGCACCCACAGTCTCACCCCTCTGGTTAAGCTAAGAATAGACTTTCTAATGAAACACTCACCGTCAATTCCCCCTAAAGTCTTGTATCGTGCTAAAGGATCTATGGGGGAGCACTCAACATCTCATTCCCCCTGTGGCCCATGTTGAGGAACTACAGACTCTCTAGGGAAGCACTCATCGTCAATTCCCCCTGTGTTCTCACATTGTAATAAAGACACTATAGAGAATCCCTTACGTCCATTCTCCCTATGGTCCACTACACTAGGTTCTCACAGCCCTGTGTAAAAATAAACATGCATAGCGCACATGTATCGTCCAGGTAAACCTCAAGAACTACTTGGCTATTATTCTAAGGCACAACAGCATAATAGTACCGCAGTTCCACAATCCTACAACTAGGCATGGCAACTGGAAAAATGCCAAACAAGCATAACAACATGGAAAAACATATAGAGTACTATAAAAACTACCCTATTCATAAGAAATTACCTCTACTCAAGTAATCAAGTAAAGTAGGACAACAACAGGGGGAAAACTGGAAACACACAATACCCCGTTCAAGGTTATTGGTGGAATTTTCACAAAATACTCAAAGAATTTCTACAGAAAGGCACAAACCACCTACTGTGATGCTAGGGGATCAATATACTTGAACCACGATGCCTGATTCTCCTCATAACGGCGTATATTCAAGAAAATTCCCAAAATGATCAACCCACGATAACTTGAAAAAGGGAGGAACCAAGGAACAAGGCTAAAACAGAAGAGAGAGATTACCGAGGTGATTCCAACGCAATCAATGGTGCTTGAAACGGAGAATGGAGGGAGAGGCTGGGGATCAATGAAGATTCACAGATCCTAGACACTCTCAGATGAACAGAACCTAGATGAAGATGTTCTTGTGCATCAGGCACGACCTCAGTCCGTTCAATGAAAAAAATAAAAGTACACAAAGTGTACTTTTAGAGTACACAACGTGTACTAGGTTTTTCCATACTCCGCCATAATCGGCCTCCACGTCACCCATACACACCATGTGTGTGGCCCAGACATGGCCAGCACACGGCATCGAGCGGGAGAAGAGTACACGGCGTGTACTTCAAAAAATTTCAGAAACTCCATTTTTCTTAAAAGCTCCAGAAAAAGGAATGGCGTACCTGAAACGAAGATCCAGGTTCTTAAAAACTTCCCCCATTAATGAAATTCTTCCCCAAATTTCAATAGCGAGGTGTAGAAGAAGAAACCATGAACAGATCTAGCCACTGTGATCGTACATCGGCCTCCCTCTCCCAGGTTATGTCCTGTACTCGCCCATGCTACCATATCACCTGTACAAGAGGGATAGACTGCCCATGAAGATCCTTCGTACTGCCATCAATAATCCGGATGGGATGCTCCTCAAACGATTCATACTCTTCAAGCTCAAAATCCTCAGGCTGAAAGACATGAGGTGGGTCTGAAAAATAATGTCGGAGTTGAGAGACATGGAAGACGTTGTGCATGCCCCGGTACCTCTGGGGTAGCTGCAACCGATAGGCGACCGACCCAACTCTCTCCAAAACCTCAAATGGCCTGATGTACTGCGGTGAAAGCTTACCCTATCTCAAAATCCTCTTGTGTCCCAACCTCGGTGTGACACGTAGGAAAACCTGATCCCCAACCTCGAACACCAGAGGTCGTCTCCGCTGATCAGCATAAGACTTCTGCCGAGACTATGCTGTAGCCATCCTCTTCCGAATCAGTTCTATCTGTTCTGAAGTCTCCTGAACAAGACGAGGTCCCAGCAAAGCAGCCTCTCTTTCCTCCAGCTAGCAAAAGGGTGATCGGCATGTCCTACTGTACAAAGCCTCGTATGGTTCCATCTGAATGGTAGCTTAGAAACTATTGTTGTAGGCGAACTCCACAAGAGGGATATGCTTCTCCCAAGAACCTCCAATGTCTAGGATGCAAGCCCGGAGCATATCCTCAAGCACCTGGATCATGTGATCGGATTGGCCATCAATCTGGGGATGGTATGCTGTACTCAAAAGTACCTGTGTACCCAAGGCCTTCTGAAGTCCCTTCCAGAATAGAGAGGTAAAGCGAGCATCCCTGTCTGAAGCAATAAAGCATGGAACTCCATGCAGACGAATGATCTCTCTGATGTAAAGTCATCCCAGATCATCGACACTGATGGTATCCTTGATCAGAAATAAGTGAGCAACCTTAATGATCATGTCAACGACAACCCAAACAACATCGTTTCCCTAAGGCGAACTCGGCAATCTGGTCATGAAGTCCATCGCAACATCGTTCCACTTCCACTCCGAAATGGGTAACTGCTTTAAAAGGATTACTGGTCACTGATGCTCCCCCTTCACCTAATGACAAGTGGAAAACCTCAAGACGAAACCAACAACATCCCTGTTCATACCTAGCCCCCAGTACTGTCGATGAAGATCCCGATACATCTTGGTGACGCCAGGATGAACTGCCCAAACAGAGGAATGAAAATCCTTCATTAGCTCCTCACTTATGTTTTCTGGCACCCATAGGCGTCCTTGGAAACGCAAGATATCATCCTCGCCCACTGTCCATCCAGGAAGAGGTTCCTCTCCTGACACACTCTCCCGTAGGACTAATCCTTTTGAGTCTGATAGCTGCCTCATCTGTACCCAATCAAATAGTGTAGAGGTGACAACTACAGAAGATAGAAAGGTTTGTTCCTATCTGTTGTGCACCTCCATATGCATCTTAGAGAACAGAGCCATAAGCTGCCACTCACTACTGGCCTCTGGAACCACCTGAATCTGATTTCTCCTGCTCAAAGCATATACTACTACGTTTCCCCTTTCTAGTGTATAGGCAAGATCAAAATCAAAAGACTGAAGATACTGGACCCACCTGCGCTGCCTCCGATTCAGATCACGCTGAGTGAAGATATACTTGAGACTCTTGTGGATAGTGAAGCCCCCAAAGTGCTCTCCTAGAATATAGGGTCTCCAATAGTGCAAGGCATGAACAATAGCTTCCAAATCCAGATCATGCATCGGGTAGTTCCTCTCATGTGGCCTCAACTGCTAAGACCCGTACGCAACGACTCCACCCCCCTGCATAAGAACAGCTCCTAGCCCGATACCTGAAGCATCACAATAGACTCTATATCTCTTTCCTGGCTCTAGAAATACTAGAATCGGTGCTGACGTCAACCTTCCATTTAGCTCCTAAAAGGCAGAATCACAAGAATCTGACCATAATAACTTTTCCCCCTTCTTGGTCTGACCTGTCAATGGTGCAGCATGGCGCGATAAGTCTTGAATGAAGCGTCTGTAGTATCCAGCCAGCCCTAGAAAACTTTTTACCTCAAAAATGTTCATCAACTTCTCCCAAAAGACTATGGCTCTCACTTTCTCTGGGTCCATAGATACTCCTTCCTCTGAGATAACTTGACCCAATAAGTGAATATATTCCACCAAAAAGTGGCACTTCGAGAGTTTAGCATAAATACAATGCTCTCTCAGTGTTCTCAGAATGATATCAAGATGTGTGGCATGTTCATGTTGATTGTGAGAGTACAAAAAGATATCATCCATGAAGACCAAAACAAAGGAGTCCAAGTAAGGATGGAACACTCAGTTTATCAGTTCCATGAAAACTGCAAGCGCATTCGTGAGACCGAACGACATGACTATGTACTCGTATAGACCATACCTGCTCCTAAAGGCTGTCAGAGGTATATCTGATTGTCTAACATGAAACTGCTGATAACCGGACCTCAAGTCAATCTTCGAGAACACCCGGGCTCCTCAAATATGATCAAAGAGGTCATCGATCCTCGGTAAGGGATATCGGTTCTTTACCGTCAACTGGTTCAGCTTCTGATAATCCACACAAAGCTGAAGGGTACCGTCTGCCTTCATCGCAAACAGGATAGGAGAAACCCTTGGAGAGGTACTGGGTGGGATGACAGGCTTTGCTTGAAACTCCTCCAACTGCTTCTTGAGATCCGGAAACTCAGCTGTAGCCATCCTATAAGGAGGAATGGACATCGGTGCTGCTCCTAGCACAAGCTCAATAAAAAATTCTACCTCACGCTCCGAAGACAAACCCGAAAAGTCCTCTAGAAAGACATCCCTGAAATGATCCACCACTAGAGGAAAGTCTAGCTGTGATGCCCCTGATCATCTAGATAAAGCCTAGTAATCTAGGCTGTCTCCCTTCCTAGACCAAGATGCTCGAGTCCTGCTCGACTCGCCTGAACATCCCATTCACCTCTATGAAGAAAATATTCACCCTTTGGTGAAACGAAACTCTCTTTGCAACGATAATAGTCGAAGACTGCCTGGAAGGGAACTAACCAGTCCATCCCGAGAATGAAATCATAGCTTGTCATCTCTAGGATATAAAGATACCATAAGAAACAATACCCTGCAACCCCTAGAGGGCACTCTCTACATTGTCGTACACTAGATTTCCTTATCCCCAAAGGTGTGTCTAGTGTCAACGAGTCAGCCAAAGAAAGGATGCAGAAGCCAAGGCTCTCCACAATAGCAACAGAGATAAAGCTATGTGTAGCACCAGTATCAAAAAGTGGTGAAGATAAAAATGAGGCTACTAAAATCATACCTCAAACTATAGAAGGGATGTGGTCTTTCTCTTTATAGGTCTGCTCCACGGCAAAAGACTGGCCTGCACCGCGGCCCTGCACCCCTGCATGACCACTCTGAGTTGAACCTCCCTGCAGGTGCTGAGGGACTGGTGGCTGACCACCACAGCCTCAACCCCAACCTCGACCCGAATGGCCTGACGAACTCCAGTTCCCTGGCTGGTGAGAAACCAGTGGTTTCGCTCCGAAAAGAGGAGTCATGGAAGAACCCTCGTCACCAGAAAATAGTGAGAAAACCTAGCAGAAACGCTGAAGGTGACCCATCTTCCCGTAGGATCGGCACTCCACTAGGTCGCTCTGGCACTGCGACCTCGTGTGCCCTGCCATTCCACACTGGTAGCATATGACCTGGATACCTGAAGATGTATCTCGCCTCCTAGTATCACCATGTGTAGGCTCCATACGGCGGTTCCTACTGTCAACTAGAGGAGCACTACCTCTGGAAGAAGAACCACCCTAGCTCGCAGCTCTAGAGTCTCTCAGATTGCGCTCTGAAATCAATGCCTTGTTGATGATAGAAGTGATGGAAGTCAACTGGAAGATATTCACCTTCGAGTGGATCTACCGCCTGAGACCATCCTCAAACATCCTTGCCAAGAACACCCCACTTCCATCCCGTAGGGGTGTGAAAAACTGCAGCTCAGTGAAACGAGAGGAATACTCAATGACAAAAAGAGTACCCTGCTCTAGACTCATGAACTCCCATGCTCGATCAGCCCTTAGGGTCTCCGGGTAAAAGTAGTCATAGAACACGTGCTGTAACTCCTCCCAAGCCATAAACTGCTGATTAACAGCCTGTGAGATCATGTCCCACCACCTCTTGGTGGAGTCTCAGAGCATGTAGGTAGCGAGCTTGCCCCGCCTCTCTATAGGTGTCTTCAGATGCTCGAAGATAGTCAGCACGGCTTCCAGCCATGACTATGCAGCCTGAGGTCCTCCTTCCCCCGAGAATGTGAGAGGATGCTGCTACTGAAAAACTAGTGTCAAGTCTGCCATAGTCGAGGTAGGAGGCGGTACTCCCTGAATGGTCTGGATCATCCTCATAAATCCTTCCCTAAACTATGCATTAGCGCCTACAACTGGTATGACAGCTGGTGCTAAGGCTGTACCGACTGGAGGATCGGCAGGAAGTCCCTGATCAGCCATATCTGGCGTCTGATCACTGCCTAACGACTGACGTAAAACCGGAGGACATCTCGGAGGCATAGCTCTGAAAGATCAAAATCACACCTTAGATCATAATTAACAAAGACCGAGAACACAAGAGTACAAAATGGGAACAGTGGAAGGAAAAAACACATGTTTACAAAACACGACTACACATCATGTATAAAAACTACACGGCGTGTCTTCTTAAGCCACTGACATGGGCATGTACTTCTACCCTATAGGTCGTGTAACACCACAAACTACACGGTGTGTTGACCCAACACACGACATGTACTTGAAAACTATTTCCCTTCCAGAGTCTCTTTACATGGGTAACCCACACGGTCCGACTTAACCCGAGACTACACGGCGTGTTCTGAACAAACACAGTGTGCACTAGACAAGGCTTCAGCGGCCCGTGTTGTAAAACACACGGCCGCCTACCTAGATGAACCATACATGGCATGTTCCGAACAAACAAGGCGTGTATAGGTGAAGGTGACACCATCCCGTGTTGTTCATGACACGGCTGGGTACCTGAACAAGACTACGTGGCAGGTTCCGAAAACAACACGGCGTGTCTAAGATAAGATAACACTGACTCGTGTTGTTCGTGACACATCCAGGTACCTGGACAGGACTACACGGCGTGTTCCTTTACAACATGTCATTTTCTACTCGAGCTTCCCCGACCTGTATAGTTAGTAACATAGCCGGGTACACAACTCTGATCTATACGGAGTTTACCTACCGTACACGATGTGTTCCTGAAGTTATTTCTACAACAGTGTTTCTCTGCTCACACGGTCAGTGACACGGTCTAAAAACTACATTTCATGTATTCAAAAAGTACACACCATGTATTCTGGGTTTTTCTGGGCAGTAGCTCAGAAACTGCATAGAAGCCCAGAAAACACCGAAAACCGGGCAAGGAGAGGCCGAATTCTGATTCTTGAGGGCCCATTCTCCCCACGAATCAAAACATGGCGTTCATTTAAGAAAAGTAGAAAACAAAAAATCCTCTAACAATGTAGTAGAGATTCTATCAAGCATCTATCACAACAACATGCATAATCCACCCAAAGCTTATGACAATAGCATGCAAACACTAATGCACCCCTAGATGGCATGGAAAGAATTCATGGAATGTGATTTCTACAAGTGCCTATATGATGCATGGGATGGAATACCCTCATCTCATTGAGTTGCAACAGAAATAGAACCACAATCGTCAAGGAAATAACAACAAAAGGCATGTGAATCACTCTAGGTGATGTCATATCAACCGTAAAATCCCAAAACTAACAAACTGCAATTAATGAGGTATTATGGATTTTCCCTGTACACGGGTTAGCTACTCTGGAGCACAGCTTAATACCAAGTACCGAATCCATCCTATCCCTGACGAATGTCTCCACAGAGTAAAGAAAGAGAAAATAACCCCTCTGATACCCCTTTGTAATGACCCGAATTAGGGGCCCCTCCACTAGTGCCCTGTACCTGGTTCTCCACATGACTTCAAGCACATTTCCCCAAATGCCAGAGGCTGCCGACTAGCATCGATGGACTTGGTAAGTTATTGGGGAAACTATGCTCTCATTTGTTAAGGTATACAAGGTAAGGAAAGCAACATTCAATAGAGGAAGTAGTAACAACATACATAACTGTAACCAACAGCGGTAGAAAAAATATATAGCAATGATGATAATGATGCAGTAGGTACAAGTATCTAAGGAAAGCAGCAAACACAACAACATGCTGAAATACAACTGAACACAAATACTAAAGCAACAAAAAAATAAAAACAGATGAGCAACTCCACAGCATCACAAGCCTCGACTCGATCCCAAGCTCTCCAGGTCTAGTGCAATCAAGAACCTGAAGTAGAAGGGTACTTCCCCTTATCTATACCTGCAACAATATAATCTGTTTGGGCCCAAAAGCATGACCCAAACAGGGTGTGAGACAAAGTACCAATAAGAAACCACCCAAAGATCTATGCCTAACAGTCAGTGAATATATGGTAGGTAAAATATAGTAAGCAGTGAATAGTAACCCGTAAACTAGATAATACACAGCAGTAACAATCCACAGATTTTTGCATATATTCTACAAACAAGAAACAACTACTCAAGAAAGTAGAACAAAAAATGGTAACCTCTGGGTAGTTCTCACCGTATAACCCCTAAGGTTCAACCTACAAGTTCTAGCAACCCTCTGGGAGGCACCCATAGTCTCACCCCTCTAGTTAAGCTAAGAATAGTCTTTCTGGGGAAGCACTCACCGTCAATTCCCCCTATAGTCTTGTATCATGATAAAGGCTCTTTGGGGAAGCACTCAACGTCTCATTCCCCCTATGGCCCACAACGAGGAACTATAGAATCTATGGGGAAGCAGAAATCGTCAATTCCTCTTATGGTCTTGCATCGTATTAAAGACACTCTAGAGAACCCCTTATTTCCATTCTTCCTATGGTCCACTACACTAGGTTCTCACAGCACTGTGTAAAAATAAACATGCATAGCGCGTGTGTATCATCCAAGTAAACCTCAAGTACTACTTGGCTGTCATTCTAAGGCACAGAAGCATAACAGTACATCCGTTCCACAATCCTACAACTTGGAATGGAAACTGGAAAAACTCCAAACAAGCATAACATCATGGAAAAACATCTAGAGTACAGTAAAACCTACCCTATTCACAACCAATTACCTCTACTCAAGAAATCAAGAAAAGTAGGCAAACAACATGGGAAAAACAGGAAACACGCAATAACCCATTCAAGGGTATTGGTGTAATTTACACCAAAACTCAATGACTTTCTACATAAAGGAAAAACCCACCTACCTTGATGCTAGGGGATCGATATACTTGAACAATGATGCCTGATTATCCTCAGAACGACATAGATCTATGAAAACACACAAAACTCTCATCCCACGATTACTTGAAAACGAGGAGGAACCAAGGAACAAGGATAAAGTAGAAGAGAGAGATTACGGAGACGATTCCAACGCAATAAACGGTGCTCGAAATGGAGAACATATGGAGAGGTGGGGGATCGTAGAAGATTCATGGATCCTTAGTGCTCTCGGACGAACAAAACCTAGAAGAAGACGTTTCTATGTATCAGGAGCGACCCCTGTCCGTTTAATGAAATAAAAAAGTACAGAGCGTGTACTTTTAGAGTACATGATGTGTACTATGTTTTTCCTTACTCCACCAAAATCGGCCTCCACATCACCCCTACACACCGTCTGTGTGGCCTGGACATGGCCAGCACACGGCTTTGAGCCGGAAAAGAGTACACGATGTGTACTCAGAAAGTACACGGCGTGTACTTCAAAAATTTTCAGAAGCTCCATTTTCCTTTAAAACTCCAGAAAATGGAAATTCATACCTGAACCGAAGATCTGGGTTCTTACAGGTTTGTATTAGTTCAATGTGAGGTGTCCCAAACCTAAATATTAAAGAATTCCCTCATCTTTCATATATAAACCCACCCAAGCTCCCACTTCCTCCTCACTCAAATCCTTTGGAGTTAATACAAACTCTTCCCTACTCTCTCTAGAATCCTTCCAAAGTTTCCCAAGCTCCCAATAAGCCCCTCTCAAGCCTCTCTCAAGTATTTGGAAACACACATCAAAGTAAGGGTTTTTTCTTCCTTTCACATTTTTTCCAATTTTCATAATATTCTTATGCCCTTTTAATTTCAATTATAAATGTTGGGGTATGGTTTTTCACTTCCCCCATACTACCCTCTTTATGTGTGAATGATTGGATACCCCTTCCTCTCTAATTAAATGCCTCCCATGTACACCCGTTAGTATGTAAAAATTTCAAAAGGAATTACTCTCTCCACTTTTACATTCAAGGAATTATTTTGTATCATGACTCTAAATTCTATTACAATTTTTGGGACATGTATCTATATTCCCCCTTACTGTCCATTTCATGTACATATAATGAAACACCCTTTTCTCTCTCATTGACCATTTTTATGAATTCTTATGTCACGCCATTACGCTGTAGAAATTCCACCGATTTTCTAAGCCAATGTCATTGTGTAATGAATACCAAACCCTTTTCTCTATCAAGGGTATTCACCTTTATTCACATTTACTTATTGATTATAAAGTATCATTTATGAATTCAAAATACCTTTATCATGGAATTAATGATTATGTTTTATGAATCCATGTTATATGATACATGTTTCACACTTATGCATGAAATGAAATGTTTAAGAAGGGTGTGCCCTTATATAACTCCAATGCATTGGGTAAAGTATTGTATCATAATAAATCATGTGAAATGGGTTTTTATTCATGCTAATTCAAGTGTAAAGAGGTTTTAATTATGCTTTATGTGCAATGATTATTTACTCATGCACCATGTGCAATGAGCCTTGGCTCATGCTAATTCCATGTTAAGTGTTGTTGCCACATTTCCAGGTTATGATTATCATGATTTATCATGAATTTATGTTTATACATCTATTGTTCTCTATTGATAAGCCTATTTTCTAACATGTATTGTATTCCTCACGTTATTCCATGATTTTTCCCTTACTGGGCTTTATATCTCACCCTTTTCTTATGCATGTCCTCAGGTTATTCCATGCAATGATAAGTACGAGGGAATGTAGTGGTCATGTAAAGGAATTTTCCAATTAAGATGTTGTATTTCATGTTTTACGTAGTTATGTAATGATCCTATGCCCCAAAGACACTATAACACTCAATATTCTATTTTGTATCAAGTGAAGTTTATGTAATTAATTATTTTTAATTTTGTAATAAAAAGCAGGGTTGTCATAGTTGGTATCAGAGGGAGGTTTAGTTATTTTTGGTATTAGGATTAAAAAAACCTAGTAAAGCCTTAGATACAAGAGTAAGTATAATAAAAACATAATTAAGTTTTGGTGAATATTGAATAAATGTTTTATCAAGAAAATACATCCCTGTATGGATACGAGCAGGTAGAGGCGACTCTGGCACAGATGTATCCTAGGGGTAAAACTAGAAAACACCACTTTGAGCTAGAATCGAATGAGAACTGGTGCATGATAATGGGACTTGATTCACTCTTGGTTATTAAACTCCCATTGGATATGCTTTGGTAAATTTACAAGCTTAGTATGATCCATTATTAAGGGACAAAAAAATTCCCTAAGAATATATGATAGTTAGTAGATCATGGATAACATAGGCTGAAGCCAATAGATTCATATGTTAAAGAAATAAAATTCATTTATTAGTCATCATTTTTTCCTTGTATTACCCTTTATGTGTTACCCCTAAATTTCCTTTTATTCCAGCCAATGTTCGGTAATAGGAGGACTCGAGCTAAAAATCTACATGAAGATCAATGTGATGATTGTACTAATGAGATGCCTAATCCAATGGGAGTTGGAATCGTGAACTTTTTCACTCTTCTCTATCAGATAACTCATGGTTTGAATATAAACATGGTTCAAGGGGAATGTTCAACCCCCCCCCTAAAAAGAACAAGTTGCTATCGAGATCTTAATGAGACAAAGGCCTCCTAATTTTAACGAATGATATGATCCCTCATTTGCTGAGCAATGGATCAACTTCATTGAAAAGATCTTCTCCATCCTTCAATGATATAAACATGAGAATATTCTCCTAGATTCTTATCATACAGAGGGTGAAGCTGATCAATGGTGGGCGTTGATCAAAAATATGAAGCCTGAAGGGGAGATCGAGGCATTGGAATGGAAGGATTTATAGAAGATGTTTTTTGAAAAGTATTTTCCACACACCCTCCGGATTATTATGGAAAGGTACTTCCTTTCCCTTTAGAAAAAAGATGAAAAATCTATTGGAGCGTATGAGGAAAACATCAAAGGGCTTGCACGATATGCTTCCAGCTTTGTCGTTACCATCGATTGCAAGGGTGACTGCTTCTTTGGTGGGCTGAACCCTAGCCTGCGGAAAGCGTTGGTGATCCGTTACTTCGACAGCTATGAGGAAATTGTTCGATGTGACCTCAAGGTTGAAATGGAGATCGTTGATTCTCAGGGGTATCATGGGGATAATAAGCGTAAGGAGGACTTCAATGTTAGTGGTCCGATGGATAAATCTAATGGTTCTATGAAGATCCAGCACCCCACTTTCCAAAAGTGCGGAAAGAGGCACCCCATAAATTTACTGAAGGGGATGAGGATATGTTTTAGGTGTGGAAGATAATGGGACCTAGCTTTTAATTATAATTAAGAAAATTCTGCTACTATGACAGAGGAGAGTGACACTCTGTTCTACTCTCAACACATTGTTCATTGATACAACTTCAAATAACTAGGGAACCTTGCAAATCAGTGCCCTGCGCCAAGGGTTTAATTAAGCAACCAACAACCTCCAAGGGAACAAGGGCAAGATTTTTCCATCACTACTACCAAAGTGACCCCTGACGAATATGTGGTGATAGGTACACTAGTTATTCATTCATGAATAGAGAATGTAATTTTTGATTCAGGTTCTATGCATTCTTTTATATCTCGAATGTTTAGTGGAATAATTCATGCACCACCACAAATCATGGAATTGAAGATGTTGGTGAGAATGAAAAATTGGGAAATCATTGCATCCCATGAATATAACTCCTGAACTGTCATAATATATGGATTTAACATCCCAAAAAACCTCATCATACTCCCTCTGGTGGAATTTGAGGTAATTCTTGGCATGGATTAGATTTCCTTATATAGAGCCAACATAAATTTCCATGAGAGGGAAATCACTCTCCATGTGGAGAACTGACCCCCGATTCATTACAAGTGAAAAGAGGAAGAAGACTCTTCTTTAGCTCCATCATCTCAAGCGTGGATATTACTGCCCTATCAGTATGCATATTTGGCTCAGATGATTGAGTCTATGGAGGCAACCACCCTAGAAGACATAACTATTGTGAGGGAATTTGCTCAAGTGTTTCCTGAGGAATTTATTGGTCTTCCTCTTAGTAGAGATGATGAATTATTAATTGATCTTATACTAGGGACGTTGCCAATATGCAAGAATTTGTATAGAATCTCTATTGTAGAGATTGAGGAGCTAAAGAAACAACTAAAGGAGAATCTAAATAAAGGGTTTATATGCCCAAGTGATTCACCATAGGGTGCACCAGTCCTCTTCAACGAGAAGAAGGATGGGTCCATGTGGCTTTGCGTCGATTATCGTGAGCTCAAAAAAAATCATGATAAAGAACAAGTGTCCTCTCCCAAAAATTGATGACTCATTCGATCTGCAGCATGGAGCACAACACTTCTCCACGGTTGATTTGCGGTTGGGATATTTTCAAGTAAGGGTGAAGAAGGATGATATCCCCAAGACTACTTTTCGTAGAAGATACGGGCACTATGAATTCATTGTAATGCCTTTCAAGCTCAGTAATACTCCAGTAATCTTCATGGACATGATGAATAGAGTCTTCAGATTTTACCTCGACTAATTTTTGGTAGTCTTTATAGATGATATTCTGATATACTCCAAAGCCACGGAGGATTATGAGGAGCATCTATGAACTGTACTAGAGACCTTGAGGAAGGATAAGCTCTATGAATAGTACATCAATTTTGTGTTTTGGTTTAATGAGGTCTCATTCTTGGGCCATATCATCACAAGAAATGAGATATATGTGGATCCCTCCAAAACAGATGTAATTAACGGATGGACAAAGCCAACATCGATAACAGATATCCGTAGATTCTTGTGGATAGTAGGATATTATCAATGATTTTTGAGAAATTTCTCATTATTTTTTAACCCTCTTACCAAGCTAACTCAGAAAGGAGTAATGTTTTCTTAGAGTGATGAATGCAAAGAAAGATTATAGGAGTTTAAAAGGAGGCTTATCACTGTTCTTGTGATCACTTTACCCACAAGTGGAGAACTTTTTATGGTATTTAGTGATTCTTCAAAGAAGTGATAGGGATGTGTGTTGATGAAAAATGAAAAAGTAATTTCCTATGCTTCAAGGAAATTGATAGTTTAGGAACAGAACTATCTAACACATGACCTTGAGTTGGCTGCAGTGATAATTGCTTTGAAAATGCAGCGGCATTATCTCTTTGGGGAGAAGTCTGAAATATATATGGACCAAAAAAGCCACAAGTATATATTCACATAGAAATAGGTGAACATGAGCCAACGAAGATGGTTATATTTGGTCAAAGATTATGACTACTCAATCCATTACCACCCTGGGAAAGTCAAAAAGGTGGTGGATGCCCTATGTAGAAAGGACCGAGCGATTCTATCATTAATGAGAATTTAAAAGGATCCAATCTACTTAGATTTTTTGAATATGGACATGGAAATCATAAAGAAGGGAACATCGTCAATCCTTTCACAAATGATTTTTCAACCATCACATTTGGAAAGGTTAAAGGATTCTCAAAAGGATGATGTAGGAATTAAAGAAAAAGTGGAAGCTGTCAAAAATGTGAAATCCTCAGAGTTTAATGTTAATGAATAATGTATTTTGATATTTGGGAAAAGTCTATGTGTTCCATCAAGTACGGAGCTAAAGAAGGAACTTTTGGATGATGCACGTAGTTCAAATTTCTCTATTCACCCAAGAAAGAAAAAGATATATCGATATCTCTGAGAGCATTATTGGTGGGATAATATGAAGAAAGAGATCGTTGAATATACCTCAAAGTGCATGGTGTGTCAGAAAGTGAAGGAAGATAAGAAGAAGTCTAAGGGTATGATACAACCATTTCCCATACCAGAATGGAAAAGGGAGAACATCATCATGGACATTGACACCGGACATCCAAAGACATCCAAAGGAAGCAATGCAATCTAGGTTGTTGTGGATCGTCTTACAAAGGTTGCACACTTCATTATTATTCGAAAGGATTTCCCATTGGATCAACTGGAACATATATAATTCAGGGAAGTGGTAAGGCTGCATAGAGTACCACTATCTATTGTGTTTGATCAAGATCCATGATTCACCTCTATGTTTTGGAAGAGTCTTCAACATGCTCTGAATACTGAACTGAACTTCAGTATGACATATCATCCTCAAAATGATGGCCAATCTCAGCAAACTATTCAAACACTTGAGGACATATTGAGAGTATGCTCAATGGACTTTAAAGTAAGATGGAATCAACATCTTCATCTGGTTAAGTTTTCTTATAATAACACTATCCACTCGAGTATCCAAATGGAACCATATGAAACCCTTTTATGGGAAAAGGTGCAGAACACCGACGTGTTGGGATATGGTCGGTGAGCGTAAGCTGCATAGACCAGAAATGGTCGAAGAAATGGTGGAGTATGTGAAAACCATTCCATAACATATCAATACATCCCAGAGTTGAGAAATGTTTTATGTAGACAACCATCGATGAGACCTTGTGTTTCATGTTAGAGACATGGTATTTCTACGCATATCTCCGTGGAAGAAGGTAATGATGATTGGAAAGAAAGGGAAGTTAAGTCCAAGGTACATCGACCCCTTTGATATTTTTTATCATGTCGGGGCCATGAACTATCGACTAGCACTTCCACCTACAATGGAAAAAGTACATGATGTCTTTCTTTTATCCCTCTTATGTATGTACATACCAGACCCTTCACATGTACTCTCTTCAAAGGTGGTACAGTTAGAGGATGATCTTTCTTATGATAAGCAACCATTGAAGATCTTAGATCTTAGAGAGAAAGTTCTACGAAATAAGACAATGCCCCTCGTCAAGGTGTAGTGTCAAAACATCACGTTTGAAGAAGAAATGTGGGAATCAGAGGAAATTATGAAGCAGAGTTACCCAAATATATTTTAGTGTGGGAAAATAAAATTTCGAGGATGAAATTTTTTTAAGGGGGGAAGATTGTAATGACCCAAACTCTCATTAATGGAAATCCATATTGATCTAATTAAATTTCTCTTTATGTAAAATATTTATATAAAATGTCAACTTCTTTGGTTTTATGTTTTTGGAGTTTAAAATATTGTTATGAATTGTGACTGTTGTTAATATAGTAGTTGAATAGTGATCACATTATTAGTATAAATATTGGGCATTAACAAATACAATTTTCCCAGATAAAGGAAAATATATCCTCATCCAGTAGACATGCTGTAATGACCTGAAATTTTCAAGGAAATTTTTTTCTAAATTTATCTGGATTTTACGAGTCCGTAGTTTCTGACGGCACCTGATTCCGAGGCCCGGTGAGCCCAAAATCAATTTGCGAAGTTTAGCTCGGGTACGTTCAGTGAAGGAACGAGTGGGTTTTTTCTAACTTTTAAACCGGCGCTCAAAATTGAAATCTGATGGCATTGATGAAACCGCAATGCCGGTAATTGCTCAAGAGCACCTTTTCTGAAGGTTCTTTTTCTCAAGAGGAGTTGTTAAAAATGTGGTTTTAGTGAGGAATAAAATAAAATTGTATTACAATTTTATTTATTTTTCTCTAAGTAGTTATATCCTAAGTAAGGGAGTTGGGGGTGGGACCCACTTGTTGTTAACTAAGCTTGAGAGGATAAAGGTGGGATGGGGCCCAGACGAACCCAACCCCTCACATTCACAACTCCTAAAAAACCCCCACTTATGTTGTATAACTCATGAACTCCCCTTTTTTGGGCGACATTCCCTCTCCTTGCATATAATTATGCCAACACACTAATTCATTTAATTGATTTGAGTTTTTGAATTTTGAAAAGATTTTTATGTGTTAATAAAATAAGGAATGACCTTATTTTATTTTGGTTAGAGGTTGGGTGAGGAGATTTGAGGAGAGAAATCTAAGTCTGAAGAACTTCTACTTCCTTGTTGAAGAACGCGAAGAAAGCCAAGACTTCGACGAAGAATGTCATCACCACAAGGAGAGATCGACGTTCCATCTCTTCTCCTCTCCATAGCTGGTGTGTGATGCCATCCCCTTCTTGGACGCACACCGACACATCGTTCCATCTTCTCTCCATGTCAAAGGAAGGGGGATGCCGCTTCCTCCCTGGATGTTCTTCATCGACGTATACAGAGCCTCTTTCCGCAACGCTATCTTCCACGAATTTCACAAGGTAGGGGAAATTTTGTTTAATTCTATTTTGATTGATTTTTATCTCACGTGCTTGAGCGTTTATTATTATAATGTTAGTATAATTTATATTTGAATAAATTACACCCTCGTCAATATTAATAGCATGTGTTTTAATGAATTCCAATTGATAACACCTAACGTGGAGTGCGCGGGCCGAACAAACGCGGCCTGACAACCCTATAGAGATTGTTGTTGGTGTGCAGATTGACGACGATGATGAAATGGGACCGCGGTAGTGTTTTGATGTTTCCGCAGTGAAATCCGGGTCCCGTAAAGACCTCATGAGCAGACGGCAGGTGAAACAGACCAATGGTGTGTGTTTGGTGGTCCACGGAGAGCGGCGGCGGCACGCCGCCGGAGAAGACCGCCGCGGCGGACCGGAACGGCTAAGTCGTTCCGGGTTTGTGGGGGCGACATTAAAGTCGCACCGTTTCGGACAACTGGGGGGGAACAGTACCCCCCCCCCCCCTCCGCGTCCAGCTTGACCTCGAGCCGAGCCATAGCCCGCGCTGGGCCGGACCACCCACGCTGGGTCGGGCCGCCCGCGCCGGGTCGGGTCGGACCGGGCCCAGACCCCCTGTTTCTGGTCAGTTTCGTTCAAATGCCCATAACCTGGGATATGGACCTCCGATCATTCCACCATAAGTTGTGATGCGATCCATGGATCGAGAAGGTCATTTCGGTATATTACACTCAATGTTTCGGAGAACTTTAGGTACGGCCGGGTTGGTCCGAACACGAAACAAACCAGGCCCTCGGAGCGGAAACACTTACATAATGAGCTACAGACGTTCGATTGACGTGCCATCGACTTTTTTGGATTCTTCTTGTTGAGACCGTTCTTTTGGTATTCTTCACCTGAGTTTTGGACGTAGTTGGATTATGGCCGGGTTGGATTGTACCCGAAATCCAACCGGGCCCATGGAACGGAAAAGCCGATAAGTAACAGACCGGACGTCCATTTGACGAACCATCACTGGCGTAGGAAATCACGTTGAGAAATGGTCTCTATGAGTATACCCTATGAGATTTTGGGGTACAGTTGAGATACAGTCGGGTTGGTTCGTACAAGAAACCAATCGGGCCCCCGGGACGAAAAGGCTAATAACACATAGACCGGGCATCCGATTGACACACCATCTGTTGTGATGATATTCCATTGATGTGGAAGACCTTTGGGATACTTCCTCGTGGGACTTTTTGATACTTGGACAATGGCCCAGTAGCTCGTGGAGCGGACCCTCTCGGTGACGAGCGAGCGGAGTGCAGAGACCTAGTAGCTGGTTGAGACTTGACGACTGCTGATCGATCGACTCTGAGTGATTCAGATAGCCCAGGGGGAGCGCTTGGTTGTAGCGGTAGACCCACGGTGGAGGAGCGCTTGGTTGTAGTGGAAGACCCACAGTACTCCACAGAAGGAGTACCTCTGTAGGCTATGAGGGGGAGCATCTGGTTATAGTGGCAGACCCATTGTGGGAAGCACTTGGTTGTAGCAGCAGGCCCACAGTACTCGACTGGTGTAGTACTACAGCAGTCCAAGGTTAGTGGGAAGTGCTTGGTTGTAGCGGCAGGCCCACTGTACTCGATAGATGAGGAGTTCTCTAGCAGTAGTGGTTTCGACATCATGAATAAAATCCAGGTTTGAGCTGAGTCTGGACTTTCAATCATTATCTTTGATATGATTGTTTTGCTATCCTATGTGGATTGGGTTGTGTTATCCTATGTGGATTGGATGGTACTTTCCTCTATGGACTAGATCGAACTTGGGATCGGAGGTTGGAGCTAAACTGGACTTGATGACTTAGGTATATTTATGGGCATATACCTACGTAGGTTGGTTGTTACTTCGTGATTGTATCATTCATTTTTGTCTTATCCTTCATGGATTCTGGAAGACCTTCGGGGGTCTCGGGGTCTCTACAGAGTAGCGTATACTCACCCCTGCACGGGCTATGCCCGCACTATGTTGTGTTGGATGCAGACGACTGACATTGCTGATCGAGGTAGGAGCTCGTGGAACTGGACGGTACCTGGAGGTGGATCACTGCACGAGACGTACATGGAGCGAATGGCTGGATCCGAGGAGCGGAGGAGACTATTTTTACCCACCCTTCAGGTGGAATTTCTAGAGGATGGCTATGTGTTTATGCTTTAATTTTTCTTCCATTGTACTCTCTTTTCAGTTGTACTTTACTTTCAGTTGAATTTGTATACTGGCCCATTTACTTTCCAGCACTTACTATTGTACTCAGTTTACTTAGTGTTTACTTATTCATTCTTACTCTGTGGTGTTTGTTTTCTTACATAAAGGAAATTCCTTCTCTTATATCGGGATTTATGCCTTTGGTGCTAGTCGCCAGCCCCTGGCCTATGGATAGCGGGCTTGGGGTAGTCATGGCACGGGTCCTGAGGACGGGTCGTGACAAATTGGTATCAGAGGAGTTCGGATCAACCGCAGAACTCAGGACTCTGATCTTATTCTATGAGAAACATTAATGTTAAGGGTATTGAGTGTGGTTATCAGTCCAAAGAGTCCAGTGTTGGTGCAGCGGTCGACGTATCCATACCTGAGGACCCTAACTTTTGATTCTTGACTCAATGCACGAAGACATTGATTGCATGTCTGTTTCAAAAGTTTTCTTTGTGATTACTTTCTATCAGCTCACTAGGTATACTGTTTTGACCGTGGACCACCTGTCTCTTTTTAGGATGGCCCCACTACGATGGCAGCGAGTTAGGGCTCTGATCATTGTATGAGATGGCGTCCCACCAAGCGACGAGGCCTCGGTGCAGGGACCCATTACAATGGAGGCACGGGCGGTACCTCTACCCCTGGGCCACCGATGCCACTAGCCCCAGTAGCTGAGAGTGCATGTTGCCTTAGTGCACTACACGAGTTTCAGCATCAGAGACCACCCAGGTTTCGCAGAGAGACAGACCCTCAGGATGCTGAGGATTGGCTAGAGGCTGTTTTTTGAGTTTTTAGATTGGAAGGGATGACATCATACTTCATGGTGATCCTTGCTGCCACCCTCATTCCAGAAGCAGCAGGCAGATGGTGGAGCCTGATGCTCCAGGTGCATGACGAGGCATCACTTCTCTGGGCAGACTTAGAGAGCCTGTTCCGGGAAGAGTTTGTACCAGCCACCCTTCTAGCGGTGCGTATACAGGAGGTACTTCATCTTCAATAGTGTTGCATGATGGTGGAACAATATTTAGCAAAGTTCACTGATCTCCAGCGCTACTCCACATATATGGTACAGGACCAGTTTTTCAGGGCCTGAACCTTCAAGCAGGGGCTTAGGCAAGATATTAGAGCTTCAGATGTTTCTCACAGCATCCTGACGCAGATAAGGGTGTTGGAGCGAGCCCTCTTAGTGGAGAGTTTCCTTGCTGAGCAGTCTCCACCAGCAGGACCCACCGCTAGCCGGCATGCGGCAGAGTCTTCTACAGAGGGCAGTAGACAGATGACGCAAAGTTCCAAGAGGACCATACCTACAGGTGGTTGACCTCATGACACAGGATCGTGTGTGTGAGGCACCCGGGGTGGAAACTACTTACCAGGAGCAGACAGTGTTACTCCTACGGCGGGGTTGGTCACATGGAACATGAATGTCCGACCCGCCATACAGATGACCAGCAGATAAACGAAGGACCTACCAGGCAGAGGTAGAGGTTCAATCGAGGCAGATCGCAAGGAGCTGGAGATTGAGGAAGGGGAGTTGGATGTGTAGCTGGAGGTGGATGACCCTTCGAGGTGTTTCCACCACCACCACCAGGAGGTCCACCCCGACCGCAGGGAACAGGTTGACATGGGAGAGATTGGCTTTAGGCAGCTGAAGCATACGACTATGGAGCACCGGGAGTAGGCAGACAGGAGCGGGACTAGTTCCAGGCATGTGACCTTTGATCTTGGTGCTTCTAGTTTCCTTGTTGTCTTTATTGTTGTTTGTGGTTGTTGTGTATCTTTGTACTTGAGCTGCAGTAATAAATGACACTTTTACTTGTGATGTTTTCTTCCTCTCTTTTTTGTGTACTAAGAGGTTCCAGTTTAAACTGTTGACTTGACCCTCACTTTTGAGATTCCTACTTGAGGATACCCAGGGACCACACACTGATGCCAACAGCGTGACTCAACCCTTGGAGGCGAGAGTAACAGTTGGATATCGTGGTAGTAGCATTGAGGCCTTACGACGCATTCGTGGAATGTATTCCTATCATTCATGTCAGGATTGGCATTATTAGGAAAAGAATGTGGTTCATACAGGGGATGAAACCATATTTCTATTATCTTCAAAGAAGAAATCTTAGCAGCTCTTGTAGGACCATAGAAGGTTCAGGTCATCCAGGAGTGGATGAGGACAGCTCAGAGCCGACAGAAGTCTTATGCTGATAGGAGGCGGAGACCTCTAGAGTTCGAGGATAGCAACCACGTTTTCTTATGGTTCTCACCTCAACGTGGTTTACGGAGATTTGGCTTGGGTAAAAAGTTATCTCCAATGTTCATCAGACCCTTTTTGGGTCCTCAACAGGTTAGGTGAGGTGGTTTACCGCTTGTCCCATCCACCTCAGTTGCACCAGGTGAATGACGTCTCCCACGTATCTCAGCTGAGGAGATACAAGATCGACCCGACCCATACCATCGATCATGGGGAGCTGGACATTGATGACGAGGCTACATTTGCGGAGGTTCTAGTGGAGATCGAGGATCGAAAGGAGTTGGTCCTACATGGATGTTCGATTCCTTAGATGTTCTTTCACTGGTATCTCAAGAACCTCCAGGAGAGCACATGAGATCGGAAGGCTCAGATGTGTGCTCAATACCACTTTTTTTCCTTAGTGTGTGTTGAATCTTTATGGGGACGTAAAGCCCTGAGGTGGGAGTAATGTAAAGACCCGAAAATTTCAATGAAAATTTTTTATTAATTTTTTTGGAATTTTACGAGTCCGCAGTTTTTGACGGCTCCTGATTCTGAGGCCCAGTGTGCCTAGATTCAATTTCTGAAGTTTAGCTCGAGTACGTTCAGTGAAAGAACGAGTGAGTTTTTTCTAACTTTTAAACCGGTGCTCGGAATTGAAATCTGAAGGTACCGATGTAACCGCAGTGCTAGTAATTGATCAAGAACACCTTTTTCGACGGTGTATTTTCTCGGGAGGAGTTGTTAAAAATGTGGTTTTAGTGAGGAATAAAATAAAATTGTATTACAATTTTATTTCATTTTCTCTAAGTAGTTATTTCCTAAGTAAGGGAGTTGGGGGTGGGACCCACTTATTGTTAATTATCCTTGAGAGGATAAAGGTGGGGTGGGGACCACACAAGCCCAACCCCTCACATTCCTAATTCCTCAAAACCCCCCAATTAATTTGTATAACTCATGAAGTCCCCCTTTATTGGGTGACTTTCCCTTTCCTTGCATTTAATTATGCCAACACGCTAATTCATTTAATTGATTTGAGTTTTTGAATTTTGAAAATCTTTGTATGTGTTGATAAAATAAGGGAAGACCTTATTTTATTTTGGTTAGAGGTTGTGTGAGGAGATTTGAGGAGAGAAATTTAAGTCTGTAGAACTTCTACTTCCTCGTTGAAGAACGCGAAGAACGCCAAGACTTCGACGAAGAACGTCATCACTGCAAGGAGAGATCGGCGTGCCATCTCTTCTCCTCTCCATAGCCGGTGTGTGATTCCATCCCCTTCATGGACGCACATCGACACATCGTTCCATCTTCTCTACACGTCAAAGGAAGGGAGACACCGCTTCCTCCTTGGATGTTCTTCATCGATGTATACGGAGCCTCTTTCCGCGACACTAGCTTCCGCGAATTTCACGAGGTAGGAGAAATTTTGTTTAATTCTATTTTGAGTGATTTTTATCTCACGTGCTTCAGCGTTTATTAGTATGATGTTAGTATAATTTATATTTGAATAAATTATACCCTCGGAAATATTAAAAGAATTTTTTTTAATGACTTCCAATTGATAACACCTAACGCGGAGGGCACGGGTCGAACAAACATAGCCCGACAACCCTCCGCAGATTGTATTCGGTGCGTGGATTAACAACGATGATGGAACGGGACCGTGGCAGTGTTTCAATGTTTCCGCAGAAATGTTAGGGTCCCGTAAAGACCTCTGGCGCAGACAGAAGGTGAAACGGACCATCCGTGTGCGTCCGGTGGTCCGCGGAAAGCGGCGCCGACGCGCTGTCGGAGAAGACCGCCACTATTGAGCCACGGTGGACCGGAACGGCTAAGCCTTTCCGGGTTTAGGGGGGTGCAGCATTAAAGCCACACCATTTCAGTCAACTGAAGGGGAACAACACCCCCCACCTCCCCATCCAGCTCGGCCTCTAGCTGAGCCGCGGCCCGCGCTGGGCTGGACTGCCCATGCCGGGCTGGGCCGCCCACGCCGGGCTGGGCTACCCACGCTAGGTCGGGCCGCTGGCGCAGGGCCGGACCCCCGCGCGAGGCCGGGCGATGCCGGCCGGGCCGGGTCGCGCCAGCTGGGCTGGGCAGCGCCCAACTAAGCCGGACCCAGACCTAGGATGGGTCGACCCGGTTCGGGCCGACCCAGGGGGTACTGGACCGGGTTGGACCGGGCCCAGACCCCCTGTTTCCTGGCAATTTCGTTCAAACGCCCATAACTTGGGCTACGAACCTACGATCGACGAACAGTCAATTGATATGTGATCCTTGGATCGATACAGTCGTTTCGGTATATTACACTCAAGGTTTCAAAGAACTTTGGGTATGGACGGGTTAGTTCAAACAACGAAAACAACCGGGCCCTCGGAGCGGAAACGATTATATCATGAGCTCCAGATGTTCTATTGACGTGACATCGAAATTGTTGGATTCCTCTTGTTGAGACGGTTCTTATGACATTTTTCACGTGATGTTTGGACGCAGTTGGATTATGGCCGGGTTGGATTGTACCCGAAATCCTACCGGGCCCCTGGAACGGAAAAGCTGATAACTATCAGACCGGACATCCGTTTGACGAACCGTCAGTAGCATAGGTAATCAGGTTGAGAAACGGTATCTATGAGTATACCCTAGGATAGTTCGTGGTACAGTAGAGATACAGTTGGGTTGGTTCGTACATGAAACCAACCGGGGCCCCGAGACAAAAAGGCTAATAACACACAGACCGGGTGTCCGATTGACGCGGCATCTTTTGTGATGATATTCCTTTGATGTGGAAGACCTTTGGGATACTTCTTCATGAGACTTTGGGATACATGGAGTATCTACCAGTAGCTCATGGAGCAGACCCTTCCGGTGACGAGCGAGCGGAGTGTAGAGACCTAGTAGTTGGCTTAGACTTGACGACTGCTGATCGATCGACTCAAAGTGATTTGGATAGCCCTATGGGGAGCGCTTGGTTGTAGCGGCAGACCCATGGAGGAGGAGCCCTTGGTTGTAGCGGAAAACTCATGGTACTCAACAGAAGGAGTACCTCTGTACGCTATGAGGGGGAGCGGTTGGTTGTAGCAGCAGACCCATGGTGGGAAGCACATGGTTATAGCAGTAGGCCCACAGTACTCAATAGGTGGAGTACTAAAGCATTCCAATGTTAGTGGGAAGTGCTTGGTTGTAGCGGCAAGCCCACTGTACTTGATAGAGGAGGAGTTCTCCAATAATTGTGGTTTCAAAATCATGAATAAAATCCTGGTTTGAGCTGAGTCTTGACATTCAATCATTATCTTCGATATGATTGTTTTGCTATCCTATGTGGATTGGGTTGTGTTATCCTATGTGGATTGGATGGTACTTTACTGTGTGGACTAGATCGAACTTGGGCTCGGAAGTTGGAGCTGAACTGGATTTTGTGACTTAGGTATATGTATGGCATATACCTAAGTAGGGTTTGTTGTTACTTTGTGATTGTATCATTTCTTTGTGGTTTATCCTTCGTGGATTCTGGGAGACCTTCAGGGGTATTTGGGTCCCTATTGCGTAGCGTATACTCACTCCTTCATGGAATATTCCCACACTATGTTGTGTTGGATGCAGACGACGGACATCGCTGATCGAGGGAGGAGCTCGTGGAACTAGACGATACCTAGAGGTGGATCACTGGACGAGACGTACACGGAGCAGATGGCTGGAGCCAAGGAGCGGAGGAGACTATCTGAACCCACTATTCAGGTGGGATTTCTAGAGGATGGCTCGATGTTGCTGCTTTACTTTTTCTACCGATGTACTCTCTTTTCAGTTGTACTTTACTTTTAGTTGGGTTTGTATACTGGCCCATTTAGTTTCCAACACTTACTATTGTACTCAGTTTACTTAGTGTTTACTTCATCTTGCTTACTCTGTGGTTTTTGTTTTCTTACATAAAGACAATTCCTTCCCTAATATCAAGATTTACTCTTTCGGTGCTAGTTGCCAGCCCCTGGCATATGGATGGCGGGCTTGGGGTAGTTACAACACGGGTCCCGAGGACGGGTCATGACACATGCCCCGTACGAATCCCATTTCTCAGTGCTCAGAAAGGAGGTTGTGTCTTTGCACTTTTCACTAGACCGAGCCCAAGATGAGCTTGAATATGTTAAGATCAAGTGGAACTGCCTCCGAGAGAAGTGGAAGTTGATAGATATTACCATCCGAGCAATGTTATTTGAGCCACCCCAATAGCCGGTCACCATCACAAACCTTACCCTTCGGTTTTATGCGGGTGTTATTAGGGGTTTTGTAATAATACATTATCATTATGGTTATGTACATTATTTTTGTATATAATAATGAATATACATTCATTTTATTATTATTAACTTGTAAATAGTTTTTTTAAAGCACAAATAGTATTTTTAGTTAATGTTCAACTAAGAAATCCATTTTAATGAATTAATGGATTGTTGAATTAAATAATATTTTATAAAATATTATCATTTTTATTAAATAAATTTTTATTAAATATAATTTATCGTATAATTTTATGAATGCAATTGTAATTTTTATTAAGGTTGGAAAGCCATTTTTGTCAAAACCCTTGAATTTTCGATAAATGACGGTTTTTATTTTAAAAGTAAAAATTAACATATTTAGAAAATTATTTAGATAAAATAAATATTATTTCTGTAATCAGGATTTTGAAATTATCAAATGCTGAATTTTTCATAATTTTCGGAGACAGTCAAAGTTTTGGGTAAAAATTAAATACCGTTTAAATATATAATGTGTTTTATGACATCATAATGACCCGATAGTGATGAAATAAAATATTATAAGCCTTATGTTCAGCCAATATATATTTTACCATTAATATAATGTGATTTTGGGTTTGTCTGACTTATTTTACAAAGTATTAATGGACCCTTCAAGGTTTATTAAACATCTTGTCTTTTTAAATTGATCTCCTTGAGAGTGTGATTCAACACCACATAAGCAACCACATTATTTTAAGAAGTTTAGAATTCTGTCTTATTAAATATTGTTTTCCACTTCTCCTTTCCAAAAACCATGGGATGTTTTGTGGTTTGGATTAGTTTAATGTGAGGTGTTCCAAACCTAAATATTAATGAATTCTTTCACCTTTCATATATAAACGCACCCAAGCTCCCACATCCTCATCATTTAAAGCCTTTTTAATTTCGTCCAAACACTTCCCTACTCTCTCTACAATCATCCCAAGGTTCCCAAAGCTCCCAAAAAGCATCTCCCAAGCCTCTCTCAAGCCTTTGGAAGCACACTTCCATGTAAGGGTTTTTTATTCATTTCTTATTTTTGTCCAATTTTCTTAATGTTGTTATGACCAATTAATTTTAATTATAAATGTTCAGGTATGGTTTCACACCTCCCCCATAATTCCATATTTATGTTTGAATGATGGGATACCCCATTATCTATCATTAAGTTCCTCCCATGTACACCTGTTACTATGCCGAAATTCCAAAAGGAATATCTCTCTCCTCTTTTACATTCAAGCAATTCCTCCAATGGCCCGAAGGCCTTCATTTTTATTGATTTTTGATAATACACCTTTCAAAGGGTGAGGTGGAACCCTTACAAGTCCCGTAGGCATATGTATTACATGGCTAGTAGGCCTTAGAGGAATTCATTGCCCATAAGCTTTCAAACATTACATACAACCCTGACTAACTACTTGGAACTGCTCCTCCCCAGCATCTTCATTGTGAAATCAGCTCTACACCTTCACATGGCTGTTCGGCTAGGCTTTCCCATGCATGCACAGGCTTGTCCTGATGGCAGGTGCCATACCTTCTCATTCTTGCATTCCGTTTAGCTTCTGCGGTGGTGAAAGCTCCTTGATCATCCTCCTTGTAGAGCTTGTTCCTTGTAGGTTGTCTGGTTTGCATCTGCACTTAAGGTGGCCTGAAGGCCTTGAGGTGGCACAAAGGCCTTACTGACCCAAAGTACTGGGTGTCCCGAAGGCCTAACAGGACTCAGAGACCAAATTGGTGGTCTGAAGGCCCAAACGGGGGCATATTTCCGGTTGCTATAGTGTCAAACAGTGCCTGCTATAGTTCCCTCTACAGTACCTGCTACATTACTGCAGAGTTCCCGCTACAGTACTGCTACAGTATCTACTACAGTAACCCGAAAATTCTTTCTCTAGCTGGATTTGATCCCTGGTCACTTGGATGCACATACGGAGTCCTTTCCAACCGGGCTAAGTCTCATCTACTACATTCAAGCAATTCTTTTGTATCATAACTCTAAATTCCATTAAAATTGTTGTGACATGTATATATAAAAACCCCTTACTTTACATTTCATGTATATATTAGGAGACACCCCTTTATCTCTCATAAAACATTTTTATGAATTCTTACGTGACGCCGTTACACTGCCGAAATTTCACCGATATTCCAAGCCAATGTCATCGTGTAGTGAATACGATGCCCATTTCCATTTCAAGGGTATTAAACCTTATTCACATTTACTTATTGATTAAAATGTTTCATGTATGAATTACACATTCCTTTATCATGGTATAAATGATTATGTTTATTGAATCTATGTTTTATGATACATGTGGCACACTTATGCCTGAAATGAAATGATTAAGAAGGGTGCACCCTTATAGAGATTCAATGCATTGGGAAAAGTATAGTATCATGATATGTCATGTGAAATGGGTGTTTACACATGATAATTCAAGTTCAACTAGGTTTTACTCATGCTTCATGTGCAATGAGGATTTACTCAGGCTCCATGTGCAATGAACCATGGCTCATGCTAATTCCATGTTAAGTGTTGTTTCCACATTTCCATGTTATGATTATCATGATTTATCATACCTTTATGATTATGCTTCTATTGTGCTCTATTGATTTTCTTATTATCTAACTTGTATTGTATTCCACATGTTATTCCATGATTATTCCCTTACTGAGCTTTTTAGCTCACCCATTTCTTATGCATGTCCTCAGGTTATCCCATGCAATGCTAAGTACGAGGGAATGTAGTGGTCATGTAAAGGATGTTTTCAATAAAGATGTTGGATTTCATGATTTAAGTTGTTTTGTAATGGTCCTAATCCCCAAAGAAACTAGACCTCTCGATTGTCTATGTTGTATCAAGTTAAGTTTATGTAACAAATTATGTTTAATTGTGTAATAAAATAGCAGGGTTGTCATGTGGACCTTACGACGAGTCAATACACGAAGGAGACAAACATATGGGGAGTGCTGAGGAGGCAATCTTTACCTACCCTATAGGTAGGAATCGCCGAGAATGACCCAGTAGCTTTTTTTCCTTTCATCAGTTGTAATTGTACTTCAAGTTCCGTGCACTTTATAGTTGTGCTTGTATTTCAATCCCCTTTTACTTTTCAGAACACTTTTGTTATACAGTTTACATAATGGTTTGTTTCCAGTTGTGTGCTCTATTGTGTGTGTTAACAAGTTATAATGGCAATTCCTTCCCAGTTTTAGGGAATTATGCCTTTGGTGTTAGTCCCCATCCCCTAGCCTATGGAAGGTGGGCTTGGGGTAGTCACAGCACGGGCCCCGGGGGATGGGTCGTTGTAGTGAACGTTTATAAAACTCATTTAAACTCATATGAAAATAAATTTTATATATTAAAATACCAATTTCATTTAAATCATCATTTTTAATACCAAAATACCCAAAAAGGGGATATAAGGTTTTTCATTAAGGAAAACAGGAAATAATTCAAAGGATGAAAGATATCAAATAATGACCATAGTGTTGGAAAAGTTGTTATCAACATGTATGTTAAAATGAAAACATTCCTTTGTTTATTTGGAAAATGATCTGTATAAAACACATAAAAACATTCCTCTAGAAAAAAATTTAAAATTAATTAAAGAACAATACATAAAATAATTTTTAAATCATTATATATATATATATATAATATTTCATAATTTTCTTAAAAAATGACATGGTACAGGATGATTTGGAAGGAAAAATTTAGAAGTGGATTTGTTTTTAAAGAAATGTGCCTTATCATATTGGAAATATTTGAATCAAAATCCCCTAGAAATAATGACATTAAAAATATTAACTACCATTATAATATAGAATTATTGAAAGAAAATATCAAAGGGGTTGTATGTACACGTTGTAGAAGAATATTGGCATGGAATATCAAAATATTCCTCAATGAAAGGAAATTGAGATAAAGTCCCATACTTTGATTCCAAATCGTCTTATATAGTATTTATCTTCCTGAATAATAAAATTATAATAATTCATTATATTATTATGAACTATATTATTTTTTATTATTCCTTTTTTATTTTACTTTTTACCATTTATATATTATTACATAATCAATTAATTTTATGTCGAATTTTTCATTGACATTTGGATTGTGTGTAAAAATTGACATTGATATGCTAACTATGGTCAAATAGGTAATTATTTGAACCAATCCATAATAATAATGAACAAATTATTATCATATTTATACATAAATTATAATTTTAATTCCAATCATGAATTTTGGATTTTAGATATAATATACATTACAATCAGAGAGACAGAAGGTCATAAATAGGCATGAATGACATTTCTATTTTTCAATGATCATTATTAAAATGAGGTAAGAAATATTTTATCTTTACATAATGATAATAATATCATATATACCATAATATATCTTTATATATAATTATATATATCATATATTTTGTATGGTAATGAAAAGAGAGTCACATCACTTCGTGAAGGTGGTAGTCCACATGTTCTCAAACAACATTATCATTTTTCAGTGCGGCTAAAAATAAAATAAAATAAATAATATATTATTATTTAATATTAATAAATATATCATGAATATCCAAATTATTCGATTTAATTAACATATTATCATTAAATTTACCCTTATGATCATCCATGTAAAATTTTAGTGAGAAAATAATCACAACGCTTTGTGAGGAGGTAGTCCGTGTACACATGAGTGACGTTTTAATATTCCCTACATAATGGAAAGAAAAAATGTTATATAAGATATAATGACTCCAAATGTATAATTATGTAATAAATATCACATATATTCTTTAAATCCATCATCATACCCAATGGTTATATGTTGTAATCAAAAAAAGAAGGAAATTGGTTCGTGAGGTTATAGTCCAGTGTATGCATCAATGATGATTTTGTAATATATTTGATAAAATATGACATTAATTTAGGTTGTTAAATCAAAATAATTAAATATAAGTATATATAAGATATTAATGTTATTATATAATCATGGTTTAAGAATAATTTAAGTGGTGGTGAGATAAATAAAAAAAACTTTTTGACCAACATTACCTCTTATTCAGGTAACTTCTTTTAGTTTACATAAAAATAATTCTCAGATAGGAGTAGGGAACTAGGTATGTTATTTTTGAATTTAATGGCTGAACCAAATGTAATTTATGGTGTGAAGATAAGATAAAATGAGGGGACTTTTATAAGTGGGGTGACTATCACACTTGAAATTGTTTTTAAAAACATTGTACCAACGTTTTTCACATGCCAAAAGGGTCCATAATAGACTATTCAAAATAAAGAGAAATGTTAAGGTCTAAATATTTCCATAATATAGATTCTACATATTTTTATGTCATTTTATCCTTTATATTTTTAGTTCTTCCCCCAGGTAAATCAATTTTTACCTTAATAATAGTAACTAATTTTTACTTTTTTCACTATTCATTTTGAACTAAATTTAAGTTGAAACTATTAGAAAAAAAATTATGTTGATTAAAAATATGGGATCCATTTTACTATATTAAATTCATATTTGTATAAATCTAATGTTTTAATAAAACCCCATAGATCTGATAAAAATGTGGGTTTTCAATAAGTGTATTTTTAAGATAAAGATGATTTAATATTAAATATATGACTAATAATAATAATTATATTTAATTAAACTAATATTTTTTGATATATAATCTAAATGTTTAATTTAAAAAACTCTTTGATGTGGTATTATATAAATTAATTAAAATGTTGAAACATTATTCATTTTAAAACAGTTGTAAAAAATCATGTTTCTAAACACAAACAATATTACTGTAAATGTCAATATAAATTCGATTAAAAAGTGTTTAAGTGGGTTAACATAAATAAATAAAACATATGTTACATGAAATCATATTAAAACAAATTTTAACTTTTAAATTACTAAAATTATTAAAATGAAATTATTTTTTTACAAAAATTGGCACTCTTTAGTATTTACTGAAAAATCAATATTTTCTAAAAAATACCAAAAATTTACTATAAGTTAATTTTTTTATTATAATTTTAAAAATTAAATTCATATTTTTAAATTAAAATTATCTTATTTAAAATAAATACTTTCATGTAAAACCTTATATGAAAAGTGTTTAGATAAAATTATTTCCATTCTAATTTAAAAATTACTTAATATTTTTATTGTGAATATAAATATCTACTTAATATTAAAAAATATAAACATGATTTATTATGTCATTAATTTGGTTGTTACCTTCTTCCAACCATTTATAAATTTCTTCCTCACAATTGTATTCAATTATTATATAAGTGATGATATCTTTCTAATATAGCATTTTCTGATTTTCATGTTTCATATTTAACCATATGGTCTCTCCATAAAACCATTTCCATGTAAATAACTATAATCCAAAACACATTCCCTCTATCGTAAAGAATATGAACAGACTATTCAACATAAGAAGGATTCTATTCTAACTAAACTACTATATGGATAAAAATATGAGATGAATCTAACACATATTTTTTGAACATTAAAACATGAAATATTTTCTCTTCCCTAGGGAAACTGATAGGGAAATCCTCCCATCAGGAATCTGGTACAAATTTCTCCAAGATATCATATCATTCAATGAAACATGTACTTATATTTTCCTTCATACCAAAATGCATGACACTTTTCTATTGATATACTTTGAGAAAGACATGATCATATACCTATAAAAATATATTTTCCCTGGTTATCCATATATCTTTTCACTATTGTATATGTCATCCTCATATGTTATTGAACTAACTTCACCTTATTAGTCATTTCCACTTCCAACTCTAGTCCCATCAGTTCACATTCTAATATATCATCCTAAAATGATGTTTTCCATTATTTTATCCCATATAATGCCTCAAATGGTCCCCACAAAAAATATTTGTGATCCCAAATTCCATGGTATTCTATGAAACAAAAAGAAAACATATCTTTTATGATTTGAATATTTCTCATAGATTTACATCATCTTTAGGGTTAATTTATGCACTAAAATTTAATTCATTTCCCATAAAATTTTGAAGTGCTTCCTAAAATTATATGTGAACCATAGATCAATGTCTAATAAAATTATTATAGGCACTCTATGTAACCTGCCAATCACATTTTGATATAGTCGAGAAAAATATTTAAAGACATTGTTTCTAGAATGGGAAATAAATGTGAAGATTTGGTCAATTGATCATCATTAACCAAAATCTTTTTATTACCTTGAGATGTATTTGGAAATCCTTCCAAAAAAATCCATTGATATATTTTCCTATTTCCACTACAGAACAGGAGAAAGATGAAGAATTCTCTTTGGTAACTATCAATATATAATAACTTTATAAAAAAGTCAAACACCTCATAGTGAAGTTTGAAATATCTATTTATATTCCATCCAGCAAGTAATAATCTTGAAGGCCTCTGACCATCTTAGTGATTCTTCGATTAATGAAAAATAGAAAACTATTAGATTCAATCAACATATATTTCTTAAATGATGAATCATAATGCACACATAATTATTATACAAATCATAAAATTCGTTTATCATCAATATTAAAATCTATCAATATACCCTTCCTAATATGTTATAACTTTTCCTATAAAGATTGATTTTCCTTTTGACCTTTCTTAATTATTTCTCTAAAAGTAAAATACACTGATACCAAAAACAAAATAAGGTATTTCCCTCCATCGAAATATTCTAGACCAAAAATTTTCAAATTATTATCCAAAGGGTCATATTCCAAATTCATGATTGTTAATGTAGTAATGTTTTTTCAATGTAAATAATTGGATTTTTTTGTTTTTTCTAATAGTAATGAATCATGCAATCATATTCCCTAATCAGTTCCTGGAATACACTATGTCTCATGCTTAATTAATTATGAGTGAAAATATAATTCCATATTTTGTGGTTAGTATATATTTCACAATTAAAACCTTACATAAGAAGCCTCTAAATTTTTAAAGAAAAATCATAGAAGACAATTTCTTTAACTCATGAGGTCTCAAGTGATGTGATGCATAAGAAATTACATGATCATTCTACATTTAGAAAAAACTAATCCCTTCCAAAAAAGAATCTTCGTAGGAGAAACTTTCTACCTTCCAAGAAGGAATGTGAAAAACTAGAGCGTTAGCCAATATTATTTTCACTTCCTCAAAAAATCACTACATTATTTTCTTAAGATAAATTTTATAGCATTTCAGGTTTACTTAGTAAGTGGGATAGAAAACCAAGAAATGTTTCCAATAAACCATTGTTAGTAACATATAAATCCAACAAAATTAAAAATATATTTAATATTTATGGATCTTCGCCATTCTTTAACAAATTTTTTATCATGGCCAATAATTATTCTATGTACAGAAATAGTATTTCCATGGAAATACAAAAATTTCATCCAAGATTTACAGTGAAAAATTTTATCATATAATTTTATTTCTTCATTTAATTATAAATACATATTTATTTTTCTATTAAATTCATCATTATTTTATAATATATCAAAATTTTATCAGTACACACAACAAAAAATAGTGTTTAAGAACACATGAAAAGACCTATTTATAAGGTATATAAATAAAGTAGGTGAATTAGAATGCCAAAAAAATAACTATTATATTATAATGTCCATATGTCTTCTAAAATTTAGTTTTTGGACTATCATACTCTATCACCTTTAGCTAATGGAATCCAGACATCAGTTCAACCTTCCAGAAATATTATGCTTCCTAGTACTAATAAAAAAAATCATTGATATGAGGTAATTAATATTTTTTCTTAATAATGATTCTATTAAAATCTCTAATTTCATTTATAATATCATTGAACAATATTTATTTTTTTTAAAAAAAATAGCAGAACCCCATTGTGATTTTACTGGTTGAATGAATCCCTAATCTAACAATTCCTTTAATTTCATTTTCAATTCTAAAAGGTATACCCAATAAATTCAACAATGGGGAGTAGAAATAGGCTTAGAATCAGACACTAAGTCAATAGTAAACTCAACCTCCCGATTATAAATAACACTAATAAAATCTTCTGAAAAAACATATATGTATTCACTCTCTATTGGAACATCACTAATTTGAAATTTTTTTAAAAACAAATATAATCTAGGTAACTTTCACAACTATCAATAATTTTTTTAATCTTCCTAGTATGTTATCATAAGAAAAAAAGCATTGAATAAAACATTATTAGCTCTAAAATAAATCTTGTCCTAAAAAATAAAATTTAATCCATACCCAAAATGGTATAAAACTACATTATTTTCAATTCATTAATAATGGTAGTAACGACCATTCCACTAATAACAATGGGAACATTCCTATAAATTTCGGCCTCTTTAATACTTCCACCATGAGTTTTCACAAAATGTTATATCTTAGTTTCATGAGGTGATATTTCCAATTTACTTTCATAGTTCTTTGAAATTGAAGAATACGAAGATCCACATTAAACCAAGGTATTAGAATAATTTTAATACAAAAATAAATTAACTGTTACCACTTTATTTGATGGTCAAACATAAACCATAGTAGTAGAAAAATATTTTTTCATACCCTTATTCTATTGATCATAAAGATTTTTATACATAGTTAATAGCTTCGAGAACACATTAGAATATTAACCCAAATCAGCATAACCAAAACACCTCACCATTGTGTGGATACCAGTTAACCCATTCTCAGATTATTTGGGATTATTTTCTTTAAAATCATGGTTTTTGTAAAAAAATTCCATATTGATAAAACTTATCTGATTTCATAAGACATTATTCATGGATCTTTTTACCACACTGGCCACATTAATGGAACTTCATTTTATTACCTCCATATTTATTTATTTTAGTTTTCCCCATCACATATTTTATCACACTTGGTTTTAGGTGTGTAGCCTTTTTTATGTTTTTTATGTGTTTAATGTTCTTGGGATTAGTTGGGATGAGTTTGGGAGAGTTTGGAATGGTTTTGAATATGTTTGGAGGCCTTTTAGGGTTGCATGGTTTCAGCACGGTTAGGGGGAACTATTCAAGATTAATTGTACAAGAAGTGGGGTACATACGATTTTCCCATGGTTTTCCTAACCATGTGGGTTGGGCCGTGTGATTTTCCCATTTGAGGTAGCAGCATGAGCAGAGTTAGCACACAATTTTTTTAATTATTTGAGCTAACCATGGTTCTCTTTAAAAATGGATTTAAAAAAATGAGGTTATTCAGGATTTACCCTAACTCACCAAAATCTTCTCCCATATGAACCCTATGATAGTTTTCTCCAAAAAAAGGGTTCTAGGTGCTCTTACACTAATTTGGTATGGTATTTTATGTGGTTTCTTTGTAGTTTGAAGGCGGTTCATCCCAGTTAAATTACTCATGTTGGTTTCTATTTGGTTTTCTCTAACTCTACAATTCTCTATACCTCTCATTTTTCATGATCTATAATCATTTCATGTAGATCTAGGGATATTTATTTCCAGTAATATTGATATTAAGGATTTAGGAAGATATGGAATGAGATCTAGGGTGGTTTTGGAGGTGTGTTTTCATTATTTTTGGAGCGGTTTCTTGTGGGATTGTTTCTCCAGAATCATAAAGGTAGGTGTATCCTCTCTCGACTCCACATCATTATAACTAGTGACACTGGTTGTAATTAATATTTTTTTCTTGAAATTGATTGTGAATATGAGGTGTGATGCTTAGTGGAAACCCATTATGTAATGATTTGAGGATTTTTGTGGAAATGGGATAATATTGTGAAAAGGGGTTTTGTTGTCGTATTTTAAAATGTTAATTTTAAAATCGGCAGTTTGAATGATTTAGGTATAATTTTTTATGAAATATGGGATTCAATAAAAGTATTTTTTATTGAAATGTTGTTTTACATTGAAAATGGTTAGAGGGTGAATTCTATAAAAGTCTAATTTATTGAGGTAACTTGACTTGTTATGTTGGAATATTGTTCAGAATAATTTGTTAATTAAGTATTGGAAATTGTTGGGTGATATGATGTTGTTAATTTTGGATTGAAATATTTTGGGTATTTTGGAAAATATAAATTTTCATGATTTGGATGGATGGTGGTTGGGAATGTATCACCACCAAGGTGATTGTCGTGAATGTACCATCATCAAAAGGGAGAGTGATGGGCATGTAGTCCCACACCAATGATGGGTGTGAAGTCCCACACTAGGGAGGAGATTGGTTGGTCTTGAAGGTACCACTTTTAATGTAGCAACATGATTGAGAGAATGGTATTGGATGTGTGATATAATTGTGTGTATGGTTGGGATATGTATGTGGTCACACTAAAGAAAATGGGTAATTACTTGTGTGTTTTTTTTCCTTGGGTTTTCACTAAATTGGGTATGTTTAATTGGTTACAGATTTGTATAGATTATTTTTAACGGTTTCACTAGTTCATGGAATTTATATAAATTGTTTCATATAAATTGGGATAACATATTTTATCCTAGTGGTGTGTGTAAAGAAGTCATTTGGGAAAATCCAAATGTGTATCTTGACTTTCCCCTAATTTGGAACTTTAGTGCTTTTGAAGATGTTGTATTCCCGGACACAGGTAAGAGTAAATAATCTCATTCTTCTAGTGGTTCATCATGATACTTTGGCGGTGTTTTGGATCATGTAGCATGGAGCTTGGTGTTGAGATATGGATAGAATCCTAGCTCTTTTGGAGTCTTGTTATTTATTCTTCCACTTGGTACTCTGATTGTGGTATTTTTGTGGTCTAGTTCTATTGGTCTTTGGTAATTGTATTTATATGTTTGGTCATTTGGTTAACTATTGGTAATATGTCGTTTGGGTAAACTTGTTAACATGCATCGTGTATTTTTTTGGTAATGGCTTGTTGGGTTGATTTATTTCTCTAATTGGAAAATCATTACCCATTTTATTCTTGAAGCCCCTGGAATTTATTTCCAGCCTTTAGTTCCTAGAGTACATCGCTTAATGCCAAGTATCATTCCTCTGCCCTCTCAAGAAAATGGGATAGGGTCGGATGTTACAAGTGGTATCTGTTTGGTCGGTCCTTGGATTTGAAGTGAGAGCAGTTATCCTGTCCTTTGGCATTGATTATTGGTATTAGTGTTGGCACTCATTCTTGGCCTATTCCATTAGTCGGGATGGTAGCAAGGCATATGATTTTCAAAACATGGAATGTATAGAATAAAAGTACATAACTAACACTTTTATTCTGAAATTCATGTTACCAGAAAGTTGGGTACATAAGTGTTCAGAGACAATTATATGAAATTGAAAGCTCGTTGTCGTGAGTGTAGCCAATGATATGATCATGACATGCATGGTATAAATGACTTCCCACTTGGATTCATATTTAATTGGGGTATAATGATTTATGGTGTGATAGTAATTTTTAGATTTGAAAATTTAGAATTTGGTTTCCAAAAGGATTTGAAACATGGAAACTAGTGGTATTTTGAAAATGGGTCAACATGGTGGATGTTTTTCAGAATAGTGCTGCATGGGAAATGTGAACTTGTGGAAATCATAGTTGTGATAACTATTATGTATTGAAATTGAAAAATGATTACGCTTTCTTCTTAAGGGAGTGAGTCTTATACTTGTTTCTCTATTAATAGATATGGAACTGTGTATGCATCATAGAGACCAATAAAGGGAATCTACTGAAAATGTGGTTACACCTGATCCCCAGGTGAACCAATAGTTGTCCCAAAGCATCATTCATGATTTTCAAATAGTTATGTCAGGACTGAAACTATATAAACCTATTATGATATCTATCATGGTCATAAATCCATGTAATGTAAGTACAATCGCCCTCATGAGAGGAGGTGTGAACCCTAACACTAAGAGAAAGAGCATGTTGGAAACCTTTTCTCACTAACATGGATCACATCAGAATCGGACCACTAGATTGTCAAAACATACTCTAAGACCCACGTATATATCGGGATGATTTCAGTGCTGTTCTATAGGCCACATAAAATGGGATTTTAAAAAAACATCGAGAAGGTCATAACTGCAATAAGATGGGGCATCTTCAGCAGTATTGCAATAATTCTCTGAGGTCGGGTGTTCCTGACACTCCTTAGCAAGGAATGTTTCAGCATTGTAATAAAGATAAAATCACGGAAATCACACATCTATTTGTAGCTGATCATGTTTTGGTGGAATATTAGTTGGGGCCATCCAGAGTGGGAGGTACAGTTCTTTTAAATTCCACGTTGATGGAAGCTTTTTTTGATATCGGTTCTTCGTATTCTTTTATTGCTTCACATAATGTTAGTTTGATATTGGTTTTAAAAATTCAAAATCTCATGGGTCAGAAAGATTGTTAAGATTTCTGGTTTAGACCTTATTGTATTTTTTTTTATGGCATTGAATTGATGTGGGACTTCTCAGTGTTTGAGATGGATCTGTATGAGATAATCCTAGAGATGGATTGGATGTTGATGTTTAAGGCCAACATCAATTTCTATGTGTGAACAGTTAGTTTTTTGACAGAGGATGGAATTGAACATCTCTTTTGAGGGTAGAATAATGAAAACCTAGGTGCAAAAGATTTCTTGGAACCAGCTATCGGAATGATCTCATATCTGTTAGCAGATTTTTTATTGGCATCTATGCAAGGTGTTCAATAAAGTGTTCTTCTGGTAGTTTTGGATCAGTTTATAGAAGTATTTCTAAAAAAATCTTAGTTTTTTTCACCCATGAGAGAATTGGAGTTCACAATTGATCTCCCACTAGGGACCAGTCCTATCTCACTTCTATCTTACCATATGGAACCATTAGAATAGCGGTAATTAATGGTGCTATTAGAAGAGGTAGTCAACAAAGGGTTCATTCAGCCTAGCATGTCTGTGTTGGAAGTGCCATTTTTGTTTGTTAAAAAGTTGGATGGAACTCTATGCTCTATATTGATTATTGTAGACTTAATTTGGTTACCATAAAGAACCAATATCCACTTCCACACATTGGTGATTTTTTTTATTGGTTAAGGGGATCTCAGTGGTTCTCCAATATTGTCTTGAGGCTTGGATATCATCAATTTAAGGTCAAGAAGGAGGATATTCTCAAATATCTTTCAGAAGTAAATATGGACATTATGTTTATATGGTTATTCCCTTTGGTTTAATGAATGCACCAGTTGTGTTCATGGAATTGATGAATTGAATATTTCAGAGATATCTGGAATCTTTTGTGGTGGTATTTGTGGATGATATACTGGAGTATTCAAGGACAAGGTTAGAGCTTGAGTAGCAGTTGAAAAATTTTATTGGGATATTGATGGATCATCAGTTGTATGCCAAATTGTCAGAGAGTGATATTTGGATATCGGAGGTTCATTTACTAGGACAAGTAATATCTAAGAAAGGTGTTTCAGTTGATCTGAAAAAGATAGTGGATGTTATCTCTTTGCAACTTCCAAAGAATGTTTTCGAGATATGAAGCTTCCTTATTCTAGCAGTTTATTATCGAATATCTCTTTTGGATTTCCCATGATTGGCTTCACCAATAATAGGTTTTACAATGAAGAATATCTCCTTTCAATGCGATGAGTATTGTCATACATGTTTTGAAGAGTTAAAGGGATGCCTTACATCACAACCAATCTTGGTTTTTTCAGAACCATGGAAGGGGTAATTAGTGTATTTTGATGCATCAGGATCAATGTTGGGGTGTATTCCCATGCAAGGGGGTCATGTTGCTTCTTATGGCTCACGAAAGATGAGGTTTCATGAGAAGAACAACGCAACACATGATTTGGTGTTGGTGGCAATGGTTCATGATTTAAATATGTGGCGTCATTATCTATTTGGTGAGAAATTCACTGTGTTTACTGATCACAAGAGTTTAAAACGTATTTTATCACAATGATATTTAAACTTGAGGAAAATGAGATGGATGGAATATCTCTACATGTTTGATTTCAACTTAATGTGCACACTGAGTAAGGGAAATTCCGTGGTAGATTCATTAAGTAGAAAAAATTATGATCAAGTGGTGAAACCAGCATCAGATTAGTGTAAGTTGATGTCATTCATAGCCAACAAGCTATTGGAATGTTGGGATTGGGTAAATAGAGAAGTATTCCTTCGGGTATCATTGGTTCCTAACTTGGTTTGTTTGGTTAAAGTGGCATATGCATCTGATTCTGATAGTATGAAGATGATGTTGAAACTCAATGGTGGGGAGACCATTGAGAGGTAGGAACTGAATGGAAATTTAGTATTGTGTTTTTGAAATAAGATGTTAGTACAAGTGGACCATTGGGCAGAACATTTCAGTGCTTAGTATCATTCTAGGTGGGTTTTTAATCCTAGAATTCAGAAGATGTATACAGCATTTAAAGCGCAGTTTTGGTGGACTTGTATAAAATGGAAATTGTCAGAGTTTGTTTCGAGATGCTTGACTTGTCAGCAAGTCAAGGCAGAGCATCATAAGCCAAAAGGAATGAAATAGTCTTCAACTATCCCAGTTTAAAAATGGGATCATATAGTAATGGATTATATGACACGACTTTTGAGAATGATCATGAAACATAATGTCATATGGGTTATTGTGGAACGACTCACAAAGTTGTCCCATTTCATCCTAATTCATGAATCCAATATGGTGGATGATCTATCCAAAATATATATCTAGGAAGTCGTGAAGAGGCATGGTTTCCAATTTCAATTTCATTAGATAGAGTCCTGAGGATCATGTCTCATTTTTTAAAATCCTTCTAATAAACCCATGGGACACTATTGACGATGGGAATGCTGTATCATCCTCAAACAGATGGCCAATCCAAGATGACGATAAAAGCTTTGGAGAATATTCTAAGGGAATTTTTGAATGATTTTGGTCATTCATTTGAGGATCTCATACCATTGGAGGAGTTCTCATATAATAACAATTATCAAACTACAATATATATGGCCCCATTTGTGACATTTTATGGGTGTTCGTGTCGTTCTCTACTATGCTGGGTGGAAATGGGAGAGACATCAATGATCAGACTGAGCCCTGTCAAAAAACTATAGAGAATATCAAGGTCAACAGAAATAAGATGGAGACAGCTCAAAGTCATCAGAAATTGTATGAGGACAATCTTCAATGACTGCTGTCGTTCGAGGTTAGTGATTATGTGTTTTTTATAATATATCCTAGGTTGGGACATCGTTAGTTTGGAAATTAGGGTAAATTATCTCCAAGGAATATGGGTCCTTTTGAGATACATGTGTAGATTAGAGAGGATTCTTATTAGTTGGCCTTTTTTACCATGGTTTAGTGTAGTTAACAATGGGTTTCATGTTTCACATTTTAAGAAGTGTCTATCGGATCATGACTACGTGATTCGATGGGATGTTGTTGTACTAGAACATAATGCTTCTTTGTTGCAGATGCCAGAGTGGATTCTGGATAGGAAAAGAAAGTATTTCATGGTAAAATCATTGGTTCAGTTCATGTTTTATTGAAGCATGCTCATATTTAGGAGGATACTTCAGAGTGAGAGAAAGAGAAGGTCGAATAATGGCTCAAGCACTTTTGACAACGAGATGGTACTCTACTTTTTGAGGACAAAAATTCCAATGGTGGGGAGAATGTAGTACCCCTAGTTTGAGGTATGTAGCCTCTTTATGACTTTTTATGTGTTTTAAGTGATTGGGATGAGTCAGGAAGCGGTTGTGATGTTTTTTAATGGTTTTGAATAAGTTTGAGGGCTTTTATGGCTGCATGGTTTGAGCATGGTTAGGGGAAACTGTGCGAGATGAGCCGTGAGGGGTGTGGGGTACACACGATTTGTTCACAGTTTTCCTAACTATGTGGGGTGGGCCACTAAAGGTTCCACATCTATGTAGTAGCATGCAAACAATTAGCATATAGTTTTTCTAACTGTGTAAGCTAAGAGTTTGGCACTTTATAAATGGTTTTTTTAAACGAGGTTAGTCGAGATTTACCCTAACTCACCCAAGTCTTCATCCATATGATCCTCACATGGTATTTCTTTTTCTCAAGGGTTATGTGTGCTATCTTATTATGTTTTTAAGGTATTTGAAGGGGTTACTTGGTATTTTTAATGAGTTTCATCTAAGGCATGTCTCTCTTATTGGTTTGTCTTTGGTTTTCTCTTGATCTACACGTCCCTCTCTCTAGCTTTTCTAGATCTACGTTTGGTGCATGTACGTATATGATTGTTGTTTGCCTTGGATGTTGATATTAAGCCTTGTGGATGATAGGGAAGGAGATATTGAGTGGTTTCAGTGGTGTATTTTATGGATTTGTGGTCTGGTTTCTTATGGGTGGATTTTGTCAGAACCCTAATGGTATATCTTCTGTCTTTCCATTCCACTTGGTTAGAACTAGTGAATTTGTTATAATTAATTTGTTTTTCTTGAAACTAATTGTGATTATGATGTGTGATTCTTAGATTAAACCCATTTTTATGATGATTTGGGGATTTGGGGTGAAATTGGTTAATACTGTGAAAAGAGGTTTTGTTGTCAGATTTTAAAATGTTGATTTTAAAATAATTAGCATTATTAATTTATGGAAAATAGTTTATGAAATATGGGTTTAAATAAAAGTTATATCTTATTGAAATGTGGTTTGATATTGAAAATTTTTTAATGGTGTATTCAATAAATGTATGATTTATTGAGGTAACCTAACATGTTATGTTAGAATGTTGTTCGATATAATTAGTTAATTTGGTACTGGAAACTGTTGGGGTTGGTGTGTTTGTTGGTAATTTTGGATTGAAATGTTTTGGGGATTTTGGTAAATATTGATTATTATGAGTTTAATAGATAGTGGTCGGAAATGTATCACCATTAAGGTGATGGTTGTGAATGTACCATCATCAAAACGGAGGGTGATGGTCATGAAGTCCCACATTAGTGATGTGTGTGAAGTCCCACACTAGGGAGTAGAAGAGTTGGTTGTGAAGGCACTAATGTTAAAGTAGAACCATGATTGAGAAAATGGTGTTGGATCTATGACATAATTCTGTGTATGGTTGAGAGTTGTATGAATTCACACTAAAGGGAATGGGTAATGACTTTTTTGTTTATTTTAGTGTGTTTTAACCAAATTGGATAAGTTTATTCGGGTAAAGATTTTTTTATCTTGTTGTAAAATAATGCACTAGTTCATGGACTATATATAAAAAATTATAAATGTTTTTCTATGTTATTCTATCCCAGTTTCATGTGTATAAAATTCATTTGGGTACGTACTACTAATCATCTTTACTCACACTTCTTTTTTCACTTCAGTGCCTCTACAGATGTTGTATTCTGAGACATAGATAAGAGTAAAGCATCTCATTTTTCTAATAGTTAATTTTGATTCTTTGGTGGTTTTGTGGAGCTTGGATCATAGAGATTAGTGTTGAGATATGGATGGTATCCTATATCTTTTTTAGTCTTGTTGTTTAGTCTTCTATTTGTTACACATATAGTGGTACTATTATGGTTTTGTTGTATTGGTCATTGATAATGGTATGGATGTGTTTGTCCATTTGGTTTAACTCTTAGTAATATATTGTTTTGGCCACCATGTTAACATGAATAATTTAATTTTTTGGTAATTTATTGTTGGGTTGATTGGTTTCTCTTAAGGTACAATTGTTCCCAATTTTATTTTTTATGTCCTTGGCATTTATTGCTTGCCTTTGACAACTTGGAAATGTCGCTTAAGGCCAAGTAGAATTCCTCTTCAGGACAATGGTATGGGGTGGTATGTTACACCTACCATCCTGAAAACTTTTTATATTCATCATCACCAGATAAATAAGTGTCAAAAAAGTCCCTATAATGTTTTTCCAAACACCAAAAAAAATTCTCATAGAATTTAAATTCCTATATGACTAGAGATCACTGTAGACTTGGTTTCAATCCTGGGTAAAATCTATAAATTTTACTGTTATTTTCCCAAATATAATATCATTTTTATCTAGAATTTCTTTTAACATTGGGTTTATAGATGGAAAAATAATCATTATCTTTTTCCCTGAATTCCAATAATTGTTTTTCATCCATATTTGAATATCCTTAGGGAAGTATTACTCTATAAATATCCTTATATTTTTCCCATTCCATGGCATCAAGAACATATTTCACAAGGGTATTATTAACCAAATACCACCATAGATCAACTTTTCCTTCAAAATGATAAATGAAAAGAGTTTCCTTTTTTTGTTCTGAACATCCCATGACTTCAAGAATCTTCTCCAGAAAATTGTTCCATCAATCATTTACCACATGGTCAGATGATCCAATGAATTCTATGGGATTTTTCCTCATGAATTTTTTCATAATAGACATGTTAATTTAGGTTAGATTAATTTCCTTTTATAATATAGATACCACCCCCATTTATACCTTTTTTAAACAAATACATCATAATAAAAAACTATACTCTTCCAACTCCAACCATCCCATGAGGCAGATTAGGAGAGTATTTTCTTCTAAGTTCCTTCCAACTAAAGATTCCCCTTTTCTCTACAGAAAACCACTATAAATACAAATAGTTTAAATATAGAAGCATGGAAATCATAAAATGATATATCAATTCAACTTACATGTATGGTAAAATATTTCAATGTCATACTTTTAACATTATCCTAACATCTAATTTTATCTAGACCAACCTTTGATCCCAACTATACAAACCTAGGCTTATACATTACATAATCTTGAGATTTATGTCGAGAGTTAATTATCTTAAATTTGAAGAGATTTTTCGGTTTATATTTTTTGGTAATTAGATAATAAATCATGCATAAAAACTATGTACTGAAAATTGGACACTTCCATTTATTATCAATTTTTCCACCAAATAAATCCATTAAAATAAAATTAGATTTCTTTTCATGAAAAATCATTATGAATTTCCACATGATATTGTACTTTTCCTTACCCAACCTAAAATACTGTGATAAAAAAATTTAAAAACATGGGATTCTGAAAATATCTCAGTAAAAGGAAAACTGGAAGAAAAATTTTTAGTCCATTCAAAACAGGTCAAACCATGAAAAACAATTTCTTAATAACAGAAATTTTTACCCAGAATGTGATTTATAATTCCTTTAAAAATTTAATTTATATTACCTTTTAAAAATATATTCCCATGAAAACTCTTTAAAAATAATTGAAAATTAATTTAGGTACCATACGATATAATCTCATAGAACCCTTAAATAACACTTATAAAATCTATTCAAATTGGAATCATCATACGACCTACTTTAAATATAATTTTCTAGATAACATAATCATTACCCAATGCATTAGAGTGATATATGAGTGTTCCAATCCTATAATATATAATTGGATCAGGGAGTGATATCTAGGTACACCCATCATATATAATTTCAATGAACCACAACATGAATAAAACATTTTATGATTTCAATTTTTTATTTTAAAACATTTAAAAAACTCTTCAAAACTCATGTGAAAATATGTTTCTGATTTCAAAATACTATTTTATTCAGAATTCCATTTTAAATGAAAAAATAAATAAAAAGGTAAATAATATGTTTTTATTGATGAAAACATTAAAACATTCAAATAAATATATAAATTAAATAAGTTCCATGGGGAAGCAATAATTCATTGTCTTTGTGTACATTAAAAACAAAACATTCATTTTTTCCATTGTCAAAATAGTCTGTATAAAACAAATAAAAATATTTCTTCTCAAAACATTGAAATTATGAAAAAAATGACATAAAATTTACTTCATAATCCATTTTTTCCATTTAATTTTTTTATAAAAATTATTTTTAATACATGGACATGGAAAAGAAAAAGTTGGAAGTAAAGCATTAAAACTAGATTTGTTTTATATAAAATTCCATTATCACATTAGAAATATTTGAATCATAAGTCCCATGAAATAATAATATTTGATAAAACATTAAATTTCATGATAATATAGAAATTAATGATTCAAATTTTCAATTTTTTGTATATACACCATATAAAAGAATATAGGTTCATAACATCAAAATATGCCTCAACTATGGGAAGTTGAGGATGAGCCCCTTACCTAGAGTCTGACTCTTCATGAAAGTAGTTTATCTTCCTGAATAATTAACTTTCTTAATTATTTTATTTAAAAAATGAAATTTTCTTTTTTCCTTTTATTTTATTTAATACCGTGTGGTATGTAATTATTTAATCAATTAGGTTTACATCATACATTTTTATGATATTTGAATTATGTGTCAAAAATGACTTTGGTTGGTTGACTATGGTGTAGGTGTCCTTATGTAAACATATCCAAAAAATAATCATCAAATAATTATCATATTTTTAAATCAATTATAATTTTTATGCCAATCATGAAATATGGTTTTTATAAATTATGTTTGTTGCAATCAAGCAGACGGTAGGCCATACGTACATAAGAGTGGTGTTTCCATTTTTTAACGATCCTTATTGAAAGAAGGTAAGTAATGTTTTATATTTAAATATTTATAATTATACCATATATACCATATTATTTATATAATTATATTATATATATCATCCATGTGGAATGGTGATGAAAATTGAGTCACATATCTTTGTCAATGTGGTAGTCCACACTTTCACGGGTGAAGTTATCATTTTTCAGTGAGTGAAAAGGTAATAAGGAATATCATATATTTTTTTCAGAATGATAAATATTACATAAATGTAACAATTATTACATTTATATATAATATATTAATTATATTTTACCCTATTAACATCCATGTAAAAAGATAGATAAAATTTAATCACATAGCTTCGTGAGGTGTTAGTATTCCATAAACATGAGAAAAATTGTCATATCCCCTATGGAATGGAAAATAAAAATTTATATATGATATTATTATTCCATAGGTATAATTATGACAAAAATATCATATATTTACATTATCTACATCATCATTCTCAATAATGGTGGTGTTAACGGAATGAAAATGACATTGTCTTGTGAGGCGGTTGTCCGCTATACAAATGAATGATGATTTTGTAACCAGTTTGATGGAAGATGAGAATTATTTAGGTTATTCCCTTAAAATAATAACATATAATTTTATGTGATATATTTATTATATTATATAATCTTTTATTGATAATAAATTAGTGTATTTGTTGAAGAAATATAATAAAACCACTCCTTAAAAAACATCACCTCTTCTTCGGGTAACTTCTTTTGGTTTTCACCAAAAGGATTCCGAGGATGGATTTCTGAATAAACTAGGGATTATAGGATGATATTAGGAAAGTATGAACGTGATTTTAATTGTGATTTTATTATCCAAATGTATTTTAAATAGTGAATATGAGAGGTTATGGGGTGGCACTTTTAATTTTTGGTGAGTGTCACACTTGTAAGTTTCGAAAAAAAGGTGTACCCATGTATTTCCCACTAAAAAAGGTTTAATATATACTATTTTAAATAATCACATATTATAAGGTCTGTATATGACCAGATAATTTATTTTATAAAATTTCAACATCTTTTTAAACTTTTTCATTTTAGTTTAACCATCTATAAATTTACTTCTACCTTAAAAGTAGTATATAATTTTTATGATATTCACTTTTAATTTGGTTGAAAAGATTATGTTAAAATTATTTGATTATATAAATTATTATTATTTATAATATTTAATGAACTTTATGAAATTCAATTTGCTAAATCTAAAAAATAAATCTTAAAAAACCCCAAGGACGTGAGGAAGAGATGAGTTTTTAAAACGTGAGTTTTTCAATCAAAAGTTATGTTTATATTAACTCTATGACCAATAATAATCTTTATTCGAATATAAATTAATAATTATTGATATATAATCTAAAAATTACAATTAAATCATTTATTTTTAATAATTATATTAATTAATGTAAATATAGAAAAATTATTCATTATAAAATTGTTTTTTGAAAACCCCATTTCTAAATCCAAAAAAAACATATACACTAGACCCCAATATAAATTTGGATAAAAATAATTAATTATATTAAAAATAACAAAATAATAATTTTATTAGTTAAAATAATATTCAAAACATATTTTTTACTTCAAAAATAAATAAATTATTGAAAATAAATGACTTTTTTACAAAAAATTCCATTTTCACAATTCACTAAGAAATCAATATTTTCTAAAAAATCCTAGAATTTTACCATAAGTAAAATCTGATATTATGATTTTAAAAACTATATTTATATTTTAAAATTCATTTTTTTCAAATTTATAAATTAAAATTATATATATAACGATAAAATAAAAGAGTTTTGTTAAATCTATTTAAATTTTTATTTAATAATTACACAATATTTTTATAAAGAATATAACTAAATAATTTATATTAATAAATATTAATATGATTTATTCAATGATTGTCTAGTTTTTAATAACTATCATCACTCCATGTTTTTAGGGATCAAGAACATCTCCCACATCTATGTGGCACTTTCCCTTTCCTTGGGCTTGGCATAAGAAGGTCTACAAACACCTGTAAAAAAATATAGGGTGTGAGCTATAAATCCTAGTAGGGTCTCAGTAAGTGTTCCACAGATTATACAGTTATAATTTTACATTTAATCGATTAGTTAAAATATAACTGGTCATGGAATAACATTTGGATATTTTAAACCAAAAAATTATGAAATAATCAAAATCATCGCATGAATATCAAACAACTTTTAGAGCATCTTAAATGAAAATTTTATACAAAACATTAATATAAAAATGTTTTCAAAAATAATAAAGTTCAATGGTCATTTGGATTTATAATCAAGTCAAAAAATAAAATAAAATTACCATATATAAATTCCCTATGGTTATTTAGTTTTATAGGTTATAGGATACTCAAACCTCTCAATAATGAAATTGACTCTTTGGTGTGAACACACAAATACACCCCGAGAAGGGATCATATCATGGGTATTCTACCCCCGATAAGGGATCCTATCATTTTGAGTCTTTTATATTTGTTTCAGTAAAATCATTTATCATCAATACATTGTTAGGTAATGAAGGTCGTTGGGTGCCTATCCCAGTTACCACTAACTACCCAAGATAACATGTGCTTCAAATAATCAATCAATCAAACATGGGAAAATCGAATATTGAAAATTAATTCAAATTAAAATTTCCTACTTTTTAATTTTCAAAATGCCTTTTTCATTTCGAAATAAAAATAATTGTTTTAATCAATTCATTCCATTTCAAATCATCTTTCACTGTTATCCATTTTTCTCAAAATTAAATAGAAAATAAATTTATCTAATGGATTTTAAAATCAAGACATAATTTTTTAAAATCCACCCTATAAACCCAAATATATTGAATTTGGGGATTTTATAAAAATTCCGTGCCATTTCAAATCACACAGAAAATTATTTTGATTCTTATTTTTTAAATAAATTAAAAAAAATTAAATGTAATCAATATATTTAAGGATCTAATCATACAAATATAAATTTTAGAAAAACCTACCTTTAATAACATGGTCATAGACAAAATCCATATTGGGATCACTAATTAAGAACTTGGAAGTGGTGTTCAATAAATGAATCTTAGAATTAATTTATACTAAAATGAAGAAGAGATCCTTTAATAACCTGATGATCTAACACTCTCTATGGAGGAGTGAAAGGGATTTTTGAAGAAACCACATTAGATGAGATCCACCTACCCAGAGGAGATCTAATGAGATCAATGATGCTTTGATTTTCCAAATAATTGTTTGTATGAGCCAACATCTCCTCTAAGGAGCCTTCCCAACCAAATAATTCGAGTTAGGGTTGAATGGGGATATTAACAACATAAACCGAAGGTTTGGGATTTTTCAAATATTTTTTTGAGTAATTATATCCCATGATCACAGTTTGTTGTAGAGGGCCACAGAGTTAGAAAAACCCAGCACCATGGCCTTTTCCCTGACTGGTAGGGTTCATAGTTTTTCCTTTTAGGTAAAATGGATTTTTAAACCACCCTTCAACTGTGAAACCCCTATCTATTTGAGGTTGCATTGTTTGGATGATCTGGTTGCATGGTTTGGATAAACCATGCACCCCACCCAGTAGCTCACATTTGAGGGAATGATTTTGTAGGCCAGACTAAAAAAATTTCTCTAATAATTCCTTTACTATGCTTATCCCCTTGGGCATCCAATATTTTCCAAACTCTTCTAGAATGACAAAAAATAAGACCATGCCTAAAAGTGATCAAGACAAGGTTCAGGGAATACCTGAATGAAGGTTTTAGGATGTCACAACCTCCCCAATATAAACACTTTCCCCATAAATCCTATCAAAAATATTTGATGTCAAGTTGATAATGCCACTCCTCTCTCATAAATACCTCATTCTCACCTGTATCATGATAATCTAAACCATGATTCCATAGCACATAGACCAAAAGAATCATCCTACCCTGAAGTAAAAATGTCTTAAAATTTATAATCATTAATGGATTCTCAACAATTGATAAATCAAGCTCAATATAATGATCCTCCTAGATCAATACAGGAGATGGTTCAGAAATATACTTCTAAAGATGTGATGCATGGAACAAACTGTGTATCGATTTCTACTATGGCAGAAGTTCAAAATGGTAATCCATTTTCTCTATCTACTAAATAATCACAAATTTCCCACATACCAAGTGGAAAGTTTCCCCTATTTTATAAGCCATTAATGACCCAAAAGAGGTGAACCACTCAAAAACACAAAGTCACCAACTGAAAACTGCATTGATCTCCTACAACAATCAACAAAAGATTTATACCAGCTCCATTCCATCAACATTCTCCGAATAATCAACTAAATATTTAGCAATGTTTCTGAGACCAAACTCTGTCCATATAAATAACTTTAACCAATATCTAACCAAACAGAAAATATATTTATAAGGCGGATCATATAAGGAATAAAAAAAATCCATCCAAACTATATAAGGTTGTCTAGTATTATATGTAAACTCAACCAATCCAAAATGGGCATCTAAATCTCTACCAAAATAAATAATATTGGATATAATAATTTCCTAATGAATTTATGTAGCTCATTCTATCTATCCATATGAAAGTTATTGATATGCGATATTCAAATATATATGAGATCATAGTTCCTCCAAGAGGCCTCTCCCAAAGATATATTTAAAATTGTAATTTATATCCAAGCCTATAGATGAATGGACTCTATAAAATATTACAATCTCATGCACCAAAAGACCACTCAAGTTGTTTACTTTTTTTTATATCATGAATGGGTATAAAGTGATCTGATTTGTTCAATTGATTGATCATAAATAATATCACATTCTTCCTCCATAGGGTATCTGGAAACCCAAAAACAATTTCAATTGAGATATCATCCCATATCTATGTCTGCACTAGATGTGGTTGAAGAAAACATTATGGTCTCTTATGCTTAGCTTTAACCCACTGATAGGTATAACAACAAGAAACAAAGTATGTGATTTATTATCTCATACATGGATAAATAAATTTTTACCATATATCATAAAACAAATCTATGGTTCCAGGTTACACTCCCACTGAGAATTATTATAATCCCCTATTATAACCATTAATTTGGGAAAAGGCACAAAAAAACTGATTCTAAAATCCCAAGATTCCCCCAAAAGAGAACCTCCATTAACCAAATAACTCCCCATAATAAATATCATCCCTAATTACATATAATTCATTATAAAGAGGATATTTTTTAATAATAATATTGGTAAGATAATATGTGGATTGAATAGTTTCCAGGACAACCTTAGTCCCTTCTTCATACACTCACAAATGAAAATGTGTAAAAGAGTCAACATGTTCCATTGTATGGATAATTCTTTCATGACCTGAGTCATCTGTCTCTAGCTCGAATCATAAGTAATGACGTTTAACATTATTAGGGTGTTGGAAATATCAATGTCAAAATATGGAAGGTTCTCCACCCAATGCCTCTGATGGGGGGGGGGGGGGTCAAATATTTTTACAAAAAGATATAACTCATTCTTTTATCATCTAAATAAATAGTAAAACCTTCATTGAAAATATAATGCAACATCTTTTAATAGCATGCATCATTGCTATGAGTTTGAGATCATGGGTCAGTTATTATTCTCATTTTACCAAATTTATCTGAATCCATAGGCTACTATGTAATCATTCTTCTCATTTTACCAAATATAATTGGATCCATAGGCTCCCATGTAATCACCCTATATATGAAAACATCCCTAACCCAAACCTGATGCATCATAACATAACACATATCCCTGGTCTTCCTTTAGATGAGTCGGCACCAGTGAAAAAGTAAAAATAAATTTAAACTGATTTAAATAAATCTGATTTTTTTATTCCATAAAATCATTACTCCTTTCCGGGTGTAGGTGTTCATTTAAGAATCCAACTTCTAGAAATTTTGGAAATCATGAAGTAATACATCTCTATGACCACAAAACTCTTATTCTCAAAAACATTACATGGATTCTCACATGATAGAATAGTTTCCACATTCACAAGAATGAATGAGAATCCATGTTTTGACACCATGTATCCTAAGAACATTATTTTTTGTAACCAGAAATTCCATTTTAAAACATAAAATGATGTATGTGATATCTAATGATTTCATTTAATTCTCTCAATTGAAGCACATGATCCCCGTAAATTTATGAGTGAACCAAAATATTATCCACAAAGACTACTATTAACTAGTTGATGTCATCATGGGAAATAATTTTCATCAAATCCAAAAAAACTGAATAAGCATTGGTTAAACTAAATATACTGAAATGATACTCATAATGGACATATCTACTCTTGAAGGTGGACATCTAAATGTAATATTATTTTATTACCAACTCATGAAAACCATATCGAATATTGTTCATCGAAAACCACATTTCAACATTAAATTAGTCAAATATATCATCAATCTATGGTTATATATAATTTTTATCTATTGTAACTCAGTTGTGTTTTTCATAGTCAACATATAGGTGAAGTGTTCCATCTCATTTCATCACAAAGAGAACAATTTATACCCAAGGTGACTCACTCAAGAGTACAAATAATTTTCTAACATATCATCCAACTAAACCTTTAATTATTTTAACTCAGTTGGTGCCATATGGTAAGAAGGATTTGATACTATATGAGTATAATGAACTAAATCAATAAAGAACTTTTTCAATCTTATCAGTGGAAGAAAAAATAAATCCAAAGGAAATATGTCCGGAAATCCAATAATGATTGGAGGGAGATCATTACTCTAAGAGTCTCACTACTAATAAAAAGAAAAAACTAATATTACCATTTAAATCTCTATAAATTATTTTTAGGATCTATGTGATGTTCATTCCAATTCTCCCAGGAAGACCCAAGACACCCATTAGGGTGAAATAAAGGAAACCCATAAAAGATAATAGTAAATTTGGACCTTGTTAAAAATTATCCAATCTGTCATGAGGATGATGTTAAGATATTTCATGATGAGAACTAGAAAATTTCAGGAAAGATTAATATCTGATGAAGATAAGACATAATCAACATAATTAGAACCCTTATCTCTATTCATTCTAAGTGGTGTATTATTATCCATTAAATAATAAGAAATCTCCATAGGAAAACATAGTTGGTTTAAAAGACATGCTAACATAAATGGTGAGATGCACCAATATAAAATAAAATAATCAATAAGGATGAATCAATAGTGATGGTACCTCTCATAGTCACTATACCGATATTAGTTTCCTCTAGAGACTTTTTTACTTCATAAAAAAGATTATTAATAGATGCCTATGTAGAGAACCCCATATATATAAAAGCATATGATTTCACTATAATATCTTTTAAATTGGTTCATATTATGTGACTATGCAGAATAGTTCTGATGTGGTAGAACCTTTATAGATGTTTTGAGTAACAAAAATTACTATATATCTTTGGCACCTCAGTACACACACATCTCAAATTATCAAACTTTTCAAACTAAAAGTAATGAAATGGGCCTCTCCCTAGAACTAAATTAGGTCTATAATAATATTCAATCTAGAAAAACCATGTGGCTAATCATTATTCCTCTTTCATTAAAAGGTACTCACAAAAAGTCCACAATGGGGAAAAGAAACTCCCAACAATCTTGAGTTACTAGCCATGTAAAGCTTAACCATTATCCCTATATCCATTACATCACCAATATAAGCCATCTTAAGAAGAAAAATATGAGATAATTTGTCATATCGAAGACCCATATAACATCTATAAACCTTCATATTCTCACTATCCAGCAACATAGGATAAAACTGAAAAAGATCAGCAAAGTAGTTTTCAATCTTAATCACAGTTAAATCACCCTACTTGAGTTTTAGAAACTCCAATGATTTCACCGTAACCCATATATTTTGGATATAAATGATCATTTAAAAGAACATGAATGTATTTCTATTCTAATACCTCATTTCTTTTCACTATCACCATCGAATCCCACCATTTCCCTCTATGATATTCAAGTTTTAAGGTTGCCCATTTAAACTTAATATCCTCAGGAGTGTCAAGGAATTAAAAAAGAATATCTACCATTAAAAAATAGTATTCATCCTCTTACGAATCATTAGATCACTAGAAGGCATGTGGATTTTGGTGAAGAAACTCTTGAGGATGATCATTAGATTCATCCATTTGGGGTTCTGCTATTGGAACCAGAATGGGAATTGTTACCAGTACATCTCCTAGATCTTGGACTGGCCACACCACCATATCAATATGATTATTTTACACTGGAGTAGTTTCTTATTGTGGTTCACCAGACGCTTCCTCATTAGGTTTATTCACTTGTATTCTTAGAGGCAAGATGCTATACAAAATAATATCCAACAATAAAGACATTATAAAGAATGCACTAAATGAAGATACAAGAATCAAAATTTCATTAAATAGAGATTTATGATTAGGATTTCAACATACTCAAGTCAAAGCCTAGTAAAATATTATAATTAGATTAAAACGTCCACAAATATAATTTTCTTGAATTACCTTGGTGAATTAAGGCCCATTATAGTGAGATTTGTCTAGGGAATCTCTTACAAAAACCTCATAAGTCCAATAAATAAATCCCACACCGTATTTTGACATCAAGTAAAAATTATTAACCTTCATATTGAATACCATTCTATCACAAACAATCCCAGATACCCTGGTACCCTGATACCTGATCCATATTTGAGATATCCCAAACGGAATTCACGATCCTCATAGGATGGAGACTAAAACTAGGAATCCTTAAAGATCTAGTAGGAATGAATTTTATAGAAAAACAGTGGATGAAAATTAGTATATGTCAACATCATCAACACTATGTATGGAGATGAACAAGAAAAAAATGAAAAATATTACCTAGACATACAGATAAGTATCCTAAATAGAAACCAATTTTATCTAGAAAAACATATAAAAAACATTTGTAATAAGTGGATAGCCACTCCACCAATAACAATCATCACTCTATAGTCCTAGGGTCCAAGAATGCCAACCCCTTCCAGGTTTCTCCTTCCCTTTTCTCAAAACTAGCTTAAGAATGTCTACAAATGGCATAAGGAAAATGTAGGGTGTGAGCTATAAATCTCAGTAGGGTCCCACTATTTGTTCAACAATAAATATAATAAAAAAATACCATTAAATAAATTAGTTAAAATAAACCAATTCTTGATATTAATTTTTCATATTTTAAACCAAAAAATACTTTCATAATAAAAATTATGGAAGGAATATAAAAAAACATTCAAATAGGAATAAATATAAATATTATATAAAATATTTATATAAATCAATTGGAATGAATAAAAAATATCAACAGTCATTGGAATGTATAATTAATTCAAAAAAACATAATGAATGCACCATATACATAACACCCATGGAAAATCAATTGTTCGGGAAAGAGGACCCTCACACATCTCAACAATGATTACAGCTCGAGTAAGGTATGAACACACAAAAACACCCCAATAGGTCCCATCATGGGAATTCTACACCCCAATTGGGTAAACCATCATAGGAAGTCATTCCAAATATTTTTTTAGTAATAGATTTCATTTTTAATCCATTACTAGGGAATCAAGGTATGAGCATTCCTTTCCTAGTTACCAATAAATACCAAGTCTAACAAGTGATTCAAAAAATCATTCAATATAACATGGTAAAATAAAAAAATTAAAATCAAATAATATTAAAATTTCCCAATTTTTGATTTTCAACATTCTAAATAAAAAACATGTGTTCTCCTGAATTCATCCCATGTAAAATCATCTATCACTTTAAAACATTTTTATCAATGTTCATCATCAAATAAATTTATCAAACCATTTTTAAAATAAATCCAAAAATATTTCTCAAATATGCCCCACAATTACTATTCCATGTAATTTTTGGATTTTACACAAATTACATTCAATATCAAATCACACAAAAAATACTTTTAGATTTGTGTTTTAAAAACCCATAGAAATCATTTCAATTTAATAAATCAATTTAGGGTTTTAATGACAGGGAAAAGAATTATAAAATCACGTAAAATTAATCACAATATCAAAAAACACTGACAAGAGGAGAGAAAACAAACAATTATGAAAAAGAGATCATGAAATTTCAAGACCCAGATTTTTCCATGTATTTTTTTTAATTATTTGGGAATATTACGAGTCCATGAAAATTGACAGCACGTGATTCTGAGGTCGAGAGTGCCTGAAATGAATTTCTGAACATTTTTTTGGGTACGTTCATTAAATGTGCGAGCAGGATTTTTTATCTTTTGAACCGTTTCTCAGAATTGAATCTTGAGGGAACCGTTGAACTCGCAGTGCCAATATTCTCTTTAGGAGACGATCACCTCGACCGCAGTAGTTCATGAGTGAATGTTAGTTTTTCGAACTTTTGTGGGATAAAATAAAATAAAAATGTTTTATTTTATATTTGAAATTAAAACCTCCCATTTTTACTTTGGTGGTGGGGACCACCCAAACCCGTCTTAATATGAAGACATCCCTTGGAATTATCCTAATTTATTGTGACAACTATAACTTAATTAATGAGATAACTTATAAAAATTTAATTAATAAAAATAACATATTATGTTTCATCCTCATCTCCTTTGGGGAGGATTTGTGTTGGCAAAGGAGAGGAGTTTTGGGGGATCATTCAATCCAACGAAGAACACTCTCTATAATGAAGAGCATCCTATATAATCTACGAAAGAGGATGACACTTGAGGTTAGATTGGAAGCATCTTTCGGTACCAATGAACGTCGATGTTGTTGGAACCAGGTTCTTCAAAGCATGATTTGGTGTATGGTTTGTGTTTGTTGTCAATCCTCAGTGGAAGTTCCGAATGTGTTCCAGCAAAGTGATCATACAGTTCAAGCAGACAACAGTTTTGAAGGTGGCGCTGTTTCCCAGTGTTTGCCAAATTTTTGGGCCTCAAAATCGGAAAATGAAGACATGGATTGTCTGCAAAAGGAGGTTCGCAGAAAAAGGAAGTGGTGCGCGAAATTTTAGAGGCTTGCGCGAAATACTTTTGTTAGGCGCGAAAAACAGCGGGATGCGCGAAATAGGGGATCAAGGTTTTTCGCGCAAATAGTGTTTCGAAATCAGTTCGGTGAAAAATGGCAAAGGCATGGGCTGCGCGAAAAATAAGGGTTGTGCGCGAAATACTTAAGCTGGGAAAAAGATTACGCGCCAGATGAGAGGTTTTCCGCGCCGAAGGGGATTTTGCGTGCAGTGGTATCAGAGGGAGGTTGCTGGTCTTGAATCTGTCTTTTGTCGCCATGGAGAATGCAGCCAATGTGAGGGGAGTCCCTCTCTTTGATGGAAATAATTTTCAGATCTGGAAGAATAGGATGCGATCTCATCTAATATCTCTTGGAATGGAAGTTTTGTTTTCTATTGTGCAAGGAATACAAGTCACTGATCAAACAGGACTGGCTATGACTGACACAGACAGGAAAATTCTTGATGCAGATGCTAAAGCTCAAAATGCACTCACCGCAGCTCTTTCTGATCAGATATATCTAAAGGTGATGAGTTGCACTTCAGCAAAGTCTATGTGGGATAAACTTGAAAACATTTATGAAGGAGATAGCAAGGTAAAGGAGGCAAAACTTCAGGTTTTACATAACAGGTTTGACGACCTAAAGATGCATCCCAATGAAAATGCAGATTCATTTTTTAATCGAATTACTGAAGTAGTGGGAGCAATTCGAGGTCTTGGAGAAGAAATCAAAGACATTGATATCGTTAAGAAAATATTGAGAAGACTTCCTCCCATGTACAATGCAAAGGTGTCAGCCCTCGAAGAAAGAGATCTATCCAAACTTTCTCTGGATGATTTGTTAAGTAGTTTAGTGGCATATGAGATGAGAGTCAAACCTGAAGATGCCACGACTCGCGTGAGCAAAGAAATGGCATTCAAAGCCATGGACAAACTGAAAATTTCAGAAGATAGTAGTGGTGATGATGACGAAGAAAAAGAAATTCTTTCCCTCATCGCGAAGAAGCTGAAAAAGGGTAAAGGTAAATTTAGAGGTAAGTTACCTCTTGCATGTTTCCGTTGTGGAAGAGTTGGGCACATTGCCTCTCAGTGCCAAAGAAAGTTGGATAATGATGAGAGCGAAGCTGAAGACATTGAAAAGCCTCGGAAAAGGTTTTTCAAAAAGGGTGATTTCAAATCTGGAAAGAAAATGCAGAGGAAGAGCTTTGTCTGTGAGGAAGAAGATGATGATATTGAATTCTGTGAGGAAGAAGAACCAGAATTTAAAACTGAAAAACATGCTTCCATGATGGCTACCACTGAAATATCAGATTCTTCAATCAATAAAGGCAGAGATAATCAGAGTACTGCCCTTGATAATCCAAAGGTTCAAATTAAGGATGCTTTCTCCAAGATTGAGAGTAAATGTAGGAAATGTAATAAGTGGAAGGAAATGGTCAAAGAGTCATCAGAATATGTTGATGAACATGAAGCTGAAATTGAACGTCTGGAAGAGTTTGTGAAAGTTCAGTCTAAAATCATTGAAAGCAATGATGATGTATTGGATCTTAAGATAAGAATTGAAGAGCAGGGAAAGGTCATCAATGACCTCACTTTAAGACTGGAAGAAAAGTCCAAGACTACTGAGGGTCTTGAGGAGGAAATTGTTACTCTTAGGAGTAAACTTGAGACCGAATCTTTTTCAAAAGAATCAAGGAAGAAAATACAACCTAGAAGATTCTCAGATGCTGAATTATTGGCAAGAGCCAAATGTGGTTCTGATGGAGTTGAAAAAATCTTGAGCGTTCAAAGACCCGCCTGCATGGGAAAGCGTGGAATTGGATGTGAAGCTGAGACATCAACTGCTGGAAATAAAGAAATTCAAAAGAAAGACAAAACGAAGGTTGAACATGTTGAAACATTTTCTGAAGTGCTGAAAAAGGAACCCTCAATCCAAACTAGAAGGATAACTGACAATTACCATCAAACATTTAGAAATGATAGGCAGTTCAACTACTCTCACAGGGATGAAGGTATGAGGAGAAATTCAGGAGTGAAGGCATTCCCTCACATGAAGTGTCAATTTTGTGGCTATCTGGGCCATACTATGTCATATTGCGAAGAGGCAAGGAGTTACTTTAATGGAGAAGATCTGGGAAATCAACAAAGGAGACCGATTTCATATCCTCCATCGTATAGAAGAAATATCTTCCATGGTTACTGTTTTAATTGTTCTAACTTTGGCCATAAAGCTATGTTTTGCAGGCAGCGGTATGACAAGAGAAATTCATACAACACCCAAAGACGGGACAGGGTTCATCCTCCTGATGATGTTGTTCTCACAAATAGTTTTTCTCTTCTGGGAGAAGATTATGGGTATGAAGACTCAGATTATGTGGAAGAAAGTTTTAAAAGGCCATCAGTGTCTTATGCTCAATCCAATTTCTCATGGAAAGAAAAGAAGAAAATCGAGAAATCCAATCTTGCGGAGGTAGCCCTCAAAGCTACAAAGAGTAGCAGCACCTGGATTCTTGATAGTGGATGTTCTTCCCATATGACAGGAAATGCTGACCTTCTGAAGAACATTGAAAAGAAGGTTGATGGAACAGTACGGTTTGTTAACGATGGCGCTTTGAAGATTAAAGGCAGTGGGAATACTGCTCTCGCCAACGGAGAGCTGAAAAAGACTGAAGTTCTTTATGTGGACGGTCTACGCCATAATCTCCTCAGTGTAAGTCAACTCTGTGACTCAGGGCTCATAGTAACCTTCAATCAAAAAGGCTGCACTATAAAAGGAAAAACAGGGAATTCTCTTATGAAAGGTTGTAGAACAGATGGAAACTTATATCAGGTTGACAGCAAAGTGAACTCTTGTTACTTGTCTGTTGACGAAGAAAACAATTTATGGCATCGAAGGCTGGGGCACATTAACCAACAAGACATGGAAAAGATATCTAAGTTGAAGATATTCATGGATATTCCCATTCTAAAACGCGAACGGGAAAAATCTTGTGATGCCTGTATTCGTGGGAAGCTGGTCTGTAATTCGTATCATCCAAAGAAGAAAAGGGCATCACATCTTCTCGATCTCATTCACACTGATGTATGTGGCCCAATAAATGTTGCTGGAACCTATGGAGAGAGGTACTTCGTCCTTTTCATTGATGATTATAGTAGAATGGCTTGTGTAATGGTGATTCACAGGAAGCGACAAGTACTTGATTGCATGAAAACTTATCGCCGAATTGCCGAGAATGACACTGGACGGTCAATAAAAGTCATACGATCGGACAATGGAGGGGAATACACATCCATTGAGTTTGAAAACTATCTATAGAAACATGGAATACAGCATGAGGTAGCTGCTGTGAGAACTCCACAACAAAATGGAGTTGTTGAGCGTCGAAATCGACAGGTCAACAATATGGCCAGGACTATGTTGATTGAGAGTGGTATCTCTCGCCATTACTGGAAGGAGGCTGTTGAAGCTGCAGTTCACATTCAGAATCGAACAGGGCTCTACATGGGAGAAACGAAGACACCGTACGAATTATGGCATGGAAGGAAGCCTTCCTTGAAATACTTTCGGGTTTTTGGAAGCAAATGTTTCATCCGGAATAAAGAAGGAAACCAAGGAAAGTATGGTGACAATGCTGATGAAGGAATTTTTCTTGGGTATCCAATGAACAGTAAAGCTTACAAGTGTTTCAATAAACGCTTGGGGAAGATTGTGGTAAGCAGTGATGTTAAGATAATTGAAGAGAAAACCACAAATGCTTCAAGGACGCCATATGCGGATGTGATGGACAATCAGGAAGAAAGTGAACGTGAAGAAAACACAAACACAGAGATAGAGGAAGTTGTTCAAAACTCTCAGCAGTCACATCATGATGGTGACTCAGAAGAAGAATCAGAAGAAGAACCTATAGCTGAAAAGAATGCTACTGAATCTCTCAGGAGAAACCGAAGAGCTGAGATTGATCCATCCAACATAATTGGGGACATGAATGCACCCACTCAAACAAGGAGGATGAGAAATAACACACCTTCTGCATTTCTATCAGTTGTAGAGCCAACCTCATTTGAAGAAGCTGCAATGGATGAATCCTGGGTGAAAGCCATGAATGAAGAGTTAGATCAGATTGACAAAAATCAGACGTGGGATTTGGTCCAGAGACCCAAAGGTCACAATGTGATTGGCACCAAATGGATTTTCAAGAACAAGTTTGATGAGCATGGCAATGTTATCAGAAACAAGGCTCGACTGGTATGTAAAGGGTATTCTCAGATTGAAGGTGTTGATGTTGAAGAAACCTTTGCTCCAGTGGCTAGATTGGAGTCAATCAGGCTATTCCTTTCCATGGCTCTCCAAAGAGGATATAAAGTATATCAAATGGATGTCAAGACAGCATTCTTAAATGGTGTACTCGAAGAAGAAGTCTACATTGAACAACCAGTGGGTTTTCTTCTTGGTGCTGATGAATCAAAGGTCTGCAAGCTAAAGAAAGCACTTTATGGATTAAAACAGGCACCAAGGGCATGGTATTCTAGACTAGATTCGTATCTCAAAAAGCTGGAATTCAAAAGAGGAGGAGTTGATCACAATCTCTATGTGAAGAATTCTCCAAAAGATCAGTTCATGGTTCTTGTTTACGTCGATGACATTATATTTGGTGGCAGCAAACAGAAATCAGTGGATGAATTTGCCAATCATATGAAATCAGAATTTGAAATGTCAATGATTGGGGAGCTCACATATTTCTTGGGACTGCAAGTGACTCAGAGGAAAGACTACACTTTTATCTCTCAGGAAAAGTATGCAAGAGAGCTGCTGAAGAAGTTTAACATGCAAGACTCCAAACCAATGTCAACTCCGATTGCAGTTGGAACCAAACTTGGGAAGCATGAGGATGGGAAATCTGTAGATCCCACCCTGTACAGGAGAATTATTGGGAGCCTATTGTACCTGACAGCGACACGGCCAGATATTGTCTTTGCCACATGTCTTTCTGCCCGCTTTCAGAGTAATCCAAAAGAGGAACACATGACAGCAGTGAAAAGAATCATGAGGTATATTCAAGGTACTTACAAGTATGGATTATACTTTGCTCTAGGAAGGGATAGTGAATTATCCGCATTTTCTGATGCTGACTGGGCTGGCGATGTTGTGGACAGAAAGTCCACCAGTGGGGGAGCATTCTTTATCGGAAATAATTGTGTTGGCTGGTTGAGCAAGAAACAAGAAAGTACTTCTCTTAGTACTGCTGAAGCTGAGTATATATCTGCCACAAAGTCATGCACACAACTGCTATGGATGAAGCAACAATTAACAGATATTGGTGATGAGGTAAAGCAGCCAATGGTGATCTACTGTGATAACAAAAGCGCAATTGATCTCACGAAAAATCCGGTTCAGCATTCTCGTACAAAACATATTGAAATACGGTATCATTTCATCAAAGAAAAGGTTGAACAAGGGGTGATTAGACTGGACCATGTGGGAACTGATAAGCAGGTAGCTGATATCCTGACAAAGCCACTGTCAGCAGCTGTGTTTGAAAAGCATCGGTTGAACCTAGGTGTTCAACCACCTCCTGCTGCATAAGGAGGTTTCGAAACCCCCCTCTCCCCGTTTGTTTTAACTGTTTTTATCTGCTTATGGCTGTGATGCAGGTTTATGGGGGAGATACTATCCAGGGGGAGTATGGCTTGAGCTGAACGTTGAACAAACTTTTCGGTCTTTGGTTTTATTGTCAATGGGGGAGAAAAGAATAAATTCACGGTAAGAAATTTACGGCAATAAATTCTTCTGTGATGGTAGTGTAAGATTGTGATGAGAAGTTTAATAAGGATAACATCGGGCGTCATGGAGAATTTCAAAACACTAAGACCCAATTCAAGCTTCCTCTCTTGTTTTCTACACCGAGCATTGCTCACGTAGACTTAGAGTGTTGGCTGAGTTGATTCTTGCGTTTTGGATTTGCTCATGGTTGGAGATCTATTGAATTTATTCTGATTGCCAACAAACCCAAAGGGGGAGATTGTTGGAACCAGGTTCTTCAAAGCATGATTTGGTGTATGGTTTGTGTTTGTTGTCAATCCTCAGTGGAAGTTCCGAATGTGTTCCAGCAAAGTGATCATACAGTTCAAGCAGACAACAGTTTTGAAGGTGGCGCTGTTTCCCAGTGTTTGCCAAATTTTTGGGCCTCAAAATCGGAAAATGAAGACATGGATTGTCTGCAAAAGGAGGTTCGCAGAAAAAGGAAGTGGTGCGCGAAATTTTAGAGGCTTGCGCGAAATACTTTTGTTAGGCGCGAAAAACAGCGGGATGCGCGAAATAGGGGATCAAGGTTTTTCGCGCAAATAGTGTTTCGAAATCAGTTCGGTGAAAAATGGCAAAGGCATGGGCTGCGCGAAAAATAAGGGTTGTGCGCGAAATACTTAAGCTGGGCGAAAGATTACGCGCCAGATGAGAGGTTTTCCGCGCCGAAGGGGATTTTGCGTGCAGTGGTCTCAGTCGCCTATAAATATGAGGTGACCCCCTTCATTCGGGGGGTTGGAAGACTTAGAGAAGATCCGAGGTCTGATGCGCGAAAAAGGATCGCGTAAAGGAGCTTGCGCGAAATATTTGGAGTTGCGCGAAAACGGGATTTTTGCGCGAAATATTTTTCCGCGCCAAAAGAAAATGTTGCGCGCAATAGGATGATTTTGCGCGCAAATGGTTGATGTTTTGCATATTTATCAGTAAGGTTTGTCTGCACGTTTTGGTTATCCAGTTCAGTGGTTCTGTGCGTTCTAGTGCATCTCTTCCGGACTTCGATGCAAGCAGAGTCTCGTGCTGAGCAGAGGCAAAGACTTCAATGCAAATTTATTGAAGAGACCTTCACGTCTATAAACTGAGTGAGACTTCACCAACGGCAGTGAGCCAGGGGGAGTCAACGGGAGTGACCCGAGGGAAGCAGTGAGCTTTCCCTAAACCTTTTGTAAAGGCAGTGAGCCTGGGACAGAGTGTCTGTACCCGAACGTTTGTATCTGCAGCTAGTGAAGCATAGTGGATTTAGGTACGACCGACAACCTGTCGGCGTATGCTCCTTGGACGTAGCCCTTAGTGGTGAACCAAGTAAAAATGACTGTGTCTTCTCTGTGCATGTGAATGTTTTCATTTTGATCGTAATCATCATACAGGTTCAACAAGTTCCTACCAACGTGGGAACAAGATCCAACAAATTAAAAGAAAAAGTGGTCACCCTGATTCACCCCTCCCCTCTCAGGGTGTCCCGGGGTCCTTCAGATGTCACCGTCTTCGTCGAATTCGTCTTCTTCCCCACGACACCTCCTACAGGCGAACAAGGTTGGGGTTTCAAATTGAATTATGAATAAATATTTTTTTGATCTCTTCATACTCAGGATTCAAAAAGATGATAGCAAAACAAACAGGGCTATTGCCCCTCATTTATAACTTTCCTCTTCCCTTTTTTATTCTTTATGTGTTTTTCATGTGTTCTTCAACACCTAATAATTAACAGAACTGGAAATGGAATATTTTTTTGAGTGCGACATATGGATGCCGATACCTTGACCTGAGGATCGCGAATATGTGATAGTCTTATTTTTTGGGCATAGAATGAAGTTGTGGTGACCCATGGAAAAGGAAGGTGGATGGCACACTGGTTGGTCACGTGGAAGTATGGTGGTGTTTTTCCACGTCACTGGATGAGAAGGAGGTCGTGGCCCGTCAGCCGTAGCAGAGCAGGCAGTAGTAGGAACACTGGCCGGCCATGTGGCGAAGCGGCTCTACATGTCTGTGCCACAGGAGTAGGATACCACGACCGGTTGTCCATGGCAGAGGACCAAGAGCAGTCGGCACCCGACCGGCTGTGGTGGAGCACCGGCACATGACGACGCTACTAGGAGGAGGACTGGCTAGATGTAGCAGATCGGCGAGACCCACTAGGGTCCCGTGGTGACATAGAAGTGCCTAAAGGCACTACCCCTTGTAGTTTCAAACATAATGGGGGCCATTCTCCCATCAGTGCCTGCTCAGGAAGACCGTGATGCCTAGCGGGCCGCCCCACTAGGCATGCCAAGGCCCAAGACAAACGGGCCAGAGTCGGACCTGGTCAGACTGGACCCGGGCCCATCCGGACCCATTTTCTCCTTTTTGGTCATATCTTAGAAACAGGGTGTCAGTTTGGAAAACCATATATGGTGCCAAGATCCTTGGATCCAGATGGTCTTTTTGGTATACTCCAATTGAGTTTTGGATAATGTTGGAGTATGGCTGGGTTGGATCGAACCCGAATCCAACCGGGCCTGCAGAACGAAAATGCTAATAACATACAGGTAGGGCATCTGATTGACGCTCTGTCAGTTGAATTTTGTATTTTTTGACGTGAATGACCTCTAGGATACTTCTTTTTGAGACTTCATGGTAGTTGAAGTATCGAATGATGGCTTGTGGAGGAGAACCACCCACAATCAAGGATTCTTAGTGTGAGAACCCTGTGGCTAGCTGTATGTGAACAAAGAACATCGATCCTGTGTGGGTCAACATCTATCAGATCCTATGTGCGTCAGCACTTAGCAATCATGTGTGGTTCAGCACATACTGATCATGTGTGGGCCAGATATTGTGTGGGTCAGCGCATACCGATCCTGTGTGGGACATATCCTGTGTGGGTCAGCGCTCAACGATCCTGTGTGGGTTAGCGCATACCGATCCTGTGTGGGTTTGATCCTATGTGGGTCAGTTTGGGTTAGTTACCTATCAATATTGTGTGGGACAGTAAGGTTTAGGTACCTATCGATCATGTGTTGGTCAGAAGCATCACTACATAACAGAATAAGATGATCTATCCTTAGACTACACATTTTTACTTTTGTACCTAAGTTATACCTGGTGTGAGATGAGTCTTTACCTTTGTGGTAATCATCATTGTGACGTGCCATTTTTGTACATACCTTCGTGGTGATATCAATGTGGTATTACTTTGGCTGGTGTTACCTTTTTTGTACTGACCTTTGTGGTGTTACCTTCATGGTATTCTTTCCATTGTGGAATAGTTGAGCTTTTGGGCTAATGAGTTGGGCCTTGTGTTTCCTCATGAATGAGATGGGTATTCTTGATAACATAGGTATATGTACGGGCATATAAATAAGTATGGGTGACTGTTGTTTCCATTCATTGTGGTTTATCCTTTGTGTATTTTGAGAGGCCTTTTGGGGTCTCAGGGTCCCGACTAAGTATCATTATACTAACCCCTACATCGTCTATTCCCGAACCTCATTGTGTCTTGTGTAGATGATAGACAACATTGATCAAGGATGAGGGTACCACAACTGGAGGCTACTCTGAGGTGGACCTTAGACGAGGCATACCACCGAGACGATCATTCGAGAGCTATACCTACATTTTAGGTAGGATACATGACGGTTGTTCTCATTAGTTGTTGTTCAGTTTTACTTGTACTTTTCAGTTTTCCTTGTACTTTCAAGTTGGTCTTGTATTCCGTATCCTTTTACTTACTACATTCACTCTTTTTACTATATAGGTTAATTTGTGATTGTATCTTGTTGTGTGCTTGGTTGTGATAGTTTAAAGGTTATAAAGGAAATTCCTTCTTGGTTTTAGGGATATGCCTTTCCGGTGCTAGTCGTCATCCCCTAGCCTATGGTAGGCGGGCTTGGGGTAGTCACGACATGGTCCCTGGGGTACGGGTCATGACACGAAACACAATCTAGAATCAAGATCCAGAAAAATGGAGTTTAGACCCATCAATAATATAATTATATGACACCATATTAGAAAAAGGGACATAGATATTTGAAAAACCACCTGAACAGAGATCCAGATACCCAGATTAGATTGAATGAGATCAACAATGAATCAATATTCTACGAAATGGGTTTTGAATATCCTAAATCACCTCTAGGGAGCCATCACAATATAGGAATTCTGGTTTGTTTTGAATATGGGTGACTAGAAAATTAAAATAGGGGGTTATAATTTTTTATATAAATATTTGTGGAATTAAAACTTGTGTGATTGTTTTGATGAATTAGGCCACACTGTATAAAAAACCATGCACATTAACCATCCTCCCATACTATTAGGGTTCATGGTTTCTCCTAGGAGAGAACATGGTTTTTAAAACATTTTTACAATCATAAAAAACATTACTATAAAGGGATTTACGGTTTTTAGAGGAAGGAATCATAGTTTGGACAAAAAAATTCCCCATTACAATGGTTGGCATTAGGGTGTGCAGTTTTATGGGCCCAACTACACTGTTTTCTTTAACTGTGTGCCAACCCATCAAAACCCCTTGGGCTTCCAAAATTTTACAAATTCTTCTAGAACAACCCAAAAAAATACCTAAACTAAAATATATCAAAACAAGTGTGAAGGAATACCTAAAATATGGTAATGTCATGTTGAATTTTAATTATACACATTGTATACACGAGGTAAATTGAACTTGGTGGTGAATTCATTGAGCAAGAGGTCATATGTGAAGTTGGACAGAGATGATTTAATTCAATGGAAACTTTATTCAGTCTTAGACGAAATGGATCTAGATTATGAGGAACAAGGTGATATTGTAGTTTTCATTCCAATTTTATTTTTTTATGATTTAGTTGAAAAGGTTAGAGTTTCTCAAACCTCTAATCCTATTTGTGTTACTATGAGGTCAAAATAAATTCTAGGGATACCGTTGATGGTTTGAAGTTTGATGTTAGTTCATTATTATGGTTTTTATATAGGATAGTCATTCCATTAGATTATAATGATAAAATTATTAGTCTATACTACCTTTCATGATGGTCTATTAAACTAAGGATTTAGAACTTGTATAAATCACTAAAAGCACATTTTTTGTGGTTGGGCATGAAAAGAGATATAGGAGAGTATATCTTGAGATGCCTTATATATAAGTTGGAAAATATTTGGAATCAATAGCTAAAAGGTATATTGTTTTCAATGTTTATTATTATGTGTAAATCAGGGAAAATAACAATGTATTTTTTAATAGTCCTACTATAGAATGTTTGGGAACATGCTGTCATATGGGTGGCAGTGGATCAGCTCACAAAGTAGGATCATTTCATCCCCATTAATGAAACTAATGTAATGAAAAACTTTTAGAAAATATATATACATATAATTAAAAGGATTAATGGAGTTACCATATCTATTATATCTAATGGAGACCTCAGGTTTACATCTCAATTTTGGAAATCATTACAGAAAGGCCTAGGAACATCATTGCCTATGAGTACATATTATCATCCACAAATAGATGGATATTCATATTAGATAATTAAATGTTTTAGGAAATTCTTGGGGGGTTTTGTGATAGATATTTGTGTCACTTTGGATGATAATATATCTTTAGTAGAGGTGTCATATAATAACAATTACCAATACTCAATACATATATCTTTTTTGAAGCATTTTATGGTCATCCATATAGTTCTCCACATTATTTTGTGGAAATTGGTTAGACTTCACTAATTGGACCCATTATTGTGCAAGAGACAATTTATAAGATTCATTTGATCAAAATGAAGATGTAAATGGAATTAAGTCATTAAAATTGTACTACGATCATTTTCAACGAACCGTTGTACTTTGAGGTGAGAAATCATTTATTATTAAAATCTCTCTAAGGTTTTGGCATCATCATCTTGGTAAGAAAGTCATGTTCACTCCTATATACATAGTCCCATTTGAGATAATTGAATGATTTGGTGAGGTAGAATATAATTTTAATATTCGTAAAAGGTTTAGTTTAGTTCAAAATGTGATTCATGTATCACAATTAAATAATTATCAACCTTATCATAAAAATGTGATTTGATGGGATAATATTGACCTATATATGGATGATACATTTATTTATGAGATGGTATAGATTGTGGATAGGAAATATAATATCATGAAAGGGAAAAGCATCAGTATATTTTTTTTCTGAAACCCCAGTCAGATTCAGGAAGAATTGTTGGAAAATGAGAATAAAATAGTTGAATAGTGACTCAAAATGTTTCAAAACACAAGTTTTTTACATTATAGAGAGGCACAGAAAAATCATGGGAAGAATGTAGAACCATTGGTTTCAATTACATGACTATTTACTCATGTATTTGGAATCTATATAATTTCTATGTTATGTTTTGGGAAATTATTAGGGGTTTTTAGCTTTTAGGGACATTAATAGAGGTGAATAGTTTTTGAATGGTTAGTAGAAACCATGAACCATCTCCTAAATATGGTGCAAAGGAATATAATATGCACTAGGAAGGTATACAGTTGATGCATTATTTTTATAAATTGTGTGAGTGCCTACTGAAAACCATACTTCTTGATAAAAAGGTAATCTCATGGTTTCCACACGGTTTGTCTATCCTTGAGATCAAACTCTGTTAGTTGCAACCTTGAGATAGTAGAATGGCATAGTTATTTTAGGGTTTCTTAAAGTGTATAGCCTAATCATGCAACATACATTTTTTCATACTTAAATTGTGAATTTAATACTAATTAATTCTTATAAGCCTCATTTTCCTCAAATCCCACAAAAACCTAAATTTCATTTCTTCCTAAGGAATGAGAGGTAATCCCCTTCAATCCAGGAGTGATTCTTAGGTGTATCAAAGTGCATTGGAGGCCTAGATTCATCAGTATGTACATTTTCTTCCTTTTTTATCTTATATCCAAGGATATTCTCTCTCTTGGAACCATAGATCTATTCTTTTATGGATAGTTATATGTTTTATGAGTGCTTTTATGGTGATATCTTATTTTTTGTAGTGAAGGAAACATCTGCGGTGATTGGATATTGAAGTTTTGGTTTGTCTTTTTTGTTTTTTTGTCAACTTTTGTGAAGTAGGTGTCTTATCTATTCTCCTAAAATGATTTAGAACGTGAAAGATAAGTTTTAATTATATGTTATTATTTAAATTATGGTGAAATAATTTTTTATTCTTAGTGTAAATCCAAATTGTTATTGGATTTGGAAAAATAGTGGAAAAAATTCTTGAATTTCAGAAAACCCCATTGGTTTATAAATTTAAAATTTGGATTTCAAAATTATGGTTTTTTATACATGGATAATTTTTTTTGGAAATTGTTTAAATAAATAAAGGTTTTTTATTGGTTTTAAATGGATTTCTCATACATGGTTTGAATGAGTTCATTTTCATTCAATGTGACATTGTGGGAGGGGCTTATTCTATTATTGTACTTGGTATTTTTCACCTTGTGATGACATGGTTGATTAATGAGAGATATCTCATGAGAATAGAATTGTCACCTGGGAATACATCCTCGATGTGGATACATGTTTATGGGTCTGTAAAATTATTATAAAAAGTTTTTACGCTTCATTTATCTCTTTCCATAAAATTGTAATATGTACTTATTATAAACTATTTTTACTTATTAAAACTATTTTATAAATTGTGATAACAATTTTTTCCATAGTGTCATGAGGTGGGAAGTTAATGCAAAAACCATACAATATTTAGACTCATGCCCTATTTAGTAACTGTTTGTTCATTTTTAGATGGAATCAATCGAGAATTGGGTAAAGGTATGATATCTTAGTTCTCTAGTGATGTTTCTTAATAATGTGATAATGGCATGTGGAGTTGGAACATGGATAGGGCTGGGTGTTTCTAGTTGATGCCACTTTTTATTTTGGATTTTTGGTTATTTTTGAAACTTTTGAGTATTTTATTTAGGTTCCACTTATACTCAGATATTGTTTTTTCTTGTTTTTGTTTTTATTTGTAAATTTTACTCACGCATCATATAAATGATTTATTGGTAATTGTTTATGTAGTTTGGATGTTTTATCATTCAATCTAAAAATCATCGCCTAAATGTTATTAAAGCCCTTGGAATTTATTTCTATCATTGGTGTCTTAGGGATGTCATTTAAGGCCAAGTATCACCAATTCCTCTTCTCAATACAATGTGGATGGGTTATATGCTATATATAATCTCTTAAATTTTATATTCATTTAAATAAGTAAATTTAATCACCATAAACCCATATTAAAATAATATATTATTCAAAAATATAATTCAAACAATGTTCATAAAATAAAATCCCATCTTATATAATAATATTTTGTTTACTCAATCATAAAACATTATGAAACAATATTTTTTTCTTATTAAATAAAAAATTATTCACTCTATCAATCAATCAAATTTCAATCTAATGGTTAATTATTTGATAAAAATTATGATCCCGAAATAAAATAATTTATTATCTGTCAAATCATATATGGAAAAAAATAGTGCCATACTCTCTAGGATATCACATAGTCCAGTGGTAGGCTCTGCACCACTCTCTTCCTTTGGTTATGGTTTTATGGACCGTACTTTCAAAATGAAATAGGTTGTCTCATGATCTTTTGGAATTCATATTAATATAAAATTATTAATATAATTCTAATAATGTCTCCAAAGATATTATGAATTTCTATAAAAATTTAATATCATTAATCCAAAATAACACTTCACATTATATATATGGGTTATATATACCTCAACCATATAAAAACTATAACAAAATTTCATTCAAAAATTTAAAATAACATCACATAAAATATCAAAATTGGATTCTAAGATATTAAAACTATGATCAACCTTAAAATTATAAACCCATGATGTGATCTGTGAATCTTAAGATAATCTATAATAAAAACATCCTAATGTTGAATATTTTCTAAACATTGATCTTATTTTATTTATAAGGAACTAACATATAAAATACTTAATCTTGTGTCTTTAGACTATAATTAACTTTATTTTATTCCTAAATACCATTTAGTTTTAGTTTTTACATAATTATTTGAAACTAATTACAAGTCTAAAATTCTATATATTATCCATTCATAACAAAAATTAAATTGTTAATAAATTCGGTTTTTCTTCATCAAAGATAACATCCATATCTGGAACTCTAAATTTATTAAATTTTATATTCATAACTAATCCTGATGAAAAATTATTTGAAAACCTGAGATTGGAAAAAGGAAAAACATAGTAAGCGACATATAATTAAGTAATAAGTTGGTCAATTGAAAAACATGAAAACCCATAAAATATTTACCATTATCATAATTAATTTGACCATGTTAAATAAAACATAACAACTTGAAAACATTATTTTGTTCTGATAAACAGACTTTTAAAACCATAGTAAGAAAATATAATCCCTTTAAGGAAACATAGTGCATCATATTTATATCATGTGTTAAACTCATCACCGAAATAACTTGATCTCAATTAAATCAATAGGAAAAAACAACATTATTAACTATATCATTCTTTCAATTAAATAAAATAAACATTACCCAATGCATTAGAGAGTGATAATAGGCTCACTAGTCATATAAGATGTATCAGGGTAACCCATTGTATAAGCTATATCAGGCTCACATATCATCATCTATAATTATCACACACCATATAATAAATAAAACATTTTTTGACTGTTTCTTCTTAAACCATTAAAAACAAATTTAAACCCATATAAAAACATTTTTGGCTAATGAATTATTGCCTCCTTTGAAAGAAAAATTTTCGCAACCAAATTAACTAAAATAAGGGTAGAATGGTATATCATTTAAGAAATCATATAATCTTATAAGGGAAAAAAATTAAAATAATAGTTATGATGGCAAGAAATACATTGATATTTTCTATCTTGAAATAGAACAATTGTTTTTCACTATTTATAGGAATTTAAACCATTCTATATCAAAATTAAAAGGAAATGTTTAATATATTAGAGAAAATAATAACTTTTGTATAAAGTATATATTGTTTGGTTTTCCTTAGAAATTACCTATATGTATATATACAACATGTGGATGATGGATCTTTCAAAAATATACCAATTAGTAATATCCCTAAAATGGGAATGATGTGTAATAACACAATTATACCCTGGTGAGTGAAAAAGATGTGTAACTATAACCTTATGCTAACATTCCAAAGGTAAATTCATTATTTAATCACATAGTATTTAAATTATGTATTAATTTATTTATTATATTGTGGGATAAGATTATGAAGTATGATAGAACTCATCATAGAGTGATTTATGTTCAATAAAAATATAATACAATAATTTATAATAATAATAACTTATTAGATTTAATTTTTCATAAATTATTAAAAAAATATCTTAAGATTTTAATTATTCATTAGTTAGGATTAACTCACTTTTGTTTTTGAAATGGATGAAGCCCGGAGGAACCAAGTTAATAGTGGATTCTATAGACATGTAGAGATTTTCCTAAGAATAATATTAATGGAAAAAACATATATTTAGAAACCATGTGATTATAATAAATTATCTATCATGAAATATTATTAATGAATTTATCTTAGTTGAGTTTTTTATAATGAAAATTAAGTGGATGGATTCTCATGAATGTTCAGTAGATGGACATTATAAAGGTATGATTCAATTTCCATCATATGAAAAATTTGGAAAGAAGCACAAACAAAAATTTATCAAAGGATCTAGAACATGTTTTGTTTATTATAAATGAGGAAATATATCAAATATTTTAGTAGGAACTGTGACTAGCCCAGTAGAATCATTTAAAGGGAAACTATTTCATCATTAATTACCACTAATAATTAACTATCATAAATGTAGTTTATGTGGAGTTATACATGTAAATGCACTAATTTATTGTCTAAATAGTTTAATTGAAACCCATAATTTTAAAGATAAGAGAATACCTATGAAACCACAAATATAGACATGAGATCTAAACATAATATTTATTAAGGAATAATGATAACCCACTCAAGAATTATGAGTACTGTATTATTATAATTCTGAAACTACTCCTTAATTACAAATATGTTTTTAAGACCATAAAATCACCCCTTGATGAAAGATATTTCATTTTTAATAAATACTTTTAGTGGTCTCAATTTTCTACTCCATCTATATAACTCTTATCTAATAGATGATTATAGGAATGTGATTCCAAAAAAAATGTATTTTTTTCATTTAGTAAGAAATTATGCGATAATGGGAATGTATAATAGGTATTGATAAATATTCTTGGATAATTAAAAGGTTATAAAAATAACTTCTAAATGTCATCCCATGAACACCTATTAATACAAGGTCTACTATAATCTCCCAGTAAAATTTGTTTCACATTATATTTCTGTATGTCACTAAAAATTAGTTATATTCATAATATCATAAAAAAATATGAGTTTAATAATCATAATAATTTATAAATCAATTACACCTACTTAGAAAAAATTATAATGATTTTATTTATATATTATAAACACCCTTAATGGTTTCATCACTTATTAATAATATAAATTTTATGGATTTAATTTATTTTGCGGTGAGAATTTAACTACCCAAAACATCAATATAATTTTTCGTTGAGTTAATAATATACTGAAATTTTATTCTAAGCATAACACAAAACTAGTGAGAAACCATGACATGTTAAAATTAAATTTTATGTTAATAATATTGTTATAAAATTGGTGGGTATAATGGTAGAAACCATATTAAGAAATCTATGAACAAAAAGGAAATAAATTGCATTGTATGTCAGATTTATACCTTATGAATCATATTTATCAAAGATTTGGATCAAGGTAAATTCACTAGTTTTTAATATACACCAATAACAATATGAAAATCAATATTTATGATATGGGATAAATCAATTTATAGTGAAATTAAATCTCATAAAAAATTGCATGACATATATTCCAGTGAAATCACCCCCCTTGACTAAGACCAAAATATACCTTATGCTTCAATCATAAATGTAGATAATAAGGATTTAATTAACTATAAATTATAATAATATGAAAATGTATTTATCAATTTAATATGTTATTTCCCAAATGTATTCTACAGATTCCACATTTTAACTTGTAAAGGAAAAGTAATATTTAATTTCAATAGAATAATGTTTCTTTCTATTTTTTATTCTAAAAAAATATTTTAAATATTATGATCTGAATTATACAGAATTATATTCATTATTTTTTTTATAATTTCAAGAATATCATTGTATGAAATTTATTTATTTCATTAAAATCATGTTTTTAGTTGAAGAGTAATAAAATAATGATGTTTTTAAAACTATCATCATTTTTATGACAATATCTCAATACATAAATAACATCAGTGTTTTGAAAACCTTATTTTAAAAATATATATATATTTATAATTGAATAAATCATTTAATATTACTATATTCTATTTTTAATACCCATATATTTGATTACTGAAATAGAATTTGTATTTTATTCTACAAATTTAGTTATTTGTGTATGTTAAAATATTTGATTTCATAAATAATAGAAATTGAATAAAAAATAAAGGATTCAATATTTGAGATAAAAATGATAATATTATTTAATATGGTAGATTTCATTGTTTTCCATAAAATTATGATTATTATAAATAATGTTAATAACTATAATAAAAGAAAACAGTTACTTTCAAATAATTGTTTCATATATATAGTGTAATTTATATCTAAAAAAATTATTTTATTCTAAAAAGCGAATATAATTAAATTTTTAATCTAATATTTAATTAATTATCACCCATCCAATTTATAATCAACATTAAATATGATGATGAAAAAATAATTTCAAAAGAAAAATAATCTACATAAAAATATTTCTATATCTAAATTGATTAAATCTTAAATATTACCTAATTTTAATAAAAATTTAATTGACATTAATTATAGATTACATTTATCTTTATAACCAAAATTTTTTTAGGATTTTTTATTTTATTTTTTTAATAAAACATATGTTACTTGGGTAAAATTAGTTTCCCCAATTTAAATAGGCAATTATAAAAGCAAAAAATGTAAGAAATATTTAGACCCAAAACATTTAATAAATGTGTGAAAATACCTTTTTGGGGATTTGTAGACCTAATATCTTCCTAAAACCCATTATTTCTCACTTTTAGAACCATTTACCCTAGAGTAATATCATTATATTCTTGAAAAATGTTTTGTGTTAAAAAAAAGATAATTTTTTCAGTTATAAAAGTGGATACTTCCACACACTAATTAAATACCAATTCCTTTGAATATATTCATAATAATATTATATTATACTGTTAGTACAACTTTACTTCATGTTTGTATTCCTATGGTATAAATTTGATAGAAATATCCCTTCATTTCAAAGCATTATTTCAAGAAAATGTTCTTGGTCCCAAAGTGAGTTTGAATTAATTCTTACCTTCTTATTATTGTATATTAACTTATAAACCAATTGAAACTATATTTATATAATTTCCTCATTATAATTTCAATACTTTTATTAATATATTAATTTATAAAATATTATTAATTTTTTCCAATCCACATTGAAAATCAATAGGATAATGGTCCTGTGTTGTGAAGACTACTGCCTCCACATACTTACTTATTCAGTTTTTCACTACCACATGTATTCAATAGATATAAGGATATGATTTATAAATAAAATATAAATATATAATATGAAAAAAATGATGAGAAAAATTATAATCCACAATCATTTTTTTCCATTCTTTAGGACATTTTCATGGTAACCACGTGTTCTGTAGACTTCCAACTCAACTATGTAATGCGTTTTATCTTAATTTAAATTAATTATCTAATACACCTAAAATATGATTCATAATCCTAAAACATAAAAATAATATCATTATTATTATATCATTCTGATTCTATAAAAAATAGTTTCAAAACTATACTCATCCATCGAATGATGATAGGGTAATTTTTAGATAGGTCTTACAAAAAACATAAATAATTCTATAAAACAATATCACGGATGACAATGAGATCATAAAAAATAATATAATTATAATAGAAAATTATAATAATTATTATTTTATTATTTTATAAAGGTTATATAATATATATCAACTTATCATTAAAATATCATTTTTGGTTGCAAAAATTACCATAACAAGGACACACAAATTCCATTTACATACAAGATAAAAAAACTCTAATGTAATGTGATAATATCATTAAACATTTGAATAGGTTATATATTCCATAAAATTATATTATATTGGAATGTTTAAATTTAGGATATTGATAATGTACAACATATTTAATATGAAAATAATTTAAAATTATCGAGTTAACTCAAACCTAAAATTGAGAATATAAAATAAATAACCAATATAATAATACAGAATAATTATAAATGAAATATTAATAGATTATATTTATAATTTTATAAAATTGGTTATTAGCAAAAATATTTGTCTTATATAATATATTCAAGTGATTTAGTAGAATTTACTAATTTTGTTCAGGATTTATAGTCTTAAATTAAATTTCTTTACAGATATTTATTATTATAAACCTTTATTTATTTCTAATAGTGTATCTGCGACCATTATAATATTTCATATCACTATATTATCATTCATAATGGTATTTAATGTTTCATTTGAATTTATATATTTAACATTTTTTTATTAAATATTGTTTGTGTCATAATAATTTAATGGACTCAATTTTTGATACACTGAGCCACAGTATTTCATACCTGAATATACAATAAATTAATTCATTGAATTTAATATTACAATATTTTTTAATATAATCTCATCTTTCTATATATTAAATATATTTATCGTAATCAATAACCACCTCCTTGATTAAATGTATTCAAAAATAAAACTAAAACGTCTGTAAGAATAACTCTCATTTTTACCAATTAATCTTATCCTGGTTGTCCATATTTTAATCCCATGAAAGTGTTTGATTCCTAATAATAACTCGAATGTGAATTAATTAATGTGATCCCATTACTTATCATATCTATTTTTCAAAATGAAAATTTAATTTCATTATTTATAAGGAGGATCTAAATTAATATATTAAAAATTATTAAATTTTATTACATATCATGGATATATGTGTTATATTCAATTTTAGATTTTCACTATACACCTATATATCTTATACAAGACTCAATTATTTTAGATTTATCCAAAATAAATTGAATGAAATATTTAAAAAAAATTATTTCCATTATTTTTTAAAATGGATTTTCAAATAAAACCCGTGAATTTTTCACATAGTAATTATTCATAAATATAAGAAACAAATTTTTTTTAAAAAAACTATCAAGTGAAAATTTCCCTTTAGTTTGAATATTCATTCCCATTTCTCGTGGTTTAAAAATAATAATAATTTTTCCATTGTGATTGAATTATTTTTAAATGTTTTTTTAAGAGAAAAAGGTTCATTTTTTTCATTCCATTCAAAGTAAAATACTTCTGTACATCTAAAATAATTCATCATATAATGGTTTATTCATTACATATGATTTCCCAAAATTAAAACATTAATTGTATATAATGGAAGTGATACATCACTAAATTTTTCTTTCTTAATCATAATTAGTGTATAACCTTAATAATTCATCTAATTCCTTTCCTCTATAAATATATAATTTTTAATTATCATTATTTTTGGGAGTTACCTTAGATTCCATACATCGATTGATTGGGGATATTATTAACATAATCAAATATCCCTTTAAAATTATAGTTCTTTTTCGAGTGATTCTTATGTAGAAAACTATTAAATTTATTGATTGGGTAAATATTGACAAATGTTATATATTTTATTTTTATATAGGTGTCTGTCGAGTAATAAAGAATGTTATTTATGTATTTAATTATCTATTCATTCCATCATATGATGAATGCATTAGACATAAATAACGATTGTGGGGCCTGGTATATATTTCACCTCGATTCATTGATAAGTCTCATGAGAAAAACTATCTTGGGTATTTTGGTTTATTCTTTCACTAAACAAAATATTTGGTGTTAATATGACCATGATGGTAATATCATGATCCCGAAGATCCTAATGTCTTTATTTAGGGCATTTAATTGGTTTTCAGATATTATTATTGTCTTATATAAGGAACATGTTATTATTATCCATGTGATATATTCAATTCCATTATTATCTATTGAAATATTATGCATTCAGTTTCATTATTTTATGGATTTTTTGTTGGCTATATATACCTTTCATATTATTAATTCTCACCTTATGCAATTTTTTAATCATTTTTTTATCACTTTGATTTAACCATACGGATAATTAGAACTCGGACTTCTTATATTAACATTTAACTTTGTAAAATAAACTTTCTTTACCCATGTTATAACTAAATTAATAACCGTTCTAGAGAACATATGAGATATGTCTAAGGATTTTTATGGATTAAATAGTTTCTTATATATTTGAAAAAAATTCATTTCATTAGAATTATATAACAACAATATTCGTTATTACAAATTAAATCATTATTTACTCTAAAATATTACCTAATACAACCCATAATATTGTAAATTATAGTGAATTTGGGAATTAGGTACATTAAATAACAGTTTAAAATAGGAAAAACAACATCTTTATTATAAACATCCTTAACATGCTCACACTAAAAACTTTATGGGATAACCTGGGGACATACATAAGAAAGATGTGATCAATAAATCCCAGTAAGGTAATAAATTATAAATAAAATGAGTAATGTAACATATGTTAGTAAATAAGCATATCAATGGGTAATAAAAGACTTAAAATCAAAAACATGAATATTTAGTCTTGATATAGAACTGTAACATAACAGAAACACGGGGAATGTGCCAACAACTTAAAAAAATACATCATAAATATAGGTCATGGATAACTACCAAAACATCATGATATAAAAAGTACCATAAATGGATAAGATTTACTCCATATCCCAACATGATGTCTCATGAGACTAAACATTACCAAATGTATTGGCTCACTATATAGTTCTGGGGGCACCCATCACTTTAATTTCATTCCCATACATAACTGTGCCACATAGATCATACAATATGGAATCATTCATCATAATAATTTATTCCATGATTAAGGAGTGTGGAATAAACTCATGTAAGTACCAATTAAAATAAGTAACCATGAATAAAGGTTAACAGCCTTAATAGGAAATGGGAATGGTTTTCACTGCACAATTATTTTGGCATAGATAATCGTGATGAAATTTTGGAAGCATAATGGAATCACTTAAAAATTAATAAAATTGGTTGATGGGAAAGAATGGTTTATCTAATAATTTGGAAATTAAATGGGAAGTAATTGGGATATAGAATGATATATCTTGGTATTAGTAATTATAAATTGTAGGCATAAGAAAAAAAGAATATTTAACGAGGAAATGAAGGAAAGGATCCCTTGCATGAGTGTGTAATGCCAAGTGAATATGAGGAGCTTCTTGAGAGATCGAGGGAACCTTATGAGGACTCTAAATAGGGGAGGGAAGAGTAAAGAAGTTATCCTAGTATTTTTCAGGAAGATAAATTGGATCTCTGGTGGGTTTATATAGGAAATGAGTATGGATTTCTTTATTAATTATCAAACATAGGTTTTGGAATCTGTATAATAAAATAACCAAACCCACAAGAATTCCCATTATTTTTTCAATTTTTTCTAAATGGGCGTTTTTTACTTATTTTATAAGGCCAAGAGAAAAACCTAAAAAACACCCTTTCTAATGTGTAATTTAGTCATTCTCTAAATGAAAATATTTTAAAAGAATAAAATATATTAATGGTTTTGGAGTATTCAAAAAGTCATTATAAAATTGAAAACATAAAAATAAAATCACATTATTTTAAGGGTAAGAAAAATAATTGTTCTTGGATATAATTTATTGAATTTATTACATCACTTTTCATTCATTATGATGTCATAATAAAAAACAAATATTTATACAATATTTTATTTTTACCTCAAAATTCAACCCTCTCAAAAAATTATAAAAATTTTACCATTGGATAATTTAGATGTCTTGAATCGGAAAAAAAATTAATTTTATATAAAAAAAATTCCAAATATGTTTATTTTTACTATGAAAATATTAATAAAAATTTGTTGACAAATTCTGGGAATTTTGACAATAATAATTTTCAAACCCTTAGAATATTTACATTTGACTTCATAAAAATTATTTGTCCATTTATGTTTGATAAAAATTATTTAATAATAATACTTTATTAAAACATTATTTACATAAAAATTCATTAATTCATAAAAATAAATTTCTAAATTTAATTTGAATACTGACAGAAAATATTTTTTTTGTTTTATTGTATGAAAACAAAAAATATTTATAAATTAACAATAATATGATGAAAATATATTCATTTTTTATAAAAAATAATAATGTACATTCTCATATTACCAGTTTATTATTACATATCCCTTTAATACATCAGTAAATTCCCCAAGAGTAAGGTGTCTGATGATGAGACATTCATGGGGTGGTTTGAAGTTCAGAGTTTGGGATGTTATCTGGATGAGCTTGAACTTCTCTTGCAAACAATTTTTCTAATGCTTAAGTTATTGGATCTCAAAAGAGGATTGGTCAAGCGATAATCCCAGTTTTGTTATCTCCCTTGAAAGCTATAATAAATGGGATTCATATGGTATGATCCTATTGGTTGAGACCATACCTTCCTGTGTCTATGTAAATTAGATTTGTTAAACCCCTATATATATATATTAATCATATGATCACTATTAAGTGACTATATTATCAATGGTAATAATTATTAATAGTCCTTAAATCAGATAGGATATAATAAAACCAAATAATTTCATGTGTTTTCTATAACCATATTACATGATAAGACATTTAATTAAATCACAAGGGAATTTTTTTATAACACTTTGGGTTATTAAATTCACCCCCTTCAAAAATTTCACCCTCAAATTTTCATTTCCCACACTAAAAATGATGTAGAAAAATATGTTTCATCACTTACATGGGTTCCTAAGTTTCTTCTTTAAACATACAGTTTTTTGATATCACTTTGACCAGGAGCATTGTATTATTTCATAGAACACTGTCTCTATGATATAAGATCATCACCAGCTGCTCCCCATAGGAATGTTCATTATCCAATGCTACCAAATTTCGGTTGATTACATTTGAGGGACCTGTTATGTACATCTTCAAGAGAGATACATAGAATACATCATGTACATAAGATATTTTGGGTGGGAGTTCTAGTCTTTAGGCCACCACTATAATATGATCAAGGGTATAAAAGGGGCCATTGTATCTTGGACTAAGATTTCCCTTATTACCAAATCTAAGGAATTTTTCCACGGAGATATGTTGAGTAATAACATGCCTCCAACATCAAAATCATGGTCTCGTCGACGATTGTAATCATATCTCTTCTATCAACTCTGACCATCCTTGATGTGCTACTGAATGGTCTTAACATTTTCCACTGTTTCCTAAAAAAATTCAGTACCTACTAGTTTTTGTTCCCCAACATCATCCCAACATGAAGGTGTTCTACAACTCATCCCATAAAGGGTTTTATATGGAGCCATTTAGATGATGTAGTAGAAACTATTATTGTATGAGAACTCGACCGGAGGGAGATATAGATCCCATCCTCTTGTGAAGTCAACTGAGTATTCTCTAAATGTGTACTCATGTGTCTGGATAGTACGTTTATATTGGCCATCAGTTTGAGGGTGATAAGTCATGATGAAGTTCAACTCTATATTCAGAAATATTTGGATACTCTTCTAAAACATTGAGGTAAATATTAGGTCTCAATCTGATATAATTGATAGTGGTGTTTCATAATGCCTTACCACTTCTCTAAAGTATATCCTTGCATGTTGACCGACAAATAAATCCCCTCAAATCCCAATTAATTGATAATTCATTGTAATACGATTCACCACAACCCATATAAAATTATTTCCTCCTGATGTCCTCGGATGACCAGTGTCAAATTCCATAGTAATTTTTCCCATTTCCATGTTGTTATGGGTAATGGTTGTTTTATTCCTATTGTTTTTTTCCTTTCCACCTTCAATTTCTAATATAAGAGACATAGTGATGTATATTTTAAGATTTCCTTATTTATATTTTCTTATTAATAGTGATCTTATAGGTCTCGATACATCATTGTGCTTCCTAAATGAATGGAGAAATTTAACCTATGTGCATCATCCAAAAACATCTTCTTTAAATCGTGATTTGATAGTATATATAGTTATGACTCAAATCTCAAAAAACCTTTTTCAATAAAACTGAACACTATGGATTTCCTTTTTCTTATAGCTTTGACTTTTTTTTGAATTCTCATATCATCTTTTTGATCATCCATTATCTTTTCCAAAAGATATAGTTGAGAAATAATTTGTAATAGGATTGATGATTTTCCTTCCTTTATGATTCCCATGTCTATCCTCTTAATTTCTAAGAATATCTAATCCTTTTGAATTCTCAACAATGAAAAAATTGTTGTATGATTTCTACTTAGAGTATCTTCCACTTTATTCATTTTATCGGGATGGTAGTGAATAGAGCATTCATATTCCGTTAACATTTCTAACCATATTCATTGGCATATATTCATCTCGTTCTATGTGAATATATACTTGATATTTTTTATCCATATATATTACATAATTCATCTAAAATGGATAATTATTCCATATTTTCAAAGTGAATATCACTATAGCTAACTCCATATAATGTATTGTGTAGTTCGTTTCATGAACATTCAACTTCCTAGAAGAATAGGAAAGCACATTGTCATTTTACATTAACAGAAAGACCAATCACTTCTATAAATTATCATTTAAAATAAGGAAAATATCCCCACTTGAGGGTTGTGTGAACTCATGTGTATTGATAAGCCTCCATTTTAAAACCTTAAATATATCTTTACATTCATAATTACAAGAAAAAATAGATTGGTTAGAGGTTTTAATAATCATGATAAAATTCATAGAAATCAATGATAATACGAATATAATCTAGGTAAACTACGACTATTTTTCAAAGATATTGGCCTCAAACATCACAAAATTGATTATCTTTATGAAGAATCCATTGATATATCATTTCTTGTGATGTTATTCACTGAGAATGATACATCAATTAACTAGAACTCACATTTTCAGTACTTTACAAAAATATTCCACTTTAATAAGAACTTTAGCATAGTGCAAGAGATAATCCTCTTGCTCCACTTGTTTTTGAAGAATATTAAAATATCTTTTATAAATAATATCAAAAAATATTATAGGTAATCCCTAAATACTCTATTCATAAATTCCATAAATCATTCACTATCATTCGTGATTCTGAATGGAATTACTATGAACTCATAGTGCTTGTACGTTGTATGAAAAGTAGTCTTGGGGATGTCCTTCATTTTCACCCTTATGTGATAATATCCCAACCGTGAATCCGTCATGGATAAATATTGTACTCCATATATCTAATACAATAAGACAACAATCTATAGAAGAGGTTATTTTATATTTTTTGTGATCTTTTTGAGCTCATGATAATCAATACAAAGGCACATTGACGCATCCTGATTTTTGACGAAGTGGACTATTTCACCCCAAGGTGAAGCACTTGGGTGTATGAACCCTTATCCAAATTCATCAATAGTTATTTCTTCAACACATAACATTCGAAAAAATAAATTCTATACAATGTATTGGATAATGGTAATGTCCCAGGTAAAATATCAATCGATAATTCAACCTCGCATCTAGGAAGAAGACCATAAAATTCTTCTAGAAACACATTTGTGTATTCCCCCATAATTAGAATGTCTTCAAAGTTGATATTTCCCTTAGAAATAATAATTTGATCTAGACATGATTGATCATAAGGAAGTAATATCAGTATTTGATATATTAGTTCTAAAAAAGACTCATCATCTTACATTAACTTGTAAAAAATCTTGGTTTGTTTCACGATACAGAGAGTGATTTAATTCTCATGAAAATTTACATTGGGTCTATATAATGAAATCCATTCCATTCCAAAAAATTACATCAAATTACACAAAAGTGAGTATGAAAAGTATAATTGGAAGGTTTATACCACAAATATTGATAGGGGATGAGTTATACGCTTAGGATGAAATATTTTCCCCGTTTTTAGTTTTCACTAATAACTCCACATCTATACTATGTGGTGGTGTTTCAATAGTTCTTCTAAACTTGTGTGATATGAAAGATTGTGTAGACCAAAAATAAAAAATTATTTTTTCTATTCTTCTGTGAATAACAATCGAGGTTATCACCAATTTTTTGTCGGGATACATTTCATCATTAGTAATGGAAAAAAACTCTCCCTTTATACCTTAGAGGTTGTCGGTTGTCTCTAAAAACCCTTATCCTAGTGAATTGGTTTGTAAAGTGCTCTAGTTCCATGAAATTGATAAAGTAAACATTGAATATAGGGTTGAATAGAGCATTACATTCATCCATAACATTGATGGGTTTCTCCTATCTAATATCTCTTGCTAGGTTCCCTTCATTCCTGCACCTAAACCATTTCCTAGTCCCCTTTAGGCAATTCACAAGGTTCTTCTTTCCACATCATTGACAAGTGGGATGTTGAAATTTTATAGCACTGTTATATTTATTAGATTAGATTCCAAAAATTAAAATAAACATTATTCTTATTATCCCCATGATACCCTTGATATTAGGTGATCCCTATTTAAAATTTGAGGGTACATCATAAAATTTCCGCATAGATATCAAAGTCCAGGATTGGTAGGTCTTTTCGTAGACTAGATTTTAGCCCACCAATGAAGCTGTCAACCATGAATTTGGGGGTAAAAACAATGACAGTGTAAAATCATGAAATTATTGTAATGTTTTCCTCATAAAACCCAATAGATTCATCATATTTTTTCTATAGGGAAAGAAAATAGCTTTCCATTTTATGACAAAGAGTGTGAGAAAAATATTTATCAAAAAAATAATTTGAATTCCATCCATCCCATTGATTCAATATCTTCTTCATGAATCATATTCATCATCAATGTCCACCATAGATCATATTCTCCATAAAAATGATAAATAGTGAATATAAAATTCCCTTTCTAGGATCATTGATGGATGGATAATATCCTCTTAATGGAGTTGATCCATTATTCTGAGATTAAGGTTTTAGAAGACCCATTGAATATTAGAGGCCTTTGTTGTAAAAAGGACTCAATTAAAGATTGTTATATATTAGGGGATTTTTAAACTCCACCTCATATATGTTTCTATTTAGAACCCGAGCCAATGAAAATAATGTCATCATAAATTTCATGATTCTCTCTCCCATCGGGTTGGGCATCTCATTGGGGAAGTCATCACATTAGATATTCCATTGACTATTTACCCAATTCCTTCTATTTCCAATCATTTTCTATAGTAATGGGAATGTTATTGATAAGTATTTATAACAAATAAACACATAAATGGGTATTATTATGACAATAAAGGTCTAACTTATAAATTTCATTTATTTCTTACCCTTTGAACTTATAGGATTCAATCCATGTTATCCATTTTCTATTTCCTGACATATATTCTATTGGAAATTTCTTTGTAAAATCAATAATGGTACATAATGAACCTATGAATTTACCAAAGAATATCCCTTTGGGGTTTCAAACTAGGTTCACATCAAGGCCCATTATTGTATATCAGTTCCCGGTCGAGTCTAGCTTAAGGCAGTGTTTCCGGGTTTTACAACTATCTACATTTGTGCCCGAGACACATCCACCTGTTGTAGCTAGACATGGATGTATTTTTTTGCTTAAACACATGAACTAAAATTACCAAAATTTAGTGATGTTTTATATTACATAGTCTTATCCCAATTTTATTTTATAGACCTTTCTAATCATATTATCACCAATAACTATAAATTTCATTTAATACCAACTATAAAAATCCTTACCTTGGTTACAAATTAATTCATGATTTATTACAAAATATTATACTTAGTACAACCCATATGATGAATAAGTACAATGTGTTTGGGAATTAGGCACATTAAATAACAATTTAAAATATTAAAAACAACATCTCTACTGAAAACAACCTTAATATTGTCACACTTAAATCTGCATGGGATAACCTGGGTACAAACATAAGAAAGGGGTGATATATAAATCCCGATTAGGGAATAAAAGTGGTATAACATGAGGAAAAAAACATTTTAAAAAATAGTCATACAAATGGGGAATAAAAGATTGATAATCATAAATATTAATAATGGGACATAATATTTCACAATAACTTAATGGAAACATTTGAAATGTTGTATCAATCAAACATTATATCATAAATATTGGTCAATGATAACATCCAAGAAATCATGATGGAAAATATTTCATAATTTAATCAAGTTTACTCCATATAACAACATGACATCACATGATACTAAACATTTCCAAATGCATTGGAGAACTATATAATTCTGGGTGCACCCGTCACTTTCATTCCATTCTTATTCTTATGGTTTCCACGTAGATCATACAACATGGATTCATTTATCATCATAATTTATTCCAAAATTAAGGATTGTTGAATATATACATGTAAGTCCCTATTAAATAAAGTATATATGTATTAATGTGATCACCCTTGATTGGAAATGGGTATGGTCATCACTACACAATTATTTTGTCTTGCAAAATCATCATGAAATTTTGACATCATAACAGTGTCAAATAAAAATTCATAAAATGGGTTCATGAGGTAAAAATGGTTCTCTTATAATTTGGAAATAAAATGTGATATAATAGTGAGATGTAAGGACAAATCCAAGCATTAATAATTAGAAATATAATCCATATATACAATAAAGAAACTTTAATAAGGAAAAGAATGAAAGGATCATATACTTGAGTGTGTGACTCAAAATCATTGGGAGGAGATTCATGAGAGATTGGGGGTGTCTTGGTAGGATTATGTATAAGTTCGTTCTGAATTATAATGTTATCCAAGTATTTTTTAGTGAAGATAATTGCGCAATTTAGTGGGACTATATAGTAAATGAGTGGGGATTTCATTATTATTTCTCAGACATAGGTTTTGGACTCTATATAACAAATTAATGAAAACCACAAACTATCCTAGGTGTTTTTACCATGGTTTCTTACAACTGGGAGTATTTTTAATTATTTTACATGTTAATGGTCCAAACATAATAAAAGAATTCCCTTTTCTATGGGGAAGTGAGTCATACTCTTAAAGAACTGTTTTTTCAATATTATAATATTTTAACGATTTTAAAGGTTTCTCAAAGGCTTTATATAGTTAATAAAATAAACATAGAATAAAATAATTTTAAAGGTAATACATATATTTTGTCATAAATATCTTGTATAGTATTTATTATATCACTTTTGGGTCATTATAATGTCATAATACTGACCTTATTTTTATATTGTATTTATTTTTTACCCAAAAATTCAATTGTCTCAGAAAATTTTTATAAATTCCCCATTGTATAATTTTGTTGTTTTTATAATAAAAAATAATACTAATTTTATATAAATAATTTTCTAAATATGTGTTTTTAGTTTTAAATAATAATGGATATTTATTGAGAAATGTTGTGTTTATTGACAATAACAGTTTTTGAACACTTATAGTAATTAAATTTATGTTCTTAAAAATTATTTGATTGTTTATATTTGATGAAATTATATAAATAAAATATTTACTAAAAATATTATTTATTTTAAAAATCCATAATTTCATCAAAATAAATTCTATAATTTAATTTTAATATAAACAAAAACTATTTTTTGTGTTTTATTATATCAAAATAAAAATCATTTATAAATTAAAATAATTGGATAAAAATATAGTTATTATTATATAAAAAATAATGTACATACTCACATTACTTGGTTATTGTTACATATCCCACTAATAAACCAAAAACAACCTATGATTAACATTCAAAATGTTTAGACTTTCATGGGGTGGATTGGCGTACATGGTTTGGGTCGTGATACCGATGATCTTGAAATTCGTCTATAAACAATTTCTCTAATGCTTAGGTTTTTGAATCTCATATTGGGATTGATCAAGGGTAAATCCTAGTGGTTATATCTCCCCTAGAAGCTCCAATAAATGGTATTCATTTGGTAAAATCTTACTGGTTGAGGACATCACTTCCTTTGTCTCTATCAATTGGCTTTGTTACAATACTATATTTTTACTAATCATATGATCACTATCAAATGGATATATTATTAATTGTAATGATGATTAATGGTATTTAAAAACATGACAGGATATAATAAAACAAATTACAACATTTTTTCTATAACATTGTTACATAAAAAAAATTAAATAGTTATGCTTGCTACATAGAACATAAAACAATCATAATCATGAAATATACCCATCGAAAGGAATGGGTATCATATAATATTTGTAAATAGTAATTTTATGAATATTTATAGTGGATAAAAATAAATATAGGGATTCATATTTTGGAGTAAATTGTCATCATTATTGAGTGGAGAGTAATTAACTCTCAAGATGTGTTAATGTACTGTTTTGGAAATTTATATCCTTTGAGAAATAATTGTAAATGGAATAGAATTTATATGAATTGGTATAAACATGAATATCTCTAAAAGTCTAAGGGGGATAATATTTTAATGAGATTTTAAGGATATTTAATGAATAATCCCACTTAATATATTTTGAATAAGGAGATAACATAAATTAAAGAATTGGGTTTGATAATCCCCTTCCATTAAATCCTTCTTTACTTTATCAATTTTCCACCTCCAAAATAAAAAAATTATGTTTATTAAAAAATTGGATTAGAATAGAAAAATATTAATTTTTTAAATATTTATCAATTATAATAATCTATATTTATTTCTCCATTATCATTATTAAAGGTGAAATGTTTTTATTTCATATTCTACTAGACAATATCTCAATTTGTTTCGATTTCGCTATTTTTTCAAAGATATTTTTACATAAAAAAAATATGCATAAAATATTTATAATTAAAAATTTATATATCATAAATAAGTTTTTATAACAATCCATAAGGGTGGTGACATATAAGGAGTTGGAAACATCCACGTTGGCGATTAACAGACTGTTAATAGGGTATTTTCCATATATGATCAATGAGAAGTATGAAATATAAATACATAAAAAATATAATTTTTAATAATTTTTAGATTCATTATTATAATGTTATAATACACCATAATTATTCTTAGATGATCTCGTTTTGAATGGAATTTGGAAAAAGTGGAAGGGATGCCAAAAATTAGAGAAGAGTTGATAAAAACATACTATTTTTTCAACAGTTCTTCTCTTATATGTCACTAAAAACCCATGATGCATGAAGTTTTTTTACTCTAGAATGAAACTAAGGATGATAATAGGATTAATAGAGATGAATTTATCATATAATTTCCTTTGGTAAGTAAGGGACAAGTTGTTTTCCAAGGGGAGGTAGAGCAGTTGTTTATTCTTGAGGAGAGGGTATTCTTGGGAAAATGAAATGAATAAATTCTAATATACAATGTAAACCTATAAATAGCATCATTTTTTACATTATGAAATATATTTTAATAAAATATTATTTTTCCAGTACTTTGAAATACTTTATAATTCTAATTTATTTGTTTGATCAAAATGATATAACAAAAATAAAAAATAATTTGTTTATTTAAATGGCATCTTTTGTCTTTTGGTCTTTTTAAATTACTTTTTACATTTTACAATATAGTTAATTATTATTAAATATCCCATTAATAATAATAAATTTATATTTTCATGAAATAACCAATTTATGATTTACTAATTCATTATTTTATCTTCATATTTTCATAAAACATGTCATATTTGAAAACTAATATTTTAACTATTAAAGTACGAAATGAATTATTTCTGAAAAATATCAAAAAAATACACTTGGAAATTTTTTTGTGATAATTATAAAAATGAAATTTTTTTTAAATATAATTATATATTGTTGATAATCATAATTATTAGCAAAAAAATATTAAAATTATAAATGCATCAATGTATAGTTTTTTAAAGTCATACTCTTATATTTTCTTTGAGTATTAAATATTGATATTTATTCAAGAGAATTATAATATTAATATTTTCTTAGAATAATAATTATTATTATCATTTACATTAAATTTTATTATTTTATGGTCAAATTTAAATTTATATAGTCACATTACTATTTCCAATTATCATAATATTATTCTCAATGGTTAGGTTACTATTCCAATGGTAATATTACTATTAAAATTAGAATATTGTGTCCTATAACTAAAACATAATTTCTTAATTTAAAATGAACTTCAACTACTCTAAAAGGTACTATATTTTATTTTTGTGATATTTCAATTGGTTTACTAATATTTTGATTCTTTTCTACAGTTCTGTTATTGGGGATGATGATTCTCGGAGATTGGAAAGATTTTATTTCCCCATTCTTATTTTCTTATTTTATGTTATTTTTTGCATTATAATGTTTTTATTTTTCATGTGTTTTTTATTAATTTATTGTTCTCTATTAAAGAAATAATGTTTTTTGGGTTTCTCTATAAGTTTTATATTTATAATTCTAAATATTATCTTATATAACTCATACTTATTCCATAACTATATATGAATTATAAACTATAACTCCGTGCAACTTCCAAACTATTAGTAAAAACCCAAAGAACATCATCAAGAAATAGAACAAATTTTCATTTTAAACTATTTTAAAGAATTTCAAAAACTATTTAAATTTAAAATAAAAAACCATTGATTCAGAGAAAAGAACAATCTTAGATTTATTTTAAAAATCATGGATACAAAATTAAAAATATACTGACCAAAAAGAGAAATAACATTAGTTTATCCATAATAAAATTAGTTTTATCTATTTAAGAACTAAAAAGAGAAAAATTAAAATAAAGTATATACAAAATACAAGTAAAAAAGGGGAGAATAATATATATGTGGTTTAAGAAATTATAATTACAAATTTCACCAAAAGGAATTTTTTGAATTAAAAATATTGAAAGAAATGATATTGTAACATAAATCCTTTACTTGTTTGGTAAAATTTGAATAAAAAATCATTTAAAATATAGAATATTATATGGCTATATAAATTCTAAAATTTACAAAAATTAATATGTATAAATTGCATCATGGTTTAGTAAGTACACCATACAATGTAATCATGGTGCATGACATGGGACATGTCTCATGAAAATGAAATTTAGAAAATGAAAAGCCTTTACAAGATCATAACATTTTATGTAGTAAATAGTACATGAATTTAATATATATATATATATATATACTTAATAAAATCCATATAAAACATGTGTAAATACAACATAAAACTATTTAGATATTTATTCACACATAATATCAGAGTAAAAAAGTAAATTTTGATGTTTTATAACATTGTGAATGGAAATTGAAGAAAAACCCACTTACACAGAGTCTAGAATAGCTATTTAAGTCATTTGACACCTCCTTATTAAATATCATAATTTTTATATCTCTCTAAAGACACTAGGGATGATGTTTTATAAATAAGATCACAATAATAACATTTATAAAGAAGCAATAAGGATGTTATAGTATGGGTTGTTCATGTTAATAAACTCATAAATTATAGAGAAGAGATAATGGTTGGTGTAATTTTATATAATAGGGGAGGTAAAACATTGGAAATTTAAAAAATTATGAAATTAATAAAAATTAACTTTCTAATTATTGTCTAAAAAAATTTATAGACTAGAAATTGATAATATATATAAGTCTGAATGATCTCATTATGTAATATTTAGATAAGTTTGAGTGATTTTTTAACCCTTATCTCTTAGTTGTAACCCTTCATTAAATAACTTTAATAATTAAATTGATGAGGATATTTTTACACATTAGTGGTAATGAATGATACTATATATTATAATGTGACCCATAAGTCGAAAATGGTTTATATTCTTGTAAATATTCACTTGAAATGAAAAATATTAAGATATTGTTGAATTTTAAATAATTTATTAAAATATTATTTGACAAAAAATAACATTAATGTCATTTTCCGAACTATTAACATAACTAAAAATAAAGAAATATAATTAAAATAATGTTGATCATATATAAACATTTAACACATAACTAATAAATTTAATTTATCAAATAAATCCATATAATAATGCAACTAACCCAAAAAACTACTTATAATGTTTTTAATATAATTTTGTTTATTTTTTTACTACACACACAAGAACAGTGTCAGTATTGTAAAATACGTTAAGATAACAATTTAAGAATTAAAAATTAAAAACAAATGTTCATCACAAAAATATTACATATATTCACCAATATAATTTTTTTCTCAATATTCATTAATACCTAACACAAAATAATATATATTAATAGAGAAAAAGAGAAAAATAAGAATTTTTCATTATATAAAATAATATAATTGTCTTTTCTAAAGAAAAATGGCCCAAAATGAAAAATTATCTATTTTTTAAGGGGTTTTAATAATAAAATTCAACAAACAAATTAATGGAAATATTTTGGGTGATTTAAAATCTTTTCCTTATTGGTTTTAACCGCAGTTATCCTAATTTACCATGTACTCTGATGATAAATATTTACCAAAGATGGTATTCATTTTAAAAGAATGATAAATACATAAAAAATATATAAATTCATAATCCAAATATAGAATATATTTTTTCAAAATAATTATATAATAGGTAGATGTTAAATTTAATATAAAACCACAAAACATAACAAAAAAAATTCCAGAAAAATGTATTTTTATGTATAAAATTATTGGTACATAAAACATAAAAATAATCTCACCTAAAATAAATTTAAATATATTTTTTAATAAAAAACAACTAATTAAATTTAAAAAAATTTAAAAAAAATTATGTAACTTTTTAAATACTTGAAAATAAATTTTATTTTTCTATAAAAAAATCATTACTAAAAAGTAACCTTTTCATAAAAATATCAAAATATCACCATAAAATAATTTTAATATGATGAATTAAAAATTTATATATTTTTTATAAAAAATATTTTCTATAAGTGAAATAAATTAAGTATAATCCCCATAAAAAATGTCATAGAAACAATTTTTCAGAAAACATTCATTGAAGAATAAAAAATAGTATTACAAATTTATCAATTATTTCTATATAATAAATATTTATATTAGTATTTAATGAGAACATCATAAATATTTTTGATAATGTAGCTACAACTATTATTATCCTCCAATTCAGTGGCTTGGTTATTACAATCATATTAAAATAATAAATTTTATAGTTGTTAAAGCTTTGTGTTTTGTGATTTATACGCTATTAACTATTTTAGTTTTTTAAAATATCATGGTAGTATGTTCTCCCGATTTATATAAGTTTCATTATCACAATTTTACCTCAATTATTATAATCTAATTGTTTACTACTTGAAAATCCATCTTTTGAAAACCCATATAATAAAAAGTGTGAATAAAAATTCCTTTTCAAAAGATGGGAAGGAAAATATGAAGGTCATCCAGAATAATCCATAAATATGATTCTAAATATTAGAATAGTATTTTTATATGAATATATATATATGGGATAAATATATTGTCTAAATAATATTAGGTATTTATTGATAATGCAATCACTAGAATTATAATTCCATTAAAATCGCGAATTAATAAGAGAGATGGAAACCCTTAAATTAATCAAAAATGATTTTAAAAAGTGAAAATTTTAAATTTTTAATGGATAATTTTATTATCCTGACTAAAAGAAGTAAAAAATATTCTTTCATGATTTTCCTGAAATCCATAAATTTAATTTCACCCTTCAGTTTTCTATTTTAGCAAGTTTCTATGTCTATCTCTTCCCATATTCCAAGTGATTAATATATATAATGAATAATTGTTATACCAAATTCTTCAACTTATAATATATAATGAGATATAGTAAAGGATTAAATTATAATATTTATGTATATAGTTAATCCAAAATGGTTAGCATAAGTAAATAAACTTACCAAAATGAATAAATCTTTATATGAATAAATAATATATTTACTTAAATAATTTCCCAAATAACACCAAATGATTAACAAGGTAATTCTATAAATAAATAATCATATATCCCAATTAACATTAATAATTACAGCCTTAAATATTATTTTAACATAATATTTTTTATCTTATATTTCACCTTATATCCCCAAAAATTTAATACCATCCTCCAAAAATAGTCATTCATGTTAAAAAAGGGTTATATATACCTCAACCTAATAACACGTCTCTAAAAATATCAATAATTACCTAAATATCATATCAATTGAAACCTCAAATGGTATATACTTTCCACTAAACCTATAATCAACCATAAACATATGTGAAACTAAGGGTATCGATAAATTTCATGTAAAACTCACATGAAAAATTTACAATCTTCTATGTTATATAAACCATTCTCTAATACTAACTATAATAGCTTCAAAAACACTCCCAAATCTAGTGAAAAAATATAATCTTTATTTCATTGGATTTGATGCTAATGAACATGGAACAATTTTATCCTTAAAAATCGTAAAACATCAAAAAATAATATTGGATCACTTATATGACATAGAATCATTTTGATTTATTGTATCAAAAAATAGAACAAACTCTTATATAATAACAATCATGTAAACAATTTTATTATTATACCCAATATTTTTTATTTAAAAATATTTTTTCAACATCTTCTTTAAAAATTATTTGCACATGAAACCTTTCAGGAAAAAAATAATTTTCAATCAATGTTCATAGCCAGGGTAAATTAAAAAAAAGGGTTTAAGTCAAATAATCAGTAAGGGTAAAAATATTCATTTGTAGTTGAACTTCACTGGGGAGGATAAAACAGTCCGAGCACATGAGAATAACATAAGATTAATCATGCTAATTAAGACATTTATTATAAATCATGATACACATAATAAGGATTTATCATAACACAAGAGTCATATACTTCATTAATCAGAATCCATGTATCAACAATCCCTGAGAAAATGATCTATTAGAACTCATGTCAATAATTAGAAAATTGTGTTAGTATATTAGGACATCAAATAGTCATTATGGAATTACCTAACTAGATAATTCTGAAAAATCATAGGAGTAACCTATAACATATAAAATTCATATTCTCTTAGGAGCAACTTACTATAGTGGAATCTATTTCCAATTGTATGATTATATTAAACCCACCCTTCATTATCTTATAACGTAACCTATATTCCATAGTATATTACATAACCAACAATATAAATATTATATTGAAACCACTCATAAATCATTCATATATATTTCCATGTACCATTTAATTATGAAAACATTTAGAAGCTTTCATTTTTTTTCACATAACCCATTTAAATAAAACCATCATTCCTATTTATCAGGAATACCCCTTAAAGATGAAATAAATCACTTTATAAACTCGTTAATTTTTTTGTTCCATTAGGAGAAATAATTATGAATTAATTAATTCAACATATCCACAATAGATAATATTAAAATAATATTGTTTATTTCCATAGATGAAAAATAAAATTAAAAAAACATTTATGAAATTTCATTGAAAATAGGGAACATATAGTTTTCTTTTGATATCATTTTGAATTAAAAATCCATAGTATTTATAAAAAACATTCATTGAAAATAAAAATGGATACATATAAACGAAACATAAAGGAAAAAATTGGTTTAATATATTGAAAATATATTTATTTGTAAATGCAAAAACAAATATCCCTTTCACACTTCTTGTAATAACCAATACTACCCTATTTTGAAAATGACAAAAAGATTACTTTTAAAAAAATTCATGAATGTAAAATATCATTTAAAATTGATTTTAACAATCATTAATAATATAAAATAACATTATTTAATTCATTTTAAGGAACATGTATATAGAATAGAAATGTTTCTCGACTAAAAAAATATGGTAAATTTTCCTTAAAAATGTTATTTCAATCTTCTTATGTACCAAAGAAAGGAAATTGAAAGTAAATAATGTAAAATTAAAAATTAAATATAGTATATGAATATTTATTTGGTTCGTGAAATTTGGATCAAACAACTTTTTACAAGGAAACAATTAACATAAACTGTTCTAAAAATATATCATACTGCAAAATATTTCTTTTTTCCACATCAGTAATACTAAAATCAAAAGTAATTGAAAGCATTAAGATGATATGGATATGTAAATACCATTACATAAATGAATTAATATATAAAAATTTATTCATAGGGAACTATGTGAGTCATATAATGAAACCATGGTTCATGACATGGAACGTGTATCAATAAAATGTGATTGAGTTTAAGTAACCCCTTGTAATGATCATTGCATTTGATTTGTTAATTAATCTATGAAGTGATCATGTCCACATATATGAATCAATAAAAAATTGGTGGATATTTATAAAAAAATTGGATATAATTCATAAATAATATAGGAATAAAAAAGTCATTATGGAAGTCTTATTACATAATGAATGGAAGTTTTTTTAAGAAACCCCTTAACATGACTCTCAAACTCTCATTTATGTCCATTAACTCAATTTATTTGAAGATAATCCTTTGGATCTAACCATATATATCATAAAGAGAATATATTAATAATCCCATATTATCCTATATATATCACTGTATACTAATATGTTTTCTTTGGGGTTGGATGAGAAAAACATCTTAAGAAGTTTGAGAAAGAGGAAAGAGGACATGTCCATTTATAAGTGAGGGGAGGGGAACCATTAGAATTATTTAAATTATTAAATTAATATAAAATAATTTTCATGTTAAAATAGAACTGAATTGAAATATTTCAATTATAAGAGAGATATATGTTTAAATTATTTCATCATATAAAATCATTATCAGTTTACATAACATTTTCACACTCATTTATTAGTTTCAACCCCTTACCATTAACACCATTTAATTATTACTAGGAAAAAAATATTTTCACACATTATGGGTTAATAGAGTTACTAATTGAAAACATGTGACCCATAAATGTTCAATTTTTGATATTATTAATCATATCCCATTCACTTAGACAAAGTTAAAAAATTATAAATTTTAAATAGTTGATGTTTGGTTCTAGTTCTGGAAGTGAAAGATAAGGTAAAGAAAATTATGATAGAAATTGAAGTGAAGATCATCCCTTTAGACATGATGGTGACATTGAAGGAAGTGGTTAAATTAGTGAAAGGGGTGGGGACCATGATGATGATGATAAAGGTGGGGATGTTGATATAGTTGATGGTTTGGTTCAGAAAGTTATTGAAGAACATTCTACAGTTGTTATTGAAGAAAGAAGAGGAGTTTAAACTCTAAGTTGTGTGGAATCTCAAATGAACCATGAACCTCAATTAGTGTATTAAATAATGGGACCTCATGTTGAGCATGAGAAACCAGTGAGTACATTAGTGATTGAAGTGGAGCTTCAGGACAGTAGAGAAAAGGTTGAGGAGGAGTCCGAAGGTGGAAGATTGACAGTTAACACACTTTCACTTTTAAAAACCTCTTTTCTATCTGAATAGAAAAGGCATCATAGGTATGTTGTCCTTGATATAGGTTATTCTGAATCTGATTTTGAGGAAAGTACAGTCGTTTTATAGAGACCACAAGTTGAAGAGAATGTTAATTTTAAGATGCCTTAAGTAGTGGAATCTGTCTCAGCCCCTACTCCCTCTATTATATCAATTCCTATTGACACTATCACTAAATCATAATTTGAAATCTTTAAGGATGAAATCGTTTCAACTGTGATTGTATGAGATCAATATCAGATAGTCCATGAGATTCAAAAAGAAAGAATGTAAAACACTCAACCATTTAATGAATTACACTCTATCAAAACTTTAATTGAGGAGATGATGAAATATATGCAAGCTTATTCGTCTCATGTTCTGGAAGTTGGTGTGAATGAGGCTGATGTAGTCAAAATTTTAGGAAATTTATAGCTGATATTCAACCAAACTTAATCAAAACTACTGAAAAAATTGTTGCAATAACCACCAAGATGACAAAAGAAAATATTGGGATTTTCTCCACAATAAACAATTTGGCCTCTGAGTATAAAGGATGTATGGAGATAGTTCTAAAATATTTTAAGACTTATACCTTGGATCATGTTGTTAATTACGCCTTTGGTAAGATATCTTAGTCCTTGGACATTGTGGCAGTTATAAATGTTGTTAAGGAAGAGATTAAAGCTCTGTTTGGTGCATCTAGTTTGGACAACCTTGCAAAAATTGAGAAGAATAGTAACCATGTTCATGATATGGTCAGGCTCTATTCCAAGAGTGCTGAGACATCCAATACTTAGATTATGGATAAGGTGGATTATTATTTCAATAAAATTATTTCCAATCATCTGATGACCAACATATGTAAATATTTGACAGAGAATTTGACATTATCTATAGTGAAAAAATATTTTAAGGATAAAGTTCAAAAATTAAAGGACTTCACCCACATTCTTGAAATTTGAATAGATAATAAAGACTATTTTGATGAATATAAGAAGTATGGTAGTGAAATCACTGATTATTTCATTAAGATGTTGAATCCATGCATTTTTTTGAAGAGTGACGAAATTTTGGTGCCTACTGCTACACCTATTAGGCCTATTTGATCAGTACATCCACCTCATATTATAGTTCCTCAGGATTTTAGTTAGATTCGACTAGTGATCCATGAGTAAACTCAACCTTGGTTATTGTCTAAGAAGAAACCCAGTATTTCACCTAATGTTCTAGGAGTGATCCTACCTCCTCTAAGGATTTCATCAGACCATCCAACTTCAATACCACAACATAAAATACCTTCTATTCACCCCTCTAAAAAAGGGAAGGAACCTATTGACCCTAAGAAGTTGTGTGGATAACTCTCTAATAGGGATCATGTATTGTAATTTGGTTGTATTTCCCTAGAAATTTGTAATACACTGTACTTAATTGATTAATGGAATTCAGTGCTCCTGTCTTTCAACCATTTTTGTCATATCTATTATTCTCGAATACATATTATTCCTTTTTTACATGTTTCTGTCTTGATTATTCATTTGATTATTATATTTATCCTTCGATACCATTTCATTTTTTTGATAATCCAAATTGGGGAGAATAGTTTTTCGTTGTCTTTATTTATTTCAAATGTATTCTATTTTCTTTACTTCTAATTACATAATGGGAGAAAATGCATTCGTCATTGATACCATTGTTTTTTGTTTCCTTTGGTACCATTGTAATTTATTTTTACCTATGAAACTTATCTATATATTGATAAAATTCATCATTAATGGGATATTATAATTATAATTATCATATTACAAATAAATTTATTGTACTTTATAATTCCATGTTTTGTGATCATCATAAGGGGGATATTGTTGGACTATATATGATTTTTGGCCACCCTCTTTGGTTTTAATTATCCCAAATCAGGTAATATATTATTAAACATGTTTAATCATTTCAATCATGTTTATTTAAGTCTCAATATGTGCAATTATGAATATATATAATCACATATAATTTTAACACATTTTTATAATGTTTATACGGTAAGAAAATACAAACAGAAATATTTCCTAAGTGTGAGAAGCCAACACTGAAATACAATTGAGTCACTGATGCCGATAAAACAAAGGACTCACTAATACCGACAGATAGAATTTATCATCGATAGTTTAAATGAGTCACCGATAGTTCAATTATCTCCATGATAGAAGGATTGACCTACCGACAGATGGTGAAACCGACACATGGTGCCACTGATGCATGGTGATACCAACGCATGGTGTTATCGACGTATAGACACACCAACAGTGCAATTGATACACTAATAGAACAAATGACTCATTGGCATTGAAAATGGGTCCTTAATGAAATGAGCCATTGATGCATGGGAATACCGAAAAAATGACAGACCAATAGAATGAGACACTGGTACCGATTTAAGGACTCGCCGATGATATGAGTCCCTGAAACATTATTGAACGACAAAGGAGTAGATGATAAACTATTTAACGTTTTGTTTTATTTAATATTATTTATAATGATCATATTTTGAGTGTTCTAATGTGACTGATTAATTTAATGATTTATTGCAGACATCATTAATGAGAATATCATAAATACATGGTACAACATCTACCTCAAACATGCACATTGTTGGGTTGCACGAATATAAAAGAAAATGAATCGAGCTGAAAGAAGCACTGCATGAATGATATATCAAAAGTACACATAGACAAAGTAGTAGACCCACACTAAGAACATATTTAAAGGAAAAACATATGAGTAACTATTCATCCATGCTTTTTGTGAACGAGAGAATTATTTTTCATTTATGTTCTTACATCCTTGTAGTATAAAACTAACCCTAAGGATAATAACATATCATCTAACTAGAATACAGAACACAATTCTCCACGACACTCTATTATAGTGTCTGCTTTTAGAAAAGGACTCTAGCATTAACTTCGATAAATCAAAGGGTCTAGGGATGAACTGAATAACACAAAAATCTTCCTAAACCCTATCTAATATCTTTTTCACTATTGGGTGCCTTTTTATTAAATTTTCTAGATGTGTGTGCATATATCTATAAAAACATATTGTCTCATGCACTAAACTAGAGGATATTAGATATCCTAAAACAATTATCTTTTTTAAGGTTGTTTATCCCACCTATAAATGTGGTGGAGGTCCTCTGTGAATTGGATGTATTTTTGTCCCATGTAGAACTATGGTAGAGGTCAGCTGACCTAGATAGTTGTCAACTATTGTGTACACCTTGATCCGTGGAGTGGATAGAAGCCTTTCTCTATATAGACTTCTTGGTGGCAGGTGATCACTAAGTAGAGATGAATAAATCATGGCTTGATAGAAAACCTATTGTTTTATATCTGTAGTGTTTTAAAATTTTACTTTTCTCTATTTTTATCTGTATTTCAGAAAACTAAATTTCACTTTGATAGCTAGTCATGGATAGATTTTATAACTATTTTAGATTAATAGATTAGTTCCAAAAGTTGTATAAATATCTCATATTTTTTAAAATGAGAAATAATTAAACTTCTGAGAAAATAGATAAATAGTTAGACTATTATAAATCTAATACATTAATTAACTGCAATGTTAAGTATTAAATTAGGGGATTTTTTTGAATAACCTTATAATTGGAATTTTTATTAGAACTCATTTTGTCCACCTCTTGAGTGTCCCACTCCGACCAAAAAATTGAATTTGGAAAAATAGGTGTCATATTTTTAATTATAATAAATATGAAATTCTATAAATTTTGACATAATTTTTTACCAAAATCAAAAGTGAAATAGAAATAAATAATTACCAGGGTGAAGGTAAAAAATGGATTATCGAAGGAATAAACTAAGAAGATAAGGGTTAAAATGACTTAACAATGTGTCTAACACCCATTTTATAGCCATATTTAGATCCTAATAAACATATGCTCTATTTTTTTGTTTCTTGGAGGCTTATCATTAACAGAGAATTGTATAAAAAGTTAAGTAATGAAAATGAAAAAAGAAACATTTCTTACTTTTAATATCTATAGTGATTTGGAATAGGGACTAAAACAACATATTTTCAGTGATAAATATTATTTTTAAATAAAAATGAGTTTTAATTATCATGAAATTTTATTTTTACTTTTTATTGATGAAATAATTATATTAAATTCTTAAGAAACACTAACTCTATAATTATTTAATAAATAAAAAACTAAAATAAATGAGACTAAAAACATTTAATGTAAATTAAATTTATAAAATATTTATGTTCTATTAATATTTTAGAAAATTTTATCATGTTATAATTTTTTTATCATAATAAATTACAATTTCTTCATTATAGTGTAATTTTTAAAATTCAAAATAAATGAATAATGTCAAAATAGACCTTAACGTTATTTTTAAAAAATGTTATTTTTAAAAAATGATATTTTTTTTAAATGATTAAAATTACGAAAAATGTTATATAATTTTAAGTGATTTATAATTGTTTGGAAATATACAATATTTTACATTTATGGACCAATTGATCTTACATAGTGACTATATTTAACCCTATACAATAAAAACACTGGTCACATTATTAAGGTTAAAATGATTCTTTTCCACATTATATGAGCTTGTGTTAAAAAAAAGTAAAGACTCCTTGGATTTTTATTTTATAAATTGAATTTAACATTTAAAAAAAATTTAATTAAATTTAAATAATAATTATCACTATATTTTAATCTTAATGGTTGAAATACCTAGGTTAAAAACACTAGTTACTACACTAAAAATTAGAAATTGTGAAAGTGAGGGATCATAGATGTTAAGGGATGACATGTTTAAAAAAAGATTTTTTCCTATTTTTGGTAGGTTTTCATGAACATACCATCCATAAAACCCTTTAATTATCAATTTTGGATCCACATTAGGTGATAGTGACCCCCCATTGTCGAATACATCTGTGTATTTACAAAAATGTCACTCCTCTTCAATTATAAAAGGGAACTCACTCCCCTAGCATATTCACACCTCTCAAGAAACTTGGCTCAACAAAACACTACTGAAATAACATCATAAATTCAATACCATCATCTTATTTGACATATTTATGGAATTCATCCAAAATAGGAAGGATTTTAATGCATACATAAGGAAGTTACCTGCGGAAGAGGCAACATTATTTAACAAGTGTCTTTATTTTAATTATCTTTCCACCTCCTTCAATTGTTGTTAAATATTTATGACATAATAAAATCATAATATTAAATATATTAATATTTTTTAATTTTAATTACATGACCTAAAACCATATCCATATCCATAAAATGGGTTATGAAATCATCATTCGTGTGTTTGGAGGACTACCAATGTGAGAACTGATGTTATTCATTTTTCCATTACAATATCTCAAGTTTGGATATAATGATGTTTATAAAAAATATATATTATATTTATATCCTACATATATATATATGTATTAATTATAACATATATAATATTCTACATTCCATTTATTAGGTTCTATGATAACATCGCTCATGTGTATGTCATTATTCCACCTCACGAAGCGATGTCATTCGTCTTTCCCTATCATGTAACATGAAAGTAACTAAAGATAAAAGTAAATGAATATATGTGATATAAATGACATATATATGATATTAATGATATATTTATCATTATTAAAGGCCAATATATCATTTTATCTCTTACAATAAAAAATTATGACATCACTCGTGTACATGTGGACTACTGCCTTCACAATGCGATGTGACTCTCTTTTCATCACCAAACCACTTGGATTACATATATAAGTGTATTTAATGAAAAAATATGGTATTAATTATATTATGATATTTTTATGAAGATAAATTATTACTTACCTAATTTCTATAATGATCCTTGAAAAATGTAAATTTTACTCATATGTACATACAATCTACCATCTCTATGATCATAACGTACTTAATTTATAAAAAAATATTTCATGATTAGTTTTAAAATTAATATTGATTAATAAATATGATAATTACATAATTATTTTTATTATATATGTGACTTTAAAATGTAATATGAATAAGATCTATAACATTCATAAAAAATTATGAATGAGAAAACAAGGCGATTAACACCCAACTAATCAAGATAATGAATGATTATTTATGAATGGGTGATAAAATTTTATAAAAGTATCATTTATGATATTAAAATAAATAATATGGTTCTGTTATAAGTTTTTAACACGTTTAAAACCACTATATATGAGGTTGAACATTGTTCACCCAAAAGTAATCGCAAGTTAAGGGATTTATTAACTCAATTTCCATTCATTATATTAAACTTCCACTTCATTGATTATGTCATGATAATATTATGAGTGTAATAAAATTTGAATATATAATTTTTTATTTCCACTTTTTTATGTGGAATTACATTTTACACACATAATTCATTCATTCATTAATCCTGAATTCAATGATACGATATTTTCGAGGGACTCTGTCACAATTTCACTTAATTGAAGCATATTGTCACAATTTCACTTAATTGAGGCATATTGTAATGTTATAAACATAATTTAGTTAATATATTGTCTATATTTTACCTTTTAAAGTTAATATCTATATTCATTCAAACATCATAGTATTTCATGATTCAACATGAATTATTTAATCTCAGGGGATTTTATAAGAAAATTACCAAGTGATAAATATTATTGAATAATCTCAATTTTTATTATTGTTAAACTTCTTTTGAAACAGTCAAATTTTTTTGATTTTTTTACATAAAACATTACATTTCTATTAAATATCCATATTATTGTATAATGTATTTTATTTTTGGTTAAACTATATAGAATTTTTACAAACACTTTTTATTGTGAATATTATTTGGTTAATTATGAAAATATTGATAAAACTATATCCTTTAATTGATACATATATTCAATGAAAATGTATATTAATTCATTAATAAAATCGATTATTTTTTATATGAGGAATTATTTGGACCTGATGTGATTAGTGGGGAATGGTATGATGTATATCCTCAATGCAGATATAGGTCACATGAAATAAATAAGTTGGCTGAATTAAATAGTCTTCTACATGTTGTATTTAATCATTCTAATGAAATGCCTTAACAGTAGTCATCTCATGGTGCCTATGTCATGGAATCCAATAATTAGGAATTTATTTTATTAATAATCCATTTATTTTTATCCATTATATTTTCAAAATGATATTATATTTGGATTTATTTCATTCTCGTTTTATTGATTAAGTGGAATGTGTTATCCTTTATTCACCATGACAAATTGGTTATTACATATCTTATCATGATAGTGAAGACATTTAAATTTAATGTATGTTCAGTTATTTATCCTTCCATGTTGGTTATACTTATTGATTCCTAGTATATTCTATTATACATGATCATTACTATGTATTTTATCTCACCATTATTTTGTTTCCATTCCTAGGATACGAGGAAGAGATCTTTGAATTATTTATCAAGGATATAGCTTGTTTGATGTTTTTAGGTAAAATGTTAAAAAAAATTAAATCCTATTGTCAAATGGTTATAATTTATTTATCTTCTTCTCTAAAACTACTAATATGATCAGTCATTCTAGATTTTACCCTTTGTATATATGACAACATAATAAAGCATACATCGGCTCTAGGCTGCTGAAGTTAGGGTCACTATAATTTGTATTTGGGGTTGTTTAGTAGAAACATTTGGAATAAAATTATTGAAAACCTGAATTAGGAAACATAAACCTATGATAGGATTTGAGTAAAATTATAGAATAACATCTTTAGGTTTTTGTAAGGAAGATGTTATTTTATTTTTCCAAGAAATACCTCCCTTTTTGGATGCTATAAGTGGGCATTGTTCTGTTACACTGGTACCATGAGGTAATAACTCCAAAAAGGGAACATTGGGATTGAATCGATCATCACCCGATGCATGAAAATGGTTCTTACTTCCCACCTATTTTGATGCCCCTAGGGGATATGCTTATGCTAATTTATATTTTCTTTTAAAATCATTATGATGGATTTGAAATGAGAGATATCCGCAAAGAACCATGTTCATGATTATGAGATTATCTATACATAAACTTCTCCACTTATGTCATGTATGTAACATGTTTTGGAATTATAAATTATTTTTCATAATGATATGGTCTAATATTTTGTATTTCATCATCTATAATTGGTTCCTCGTAAGAAGTAATGGGAACCACCTCAATGCAGGTAATCCAAAGAGTAATAAAGATTATTTATTTGATGGAATAAAGGTATTATTTTTAAGAGAACTTGTCTCTAAAACATTCTTGTCAAATGTGGACATACTAAAATGGGATAGAAATATAGATAAATAATTCCCCATGTCATATGGTTTCAAAGGTAAGAAAGATAAAAATAGAATGATGGGGGAAAAATATAAAGGGAAGACGGTATATAATGGGTTTCTTAATTGTGATAATTGTGGAAAGAAACACCCTGGTACTTTCATGAAGGGAACAACAGTTTGCTACAAGTGTATATAGAAAGTCTGTCATGCTTGTAATTTCAAGAGTAATAGAAAATTTTCTAATGTTTAATGATTCAACTATAGGGATATGCGGAACTACATAAATTAATTCCCCAAGAATCAAATAACTATAGATAAAATAGATAATGGATAATGGTAAATATTGTGATTTTAACACAGATGAAGTGTAATTATTAATGTTCATGTGTTGGATTCAATAATTATGTATTTTTTTTTATTAATAATATCTGGGTTGTAATAATTGTGAAATGAATAAGAATTTTACTTCATTACTTTATCATTATGGATTTGAAAGCGTATCCTAATCAGTACTAATGTATAAAAAAATGAATTGATGGAAAGTTAAACTGCATGAAAAACACATGATTGAGGTAAAGATAACTATTAATATGTTCTGGATTTTGAGATGATGATGTTGGGATAAAGAGATTACAGAGAGTACTAACTACCTTCGAACTGATTAATGGTTTGTGGAAAAGTGGTTTATGCTATCATTGATGGATTCAACAACATTTTTTGATTTGAGAAATATATCCAATAGTCTATGTTATCATTAAGTAATAAGAACCGAAATATGTTTTAAATAATTTTTATTGTAATTATGATGTTTCAAGAGAATACATGGTTATGGAATTAAAATATTTGGAAAGTTGCATTAAAGGCCACCTTATATTTTCTGGGAAATAAAATGTTTATTTACTAATATTCCATCAAAAAATTTTGATATAGAATTTGGAAAAACCATATTTTGATAGAGAATAGTGGTTAACTATATATATAATGTATTAATTTAAACTTTCGTTGTTGTTAGATAACTTTTTCAAACCATTTTTTTATTAATGATGGGAGGGATGTATTGTTACTATTTTATGGATCTTGCAATCCATTAAATGTTAATTTTAGTGATTTAGAAATGGAAAAAATCATTTGTGGATATTCATTTCTATGAGTAATAGCTGAAGTGGAAATTTATTGAATAAAAACAAAAAGATGAAATTTTTCCTGTGAAATAAAAAAATATCATATAATTATATTTCTTTATATTTATATAGAGTGAAATAATTCCTCAAATCTACAAAAATGATCTTCAAACAAAAATAGTGTCATATTATCATCATTATTAATGATATCAATGAAATTTTTCACAAATATAGTTTTTGGATTATTTGTCTCTAAATTCACCTAACCATTTTACCTCTCACTCTCCATCCGTATTTCAGTGTTATTTTCTCTTCTATATCCATGTTTTTACTTCCCACCTATTTTCCTTATTTAGGAACCTAGTAAGTGTGATTCCATATGACCATTGTACTTAAATTTTTATCCTATTGAGAGGATGGTTTATTAACCATTTTTAGGATGTAGGATTATTACCAATGGTTTTTTTAAATATCAAACTATTGATAACATAAAACAAGTCTAAATTGAGAGGACACAATTTATTTATGGTGGGGATAATGTAACACCCTAAAATTCTAAAATAAGAACATTTTATTTGATAGTCTATATGACATGTAACACCATTTTTAAAAGATAATTTAACACCCATAGACTTTATGATATATTTATTTTAAAATAAATTTAATCTCTTCGATTACTTTCATTATATGAAATACTTAGTTTAGATTATGTTACATTCAACACTGATTTTCAATGAAACATGACATATTATTAAAAAATTAAAATATTAATATGATATTTATCACCCTTCTGATAAATTGGTGTGTATGAATTGTACTAACTAAATTATAAAAAACATGTTTATCTATTGATTAAAAATAAAATAAAAATTCAAAAAAATAAACAAAAATGTTTTCTAAAAACCTATATTTTTTCTAAATGATATTTTAGTCGAACATTGTGTACATGATTTAAAATATTTTTTACCACTTTTAAAAAATTAATTTGGAAAAGTAAAATTTATTTTCTAAATTAGAATATCAAAATTAGCATAGGGGTTTGTGATTTTTCCAACAATATTAATTTTTTATTAATAGTGAAAAATAATGAATTTTAATTAAAAAATACCTTTTTATTTAAATATTTTATAATGTAAAATTTTATTTTAAATTGGATTTAAAGTAAAATTATTTCAATTATATATCAATTTCTTCAATTTAGGTCCCTAGAATAATTTTGATATTTAGTTTTGATATAAAAACAATTGGACAACTAATATTTATTCAATATATTCCATGTACATTATGTCTTTATGATCTCAAATACCCTTCATAATTAAGTGATATTATTTTTTTATAAGTGTGTTATCATGTTCTATTTTATTATTATGTGTTAATCTAGTAATTCCTCTTTGTATGGATTATGGACATTTTAGAAGAAAATTGTATAATTATGGGAAATTTTCATATATAAAATGGGTACATACATAAATCATATACGTGAGGAATCACCTATATAAGATATTCGATTTATAAATAGGTTATGTGAAGAAATTAGTTACCTTAATATCCTATTTGGTGAAATAGGACACGTACCTCCAATCACCTACTTCAGTATCAGTGAATGATCTATGTGAAGAAAATGGATATATAGTTTCAAATCGGCTACATCAGATTTGAATACATGAATAAAATGCCTATGTGATTCAATTTGGATATGAGGAGTGAAATTGGATTCATGGATTTAGAAGTCAAAATCAACTATGTGGTTTTATTTTATAAAATTGGTTACACAGATTCAATACTCAAAATTGACTATGTCTTGCAGTTTGTTGGTACTTAATAATATTGAATCACTTGAGTGATTTTTTTATTGCTGATGTACAAGTCTTAAATTTTTTATTTATTCTTTAGAATAAAATTGTTTATAATAATATCCATGTAATGAGACAGAAGAAAAATGATCAAATATTTTATTTTTCTCTACTATTTTAGAGTAATGTCAACAATAATTACATGACACTTATCTGTTTTTTATAAAGAATCACATGCAGTTTGTTTAAATATGAGGCATTGAATGTATTTTATAGAAGATATAATATAAGTTGTGTATGATAGTATACTTATGAGTGAAAATGGATGTGAATAATAACATATAGAGATTTATTTTCTCAATGAATAAAAAAACACATTTTTCACTGAAAATAAAAAGGAATAAGTCTCGAATTATCAGATGATATTATCAAAAATATTTGTTATGTGCAGAAGACTCTCATGGACCTCTTTACACGTTGGTTTGTCTCTCTTGGAGATCATTATTATATTTTAGTAGTGTATTATTGTAGTGATATGATTTTTTTAAATTCTTTTTATTTTATATTTAATTATAAATGTTCTCAGTAAAATAACTTTTGAAGTTTGTTGTGCATAAATCCTTTCTGGAGCCTATTTAAAAGCTTTTGTTCATGGGAAAAGTTTCAAATATTTGAACTCAGTCATGCAGTCCCTTGTATAAGGACTGGAATTCCTCAACAAAAGGTCTAGACTAGTGAACGTCATCACACTCATGGATATGGGTAATGGTGGGGGGACATGGGATATTTGGTTCCTCAGACCACTATAAATCTCTTTGTATCCATTTCATCTATGATTTTCTTTCCACTACATGTTTTATTAAATAATAATACACTAGTATGTATTAAATAATATATGTATAATATTTTTATAAGAAGTAAATTTAAATGAAGACATTTCACCCCCCCTACTCTTGAGTCTCATTGTTGTCATTCTTCGATAATATTGGTTATTAGAGGATTAATTATTTAGTTATTAGTGGTAAATCATTGAAATATAAAGGCCACTTTAAAAATGAATTCTATGAGTAAAAACTGAGAAGGAGTTTTTGTAGTCATGACACCATATTTTAATGGTAACAATTATGGTTTTTGGTAGGAAAATATGATTCAATATCTAAATAACTTTAGGCTAATGGTTTAACTTAAATCTGTGATGCCTTATGAAATTATAAGCCCAGAACTAGAAACATGGGATGAAAAAACTACTGAAAATATGATTTTAATTCTAAATCTGTGAAAGTTATAATTTTTGGATTATGACCAGATGAGTTCAATATGGTTCCTCTAAGTTAAACATCTTATGATTCTTGGACTACAGTTTCAGTTCCTTTGGAAGGATAGATATCATGTGGGCTCTCAAAAATAATATTTTTAAACTAATCTTTTACACTTTTGGAATTATGTATAGAGATATTGGCCCACTGATAACATTTTCACTCAGTCATACAGTCCCTAGTATAAATACTATAGATCCTCACAAATGGTACGGACTAGTAAATATCATCACATGCATGGATATGGGTGTTTGTGGAAGAGACTTGGGTCATTTGTTTCCCTGAACCACTATAAATCACTATGTGTCTATTTCATCTATGAATTTGATTCCACTATATTTTTTATTAAATAGTAATACACCAGCAAGTCATAAATAATATAGGGATAATATTCTAATAGAAATGAAATTTGAAATAAGACATCCCCCCACTCTTGAGTCTCATTATTGGTATTCTCCGATAATATTTTGTATCAAAGGAGTCATTCTGAAGTTGTTAGTGGTAAATAATTGACATATAAAGGCATCTTTAAAAATTAACTCTAAGAATACAAATAGAGAAGGAATTTCTATACTTATAACACCATATTTTAATGGTAACAATTATGGTTATTAGAAAGAAAAATATGATTGTATATGTATATAAATTTTGGATAATGGTATAACTAAAACATGTGAATTCTTATGATGATATAAAGATATAACTAGAAACATGGGATGCAAAAACTAACGAAAAATAAGATTTTAATTCTAAATCCATGAAAGGTTTAATTTGAGGATTATGACCAGATTATTTCAATATAGAATCTAAACTTCAATCATCTTTGGATATTTGGACTACAATTCCAGTTACTTATCAAGGATAGATAACATGTGGGATCACATAAATAATAATTCCAAACTAATTATTGAATCTTTTAGAATGATGGATAGAGAGTGTGTCATACTGATAATTGTAAGACTAATTGACATTATAAATAACGTTTCTGTTTTAGAATGAAATATTACTAAACCAGATCAAGCTCTAAAATATCTTTGAATACTACCACTATGGTGGAGAGGTACTTAATCTCCTATAAATAAAAATAAACATAGTTCAATATTTTTAAAATACATGATCTTATTAAAAATATAATGTTATATTATGTTATCATAGAATCTAAAACTTGATAATATAGAAAAGTTAAGAAAGATAATTATGCATTAAAATTACCAACATCAAAAGAAGATAATAACTTCAAACAAATTCAAATATTTGAGTCATCTAATTAAAATTATTCAAGTAATTTAGATTCAGAAGGTGGCCTTTCATAGTTTTCTATAAAATTCAAGATGTTTTACAAAAGGTTATGTGATTTAAAGAAACCTTGACAAAATTATAAGTTAGGTGAATATTATAAGGGAATAAGATATTATGAGTGAAATAAATTATCATATGTCAAGCCTGATTGTCTACATCGTCAATATAAAAAGAAATAATAAAATAAATATTTCAATAAATTTTGTAATAAGAAGAAATATGATAAATCCATGATAGAAATATCGGGTGAATTAAAGGATTAAAGTGATGTTTCTTCTTCATAATCATATGACCAAAATTTTAATAATTAAATACAACATTTTTTTTATTAAACAAACTTATGAGGTACATTATTTCTCTTATATTAAACATAAATCTATACTACATAATGAAAACTTCTAATTTTTTGAATTTGATAATTATTTTTTAATGTTAGATTTTATGTATGAATCATTAAAAAGGAAAAATAAAACACTTAAAAAGTCCAATAACGTATTTTTTCATGAAAAATAGCACATAAAAACAAATGTAAACTCTATAAACAAACCTAAAAAAATTTTATGCATTATATATTGAACATGAAATAAAATTAAATAATTAAAAAGAATGAATTTCATGATTTTAAAGTTGTTTCCATTATATTTAGGAAAGTTTAAATTATTTAAATCAAATTATTGTAAATAATAATATTCATAAAAATTTATTTGTATTAGGAATTATAGGTGAAAAAAATATTTTTAGAAGAATTATTTTTCATATATAATCGTGAATAAAAATCATTCAAAAATTACTTATTATCATTATGGTAATCTTGGAAACAATGAAAATGATTTCAATTTGAAAAACCCAAATTTCTGTGGAGTAAAAAATTGATTTTCCATAAAAAAAATTTAAAATTCAATGTTGATAGTTTTCGATAGCCCAAATTGATGTGTTTTACCAAATCCTTAAATGGTAGACTTCCCAGGCTCAAAAAATATGTATACTAAAACAATGTTTTTAATTTATCTTTGTAGATAGAAATTTCCAAGATAGCCAATAAAATATGGTATATTGACAATGGATTCTTAAGTCACATGAGTGGATATTAATCTAATTTTTCCCCATTATAAAATATAGAAGGAGGACATATCACTTTTGGTGAGAATGATAATTGAATGATTATGGGAGTTAGATATATTGGAAATCCAAACTATTTTTTATTAACAGGGTTCTTTATGTGGAAGGTTAAAAGCATAATTTTATAAGTATCTCAGAGCTTTTTTATTAAGGTTATTATATTGCTTATTCAAACAAATCATTTTCAATTTTCATATACAGATTTCTTAAATTTAACATACCATGAAAAGAGAATTTTTATACTCTCATTATTAATTATTTGAGTTGAAAAAATGTGAATTATTTAAACAATTAAAAAGTGAATCATAAATATGGAATAGAATATTCGGAGAATTTAATGTGTATTCTTCATTAATTTTTTCCAAAATTAATTTAGTTATATATTTTCCTAAACAAAAATTTATTGAAAATAAGTTCTGTGATGCATGCCAAATGGTCATGCACCACAAGTTATATTTTAAACCAATTAAATATATTTCAATATATAGACCCCCAAAACAAATTCATATAAATTTTTTTGTCCATATAGAGTTTCAATCCTAAGAGTAATATCTTTTTTTAATGATCTAGTTGATGATTATTCTATATAATTGTGGGTTTTCAATTAAACAGTTAAAGGTGATGCTTACTCTATTTTTATATGTTCTTGAAAATTGGTTCAAAAAGAGAAATATGCCAAATTCATTTATTTAATAAGTGACCATGGAGGAAAATTTGAAAACCCTGTGTTTGATTCCTAATATTGAAAACATGTTATCAAGCAAATCTTTTATGAACCTAATACACCATAACAGAATGGTGTTTTTGAAATGTGGAATAGGGAATTACAAGAAATTACTAGAACTATGTTATGTGAAGATAACTTGCCTACTCATTTTTCAGATGAAGCTATAAATACAACATGTTATATCAAAAACAGAGTTCTAATTAGACATATATTAATGAAAAAACCTTCTGAGAAATGGGATAAAAGAAATCCAAATTTTGGATAATTTACATTTTTTTATGTATGGTTTATATTTTAAACACAAAGGATAAAATTGGTAAGTTTTATATAAAATATGATAAAATAATCTTTCTAGGCTATTATACTACTTCAAAAGAATATATATTATTAATTAAAAAATCGAATATTATAAAAGAATAAACTCATAGCGAATTTGATAAAATTTATCCTTCTGATAAAAAATTATCACAAATTGACGAATAAAGTGATTATTTCAGAAACATGATACCTAAACATCTTTTTCATAACAAATAGGATGTAAATTTGAAAATGATACTCCAGAACTATATAGAGAAAGTTCATATGCCATTAAACCAGAATTTTTGCAACCTATATAGTCTAGAACCCTTAAAAACCATCCTTTATAATTTTATATATGTTGTTTAAATTATGTAATTATATGTTCTGTTTTATCTCTGATAGAACCTAAGTCTATGGAGGAATACTTAAAAGATGAAAGTTTGGTTGTAGTTATGCAAGTGGGATTATACCAATTCAATAGAAAAAACGTGTATAAATTCATTGGAAGGTTATATGATTGTCCTATTATTAGAAAAAATAAATTTTTAAGAATAAAAAAGATTCTATTGGTGTAATTACTATAAAAAAATCTACAAGTTTAGCTAAATGTTATAATAAATAATAATGTATAGACTACTAAGAAACATTTTCCCCATTTTCTAGACTATGATGAACTATGATTATTTTAGCCTATATATCATATATGAATTTCATAATTTAACATATGCAGGTAAAAAATGATTTTATAAATTTTTTTCTAATATATGATATTTATATTGAACAACCTCTTGGTTTTGAAAATCTCTATTTTTCATATTCAGTTTTTAGACTTACAAAAGAACATTATTGTTTGGAATAAGATCCTAGAGTTTGGTATGAGTGTTTAAGTTCTCTTATTTTATCTAATGGTTTTTTAGTAGTCAAGTTTGAACCATATTTATTAATGAAAAATTCATCTTTATAAATCTTGTTAGTAAAAATATATTTTGATGATGTAATTTTTGGATATTCAATTTAAAACATGTGTAATGAATTTACAAAACTCCTGAAAAAATAATTATTACTAAGTGTGATGGGTGGGGTAAATTATTTTATAGGTATTTGAATTTATCACAAATACTTTCGAAGTGTGATAAATCAATGAAAATACATACTATAATTACTTAAATCGTTTCGACCTGAATGTGGTAAAGTACATAATTGTAGTACCCGGTTTGAGGTATGTGTCTTTTCTTTATTCATTTTTATGTGTTTAAAAAGAATGGGATGAGGAATGACTTTTGTTTATGAATTTTTATGTGTTTAAAGTTCTTGGGATGAGTTAGGAAGAGGTTGGGAGAGTATGAAATGGTTTTGAATGAGTTTGAAGACTTTTCTTAGGGAGCACGGTTTGAGCACGGTTAGTGGAAACTGTGTGAATTCTCCAGGAAACCGTGTAGGGGGGGACAGTAGGCTTCGCACGGCCTACACACGGTTTTCCAAACCGTGCTTGGAAACTGTGCATACCCTTTTTCTTGAGGCAGTACCGTGTGCATGGTTAGCGCACGGTCTGTCAAACTGTGTGGGATAACCGTGCAACCACTTAAAGTTGGGGGTTTTAAATCTTGGCTCACTTGGACTTGACCTAAAATGATCCAAACCTTTTCCCACTCGTGCCTCGCTCGTGATTTCGGGTTCTCAGGGGTTGAGGGTGATCTCCCACATGTTTGGGAAGCAAATCGAAGAGGTTTCAAGGTGATTTGATGGTGGTTTCTCCCGGGTAAGTCTCTCTTCTTGGTTTCCTAGTGTTTTCCAATAGATCTATATCCCCAATTTATTGGTTTTATAGATATACACTTATTGTGTGTAGATATATGGTTTTGGTTGCCTTGGATTATGATATTAAGGCTTATGAATTATAGGGGAAGGGATCTAGAGAGGTTTCGGTGGTGCGTTTGCTGGATTTGAGGTGTGATTGCTTGTGGGTCGATTTCTAGGGAACCCTAAAGGTAGGTGGCTTCTCTCTAGACTCCACTTAGTTATAGATAATGGTTTTTGGTTAAACTTAATTTGGTTGGCTTGAAATTAAGAGTGTTTTGATGTGAAATGTTTTTTGGAAATCCATTTGGGGATTTTTGGGGAAAAGGGGGTTTTATGATGAAATGATATTCTTGCGGATTTTAAAATGGAATGGTATGGTTAATTTGTCAAATGATTGATGGAAATGGTTTTCAATAATTATTTTTTTTATTGAAATTTGTTTTGGCATTGAAAATGATTTTCAACAAATGGGTATTCTATTGAAGTGGATTGATATGAAATGGATTGTGTTGATTGCATGATGTTGTGACCATGGTGGGTTTATGATTGGTTTGGATTGAATGAAATGTTGCGTGGAAGTTGGCAGGGAGTCTCACTATAAAAATTGATGGATAGTGGTTGGAAGAACCACCATGTGGGTAGTGGTTGGGAAGTACCAGTAGTTGTGAATGGGTGAACGAGTTGGGCGGAAGTCCCACAGTTTTGGTCGTTTTGGTGTGAATGGGTGAATGGGTTGGGTGGAAGTCCCACCGTTTTGTTGTTTTTTGTGCATTTCTCTTCATGTTGGAAATTTTTGTGCTAGTATGTAAATGATGAAATGACTTGTGGCAGGCTTATTTAGATATCCATTGGTTGCTTATTTTGGGTGAGATGTCTTGGTAAGCGTATGATGTCTTATGGAAATGGTTTCACTTGTTATTATTTTATATAAACTACTTTATATAAATGTGCTAACAGTTTTATACTAGTGGTGTGTGTTGGGAAGTCATTTGGGGAAAACCTACTAAGTTTTAGTACACACCCCCTGCTTTGGCACATTGGTGTCTTTGCAGATTTTGTGTACCATGATGTGGGAAAAGGTAAGGCATCACCCTCCTTTAGTGGTGCATCGTGATGTCTGGGTGGAGCTTGAAGCATGGAGCTTGGTGTGGAGCCATGGAGTGTGCCTTGGCTTATTTTGGGTCTGTTGTTGAGTCTTCTGTATTGTACATTGATATGGTGTTGGTTATATTGGTTTTGGGTTGTATTGTAAAACAACATGGCTGTCTTTTGGGAATATATTCTTGAATGTTTTGGTTGACATTCATCATATAGTGATTGATAATGGATGTTTTGGTTGGTTTTGTCTTCAAGGAAAATCATTCCCCAATTTGTTCTCGAAGCCCTAGGAATTTATTTCCATCCTTTGGCGCCTTGGGAACGTCACTTAAGGCCAAGTAACCCTCACCACCTCCTCAAACCAATGAGTTAGGGGTGGGGTGTTACAAGTGGAATCAGCATGTTCAGTCCTTTGGTGTTGATCATTGGTTTTGGTGTTGACATTCGTTGTGTTATATTCCTTGATTTGGGATGGTCGCAAGGTGTAGGAATGTTTGAACATGGAATGTGTAGCATAAAAGGATGTAGCTAACCCTCTTATGTTGAAATTCAAGTTACCAGGGAGTTGGGTACATAAGTGTTTTGGAGACAATTATAGGCATTAGAAATCTCATTTTCATGGGTGTAGCCAATTAGATGTGCATGGCATAGAAGGTATAATTGACTTCCCTCTAGGATACATTTTCTATTAGGGTATAATGATTTATGGTGTGATATGATTGTGAGAAATTGTAATGTGAATAAATTGGTATTTTGAAAATGGTTTTGTTTTCAAAATAGTGAAACATGGAAAATGTGAACTTGTGGAAAGCCTTGTGTGATAGTATTGTGTTATGTGATTAGAAATGATAATTCTTGAGGTCTATGGAACAAAGACTCATGGTTGTTTGTTTTCTATTTATAGAAATGGCACTGATTAGGCATCGTAGTGACCAACCAGAAGTGGTCAATGAGAACATGGTTGCACATGAGCCTCAGGTAAACTAGTCGTTAGTACAGATTATAGTGCAAGCTTTCCAAGATATGGAAAGTGGAAATAAAATGGATGAACCCAGGCATGTGGATTATGCAGTTCAATTTCAAAAGCATAATCCACCCATCTTCATGGGTGATTCAGAGCTGGAGAGGGCAGAAGCATGGTTGAATAGAATGAACAAGATTTTCGAGTTCTTGGGAACATCGATAGAGTTGAATGTGAAGTTGTCCATGTATATGTTGGAATATCTTTCCCTACAGTTGTGGGAGTTGGTGGTTCAAGCTCAAATGGACTAGAGAATGACGTGGGAAGCATTTGAGGAATTTTTTAAGAAAAAATTCTTCCCACATACGTTCATAATTCAGCGCACAACTGATTTCTTCAATTTGAAGCAAGAGCATATGTCCATGATGGAGTATGCATCTATGTTTATGAACATAGTGAGATTTTCACCTGAGGTGGCGGGTAGTGCATCATTGAAAGATCGTATTTTTGAAGCTGGTTAAAGGAAGGTGTAACACCCGAGATTTTTATGAGTAATATTTTGTTTTTATATATCATCAAAGGAATCTTTCACTACATACTATCTTGGCTTACTTTACACGCAATCGCAACCTTCCTCGATAGCTTGCGTTGTACGCAATACCGAGTTTCACTAAACGACGATATGCTATTAAAATATTATTTAAAATAGCCGTTATGAATAGTAATAACCACTTTTTGAAATTTTATCTTTCAAAATGGACTTCATTTTTGGATTCGGAATACCGAAATTAGCCTAGGGTGAAATTTTGGTATTTTTCTGAAAACTTTCAATTTTTGATGAATAGTGAAACCACTAAGCGGTAGGTTAAAAACTGAATTTTGCATAAAACTTAATTTTACCGCTTCTGTGAATGGATTTTCAAAAATCTGACAGACACGGTTGATATCTGTAAGTAAAATGTGGTTCAATGAGATAAAAATAATTTTTTGGTGAATAGTAACTTTTTACTTTTTTTTACCGCGGTTAATAGTAAATAGGGTAACTAAGGGTAAATATGATATTACTATTACCCTAACACATGTCCTAATTCTATTGGATAAGTGTAATTAGACCAAAAAAACCTTATGAATATAATATGACCATTTAGGTCCACTTGGATTAGATTATGACATTTAATATTATTTTATTTAATGAATAGTTAAAATAGTTAAAATCAAAGTTTAATAACTAAAACATTTTTAATATGGGTTTATACATAAGATAAATTCAATTATAAATATTCATTAGAAAGATAAAAAGATTTCCTACATAATGATATTTTATTTATAATATTTAGACTTTAAATAAATTAATTTATTTATGACACAACGATGATGTAGTAAATACCCTTTTAAGGAAATGTTAACATAATTGATGTTATAAATACCCAAATAAATGTAATTTGAGACTTTTTATAAATTCAACTAATTTTCTAGGTTACTATGATATATTAGTGTTGATTTAATCAACTTGGTTCGAACATATAATTCTGTTATGACTTTCATAAAAATCATATATCAAATAGTGTCGAAATTGACACAAAATAGTTTTTAAATCAAAATTTTATTATTAATTGTTATTTTATTCCTAAAAATCTATGGTTCGGAAAAATGACTTATATAAGGATATATATATTAATAATAAACAATTTGGGGTTCTTTTGGCATGTTATAGTATGTGTATTAACCATATAGTGTAAGAAAACAAAAAGACACGGTAAAAGATAAATTATTTAACTTAGAGTTAAATCTAATTGATAAGGTTAAAATAATAACCTAAACTTGTCTAAATCCTATTGGTTGAGAGTATTTCGACCCATCCCAACTTTAGCTTCGAAATAAGACCCTTTGGAACCATTATAAACCAATTTTGACTTTAATATAAAATAATATTTTGAGATATTCCTAAGCTGCCCCTCTCCTCCCTTATAAATGGGCACCTCCTCCCCCTCCTCCTCACACCAATTTGAGCACTCAAGCTCGGCCAACCCCTGCCAAAATCCCTTATCCACTTCCCTAGAATAATCCTAGTGGTCCTAGTCTTCTTCAAATACCAATCTTAGTTCCCTAAGTGGAGGATTCAAAGAGAGGTTTCAAAGAAGAGGTAATATCCATTACCGATCTTTTCAATTTCTTTCTTCTTCAACTTCTTCTTCTTTAGTAATTTCATGATAAAGTAATAAAATAAGTATTACTTACATACTGATATGTTATTATAAATATGAAACAACCCTAATTCACCTTCTATCCATCCTACGGAAAAATGAAATCACCGCGCGTGCGTACGTACGGAATACCGTCTCCACGCCATGGTGTAATCTATTTTCCACCATCACCTTACAAGGATGGGTATAATGGTGTAATGAGTAACTATATATGATTATTATAAAGTGATATTGATACTGAAATAGTATAAATACACTTAAATGCAATTCCAAGATCATGGGAACAATATCATCGCTCGTGCGTACGTACGGAACACCGTCTCCACGATGTGATGCGACTCGTTCTACATGATAATCATTACATAGTAATTATATAAATGAATTGAATGAATAAATATGATATATGTTACACTAATACCATTCTGGATATAAGGTATCTATAACCTTAAAATAAGAATAAGAATTTATTCGGCAAAACACACATAAGAACAAAAGGCAATAAAGACCCGAGTAACAAGTAACAATGAAATATTACTAATAAGAAGCTAAGAATATGACCATATATGATATCATATCAATATGTATGATTCTGTAATAAGTCAATAACATTATTTAAACCATTATACAGGAGTTTCGGACACGTAAAAAGCAAATCGGACCTAAGGTAAGGGAAAATATCACAATCTCATTTTTATCCGAGATTGTTTTTACTTTGGCATTTATTGGGGTGTATTTTATCATCCACATACATGTTCCCTCAATATGTAATATTGTTTCCATCCAATTAAAATATTTTAAATCCAATTTTACCCTTTGGTGAGTTTTTAGTGAAGAATATGAAAGGAATCTTTTGTCATTTTTCGTACGAGGTACTTTTTGACTTTTTGGACAAAAGTACGAAGAATGTTTTTTTTAACTTATACGGCATGAATGGATTTTTAAAAATTTATTTCCAAGAAGCTTCCTTTACAAGTTTTCAAGTTTATTTTTAATCAACCTCTTTTAGTTTAAAGTTGTATGACATGTTAAGAAAGGAAAAATGTTTTTTGAAGTAGAAAGGATATTTTCCTCAAGAATGGAGTTCAAATGTTTTATTAAAATTATTTTCCATCTAAGATAATATAGGGTTCTGTTTTTATCCCTATTATTACATTAATTTGATTATGTTGTGAGTGAATTATTTTTATGAAGTCATTTACCTTATATGATTTTTTTTATGATGTCATGATGTTTCAAGAATCCCATTTTTGTTACATGTGTTATGAGATGATGTATGATTTATGATTATGTGGAACACATAAGAAAGGATTCATTATAAGATGGGTGGGACCTATATCTCCCTCAAATGCATTGGGTAAAGATTTATATCTCATGAGATAGACATGGCTGGAACGGAAGGTTATTTCGGTTCAGTGATACAGGACTGAAACAAGGAGTGAAATCGGTTCAGAAATGGACTTTGTCCGCTAAGATAGTCTTGGCAATGAGTCATGACTAACAAGAAATGATTTTCCATGATTATGTGTGCATGCCACAAAGTTTCAAGTTTTATGTTATGATTATGGGGATCTCATTTTCACTTCTATGATTTATTCCATGTTAAGATATTATGATCTCTTTTACAGGTTATGATTTTCAAAAAGATATGATATGATTTTTATTTCCTTTATTTGCCCTTGCTGAGCATTTGTGCCCACCCTTTTTTGTATGTTTTCTTTTCCCTAGGTCAGGAAGATGGATATTAAGTAGAATATGCTAAAAGGGACCCTATATATGATGAAATAAATGGGAGACACTGTAGAAGATTTATGAACCACTTGTTTATGTTTCCCAGTTTCTAAAGACAGTATACCTATACGGTCCTTTGTGGTTTTGGAATATGTTGTAATAAGTGTGGTTTAATTTTGAAGTATTAACAATGTATGTAAAGTATGGGTCATTATAGTTGGTATCAGAGGAATGGTATAGTAAAACTTTGGAAACTAGGATGTGGAAGCCTTAGTAAGAACCCTAAGGATAAGTCTAAGCATAGAACACAATCTTAGTGTTTTATAAATGGCCATGAATAACCTAGGATAAGACCTTAAGCGTGAAAATTTTATTCTTGAATTATGTGGTTTCCCTATTATAATTAGTGTTGCTCACACTATTTTTCTCGGTTTTAGTCAATGGCTGGAACCCGAAGGAACCGTGTTAATGCGGAATGCGATGGGAAATGCAATGATTGTCCCCCTGAGAAACCAAACGATATGGGAGCTGGAATGCAAAATCTTGTAGCCATGCTCACACAACTTTCTCAAGCTATGAATCATGCAGGACTTCCAAACGAACAATGGAAGGAGCAACATTCTGTTGAATCCTTCATGAGGCAGCGTCCACCTTCTTTCAGCGGTTCAACTGATCCATTAGTGGCTGAACAATGGATTAGTACCACTGAAAAGATATTTTCAGTTCTTCAATGTTCTGAACATGATAAAGTCATCTTAGCGGTATATCGTTTGGAAGGAGAAGCTGATCAATGGTGGAATCTTATCAAGAATAGGAGGCCAAGGGATGAAATTGAGTCCATGGAATGGGACGAGTTCAAACACTTGTTTTTCAATAAGTACTTCCCTCGTATTCTCCGAACAAAGATGGAGAAAGAGTTTCTTGAACTGAAGAAAAGGGATGATGAATCTGTTGGTACCTATGAAGAAAATTTTACAAGACTTGCAAGGTACGATTCTGGTATTATTATCCAACCTGAGAGTAAGATCGATCGATTCTTTAGTGGCTTAAAACCAAGTCTTCGAAGGGTGTTATCCATAAGGGACTTCAATAGCTACGAGAAAATCATTCGATGTGCTCTAAAAGTAGAGATGGAGATTGGAGTAACCCATCAGTCATATGGGTTTGATAAGAAGAGGAAAATGGAATTCAAAGGAAAATATAAAGAGCACACTGAAAAGAAGATGAGCTTTCCCTTATGCTCAAAGTGTGGAAAGAAACATGGAGGGAGTTGTCTTAAAGGGACAAGTAAATGTTTCAAATGTGGAAAGGAAGGTCATAGGGCATTTGAATGCCGTGATAATGGGAAGAAGATGTCTAATGATGCAAATAAAGGAAGGGATACACAAAATGAACCTACTAAACTTCAATGTTTCAAGTGCAAGGAGATGGGGCATTATGCCAATCAGTGCCCAAATCCAAGGGTTGATGATGATGGTCGACGTCAATAATCTCTTAAGGATAAAGACAAAGGAAAGACACATACAATTTCTATTAGCGATGTGGAGTACGATAACGATGTGGTGAAAGGTACACTTACCATCCACTCTAAAGTAGCAAATGTTTTATTTGATTCTGGATCCACCCGCTCTTTTATTTCTGAAAAATTTTCTAAGGGTATCACCGTATTACCTCAACAATTAGATGTTGAGTTAGCTTGGACAACACCTAATGGCACAACAGTTGCATCAAAAGTTTATAATTCTTCTCCGATTGAAGTTTGTGGGAATGTGCTTCCTACAAATATTGTGATCCTTCCTATAGTGGAATTTGATGTGATTCTTGGCATGGATTGGCTTTCTCTACATGGAGCTCATATCAATTGCCAAAGAAGGGAAGTCACATTTCAAATTCCAGATCAGTCTATGATCATCTATCAATGCAAGGATGAACAAAACCTTCCAGTGGAAATTTCATCCATTTTATGGGTATTGATTCCACTAAATAAAGGTTATTTATCTCAAATGGTTGGTGAGAAACTCATTATTAAGAATATTCCCATCGTACGGGAGTTTGATGATGTATTTCTGGAGGAATTACCGGGTCTTCCACCAAATCGTGAAGTTGAGTTTTCAATAGAACTCGTACTGGGTGCTTTGCCTATTTCAAAGACACCTTATAGAATGGCCCCAATTGAGTTGCAGGAATTGAAGAAGCAACTCCAAGAGAATCTTGATAAGGGATTCCTACGCCCTAGTGCATCACCTTGGGGAGCACCTGTTCTATTTTTTAAGAAGAAAGATGGATCAATGAGGCTCTGCATTGATTATCGAGAACTTAACAAGATCACTATCAAGAACCAATATCCTCTCCCACGCATTGATGACTTATTTGACCAACTACGCGGAGCTCAATACTTTTCCAAGATTGATCTTCGTTCAGGGTATCATCAATTAAGGGTCAAAAGGGAGGATATACCAAAGACGGCTTTCCGTACAAGTTATGGACACTATGAATTTATAGTGATGCCATTTGGTCTTACTAATGCCCCTGTTATCTTCATGGATCTAATGAATAGAGTCTTTAGAGACTATCTTGATCAATTTGTGGTAGTCTTTATAGACGATATTCTTGTCTATTCAAAGAGCATGGAAGAGCATGAAGATCACTTGAGAATTATATTGAAGACCCTAAGAAAGGAGAAGATTTATGCCAAATTTACCAAGTGTGAATTTTGGCTTCAAAATGTTGCATTTTTCGGTCACATAATCTCAAAAGAGGGGATATCTATGGATCCAGCAAAAACAGAGGTTATCGAAAGATGGTCGAGACCAACAACAGTAACTGAGATCCGAAGTTTTCTTGGTTTGGCTGGATATTATTGACGTTTTGTGAATGATTTTTCATGATTATCTAATCCACTCACCAAGTTGACTCAGAAAGGAGTTAAGTTTGTTTGGACAGAAGAATGTGAAGAGAATTTCAAGGAGTTGAAAAGAAGGTTATCCAGTGCACCTGTGCTCACACTGCCTTGTAGTGGAGAAAGGTTTGTGATCTATAGTGATGAATCCAAGAAGGGATTGGGGTGTGTTCTTATGAAAAATTATATGGTGATAGCTTATGCCTCACGAAATTTGAAAATCCATGAGCAAAATTACCCAACACATGATTTGGAGTTAGCTTCGGTAATCTTTGCATTAAATATTTGGAGGCATTACCTTTATGGTGAAAGGTGTGATATTTATACTAATCATAAAAGTTTAAAGTATATTTTCACACAAAAGAGGCTGAATATGCGTCAAAGAAGATGGTTGGAGCTGATTAAGGATTATGACGTCTCAATCCATTACCACCATGGGAAAGAAAACAAGGTGGAAGATGCATTAAGTTGACAAGACCATTCTAGTTTATCCATGATGAGGATCACAAAAGATCCAATATTTATGGATTTACAAAGGATGGATCTTGGAATTATAATGGATGGGGAAAAATATTATCTTTCTCAAATGAATGTTCAACCATCTATACATGTGAAGATTAAAGAGGCACAAAAAGAAGATGTATTGTAACAAAAGAAGGTGAGAAATGTTCCTGAATTCAACCTTGATTGTGATGGGATAATAAAGTTCAGGAATCGGGTTTGTGTTCCTCCCATCCCCGAATTAAAGAAGTATTTGTTGGATGAGGCTCATAGTTCTTCATTCTCTATTCATCCTGGAAGCACACAAGATGTATAGGGACCTGAAAGAGTACTTCTGGTGGGATGGCATGAAATGAGATATTGCTGAATATGTCTCTCGATGCTTGGTTTGTCAACAAGTTAAAGCTGAGACACAGAAGTCTAAGGAGATGTTACAACCATTACCCATACCCGAATGGAAATGGGAAAATATCACTATGGACTTTGTCACAGGACATCCTAAAACATCCAAAGGCAATAATGCTATCTCTGTCATAGTTGATCATCTTACAAAGTCTGCACACTTCATTGCTATTAGAGAGGATTTCTCTCTAGATCAGCTTGCCAGGATATATGTAAAGGAAGTGGTAAGATTGCATGGAGTACCACTTTCTATTATATCTGATCGGGATCCGAGATTTACCTCGACGTTCTGGCAAAGTCTTCAGCATACTCTGGATACAGAGTTGAGTTTCAGCACTGCTTATCATCCTCAGACAGACGGTCAGTCTGAGAGAACAATTCAAACCCTAGAAGATATGTTGAGAGCTTGATCTATGGATTTCAAAGGAGGTTGGGATCAACACCTACCTTTGGTGGAATTTTCTTATAATAATAGCTTTCACTCCAGTATTCAGATGGCTCCTTATGAAGCTCTCTATGGAAAGAAATGCAGGACTCCAACTTGCTGGGATGAAGTTGGGGAAAAAAGATATTAGGACCTGATCTCGTTGATGAAATGGCAGAAAAGGTCATATCTATTCAACAACACATAAGAGTAGCTCAGAGTCGACAGAAAAGTTATGCCGACAACCGAAGAAAAGACCTAGAGTTTGAAGTGGGTGATAAATTGTTCTTACGAATATCTCCCTGGAAGAAGATTATGATATTTGGAAAGAAGGGGAAGTTGAGCCCTAGATATATCGGTCCTTTCGAAATAATGGATCGTGTTGGAAAGGTAGCTTACCGATTGGTGCATTCACCGAATCTCTCTCAAGTTCATGATGTGTTCCATGTATCTCTCCTGAGAAAGTACATATCTGATCCTTCACATGTACTCAGCTCAGAAGTTGTACCACTGGAGCAAGATCATTCTTATGAAGAAGAACCGATAGAGATTCTGGATCATAGCGAAAAAGTCCTACGAAACAAGACCACTCGATTGGTGAAAGATTTATGGAGGAACCACCAACTTGAAGAAGCTACATTGGAGCTTGAGGATATGGTGAGGGAGAAGTACCCTCATCTGTTGGTTACAAAGTGACGAATTTCGAGGGCAAAATTCTTTTTAAGGGGTGTAGAATGTAACACCTGAGATTTTTATGAGTAATATTTTGTTTTTATATATCATCAAAGGAATCTTTCACTACATACTTGCTTGGCTTACTTTACACGCAATCGCAACCTTCCTCGATAGCTTGCGTTGTACGCAATACCGAGTTTCACTAAACGATGATATGCTATTAAAATATTATTTAAAATAGCCGTTATGAATAGTAATAACCACTTTTTGAAATTTTATCTTTCAAAATGGACTTCATTTTTGGATTCGGAATACCGAAAATAGCCTAGGGTGAAATTTTGGTATTTTTCTGAAAACGTTCAATTTTTTATGAATAGTGAAACCACTAAGTGGTAGGTTAAAAACTGAATTTTGCATAAAACTTAATTTTACCGCTTCTGTGAATGGAATTTCGAAAATCTGACAGACACGGTTGATATCATTAAGTAAAATGTGGTTCAATGAGATAAAAATAATTTTTTGGTGAATAGTAACTTTTTACTTTTTTTTACCGCGGTTAATAGTAAATAGGGTTACTAAGGGTAAATATGATATTACTATTACCCTAACACATGTCCTAATTCTTTTGGATAAGTTTAATTCGACCAAAAACAACCTTATGAATATAATATGACCATTTGGGTCCACTTGGATTAGATTATGACATTTAATATTATTTTATTTAATGAATAGTTAAAATAGTTAAAATCAAAGTTTAATAACTAAAAAATTTTTAATATGGGTTTATACATAAGATAAATTCGATTATAAATATTCATTAGAAAGATAAAAAGATTTACTACATAATGATATTTTATTTATAATTTTTATACTTTAAATAAATTAATTTATTTATGACACAACGATGATGCAGTAATTACCCTTTTAAGGAAATGTTAACATAATTGATGTTATAAATGCCCAAATAAATGTAATTTGAGACTTTTTATGAATTCCACTAATTTTATAGGTTACTATGATATATTAGTGTTTATTTAATAAACTTTTTTCGAACATATAATTCTGTTATGACTTTCATAAAAATAATATATCAAATAGTGTCAAAATTGACACAAAATAGTTTTAAAATCAAATAATATATTATTAATTGTTATTTTCTTCCTAAAAGTCTAAAGTTCGGACAAATGACTTAGATAAGGATATATATATTAATAATAAACAATTTGGGGTTCTTTTGGCATGTTATAGTAAGTGTATTAACCATATAGTGTAAGAAAACAAAAAGACACGGTAAAAGTTAAATTATTTAACTTAGAGTTAAATCTAATTGATATGGTTAAAATAATTACCTAAACTTGTCTAAATCCTATTGGATGATAGGATTTCGACCCATCCCCACTTTAGCTTCGAAATAAGACCCTTTGGAACCATTATAAACCGATTTTGACTTTAATATAAAATAATATTTTGAGATATTCCTAAGGTGCCCCTCTCCTCTCTTATAAAAGGGCACCTCCTCCCCCTCCTCCTCACACCAATTTGAGCATTCAAGCTCCTCCAACCCCTGCCAAAATCCCTTCTCCACTTCCCTAGAATAATACTAGAGGTCCTGGTCTTCTTCAAAGACCAATCTTAGTTCCCTAATTGGAGTATTCAAAGAGGCGTTTCAAAGAAGACGTAATACCCATTACCGATCTTTTCAATTTCTTTCTTCTTAAACATATTATTCTTTAGTTCTTTCAGGATAAAGTAATAACATAAGTATTACTTACATACTGATATGTTATTATAAATATGAAACAACCCTAATTCACCTTCTATCCATCCTACGGAAAAATGAAATCACCGCGCATGCGTACGTATGGAATACCGTCTCCACGCCGTGGTGTAATCTATTTTCCACCATCACCTTACAAGGATGGGTATAATGGTGTAATGAGTAACTATATATGATTATTAAAAAGTTATATTGATACTGAAATAGTATAAATACACTTAAATACAATTCCACGATCATGGGAACAATATCATCGCTCGTGCGTACGTACGGAATACCGTCTCCACGATGTGATGTGACTCGTTCTACATGATCATCATTACATAGTAATTATATAAATGAATTGAATGAATAAATATGATATATGTTACACTAATACCATTATGGATAGAAGGTATATATAACCTTAAAAGAAGAATAAGAATTTATTCGGCAAAACACGCATAAGAACAAAAGGCAATAAAGACCCGAGTAACAAGTAACAATGAAATATTACTAATAAGAAGCTAAGAATATGACCATATATGATATCATATCAATATGTATGATTCTGGAATAAGTCAATAACATTATTTAAACCATTATACAGGAGCTTCGGACACGTACAAAGAAAATCGGACCTAAGGTAAGGGAAAATATGACAATCTCATTTTTATCCGAGATTGTTTTTACTTTGGCATTTACTGGGGTGTATTTTATCATCCAAATCCATGTTCCCTCAATATGTAATATTGTTTCCATCCAATTACAATAGTTTAAATCCAATTTTACCCTTCGGTGAGTTTTTAGTAAAGAATATGAAAGGAATCTGTTGTCATTTTTCGTACGAGGTACTTTTTGACTTTTCGGACAAAAGTACGAAGAATGTTTTTTTAACTTATACGACATGAATGGATTTTTAAAACATTATTTCCAAGAAGCTTCCTTTACAAGTTTTCAAGTTTATTTTTAATCAACCTCTTTTATTTAAAGTAGTATGACATGTTAAGAAAGGAAAAATGTTTTTTGAAGTAGAAAGGATATTTTCCTCAAGAATGGAGTTCAAATGTTTTATCAAAATTATTTTCCATCTAAGATAATATAGGGTTTTGTTTTTATCCCTATTATTACATTAATTTGATTATGTTGTGAGGGAATTATTTTTATGAAGTCATTTACCTTATATGATTTGTTTTATGATGTCATGATGTTTCAAGAATCCCATTTTTGTTACATGTGTTATGCGATGATGTATGATTTATGATTATGTGGCACACATTAGAAAGGATTCATTATAAGATGGGTGGGACCTATATCTCCCTCCAATGCATTGTGTAAAGATTTATATCTCATGAGATAGACATGTCTGGAATGGAAGGTTATTTCGGTTCAGTGATACAGGACTGAAACGAGGAGTGAACTCGGTTCAGAAATGGACTTTTTCCGCTAAGATAGTCTTGGCAATGAGTCATGACTAACAAGAAATGATTTTCCATGATTATGTGTTCATGCCACAAAGTTTCAAGTTTTATGTTATGATTATGGGGATCTCATTTTCACTTCTATGATTTATTCCATGTTAAGATATTATGATCTCTTTTGCAGTTTATGATTTTCAAAAAGATATGATATGATTTTTATTTCCTTTATTTTCCCTTGATGAGCATTTGAGCTCACCCTTTTTTGTATGTTTTCTTTTCCCTAGGTCAGGAAGATGGATATTAAGTAGAATATGCTAAAAGGGACCCTATATATGATGAAATAAATGGGAGACACTGTAGAAGATTTATAAACCAGTTGTTTATGTTTCCCAGTTTCTAAAGACACTATACCTATACGGTCCTTTGTGGTTTTGGCATATGTTGTAATAAGTGTGCTTAAATTTTTAGGTATTAACAATATATGTAAAGTATGGGTCGTTATATAAGGAAATTCGTTCAAATATAGCGGTGCTGTTTATTGGTGATTACACAGAGATGGTGAATAGTGCATCGGTGGCTGAGCGGGATCTGTTAGGAGATTCGGGTGAAGGAAGCATGGTGTTACCCATGGGGAATAGTGGGAACTCTAACGCTGGGTTCAAGCGGAGGAGGGAAACTTATTCCCAGGGTGGGAATATGGATTATAATCCGATGGCAGGATCAGTAAATCTTCCTATGAATCTCCAAAGAAATCTGGGATGTTTTCAGTGTGATTCTAAGAGCCAAATCAAGCGGTATTGTACGACACAACCTCAAGCATGTCATAATTGTAAGTAGGTGGGGCATTTGCAGCATTATTGTCGGAATGCTCCAAGTTCGGGTGAGCGTGACACTCCCTAAGGATCACAAATGTCGTATGCTATGACGGGATGGGGACAGCAGCACACCCCTCGTCAGTAGAGTGAAGTGGGTCATGGTGATTCTCAGAATATCACGACGCCTCAGCAAAGCAATAAAGAGTAGAGTGTGGCACCAAAAGCATTGTTTTTAATGGATCGGTTTGTTGTGGATGATCATTCGGGACCATCCACTATGCGAGGTACTATTATTTTAAATTCTACCTTGATGCAAGTGTTGTTTGATACATGTGCTTCACATTCTTTTATTCTTCCATGTGTGGTTGATTTTCTAGTTTTAAGGGTAGAAATGATACGCTTGGTTTTAAAACTTCAAACTCCTCTGGGTCGAAGAGAGTGTCGAGCCTTCTTGTGTAGAGCATGTTGTATCGTTGTGGGAATTCTTGAGCTAATGTGGAATTTCTAAATGCTTGAGATGGATGGGTATGATGTAATACTAGGAATGGATTGGCTGGTGGATTTTAAAGCCCACATCGACTGGGATGAGAAAATAATGGCTTTTACGACACATGAAGGAATTAGACATCTCTTTATAGGAGAGAGGCACGAAAGCCAGGGTGAAATGGGTTTGTTAGCACTAGTAGTGGGCACGTTATCGTATCAGTTGGCGGTGTTGTCGTTAGAATCGGTAATGGGTGTTGAAGAGAGTGTTCTTCCGGCAGTGGTGGATCAGGTCATGGATGTTTTTCCTAAATAATTCTTTGGGTTATCTCTCATAAGTGAACTGGAGATTATGATTGATCTCCTTCCGGGGACCAGTCCTATCTCACTTCTGTCTTACCAGATGGAACCTACTAAATTGAATTAATTGAAAGTTCAGTTGGAAGACTTAGAAAACAAAGGGTTTATCCAGCCTAGCATATCTCTGTGGGCAGCGCCGGTGTTGTTTGTGAAAAAGGTGGATGGAACTTTGAGGCTCTGTGTTGATTATCGTTGACATAATCAAGTTACAATAAAGAACAGATATCCAATTCCATGAATTGATGATTTTTTCGACCAGTTGAGGGGATCCCAGTGGTTCTCCAAGATCGACCTGAGGTCGGGATATCATCAATTGTGGGTGAGGATGTATGATATTCCTAAAACAACTTTCAGATGTAGATATGGCCATTATGAATATGTGGTTATGACATTTGGTCTAAAGAATGCGCCAGCAGTTTTCATGGCATTTATTAATCAGATATTTAAAGGATATTTGGATTCATGTGTGCTGGAGTTTGTAGATGATATTCTAGTGTATTCAAAGACAAGGGTGGAGCATGAGCAACACTTGGCCAGAGTGCTGGGGGTACAAGGGATCAGTAATTGTATTCCAAATTGTCAAAGAGTAACTTTTCGATACAGGATGTTCGTTTTCATTGCCATGTGATTTCTGAAAGAGGTGTTTCAGTGGATCCAGAAAAGATATAGGCTGTTATATTGTTGCAACCTCCAAAGAATGTGTTTGAGATACGGGGTTTCCTTAGTTTAGGTGGCTATTATCGGCATTTTGTTTGTGATTTCTTAGGTTTGCCTTCACTGATTATAGCTTTAACAAATAATAATGTTCCATTATAGTGGAATGAACAGTGTCTACAACGTTTCGTAGAGCTAAATGGTCACCTTACATCACCACCAATCTTGGGTTTTCTAGAACCAAGAAAAGGGTATGTGGTGTATTGTGATGCATCGGTATCAGGGTTGGGGTGCGTTCTCATGCAAGGGAATCATGTGGTTGCATATGGATCATGAAAGTTGAGAGTGCATGAGAAAAACTATCCAACTCATGATTTGGAATTGGAAGTGGTGGTCCATTCTTTGAACGTGTGGCGTCATTATCTCTTTGATGAGAAATTCACAGTATATACAGATCATAAGTTCATGAAGCACATTTTCTCACAAATGTATTTGAACTTGAGGCAAAGGATAGGGATGGAATATCTCTAGATATTTCATTTTGACTTGATGTACACACCGGGTAAGGGAAATTTGGTGGCAGATTCATTAAGTAGAAAATCATATGCTTAGGTGGTGAAACATGCATCGAACTAGTGGTAGTTGATGTCGGTTATAGCTGTTATGCGATTCGAATATAAAGACCATGGTGATAGAGTGGCCTTTTTCCTGTTTTGTTGATACCTAACTTAGTTGGCCTGGTTAAAGAGGCACATATATCCGATTCTGAGTTTGTGACCATTAGGTAGATACTCAAAGGTGGGGAGACCATTGAGGGTTGGCAACTGAATGGAGATTCAGTTTTGTGTTTTTGGAATCGGATGGTTGTACCATTTTCTTTTCAGGAGGATCTTCTCAGGGCATATCATCATTCTAGGTGGGTTGTTCATCCTGAAATTTAGAAAATGTATAAAGCGTTGAAAGAACAGTTTTGGTGGGCTGGTATGAAAATAAATGTGGCAGATTTTGTTTCAAGATTCTTAACTTGTCAGCAGGTCAAGTTAGAGCATCAGAGGCCAGCAAGAATGTGGCAGTCTTTACAAATCCCTTTTTGGAAGTGGGAGAAAATAATGATGGATTTTTTCACAGGTATCCCATGAACGGTTAGAAATCACAATTCCATTTGGGAGATAGTGGATCAGCTAATGAAGTCAGGCCATTTCATCATGATTTGGGAATCTCATACGGTAGAGGATCTGTCCAAACCCTATATCTGGGAGGTGGTAAAGAGGCATGGTGTTCCAGATTCGATTGTATCTGATAGAGATTCAAGGTTTACATCGTTTTTCTGGAAATGCTTGTAGCAATCCCTAGAGACATAGTTGACTATGAGCACGACGTATCACCCTCAGATGGAAGGTCAATCTGAGAGGACGATACAAACTCTGGAGGATATGTTGTGGTCTTGTGTCATGGATTTTGGTGGCTCATCGGAGGATCAATTGTCGTTTTTTTAGTTCTCATACAATAAATGTTATCAGAAATCCATACATACAGCTTCGTTTGATGCATTTTATGGGAGGCCGTGTCGTTCTCCACTAAGTTGGGTGGAAATGGGTGAGTCCTCGATGGTTGGACCGAGCCTTGTCCAGGAGATAAAGGAGAAGATCAAGTTGAATAGGAATAGAATGGAGATGGCTCAGAGTCGTCTGAAATGTTATGTAGATAAACGTCGATGGTCTTTGTCGTTCGACGTGAGTGATCATGTTTCTTGAGGATCTCTCCTAGGTTAGGACATCATCTGTTTGGGAAGCAGGGAAAGTTTTCTCTGATGTATATTAGTCCTTTTGAAATTCTCGAGTGAGTTGGTGAGGTGACTTATCATTTGGCTTTTCCACCTATGTTCAGTGCGGAACCCAATGTGTTTCATGTGTCAAAATTTAAAAAGTACCAGCTCGATCGTGACTATGTGATTCAATGTGATCATGTTGAACTAGAACCGGATGCTTCGTTGGTGCACGTGCCGGTGTGGGTTTTGGAAAGGAAATAGAAAGTCTCACGTGGTAAAATAATCAGTTTAGTTCATGTTTTGAGGCAATATGGTCAGATTCAGGAGGACACTTGGTAGCGAGAGAAAGAGATGGTCGACCAATGGCCCTAAATCTTTCAGCAAAATATGGGTTCACTACTTTCCAAGTATGGAAAGACAAATGGTGGGGAGAATTTAGTACCACGGTTTGAGGTATGTGGTTTTTTTTATGAATTTTTATGTGTTTAAAGTTCATGGGATGAGGAATGAATTTTTTTATGCATTTTTATGTGTTTAAAGTGCATGGGATGAGTTAGGAAGTGGTTGGGAGAGTTTGGAATGGTTTTGAATGAGATTGAAGGCTTTTCTTCGGGAGCACGGTTTGAGCACGGTTAGTGGAAACTGTGTGGATTCTCCAGAAAACCATGCAGGGGGAGATAGTAGGCTTCTCACAGCCTATGCATGGTTTTCCAAACCGTTCGAGGCAACCATGTAGACCCTTGCTCTCGAGGTAGTAGCTTGCACATGGTTAGCGCACGGTTTTTCAAACTGTGCGGGATAACTGTGCAACCACTTAAAGTTGGGGTTTTTAAATACGAGATCCCTCTTACTTGAACTAAAATGCTTCGAACTTTCCCCCACTCGATCCTCACTTGGGATTTCGGGTTCTCAGGGGTTGAGGGTGATGTCTCACATGTTTTGGAGGAAAATCTAAGAGGTTTCAAGGTGATTTGAAGGTGGTTTCTCCCGGGTAAGTCTCTCCTCTTGGTTTCCTTGTGTTTTCCTCTAGATCTACATCCCTATCTTTCATGGTTTTCTAGATATACACTTGTTGTGTGTAGATATAGGGTTTTGGTTTCCTTGGATGATGATTTTATGGATTAATAATTTTAGCGGAAGGGATCTAGAGAGGTTTCAGTGGTGCGTTCGTTGGATTTGAGGTGTGATTGCTTGTGGTTAATTTCTCAGGAACCCTAAAGGTAGGTGGCTTCTCTCTAGATGCCACTTGGTTAGAGATAGTGGTCTTGGTTACAATTAATTTGGTTGTCTTGAAATTAATTGTGTTTTGATGTGGAAAGATGGTTGGAAATCCATTTGTGGATTTTTTTGAAAAAGGGGTTTTTATGATGAAATGCTATTCTTGTGGATTTTAAAATGGAGATTTTAAAATATAATGCAATGGATGATTTGTGAAATTATTGATGGAAATTTTTTAAAATAAAGATTTGGTTTTATTGGAATTTGGGTTGGCATGGAAAATTATTCTTAATAAATGGGTGATTTATTGAAGTGGATTGATATGAAATGGAATGAGTTGATTGCATGATGTTGTGAGCTTGGTGGGTTTACTCTTGGTTTGTCTTGATTGAAATGTTGTGTGGAAGGGGGAGGAAAGTCTCACTATAAAATGTGATGGATAGTGCTCGGAACAACCACCATGTGGGTAGTGGTCTGGAAGTACCACTAGTTATGAATGGGTGAATGGGTTGGGCGGAAGTCCCACCGTTTTTGGTTATTTTGGTGTGAATGGGTGAACGGGATGGGAGGAACTCCCACGGTTTAGTTGTTTGTTGTGAATTTCTTTACAAGTTGGAATTTTTTTTGCTAGTATTTAAATGATGAAATGGCTTGTGTCATGCTTATTTAGATTTCCCTTGGTTTATTGGTTTCGGTGAGATGGCTTGGTAAGGGTATGATGGCTTATGGAAATGTTTGCACTTGTTATTATTTTATATAAACTTATTTATATAAATTTTCTAACAGTTTTATCCTAGTGGCGTGTGTAGGAAAGTCATTTGGGGAAAACCTACTAAGTATTTGTACTCACCCCCTGCTTTGGCACGTTCGTGTCTTTGTTGATGTTGTGTACTGTGACGTGGGAAATGGTAAGGCATCACCCTCCTTTAGTGGTCCATCATGATGTCTGGGTGGAGCTTTGAGCATGGAGCTTGGTTTTGAGCCATAGAGTTTTCATTAGCATATTTTGGGTATGTTGTTGAGTCTTCCACATAGCACTCTGATATGGTGTTGGTTGTATTGGTTTTGGGTTGTATTGTGGAACAACATGGTTTCCCTTTGGGAATACATGTTGGAATGTTTTGGTTGACATGCATCATTTATTGATTGATAGTGGATGGTTTGGTTGGTTTTTTTTAAGGTAAAATCATTCCCCAATTTGTTCTTGAAGCCCATGGCATTTATTTCCGGCCTTTGGCACCATGGGAACGTCACTTAAGGCCAAGTAACCCTCACCGCCTCCTCAAGCCAATGAGGTAAGGGCGGGGTGTTACAATAATACACCTAAGAGTTCTAATGAAAATAATGACTTGGATGAAGCAGGTAAGCCTATTGAAAACTAGATTTATAGAGGAATAATTGGGATTTTATTGTATTTGACTGCTAGTAGACGAAATATTATGTTAAAAAAATTTATTTGTGATTTATTTAACTCTATATCTAAAGAATATCAATTGAATGTTTCGAAATATATTTTAGGGTATTTAAATGAATAATTTCTCTTCTATTATTTTTTTTAAAAACTTTCAATTTTAATTTAATAATATCTTATGTATATAAAATTGGTGGTTTTAGACTAGATAGGATGTTTACATCATAAAATTTTAATTTTATAAGTAAATCCCCGGTATTATGGTCTAGTAAGAAGCAACAATCTGTTGCATTATCCACTGCAAAATACGAATATATTGATATTGGAAGTTATTATGAACAAGTGTTTTAGGTGAAACACACCTTAATTGATTTTGGATTAAATTATAATAAAATATAAACTAGATGTGATAACACTAGCAATTTCAACAATTCTGTGAATTTGAAAAATCATTCATGAATACATTAGTTAAAATTAAGTCATCTTTTTCAAAGAGATCAACCTCAAAAGGTGATATTTATCAAAACATTATCACTATATAAAATCAATATGAATATATTTTTACTAATTCCATTTATAACGACCAATAATTTACATACATTGTTAATACATCAAAATTAAAGCACACTTATTACAACATATAACAAAACCATGAAAGGACCGTATAGGTATAGTATCTTTAGAAACTGGGAAACATAAACAACTGGCTCATAAAGCATCTGTATTGTATTCCATTTATTTCATCATATCTTGAGTCCCTTTTGGAATATCCTACTTAATAACCTTCTTCCTGACCTGGGGGAAAGAAAACATACAAAAGGGTGAGCTCAAATGCTCAGTAAGGGTAAACGAAAGAAAAATCAATCACATCATATTCATAAGAACATGACAATTTGGAAATCTTACCCTGCAAAAGAGATCATAATTTCATAACATGGAATAAATCATGGTAGTGAAATGTAATCACAATAATCATATCTTAAAACATGAAGCTTTGTTACATACACACATAATCATAGAGAATCATTTCTTATTAGTCATGACCCATTGCCAAGACTATCTTAGTGGACAAAATACATTTCTGAACCGAGTTCATTCCTCGTTTCAGTCCTATTTCGTTGAACCAGTTTAACCTGTCGTTCCAGACATGTCTATATCATGAGATATAAAATCATTAACCAATGCATTGTAGGGATATATAGGTCCCAACCATCGCATAATGATACCATTCTTATGTCTGCCACAAAATCAAAAATCATACATCATTGCATAACCCATGTAATAAAAAAGGGAATCTTAAACATCATGCCATCATAACATAATCCATATAAGATAAAAGGACATCATAAAAATAATTCCATCATAACATAATCAAATAAATGTAAAAATAGGGATAGAAACATAAACCTATATTATCTTAGATGGAAAATAATTTTGATAAAACACCTGAACTCCATTCTCAAGAAAAATAACTTTTCTACTTCAAAAACATTTTTTCATTCTTAACATGACATTTGATTTTAAACTAAAATAAGTTGATTAAAAATAAACTTGAAAACTTTCAAAGGAAGATTATTGGAAATAATTTTTTAAAAATCCATTCATTCCGTATAAGTTAAAAAACATTCTTCTCGTACTTTTGTCAGAAAAGTCAAAAAGTACCTCGTATGAAAAACGAAAACATATTCCTTTCATATCATTTACTAAAAACCCACCGAAAGGTAAAATTGGATATACAATATTTTATAAGGGTATAAATATTACATATTGAGGAAACATGGATGTGGATGATAAATATTCCCCAGTAAATTCTGAAGTATAAACAATCTCAGATAAAAATTGAGATTGCGAGATTTTCCCTTACCTTAGGTATAACTTGGTTCGTAAGTCTCTGAGCCTCCTGTATACTGATTTAAATAATGTCATTGACTTATTCTAGAATCATACTCATTGTTATGATATCATATATGGTCATATTCTTAGCTTCTTATTATTAATATTTCATTGTTACTTGTTATTCGGGTGTTTATTGCTTTTTGTTTTATCCGTGTTTTGTCGAATAAATTATTATTCGTCTCTTTAGGTTATAGATACATCATATCCAGAATGTTATGAGTGTAATATATATCATATTAATTCATTCAATTCATTTATATAATCATTATGCAATGAAGATCATTTATAACGAGTCACATCACATCGTGGAGACGGTATTCCGTACGTACACACGAGTGATGATATCGTTCCCATGATCGTGGAATTGTATTGGAGTTTATGTATACTATTTCAGAATCAATATCACTTTAAATTAATAATATATATTCATTCATTACACCATTATACCCATCCAAGTAAGGTGGTGGTGGAAAATAGATTACACCACGACGTGGAGACGGTATTCCGTACGTACGCACGCGCGGTGATTTCGTTTTCCGTAGGATGGATATATGGTGAAATAGGGTTGTTTCATACTTATAATAACATATCAGTATATTAGTCATACTGATGTTATTACTTCATAATGAAACAACTAAAGAAGATGTAGTGGAAGATGAAATAAAGTTGAAAGAATCGGTAACAGACATTATCTCTTCTTTGAAGACCTTTTTTGAGACCTCCTTTTAGGGCACTAAAATTGGTCTTTGAAGAATACCAGGACCTATAGGATGTTTCTAGGAAAGTGGAGAGGAGAATTTGGCATGGTTTGGCCAATCTTGAAGGATCAATGTGGTGTGAGGAAGAGAGGGATGAGGTTCCCTTTTATAAGGGAGGAGAGGGGCACCTTTAGAAAAATTAAAAATATTATGTTATTATAAAGTCATAATCAGTTTTAAATAGATCCAAATTGATTTATTTCGAAGCTAAGGTTGGGATGGGTCGAAATCCTCTCATCCAATAGAATTTTCACTAGTTTAGGTTACTATTTTAAACTTATTATTTAGATTTAACTTTAAGTTAGATAATTTTACTTGTACCGTGTCTTTTTGTGTTCTTACACTATAAGGTTAATAAACATACCATAACAATCCAAACGAACCCCAAGTTGTTTATTATTAATATATATAACCTTGGGCCGATCCTTAGATTTTTAGGAATAAAATAAAAATTAATAATATAATATTTGTTTTAAAAACTATTTTATGTCAATTTTGAAACTATTTAGTAATTGATTTTTGTGAAACTCATAACAGAATTATTAGTTCGAAAAAAGTTAATTAAATAAATACTAACATGTCATATTAACCTATAAAATTAGTGGAATTCATAAAAAGTCTCAAATTTCATTTATTTGGGTATTTATAACATCACTTACGTCAATATTTCATTAATAAGATAATTATTGCATCATCATTGTGTCATAAATAAATTACATTATTTAATTTCTAAAAGTTACAAATAAAATAGCATTATGTAGTAAATCGTTTTAGCTTTCTAATGAATATTTATAGTCGAATTTAGCTTATGTATATCCCTATATTAAAAATTATTTACTTATTAAACTTTGATTTTAACTTTTTAAACCCTTCTTTAAATAAATTAATAATAAATGTCCTAATCTAATCTATGTGGGCCTAAATGGTAATATTTTATTCCTAAGGTTTTTTATGTTCTAATTACACTTATCCAATAGAATTAGGACATGTTTTAGTGTAGAGACCTGAAGCTTGACGTACATGAACATTACATTACTTTTGCGGAATACTTAGTACATAACAAAAACACACACACAAGGATCGTAATAGTTTAGTGTCTTTGGAATCTCGGAACGTAATCTTCTAATCGTGGTGAAAGATCTTCAATATCTCCCATAAAGATCTTCCTTTTTTTTACCTAAAACCTTTCTTTATATCCTGGGGAAAAGAAAACATAAAAGGGTGAGCTAAAATGCTCAGTAAGGGTAAACAAAATAAATATCAATCACATCATATTTATAAGAACATAACAGTTTGGAAATCATAACCTGCAAAAGAGAGAGCATAATTTCATAACATGGGATAAATCATGGCAGTGAAATGTGATCACAATAATCATAACTTAAAACATGAAACTTTTTGGCATTCACACATAATCATAGAGAATCATTTCTTGTTAGTCAAGACTCATTGCCAAGACTATCTTAGTGGACAAAGTCCCTTTCTGAATCGAGTAACCCTCGTTTCAGTCCTGTTTCACTGAACTGGTATAACCTACCGTTCCAGCCATGTCTATCTCATGAGATATAAAATCTTTACCCAATGCATTGGAGGGAGATATAGGTCCCACCCATCTCATAATGATACCATTCTTATGTGTGCCACAAAATCATAAACCATACATCATAGCATAACCCATGTAATAAAAATGGGATTCTTAAACAACATGACATCATAAAACCATTCATATAAGATAAAGGAATTCATAAACATAATTCCATCACAACATAGTCAAATCAATGTAAAAATATGGATAGAAACATAACCCTTTATTATCTTAGATGGAAAATAATTTTGATAAAACACTTGAAATGAATTCTTGAGGAAAATATCCTTTCTTCTTCAAAATCAATTCCTTTTCAAAAAAACATCATGCAATTTTAAAAGAAAGAGGTTTTATTGAAAGTAGTCATGAAATATTTTGGAGTAAGGTTCATGAAAATAAGGCTTTATAAAACCGTAAAAATCCGTTCGTGCCGTATAACTTAAAAAAAACATTCTTCGTACTTTTGTCGGAAAAGTCAAAAAGTACCTCGTACAAAAAACAAGAAAAGATTCCTTTCATATATTTTACAAAAAACTCACTGAAGGGTAAAATTGGATATAAACTATTGTAGTTGGATGGAAATAATATGACATATTGGGGAAACATGGATGTGGATGATAAAATACACCCCAGTATTTACCAAAGTAAAAACAATCTCGGATAAAAGTGAGATTGTGATATTTCCCTTACCTTAGGTCCGACTTGCTTTGTAAGTGTCCGAACCTCCTGTATAATGATTTAAATCATGTTATTGACTTATTCCAGAATCATATTCATTGTTATTATATCATATATGGTCCACTTGTGACTTTATATTACCTGTTCTTTTGTAAATTCATGTTAAAGTAGCGTTTTGGGTAAAATCGTCTCATTTGTCGTTCGTCTTTTTAACTTGTAATTATTCATATGATTACATAGATCATGATTACTTAATTACAGAATATAAAACATTACTTATATATATATATTCATAATATATAATAAATAATTAAATGGAAAGAAATACACCGTTCATGGAGACGGTAGTCCGTACGTACGCATGAACGCTGTTTTCATTTCCTTATTGAATTGAATGGAATTAAGTATACGACATACATATAAATATAAATAATTCCAGTATCATTATTATGTCATATATTTCATTAGAACTTATTATATATACTTTATAATCATTCATGAATGGTTAATCATTGAGAATGAATCTCATCGCGTCGTGGAGACGGTAGTCCGTACGTGCGCACGAGCGATGATATCGTTCCCATGGTCGTGGAATTGTGTTGAAGTGTATGTATACTATTTCAGTATCAATATCACTTTATAATAATCATATATAGTTACTCATTAAACCATTATACCCATCCTATTAAGGTGGTGGTGGAAAATAGATTACACCACGGCGTGGAGACGGTATTCCGTACGTACGCACGCGCGGTGATTTCCTTTTTTCCGTAGGATGGATAGAAGGTTAATTAGAGTTGTTTCATATTTATAATAACATATCAGTATGTAAGTAATACTGATGTTATTACTTTATCATGAAACAACTAAAGAAGAAGAAGTTGAAGAAGAAATAAATTGAAAAGATCGGTAATGGATATTACCTCTTCTTTGAAACACCTCTTTGAATCCTTCACTTAGGGAACTAAGATTGGTCTTTGAAGAAGACCAGAACCTCTAGGATTATTCTAGGGAAGTGGAGAAGGGATTTTGGAAGAGGTTGGCCGAGCTTGAGTGCTCAAATTGGTGTGAGGAGGAGGGGGAGGAGGTGTCCTTTTATAAGGGAGGAGAGGGGCACCTTAGGAATATCTCAAAATATTATTTTATATTAAAGTCAAAATCGGTTTATAATGGTTCCAAAGGGTCTTATTTCGAAGCTAAAGTGTGGATGGGTCGAAATCCTATCATCCAATAGGATTTATACAAGTTTAGGGTATTATTGTAACCTTATCAATTAGATTTAACTCTAAGTTAAATAATTTGACTTTTACCGTGTCTTTTTGTTTTCTTTCACTATATGGTTAATACACTTACTATAACATGCCAAACGAACCCCAAATTGTTTATTATTAATATATATATCCTTATCTAAGTCATTTGGCCGAACCTTAGATTTTTAGGAATAAAATAACAATTAATAATATAATATATGATTTAAAAACTATTTTGGGTCAATTTTGACACTATTTGATATATGATTTTTTTGAAAGTCATAACAGAATTATATGTTCGAACCAAGTTGATTAAATCAACAATAATATATCATAGTAACCTAGAAAATTATTTGAATTCATAAAAAGTCTAAAATTAAATTCATTTGAGCATTTATAACATCAATTATGTTAATATTTCCTTAAAAAGGGTAATTACTGCATCATCGTTGTGTCATAAATAAATTAATTTATTTAAAGTCTAAAAATTATAAATAAAATATCAATATGTATGAAATCATTTTATCTTTCTGATGAATATTTACAGTCGAATTTATCTTATGTATAACCCTATATTAAAAATGTTTTAGTAAATAAACTTTGATTTTAACTCTTTTAACTCTTCTTTGAATTAAATAATAATAAATGTCCTAATCTAATCCAAGTGGGCCTAAATGATAATATTTTACACTTAAGGTTGTTTTTGGTCGAGATACAGTTGTCCAATAGAATTAGTACATGTGTTAGGGTAATATTAATATCATTTTTACCCTTAATTACCCTATTTACTTTTTACCGTGGTAAATAAAAGTAAAAAGTTACTATTCACCAAAAAATTATTTTCATCTCATTGAACCACATTTTACTTACTGACATCAACCGTGTCTCTCGGATTTTTGAAATTCCATTCACAGAAGCGGTAAAATTATGTTTTATGAAAAATTCAGTTTTTGAACTACCACTTAGTAGTTTCACTATTCATCAAAAATTGATGTTTTTCAGAACAATGCCAAAATTTCATCCTAAGCTATATTTCATATTCCGAATTCAAAAATGAAGTCTATTTTACCAAATTCATAACATAGAAGTTGCATTAATTTTATAATTAAATCCCGCTGTTAAAACAAATAGCGTGTTTTTAAGAAACAATATCTATCAAAAGATTGACACTTGATTATGTCTGGTTTAAATGTGAAATTACATATAATGACCAACATTGTATTAAATTGAAAAAATATATTCTAAATATACTTTAAAACCAATAAAATTAATAATTTATCACTATTAATTATTTCGATTAAAAAAAGTTGTTTTTAATTATAATTTAGTAATTTTCACTATTCATCAGAATATGAAAGTTATCCGAAAAGTACCAAAAATTCACCTTAGGCTAAATTCGATACTCCGAATCCAAAAATAAAGTCCATTTTGAGAGCTAAATTTTCTAAAATTTAAAAAGTGGTTATTACTATTCATAACGGCTAGTTTTAATAATATTTTAATAGCATATCATTGTTTCGTGAAACTCAGTATTACGTACTACACACGCTATCGAGGAAGGTTGCGATTGCGTGTAATGCAAGGAAAGTCAAGGATGCGTGTTGTGCAAGCTCCTTTTTGTGTTGCGTACAACACAAGACATTAGTGAAATTAAAAAGAATATTTTTCATAAAATCTTGGGCTGTTACATTCTACCCCCCTTAAAATGAATTTCGCCCTCGAAATTCGTCGGGGTTATAAATTGTTTACTATTCGAAAGTTTCTTTAATAGAAACCCACATCGTAAAAAGGAATACCAAAACCAATCTTTAAAAACGAAAGTATTAAACGTAACGGTTACCCAAATAAACTAATCACTGGGTTTCCACATAGGTGAAAATATGGATATGGAAGAAAAATCTAACCATCATGTTCTGATGGAGAGTGGTAGAGAACATGGCTATGGAAAATCCAACAATCACAAATCCATAAATTTGTGACGATCTAAGGTACCATCTGTTTCATCAGGTATAAGATCACTAGGACAACATTTTTGGTTTTCAAGATCATTTCCCTAAAGTTGAAAATTTGAATTAGAATAAATACTTTCATTATTTTGGTACAATCTCACTGTTGTTCATGCCTTGAACAATTTCCACTTCATATCATAAATAAATGAAGTTGAATTTGTTATTCGTGACGTGTTAGCAGATCATGTGATAGAATGACGGGTCATTCCATCTGTCTCAAACAAAAGGTTAGAAAAAATTATATACATAGGTCGATCTATAGTGAGATTAATCACATATGGTTCCTAAAATGGACTTATACATCATATATCATACTGCTTAATATAATAAAACTAGTTTATACTAAACAGGGACTTCCTGTAGGCCAGTGGTAGGCGATAAAGGCCAGTCGCACTTCGGTTGTGGGTTTGATTCCCATATCCTTATCCGACGTGATGGGATGTCGCCCGTCCTGCAGGTTGTCCTTTTTCTAAAACTATATTACTTTATCATCCCATCAATAATATCGAGAAAACTTCTATCCTTAAACAATACTAACTTTTGTCCATTCCAATCTTTAGGCGTATCCATAATACTGCAGTCCACTCTCATAACATAGTGAAAACGATTACCAGAGATTTAATACCATCGTTGATCCCCATATATCATAAGATATGTTTTTTTGGTCACATTCCAAACATTCAAAGTCCATAATCATGTATTCTCTTGAATACCTTAGTGAAAACATGAATGCAGTTTAAAGTTAACACTTTCCACATACCAAAATCCTCAAAGTTCTATATACTCAAACCATGATATCACTTAGTCCTTATATCAATCATGAGCTCATGAATACTATTAAACATTTCGTTTTCTCGTTTTCCCTTCATTATGTGCATATCATCTTATTTCCAAAAATATCTGAATAACCTTTCATGGATACTGGTAGCATTAATCACACACTTTCAAAACTCAAGGAAAGACATCAATGTATCAATCCTTAGATGTCTCTTTATTCCATAGTACCATGAGATTATTTATACAACATTACACTTGATAAACATGTAATCATTCCACTACCTTCTTAAACCATTGACCGAGCTTCAACAATTCTTTCATCTCACATATCATTTGTAGTCTCTTCATCATCATCAACATAAATACTACCCATACGACCATACTGATTCTCTTCATGAGACATTCCCTTAGGTCATTAGTTTTCATAATGCCCGTACATTCCACATTTAAAACATTTAACCATTGTTGATTTCGTAGAAATACCATTATCCTCATCCCTGGTGTTAACTGAACCGTTTCCTTTGCACTTACTAGCTTTGTGTCCTTCTTTTCCACACCCAAAGCATCTTCCAGTTCCTTTGAAACATTCTCCTTGATGCCTCTTCCCACATGATTTACATAGGGAAAATTGAACTTTCTTTCCTCTATGATCATCATGAAACTCCATCTTTCTCTTGTTAGCCGAGTCAGGAAACTTACCAAATTTTACTTTATTGATCATATTATGAGATTGCTGATTCGGAATAATAATGATGTTTGGACTTCCAAATCCCATTTCATTATGAAGAATATCATTCCATTGTCCATCATATCCTCCATTATCGTGAATCATCTTGTTTCCAACCATTTTCTAAAACCCAAAAAAAATAGTGTGAGAGGCAAAAATCATGCTAGGGAAAACAACATAATAAAGGGGAAGTACCTTCAATATCTAACATCTTAGGTTTAATTCTATGATCGTTAGCGTATTTCTAGTACTATAACCTATACGTATACTTAACCTTAGGGACATCCCTAGACATACCGTAGAAATATCTCTAGGGATCTCACTAACGTTTTTGCATCCTAGTTTACAAAGGTTGACTAAACCTTTCCTCTGATACCAACTGTAGAGACCTGAAGCTTGACGTACATGAACATTACATTACTTTTGCGGAATACTTAGTACATAACAAAAACACACACACATGGATCGTAATAGTTTAGTGTCTTTGGAATCTCGGAACGTAATCTTCTAATCGTGGTGAAAGATCTTCAATATCTCCCATAAAGATCTTCCTTTTTTTTTACCTAAAACCTTTCTTTATATCCTGGGGAAAAGAAAACATAAAAGGGTGAGCTAAAATGCTCAGTAAGGGTAAACAAAATAAATATCAATCACATCATATTTAAAAGAACATAACATTTTGGAAATCATAACCTGCAAAAGAGAGAGAATAATTTCATAACATGGGATAAATCATGGCAGTGAAATGTAATCACAATAATCATAACTTAAAACATGAAACTTTGTGGCATTCACACATAATCATAGAGAATCATTTCTTGTTAGTCAAGACTCATTGCCAAGACTATCTTAGTGGACAAAGTCCCTTTCTGAATCGAGTAACCCTCGTTTCAGTCCTGTTTCACTGAACCGGTATAACCTACCGTTCCAGCCATGTCTATCTCATGAGATATAAAATCTTTACCCAATGCATTGGAGGGAGATTTAGGTCCCACCCATCTCATAATGATACCATTCTTATGTGTGCCACAAAATCATAAACCATACATCATAGCATAACCCATGTAATAAAAATGGGATTCTTAAACAACATGACATCATAAAACCATTCATATAAGATAAAGGAATTCATAAACATAATTCCATCACAACATAGTCAAATAAATGTAAAAATATGCATAGAAACATAACCCTTTATTATCTTAGATGGAAAATAATTTTGATAAAACACTTGAAATGAATTCTTGAGGAAAATATCCTTTCTTCTTCAAAATAAATTCCGTTTCAAAAAACATCATTCAATTTTAAAAGAAAGAGGTTTTATTGAAAGTAGTCATGAAATATTTTGGAGTAAGGTTCATGAAAATAAGGGTTTATAAAACCGTAAAAATACGTTCGTGCCGTATAAGTTAAAAAACATTCTTCGTACTTTTGTCGGAAAAGTCAAAAAGTACCTCGTACAAAAAACAAGAAAAGATTCCTTTCATATATTTTACTAAAAACTCACCGAAGGGTAAAATTGGATATAAACTATTGTAGGTGGATGGAAATAATATGACATATTGGGGAAACATGGATGTGGATGATAAAATACACCCCAGTATTTACCAAAGTAAAAACAATCTCGGATAAAAGTGAGATTGTGATATTTCCCTTACCTTAGGTCCGACTTGCTTTGTAAGTGTCCGAACCTCCTGTATAATGATTTAAATCATGTTATTGACTTATTCCAGAATCATATTCATTGTTATTATATCATATATGGTCCACTTGTGACTTTATATTACCTGTTCTTTTGTAAATTCATGTTAAAGTAGCGTTTTGGGTAAAATCGTCTCATTTGTCGTTCGTCTTTTTAACTTGTAATTATTCATATGATTACATAGATCATGATTACTTAATTACAGAATATAAAACATTACTTATATATATATATATATATTCATAATATATAATAAATCAGTAAATGGAAAGAAATACACCGTTCATGGAGACGGTAGTCCGTACGTACGCATGAATGCTGTTTTCGTTTCCTTATTGAATTGAATGGAATTAAGTAGATGACATGCATATAAATATAAATAATTCCAGTATCATTATTATGTCATATATTTCATTAGAACTTATTATATATACTTTATAATCATTCATGAATGGTTAATCATTGAGAATGAATCTCATCGCGTCGTGGAGACGGTAGTCCGTACGTACGCACGAGCGATGATATCGTTCCCATGGTCGTGGAATTGTGTTGAAGTGTATGTATACTATTTCAGTATCAATATCACTTTATAATAATCATATATAGTTACTCATTAAACCATTATACCCATCCTATTAAGGTGGTGGTGGAAAATAGATTACACCACGGCGTGGAGACGGTATTCCGTACGTACGCACGTGCGGTGATTTCCTTTTTTCCGTAGGATGGATAGAAGGTTAATTAGAGTTGTTTCATATTTATAATAACATATCAGTATGTAAGTAATACTGATGTTGTTACTTTATCATGAAACAACTAAAGAAGAAGAAGTTGAAGAAGAAATAAATTGAAAAGATCGGTAATGGATATTACCTCTTCTTTGAAACGCCTCTTTGAATCCTTCACTTAGGGAACTAAGATTGGTCTTTGAAGAAGACCAGAACCTCTAGGATTATTCTAGTGAAGTGGAGAAGGGATTTTGGAAGAGGTTGGCCGAGCTTGAGTGCTCAAATTGGTGTGAGGAGGAGGGGGAGGAGGTGTCCTTTTATAAGGGAGGAGAGGGGCACCTTAGGAATATCTCAAAATATTATTTTATATTAAAGTCAAAATCGGTTTATAATGGTTCCAAAGGGTCTTATTTCGAATCTAAAGTGGGTATGGGTCGAAATCCTATCATCCAATAGGATTTAGACAAGTTTAGGGTATTATTGTAACCTTATCAATTAGATTTAACTCTAAGTTAAATAATTTGACTTTTACCGTGTCTTTTTGTTTTCTTTCACTATATGGTTAATACACTTACTATAACATGCCAAACGAACCCCAAATTGTTTATTATTAATATATATATCCTTATCTAAGTCATTTGGCCGAACCTTAGATTTTTAGGAATAAAATAACAATTAATAATATAATATTTGATTTAAAAACTATTTTGTGTCAATTTTGACACTATTTGATATATGATTTTTGTGAAAGTCATAACAGAATTATATGTTCTAACCAAGTTTATTAAATCAACACTAATATATCATAGTAACCTAGAAAATTATTGGAATTCATAAAAAGTCTAAAATTAAATTCATTTGAGCATTTATAACATCAATTATGTTAATATTTCCTTAAAAAGGGTAATTACTACATCATCATTGTGTCATAAATAAATTAATTTATTTAAAGTCTAAAAATTATAAATAAAATATCATTATGTAATAAATCTTTTTATCTTTCTAATGAATATTTACAGTCGAATTTATCTTATGTATAACCCTATATTAAAAATGTTTTAGTAAATAAACTTTGATTTTAACTCTTTTAACTCTTCTTTGAATTAAATAATAATAAATGTCCTAATCTAATCCAAGTGGGCCTAAATGATAATATTTTACACTTAAGGTTGTTTTTGGTCGAGATACACTTGTCCAATAGAATTAGGACATGTGTTAGGGTAATATTAATATCATTTTTACCCTTAATTACCCTATTTACTTTTTACCGTGGTAAATAAAAGTAAAAAGTTACTATTCACCAAAAAATTATTTTCATCTCATTGAACCACATTTTACTTACTGACATCAACCGTGTCTCTCGGATTTTTGAAATTCCATTCACAGAAGCGGTAAAATTAAGTTTTATGAAAAATTCAGTTTTTTAACTACCACTTAGTAGTTTCACTATTCATCAAAAATTGATGTTTTTCAGAACAATGCCAAAATTTCATCCTAAGCTATATTTCATATTCCGAATTCAAAAATGAAGTCTATTTTACCAAATTCATAACATAGAAGTTGCATTAATTTTATAATTAAATCCCGCTGTTAAAACAAATAGCGTGTTTTTAAGAAACAATATCTATCAAAAGATTGACACTTGATTATGTCTGGTTTAAATGTGAAATTACATATAATGACCAACATTGTATTAAATTGAAAAAATATATTCTAAATATACTTTAAAACCACTAAAATTAATAATTTATCACTATTAATTATTTCGATTAAAAAAAGTTGTTTTTAATTATAATTTTGTAATTTTCACTATTCATCAGAATATGAAAGTTATCCGAAAAGTACCAAAATTTCACCTTAGGCTAAATTCAATACTCCGAATCCAAAAATAAAGTCCATTTTGAGAGCTAAATTTTCTAAAATTTAAAAAGTGGTTATTACTATTCATAACGGCTAGTTTTATTAATATTTTAATAGCATATCATTGTTTCGTGAAACTCAGTATTACGTACTACACACGCTATCGAGGAAGGTTGCGATTGCGTGTAATGCAAGGCAAGTCAAGGATGCGTGTTCTGCAAGCTCCTTTTTGTGTTGCGTACAACACAAGACATTAGTGAAATTAAAAAGAATATTTTTCATAAAATCTTGGGCTGTTACATTTAGGGTAATAATAATATCATTTTTACCCTTAATTACCTTATTTAATTTTAACTGTGGTAAATAAAAGTAAAAAGTTACTATTCACCAAAAATTATTTTCATCTCATTGAACCACATTTTACTTACTGGCATCAACCATGTCTCTTGGATTTTTTAAATTCCACTCACAGAAGCGGCAAAATTATGTTTTATGTAAATTTGCAAATTCTCCTAGGAGGTGGGTAAAAGACGGTGAAATGTTCAATAAACTTTTTATATATCTAAAATTATAATAAAATTACTCCAATGAATTACATTGAACTTATATAGGTATTATGTATAAATTTTTACCTAAAATAAATTTAAATAAAATAAATAATTATTTAAATAAAATGTCAGTTTTTAAATAGAAACCCAGTGTTTTCACTATTCATCAAAAAATGAAAGTTTCTCGAAAAATACCAAAAGTTCACCCTAGGCTAATTTCGATATTCTGAATCCAAAAATGAAGTCCATTTTGAAAAATAAAATTTACCAAATTTCAAAAAGTGGTTATTACTATTCATAACATCAAGTTCTAATAATATTTTTATAGCATATCAATGTTTAGTGAAACTCGGTATTGCGTACGACGCAAGCTATCGAGGAAGGTCACGATTGCATGTAAAGTAAGACAAGCTGGTGTTGTGTGGAGTGAAAGATTCCTTTGATGGTTTATATAACATAAAAACAAAATATTTCTCATAAAAGTCTCAGGTGTTACATTCTACCCCCCTTAAAATGAATTTTTCCCTCGAAATTCGTCACTTTGTAACAAAAAGATGCGGATACCTCTCCCTCATCATATCCTCAAGCTCCGATGTAGCTTCTTCTAATTGGTGGTTCCTCCATAAAACTTTCACCAAGAAAGTGGTCTTGTTCTGTTGGACTTTTTCACTACGATCGAGAATCTCTATCGGTTGTTTTTCATAAGAAAGATCATGTTCCAGTGGTACAACTTCTGAGCTAAGTACATGTGAAGGATCAGGTATGTACTTTCTCAGGAGAGATACACGGAACACATCGTGAACTTGAGAGAGATTCGGTGGAAGCGCCAATCGGTAAGCTACCTTCCCAGCATGATCCAGTATTTTGAAAGTACTGATATACCTAGGGCTCAAATTTACCTCCTTTCCAAATCTCATTACTCTCTACCAAGGAGATATTCATAAGAACACATTATCTCCCACTTCAAACTATAAGTCTTTTCTTCAGTTATCGGCAATAACTTTTTTGTCGACTTTGAGCTGCTCTTATGTGTTGTTGAATAGATCAGACCTTTTCTGCTATCTCATCAACAAGATCAGGTCCTAATAGCTTTCTTTCCCCAACTTCATCCCAACAAGTTGGAGTCCTGCATTTCTTTCTATAGAGAGCTTCATAAGGAGCCATCTGAATTCTGGAGTGAAAGCTATTATTATAAGAAAATTCCACCAAAGGTAGGTGTTGATCCCAACCACCTTTGAAATCCATAGAGCAAGCTCTGAACATATCTTCTAGAGTTTGAATTGTCCTCTCAGACTGACTATCTATCTGAGGATGATAAGTTGTGCTGAAACTCAACTTTGTATCCAGAGTATGCTGATGAATTCACCAGAACTTTGAGGTAAACCTCGGATCCCAATCAGATATAATAGAAAGTGGTAATCCATGCAGTCTTACCAATTCCTTTCCATATATCCTGGCAAGCTGATCCAAAGAGAAATCCTCTCTAATACCAATGAAGTGTGCAGACATGGAAGAAGATCAACTATGACCCAGATAACATTATTTAATTTGGATGTTTTAGGAAGTCCGGTGACAAATTCTATAGTGATGTTTTCCCATTTACATTCAGGTATGGGTAATGGTTGTAACATTCCCTTAGACTTCTGTCTCTCAGCTTTAACTTACTGACAAACCAAGAATCGAGAGACATATTCAGCAACATCTCTTTGCATGCCATCCCACTAGAAGTACTCTTTCAGGTCTTTATACATCTTCGTGCTTACATGATGAATAGATAATGAAGAACTATGAGCCTCATCCAGTAGCTCCTTCTTTAATTTGGGGATGGGCGGAACACGAACCTGATTCCTGAACTTTATTATCCCATCACAATCGAGGTTGAATTCAGGAACATTTCTTACCTTCTTTTGTAACTCTACATCTTCTTTTTGTGCCTCTTTAATCATAACATGTATAGATGGTTGAACATACATTTGAGAAAGATATGCATTTTTCCCTTTCATTATAATTCCAAGATCCATCCTTTGTAAATCCATAAATATTGGATCTTTTTTGATCCTCATCATGGATAAACTGGCATGGTCTTATCGACTTAATGCATCTGCCACCTTGTTTGCTTTCCCAGGGTGGTAATGAATTGAGTAGTCATAATCCTTAATCAGCTCCAACCATCTTCTTTGGCGCATATTCAGCTCCTTTTGTGTGAAAATATACTTTAAACTTTTATGATCAGTATAAATGTCACACATTTCTCCATAAAGATAATGCCTCCAAATCTCTAATGCAATGATTACTACAGCTAACTCCAAATCATGAGTTGGGAAATTTTTCTCATGTATTTTCAATTATCATGAGTCATAAGATATCATCGTATAATTTTGCATAAGAACACACCCCAATACCTTTTTGGATTCATAATTGTAGATCACAAACCTATCTCCACTACAAGGCAGTGTGAGCACATGTGCACTGAATAACCTTCTTTTCAACTCCTTGAAATTCTCTTCACATTCCTCCGTCCAAACAAACTTAACTCCTTTCCGAGTCAACTTGGTGAGTGGATTAGATAATCCTGAGAAATCTTCCACAAAACGTTGATAATATCCATCCAAACCAAGAAAACTTCGGATCTTAGTTACTGTTGTTGGTCTTCATCATCTTTTGATAACCTCTATTTTTGCTGGATCCACAGATATCCCATCTTTTGAGATTATGTGACCGAAAAATGAAAATTTTTGAAGCCAAAATTCACACTTGGTAAATTTGGCATAAAGCTTATCCTTTTTTAGGGTCTTCAATATAATTCTCAATTGATCTTCATGTTCTTCCTTTCTCTTTGAATATACAAGAATATCGTCTATAAAGACTACCAAAAACTAGTCAAGATAGTCTCTAAAGACTCTATGCATTAGATCCATGAAGATAGCAGGGGCATTAGTAAGACCAAATGGCATCACTATAAATTCATAGTTTCCATACCATGTACGGAAAGTTGTCTTTGGTATATCCTCCCTTTTGACCCTTAATTGATGATGCCCTGAATGGAGATAGATCTTGAAAAAGTATTGAGCTTCGCGTAGTTGGTCAAATAGGTCATCAATGCGTGGGAGAGGATATTTGTTCTTGATAGTGATCTTGTTATGTTCTCGATAATCAATGCAGAGTCTCATTGATCCATCTTTCTTCTTAACAAACAGAACAGCTGCTCCCCAAGGTGACGCACTAGGGAATATGAACCCTTTATCAAGATTCTCTTGGAGTTTCTTCTTCAATTCCTGTAACTCAATTGGGTCCATTCTATAAGGTGTCTTTGAAATAGGTAAAGCACCCAGTACGAGTTCTATTGAAAACCCAACTTCGCGATTTGGTGGAAGACCCAGAAATTCCTCCGGAAAGACATCGTCCAACTCCTGTACAATGGGTATATTCTTAATCGTGAGTTTCTCACCAACCATTTGAGATAAATGACCTTCATTTAGTGGAATCAAGACCCATAAGATGGATGAAATTTCCACTGGAAGGTTATGTTCATCATTTCATCAATAGACGATCATAGATTGATCTGGAATATGAATTGTGACTTCCCTTCTTTGGCAATTGATATGAGCTCCATATAGAGAAATCCAATCCATGCCAAGAATCACATCAAATTCCATTATAGGAAGGATCACAAGATTTGCAGGAATCACTTTCCCACAAACTTCAATCGGAGAAGAATTATAAACTTTTGATCCGGCTGTTGTGCCATTAGGGGTTGTCACAGCTAACTCAAAATCTAATTGTTGAGGTAATATGGTGATACCCTTAGAAAATTCTTCAGAAATAAAGGAGTGGGTGGATCCATAGTCAAATAAAACATTTGCTACTTTAGATTGGATGGTAAGTGTACCTTTCACCACTTCGTTATCGTACTCCACATCGCTGATAGAAATTGCATGTGACATTCCTTTTTCTTTAGCCTTAAGTTTTTGTTGACGTCGACCATCATCAGCAACCCTTAGATTAGGGCATTGAATGGAATAATGCCCCATTTCCTTTCACTTGTAACATTGAAGTGTAGGAGGTGAACTCTGTGTATCATTTTCATTGTTCGCATCACTAGACATATTCTTTCCATCATTGCGGCATTCAAATTCCTGATGACCTTACATTCCACATTTGAAACATTTACTTGTCCCTTTAAGACAACTCCCTCCTTGTTTCCTTCCACACTTTGAGAAAAAGGGAAAACTCATCTTCCTTTCAGGGGGCTCTTTAGATTTTCCTTTGAATTCCATTTTCCTCTTCTTATCAAACCCATATGACTGATGGGTTACTCCAATATCCATCTCAACTTTGAGAGTACATCGAATGATTTCCTCATAGCTATTCAAGTCCCTTATGGCTAACGCCCTTAGAAGACTTGGTATTAAGCCACTAACGAATCGATCGATCTTACTCTCATGTTGGATAATAATACCAGAAGCATACCTTGAAAGTCTTGTAAAATTTTCTTCATAGGTACTAACAGATTCATCATCCTTTTGATTTAGTTCAAGAAACTCCTTCTCCATATTTGTTCAAAGAATACAAGGGAAGTACTTATTGAAAAATATGTTCTTGAACTTGTCCCATTCCATGGACACAATTTCATCTCTTGGCCTCGTATTCTTGATAAGATTCCACCATTGATCAGCATCACCTTCCAAACGATACACTACTAAGATGACTTTATCATATTCAGAACATTGAAGAACTAAAAATACCTTTTCAGTAGTACTGATCCATTTTTAAGCAACTAATGGATCAGTATACCCGCTAAATGAAGGTGGACACTCTCTCATGAAGGTTTCAACAGAATGTTGCTCTTTCCTTTGCTCTTTTGGATGTCCTGCATGATTCATAGCTTGAGAAAGTTTTGTGATCATGGCTACAAGATTTTGCATTCCAACTCCCATAACGTTTGGTTTCCTAGGGGCACAATCATTGCTTTGCCCGTCGCATTCCGCATTAACACGGTTCCTTAGGGTTCCATCCATTGACTAAAACCAAGAAGAATAGTGTGAGCAACACTAATTATTAATAGGAAAACCACATAATCAAGAATAAAATTTCACACTTATGGTCTTATCCTAGTTTATTCATGTCCATTTATAAAACACTAAGATTGTGTTCTATTCTTAGACTTATCCTTAGGATTCTTACTAAGGATTTCATGTCCTAGTTTCCAACGGTTGACTATACCTTTCCTCTGATACCAAATATAATGACCCATACATTACATACATTTTTAATACTTCAAAATTGAAGCACACTTATTACAACATATAACAAAACTGTGAAAGGACCGTATAGGTATAGTGTCTTTAGAAACTGGGAAACATAAACAACTGGTTCATAAAGAACCTACATTATCTCCCATTTATTTCATCATATATAGAGTCCCTTTTGGCATATCCTACTTAATAACATTCTTCCTGACCTAGGGGAAAGAAAACATACAAAAGGGTGAGCTCAAATGCTCAGTAAGGGTAAACAAAAGAAAAATCAATCACATCATATTCATAAGAACATGACAATTTAGAAATATTACCCTGCAAAAGAGATCATAATTCCATAACATGGGATAAATCATGGTAGTGAAATGTAATCACAATAATCATAACTTAAAACATGAACCTTTTTGGCATAAACACATAATCATAGAGAATCATTTCTTATTAGTCAAGACTCATTTCCAAGACTATCTTAGTGGAAAAAGTCCATTTCTGAACCGAGTTCATTCCTCTTTTCAGTCCTATTTCACTGAACCGGTTTAACTTGCTGTTCCAGCCATGTCTATCTCATGAGATATAAAATCTTTACCCAATGCATTGTAGGGAGATATAGTTCCCACACACCTCATAATTATACCATTCTTATGTGTCCCACAAAATCAAAAATCATACATCATTGCATAACCCATGTAATAAAAATGGGAATCTTAAACATAATGTCATCATAACATAATCCATATAAGATAAAAGGACATCATAAAAATAATTCCATCATAAAATAATCAAATAAATGTAAAAATAGGGATAGAAACATAACCCAATATTATCTTTTATGGAAAATAATTTTGATAAAATACTTGAACTCCATTCTCAAGGAAAATATCCTTTCTACTTCAAAAACATTTTTCCTTTCTTAACATTTCATTCAATTTTAAACTAAAAGAATTGATTAAAAATAAACTTGAAAATTTGTAAAGGAATCTTCTTTGAAATAATGTTTTAAAAATCCATTCATTCCGTATAATTTAAAAAACATTCTTCTCATACTTTTGTCGGAAAAGTCAAAAAGTACCTCGTAAAAAAAACTACAAAAGATTCCTTTCATATAAAATACTAAAAACTCACCAAAGGGTAAAATTGTATATAAAATATTGTATAAGGATATAAATATTACATATTGAGGAAACATGGATGTGGATGATAAATATTCCCCAGTAAATTCTGAAGTATAAACAATCTCGGATAAAAATTGAGATTGCGAGATTTTCCCATACCATAGGTCTGATTTGCTTCGTAAGTGTATGAACCTACTGTATAATGATTTAAATAATTTCGTTGAATTATTACAGAATCATACTCATTGTTATGATATCATATATAATCATATTATTAGCTTCTTATTAGTAGTATTTCATTGTTACTTGTTATTCGGGTGTTTATTTCATTTTGTTCTTATGCGTGTTTTGTCGAATAAATTCTTATTATTCTCTTTAGGATATAGATAACTCATTTACAAAATGGTATTAGTGTAATATATATCATATTAATTCATTAAATTCATTTATATAATCATTATGCAATGAAGATCATTTAGAACGAGTCGCATCACATCGTGGAGACGGTATTCCGTACGTACGCACGAGCAATGATATCGTTCCCATGATCGTGGATTTGTATTGGAGTGTATGTATACTATTTAAGAATCAATACCACTTTACAATAATCATATATATTCATTATTTTCACCATTATACACATCCAAGTAAGGTTGTGGTGGAAAATAGATTACACCACGACGTGGAGACGATATTCCGTACGTACGCACGCGCGGTGATTTCGTTTTCCGTAGGATGGATATATGGTGAAATAGTGTTGTTTCATACTTATAATAACATATCAGTATATGATTGATACTGATGTTATTACTTCATAATGAAACAACTAAAGAAGAATAAGTGGAAGAATAAATAAAGTTGAAAGAATCGGTAACGGACATTACCTCTTCTTTGAAGCGCTTCTTTGAGACCTCCTTTTAGGGAACTAAAATTGGTCTTTGAAGAAGACCAGGACCTCTAGTATGTTTCTAGAAAAGTGGAGAGGAGAATTTGGCAGGGTTTGGCAGAGCTTGAAGGCCCAACGTGGTGTGAGGAAGAGAGGGAGGAGGTTCCCTTTCATAAGGGAGGAGAGGGTCACCTTTGGAAGAACAAAAAATATTATTTTATTATAAAGTCATATTCGGTTTTAAATAGATTCAAATTGATTTATTTCGAAGCTAAGGTGGGGATGGGTCGAAATAATCTCATCCAATAGAATTTGGACAAGTTTAGTTTACTATTTTAACCTTATCATTTAGATTTAACTTTAAGCTAGATAATTTTACTTTTACCGTGTCTTTTTGTGTTCTTACACTATAAGGTTAATAATCTTACTATAACAAGCCAAACGAATCCCAAGTTGTTTATTATTAATATATATAACCTTATCTAAGTCATTTGGACTAACCTTATATTTTTAGGAATAAAATAACCATTAATAATATAATAATTGTTTTAAAAACTATTTTATGTCAATTTTGACACTATTTAGTAATTGAATTTTGTGAAAATCATAACAGAATGATTAGTTCGAACAAAGTTAATTAAATAAATATTAACATGTAATATTAACCTAGAAAAATAGTTTAATTCATAAAACGTCTCAAATTACATTTATTTGGTTATTTATGACATCAATTATGTCAATATGTCATTAATAAGATAATTACTCCATCCTTTTTGTGTCATAAATAAATTAAATTATATAATTTCTAAAAATTACAAATAAAATATAATTATGTGGGAAATCTTTTTATCTTTATAATGAATATTTATAGTCTAATTTATCTTATGTATAACCTTATATTAAAATTTATTTACTTATTAAACCATGATTTTAACTATTTTAACCCTTCTTTAAATAAATTAATAATAAATGTCCTAATCTAATCCAAGTGGGCCTAAATGGTCATATTTTATTCCTAAGGTTTTTTTGGTCGACTTACACTTATAAAATATAATTAGGACATGTGTTAGGGTAATAATAATATCATTTATACCCTTAATTACCCTATTTACTTTTAACCGTGGTAAATAAAAGTAAAAAGTTACTATTCACCAAAAAATTATTTTCATCTCATTGAACCACATTTTACTTACTAATATAAACCGTGTCTCTCAGATTTTTGAAATTCCACTCACAGAAGCGGTAAAATTAGGTTTTATGTAAATTTGCAAATTCTCCTAGGAGGTGGGTAAAAGACTGTGAAAAGTTCAATTAAATATTTATATATCTAAAATTATTATAAAATTACTCCAATAAATTACATTGAACTTATATAGGTATTATATATCAATTTTGACCTAAAATAAATTTAAATAAAATAAATAATTATTTAAATAAAAAGTCGGGTTTTAAATAGTAACCCAGTGTTTTCACTATTAATCAAAAATTGAAAGTTTCCAGAAAAATATCAAAATTTCACCCTAGGCTAATTTCGATATTCCGAATCCAAAAATGAAGTCCATTTTGAAAAATAAAATTTACAAAATTTCAAAAAGTGTTTATTACTATTCATAACGGCTAGTTTTATTAATATTTTAATAGCATATCGTTGTTTAGTGAAACTCAGTATTGCGTACGATGCACGCTATCGAGGAAGGTGGCGATTGCGTATAAATCAAGCCAAGCTAGTGTTGTGTGTAGTGAAATATTCCTTTGACAATTTATATAACATAAAAAAGAAAATATTTCTCATAAAATTCTCGGGTGTTACACCCTTAGTGTGAAAAATTGGATTTTATTAAAATATAACTGGTTTTATTTGTTTTTAAATAAATTTAAAATGTCTTAATTTATTCTTATTTAAATTTATTTGTATTTTTTATTCTATATATTATTAGTGAAATTTAATTTAAATGTTCTATTTTTTTTAATAATTAAATAAAAAATAACTCATATTCATTTGTTCTAAGTATTTAAGAATTGAAAATAAAAATTTCTTTATTTTATTCAATTTCATCATTTATGTTATTTATTTATGGTTCTAAAGTAACCCTAAACCAAAATATCATACGTAAGAACAATGATATTCAGGTATATGACCGATTAAAAATTGGATCTAAACCTAGGTTTTATTCGCGTATGTACACTACCTTTGAATACAAACCATCATCTCTAACCTCTTGATCCATTTTTGACCTTCAACTAGTTTGTTTAAAATAGGAATGTCAAATAGTGGTGATTATGGAAGCACTTTCTCATCTAGGAAATTCAATTATAGTTATAGAATAGATATTATGGGAAAATCCATAGATATGGGATGGCTGAAGAAAAATAAAATGGTGTTAATAAAGTGATTTAATTTAAAGGTTGGGATTTAGTGTTTTTTGAGAAGTCATGTATAATTTTTGAGGTAAAAGTTAATGATTTTTTATGAATTGCGAGTTTCATTTCTATCAAAGAGAGGATGTAATATCATATAATGTTAAAGGAGAGATTGTGGTAGTATCTTCTATTGAGATTTCTAAAATATTTCATTATCCCTATGTAGGTGATTTTTCTTTTAGTTTGACACTTATTTGGACAATTCCAGTAGTTTTAATAGATGTCTTTATGTCTTTGTTTAGAACCTCTGTTTTTTAGTAGAAACTAGAGAATAGAAAGACTATTGAATTGAAGTCTTTTGTATGTTTTCAGAAACTGGAATAGCATACAGATAATGGTAAATAGAGAATGTTCTTTTTGAGAATAAATTTTTGATCTACATATTGATTAGTAATTTAATGTTATGTTTTCCATGATAAATGATTAGATTATTACCTTATTAATGTGAATGGAAAAGGGATGTTAAACTACTGTCTTTTTTGTATATTAACTTATTTAGTTTTGAAGAAAATAGAAGTATATTAAAATGAAAATGATGTTGTAAAATGACATAAATGTAATACCCTGGTTTCGTTTTTCTTAAATAAGATTGGATATTTCAAGGACTCTTCCTTGACCTCTTTGTGGATAGTTGGTCCGGAATGTATGACTCTGGGGAGTCATCATAAACTCACTACATGGTAATGAAACACCTATCAAGATAGTTCCTATTATTGGAGTAGAAGAGATAGAATCGATCATAAGTGAAACATTAGTTCCATTTATCAATCCTGTAGTTGGTGAGTCCATCCTTACTTAAGAGGATGTGGTATCCCCAAATAAAGATGATGTTTAGGCCACTAGTGAATCCATTGGTGATGTTTTTGGTGAATTGTTTTTTCGATCAAAATAAAATCCGAGAGTAGATGTATTTGTTGAGAAAAATGGTAATATTTACGAAGAAAATTAATCTCAGACTAATACTATAAGGTCTAAAGTTCATAGAAAGCCAAAATAAATATAGTTTTATGAATAAAATGATAAAAATATTTCTGAATATCATTTTTATAGAAGAATGGATGTTTTCATGGATATGAAAACTTAAAAGAGTTCACATATATAATCGGTGACATCTTCTCTCTCGCCTGCTCATGATGTTGATCATTCAGTTAGAAAGATATCAGAAAGTATAGAGAAGGAAGTGTTTTCTAATAAATTACTTTCATAGTTGACAAGTGATGAGATGATTGTTATGGTTCAAAAGTAGATATATGTGCTTGAAAATATGATATTAGAGAGCTTCAATATTCTTAGGTCTCTAAATTGTATTTTAATAAATTAGTTGTAATGGTGACTACTCAGTCATCATGAATCAATAGTCTTGGGGTAGATCCCCATATTCCATAGGAAGGTTCAAGTGTAATTTCTATGGAACATAAAGAACTTAATTTATTAATTAGTTACAAGAAAGAAAATTTTCTAACAAAGGTAGGGTTTGGTGAGCTTTGATCTTTAGTTCCATCTAAAAATATGATATCTTAAGATTCATTATCAGTGTAATGAAGTTTTTATAATGAAGTGGATGATGAAATAATATCATTTAGGGATAAATTGCAGGAGACTGAATATAATCTAAGAAGTGTTGTTTTAAGTTAGTTTGATATCATAAATGAGTTTCAACCCTTAGCTAACTCTCCTATGGTATCACCAAACATTTATATTTATCATAATAAATTTTATTAGATAATGTCATATTTATGTTCTATTTTGTCTTAGATACAGTGTCCCAAAGATGATATTCTCTCTCAAGTATTAATAAATGAAATGAAAAAGGATCTTGGTGTACATTATATCAGCATACAAGAAGTGATTCATAACGTTATTATTATCTTAGGTTGATATATGAATAAACATGTTTGTTGTATTTAAAATAATATTTGAGATATATAAAAATAAAATTTTTATGTTCCAAAAAATCAAGATATAAAATTTATCGTATCTCTAGAAGTTATCAATAAAAACCATACACTCTTTTTCAAATAGTATAAAGAAACAAATTCAATAGATTTGGCTTTTTATAATGGAATAGTGGTGCATTCTGAATCAAGTTAATCTTCATAGAAATCCTCATAAGAGCCTTTAGAGTAGATAGTTCTTATTATAGGTTGGAAGTTGGTTTTGTACAAACCTCTGGTAGATTTAAAACCACATGCACATCAACATTATTTTAATATGTTCTATTTATTATATCATCCCTTAATGATATTAAATAAATTTTGTAGAAGTTGTTAGTTCATGAAATTTGTACTAATCTCAAAGTGTAGTCACTGACTGGTAGGCTAATAAACATCTATACATATATGAATATTGTTATTAAAAAGGTTCATGTGGATATGGCTTCTCAAATTTCATCTACAGTCATTACCCCATTTTTTTAATCTCTTTATATAATTGAATCTACAAGTTTCTATTCAACACTAGTATTGAATATCAATAAGTTCATCAGAAATGGCATCGCAACAGTTTCTCACATACAGAAACTAGAATCTATTTTTATTCATTAATTTTGTAGTTTTTGTATTGTTCAAAGGATCAAAATGTGCATTGATGAATTTTATTAGATTAGGATAAGAAGTCCTCTTTGTATTTATATGGCTAGTACATCTCAAAAAACATGAAAGACAACATATGGTGTTTATAATCCATTATTTCAAACCTAGTTCACAACATCTTCCTCAAAACCAACATCTACCTCCAATAACACTTCAACCTCTACATTAGAAACACAAAAAACAAAATTTTTTCATTGAATGATATTTTATAGTAGTGTTTGGGGATTTAGATTTGTATTTCAATTTAATTAATGAAATACTTAATTATTATTTTTATTTCAAAATAATTTATTGGTGATTTTTTTCATTTTATGTTACTTATCTCTTTATTTTATTTGATGAAACCATATTTTCCGTATTTACATAATTAAATTTGTTCACTAAATACTAATAATTTTTTCATATACATGTTATATTAACATGTGTTATATATCCCCTGGACATTCTTTTTAATGAAATATAAATAGGGAGTTGTTTTCCACCTTTCAAAAGGGAGAGAATAATTTTAGAAATGGGGAGAAAAATTTTATTCAGAAGGTGTGATGTAATTAACTAAGGGAAAGAACACTGCATTATTACATGATATTATTTAATTTTTAATTAGTCTTTTCAAATTATTTAATTAGTCTATATTAGAAAATATAATCATAATTAAGAGTTTTATGGGTTTCATGATCATTAAAATGGGGGGTGATTGTTAGAATACTAAATTTTATCCAATATATTCCTTGTACTTTATGTTTTCATGTTCTAAAATATCCATCACAAATTACTAATAGTATTTTTTTCTATGTTTTTATATCAGGTATTATTTTAGTCTTATTTGTTTTTTGTAAATTCCTTTATGTAAAGATTTTTTATGTTTTGTATGGAAATTGTATAGGTATGGGAAATTTTCTAACATAAAATGGATTCATAAAGTAATTGGATATGTGAGGAATCACCTAAGTGATGAATTTTATATATAAATCAGTTACATAAAAATCATTTATGTGACTCACTTATTTGGAAAAATCATTTAGGTCACTTAAATCAGCTATTTCAGTATCAGTGAATCAATAATATGAAAAAATGGTTACAACATTTCAAATGTGAAGAATCTAATTCAAATATATGAAACACCTACGTGATTCTGTTTCACTAGGTTGATTGAAATTATCTACATGTATTCAAACTTTTATATCAACTATGTGGTTTCATTTCAATAATTCAACTTCATGGTTTCCGTTCTTCAAATTAACTACTTCAAATAGCTAGTTGGTATTTATTGTTATTGAAGCACTGAAGTGATGTTTTTTACGCTGATATACAAGTCTTAAATTATATATTTCCACTTTATAGTAATATAATTTATATGAAGAACCAAGTACATTAACATAAGAAAAAAGGTGATTTATTTTATTTCTATATACTATTTCCAAGGAATTCAAAGAATAAAAATGTGTCACTAGTCCCTATTTTCTATATATCATGTGCAATATGATTAAATAATTGGTAGTTTATATATTTCAAAAAAACATATAATAGAATTGGTTTGTGAGAGATGTCTTATGCATGTTAGGTGAATTAAACAAGAACATACAAAGTATTATTTTCTCAAAGATTCAAAATAGTACTATATTTTTCTTGGAAAATAAGAATTAATAATTCCCAACTTATTAGCTGAGATTATCAACATTCATTGAAGTGTGCAAAAGAGACTCATATAGTTTTTTATAATTTTAATTATTTCTCATAGATATATCTCATTTATAATTTCTATGTCTTTTAACAATGTGAAAAATTATGTACAATCATTCTATTGTATCTCTGGTTGAAAAGGTTCTAGGTAAAATTACCATTATATGTTGTTGTGCCTAAAGACTTTCTAGATCCTGATTGAAAGCTCATGTGATTGTACCAAGTTTCAACTACTAACACTCAATCATGAAGCCCATTGAAAAAGGATTTGTATTCGCAAAAAATGTATTGCACTAGTGAAAATATTCATATTTGTGTAGAAGAGTGGTGGTTTAGTGGACTAAGGGACACATATTTCTTAAACAAATATAAATCGCTCTGTGATTGTTTCTTTAATGTTTTTCCACTACATGTTTTATTAAAGAATAAAAAAAATCACTATAACAAATGTCTGGGAGAATTTTCTATGAAGATGAAAATTTGAAATAAATCAATTCACACCCCTCCCCCCATTGATTCTTACTACGTTTAGTCCCTAACAACAAATTCTTTGTAAAATTTTGAACATTTCTCTTCAAAATAATGCTTTATCATCGTGATTGTGGGAATAATTTTAAATTAATATTTTCCAAAAATGTGAATTTAATTGGGAAAAATGGAATCCATATTTGGAATGAACATAATTTATATTTTCTAAAAAGGTCCATTTAATTTTTGATCAAAATTAATAGTTTAGATAGTAAATATTAGTTATCATGATTATGGTGAAAATTGGTGTACCGTGGGATAAATTAATGAAGATATGGGTTTAAATGACTTACCAATTTTTCCAAAAACTCATTTCATTTTAACATTTATACCCTTATCTCCTTGGCATCTATTTTTATTATTTTCGGGTTACTTTTCCATAATGGTGACATATATAATAAGTTATGTGAAGAAAAAGGAAAAAATAGAAACCTTCCTTGTTTTTAATATCTATTATTATGTGGGATGGAGGAAAAAAGAATATATGGTAGGTTGTAAATAATGTTTTAAAATATAAATTATTTTTTTATCATGATAATTTATTTTTAATTTGTATTGATGAAATAATTACATTAAATTCTTAAGATAAACCAACTCAGTAGTTATTTTGTTAATAGGTGAATAAAATTAGTGATAAAAAATATTAAAAGTAATGTAAATTAAATGAATTATTATGCTCCATTAATTTTGAAATTAAATATATCAAGTTATAATGGTGTCAACATAGTATATTCTAATACCATCAATGTTGTTAAATTTGATAAATTCAAATTAAATTAATAATGTAAAAAATTGATATTAATGTTGTTTTATAAAAAAATGATATTATAATAAATTATTTTGAATTCATAAAAATCATATATTATTTCATTTTATTTTATAATATTAAAAAAATATCAACTATGGTCCATTCAGGGACCAATTTTTCCTTTATAGTGACTATATTGACCCCTAAATAGTAAAAACGTGTTTAGCACTATTAAATGTTTTTGCACAATATAGGATCTTGTGTTAAAATTAATTTTTAACAGACAAAGGATTTTTATTCCATAAATTATTTCAAATATTTTTAATCATTATTTACAAAATATATAACAATTATCACTGTATTTTAATATTAAATAACAAATTATCGAGGATAAAAATACTAGTTACCGTAGTGAAAACACAAAATGGTAAATGTCAATAAATATAGAATTAAAGGAAAACATATCCAAACTATATATTTTTTATATGGTGGAGGTTTTTCATCATCATATCACCCTCAAACCCTTAAATAATAAATTGTTTATCCACATTATGTGATATTGACCTCCTATTGTTGAATACATTTGGGCGTTTACTAAAATGTCAGTCATCCATAATTATAAAAGGGCACTCACTCCCCTCACTAATACATATCCCTCATACCATTTGGATCAACCAACCACTATAAAAATATACTATGAACTTCCATACCCTCATCCTTATTTTGGTTATAAATCCATCCTAGGAAGGATTTTGATTCTACCCAAATAAGATGCGACGTTATTCAAAGATCATATTTATTTTATTTATTTCTCCACCTACTTCATTTATTATTAATACATTATGATATAATAAACAAAATATCATGCATATAATGAGATTTTTTATGTTATTTTAATGAACTAAAACCATCTACACATCCATTAAATGGGGTTTGAACTCATCATTTATGTGCACAGTGGACTACCACCTCACGAACTAATGTCATTCATTTTTCTATTACCACATATCACAGTTGGGTATCATGAAGGATATAAATTATATATATGATATTTATAAAACAATAATTCTTCTGGATACATCATATAATATATTAATTTTTTTTACTTTCTATTCATTATGAGATACGGTAATGTCGCTCTTGGTTATAGTGCACTGCTGCCTCGCGAAGCGATGTGATTCATCTTTCACTAATGCGTAACATGAAAGCTAATAAGGATAAAAGTTATTGAATATATCTGATATAAATTAAATTAATAATATATTAAGACATATTTATAACTCTAATGATATAATATACTATTTTCAATTTTACCCTAAAATGATAACATCACTCATGTGTGTGTGGACAGCTACCTTCATAGAGCAATGTGGCTCTCTTTTCATAACCACACCACATGGATAATTTATATAAGTATATTTAATGAAATAATATATGGATAATTATATTATTATAATTCTATAAATATAAAATATTATTTACCTCATTTCCATAATGATCTTGGAAAAATTGAAATGTTACACATGTGTATGTACGCCCTAACGTCTCCATGATCATAACCTACTTCATTTATCAAAAACATATTTCATGATTAGATTTAAAATTATAACTGATGTAAATATATGATAATTATTTCATGATTCTTATTCTATAAGTTATGGAACAATATAATACTTAAAAGAAACATAACATTCATAACAAATAATGAATGGGAAAACAGGGAGATTAACACCCAAAAGAAAGAAAATAATGAATTATTATTAATGAACAGTTGATAAGATATTATAAAGGGATTATATAGGATATTATAAATACTATTATGGTTCTGGTATATGTTAGTAAAATGTTTAAAAATAGTATAAAGGAGGTTAAATCAGGTTTAACTATAAGGTATCCCGAGGTAGGTGATTTCTTAACTTAATTTCCATTCATTGGGTTAAACATAAACTACAATAATTATGTCATCATAAGATTATGTTTTTAATGACCATTAATTATTTTATGTTTTATATCCAATTTTTTATGTATCTACACATGTTTTACACCTAATATATTCATTAATTAATCCCCACTTCAGTTATATAATCTTTATTAAGGATTTTGTCTCAATTTCCCTTCATTGAGGCATATTGTAATATTATGATACTAATTTATTTGATATGGATTATATAATTCCCCTTTTAAATGTAATATAATGATTCATTCACACATCATGGTATTTTAGGTTTCATTTTGAATTATATCATCCAAGTAGATTTTATAAGAGAATTACACCATAGAAAATGTTATTGAAAAACTTAGATTATTTTGTGACTGTTAACCTTATCTTGAAACAATCACATTCTTGTGATCATTATTCATTATAAATAAAATATATATTAAATATATGTATCCTTATTTTATGGATATGATTATTTCCCAAATCGTATACAATTTTTACATGTGGTGTATACTATTAATGTTATTTGATTAAATAGGGAAATACATATAAATTTTTACACTTGACATGATAAGGATATTTAATGATAAGTAATATTGATTAATATTTTTTAATATTTTTTTGATATATGAAGAATTATTTGGACCAGTAGTGATGGGTAGTTCCTGGTATAATATATCATATCAATGCATTAGTAGGAGTCATGAGATAAATATGTCATCCAAATAAAACAGGTTACTACCTTTAATGTTTAAATTATCTTTTCAAAGGTCTTGATAGTAGAGGTGTAATGATGTTGGAGATCATGGAGACCAAAAATAAATAATTTCCATCATTACCATGATATTTCTAGAATGATATTATCTCTAGATGTATTTAATTATTAGTTTATTGATTAAATGGAACGTGTTTTTAAATATTCACCTCGCCATATTAATTATGCATTATCTTATCATTATATTAATGTTATTTAAATGACATGTGTGTTCAGGTTTTTACCATTTCATATTGATTATACGTATTTATACCTAATATCATTCACCGTACTTAACTGATACATATCATTTGAGCCCACCCTAAAATTGTTTCTTTTCCCCAAGATATGAAGAATATATCTTTGAATGAGTTTTCAATGATATAGTTCATTTTAAGTTGTTATTTATAATGTTTTATTTATTTTTAATTCCAATATAAAATGGATAACATTTATTTATATCATTCATAAAACAACAAAACTAATCACCACATTTGGATCTGACCTTTTCTATCTTTTCTAATGTAATAAAGATGATACTAGATCTGGTATACTAGAGTCAGGGTATCTAATTATTCTAATAAATTGATTCAATGTGTAGAAAGATATGATAACACTCATTTAAAGAGTAATTGGTCTCAAATTTAACAAATAATACCCGATAGTTAAAAAGTAATATTTCTATAAAAAAATTCTATATTTTTTATTTTTTCCTTCATTAATAAAATTTATCATATTTTGAAACATAATTTCTTAATTTCAATCCAAATATGAATGTACTCCAATGAAATTGTTAAGTAATAGTAATTTAGTTTCTGATTATAAAAATAAATTACCATTATAATGATTGGGTTACAATTCTGAAGGTAATATTGGGCAATATGGGTGAAACTAAGTGGTAAAGACATAAAATATCATCAAAACCTACCTCCAAACTCCTTGTATATTCTGATAAGAATCCCATGTAATTTATTTTCCTCTTAATAGCCACATTAAATATAAAAAATAAATTATATACACATTAATTCATGGTAATTTTTGGAAATTCAATACGTAAAATAAATTACAAAGGGACCCCTACTCTACGCTTCCCAACCCACTATATCAATTTGAATCAAGATAAAGTCCAAAAAATTATTTCATCTCTTATAGTGTTCATAATGATTTGGTTGCTTATTTTTCTCATAACTAAAGAAAAATAAATCTTTCCAAAGTAACATGTTTCAAGAGAGTTTTAATTTGTTACAAATTTTCATGTACATTCAAGAAATTTAGGAGAAATGTTAAGTGAATAATTTCCAATTTGACCTTAAAATTGAGATTTTTAATGTTTAAACATTAATTGTGATGAATTACACATCTTTTATCTCTAAAATCCTATAAATTTTCTTCTCATTTACTTGTTTTCTGGGTTTATTGTTTTCTTACTATTTCACCTCCCTATAGATAAAAATTTGACACAAATAAATTTATAATTAGCATTGAACTTATATCATTTTTTTAGTAAGTATTTTCTAATATATTCCTAGAGTAATTATATTATTTAATGGATTCTCTTCCCTATATATAAATGGTATTATATGGTAACAAATTTCTACCAATTTTATTATATAACAAATATTGAAAGGAATCCCTTTTTAAATTTTTTGACATGAGTCGTTATCTTTTAATTTTACATTTTATAAAATAATGTTAAATTAATCTTTAATAAATAAATTTGGAACCATTTTATTTTCTTCCCCTATGAATATACCATTTCAAGAATTCAGGGATTTCCAAATATAATATATATTATCCTTTATTTAAAGAATATTTTATTTTTGTCATAAATTATCAAATAGTAATAGATGATTCTTCTTAATTTTTATACAAATTTTCTAATGATGTTATAATAAAATTATTTATATGTGTTTATGTCTATAAATGTTTCATATTATTCATTAAATATATGGTCTAATGATTCCATCAACCTTTTTTCTCCTAATGTTTTTCTATAGTCCCTTATGGTTGTTTTATTAAAACTACTTTCTTCCCAACTGGATAATTATGTTATGATGAAATTTTCTATATATTTCTTTCCTTGTGGCATAAATACATGTGGTATATCAGTATGTAATGGTGGGACTATTGTAATCCTCTAATTCATTTGTTTATGTTTTATATTTCATTATATAATGTTATTCTACACGAGTGGTAATCCCTAGCCCAAAAATGGGTAGTACAACTTTGGTTAACCAACACCCAGAATCATGTGCCACATAAGAGGTTAGATCAAGAGAAAACGTTACACATAATGTATGAAAATTCTACTTATATTATTTTTAATTGTTCACAATATAATTTAATGTGATTAATCTATATCCTAGTGAATTCACACTTGGATCTGGTGTCAAAAATTTAAACTGTGCATATCTTTCTTTGATTCCAATAAAAGTGACACAATTTTAGCCACCTAAACATTTTAAACTCAAAATAAAATATTTGATAAATTATATAACCAAGGAAGTAAAATTTTTAATGTTTTAGAGAATTAGGAAAAACAATCTGTTAAATTTGATTTTTTCACTCAATATCCATTTTTCCACAAAAAATGTTCTTTATAAAGACCATTTTCTTCAATCAATGTATCTACCATATATGGAACTCTGACTTTAATAAGATTTTTACTCATCCTTAGACCCATTGAAAAATAATTATAAATGTTGGATAAGAAAAACAATATCATTAAATGACATCAAATAATTAATATCCTTAGTTTGGTGAAAAACATGAAAACCCATAAACTTTTTACCTTATCACAATATTCATTTAGAGTATGAAATAAGTTAGATCGACATAAAAAATATTTTTTCATATAATAAAACATTAAAGCATATAGAAATAAAATATAAAAACTTTCTTGGAAACATATATAATCGTATTAATAACCTCTATTGAACACATGTAAGAAATAACTGGAGGCAAGTTAAATTGATAGGAGAAACATTCCGGGACAACTTCATCCATCATTCCTTTGATGAAAAAAAATATTACCAAATGAAATGGATATATATAATAGGGATCACCCATCCTATAATTTATACTGGTGTCACCCATCCATCATATATAATTCTCATGTAAAATATCATAAATAAAACATTTTACCTTTTCATTCTAAAACCCTTGAAAAACTCTTTTGAACCCAAATCCACAACACATTCAGATATTGAAATACAATTTTTCATTTTTAAAGCCCCATCTTAAAAAAATAACCATAAAAAATATAATTTTTTCCCTTAGAATTAAACATGAAATCATCCAAACATCAAATGACTGTTGTGGTGGAGTGAAAAATCATGGGTGTCATGTAAGTTACAATAAAACATTCATTTTTCCTTTTTTTTAAAAAGTTATATAAAAATATTTCCCTTTCAAGTAATTTGAATGAAAGTAAAAATAAAAATAAAATTTATTTTATATTTAATTTATTCCTATGTAAATAATTTAAATAATATATACATGGAATAATAATATTTAGAAAATAAATATAAAAACATTTAAAATGGGGATTTTATTTAATGTATCCCTTACCTCCTGTACAAAACATTACATGCATTCATTATATTCTATACTAATAATCATATGATAATTATTCAAATTAGAATATTTTTAGGTTTATTTTAAATTTATTAAATTTATATTTGTGTTATACTAAAAATAATAATCATTTGAATTCATGTCAGACATTTTGATGATATTCAGTTCATATATCCTATATTACACTGATAGGGTGACTATGGTCAAAGAGTCCAGAATATAATCATTTCCATAATAATTTTCATGAAATAATTAAAAGTTTTTTATTGATATTATACTTTTAAAACCAACCATGAAATATGGCAATGAAAAATGAACTGTCTTACAATCTTGGAAATGGTAGGTCATATATAGGCCTGAGTATTTTTTCCACTTCTAATTGAGCATGATTTAAAGAAGATTAGTATATTTTTATTTTTCCAAAATGGTAATTATTTATTTAATATCATATTATCTCTTCAAATAAAATAATATATATATATATCATATATATATATATATGTGATTTTGTGAAGAAAAATGAATCACATCACTTCATCGCAGTGGTATTCTGCAACTATCCCAGAATGATGTTGTCCATTTAAAATTTTTGAAAATGTAATAAATTATATGATATATTATATTTATATAATATTTATCTTATAATTAATATAATATATGTACATTAAATCCATTATCAGGACCAATAATTAGAGGCGTTGATGGGAATATAATAACATCGTTTCACGAGGTGTTATTCCATAGTATATATGAATGACTATTTAGTTTCCAATTTTAAGGATGTTGAGAGGGATATAGGTTACGAAATTAGCATAAAAACATATCAGTATAAGGAATAATGTGGTTTTATTATTTAATCTTGTTTTAATAATATTTTAAAGAAGTAGAAAAAATAAATAAAACTAGATCATTTTGTTAATGAAATACATATTCTTAAAACAACCTCTATTGAATACACATTAAGGACTCAATGATTAGTATTTTTAAAAATATAAGACCACTTGAATTTGGGAATGGATTTTTCTAATTATTGGTCAACCCAAATTATTCCTAGAATGTGAAAAAATATTATAAGAGGTTCTTTTTTATAAGTGATGGGAGTTGAACTATTCGAATTACTTAAAGTATTAAATTAATATAATTTCAGTTTCTTGAAAAAATTTATTCATAATAGATTTAATTATAATTTAATATGATTATGGGTCAATATAATCCCACAAAATCAAATTGTGACATGTTTTGTTAACATTTTTACTCTTATTTGTTTTATTTAACCCTCATGAACCCTTTTGGACAAGTTCCCCAAAATCATTACTTTTACTCTCTAGGGATCATTAAAGTTGATATAAATGGAAACGTGACCCAAAAATAGACCATGGATGATATTATAACCTGTATAAAATTAAATTGGATGATGATAAGATTTATAGTGAATTGAAATAATTTAATAAAACACTACTTATTATATAATATCATTAATGTCATTTTTTAGAAATATATTAAATATTATATTATAATATGTGTCTAACCCATGTAAAATTTCCCCAAAATTACATGAATTATAATAAAAGTGGAATATTGTATAAATATAATCATAAAATCCAATTTTTGTAGTTTTTTATATCATTTAAACCCTTATATTTTAAATTAACCCCGTGGTTAACCAATTTTAACAGTCATATCAATAATAAAATTATCAATATAAGTGGGTTCAAATTTTACTTATAATGTGGAAATTGGATCCTAAATTAGCAATGGCTGAATTTTTTTTTACCATTTATGATAGTATTTTTTATCATTAATTATTTTATTTTTTTAAAATAATCTATTTCTTTATTAAAAATAAAATATCATTAATGACATTTTCGACACTATTCCTTAATTTGAATTCAAAAATAACCAAACTGAATTAGAATTTGGATATAATGGATTAAAAACCACCCAAAATGATATTGTAGTATATAAAATTTTTTAGACACTATAATTCAACCAAAAACATTACTTATATAATTTTGAAAATCATTTAACTTATTTTTCTATTACTTGCAAAATCATTATGTTAGCGTTGCCTATGAATTTAAGGTAATTATTTCATCAAAAAATATAAAAAGAAATTATAATAATAATAAAACATTATTAATTTTAATAAAAACTTATAACATAATATAATTGGTTTTATCCTTAACAGAAAAATTGATATTAAAAGAAAGAGAGTGATATTTTTTACTTTATATTTACTTAAAATAATATAAAACCAATTATACATAAAATATAGAAAATATTAAATAAATATGATTAATGGATAAATATTCTTGAAACCAACTCAGTAAATAGTTTCAATTCATGGTTTTGTGTAATTTTTAGTCCTTAGTATATTATTTTTAACTATAATTACCTGATATACCCTTAGTGAGGTGACACATATTTACCATGGTTAATATTCCTAATCACCAAAATAAAATGGAATGATTTAGAAAATTTGGAATTTCTAAATCCACATATGAAATAATTTTTTCAATATTATATTTCGGTATGTGTAAAAAATTATTGTTATATTAAAATCCAAAATGAATCAAAAAACAATTTTTAGATAACTGTGTTTTTAAGTCCAAAAAATAAACTTCTACCAAAATAATTTATAATAATTACTCTAATTTAATTATTTATATATTTTACAATTAAAGGATACTAATGTTACACAATCATCAAATGTTACTTTAAAATACTTTCTTTATTTAAAGTAAATGATGGGTTTACAAAAATCAGTACACTATGTTATTCATTACAAAATTATTTTTTTAGAAAAATCAAAAAATTTCACCCCAAGATAATTTTGATATGATTATTTTAAAAAAATAGGTTTCATTATATTAAATAAGTTTTATAAATTATATATAATTTAATTATAATATTCACACACAAAAATAAAAACTATTTTTGAAGAAAATGTTTTTTAAATAATAAGAATATTTTATTAAAAAGTTTGGGATTATTTACTAAGAAACAATCAATAAATTTTTTATTAAGGACAAATATATGTATAAATATTTATATAAATATATATATATATATTAATTAAAATAATCTTATTTATTCCTTATAATTATATGGCTAGCATATAAATATAAAATTTAAATAATAATATTAGATGGTATATTTAAGCTTAGAGTTGGATGTTGAATGGGAAATTAAAAATAGTGTTGTTATAAAATCTAAATATATAGCATTATTACCCACCCTTTAACAAATCACATCCTAAAAATTTGAACAATTTCTTAAGAATCAAGTTTTTAATACTTGAAAATAACATTCTTGAAACCTCAAATAAAAAAAGTTTAATAAAAAATTATATTTAAAATAGTTAATGAGTAGAATGATGGTAATATGGAATAAAACATAACTAGGTTTCCAAATAGAAGAACATTAATGGGAGTAAAATTATTAACCCGGAGTAAAAACATAATTTGCAAATAATTATGGAGAGTGACATAGAAAATTTATCACAAAAAATTTAATGATAAATATGTAATTAACAACTACAAAAACATACAACAATGAGGTGTGAAATGGAAATAGATTCATCAGAAAAGATTATAAGAGGATACCATTTTTTTCAAATTAAGTTTTTAGAGTTGATAAATTTTAATCCAATATTGACTACTAATATAAAGAAATATAATTAATTAAATAATATAATTCCATCCTTTAAAATGTGTCACCATATTCTCATCCTTTATAGCTAACGATGGGAATTCAATATGACTTTTTCATGAATGAATCATTAAACTAAACATCAAATGGATCACATAAATCACAAATCTATAAAATTATTTTCCCTAAATATTTATATATTAACCAAAAAATGTTAGTTCTTGGAAAAATAACACCCAAAAGTAATTATCCTTCGTATGAAGATATAATAAATTAGTATCAAAAATTAAATTGTAGTACCCAAAAATTATACGAAATTATTCCATAAAACTCTATCGTTATAAATAATTACAATAATACTCATAATGATTTAAACACAAACATTTTAATAATTTTATCATATATTCTTTTCATAAAATTATAACATTAATCTCTAAATGACATCAATCACACTTAATGTATTATATCAATGAGTATGTTTCCATATAATATCCAAGATGTGGTAAGCCATTCCATAAATAATTCGAATCACAATAATGACATAGTAATATCATAAATGACTCAAAAAAGATAAACTAACCATTATTCCTCAAATAAAATACAATTACATTGTTCTTACATTAGTCAATCAATGTTCCCAAAATATTGAAATTATTCAAAAATAAAATTAGTCTCATTATCAAAAATTCACTTTTAATTCCCAAGGATATTTATATCATATATCCAAAAATTGAAATAACTCATAATTACAATAGAATAAATGATAAGATAACACACTAAAGGATATTGGTAAATTTGAACTTATGTATATAAAATTTAAATGAATTCTTTCGAAAAAAATTTTTTTTCTAAAACCAATACTAAACCAAAGTGTTATAATACTGTAAATTTATCTTGAAATACTTTGATACATAATATAATTACATCAATTAAAATATAAAAAGGGAATACCTATTCTTTTGAACACATAATCAGAAATAAAATTATAAACCCATGATAATATCCATAAATATTAAGATAACATCACATAAAGACATCAAAATATCTAATGTTTTCTATAAAATCTTTTGAAACTAATTCTAATAGCCCCAATCCTACACTCCTTGATCCAGTTCAAAAAACATAAACTATATATTAAATGAATTATTGTAAAAAAATATGTGACCTAATTTTACCCATCCAATATATACAACATAAAATTAAAATAATAGGTCACTTACATTACTGAGGACCATTTAGTTTCAGAGTTTTTGAAAACAAGGGGAGACTCTTTTAAAGGGGAAATTTTGAAATAGAATACATTTTCCCCCAATAAAGGTTCATTATAATGACTAATTTTCTTCACCCAACGTAACATCCATATCTACTAATCTAATGATAATAAATTTTCTACCCATCTATAGACCGTATGAAAAAATTTTAAAAACATGGGACGATCATTAAAATATTAGTAAGGGGGAAAAGTAAATTCATTAATCCCAGAAAAAACATGAAAAAACATTTGTTTTATTAGGCTAACCCATTTGTCATATATAAAGAACAATTACATTATCATGAACAAAACATTTTACTATTTCATCATGACATTCTTGGAAAACTCTTTTCTACCCATATGAAAAACACTATGGGATATTGAAATGCCATTTCCTTTTTTCAAAACAAATTGTAAAAAAACAAAATCCAAAATAATGGGAAAGATGGTTTATCATTTAATAAAACATGAATGTTTTTAAAGGAATCCAATCATTAAATAACTATTAGAGGAGAAGAAAAATAGTTGATGTTGTATATGTTAAAATAATAACCGTATTTTTTTTATTTTTTTTCAAAATGTTCATTAAAATATTAGATTTTGAAAACCTTTGATTGAATGTAAAAATTAACATAAAATATTATTTATAATACATTTTTGTTATATCAAAACATTCAAATAATCATTTAAAGGGTTTTGATATGGAAAACGTATTTAGATAAAATATATTTAAAATGTGGTTTAATGTTAATGTATCCCTTACATTGGCCTCAACCCATCACTTTTGAAAATTAGTCTTTTAAATAACAAAAATATATTAATTGTAACATTGCATTACCTTTTTTAGATACTTATTGACACAATTTTGTACCCAATTTTTTTATTTAGGTGTATTTCAGGCCCTACTAGAATGTATATCATTTTCAGGGAAAATGACCAAATGCATAGGGATTTATGTCTATGTTATTAGATTGAGTCTATTTATAAATGTGTTAATGGTTTAAGGGGGATTCTTCTTGGATTCATAATTCTTAAAAGAAAGTTCAGGATTTTTTCCCAAAATATTGATTGAAAACCACCTATTAGTGATATTCATGTCATGAGCCTATTACATGATGTGAATTAATTATAGGTAGTATATTAGGATTACCATTATGAATTTGAAAAAATTGCATCACATTAAATATTTTCATCATTTCAATGGTTTGATTGGGATTAATCCAACCCTAGGAAATGCCTTTTTCAATTAATTTTTTTAATCATGGAATTCATGACATAAATATGTTTCACAACATGTATTTTTTAGATCCAACTGTTGTTATTATGTTTTATCTATGACTTCTTATTTTTTTGATGTGAATTCATTTCTCTTCATAACTAGGGTGATTTTAGAAAATTTTGAGTGCTCCCCTCCTTCCATATCACTCTATCTGATGTTTTATTCCCTAGATAATTGCATTATTTCCCCTGGTAATTGGTCTTCATATCTCCTCTATAAATTTGGTTAAGGAAATGTTTTATGATGTGTATAGGGATCCATTTTTGATTGGTTTTTGGTTTCTATTGATCCTTTTATTTTTCCTCTGGAGAATTTTCTTTTAGAGACAGATATTATTGTTTCTAGTCTTTATTGTCCATGGTGATTAGATTGGGCCTATTCTAGATGTAGGTGTATCTATAATAGTGGATTTAAGTCATAAATTTCCTTAATTTCTTATAAATTCCATGTATTTTTTCATTAATTATTATTTATTTTAAATTGTAATAGAATTTTTTGAATGGATATAATTTTTAAAGGGGTTTTCTTCTAAAAATTGTTTTTTCACACACCACATATTTAATTAAATGGTTTGAATGGTGGTTTTGGTTTTGAAATAGGACTTTAAGAATAGAAGAACAAAAGGCTTTTATGTGAGAGTCTTTTATTAATTTTGATGAATTTCCAAGAAATGAATTTTATTATCCTAGAACATTGGGTAACATGGGGTGGGTATGGAATATATTTGTCACTCTTTGTGTGTTTAATTCTACAATAGGTTTTATGTCACATTATTGTGTTGATTTAAACTAGTTTTTATATTGGTTTGATCAACCATAGGTCTGGATTGAGTATTATTATACTTTTCAAGCACATATACCCATATGTAATATCCCAAATTGTGATATTTTTCATTTATGATTGGTTTATCACTTGATGGTATTATTAGGGATAATTTCACATATTCATATATTATAGTGTATCCATACATCCTTACCTGTTTCTCTTAATAATTTTTATATTTATGGATTTTGTGAATATAATTTTATTTTATGAAAAATAGTGGAATTTTTTTAAAATGTGTATACTTGTAAATAATTTTTAATGTGAATTTATTTTAAATCTATAACTGATTCATTCTTGATATTATAACATGTACATGTTCTAGGGTGGTATTCTACTTGTCTTTGTGATAACACAAATTTTTTTCCTTTAGGTGGTTATAGATTTAAATTTTTATGACTCGTGTGATGGGAAGGGAATTTTAACATGTGAGTTTATCTTATTATTCTTCACATTAATTGAGGTATGGTCTGGTGGTTACATATGGTCACATAAAAACATGTTTCGTCTAGTAATATTTTTTCTTGCTAGTTTTTAATTTTTGGATTGACATTTTTTGTTTCTTGGATATATTCTTTTACATCCATGTTGTACTTTTGTGGTTTTCCTTATTCATGTTTATTATGAAACATCTTTCTTCATCTTTGTTTTACTTTACCTTGTGTAGGACCACCTTGGGTGACTTCTCTTGTTTCCTTGGGATGGTTTGTTAGATATTTTTATCATAGGTATTACCCATATTGAAGTATTGTGACACTATCTGAGTTTGGTATGGTGTCTTTGATGACTAGAGTTAGGAAATTCATAATTTGTATAGTGTGTATGGAAAACGGGCATATCTATCTCCCTTTAGTAGCTAAATCCATGTTACCCTGGGAGGATGGGGATTTTTACCATGTATGAGACTTGGTTGTTGGGGTTACTTGAATAAAATGGATTTTTGGGTTATCATAATATAAATGTTTATTTTAAGGATTCGTATTTATTCAAATAATTCAAAATTTCATTAAAATTTCATTATATTAATGGATTGATATGGATACATTAAGTGGGGCTTAGGATTTTAGAATATTCTCAAGACGGATTGGGTTTTATATTGTTATTATTAGACAATTCCAACTAAAATATATATTATAAATATGAATGAGTTAGTTGGGAGATGGGTTTCACAAGTGATTCCCCAAATGGAACCATATTTTGTAGAAATGTGATCCAAAATTTTCATACTCTCAATCAATCTAGTATCAGGAACCCCATATGAGAAGTGGATTACAACTCAAAATTTTCTAAGAAGTATCGACATATATTATATAGTGTCAAAGAAACCCAGGACTTTGAAGAATGCATTGATAAGATTGAGAAGATATTTAACATTCTAATGCATTTTGGAGAAGATATGGTATATTTTTACAAATCTATTCTTGAGGGACCTTGAAGTATAAGGGTGGAATTTATTATCAAAGATACGTTTCTTGAGTATCTCACTTGGTTAACATTCAATAAAATCATCATCCCTCAGTTTCATCTTATGGATTTATGGGGGTAAAGAACATGGGAGTGTCTAACCATAGATTATGGTTAGTGTACTATTATTGATTATTTCAGCTATTTTTCTATGTTATTGCCTTTAACACTAGATCTAGTCACCATTTTTTACTTAAAGACTCTAAGATTTGAGTTGGGATTGACGACTGATATTTAATCGAGGTTTATTCTCTTGTTCCATCCAACCTTTGTGGGAGTATTAAATAATTAATATTTTTAATAGGTTAAAAATTATAAAAACATGTTTAGTATAATATTTATTTGGTATCATAGTTATCTAGGATATAACTTTTGGATAGAAATAGTAGCACAATGGTAGCCCAATTTTGTTAGGACTAGTTTTTGGATATTTGTCTAGATTAGTGTGGAATTCATTTTCATTACAAGAAAAATTTTATAAAGGCACCCAAAACGTTACATCATTGTGGACAATCTAAATATATAATGAATATCTTATAAAGGATGTATCAAGGTAGTAAGGGTAGATCCACTCTCACTATGGGTTCATAGGTTTGTAATAATGATTTCATGGGTGGTTGGTCTTATCCTTGAACTAAGGGGGATATTCATATGGACATTAAATCTAAGGGAGTGGATTAAACATGTTGTATTTAAGTGGTGTAGGATACATAAGATGAATATAATGAAGGGATAACCAATTTTAGAGGTATGGTGTTTATTTAAACATCTATGGTTTCATCTTTGTTTGATATAGGTGATTCTCATTATTTTATATCATTAAAGTTAGTTGATGTGTTCTACATTCAATCATATCTTATGTAATTATTGTTTGATCAGGCCATTCCATTGGGAAAAAGGATTGAATAATGTTTCAAGTATCTATTATGTTGAGTTACTGTAGCAAACCATGAGGTTCAGTGGGAATTTTTTGTTCTTCATCTTTATATATTCGACCCAATTATTGGCATAGATTCGATGATAAGTATTATGGTCTAGACTGATTTTCATCAACATTGAGAACTATTTAATAACCAAAGAGAATCACTCATAAATTTTAGGGTTAGAGGGATTCTAGTTATGGTTGAATGGGTAATTTTGTACTATATATTGTCGTTATCTCATGCTAGTTATCAAAAATATACCTAGATATCATTGGTCTAGGTGGGAGAAGTCCACTACTGGTGATGGTGTGTGTATACCCAAAGGTTTTTTAGTGGATTTTTATATTTTACCACCAAAAAGATATGAAGGTTTACCATAAACCTTCTATATGGATTGATTCACATTATTATGCCATATTAACATATATCACCTGCTAATTTGGTGGAACAGAAGTTCCAACTTCCAGACCTCAAGTATAATGGATTTATTTATCCTTTTATGTCACCATGGCCATAACCTGGGCTCTTTTCTAGTATGTTATATGGGATCCTCATACTTTTATTTGGTTATAAATGTTAAATCACATTACCAGAAAGAAAATATATGCATATCCTAGGATTAATGGCCTCTTTGATAAAATTAGAGGGGCACTTTGGTCATTACTGATTGACCTTTGATCATGGTACCACCAGTTGAGTGTCTAAAAACATGATATACCTAAGACATTGTTTATGAGAAGGTATGTAAAATATGATTTTCTAGTTATTCCATTTAGTCTGACTAAAACTCTTATAGTTATTCTGGAATTGATAAACCCGATATTTAATCGGTTCTTAGACACTTTTTTTGTTGTGTCTATCGATGATATAATAGTATAACCCAATTCATAGGAGGAGGAGATGGACCATTTGGATAAAATTCTCAAAACCTTGTGGGAACATTACTTTTATTGAATAATTTATAAATTTTAGTTTTGTATTCATCCATAAAATTAGTTGGACCATGTTATATATGATTGTGGAGTGTTAGAGGATCCTAAAAAGGTAAAGGTGTCAATATATAGATAGTGGAATATAAATGTGTTTGAGAACCAAATCATTTTGGTGTATACAAAATATCATAGGTGGTTTGTTCAGGATTTCTCTAGGATTTCATGTTAGATAACATCTTTAACCAGTAAGTGTGTAACGTTTTAGTGGAATTTAAAATATTTGAGATCATTTTTTGAACTAAATGTGAGGTAGAATTCATCTCAAGTTTGGATTCTTATAGAACTTGGTTTGGGTTATGATGTTTTTTTCAAGGCTTATGGAATGGTTTTGGGGAGTGTCTTGATCCAGGGGAGATTGGGTGTGTAATATGGATCTCTCTAGTTATTCCACCATGATAACAACTAAACATTTCATAATCTTAAATAGGAATTCGTTATCAGTTCACTCAAAACAAGGTGTTACTACCTATTTATGGGGAACTTTATGATAGATTCTGATCATAAGAGCCAAATGTATATTTTCACTCAAAGGGATATGAACATTCTATAAATAAATTTTTTCATGTTTCTTCATACATTTGGATTTGATAATGATTATACTCCTAAAAATGGGAATTTTCTCACCAATGAACTGAGCATAAAATTATTGACACAATCGTTGAAGGAATAAATATATGAGTGGTTTCAGTTGAGTATTTTTCCAAGGTGATAATGGGAGTGGAAGAAGATAGTGTGAATGTGTGCTTGGATTTGAAAAAGAATGATTTTTTTTATTTTCATATTTGGATTCAGAATGTACCTAAAACTGAATGGATGTGCTTTAGTGGCATCCTAAATGGCGGGGAGACCACGGTTGGGTGATCTTAGTATCCCATCAGTGATCTGTGTTTTGGAATAAGGTTACTTGTTTCTTTTTCTCTGGGGTATGAGTTATTGGAAATTAGATACTATTCCAACTGGTTTGTACACCATATTACTACCACAATATATCATTACTTGATAAATTTATATAAGATTCTATTGATGAGGTGGTGGATTCATATATTGTATCATGATGTCATACATGTCATAGAATTAAACCAAAGAACTAGATACCTACTTGTTTGATAAATCCCTTACCTATTCTAGAAAGGATGTGGGATGATATTTTGATGAACATAATCATTTCTTTACCATTTAAACCTAGTGGGAAGGATTTTTTTGGTTGATCATTGATTTACTTGTGAAATTAAAATATGTCCTCTCTATCTAAGAGATTATAAATGTGGCACAACTTAGGGATTTTTAGAGTTTGTGAGGAATCAAGGGGTTCCCTCTTCAATCATTTTTGAAAGGGACCATATTTTTAATTCTTAGGATTGGAATGGTTTGCAATATTGAATGGGTTTTCTTTAGAAATTGATCCTGAAATATCAAACACATGGATATGGAGATACAGGGAGGGATATTTAGGTTCATGAGGATATTCTCCAGGCATGTGTGATTTATTTTGGTAGTTCTTAGATATATAATTTTCCTCTAGTAAAGTATAACTATAACATTAGTTATCAAAAATAAATTATGATGGTTTCTATTGAGGATTTTTATGGGTGTCCACGTAGATCTCCCTTGTGTTAGGAAGAGTTGGTAGGGTGGTTCTTGGATGGGCCATGATTTTTTCTCGATATAATAGAATTTGTGTATTTTATCTAGAAGATAATGATCAGGAAATAGATTCATCAAAATTCATATACATAGTTTCGTGATTTGAGTATTGAGTTTTATATTTGTGATATAGTTTTTAGTAGAGTTGCACCTCACCTGAGACACCATCGGTTTGGTATATATGGAAATTTTTCTTAGAGTTTCATAAGAACCACTAAGATTATAAATAATTTTATAAAGGTGTCATAGAAGATAGAATGACCATCTAATTTCACTTCTATCCATGAATTATTTCATGTTTTCTAGTTTATGAGGTACTAACTAGATAATTACATTATGATTGAGTGGGAGGATATAGATCATTATCCAGACACCACTGTGGTTGAGAAACCATCTCATATTATGGGTTTCCAAGAGAAGGTGTTATATGATAATATAATTCCCCTGGACCATGTATTGTGGTGGTATAGATAGGACAACCACAAGACATGGGTGTGGTAGTTAATGGTGAGGAAGAAATGGACACCCCTTTCTGTGAGTCAATGATGTTGAGTACATTCTAGGGATATTAAGCATTTATGGAGGGGGATATTGTAACATTTTGTTACCTTCCTTTAGGTACATCTCAAATCTATTCTTTACATTATTTTTTATTTGGGTTTATTTGGGGCCCAAAGAGGATAAAGTTATTTTTTGAGGTAAAATGATATAATGTATGGGGATGTATATTTTCTTATATTAATGGAGTCTAGGTATAGATGAGTCACATTCTTAAGGGTTATTCTCCTTGGTTTCATAATTATTTCGAGATGTTTCACTATTTTTCTTTAGAATCTATACTAAACATTGATTTTTAGATATAATCATGTGGTAAATAGGTTATACCATGTAAATAAATTAATGGGAAGATACAACCAATGATATTAAGAATGTGAAAAATTAACATCCACAAAATATTTTCATGACATTAATACATGAATCAATGTAAATTAACCTAAGGTTAATCCTTTTTCATTGTATATATGAAATAGTGGAATTCACATCATGAATTGTATTCACAATGGTAATTCTTTAGGTACATTGATTTTTAGTATTTTGAATTATTGAATTCTTCTACATTTATTGTAAAATACATCCTCTCTAACCCAATAGAATTTTTTTACTGTTTTTGGTGATCTCCATCCTTTGAAGTTTCTCTATTTGGAATTTGACCTTTGTGGTGGTTGCCTCATTTTTCCCTAGAATGAGTTGTTCCTATCTCTTTTTGTCATTTGGTTAAAGAAGTGGTTTTGTATATGTTTGGGGTTTTTTGTGTTTTATATCAATCATTTTTAGTTTCCCCTTGAGTCTTTTCTTTCAAAGACCAATGTACTTATTTCCAATCTATATTTTTGAAAGATATTGGGTTTCCCCTATTCTTGGGATAATTTTATCAATACAATTAGTATTAATTCATAATTTCTTTAGTTCTTATCAATTCCTTGGGTTTATTAATTGAAATTAATTTAATTTTCATTAGGATGGATTTTTTGGAAAATAGATAATTGTTTAAATGGGATTTCTTTAAAAAAAATCACACAAATAGTTTGATTAAATGAACACAATGATGGTTTATATTTTGTTAGAGGATGAAGATCCAAAAAATGTGTTTGAGGTAAAAATGTTTTATTAAATGTGACCATTTTTTTAAATGAATTATTACAAACATAACACATTGGGTTGTGGTCGCACCACGATTCACTATTTTACTATACCCTTAGACCATAATTTTAAACTGCTGTTGTGTTGAAAATTCAAAATATAAAAAAAATCAATTCATGTTTGATTTAATAATTTAATTTTTATCACTATAAATAATGTTAATGTCACTTTTTTAATGATTTCATTTGAGGTATAGGTGATTTGGAGATCCCATGATGAAGTTGAAGTGGAATGGGCCAAATTTTAGAGGAATCCAAGAACATATATGGACTCTACCGTACAGTAAAGTTAATTCATGAAACCAATTATGATGAAATTTTTGGGGATGATCGAAAATTCAGTGATACACAACTATTTTGAAAAACGTAGTCCTAATTCATCTATTAAGTGTCCCAATCAAACTTATTTGTGCAGGAAAAATAGTCTACACAAAGTCAAACATTTTGTTTTGTATTTTTTAAATATAACCCATTATATAAACTACATGGACTCAAAAATTAACATGGAGATATAGAGAATGATGACCAACAATTTTTTTCTTTTTTTAATGTTGAGATAAGGTAGTTTAATATAACAAACACATTCTGTAGGTTCTTTTTCAAAATATGGGTTCTGAAAACCACTTCCCATTTTGTTATAAAAGGGCACCTTGGACACCTCATTTGGAAGATCGACCTAGGAGAAAATATATTCCACTTTGAAGACACAAAGTAATAATCACCTAATTATAGATTTTTTGGAGGCCCTAATCTACATAGGGTGTCAAGGATGAAGGTAAAGTACCACCCAAGCCTCCTCCTCCTCTCGATGGCAAGTTAAATGATTGATGGTCATTTTAAGAGATATACACACACTTCGTAGGTAATTATACCAATTTTTATTCAAAAAGTTTTGTGTAATTTTTTATAAAAAAAATCCATGGAAGTATTATCTCTCACATGATTCCTCTTTTAATTCGTTCCTTTTATCTAATAATGTGAATCATTTTTTATCTCAACACCAGTTGGGTTGGGATTTCAATTGAAAATCTTGACTTATTCCAATTATAAAACACAAATATCCTATTTCTCTCACACATACATGAAATATCAATATTAATTTTAATCCCTCAATATATTCATGAGTTCCAAAACATGAAATCATGATTTTTGTGTCAAGGGGTGGTTCTTTAAGAATCATTTTAAGAGGCAAGTGGGGAATCGAGATCTTAATAAAGCTCAAACAATAGATTTCATTAAACCATGTGTATTTTTCAGAAAAATGAACTAGCCGATATTTGTAGTGAAAATTAATTGACCTTTACCTCACATAATTATAAAAACAAAAAACATTAATCCTCAACTATTAAAATCATTAATTAAGTATTTTTATTTTAACAAATATTATTAAAACAACACCCCCCTGTTTTAGTATTTTTTATTAAAAATACACATATTAAACATCCAATGATCCTTGTGAGATGACCAAGGGTCTGAAATATTCTATAAATAACCTTTAAAAATATAAATCAATTTTATGTGTCATGAAAATGTTGTCAAAATTTTTCACCTTTTTGGGGTTAACATTGGTTTTTGGTGTGTGTATTTTATAAAAACATAATGTATTTTGTAAATAATTATGTCCTTCTTTTATTACAAAATTTTTTAACTTGAATTATAAAAACATGCTTTTATATTCCACATGCACGATGTGATATTTATAAGACTATCTACTTTATTTCAAAAAAAACCAGATAGTATCTTTTTTCATCGACACCAAGAATAATTGAATGAATCCTTAACAAAGAACACATAAAATAATGGAACACTTCTTGATTATTATTCTTTTTATCCTTCTTCTCCATCTTCTAAAACCAACATCAAGACTAAGATAAAATTTCATAATATGTCTGAAAAAACTGGACATTAATAGAACTGACCTCTCTTGATGTAGATATCATTTCCATATAAATTCAAATTCAAGTAGAAACACGTAATTTTGAACTGAAATGTAGTTTAATTCACTTATTTCCAAGACTCCATGGACTCATGGGAGAATACCCACATAAGCACTTAAAAAATTACATTTTTTATTCAACATTAAAACCTAAAACTGTATATGAAGAATGTGAAAAACATTGAGAATTATCATTCTCTTTAGAATACACTAGAAAAGATTAGTTATATTGTGTTATTTCCACAATTAGAGGATGAGAGGAAATTTAATGACTTTTTATTGAAAAATATTTCCCTGCCTCTCAAAATAAAACTATATAGAAGGAAATTTGTGGTATAAAGAAATCACTAGGGGAAGCACTTCATGAATATTAGAAAAAAATTAAATGGTTATGTTCATGTTGTCCACACCACCAAATAAGGGATCTAATTTTATTAAAAAAATTATGAATGTTTAATTCCTCTTGATCGAAACAATATTGATGCTTCTGTAAGTGGTGTTATACAAGATAATACCCCAATTTATATAATAAACCTAAACATAATCAAGTCATATAACACACAACAATTCGGTTCGTGATCCATTGTTCCCATTCAAGGTGTCCCTAAGGTGAAGAGTTTTGATTTTTAGAAGAATTTGGATATAATGTTTGTAGAGGTAAGTACCCTTATAAAAAGAAATTATCTTTACTAAGGGAAATCAATATATCCTCCCCCAATCCACTATGGTATCTATTCTTTTAACACCCAATATTTTGACCAATTCTCTCAAATAAGATAAATTTGTGATAGTTTGGAGGTTATATTTCATGACAACACCTACAACAAACCCATTAAGAATGAACCACAATATCTATCTAACTATTGTTGGAAATGAAATCAAGACTGCAGGCATGGTATTATTCAACCCAACCTCAACAACCATTGAACCAACCAAGGTTGAGTAGTCATCCAACACTACTACCCAAAAATCCTCAACCACCATAAAATACTTTCCAACAAACCCATCCAAAACCAAAGACTAGACTAGAATACATAATGGAAAAAATGTCTAAAAATAAACTCCAATTCTAAAAAACCACCCAAGAATCCATAAAATACCTAAAAACCTAATTATTCCATTTTGCCAACTCAGTGGGTGGTGATCGAAAGTCATGGGCGTGGTAAAATACAATCTCGAAAGCTAGGAATCTATAGGGATAAGGGAAATGTCAGTTACATAACCCTTTAGAGTAGAAAAGAATTTAAAATCCAAATAAACCTTCTATAAGATTTATCCCCTCTTTAGGAATCCACCATTCAAACCCCTGAAAGTTTTCCAACAGAGGAAAAACGTATCATGAGAGAAGACTTGCCAATGGAAAGAGAGTTTTATTTGATGAACCATATAGTGAAAGAATTCCTCTTCCATTTAACCAAATGGATACCCAACTAATGAAACAAAAATAAAGTGTACATGATAAATAAATCTTGGAAACTTTAAAAAAAGTGTTGGATAACCACCCATTGATTAATGTGGAAAAGGAAATCTCAGCATACACCAAGTTTCTAAAGGATTAGTGTACACACCGTCAGAAACATAGAGGTGGTGAAATGGTGAGATTGGGGAGGAATCTGTTTACATTTATATTTCCATCACCTCTCACAAATTGAAATGATCTTGTGACATTCTATGTTTCATGCACTATAGGTGAGTATTTATGGGCCAATGATTTTCTAGATTTGGGGGATTTTAAAAATCTAATGACATAGTCTGTTTTATCTTCATTCTAGGTTGGATAATTAAATTCCCCATGAATTGTTGTTAAATTTGAAAATTGGGTACCTTATACCCCGTCGGTGTATTAGAGGATGTTTTTCTAGGGTGAAAATTTTAATTTTTACTATCGATTTTTATGTGATTAAATTTGAAGATGATAGGATGAATGTACATGCCCTAATTATATTGGGTAGACAATTTTTTAAAACTTCCAAACCCATAATTAATTTTCATAATTGTACATTATATTTGTATTTTGGGGGTGAAAGTTTCCAAATCAACATCCTTCAAGTAATAAAGCATCCCTTGGAAGAACATTCCTCACATTCAGTTAGTTATATTGATGTACTCCCTTAAACTAAAAACATATTTTATTTCAACATATCCCCTTTTGTAATTTTCATCATTGAAAAAATTTCTAGTTAATCAATCATGTATTTAATGTTTTACACGTTTAGAAAAATGTAATGCGTGTTAGTTAATTGATGATTTCTTGAGCATTGAGGACCCCATGACTATTGATAATACAGCTAAGCCTATAATATCATATTCCACATATGAGGATGAAACCATTTGATAATTTAGATAAGATCATTAACCACTTACATTCACATTCATTCCCATTTGACCAAAATCCAACTAAATTGGAACATAAACTGCTACCTTGAAATATAAAATAATCACATCTTGATAATAAAAATAAGGTACAGGTCATAATAGCTAGTTCATGCCCTCGAGAGCATGAATTGTGACAACATGATCATTTATGGGAGTATAAAAAAGAATTGGGATGGAAACGTACTCACATTCATGGTACTAGACCATCAACTTTCATGCATCATATATTGTCAGAATGATGAGGATAAAATAGTGAGGCCAATACTATATAGACTAAACCAAAGCCTCCTAGATTTTGTTAAGAAATGGTATACCAATTTCATGATTTTTGGAATCATTTACCAAATTTCTGATAGAATCTGAGTTAGTCTAGTAAAATTAGTTCATAAAAAACTCATATGACGGTAATTAAAAATCAAAATAGTGAATTGGTTCCAACTTGTATGCAGAATAGTTAGTGAGTCTATATAGATTATATCCAACTAAACCAATACACTAGGATAGATCATTTCCCCTTTATTTTTAATGAATAAAGACTAGAGAGTCTAATAGGGAACACTAACTAAAATTTCATTGATGAATATTTTTTATACTTTCAGATCCATATCACCACTGAGGAACAGGAGAAGAAAACCATTAGTTTCCCCATTGAAACATTTACATATAGGAGGATTCCACTTCGTCGGTGCAATGCTATTGTTACTTTCAATGATGTATGGTCAATATTTGTTTGGTCACTTGGAGAATTTTATGGATTTATTCATGGATGATTTAATCATGTATGGATCCAATTTTGATCAATGGTCTGTAATCCTTTGTTCTTACCTAAAACACTATATTGAAAAAAATATTGTACGAAATTAAAAGAGATTCTATTTCATGGTGAGACATGGTATAGTACTTGCACCAGTCATTTCCGATGATGGTATCAAACTAGATAAATCAAAATTGAATGTAATTTATTCCATACCATTCCTAGAATTGAATGGTATGGGTAGTATTTCTTAGGTTATGATAGATTTTATTGTTATTTCCCACATGAGTTTAATAATATTTCACTTCCCCATTCCAAATTACTCCAACATAATAAAATTATTGTTTGATAAAAATTATGTGGATTCTTTTAAAAAAGGTAAATATTGTCTCACATCACTGTTATTAATCTAATCACCTTAGTTGGATTTACCATTTGAGATCATTTGTGATTCTTCTAACTATGTAGTTGTGGAAGTCTTATCACAATAGGTTGATTAAGCTCCACATTTTATATCCAATTCCTTACACACACTAGACCCTACTTGAGAAAACTATAGTATAACTAAAAAAATCATTACCTTCCATTATAGTTTCCTTGTATAAATTCTATTTGTACCTTTTTGGGCCCAAAGGCATTATTTTCTCAGACCATACATCCCTATGGAATCTTCAGAAGAAGATAAAATCCAAACCACACCTCATTTGTTGGATGATCTTATATTAGGAATTTCATCTTGAAATTATTGATAAAAAATTAGTAGGGAACATAGTGACTGGCTATATTAGAAGGATCCTCCCATCCTTGGACATTGACTCATCCCCTTGTATCCCTATAAATGGCATATTTCCATATGAGAAATTGTACTTAGGGAAATATGTTTTTTATTAGTGTTCTACAATTGTAAATTAATTGGTAGTATCTTGAATTCCTACTGATTTCAAAAAAAATCAAGATGGTTGTCTAAAACATGAGTCTCATTGGTGCAATTGGAATGACCACTACCATGGGTGCGAAAGTAGGGATCAATTATTCATATGTTAATCCCTAATATAATACTTTCAAGGTACTTGATTCTTATCTATTTTAGCCAACACTATTTTAGGATTCCAATTATTTTTTTAAATGATGTCCTCATAGTAAAATAACGGGTAATGTCTCTAAAATAAATTAACTTCCACAAGAACCCTTTCTCTTACATGGTATTTTTTTTAATTTTGGGTCATTAAATTTATGGGGTCATCTCCCAATTCATTTGGAATCATATACATTCTTATAGAAGTAGATTATGTGTCAAAATGGGTAGAGGCACGATCCACAATGACTGTTGATGGAAACAAAATTATGGAATTTTTTATAATCAAAATTTTCTATTGGTTTGGATTAACTTGGTTCATCATCATGACCATGGTTCTTATTTCTGAAAATGAACAATGAAATCATGTTTTCATCGGTATGGGGTCAGGCATTGCGTTTTTACTACTTTTGACCCATAAACTAATGGTTAAGATGAGGTTTCAAATAGATAGGTAAAACAAATTTTTGAAAAATTATTTCAACTCAATTAGAAAATATTAGAGTCTTAGACTCAATTCTTCATTGTGGGCTTACCATACAACCTTTAAAACATTTATTAGCGTGTCTCTATATCATCTAGTTTATGGAAATATTTGTTACCTCCTTGCCAAGATAGATAATAAGACCTACTGGGCCATTAAACAATGAAATTTCAATCTATCTGTTGAAGGATCTCAATGGAACATAAGAATTCAGGATCCATATGAACTGAAAAGAGAATAATTTGATAACTAATATATTTATAAGTATAAAACCAAGGCTACCAATGATTGTATCATCCTTAATCGTAAATTCATATTTTGAAGAGGGACCTCCTTTTCAATAGACGGCTAAAGTTTCATCCATGTAATATTTTTTCCTACTGGTTTGGACCATACATTGTTATTAATTTTTATACATGTGTTGTTTTTAAGGTTTAAAATTATCTAACAAAACAAACATTCACTCTCAGTGGGAAACGGTAGAAGAACTCTCAAAAATACATTATGGAGTCCTTGATGGAGGAACTTCATGTTCAATAACCAACCAAAAATTGAAACCCACTAGGTTTTATCCTTCCTTCCCATATTCTCTTTTATTATATGGAGAACACTACACAATCTAGGTGTGGGGGATGTGTACATTACTGGTTTAGATAGAATCTTTTTCATCATTCTTTCATTTTCTCTTTTTAACTTGTTATATAGTATTTTTACTTTTACCCATATTAATAGGATTGTTAATATTTTCATTACCTTTATTCTTCATCACCTTATTTATTATTTCATAGTATTATTACCATTTTCCCCTCCCCCAAAACACTCTTTTCTATAATATTCATTTTTTGATGCCCACGTAATCATGGGAAACTATTAAAAAATCATGAAAAAATTTCCCAGTTTCATGTTATTTTAACATTTAAAAAATTATTTCGCTGATTGAATATGTGTTTTTAAACTAAATTAACATTGAGGTGTTCCTTTTTATAGTAACGTGATTGTTTTTTGATTATATTAATGGTTGTATTTATATGATTACATTAAGAAGATTTATGCCCTTTGTGTGAGCGAGTTATGGGAAAATTGTGTCACTTAATGTCTCCACACATCTTTCCACCCAACCATGAAGTGTGAATATTTATTAGTTAATAATTGGTAAATATATGTTAGGTTATTGTATCTATACTTTTCCAAAATTATTTCTATATTCGATCATTACTTATTCGATCTATTTCATTATCGTACTAGATTGAACTATGCATGTGTGTTTGTTATCTGACTAATATACAACCTTAAATATCAGAAAAAATAACTAAATATTACTGGGAGTGATGAAATATCCAATATTTGTGGATATGTATGTTGGGAGATTAATAATTGGTTTCTAGGAAATCTTAAGTGAGTGGGTAATGAAATTTGATCGCAAATGATGTAGGGAAGGAAAGATGGAACGAATAATATATGTAGAAATTTTTTAAAATATCATATTTTTACTAGATTGAAAGTGGAAATAAATTATTGAAATGGTTTTCACACACAAATGTGGTTAATTTTTTATATTGTTAAATTTTGAATTATTCTATGATATTGGAATCATTCATATATTAGAATTTTGTTCGAATACAATTTATGAGACATATTTTTCCATGATCACTAAGAATAACTATTTAGTGTGGTGTTTTTTATCACATTAATATCAGGAATTACATTTTATATTAATTATAAATATTAATGAATTTGGTACCATCTCCATGAATTGTATTTTAGAATGTTTCTTTTCATAGGTTTGAAAATTTTGAGGTATGAGTGTGTGATTTCACCATGATTCATTGTTTTATTTCACACTTACACCACTATATTAGATTGGTTTGTTATTGAACATTCCAATTATTTTTAATATTTTCACTTCATTTTGGATCCAATAATTTAATTTTTATCACATTTAAAAGGTAAATTTCACTTTTTTGTTATTCCATTATAGATGGAGTTGATTTGTATGGACCATGACAATGTCGAAGAAAAATAGTCCAAACTGAATACAAATCCAATAACATATGTGGAATCAAACACATAAATATGCTAATGTGTACATCTAATGGGGATGGAAGTGTCTGGGGTGATCCAAAATTAAGTGGGATACAACTATTCGGGAGACACTCGATCCCAATTCATTCTTTAAGTTTCCCCACAAAACTAATCTATCTATGAAAAATGATCCACATGAAGTCAAATGTTTGGTTCTAAATTTTAAAAATATATCACATTTTATACATTATATAGCTGCAATATTTTTCATATAGATAGAGTGGAGGCTGAACAACAAATTTTTTCTTTTTAGTCATTATTGATATGGGACTTTACTGGCCCAAAACTATGGGATAAGTGGTATCTAGAAATCTAGGTTCCCAAAACCACCTCCCATTTTGGATATAAAAGGGTACCTTGGAAACCTCATTTGGAAGCTTGACTTAGAGAAAATATCTACCATTTTGGAGGCCGAAAGGATTAATCTCCTCCTCCTATATGTTATGTATCCCCCTATCCTCATAAATATATTATGGATGAAGGAAAACGTCCACATGATCCTCCCCATCCTCTCGATGGATTGAAAAATGGAGAAAAAAACATTTAAAGTAAGTTACACACACATGGGAGGGTGACACAAGACATTTTATTCTACTGTTTTGTGTGATTTTCTGTGAAACATTTCATTTAATTTTAATCTTTACATGGTTCTTCATTGAATACTTTGTTTAGGTTTAATCATGTGGACCACATTTTATCTCACCACTGAATAGGTTGAGATATCAAGTGGGAGACTTGGGTATTTTTCAATTGGATAACACAAGCATACTCTTTCTCTCATAGATACATGAGATATCCGTATTTTTTGGAATACCTTGCCCAATTCTTGAGTTCCAACCCTTGATAATATGATTTTTGTGTTGAGGGGTGGGTTTTTATGCATTATTTTAATATAAAAGACTAGATTTAAGATATTGAAAATCCTCAACCAAATAATTTCATTAAATTTGATACTATTTTTTATAATTGTTAACTAACCAAGATTTGTAGTGATATTGAAATAACCTCTATATCTCATAATTCAAGAAGCACCACCATTATTTATCAACTATTAAACTCTTTAATTAACACTATTTAGTTTTAAAAATATTTTCAAAACCACCCACTCTTTTGATAATTTTTGTTAGAAATATACACTTTAAATGTTAAACTCTTCTTGAGATACAACCTAAGGTCGTAATTATTCAATAAATACCCCTTATAAACATAATCAATTGGGCATGTCATATCAATGTAGTTAGGTAACCTGGGGTGCATCAGGAATAGACTTGTCACTCTTTGTGTGTGTATTTCCAAAGGGGTTTTTTAATCACTTTAATGTGTATAATTACTCAAGAGGTTATATTGGTCAGATCCCCCTTAATACTTGATGGGTATTTTTCCATCAATACTACCTTGTATAATAATAGTTAGTTACCAAATTATTTTATTTTTTCCTTTATGATTAGGTGTTCATATGATGGAATTTTCATGGTAATTTGATCACATTATTATCTTATGGTGTATACATATTTTATTACATATTTTAATTAATAATGGATATTTTCCTTGATTTGGTGAATATTTTTTTAATGAAAACCAAAGTAATGTTTTCTAAAATGTTTTTACATGTAAATTATTTATAAATTAGATTTTTTAAAAGATAAACCTGATACATTATAGATATTAGGAAATTTACATATTATTTTCTAAATAATACATGGATTACTTATCATATCCTACATTTTATATTGGGTGGTTGTAGATGTATTTTTCTAGTAATCGATTATATTTATGGGAATTGTGTTCCATTTTAGATTCTATTACTGGTATTTGTCTTCTAATAGGGATGGCTTGGTGGTGACAGAGGGTCACACATGGAATTGTTTAGTCTTTTCATGTATTGTATTTCTGTTTTGGCCTATTTTTTATTAATTTTTATGTCTCATAGTTATTTTCTCTTTCTTCTATGTAGTATCATGCAGGTTTTCTTCGTTTAGGTTTATTATGAGACATGTTGTATCCTCTTTATTTTACTTTACCATGTGTTGGACCACCATGGGTGACTTTTCATGTCAGTTCATTAAATTGATTATTTAATTTATTAGGAACCTTTTTCATGTTTATTTTTCATTTAATTTTATTTATTTATATGTTACATTTAATTACATAATCCTTTAAATTCATGTCATATGTTTAGATGATATTCCACTCCTATGACCAAAATGACATTAGTAGGTTGTCTATGGTCTAATTGGTCATTATTATATCATATATAGAGTAATATTTTGGAAATAACTATATTTTTATTAAATCATTTATAATTTTCAAATTTTACATGAATTATGGCTATGAAAAATGAACTACACAACAATCATAGAGAAGATAGGTTGTACGTACGCTCGGGTAATTTTTCTAATTTTCAATTATAATGATGGAAAGAATGAAATTGTTATTTAATATTTATAAAATTATTATTAAATCATTAATATCATATCTTATCTATAAATAAACATATACATATTATCCATGAGATGTGGTGAGGAAAAATGAATCACACCGCTTCGGGGAGGTGGCAATCCACATATACAAACAAACAACATTATAATTTCTCAACAAATGGAAATGTAAGAAATACTATGACAAATTATCTTTCAAAAAAATTAATTATGTAATTAATGTCACATATAGACTATAAATAAACTTTTATAACCATCAATGAAAGTCAATGAAGGAAAAAAATCACGTGGGTTAATGATGATATAGTCTTTCATACAAAGGAATGATGGTGTTATTTCCCATTTAATGGAAGATGATATGGATATAGGTTATTAAATTATCTTAAAAACATACAATTATATAAATTATATTGGTGTTATTATTTTACAGTGTTGGAATATTATTTTAATGGGGTATATCAAGAAATAAAACTAAAACATTTGTCTAAAATTTATACCTTTTCTTGGTAAAAACACATTTTCTTTACACCTTATGGCTTCTGCGGTTAGTATTCTAGAAAAAATAGGACATATATAATATAGGAATGGATTTTAGGAATTATTTTTTGTTCTTATTTTACAAAAAAGGTTTATTAATTTTGATGAGAATAAGAGAGTATATACCCTTTTATCAGTGAGGGTAAGGGAACTATTGAAATTACGTAAAGTATTAAATAAATATAAATTAATTTTCATGGAAAAAATTCCCCAAATTGAAATATTTAGAGGATAATATGAGTATGGTTATAACGTTTCTAATAAAATAACATTTTTAAAATTTTCTTTTGTGTTTTTAACCTTATATTTTTACCCCCCCCCCAATTGGATCATTTGACAACTACCATGAAATCAATGATATTTACAATTTTGGGGTCAATAAATAACTATAAATGTAAAAGGGACCCAAAGTGGACCATGTATGGTATTATAAAAAATATACCTTTCACATTAAATAATATAATATTTTTATAAATTTTAACTCATTTGATAAATCAGTATATATTATATAATTTCATTATGGTCATTTTTTTCGAAATATATGAAATATTAAAATATATTTTCTATATAAATCATGTAAAATGGGTCCAAAATTATATGGATTAAATGATAAGGAGTAATTTGTATTAATATAATCATCAAATAATGTTTTATAGGTTTTTATCTCATTTTAAACATTATCATTTGGATTAACCCCTTTGTTTCCTTATTTTGAAATTAACTATGGTAATGAATTTTTCAATATTAAAGGTTTCTAAATTTATTTATAAGCTAAAAATTTGTGAAATAAATGAAAAGGGATAACATATTAGACCATAAGTCATTATAATTTTAATCTTTAAATTTTATATGATTTTTAATAATTTAATAATATATTATTTAGCCTAAATTATCATTATTGTCATTTTTTATATGATTAATTGAATTCAGCATTAAAAATAACATGAAATTAATTGAATTTTAATATAATATATTAAAATACTACTAACATTTTCCAGTTATATATAAAATTCATTAAACAAAATAACTCTCTTAAAAGAATACATTTATATTTTCTAAAATCATTTGTGTGATTTTTCTACTACTTGTACAAACACTAAGTTGGTATTGCCTAATCATTTAAAGTAATTCTAAAAATAAAAAAATTCCACACTAAAAAAAATCATTTATCATTTAAATAAAATTTTATAAAAAATTTGAATTGAATTTTTACAATTAGAAAAAACTATATAGATTAAAATCAAGAGAGAGGAATTTTTGACATTATTTTACTTAAAGTAATATCTATATAACATTAAAAAATTTCAGAAAATAGAAATAAATTTTAATATTGGAAGAGGAAGCTTGAAAAAATTCACATAGAAGATTAAAGGCATTTATAAGGTTAATTTTTAGTCTATACCATATAATTTTTAACCTTAATTTCCAAATTTACCCTTACTGTGGTTAAAAACATTTCCCACAATTACTATCCATAACAACAAAAATAAAAGGGACCTGTTTATAAAATTTGGACAAAATTATTAATAATATTTAATAAATTATTCTGGATTAAATTTTTAGAAATTTATTAAATTAATATTAGTTTAAAATAAAAAATTCACTAAAGAATAGTTTTTTGACAAATGTTCTATTCCGCCCAAAAATGAACTTCTACCCAAATTAGTTATAATGATGACTCCAACATAATTAATTATATTATTTATAATAAAAGGATTCTTATGTTTCTTTATGATCAAATAGTAATTTAAAATTACTTTATTTAACGAAAAGAAATGATGGTTATACAAAAATCTTTATTTTAAACTATTCACTGATAAAATTACCTTCTAAGTAAAATCCCAAAACAATAACCCTAAGATAATGTTGATATAATGTTTTAAAAAATTATTTCATTTTATCAAACAAATTTTTTAAGTGTACAAGTAATATATGATAAAATTTTATGATCAAAATATATAAAAATAGTTTTTAAAGAAAAAGTATTTTTGAAGGATAAAATAACTTTACTAAAAATTTATTTATTATTTACTATTAATTTTTAATAACATTTTTTAAAGTGGAATCAAAATATAAATTTTTCTTAGTGTGTTTAATATTATTGATTTCATCAATTTTAACACTTAGGATGTAAATATAACATTTAATTTATAATATTTTATTCTGTGTTTTAGCATAGTGTGGTGTGTTGTAAATGTTATCAAACATAGTGTTCTCCTAAAATCACATGAAATTATAAATAATTTCTAGGTGGTTCTCCATAATTCATGATTTATTCTCATATTTGTGCCATATTTCTATATTATGAATCATTTAGATGTTAATCTCACATACTAATGACTTTTGTTTCCACACTCGTAAGGCATAGGTTTTATGAAAAATATCTGATATCAGGATTTATTATTTATGATATAATATTTATTTTATATTATTACCTTATATTATATTCATATACATTGATTATGTTCTAATATCCACACTATATTCATGTGATCAGTTATTATATTTTATTATTATATCATATATTTAAAACATAGTTAATCCTAGAAATAAATCAATTTTATGGTTTATAATTCTTGATTTTATTGATTCATATTATTCATAGTATTATAAAAATTTATATAATTTTTCAATTTTTAAGGGAATAATTATATTTTAGTTATTTTTTTACATTTATTAGAATGTTTTTTAAATGTTAGGTTTCATGATTTTACAAATGTAATTTCATAAATGGACATCGTTTTCTAAATCGTTATTTAAAAATAATTATATGATATTTCTTTATAATTTATCTTGAAATAGTATAATTTTTGTGGAATAGTGAAAACTATAATATTTAAAAATGATATCATTTTAATGATATTATCTTGATATGTAAATGAATTTAATTTTTTTGAAGTATTATTCTATAAAAAAATATATCCATTATGAAATATAATTAACTTAAAAATATAATTTTTATATGATAAATATTTTCGGGACATATTTGGAAATGTATGTGGCTTCATTAAATAAAAACTATATTTGAATATTTTCTATTAATAATGTTTCAATAGTGTTCCTTTTCATTATAGTTTGGTTTTAAAGTAAGATACATGTATTTTTATTCATCATAATGCAATTAATTCCACTTGAATCAATATTATACAAGATATTTAGAAAAATTGTTTTTAATTCATATAGAATAACTTTTCAAAATTCTATTTTTCATTACCTTTTGAATAAATATATTTAATGCGATTTTTACCGCATCTGGAATAGAATCATAAAAATGCTTTCCATGTTATTAAAAATAATGATCATTTTTTTCTAATGAGTTGAATTTCAATTTCATTCATAATAACTAATTACCATGGTGAATTTTTTATCATCATGGTAAATGATAAAATGTTAAAAGATAGGGGTTAATATTTGAGATAAGAAATATAATATCTCTATTATTTCCATAAATATGATTGAATGAGTTTATTTTGATTATACCTTATCTTATATCCGTTATTGGAATAAATTTGATCCACTTTCCTTGAGAAATAAATTATTAATATTTTAAATGTATTTATTTTTACAAGGGTGTCACTCCACTCAATAATAAAATCAAACCTCATCTCATCCCTCCTTCACATAATTTTATACATATAACATGACTAATATCGACCCAAATCTAAAAAATACTAATACCAAATTATTAGAGTTCATGGTATCACTAAAATTCCTATCAAATAGGCATAGAGGATTAATACAAAGAATGATGTCCATGACGGAGCTATAAGTTTTAACCTAATTGTTTATATTTTATTTCTTTTTCTGCCTCCAAAAAATATATTTTGTCAAGAATAGTATAATTAAATAATTCTTTTCACCATAATGAAATTTGGTTCTGTCTATGGAACAATTATTTCTTCCTCCAGTCCATTCTACGAGGAATAAATAAGTTTTTTGTGAATATGTGTGGAATACCACCTCCAAAAAAATATATTTTTAGAAAACCCACAAAAGGATTGTCATAAATATTTATTTAATGAATATATATGATTTATATGAAATTATCTTCATTTTGAAATTATAAAATATTATCTACCTTCTTGATATCCTATACATTGGAAAATGGATAACATCTCTTGTGTGTATATGAGGACTATCACTTACATATAAACATGTTATTCATTATTAATTTATGAATCATAGGTATCATTATATGTATGTATTTAATTAATAAATGTGATATAATTTTTATTCTATAATGGAATATATTTATCTATTTAATTTTTTTCATCCATTAAAAAAATGAAAACATTTCTCAATCATAAGTGCATACTACCCCCTCTATGAATAATGTATCAACCTTTTCGTTAATTCCTTGAATTAATGGTGTTAAATATTAATTTAATATATTAATATTACAATTATATCATGTTTAAGATTCTTTAGTTGATGTAATTGTAAATTTTTTTACCACAATCAACACAATAATATTGATTTGGACCAAACAACCACTAAATGTTCAATGTAAAAAAATAGTAACTAAATAGAACAAGTTAATAAATGAAATAAAATGAAAAATATTAATGGATTAAACCTAAATGCTTTTAAAAATTTAAATAAATGATATTTTTATTCATGAATTATTGGTTTTGTAAAGCATGATCGAGCATAGGTTATAGTATTGGAATTTAAGACCATTTTTTAATGTATTATATTCAGAATCATTCACTTCCATATTAATGTTCTTAATTTTATTTGATAATGTTGTTAATTATATCATAATAATGGATTAATTTCACATTTGAGTTTTCTTATGACTTTTTAAACAAAATCCTCTAAAAAATTATATAAAAGTCATTTTGAATTTTTTTTATAATGATGTCAGTGAAATTTTTTTTAACATTTACCAGAAGACATAATTTTCCCACCATCTTAGCCATTATTTATTATCAATCAGCCTATACATGTTTTCATTTGTTTTCAATGATGGTCATATTTTTATTATTCATGGAATTATTCATCTTTATGTTTTTTAAAATGAAATTAATTCTACCTCATTTTTATTTAAAAATGGGATGTACTTTTTCTTATTAATTCAAATTAGTATTTCAAGGTATTTATAATGAAAATTTCAATATTAGAAATGTTTCTTTTCATGATATGTGGTGGGTAAAATATTTGAAATGATGTGTGAGAATACTATATTCATCTCCAATGGATTTGAAAATGATTTGTTTTTCAAATACAATACTTTAATGATAACATATTTGGTGACTCATATGGAAAAGCTAATATGAATGTGTTTTTTCATGTTATTGTATATGAAGATCATAATTCCATAATGTCTTTTTTATTTTTATTGATTTTAAAAAAAATCACTAAGGAGGTGGTTATTTTCACTTTTGTTAATGATTTATTTAGATACTCATTGTCAATTTTTAAAAACATTACCATTTTTATGGTTTTTCATATTTTTCCCTATCCTAATGGGATTCCATTATTTTTTAGATATTTTATTTAGTTTTTTATTTTTAGCCCTCATTTTTTTATTATTTTTAGGGAATCTAATGATATTTTGGAAAAATAGTAAGTTAAATAATTATTCTACAGTGAAACTTCTTAAATAAATGGATATATTAATTAATGGATCATGTTTGTATAATTACTAACCTAATTTAATTGGGAAAATGTAAATTTTATGGAGGTTCCCACACTTTTAGGTAATTGTTTTCAAAATTTTCTAGAACTATATGTGTAATATATCATGGGAATGTAAAAAATATTAATTCCTTTCTGTTAAAATCCTAATTTTTTTTGTTTAAGTGACATGGTGTTGTAGTTGATATAAGTGTAAGGATTTTGATAACATTAGTGGTTTATATGTTATTAATATAAAAATACAAGAGATTCTATTTTATAGTATTATTATCATGATATAAATATTTATGATTCGCATTTTTCGTCATAAAATATAGTTCTATAAGATATGTTTTCTATATATGAATCATGATAGAAGAGGTAGGAAGGCATCAAGAGTAAAATAACCTTCTATATATTCAGAAAAAAATGTTTTGAGTAAGAGTCGATAAGTTTATTTATTTATTAACTAAATTAAAAAATAAAATAATTTTTTGATCTAAAACTATAGTGGAACTAATTAATCCTTACAAGAACAGTTCTATAGAATTTAATTTCATGAAATATAACCCTCAAAATTTTTTTGAATCTTCATACCCAATGAAATATAAAACAAAAATAAACTCATTTGAGAATTTTTTGTAGAATTTTTTGGATGATTATAGTGTTTAAAGGTATATCAATCTATTGAAAATTATCATAGTAAATTAAAACACTAGGGGTCTGAAATTGACAATACATTTTAGAAAAATGAAATTGATACCATGGAATAGATACTCATTAAAGAATTTTTTTTGAATATTTATTTCACTGTGGTTCTTAAAAATAGAGTAAAAATTTAATTTGTAGAATTAATTTAAAGTGAATGGGAATCAATTTACACTTACAAATAATATTTCATAAGAAAGACCATGTTTTCACTGAATTTCATTCTGGACCATGAATGTAAAATTGATGGATATTATATTGGTGTGAAACCACTTTTACAAATGTATTTGTTCTTTGTTAAATTTTACATTTATAAGTATATTATTTTATGTTATGATGAAATATAAATTTATATTTACTAAAAATATATTTATTAGGATAATAAAAATAATAATCCAATATTGTAGTATTTAATATATATTTATTCAATAATGGAATTTTTAGTAAGCCATTAAATTTTTCCAAATGTAGAAAAAGAAATTTAATTAAATGTTTTAAAAAACCTATATTATTTTACCAGGGTTGTAATTTTTTCTTTTTGGGTTAGTATTACATGATAAAATTGTTTTAATCATTTCATGAATGATAAAACAGATACTCAAGTGGAAATGATATATTTTAATTTCAAAATAGATGGGATATTTTGAAAATGTAAGTCTGAAATTAGATATTGATGGTGGTAATCATAAATATAAATTGAAGAAAGGTGTGGGAAATTAATTTTCCTATTACTATGAAAAATGTTGACCATAAAATGATGAATTCTAGGGTAAAATTTATTTTTACTCAAATTATTAAAATGCATTATTTTATCCAGGATATACACATTCTTCATTTCATGGAAATTTTCCTATTAAATGTAAATTCCACAATAAGAAATAGAGTCTAAAAATTTTATAGAACACATGGTGTAGGTATTAGAGAATCAATATTTACTAGTAACTTTCCAATAATCAACTATGGTTTTGTTTTTCCAACACACATTTTTCTTTACCCATAGTAGTGTTTGTGGTTATTTTCTATATAGACTATATATATCTTTAACATACTAATATAGATTAAATAGTTTATAAAGTTATATTAAATGTTTAGAATGAGTCTCTGTTTTTATATAATAATGATTTTTAACCTTCCATAAAATATTATGATGCTTTGAAATTGGTTAAATATGTGAGTGAAAGTTTTCTTGTAGATATCTCTTAAAAATTGAACATTTCAAATTAGTTCTGTGAATACAAAAAATGGATTTTTGAATATATTTCTAGATTATTAACCTTATTTTATTCATGTTTGGGATGTTTAGATCACATCTACCTTAGATCATGATGTTTTGAAAATTTTCAAACCTCTTTGTAGATTGTCTCTATGGGAGTTAATGTTGTTGAAAATGTAGTTTCAAGAGTTACATCATAAGGGTTTCATAATCCCTATAACATCACATTTGTGTTCTCTAATGTTATTTTTAAAATGAGGATGGTAATATAATGATTTGTATTCATTATAGTGAACTCAAAACATTACAATTAAAAACAATTTATTCCTCTATGTATATGACTTGTTTTATTAGTTCCAGGGTTCTTTATAATATAAATTGATTAATGTTTGATATAGAAACAATTATATTAATTTTATGTAAGAGGAAATTTTAAAAAATAATTAGGTACATTCTATGTATATAATGAATTTAACTTTATTCCTTTTAGGTTACCAAATTAAACTATTTAATTTATGGCTCTAATGAAAAAAATCCTTCAATATTAGGATAAATTTTATTTTTTATTCATTTTTGAAATAATTTTACATTTAAAAATTAACATGGATCATTAAAATTACCTATGGTTTTTTATTCTAACATTGAATGAAAATATGTTTTATTGAAAATCATGAAATTAATATTTTTTTATAAAATATTTCTTTCCATGAGAGTAAAGACTATAAAGAAGTAAAAAAAATATTCAAAAAAATGTAATGTTGGGTTAGAGTGGAAAAGAATAAATCATGTCACTAGATTCGTTATTTTATTATATTAGAATATTTCTTCTGATGATTTATTAAGTCCCTCATTCAGTTATCTCTCCCAATATACATGATATCTTGTTGGGGTGTTACATCAATTGGGATTAAGGAATGTGATAAATTTTTTTGTGAATTAGAAAGAAGATTGGTTAATTTGTAAATCTTATCCTTCCCATAAATAAATAGTGAATTCTTTATTTATAATGATGCTTCAATGAAGGTCTTTGGTTTTATTTTTACGAAAGGTTATTAGGTAATTTAATATGAATCATCTTAATTAAAACTCCATGATTACAATAATCCATTGTATCACCATAAACATAAAGGAGTGGTTTTTTTCATTAACAAATTGGAAAAATATTTTATAAGTATGAAATGTTTAATATATATACGTACTATAAAAGTTTGATGTATATATTCACTAAAAATAGTTGAAATTGGGCTAGTGAAGTTGTGTATAAGTGATAAAGTATTATAATTACATTATTTACATTCATAAAAGTAAGGATAACAAGTTATATATTATTTGACTCAAAATTATAATATATCACTAACTATGATACATTTGTAACATAATTCCCTATTAAATGGTTTAATTAATGCTGGAAATCCAATTTTGTTAACTAAAATTTGTTTTCTTTTTATACCAGTGTAGTAATATCCATTAGATATAATTTAGAATATTGAAAATGGAAATAATGGATTGCTAGGTGGAGTGGAATTAGTTCTGAATAATATGCTTTCTATGTATAATATTTACATAGAAGTTGTTATAAGTTCTATAAAAGGGAATCTATTATAAAGGATTTTTAGTTGTAAAATGAATAATTAAATTAGGCCTGCAACTCTAATTTTTTTATAGATCCAAATTTTATTAGTATCTATATATATTTTTAGAATTATTTTTGGTTGCATGGAATAAAAAATAATGTTGTTGATTTTACCTTGATCTGATTGAATTTTCAGCAAGCTAAAACAGAACAATATCATTAAAATTGGAAGCTTCAACCTTTTATAGTTCTTGAATGGAAATGGGAGAATATATTTTTTGATTTTATAGTGGGATAAATAATGAAATATTGATGTAATAATAATATTTCTATTGTTATTTATTGATTTATAAAATCTACTCATTTTCTATATTTTATAAAAATATTCTCTTTGAATTATATTTCAATACTCTATCTCATAAGGATAATTATGTTGTATGGAGTCCCTCTCTCTAATGTTTTTAATTGTGATCCTATGATTACATTATATTAATGGAATTTATATAAGAATATAATGGGTATTGAATAAAATTTCATTACATCTTTTTTCCTAAATTATAAGGATTGTTCAAGAGAACAATTTAGCCATTGGAAGATATGATTTGAGCTATCACATTAGATTTTCAAAAAAACGTAGGATCCTAATCACTCATTGGTGGAACATTATTATAAAAATATCTTATATTCTAGTTTAAATATTTCAATTTTATTTTTTGATATGGAATTATATTTCTAACTCTAAATTTTTAGGATGAAGTCAGTGAAAGATAATTTTTTGCACCAGAATTTTTATATGGGAAAGATGATAAATTAAAGATGAGACAATAATATATTAGGGTTTTAACGACTTGAGTTTTCACTATATAAGTAATATAAAAAGTGTTTCACAAGTTATAGAAATCTAACATGAAAATAACCTAATAAATTTTGAATATTAAATAATCAATTTAAAACATAGCCATTAAATTAGATAGTATAAATTGAAATAACCATATCACAAAATGAATAAATTAATTAAAAATAGAATCTAAAAGTGGAATTATTTTTCATGAAACCCATTTATCTATAATCAAAAGGGGGTATCTTATCTATAGGTTTCTAAAGAAAAATCACATTCCCCATGCGAGTAATTATGGTTGGGTAGAAAAAAAATATAGGAGATGTTTAGGCTCGTTGATATTACAACAATATCCATGCTCGCTAAATCGCCAACTGAAATAAAAATAAGATCATATCTAAAGTATAAGACGTTCATGAATATAAAAATAAGTTATATAAGTATAAATTATTATTATATAGACATTTAATAAAATATTTATATTTATAGATATATAATTAAAAAAAATTCTATTGAAAAAATCATTTTTTGCTCAATTCACCTTATGCTTAAAACAAATATTTTCCAAAAAATTAGATTTTTATTTATACAAAATATTTTTATTATTATTGAATAAAAATATGATATATTTATGGTATTATAATTTAGTTAACACTGGAATATTAAGTAATTTATAGGAAATAGTGTAGTTGATATACCAAAAGTCATTTTCCATTAAAACTTTTATATCTCTATATGTTATATATCTAATATATAATAACATTTAAATATTTTATGATATTAATTTGAATAAAATAACTGAATATTTTGTATTTATCATTGAAATATTAACATAAGCTTATTTTTTACTGAAAAATACCAATTATTTTAATAATATTACATTTATGAAATTATTAGACATGAATTCCATGAATGTTTTTTAAAAACTTTTTATTGTAAAAAATATATATTAAAAAGATAAATTAATTATTTTAAAATATTACTTTACATATAAAACCATTGCATAAGATTTAATAATATTTAATAAATGTTTTAACAATAGTTCATTTTCAAATATCTGTTTTAATAATATTTTCTAATGGTCGAATTGGGATTTCAACCAAAATGAAATGATAATTAAATATTATTTAATTAATAATTTACCATTTAATTTATTAAGAATGGTATATTTTCATAATTATATCATTATCATTAATATAATTCTTAAAATATACTTTTTTTTCTAAATACTACTTATTATGTGTTATATACAGTATTGTAAAATTAATTTTCAAAAATAATGAAGATTTTATTTAATAAATTAATTTACATAATTTAAATCAGCATGTAAAAATTAAAATATATTTTTAATTGTAATATTTTATATTAAAATTATATTTCAATAGTGAATTTGTACTTACATTAGTAAGGGTATATTAAGTTAAAAGATGATTAACATAGTGAAAATATTAAAACAAGTTAAAAACGTTTTATATTGGATGAAGGATGGATTAAAAAACCTATAATTTCCCCTACAACAATATTGGTTAATTATTAAGACATTACATATGAATATTCGACTGATGTTGTTGTGATATAATGAGTTTTCTCAAAAGTTCTCTTATCATCAGTTATAAATGGGGACCACCTCGTCCCCATATATCAACACATTATAATGATATGATTCTATATGAAATATTCCATAGTACCTCCTAAACACCCTAATTATGAATTTAAAATCCTTAGTCTCACCAGTACACCATGCAATGCATCTCGAATGGGGAATCCAATGCAGAACATCCATGGGAGAAGTAATACTCTCAATCCAACTTCTCTAACACTTTTCTTCTTCTACAACACTAAAATACCATCTATCTATGAATGTATGTTAAAATTATAATTTTTAAAATTATAATTTTTATTATAATAATTTAATTTCCATTTGATACATTCTGATGAAATCATTTATAAAAAGGAAAACATTTTCATGTGTTTATGCGAGCTATTTTCTCTATAAACGACTTGTTAAAGTCTCCACCACCACCATAATATGTGGGATGAAAAATTATTTAAATAAATTATATTTAATTTTCACACCATTGATATAATCTTAGAATAATATTATGTGTTATGTATGTTTTATTAAAAAGAAATAATAAGGGTAAATTTAACCACCTTAAATGGACTTATCAAGGAATCATTATTAATTGAGATCTATTTATGAATAAAAAATTAAATTGTTTAGGTATTTTAATTACGAAATAATAAAGGAAATAAAAATAAAAATTATGTAAATAATTATGTTACTTTATATAAAATTTTGACCACCTTCAATAAAGTAAAAGAGTTGAAAAAATTAACTGAACAACCTTGAGTAGCCAAAATAAGAAAAAAAATTATTAAAAATAATTACCAAAAGATTATACAAAGGCCTTATAAAATTTAATACATATGAATAATTTTATTGGGTATATATAAAATGAACATAATTTCATTATTTATTAATTTTTTTTATAAATGCATAACACCATTGTACGTGAGTTAGGGGTTTCATCTAAAAATTTTCTTATTCGTGAAACAATTCATTTTATGTCCCTAATTCCTTTTAAATGTTCTCTATACTACCAATTTGATATATAATATCATGTATTATATGTATTATTGGTATTTTAACATTAAATTCATTGTATATCTATCTTCTATTGGTTTTTTATCAGTTTATTCTATATATTATAAGTGTTTTGTCTCAATCACCCTTAATTGATGAAATCTATGATATTATTCACCAATATTCATTTTCATGGTGTAAGTACTTACCCCATGAAAGTTAATATAAAAAATAATTTTTAAACATGGAAACTTCATTACTGTTCACAATATTCATTGTTTTGATCTATCATTAATTTATTTCTTTAAATATATGGTTCTATCATAACTCAATCAGATTTATTAAGTTAAAATGTTTTGAGTATAATCATTCATTTCATAGGGTATTCCCTATTTTTATCATTGAATGTCAATTTTTTTTAAATATTCTGTATAGTTGAGTTATAATCTTTTTTGAATATGAATTTATGATACGAATTTATAATTTCCATTTAAAAGATTATTTCCTCTCCTTGCCTATAATTTGAGTTTCCACCAATTTTTTCCATTTTAATTAGAAAACTCATTAATTTTTATATCTTGTGAAAAACATATTTACCTTTTCCGAATTTCAAATGAATATTTTATTATCTAATTTTTTGATATGAGAATTCAGAAAATGATTTTTATTATATAAAAATATAACTTACATACCACCCTCGTTACGTGATGGTTACAAGTTCTCTTTATTTTTATTATTTTTTTCTAAACTTATTCACATGAGCATCATTTGTTGTGGAATGTATTTCTCTTATAGATACCCAATAAAATATCCTTTTCATTACTATGTTTATACTTTTTATTTATTTCCCTTTAAAATTAATGCTTTTAAGTTAACCTAATTTAACTAAATATTCATATTTCTTATCTCATGTCCAGAATCACTTCCATCAAATGTATTCAAACCATGATTGGAGTTTAAAAACTATAATTATATTATATAATATTCTATTGGTAAAAATGCTGTTTTATTAAATTCACTAATCTATTTCTTTCTTAAAATGGTTATTTAATTATATCCTGATGGATCACCACAGTTCTATGTTTTTATTTTTTCTTCTACAATATTATTCTGATAAATCATATACATGGAACTCCTTGTTTAAGACCTATATTAATTAGGAAACTATGAATGTTTAAAATTATTTAATCCTTTATTCTCTTTGAAATCCTTATGATTTAGCTTTCAACTATTTATTAAATAATAATTATTAAACCCACTTCCATCTCATGGGTTTAATCAGGATTATGATTTATATATGGTTTATTATTTTCATATGGTACATATATATTTCATTTTCCATATTGGAAAAGTGTACCATGATGTATATATCCCTCCAATGCATTGGGTAACTATTTATATCTGATGATATGTCTTTTATAGGATTATAGAGTGAACATATTCCACCATCGACCTTTCACCACTATAATTTTGGGAATGGGGAGTGAACCCAATCCACCATGGGAAAAATTTTCACTTTTTTATGATGGTATAAGAAATGATACATGGATTATGATTATGATTTCATCTCTTATTTTGTTTCCACAAATTCTACCAATCCATGATATTATGATTCCTTTTCCAAATTCTATTTATCCATTCATATAGTCATTCAAATTATGATATCTTTATATTCCTCTTCAATATCATGTAATTATTTACTTTCATATTTATTCCCTTAATAAAATATTGATGTCACCCTATTCATTAAGTATTTTCAAAAGGGTATCCTAAGATATTTTTTAAGATATTTTAGAATTAGTAAAACTATGTGTATTTTTTAAAAAAGATATTTTTTTACATTTATGGTGAGGTTTTTAAATAAATAATCTCGCAAAGACAGTAGACCTCTATATACAGGTTTTAATATTTTTTCAAAAATGTTAAATATTATGAAATATTTTGTGTTAAAGGTATTTTTATCTATAGAAGTTATCAAGTGAAGAATTGGGTTTTTCAATATTATGATGAAATAGAATTAGTCAAAATTTAGAGACAAGTAATTTTATAGTATAATGTTTGGAGATTTTTTTATTTTTTCAGTATGTTGTTTTCCTTGAAATGATATCCCTGTCAAGATACCAAATGTGGATACATGATTTGGAATAAGAGTACCAAATGTTAGTAACCCCAAAATGGGTGGATTGGGTATTATATCAATCTTAACGTAGTTCATGACAAAGTTCCATAACTATAAACCTGATTTAACACTCTTATATATTGGACATTAGTTAATAAAATGATATTTACGAACCTCTATGAAGTATTTATTTAATAGATACATTTATGGACTAGGTTGAGAATTATAATTTAACCCAACTTAATGTAACCTTGGTTAAACCAATATTTATATAGTTTTAACATAAGTAATTATGATATAACATCATATTTTGAAAGCGGTAAAATATCTTAAGGTTTAACCCCATTAATTTTATTTATTGTGATAGATACTATAAGTTGTTAAATGTTCATCAGCTATTTTAACCCTTTTGGTTTTGGGGATGGATTGAACAAAAATAAATCCAGTTAACCTTGGGTTCTTGGGTCAATGAAATGGTTTCTCAAATACATGAAAATTATAATAGGATCTATTGATTATTCTAGAGTAACTATTGTGTAACATGAATGAAAATGTATGCAATAGTTGAAATCCAGAGTGCACCAAAGATAATAATGATGGAGACTCATGAAAATTAATATATAATCATATAATCAAAAGGGATATTTTAAAACCTATACATAAAAATAAGGGAGTAATAACCAAGGAAATTTCCTCAATGAGTTTGAAAAATTATTTTCATGTGGAAGAGAGGGTCATTTAGTGTCAAACTGTAGAATTAAAATGAAGAGTTTAGTTAGTATGATGGGATTAGAATGTTTTCATCCAAAATCACTGCTAATTGTCCCATGCATTAAGAGATTCAAACATGGTCATTATAAGTTCAATGTAATAAATATGGTGACGGTAATAATGATAGGTATAGACAAAAACCATAACCAAAGGCAAAAATGTTTGAGCCTTTTCAAGGACTGCATATGTGTTAGATTGTGATAAACAAATCCACCTATTTGGAATATTGGATCTATATTATAAACACACTAAGTTCCCTAGATTGTTTTTTATGTGTACCACATAGATTTTTTTATAAAATAAAGAGTTTATTTTTGTGGGGTTCTATTTTTAAATTTAAATTTATGTGAATATAAATCATAGTAAGGTTTATTTAGATGTATTTAACATGATTATAGTCATGGATTAACTATTTAAAAATATACTCATGATTGATTGATCATAGTAAGATTACCCACACCATCCTCATTATTTAAAAATAAAAATGGGGGTAGATAAAACAATAATAAGGTGGTGCATAATGATTTTAACTTTCTATAATAGTGGAAAACAAAAATAACAACAATAATAATAACATATCTCATTGGATATCACTTATCAAAGCACCTATAACACATATATGCCCTGTAATATTTTTAAAGGTTGAAAGAGATATTCTATAGTTTGATGTAGAATATAACCTGACAACAAAATATATAGTGATATAAGAATTAGTGGTTAGGAGAAAAATGTAGAGGCCACCTTGTGACCTTATGGCTCAAAGATATTCAAGAATCGGGTTTGATGTCCTAAAGCACATCAGCCTATGTAGTGTGTGTGGAGAAAAAATCATGTCTTGGAAGAATAGGCTTGGGAACATGATGATCCACTATAAGAAGACATCATGGTGCATCCACCCCTAATCATCCTTTATCCCTGAGGGAATCCCAAATTGTTCAATGAAAATAATGGTGTGACATTTGGGTTAGGATATTGGTGGTTATTAATTGAGTATAGAGACATAATCGAGGTATAAGAAAGAGATGGAATAAGATTATATCGAGGGGGAACATACTCTAAAAAGGGTCGGGGTTTATAAATGGATCATAATGAACCTTTCAAGAATGATAATTTTTTCTAAAAACATATACATTCCACTAGCACTTCCAAGTTGAAAAATCTTGAATAACATTTCATACCTCATACCAATTTTTGATAATATATTACAATGAATCTATCTATAAACTCCATGAAAATATAAAATAGGGTTTAACACAAATTATTGAGAGGTATTGAACTCAAATTGTTAACAAAAAACATAATTATAGTATTATGATTATTTTAATAGAGTAGATGTGATTGATAATTCTTCAAAAAATTAACTTCAGAGTTTACATATCAATACCCTAATATTACATGGTTTGTAAGTGATAATTAAAATTTTAGGGATGTAATTTATTTTAGGAGAAATTAATTAACCAATATTTTATAGTATACATATTAAATATTTTTCACATTTTAATAAAATATAAAAAATAAAAAATAAAAAATTAGAACATTTAATGTGACTATTAATACATATTTATTAAATTAGTGGGTACAAATTGTTGTAACAGAATCAACAAAATAAATAATGAAACTAATAAGAAATGGAAACAAGAATAAGAATTATTCCTTATGAAGCCCAATCTTATTAGCTACTAAGGGTTGCATCTTATCTTGTATTTTCCCTAGAACAATCCTATGATGAACTTGAGGAATTATGGATTAAGAGGAACCATATGAGGGATATGTTCAAGCTCATAGAAATTTCCACAAGATTCATATTAGCTAAACTATAACCTGAAACTACCATCATAGATTATGTGATACACAAATATTATATAGAAATAATAAGGAGTTATCTAAGTAGAAATTAGTATTATATCAACATTTAATAGTATGATTATATTTATAGATATATATTTCATTTTTATTCTTATCAAAAAGTCAATTTCACTCGGTACACGTAATGATTAAAAGTGTTTTCTATATATATTTGTGTTTTGTTTCAATGAACTATTTCGATTATGAATGAATTAAAATGATATATTAGTTTCTATAATAGTTAGTTAATAGTATTTTAATAAGTAATTTACTATAAAATTAGTATTTGATATACTGAAAGTCTTTTTCCTATGAACACATTATTCCATATGCTTTATAACTTTAAGTAAAATAAAAGTATTTAAATTTTAAGACATGTATGTGAAAAAATAAATTTATTTTTGGATTTACCATGTTAATATTAATTGATATTTATTTTATGTGATTTTTCTAAATTAATGGTTTTTAGGAGAATAGTGAAAAATATTGATTTCACTAATATTATCACTTTTTTAAAATTATTATACAAAAATTCATTGAATTTTTTGGAAAACTATTTTAATAATGAAAATATTTTTTTATGAAATGAAATAATGCTTTTTGAAATACTATTATCATATATAATACCCACATCAAACATTTTATATAAATTAGATAATGGATTAAATAAAACTATTTTTCTTATATTACTTTGAATATCAATTTCAAAAGGACAAATTATATTTTAATCTATAATTAATGTTAATTGGAAATTAATATAATATTAATATATATTTTTATGTCGATAGAATCAATAATATTGATAATATTATCCTAAACATAAATATTACAACTAAAATACAGTTTTTCAATATATGTATTTTGTGCGAAATAAGAACTAATATAAAAATAAATTTCTAAAACACAAGGTTATTTTATATTATAAAATAATTTAAATATTTAAAGCCACAACTTTAAAATTCTTATATAAATTTAATTTTAATTTTGTCTATTAAAATTAGTTTTCAATAGTTAAAGTTAAGTTACCACTATCTGAGTAAATTAACATAAAATTTGGTTAACAAAGTAAAAAAGGATAAAAGATGTGAAAAAATATTTGATATTAGATATTTTCAGGATCATATAGATTATATAATTTCCAAAATTATTATTCTCTATTTTTTGATCACTTTTATGTGAATAATGGAGTGATATTATTGAAAAATAATTAGTTTATACGTAATTGAACTTTTCTTCACATATAAAAGGAGACCACTTCCTCCTGATTTATCCACCCACTCTTAGATTCTGATCAACAAACAATCATCCCTAGAACATCCTAGACACCATAAAAACTCCTTTTAGACATTGGTCTCACAAAAAATACCAATCTATTGATTAATATGGTGTTATCAAATATAGAACTTCCAAAGGATAGGTAATACTCTCAACCCAACTTATCTCGAAAAATTATTCTTCTATGGGAGAAAAATACCCTATATGCAATAAGGATTAATAACACCATATTTCCTAAAATTATTATTTGTTATTATAATATTGAAATATTAATTTTATTCTTTCTTCAAAAATCATTATGAAAATAGAGAATATTTCCATGTTTGTGTGTGGACTACCGCCTCCATGACCGACATGGTTAATTTTCCATCACCACCCTAAATTATATATTTATAATGGTTATTTAATTAAATAAATTTGTATTTTATAAAATAATAATATACTAGAATAAAAATATTTTTCATTGTATATTTCATATTAATAAGAAACAGTCATAGAAACTTTAAATGTATATAATGGATTTTTTAAGGTACCTTTCTTAACTGGGATAAATTATTGGATATCACCTAAAACTACATAAGTATTATTCTATTTCAATAACAAAGAACACATTTATACACAATTATAGAAATCATGAGGTTATTCTACAAAACCATTGACCACAATCAACAAACCAATTGTGTTGTGAATAAATTAATCGAACAACATTGCTTACCGGTGTAAGTGAAAAATATAAAAAAAATAAATACCAAAAGATAATATAAGGATCAGAAAAAAATTATAGATAAATACTTTTCATCGGTCTATATCAAATTTAAATAATTAAAATATTTAGAAAGGTGTGTGTGGGAACATAGTACTTTCAGACATGAGGTAGTGTCTAATATATAAATATAATCCTTTGAGACAGAATTTCTTTTATGCAACTCATTTCATTTAAATTTATACTACATGGTGGATATATAATATAATTTATTTTCAATATTTTTGGTATTTTGACATCAATTTCATATTCTCTCTCTTTCAATGGTTTTTCATTATAATTTCTTTAATTTATAAGAGTTTTTGTATAAATCAACCTTTAGTGAGGAATACATTGATATGAGGGAAAAATATTTATTTTTATCGTGTAACTAATTCCCATATTTATTTTAATATAATAAATAATTTTTGAACATGGGAACATAACATCCATTCATGTTCTTCATTTTTTTAGACTGTGATTTCTTTATTCCGCCATATATTAGGGTCTTTCATAACTCAATCTGAGTTCTAGATTTAAAAATTTTCTCCTTGATTTTTTTCATTCATTTTATATAGTATAACCTATTTTTTAAAATGATAGATCACTTTCAATTCACATTTTATTTTATTGTTTTTTTAATAATTTCTGAAAATCAAATTATGTTAATAATAACTACCATACATTTAAATAATGTCTTCCCCTCCTTTTCCATCATTTGTTTCCTTCCAATGATATGCATTTTAATTATAATCCTCTTTATGTGTTATATCATTTGATCAACATATTTACCATATTATATTTTCAATTTAATTTTTATTATATTATTTTATTATTTTGGATTTCAACAAAGGTATTTTGAAATATAAAAACAGATCTTCTACACTATCCTTGTTATTTATTGGTTAAATGTTCTCTTTATTATTATACATTTTTAAGAAATGTTATTATCTGGATCATATTAAATTAAAAAATACCTTATATATTTATCTAGTTAAATATCCATTCCCTTAGTGTTATTATATATGTGTATTTATTCCCTTTGAAATTATAACTTTTAAGTAAAAAAAATTTAAGGAAAATTTTCTATTTATTATCACATAACAATCATCAGCCCAATCAAAAAAATTAATCACTAATTATAATTTTTAAATAATTATTATTTTATGGAGATCCATATCAGTTCAATTTTACTATAAATAACCTTAACCTAGTATCCCAATGTGGGTGGTACTTTATTATACTGGTTTTGTATATTGGGGATCACATCCCAATGGAAAAAATAGTTTAGTAGTCTTGGTAAACTAGGAACATACTTGAATCTCCAAAAATAGTTGAAAACAAAAAGTACAACATAGTTAGAGGGAAAATAATTCATCCTTGAACTCTTTCATATATTTCATCACCATAACCTAAGGAAGGTAAAAAATAACGGTGATATCAAACACTTAGTATAGGTTACACATATAGGAATTTATCGTGAATAAATAATTCATGATCAATAAGTCATAATAAAAATGCCATGATAATTAATTAGAACATATTTCATTTAATAAATGACATTAATATCAGGAATATATGTGGAATAATCAATATGGAATGAGAAATAACTAAATCACATGCCATTTAATCAAATATTAATGAAAACAATCCATCCATGGTTGATATAAATCAAATAATCTCAAGGATAATAGAAACAAAATTCTTAATGAAGGAAATGTTTAATATTAGAAATCATGACATCTAGAATTCTAAAATATATAACATGAATACATTTAAAAATATGTCTAAAAACTATGGATAAAAACCAATTTAACATTATATTATATATTTTTCACTTCAAACTATAGATGCATCATGGGTAAATATAAATCTACGACCCTTTCATCATTGTATTTACAAAACAATCCACGTAAATCAAATGATCAATTTAATTCATGAAAAATATTCCTTATCAGTTAATATATGTATTATATAAATAATAAAAATGTATAAATGTTTCCCTAGTCAATAAAATACCTTTCATAATAATAAATTGTTTTTAGAATTGATAAATAGTTTAACAAATAATCATATCCCTGATAAAGTTTATAGATATTTAAGGGAGATGTAATGTAAAATGGTTACAAGAATGTAAAGTTTTTAAAAAAAAATTAAATGATTACAATATTTGTCAATAATGATATTTTCAGAAATTTCACTAGTCAAACTGATCATAAACCATCCAATAGAATAATAAAGATGGTATCATTAAAAAATATCCCTAATAAATTATAATTAAAACAAATCATTCTTGTTTTTGATAAATATAAATACTATAAAAATATCATTAAAAACATTATTGTGGAAAATACCATTTTCAAATTCAAAATATCATTTTAAATCTATAAAATTCAAAATATTATGAAATTGTTTTCATTGGAATAAATCATATAATCATGTAAAGTATTATTCAAATAAATTACTATTAAGTATGGTGGCAAAGTTCTTTTTATTTTTAGTATGTTAAAAAATATTCCTATAATATTTTTTGTAAAAATGTCAAAAAGAACTTTTTTTGGAAAAAATAGTATGAATCCAATTAAATGTTTAAAAAGAAAATCATAGTTAAAAAGGTATTTAATAAATAATTTGATAATATTATAAATAGTTTTTTAAAAAAATTATAGAAAACATAGATTTGGAAGAAAAAATATTTTCAACCGAAGAGATAAGTAAATTCAGATTTTCTAAAAATCATTTTCTCAATCATTTTTAGTACTAGAGAGAGGGAAATTTTTTTATTAATTGAAAACATCATGAATACCAATATTACAAGAATACTAAAGGTTTAAATTGTAAAATTATTAGATAATTTCAATCAATTGATATGTAAGTATAAAAAATCCCAATGAATATGAGATTGATGCATAAAAACTTACTGCAATGGTAACTTTAGAATCATAAACCCGATAAAAGAGATAATATAAAATAATAAATAAAATTACATTAATATTAACGTATTAATGATATAACATATCAAGGGGATTTACATACACCTCAACAAATAAATAGATTCATAATACAAAATATATCTCAACAGGGTGTAAAATGAGACCAATTCTCTTATAGTGATCATACCATTGATGTGGGGAATAAGAAGTGAATTTATTTGGAGCATAAAATTTAAATCAAAATTAAAAAAGTATAAATAAAAAATAAGGTAATAAAAATTCCATTTACACACAATCCTAGATTATAAAATGTAATTAAGGAGTAATATAAACGAATAATAGAAATTGAGTTATGAAATTATTTACCGCTTGTTAACAGTTATGTGAGATTCCCTTGCATGAAATATTTCAAATTAAAACTTAAAATACCTTCATATATAAATTATTCAGTATATTAAATATAAAATAGGAAGTATATACACCATATAAAGGAAATTTGGTACATAACATTACAATATGCCTCAATGAAAGGAAATTTTGACTAAACCACTTACATCACACTTCCCTTTTTTTTAATTGCCTTGACCTCATGTATAATAGTTTTAATCATGTTATTAATTTGTAAAATAACAATATTAATATTCTAAATATCATATATGATCCTTTTATAACATCTTATCACCCATTCATTAATAATGATTCATTTTTACCATTGTTTCTTGGATAAATTTCCTTGTTTCCTCATGTATGTTTGTGGAAATATTTCTAGTTTTTGTGAATTGGATATAAAAACATCTGATAAATAATAAAATTAATGTTTTCAATATAATATTTACTAATTATAAATAATTTTAAATTGAGTCTTAAATTTTTTAGATTGAAAAATGAATTGCAGTGCTTCATAGAGATGGTATGTCGTACGTACGCAAGGGCGATTATATCATTACATTATTGGGAGAAATGAAAAATAAGTGGATGATAAATTAATTTAAATAATTAATAAAATTTTATATGTATCATGTTTATTAGTTATTTCAATCATTATGAATATCCCTATGAGTGGGTCATGGAAACCATGTTATATCGGTTCGTGATGTGGTAGTCTGATGTACACACGAGTGATGGCTTTATTTCCCACTAGTGTAGGAGGAGGTGGATAAATTTTGTACCACTAGAATAATAAAATTTAATTATATGGTATATAATTATATTATTCTATTTTAATATTTATGATATAATTGAAGGTGTAAAATTAATAAATAAAACAATGTAACTTAGTAAAGATAATTTCTTTCCCCTAGAGTAACCTCAGTTGGATCTAAAAATTTAAAACCAAAGGGTACATATTTTGAGAATAAAAGAAACTTTATAACATGTAAATTGATATTATAAGATATTTCATTAGGTTTTTTAGCCGAATTAATTTATAGGTGTGAATAAGTTAGGCAAGGGTGTGTCCATTTATAATTGAGGAGGAGTGGCATTATTATAAATACCAGAAAAAACTCATTAATGGGAAGTCAATCTCACACAAAGTGTATAACAAATAGATAAAAGTTGAATATACAGAGTTTAAGGTCAAGCCACACCTCAAAAATATTAATCAAAACATTTTTTTAACAATCTATTTCTTATCCTTTATGTTTACAGACATTTACCATTTTATTTCTCGCTGTGGTTATTAGTTTTTGAAGCTTGGATATTTTTAATTTAAGATTAATATAAATTAAACATTTTTAAATGATTTTTCCAAAAATATTATTAATATTAAACACATATTTTTGGATGAAAATTCAATGTGTGTGTAAAATATATTTCAACATAAGTGCATGAAAAACCTGATTTTAACCGTAATCGTAGTAAATAAAATTAATTTTATTTACGCATCATTAAGTAAAAAAATAATTAGTCCACTTTATATAATATTAATTATTAATATTAAAAATATTGACTCAATAGTATGAAACAAATTTCATATAAGTGGAAGTATTTAATATAAAATTAAACCATACATTGTGTTGAAAAATAGTGTTTTAAAGAGATGCTTTTTTCAAGCATATGATGATATTATGTTAACTGTATGACTTTTGATCATAATTTTATGGATTTAAATTCTTATTATTAGATATATAATATATAAATTTTATTTAAATAATTAATTATTAGTGGTTATATTAATTAATTCAATTTGAGGAATAATATTCAATTAAAAATAGTGTTCCAGAAAATGCATTTTCAGACCTATAGATATACTTTTACCCAAATCATGTATAAATTTGATTCACATGTAATAAATAATTATAATTATAAGTAGATAATACTTTTTTAAATTTTAAATGAATTTCAAAGAAAATGGGGATTGAAATTTACATATTTTAATGAAAATAAATAACTGTATTTGAAAAATCAGTATTATCACTATTTATTGAATATTTATCTTTTTTAGAAAAATAAAATAAAAATTTACCCAAAGATAATTATGATATTATAATGTAAAAATTTATGTAAATTTGATCAATTTATTTTTATAAAATTGTATATATATTAATTATATTGTTTTCTCACAAAAATAATAAAAATCAGTTTTCATAGAAATATATTTTTGAAGAATAAATTTACTTTACTAAAAATTTGGTCCTTATTAGCCAATATTTTTCCTTTATATTAAATATTTATAAATAAATTTTTAAACAATATTATAATTTATACCATTATTTAAACGGCTATATTGAAATAATCATATTAAAATTATATATTACAGGGGGTTTTAAGCAATGTGGTCATCATCATTTACACTATAAAACACAATGTTTTTATTCTAAAATCTAACTGTGTCATATTTTCCTCATCTTCAATAAATTTATTCCTTTTATTTTTAAGTTTAACTTTTAAATCAAGGTTTTTATATTTGAAAATATATTTTTCGAAAACCCATATCATAAAAGGGTTTATAAAACATCATCTTAAAAGAGGGAAAGGGAAATAAAATTTTCATCTAAAATAACACATAACTATCATTCCATATAAGATAACATTAGTTAGAAGTGAAAATATGGACATGTAATAAATCATTAAATAATTGAGGAGAGTGATAGAGATCATTGATAACAAAAAATTAATCTATCAACATCAAGTTAAAAACCAAAAAAACCCAGGAATTTATGATGAGTTAAATGACTATTGATTCATCTAATATAAAGCTAATAGTATAAATATTTTTTTTCAATATCATTTTCCAAAATTTAAGGAATTATTTTAGTATATATGAAAATAAAAAACAATATACGTTCACAATATATTTCAATTTCATAGTGACAATATCATCATTTGGTTGTGTTTCAATCAGTTTCCACTTACCACTTATTCCAATGAATTAATATCTAATAATATTTTTTTTGTTTGAAACACTAAAATTAAGTTTTAATGGATCATTATATACATAAAATAATGGAAATTACTTCTATATGTATCAAAATATATATCTAAACCAAAATGGATAGCATGAGTTATCCAAACTAATATATTAATCTCTAAAATTCAATAGTAACACCAAAAGATCAAATTAATACTTTTCCAACAAATTGTTTTAGTAAAAACAATTTCATAATAACTGGTACATTGCATAGCGTAGTGGTAGTCACCACACCCTTGTCACTCTTTAGTTATAGGATCAATCATCACAGCCTTTCTAAATGTGGTGGGTTTCATCGTGCATATGGGTTAACCTTTTATAAAACCATATTAACAAAATTACAATAATTTTCCCAAAAAAATATCAACTTACTTAAAAAAATTACTCATCAAATAAATTTTCAACCACAATTATCTTTTATATAACATTTTTACCATGTAATCAAATATTCATAGTTTACTATTATTACCTTGAAGTCAATTTTTATACTGACACTAATGTTTTTCAATACATTTAATCTTACCTCAAAAAAATATTAATGAATAATTCCTCAAATTAACACATATTAAACATGAATATTGATTTACTTTAAATTTCTCCCAAGATACCCTTAATCGTTATAACCATCAAATAACATAAAGCTTCAAAAATGGGGTTTTAGGAAATTATTCTTATGATAAGACATAAACACATAAAACCATTATGGTATCTATAATTATTTAGTTAACCTTAATAGAATAAATATATGATTCCATAGTCCTAATTTGTTTTATGACTACTATAACCAAAATACAAATGATAAAAATAATTCTACAAAATAATTCTTAAATAAAATTACATAATTACTTCAACCCTATTAAATCCACAAATTGTATATAAGAATTAATTCCATGGTTTAAGAGTTATCCTTTGAAAGAGGTAATTGACATGGATAATTCCCCAGTTCTCGACATTATATACAATAAACTATAAATGGATTTCTATGAAGAAATTAATTTCTCTCCATTAAACTCCTCATTTTCCTTGGAAATTTGTTTCTTTATTCGCTTATTTTCCACACATATAACATTTTCATATTCCATTGAGGCATTATCTTTGGTGTATCATTCAAAAATTTCTTTCATGAAGTATAAAAATTCTTCATTTCTCTATTCTATCCACTACTAGAGATATTATAGGACTCCATCCTTGTCTTTTATGGTGATTTTGAGAGTTAGTTAATGTATAGGTTGTTGTTAATATTTTTGTATTACCAATTATTAATAATCGTGATATCTTTCCCTCTAGCCCTCACCCAATTTTATTTCTCATAATCATAAAATTTTAATTAATATTCAACATTAATATGATTTATTTTGGTTCCATACATTGAAAAAAACCAAAGAGAATAGTGTGATTAAAAATAATCATAATGTAAAACCAATTAATAATTTATATAATGTCTAAATCATAACACATTATTTTCAATATAAGAATCCATTGGTTTAACTAGGTCATTAATCATCATAACCTTTTCAAATATTTCATGATCATTCATATAATAAATGTGAATTATATAATGTATATCTCTTTTGAGTATCAATCTTAGGGCATAGTAAAGACTGTTTTCATGCATGAATTAATAATTTATTAAAATCCAAATATTCCTTTTTTAACTTTATTAACACTAGGTACATTTTTCTATAACCACGTCCAATTGTATTATCCATAATGGGATGTATTACTAGGAAAAACAACATAATCACTTCCTTAATTAAATATTAGGATGTTATTCTATAATTATCCTCAATGTCTATAGTAGGGATAATATATCTGATATATGTTTTCCTAAATCTAGTTCTCATGGTTTCCACTAAACGTCCACTAATACCAAATATTAAAACCCCAACCCCAATATCCCAGTGTGATTGGTGCTTTATTACATTAGTGTTAGTTACTATCAATCACATCCCAAAGGACCGAATTGTTTAGTAGAATTGGAAAACTAGATGCATACATGAATCACACATCACATTTGAATGCTTGAAATATAACTTGGTAATATTAAAAACCTGTAATTCCATAACCCTTTCAATTAATTAGTATTCATAACCCAAGGATATAAAAAAAATAATGTTTATCTCAAATTATCCTTAAGGTTTATGTATAGAAGAATCTATCATAAATAAATAAAGCTTGATTAATAAGGAATAATCTACATTGTATTTTTTTTAACTAAACCACATTCCATTTAATCAATAACTTGACTATCATGATTAGATAATATATATTAAATATGGAAAGGTAAATAAATAAAACACCATCCACTGAATCAATAACTTTACTAAAAAATACATCCATGACACTATCAATGTAATAATATATTTCTTAAAAATAAATAAATTCTTAATGAAAGAAATGTTTACTATTGGATGTAATGCTCTCAGATACAATGATATATATATATATATATTTAAGACCTTTCACAGGATGGTTTAAAAGTGTGGTTAAAATATAATTTAGTGAAATATTACTGATTTTCCTCATAATACTATCGACGTATCATGGGGAAATATAATTCTTAGCCCAACCTCTCATTGTGTGTCCAAAAAACTCATCAAATATCAAATGGATAATTTAATTCATAACCAATATGCCTTATCAAAAAATATTAGTAATGAGTAAAGAATATATCTTTATCTATATTTATCAATCAATCAAAAAACATCAATTAAAGTCACTATAGGTATAAATTATATATTATTTGTGCAATAAGAAAACCCAAGATAAATAATTTGTATTATTAAGAAAACCCTAATATCCAATGATGAAAATGAATTTAATGTTTCCAGGGAAAGTTAATATTAGAAAATTTACTACGAATGTGAAAGTAAATAAATTCTCCAGTCAGACTAATCATAAAACATACTAATAAATAATAAGTATTATATCATTATAACATATCCCTAGTGTTATAAAATTAAAATAAATGGTTTTTGTCTTTGATGTATAAAAATATCATAAAAATATATTTAAAACATTCATGAGGAAGATACCTTTTTCAATTTTAATATCACATATAAAAAATTAAGAGTATTGAAATATTACGAAAGCATTTTCATTAAAAATAAGTTTATAAAATAATAAAGGACACTTCAAATCAGTGATTGTTCATGATAGTAGGAAATTTCTCTTCATTCCGTCTATTTAAAAAAAAATATTCCATTCATATTCTTGTAATAATATTTTAAAGTACCTTGTTTGAAAAAAATTAAAAATTAATTTTAAAACATATTATAAAAATACATTATTGGGAAAAAATTATTTAATAAATCTTTATATTATATTAAAAATAATTTTTTAAAACATTTTTAGAAAACATTGATTCGAAAGAATTAAGCATTGTTGACTGAAGAGCAAAACAAAGTCAGATTTTCAAGGAAATATTTTTCCAATAATTTTGAGTACCAAAGAGTTGAAATGGTACTATTAATTTAAAACATCAATAATAACCATATGATAATAAAATTAAATGGTTTTATCATAAAATTATCAAATAATTTCCTTTATTTTAAATTCAAGTGTAAACTATCTCGATTAAAATGATTTCGATTCACAACCCATTACCACTTTGTTATCTTTTGAATTTAAACATCCATAAAATATATAAATAGGAATAAGACTTTGAATACATTATATAAAAATGTTAATAATGATATAAATATAATTTATCACCCACTCCATAACAATTCTTAATTAAAATAAATTCTTTGATGGATAACTACTTCGTTTTCTATATATGTTTTGGTTTGGTAGTTTTGGACCTTATACATTGATCATGGTTCCATTATATAAAAAATGTTAATAATGATATAAATATAATTTATATTCATTATATATATAATCATTTATAAAAGGTATAAATAGGAAAATTAATTACACCATTTCTGGAGATGGTATACTCTACGTTCACATAAACCATGTTTTCATTTTTTTGATAGATAGAATGAATGAAAGTAAATAATAATTCACCATAAAAAGATAATTTTTATATAATATATATTCATTAAATAAATCTTTACTACAATCCATGTAAATAATAAATGAAAAATTGATCACATCGCTTCTTGGAGGTGGTAGTCCACTCGTACACACAAGCGTAATTATATTTTTCTAGTGGATTGGAAGGAGAGAACAGATATTTGAAACTATAATAATAAAATAATTATTTTTTCATAAATATAATATTTATTTATTAGATCCATATTTATTACAATCCAAGTAATGTGGTGGTGAAAAATGAATCACACCACTACATGGATATGGTAAACTATACGTACACATGAGAGATGTGTTCACTATTTGTAGGATTAAAAGTGATGTAAAGTGTTTGTGCCATAATAATAATAACATATCATTATATAGATGATACTAGAGTTAATATTTTTTATGGTTATAATATATTTATAATAATTTTATGAAGAACAAAATTTGGAAGAGTTGGTAATGATGATTCGACTTCTTTGAAATAGATGTTTTAGATATGCTCTTAATGGGAATAAGGTTGGTGTTTTAGGAAGACCATAAAATCTATAACATGCATTAGTATGTTTAGAAGAGGTTTTAGTATAGTTATTTTAAGATAAGAGGTTATATATGGTGTATATTACTATGTATAGGTGGTGCTTTTTAATAGTGAGAAAAATTCCACACATGGAATTATTAAAAATATTTAAATATAATAAATTCATTTTCCACTTAAAGTGTAATAATGTGGCCATAATATTTAATATAAGATATTATTTGATTTAAATATATCTATAAAATTAAAATTTTACATGTTTATGTGGTATTTTATACATTATCATTTTTTACCCCCTCAGTTATCCAATTTAAATCATGACCATGGTCAATCCTTTTTCACGATTAAAGAGTTATAATTATACATGTATTGTAAAATTTGTCCAATTAATTTCCACATGATGAAAATTTTAACCATATATTATCTTACTTGTCCTCTTCCATGATTTTTATGATTTTAAACATATTTAATAAAATAATATTCTCATAAAATATGATTAATGTAATTTTTGGCACTATTCATTTATTTTGACATTAAAAACATAAAAACATATGTGTAACTAAAATCAATACTTTTAACATAAATATTGTATTTCATATATATCTACATATTTTTGGGTCACAATAACACACTCAAAAATATATTATTGATATATTTTTTAATACAATTTATTTAATTTTTATATTAAATAATTAAATAATGTGTCAATGTTGAGAAATAATTTATGTTAATTAATCAGTCAATCAATATTATAAATAAATTTCCATTGTATAAATTCTTATCCCTATGTTAATATATCAAAGATGGTAAAATATAGAGAGTTTCATTTTGGGATTTTCTTTACATAAAATAGTACAAATGTCATTACTAAGGGAAAATTGATCCAAAATGACATATATTTAAATTTGGGTTGGGTATTTCAAATTTGAACCCATATAATGACATAAATGAACTTTTGGGTTTATTTTTAATTCCTTATAACATTATTTTTCTGTTAATTACATGATTTACATTTTACAAATTTGATAAATTGTACCAAAGTTACTATTGATAATGCTTAAAAATAGAAGACACTAGTTTTCTAAATATAAACATACTCAAACCAACTAAGGTATCTATTTTTTAGGATTAACTTTCTATATGTGTTAGAAATAAATTTTAATATAAATGTGTAATATTCAATGAAAAATTGTTTTTACAAAAAATGTGTTTTTAGATAGAAATAAGAACATATATCATAATCCTAAAAATTACTAATTGAAATTAGATTATTCTAAATAAAATTAATTATATGTTACTTTATAAAAAAATTCAAAATATAATGGTAATTTTAAATTTCATTATTTATTGAAAAGATAGTATAGTATTTGGAAAATCAATATTTTTTCTATTAAAATAAAAATCAATAATTTCATAAAATATAAATATTTCACCCTAAGATAATGTTCATATGATGATTTTAAAAAAATTATTTTATAAAATAAAATATTTAAAAGTATAAAAATTAATTATAATATTCACATAGAGTATGAAAAATAAAACCATTTTAAAAAAATGTATTTTCTCAAGTATAACATTATTTTTCTAATATTTAATTACTTATTTTTTATTAATAATGAAATTATATAAAACCATTATCGATCTTTTCATAATGTAGTTAAAAATATTCATAACATTCAATTCATTAACTAGGTTATAATGGTCATATAATAATATTTTTTGATTTGTTTAAGCCTGTTGTTTCATATTGTATACACTATTGAACATAGTGTTCTTTAAAAATATCGGGGTGTTATATTCTCTGCCACTAATAGAAATTGTTCCCTAAAAATTATCTTCTTCATCATTGTTTAAACATATATTATTCCAAAAATAAATACACCTACATCCAAATTAACCTCAATATCCTTATAATTAAATAATTATTTAACCCAAATGGTTATCTTATACCTCTTAACATACATTCATAAAATTTAATTACATTATTCCAAAATATATTTTCATGTTAAACCACACATTAAACCTAACGGTACAATATACTTAAACCAAGTGAAGCATCCAAAAAATATCATTAATCACCGTGATAAATCCTAATATAATCTTATAATGTATTGAACTTCACTAGAATATCATAAATCACGTTTAGATACTAACCTAATAAGTAATCCATAGAATTATAATAAATATCTCTAAAGATATAACATCATTGATGATTCACTCTTTAATTATCATTATTAACTACATACAACAATAAACATAACATCAAAACATATACTATCCCAATGTTTTATTTAATTCTTAATATAGTATTATTCCAAAAACACTATAAAAGTATAAAACCACCCCAAAATTCCATCACTCAAAACATAAAAATTCACATCTATATATTTGAACTTAAAATCAACTATTAAAATTATAAACCCATGAAGACATTAATATCTCTTAATTTATACTCAAATTAAAACATATATACTTCTAAAAACTATTGTAATATTTATTCCACTAATAAATTGACACACTGTATTCGTTAATCTATAAATGAATTAAACATCCTCAAAGATGACCTAAATCACTTTTAAGTTCAACTAATAACCAATTTAAAATACACAAAAACTACCCTTTTTACAACATCCATGTCAATCATTAAATTACCTCTGAATAAATTCCATTATATATCAGAACCTTTCAACATAAGCTTCAAATCCATAATGGAAATCTACTATAGGACATTATATAGAGGTCTAATTATTCTTAGGACCATAATATCATTAATATAACACTTATACAACATAATTTTAAAATTAAAATACATATACTCTTAAATTATTCTACATTATTGATTATAAAAGAATATGTCCTTCTATGGTTTTATTGTTAGCCTTTTGGAGAAAGGAATTGACTATGATATTACCCTTTTTCTACACACTTAACACATTGTACTATAAATGGTACCTTAGGATGAAATTAATATCCTTAAATAGAAATATTAATTTTCCCTTGGAAATTACTTGTTATATTCCCTTCATTTCTAGATAGAAAATATCATTCCCTCCCATTGGGATATTCCATGTGGTGCCTCTTTCCATGATTTTACATGATGGAAATTGAGCCTTATTTCCTCTATGGTCTCCACTAATTGATCTATAATTATATTATATCCTTATATTATTTGGTGAGTCTGATAGTTTTTATAATTTCATATTATAAATCATATATCATGATAACAAGTTAGGAATTTTGACAAAACCATTCACTCCAGTCATCATACCATTAATTTTCTCATAATCATCACATTGTCCATCACATATAATGTAAACATTTCTCCTTATTGTTCTAGTGATTAGTTGAAACAAAAAATAATAGTATGAGAAACAATAATCGTAACAAGAAACCACATAATCATGAAATTAATTTATAGGATTTGTATATCTTGACAGATTCTTCTAAATATAAGACTCGTTAGGTTTATCCAAGGTCATTCAATTTCATCATCTATTCAAATCTTTTATAATCATTAAAAAAAGTTAAATTTACCCAATAATATACCTAAGGAGAGTAAACTAGTTATGCACTAAGGGCACACTTAGTATTCATAAGTATCATGTCCATGATATACTTGACTAACTCTTTTTAGTTTTATTACCCATATACGCATTTGTGCCAACCCACGCCCCCTTATAGAATTAGACATAGATGTATTTCTATAAAAACCACATTATCTAAACCATAAGAAATCTTTTGTATATTATCCAATACATAGAATTATCATCATTCATAGTCATAGGGTTATATTCACTAATTTATGTTTTCCTATATATAGTTCCTTTTTTTAATAAATTCCTATAATACTAACTATAAAGAAACCAAATCTACTAACCTAGAGTAGGCATGTACTTTTTTACATTTTGATAAAATAAAAAGGTTCTCATAAAAAAGGACAGATAAATTTGGTAGAATTTAAGAACAGTATATAAACATGATTGTTATATTAAATTGGAAATAAAAAATAAATATTATAAATACATTCATCCATCCTTGATAATATTTAAAATATCCTTTTTGATATCCTGAGGAATGGGAAAAAATTTGGGTGGCCTCAATTACTCATTTAGGTTTATGTACAAAAGAATATATCATGACTAACTAAGGAATAATAAATATGGGAATTAAAATAACTGAAACACGTTACATTTTATTAATAACTTGATCATGAAATACATCAATGAATAATATTAATGCAGTAGTATCAAGGATAATATTACCAAAATTATCAATGGAGTAAACAATTAACATTGGATTTCACGGTATTATAAATCATTATATCTATATCATCAAGACCTTGTTCCAAGATAGATTAAAACTATGTTTTGGAATACATTGTAAAAAAATTCAATTTGTAAAAATGATTTTTCTCATGAGACCTATCAATTTATTAAGGGGATATATAATTTCTAGAACAACTCATTACTGTATTTCCAATTCAATCCATGTATATTTAATGATAAATTTTATTCATAAATAGAATTTCTTATCAATAAATATCTATATTTAATAAATAATACATAATAATATTATTCCCCTAATCAATCAAATAACATTTAACATAAAACCCAGTATATTTAAATGATATATTTTTAATCAATAATAATATCCATGATGGATATTTAAAATAAATTTGTTGTAAAATGAAAAAAATATCAAAATAAAATTAAAATCTGATAAGAATATCAATAACCAAAATATTAATAAGAGATAAAATATTACCTTCAATTAATCAAAGATGTTGGTTTTAAAATAAATTCTTCTAATTTTGAGATTAAAATAAAATGTTTCAGAAACCTTAAAATGGATTTATTTAATGATTTTCCTTGTAAAACCATTGAAAACAATTATATGAAGATAAATAGTGTAAAATGGATATGGATATTGAAACCTAATTAAGGCTCCATATGTTTGAAAACCAGACATTCAAAAAATTTAACGAATTTTAAAGAGTCGTTTTATAAATCATTATAAATATTCCTTCCAAACAATTTTAAAATTAGTAGATAATATGAAATTTACTTTGACTAAATCAAAAAAGACATTTTTAACAACAATTCTAAAAAATATTGAAAGGGTAGAAAAATGTACCTGGTCTAATGGGAAATTACTTTGTCTTTTCTTTTAAACATTTTGTTCATTGATTAAAGTGAAATATAGTGTAAACTTAGGAAGAAAATATGGTACATACTTAAATATAAAGTGGATAATAAAATATATGGGTCTTAAAAATGATACATTATAAGGATATTTTAATGAAAATAAGAGCAATCCAAAAAATGACATTGTAAAATAAATTCATACCACTTTAGTGAAATTAAATATATAAACCATTGAAATATTAAACATGAAATGAAAAATTATTCTTCATGAATAAATATATATTTGAGTTAAATACCATATAAGGGTACTATATACCCAACATAAAAATAATAAATTGCGTGATACCAAATATTTCTCAATTGAGTGTAAATTGAGATGAAATACCCTAGAATAATAATATCCTTGAAATGATAATTTTTCAATAAATATAATATCTGTAAGAAACGTAAATAGAAAAAACAAGTGGAGATAAAAAATAATACAATCTTGTTTAATTTTATAGATAATATTGGCATAAAATTTTCAATGAATTATAAGTATAACCGAATGAATCGAAAATAAGTAAAGAACCCATTACCACTTTGGTAACTTTCGAAACATTGAAAAAATGAAGTAAAATAACAAAAAATGCAACATTTAGTTAAATTACTATAAAAATATTCATTATATAAAATATAAAATGGTTATTAGATATATATCCTAGAATAAAATAGTTGTATTATGAAACATATTTCCCAAAGAAAAAGATTAGAGATAAAGAAACCATACCTCAATTTCGACTCCTTTCCTATGTGTTTGAACCTCCTATATAAATATAAATAATTATTATAAATCAATTAAAAATGATATTAACATATATCATATCATATATTATTTACATATAACCTTGTATATCTCATTTATTAAAACCCCTTAGTAAAATCATTACTTTGGTTTATAAATGCTTCATTTTCCATGTTTGTTTATATATTGTATTTTTTGGTCCTTTTAAATTCATCATGATTCCATACTTTATATAATATTAACCATAATATTAATATCATATATATTCATTATATATATGTAAATAATAATTAAAGATAGTCATAAAAAATAATCACATCCTTCATAGAGACAGTAGGGATTACATATACGTGAATGCTATTTTAAATTTTTGATGCATAAAAGGAATGAAATATTATTAATAATTAACGTTTAAATGATCATTAATAAATATTATATAAAATATATATTCATTAAATACATACTTATTACCATCTATGTAAAGAGTAAATAAAAAATGGATCACATCACATCGTGGAGGTTGTAGTGTACATGTACATGCAAGCCATATTATCTTTTTTAAATGGATTATATGATAATATGGTATATATAATATTATAATTATAGAATAATAGTTATGTATAAATTTCATATATATTTATTATTTACACCATTATAACCATCAATTTAATGTGATGATGTAAAATGAATTACACCGCTGCATGGAGATTATATGTCGTAAATACATTCGTGTGAATTTTTGGCTTTCCATATGATGGAAAAGGTATAGAATATTTTTCAACATCATAATAAACAAATTTATAATATTTATGACATTTGAGTAATTATTTCATGAAAATTATGAACAAATATATTTTGAAGAGTCAGTAAATATGAGAACCCCTCCTTTAAAGGAGATCCTTTATATATTCTAATAAGGGACCAAGGGATGGTCTTTTAGGATGACCAAAATATGAAAAACATAGATGAGGTTATTTATAGGATAGTTGTTTGTGGGTTTTTTAGCTAATTAGCTCTGTCTAAGGTATATTAAAGAGGATAATTGGGTATTTTATAGTGAAATAAACGTAACACATGAAATTGTTATAAAATTTTAAATATAATATATTTATTTTCATGTGAAATTGAAACTATATGGTAATAATTATTCATCTAACATTGAATATAGTTAAAAAAAATATCCAAAAAAATTGGACAAGTTTATGTGGTATTTGGAACCCTTTTTTTGGTTTAACCCCGAGTTAAACTATACTATATTAAAACATTGTAACCCCCTTTTCAATCCTAGAGGGTTATAATTTTACATATAAGGTAATAATTAGACCATAAATAACCAAAGGAATACATTTTATACCATATATTATCTTACATATCCTCTGGAAATTTTTTTAGTATTTTTAAATTATATGATAAGATTTTATTTTCATGTCATTTTTTGCACAATTCAATTAATTGAACATTAAATTCAAAAATAAAATGGTTAATTAAGATATAAACATTTAAAACATGTATAATTTGTCATATAAATTCTTGGGAAACTTTAACTCTAACAAAAAAAATACTAAATTTAGTGTTTTAAAAGTATTTTGTTAATATTTTTATTGAATAAGTATTATGTCTATGTTTCGTAAGAATATAATCTAATTATGCAATGAAAAAAAACTAAAAAATTATTACCATAATATAAAAATCAAAATTATATTATATATTCATTCAAAATATATTCTTATACTTATGTGAACATATAAAGGAGTTTTAATCCTTAAATTGACAATTTTGAATTTTCTATGTATAACATAATATAAATGTCATTACGAAGGTCAAATAGATCCAATATTCTATATATTTTAATTTTGGATATATATTCACAAATTCATTAGATAAAAAAATAAAGGCACACATTGGGCTGATTTTTAATTAATTTTCACTATATTTTTAACCATAATTAACAAATTTACACTTTATAGATGTGCTAAACTTTGACAAAATTACTATTCATAATTCAAAAATATAAAAGGGAACTATATAAATAAATTTAACTTCCTAATTTGAAATATGGTATCAATTTTTTAGGATTCATTTTCTAGGAGATTCATAAATAAATTTTAACATAAACTCCTAAAATTCAATGTAATTAGTTTCTAGAAAAATGATTTTTTAATTATAAAAATTATCATATATCATAATCCTAAAAATAATTGATTCAAATTATATTTTTCTCAATAAAATATATAATATTTTACTTTAAAATAAAATAAAATAAAATTACGGTTCTTTTTTATTACTTTATTTAATGAAATGCAATGAACATATTTTAAAAACGTTATTTTTCAAAATTGACTAAAAAATCAATAAATTTGGAAAAAACCAAAAATTCCAGCCTAAATTATTTTTCTAATGATGATTTCAAAAATGATATTATTTTTATAATAAAAATTAATAGTGTGCAAAAATAATTATAATTTCCACACGCAAAATTAAAAATAAAATAATTTTTTTAGAAAATTTATTTCCTTCAAGTATAAAATGATTTTACATAATATTAAGTCCTTATTTATTATTAATAAATACTATATATAAAAATTTTATATATCTTTTAATAATTAGGTTTAGTCTTATTCATTCCCTCTAATTATACAATGATGTTATAATGGTCATATAATAATATTTTGGGGTTTTTTAAGCATGGTATTGTGTGTTATATACACTGTCCATCATAGTGTAATTTTAAAGTCTTCTTGTGTTACCTAGGTGGTATATAAACCATCTCTAAATCATCCACATGTAGGTTTAAAATATCCTATTTGATATTTCCCCTCCCATCCTGAGAGCATCATCACCTCTCCCTCGGTTAACTAGAACTACCCTGAGAGCACTAAACTACAAACCCTATATCCTGAGACTGTCTCCAAAAACACCTCACATACCTAAATCCTAGATCATTCCATAAACTATCTTCTAACAAAGTCACATCTCCTGGTTTACCTCTACCAGCACCAAATTTTAGTTTCTTATTTTCCATAAATCACTCCACTTCTACGACACACTCTACAACCCCATCATAGGAAGGAATAAAAAAAGATACCACAATGTTTTGGATGCCTCAATGAAGGCCACATTCAAAGGAACATTATTAGAATTATTCACCTTAACCCGTATCAATGTATTTTTTTAGGAGTGCATATTACCTAAATATATATTATTCAACTATCATGTAACTCATATGGAGCTTCAAAACCTCCCAGATACATAATAACCTCATTATCATTAGGTATAACTCATATCTTAAGAGACACTCAAACTCTATCCTAGAGAGAGTTTCCTCATAATTAATCATAGAATCTTTACTCCACCATATACATATATATCCATGGGTAAGGCACACCTCTATTACAACCATATGATTCGGTGGGTTCCTAACAAGAAAAAAAACTCACCCAACTACCTCAAGTTAGTCTATTGTGTCATTGGTGTCTTGATCACCCCAAAACCTGAGGGGTCACTATCTATTAAACTCATGGATCGTTATCAGCATAAAATCATCAACTCTTGGTACTACTAGATAAATCTTCTACTCAACAGTTAGTGATAAAAAAAGTAATACACATTGACATACTACCACTTTGATAGGTCCTTATACTGAAGCATCCTCGCTAGGAGGATCATCCCCAAGATCCTACAATAGAATCCTTACTGGAAATCATCTTGGAGGTATCATAAAAACATTTTGATGTACCATGAATATATCTTTTATCTAGGGATATAACTCATGAATAACATTTAAAATAAATCTAATTTCTATTTGATGCATGTATAAATGCTTCCATGGGAACTGTGCCTACATGTACTATGTTAACAAGCAGGTTGTCAATGTACTTTTGATTGGATATGACAGTTGTCGAACCAAAATATGGTTCACTATCCTAAGATATAATCTCAAGACAAACTAACTATATTTTCCGATATTTTAAAATAAACCTCATAGTCATTAAATTATCCAAACATTGGCCTAATTATTATCCCCTCTAATATAACTCTTTGATGGCCCGACCCGTAGGAGCTCACCTAAACGGTGGTAATCCTAGTGAGACACCCCAAACCCACCTCCAATAGGACAATGGATGGATAAAAGAATCAATTAGGACTATCACAAACATTAATATAATTAAATTAAGTAATATGTACATACGTACACATATCAAATTACCAATAATGTAAGGACCACAACCCCAGTAGCTCAGATCTAGTGTCTTACATAACTAAATTGGTATAAGATAAAAGGATTCACATCCTGAATGACCAAGTAATGTATCTGTCTTATTAGACTAGATATATATGTGATTACCATATTAAATTTGATAACACAAATTAAAACATTTTTTTGAGAATAACATTACTCCCTCTAGATTATAATTACATATCAATTATAGTACGATTTATTGATTCCTAGGAATGAAATCACAGTTAAGCAAACATCAAATTCTCAGTAAGGGTAAATTAAATCATATGATAACATGAATAAATAAGAATATTAAAATTGTAATGGTAAATAACATAACACACAATCCATTTAAATAACATGAATATCATAACTTGATAAGGAATAATCAATATGATAAGGTAAATAACTAAAAAAATCATTTATTTAATAAACTAAGAATGAAATGCATCTGAAGATAATATCATTGTGAAAATACTATATATAATAATAAGTGCATTATAAATTGAGGAAATGATTAATAATTGGACATCATTTTCTTATGAAAATGATACCTCTATCATCAAGAACTTTCATTAGTCGATTTAAAACTACAGGTAGAAACCCGTTTAATGTAATCTTTTTGATTTGCCTCATTATACAACTCATGCATCAAGGGGATATATAATTCTAGGCCCACACATAAAATTCATTCCTAATTAATTCCTCATATATCAGATAATAAATTTAATCCATGAAAAATCTTCCTTATAAAAAATATAAACATTGAATAAATAACACATATTCATAAATATTTCCTGAATTAGTCAAATGATATTCAATGTAAACACTATTTGTAATAATGATATTCAATTTAGAATTTATTAATATCCATGATTGAAATTATATAGATAAAAATTAATTAAAACATTAAAGATCATGAAAAAAAATATTCATGTCAAATATATAAAATTGAAATTATATAAACTATATAAAAGTGAATATCTGCATATTAACAAATATATCTCATCGAAAATAAAATTGAGATGAAATTTCTTACAATGATAAAAAAATCGACATGTTTATTAATAAATGAATATATTATGTAATTCAAGTTTAAATAGACATAAATAAGTGTAAATACATAATAATATAATCATAACTCATTACAGATATAATCATTGGATATCAAAGACAACAAAGAAGTAATATAACACAGTAAAAAATGAATTGAGTTATGAAATTCTCTATCACTTGCCAACTTTTTTATCAAATCCTATTGGTTGAAATAATTAAAATTATATCTTAAAATAGAAATAATTCTTAAGGAATCATGATATTACTTTTAAAGGGGGAATTATGTAGACCATATATAATAAATTTGGTTCACAACAATACAATATGCAAAAATGAATGGAAATTAGATAAAGTACCTTACCTCATGATTGTTTTAGGTTAAACATTCCTTAAACTCATTTATAGTGGTTTTAAATATGTTATTAACTTATAAAAAACCATATTAATATTTTTAATATCATATATTATCCTTTTATAACAACCGATCACTTGTTCATAAATAATCCATCATTGTTTTCATTATTTTTTGTGTTAATTTCTTTAGTTTATTATTCGTGCTTTGTAATGAATGTTCTACTACTTTGTAATGCTATTTAGTTGCATAAAAAACATAATAAAAATAATGAAATAATTATTATGTTTTTAAATCAATTGTACATTTAGGAACAATCATGAAAGGGGGTTTTTAGAAATGATGTATGTTACAGTCATGGAGATGGTAGGCCTACATACACATGAGGAACGTTTCCTTTTTTCAATTATAATAATGTAAATGTGGTAAGTAATATTTTAACATTCCATAATTATCATAATATCTTAATAACAAATTATTTTTTTAAATATAATTATATATATCATTGTATGTTTTGGTGATGAAAAGAGAGCCACATCGCTTCATGAAAGTAGTAGTCTAGATGTACACGAACGACGTTATCATCTATCAGTGAGTGATAAGGTAAGAAATAAAATGATATATTAACTTTCTAGAATGATAAATATTCCATTAATTTCGTAATTATATAATTTATGTAACATTTACTCATTAAATTTATAATTATTGCCTTCAATGAAAAGCAGTAATGAAAAATGAATCACAACACTTTGAGAGGCGATAGCCTGTTGTACACACGAGTGATGTTATCATGTCCACTATGGAATGAAATGTAAAAAAAGTTATATGTGATATATTTAAACCATAGGAATAATATTGTAATCAAAAAACATATATATACTTTATATTCATCATTATTCCCAACTTCGATAGGTGTTGATGGAAAACATGTTACATCAGTTTGTGAGGCAGTAATATGTCGTACAAACAAGAGACATTATTGTTTCCAATTTTAGGGAATATGAGATGGATATAGGTCTTAAAATTATCATAATAACATATCAGTATATAGTAGAAACTTTTGATATTACATATTCATATACTAAGAATAATTAAAGGAGGTGGAAGGAGAAATAAAACAAAAAATCCTAGTTAGGAATTTTGTATTTCCTCATACCACCTCTTTAGGATTGTACCAAAGGTATTTCAATAATTAATTTATGATAAAAACAATTCTTCAATGATATTTTCATGGAATTTTTGAAGTTAATAGTTTAGTTATTGGAAATTCCAAAAAAAAATATTATGGTGTGAAGAAATGATGGGAGGGTGGCTTTTTATAGGGGAGGTGAGTGACACACTTGTAATTATTGAAAAGAAAAATGTATACCTGCATTTTTAACAAGAAACAAGGATTAAAAGTGGATTTTTATCAATATTTATACATAATAAGGCTTAAATATTACTAAAAAATTGGTTTTAGAAATTTTTGTAGTTCATTTTAACCCTTATATTCTTAGTTTAACAACTTGGAAAATCAATTCTTACTTTAACCATAATAATTAATTTTTACTTATTTTATTATTAATAAAGGTAAAAAACTAATTTTAACTTATTAATAATATAAATTATTCTGAAAAAAATATTGAATCCATTTTATCAAATTAAATTCATAGATTTAAAATAATCCAATATAAATTTATACCCACAGGCATGATGAAAAAACCAGGTTTCAAAGAGAAAATCCTCATAAGAATAGAAGGTTTTAATATCCAAATTGAATAAAACAAAATTTCCAATGAACAAAAAGAGTTAAATTTTAATATAACTAAACTATTTATACATTACAATTAATTTTAAATATGATTTATTGTTGTATATTTTTCAAATAAAAAGGTATTTGTTTAATAAAAATCATTATTTTCACTATTCATCAAAAACTGATACTATATAGAAAAAAACACCATAATATAATTTTAATATTCAAATTTCAAAAATAATTTAAATTTTATCAGATAAAATTTATAATAATGTTAGAAATTATTTTTAAATTATCTGTGTAAAGCACGACTAAACACTCTTTTAGAAAAAATAATGATTTTTAAAAAACATTTTTTAACTTTTAAATTATTTTTATTTTATTTATAATCAATAGATAACCATAATATTTATAATTTATTTATTTCTATTGATACCCAAAAATTTAATGGGTAGTTTATAATGATACACTATATTACGTTGTATTTAGTACAATATTATTTTATATATAATTTCATCATTTTAAATTCTCTACACCTTAAATAAATTTTTTCCTAACAAATTTATCTTTTACTTAGAAATAAAGAGTTTTATATTTGAAAATTCCTTTATTGAAAACACATATCATAAATAGGGGTTAATAAAACATACTATTAATGAAATATAAATTCAATTTCAAATATTGATATGGAAGAAAACATAACTTGTTTTCTAATTATGAGAATATTGGTTGCATGTTATGGTATAGACAAGGAATAGAAGAATAAATAATTATATATATTGATAAATTTCATTCATCATAATAAATTGAATGATTAATGGAATGTTTAGGACCTCAAACCATAAACCTATAATGATTTAAAAGAGTATTTTATTCATCAAATATGAATGTAATATGATAAAATATTACTTTCATGGTACTTTCCTAATATTGGGGAATTATTTTACTATTTAAGAATGTATTAAAATATAAATACTTGATAATTTTTTATATCATAATCACAATTTTACTATCTACGAATGTATTAAAATATGAAGACTTGATAAATTTCTTATCAAAAACAAATATGGGTACCAAAATTTATCTGGTATAATACATTAATCTTTAAATACCAACAGAAACACCAATGTTTCATTATTAATATTTATTTATCAAATAATTTAACAAAAAACAATGAAATATTAAACATAATAACACCTAGTACAGTGATAAGTACCAAAAAAGTATCATCCTTCAGTTGTGGGTTCAAGCATTGTAGATTTTTCGGACACGATGTGTTGTCACTTTATATGGAGGTTTCCCTTTTTCTAAACCTATATTAATATCATTCCTTTAAAAATTATGAAAAGTGTAATAAGCCATATTTAACATAGCATAAAACATATCATAAACCCTAAAGTTTACCAATACCTTTAAACTTATGCCTAAAAAAATAAATTCATTATTTCTTAATTAACATTTTTACTAAAAAATATACTATACCAATGGGTTTTATTCTCGTAAATGTTTTCCAAAATAATCCTTAGTTATGTTATATTTTTACCAAAAAAACAATTTTAATGGGGTGATGAAAACTTTGACCTTATGATCAACCTTAAAAATATAAACCCATGATAATATCCTTAACTCTAAAGTTAATGAAGACATATATTGTTATAAAATTTTACACAATCCTTAGATGATTCATAATTCTTATAACCAAAATATCATTGGTAAAAAACATATAAAATTTAATTCATGAATTCTAATAAATAAATAATTCATCTATTTTATTTAATCATGTGTCCTTCTGTGTCCTAGAGGGTAACCTTTAAAATAAGGAACATAATTAGATAATTTCTGGGTTCTACACATTTAAGATAATTAACTATAAATGGTTCCCTAAGATTAGATTTATTTCCTTCCATAATACTCATCATTTTTTCCAAAACATTACCATCTTTATTCACATATTTTTTAAACATAAAGCATTTTAGAATTACTTTGAGACTATTCCTTGTGTGCCTCTTTCTATAATTCTCACATGGACTAAATCTATCCTTATTTCCTCTATGGTCTCCACCACTCGATATCTTAGAGATATCAATCCTTCTCTTCTATAGTGGCTCTAAGAGTGGGTCATGGTATTCCTTATTAATCATACTTCAAGAAAAATGATTATGATTAATCAAGATATATTTCACTCTTATCATTATCCCATTTGGTTTCTCATAGTCACAGTATTGTCCTTAATATTCAATGTTAAGATGATTCCTTCGGGTTCCATCCATTGACTAAATACAAAATGTATAGTGTGAGAAAAAATAATCATACTGGAAAAAACATATAATCATTTATGGGATTTTTAAATCATGAAACATTAGTTTCAACATAAGACACCTTTGGTTTAACATATTTCATTTATTTTCATTAACTAATTTAATCATTCATAATGGTTTGTAAATTAAATGTAAATTATCCAAAGCATACCCCCCAGAAGTTTCAAACTACATGGGAAGTAATGGAATATGTTTTTCACCACGTGTTGAACAAGTAAATCCTAATGGACCCTTTTCATAGTTATTATCCCTATGTATATATTTATTAGAACAATTTCCACATGTCTTATCTATTAATGGATATATTTCAATGAAAAACCACATAATTTTTACCTTAAAAAAATTTATGATGTTATTCTATACTTATCCTAAAAATCTATCATAGTTTTATATTCCATAATTTATATTATCCTAAATATAATTCCCATGGTTTTATTAAAATTACTATAATACGAACTCTAAAAACCCCATCCTCAGTATCCTATATCTTATTTCTCACTTTATTAAATTTAAATAAGATAATTAACATGGAAAGGTAAATAACTAAACACACATTCCATTTATATAACACAAATTTTATAAATGGATGAGTAATAATCAATTTGGCATGGTAAATAACTGAAAACAAATCTTAATTAATCAATAAACTGAGAATGAAATGATCCAAAGAAAATATCATTATGAAAATTTCATGGATAATGACAATTGAATTGTTAATTTAGGATATTATTAATCATTGTACATAATGTTCTTAGTGAAATTACACCTCTAGTATCATGACCCTTTCATAAGATATTTTAAAACTATCTATAGAAACTTGTTTATTACTAGCTTATTGATTCGCCTAATGCGACAACTGATGCATCGAGGGGCTATATAATTTTGATCCTAACATGTGACCTCATGTCTCAAAAATTACTCAAATATAAAATATTATATTTAATTCATGAGAAAATTTACTTATTACAAAATATACATATTGAATAAAGGACATGTAATTATTAATATTTCCCCAATTAATCAAATAACATTAAAAGTAAAAATGTTAGCTATGAATGGTATTTGGTTTAGGAAATATTTTATATACATGATACTAAAAATATGTATAAACACGAATTGAGACATTAAACATCATTAATAAATAGGTATTCCTGTTAAATATATCATTCGGTTAGTATATACATCACATTAATGTGAATATGTTCATATTAACAAATATATATCGATAAAAAGAAAATTGAGTTGAAATTCCTTATAATGATCAAAACGATGTAGTGAGAATTAATCAATGAATATATAATGTTCATAAAATTTAAATCAACATAAAAAATTGTAAATAAAACATAATATAATCAAATTTCATTACACATAATCATATAATATCAAATACAATGATTACGTAATATAACCTAATAAAAAAAGAGTTTTGAAATTCTTTACGACATGGTAACTTTAAAATAAAATACCCTTAGATGAAATAATTTAAATTGAATCTTAAAATAACCATGAATTGTCAAATAATTAGTATATTACATGTCAAGGGAGTGTTATGTACACTATATATATGAAATTATGTGCACAATAATAAAATATTCCTTAATGAAGGAAAATTGAGAGGAAGTCCCTAACTTCACGCTTCATTTTGATTCAACATAATTTAACCTCATGTATAGTTGTTTTAGACATGTTATAAACATATAAATAACCCCTATTAGTATTTATAACATGATATATGATTTTTTTATAACATCTTATAACCCATTCATAAATAATATTTGATAATTTTTAATATTTCGGGTGTTAATTTCCATGTTTTCTTATTCATGATTTATCATGAAAGTTATAATTGATGTACATATTATATAGTTACATAATTTTTGGAATAAAAATAATTATATATTTATCTTATTTATAAATATATTATACTATTATGACCAATCTTGAAATATGGTTTTGATAAATGAAGTAGGTTATGATCATGGAGATGGTTGGTCGTACGCACTCATTAGTAATGTTTCCATTTTGAAATGATCATTTTGTAAGGAGGTAGGTAATATTTTATCTTAGAAAAATGATAAATATATCATAAATAAAATATTATTTATTTAAAAATACTTATATATACCATTTATGTGGTTTTATGATTAAAATATTGTCACATCACTTCGTGAAGGTGGTAGTCCACACATAAACAGATGACATTATCATCTTTTAGTGAGTGAAAATGTGACAAATAAAATGATATATTATCAATAAATAAATATAAATATATCATTAATATAATCATTATATCATGTATATTACATATTTTCATTAACTCTATCTTTATTACCTTTCCAGTAAGGTGTTCTTGAAAAAACGAATCGCATTGCTTCAGGAGGTGGTAGTCTGCCACACACATGTGTGACATTATCATCTCCCCTACAAAATGGAATGTAAAAAATTTTATATATTATATAATGAATCCAGGTGTATAAATATATTTTCAATATCATATATATACTTGATATTAATCTTCATATCCAACCGTGATAGGTGTTGACGTAAAACTTGCCACATCGGTTCGCAATGTGGTGGTATATCGTGCCCATGAGCGACGTTGTTTCTTACCAATTGAGGGATGTGGGGATGGTTATAGGTCATGAAACTATCTTAATAAGATATCATTATATGGGATAATACTTTTTTATATAATTTTAAATGATTAGTATTTGATGTTTGTGGAAGAATATACAGTATAAAACACATAGTTTGGAATTTAACCTCTTCTCACAAAACCTCTATAGGATTATAACTAATGATTTCCTAAAATACATTTATAACACCAAGAATTTTAGTAAGATGGTTTGTAAGTTTAAAAGTTATTGGGGTAGTTCATTAATGAACCAAATTGTTTTTAAGTTTTGAATAAGAGATATTATAGTGTATCCTTTTATTGGTGTGGTGAGTGACACACTTGAAATATTTGCAAGGAAAAAGGTGTGCCAATTTTATCATAATTTAAAAGGGTAAAATATATATTATTATCTATCCATATACATTATATGGTATAAATATGTCCTATAATTTAATTTTGTAAAATTGTTTAGTTAATTTTAACCCATATCTTCTTACTTTAACCACCAGTAAATTGATATACTCCTTAACTGAGGTAATTAATTGTTATTAATTTTACTATTAGTAATTCTAAAATATTAATTTGAAAATATTATATTATATAAATTATTATTATTCCAAATACATATTCTATTTTAAAATTTTAATTTACATGTCTGAAATAATCCAATTTAAAACTATACGTGTAAATGCAATGAAAAGCAGGTTTTCAAAGAGAAAATTATAATAATTATAGATGGTTTTAAAATAAAAATTAAATATGAACATTATTTCAATGAAAAAAGGTAGTTAAATTGTAATATAATATAAATAAGTTTACTCTAAAACCAATTTAAAATATAATTTACCCTTTTAAATCATTTAAATAAAAATGTAGTTTTCAATAAAAATCAGTATTTTCATTATTCATCAAAAAATTAAACATTTCATAAAAATAACCAAATTAACCCTAAGATAATATTTTTTTGATGATTTCCAAAATAAAGTTAATATTTTAAATTACTTTTCAATAATTGGTAAAAATTAATTTTAAATTATGTGTGCAAATCGTCATTAAACCATCTATTTGAGAAAATATTGTTTTTAGAAAACATTTTTTTATTTTAAATTATTTTTATTTTTTTTATAATCAATATATAATCATAATTTTCATTATATATTTAGTAATTTTCATACCCCTAAACTTAACATATTATTTATAATGGTATACTATTTTACAGTACATTTAGACACATGGTTCCATGTTATGCAAGCTATAAAAGTGATTAAATTTAGGGAAATATATTTTGTGGCTTGTTTAAGATTGGTGTTTCAAGTAAAATATTCAATATAATATAATGTTACTTTTTTATAGTTTATGGGTATTACAAATAAAATTCATAAAGGAAGATATAAATGGTACTAATATGAAACCATACAACTAATCCACTCATTACAGTACAGCACAAGCACATGAAATAAGATTGGAAAGATACTACCCCACCAAAACTATGAAAAGAGTCTACTATTATTTTATGGAGTGTATAATTTAAAATGAATCTTTTTTTACTAATTGTGTTCTTGTATAGTGTTTCTATGCTCTACCTATTCCTTTTCATTCTAGGACTCTTTCTAAAGTAATTCCATCTACATAAGATACAACACAAGTTGGAATAGCCTATACAGGTGTGACTATAAACATGCCAAATTGGACACCATAAAATAATTAATAAAAATTTGAAGAAGTGATAAGTCATATCACATTCATGAATATATATCAATCAAGTTATAACATAATAAAAATAATAAACTATATATATTTGAGATGGAAAAAATGATAGAACATTACATCACAACCACATTTTTATCCCGGTATTCCAATCAAGTTTTCAAAGTAATGACCACCTATGAGAACTCCCTCTTCGATTATTGATAAAAAATTTGTGCTCATCCAAGATTTAATCATGTTTAGAAATATTCTTGAATAATTACCCCTTTGAACCCAGTATATATCAATATATAGGTAGGATATCACACCTATGTCATATGGGGATACCTGACCATATTCAGATTATCCCATTATAATGTGGATCACATTCCTCGATAGTCGAAAATGGAATAAATTACCCAACCTAGTATGGAATGATCATTAATTACAATTCTTTACATAATGAGAGATAAAAGACTCTATCTAGAACATACCCATAGTGGGGCCACTCATCCTCTTCTTAGGATAATATTTCTCATTGTACCCTCCTCAGGATATACAATGGGAACTCACCACACTGGTACTGAGCTTGAATAAAGATAACAAGGGTTCCAATCCACTTTAAAATGGGTACACAGCATGTATAGGGAGTACACAACATGTCCCACAAATCCTTGACCTAAATGAGTCTATTACCAGGTTTATTATCCTATTATCATGAATTGTTCTCAAATAGACTATCATTTCTTATGTACCTAGACATGTCTTAGTACTTTGGACAAGCCCGTATATCCTAGCCTTTATTGTGTACCGAGAAATTCCTTTTTACCTAGCCGTTTATGTGACTATATACCTCAAGGGTCTATTCCATGTAGCAACATTGGGTCACACATCATATATAATTTCCACATGGTGTGTTATATTTAATTATTCATGTAACCCCTTTAACCCACAACAAGGGGTCCAAACTATGTGTGTTCATCTAAACTATACACTTTGTAACTCAAAATATTCTAGAAACTATTTCTTGTTAATGTGTACTCCCCAATGCTATCATCATATGTGGATTCAACCCTAAACATGCCCATAAATATATAAAAATGGTTACATAAACTGTAACCATTAACTGTGTCTAGATTTTAGAAACCAATATACTTATGAACTACCACTTATCTCCACGTGTTGATTCAATTCCAAATTGCTAATAAAGAAATACCAATCTAAATTAATGATTATTATTTATCATCATCAAACATAGAGAATTCATTCAATCCAGATTCTAATCCCTTAAAAATGATCTGTTGCATTAAAATTAGACTGCTCAATGATCTATTTATGATTATCGTCGAACAATTAGTCAAATAGAACATTGATTATTAATGATCAAATAATGAGGGGAGAAATCACAAAAAAAACAAGATTAACTAATGAACATCAACCATTTTTTGGATGGGCTTGAATTCATTTAAATTTGAAATGACTATTGAAGAATATTAGAAAATAGCCAATAAAACATATAAATTCTTAATTCTATATGAAAAAATATAAAATACAAATCAGAAACATCGACCTATGAATTAATCATGTAATTGAATTAATCCGAATTCGAAATGAGATAATCATAATGGGGATAAATACATCTAAAATAATATCATATCTCGATGTTGGATTGATCACTGATGATAAATAGTTCTTTGTCATTGTCAATGGGGAGATCAATGATCTCCTTTGTTCAAGAAGAATTCCTTGGTAATCACATCATCAATTAACAATATCATTTTTTTCTACCATGATATCCTCTATAGTCTACCCCACATTTTGGATTTAATAATTGTATCAGTTTCCCCATCATAGTTTCCTTTCATGATTCAATCCATTATTTTATAAAAACATCATGCATATTTTATAATATATTTATTATATCAAAACTGATCCTCCTCAGGACCTAAAACCCAAAACTGACTCTTTTCGTAGATCCTAAAATATTCTTTAAACATTACCAATAATTTACATTAATAAAATTTTCTTTAAACTTATGATATTTTAGATGATCTATGGGCTCTAAGAGAACTATTTTGAGTTTTAAATAGATATGTTTTTATGTGTATAGTGATTTTTTTACTTATGTAATCATCTAAACACCCTAGTCCTCTAGGTCATTACATTGTATTATTTGAAAAATTATTTGTGAAATTATGTTTTAAAGATTAATTAAGGCAGGCATTTCTATAAGACTTGGGTGAAGGTATTTGGTTTAAATTGGATCCTTTGGCACCCTCGAATTCTATATGATATTGCTCTAGCAATGGGAGTTCCAATCAAATTGGACAAGGAAACGGAAGCTGCCAGGTATGGACACTATGCCAGGTTTTTAGTTGAAATTGATCTTTGTTCTACATTAATTGATAAGGTCTTTCTCTCTACTGATGTTGATGAATTGGAACTGAAAATTGAATATGAAAACCTCCCCAAGTTTTGCTCAGACTGTAAGACTATAGGTCATGAGTCTTCAAATTGTAGAAGATCAATTGTTTGCGCTTCCTGTGCTAAACGTGGACATGATATGCATTCCTGCTTCAAAAAATCACATCACCAGAAGACCAATAGTTCTGGTTTAACTACACAGACTGCTGGTTTTAATGGGGATGTCCTGATTTCTGTTAATACTGCTCAGACGATGTCTGTTCCTTATGTCCAATGTGATCTTGACAATAATCAAAAGAAGGTTGTTTCACCTCCGCCTATTGCTATGCATAATACTTTGGCAGATAACACAGCAGATCATATTGTGGATCCATCTTTTGTGCATGATCAATCTCAGTTGATCACTGGCCAGCATGGCACTCGGTCTTGGGCTGATATTGTTGAGAACAGGGGGAATTGTGAGACTCATATTGCCAAGGACCTTACTCAGGTTCCGGCAAAGGTGGGGCTCACTGTTTCCCAGACCCCCCTGCCCAAGGTTCAAGATGATTCTTTTTTGGTGAAAGTAGTTTCTTCCTCCTCTGACACACATTCTTGTGATGATAAAAAAGCTGGAAAAATGCCTTTGTATCCAACTTCTGATTCCACTGTGGCTGTTCCTCCTGGAGTTGAGGGGGATATTGGGGCTTCATCACCCACGTTTCCCTCACCTGGCAAGGATGATAGGCAGACCTCTTCTCATGAGCATGTGAGAAATTCTAATTTTCCATGTAGTGCTGCAGGTCAGTTAGAGGCTGTAGTTGTTGATCCTCCTCGGAAAGAGGTGGAAACCATGACTTTGCACCCACAAAAACTGCTGGAAAATCAGCAGACACCTTCTGACTTGAGTGGGTGTTTTAAAAACTGTGAAGCTACTGCTTCACCTGGATTTTCTGAAAAGGCTGATTCTGCTTCTCTTTCTCTGGCTCCATCAATCTATGAACCTGTTGTAGTGGCTGTTGAAGACTCAATCACTCCGGCTATTGAAGTGGTGGAAAACACCTTGGTCACTCCAGCGGGGAAGGTGAGTAACACCTTGAAAGAATCATCTCTTATCTCTACACTGGATGTGCAGGAGACAGAGCAGAAAACAGATAAACCAAGAAAAGGTCACCAAAAAGATGGAGATGATGAAGGTACTTGGCAACAAGTCAGAACCAGAAGTCAAAAAAGGGTAGGAAAGGAGGCCTTGATGATGAAGGAGGAGGTGCAAGCTGACAGCTCGGATGAAGATGTAGAATCATTGCTACAGCAAGCCAAGGAGCTTGAAAGCCACTTTACGAGAGGAAGAGGTCGAAGACATATCAGTGCCAAAACATGGAACGAATGGAGAGAGAAAGAAAGATTAATTGCTGACAAGATAAGGAAAAAGATTGGTTCACCGGGACAGGGAACTTGATGTATTATCCTACATGTTGACTTCGGTGTTCTCCTTTGATCTTCTATTAATATAATATTTTGGGGCCTAGCCCCACCTTTTAAAAAAAATGATAATTTTTTGAAGAAGAAGAATGTTTAAAAAACATGGAAATTGGAAAAATCTATAAAGGGAAAGTATCTTTACTTTGTTAAGTAATGAATAAAATTACATGAATGAAATTTCATTTATAGGGAATAATTTTTAAAACCAGGTAAGAAAAAAAAAATTATTGTTTATAACTATTAATTATATATAGATACATATATATATATATTATAGTTTTACAATTAATTGTCTATAGAAAAATGAATAGTTTTATTTAACTATTTATGTTCATGTTCTACATTGTTATATTTTAAGGATAAATTTATTTATTTTTAATTCTAACTGATAATATAATATTTATTATTGATATTATAATGTAAAAATAAGCATATGATAATTCTTTTTTATTTTTAGAAATATTTTATTTTTTTTAATATGGAAAAATACTGATTTTAAAATACTAGAATTTTTAGGACATTATAATTATATAATAATGACATCCGAGACTATTAATAAAATTTTAGAAAAATATATATATTATGTTTTTAATAAAATTCATTAAAAATATAATTTTATATTTATTAATTTATATTTGACATTTGGGAAATTTTAGTATTGTTTTTGCAAAAATAAAAACTGAATTATGTTCTTCCCATTTAATAATGTTTTAAGAAGTATAATTTTAGTATTTTTATTTTTATAAAGTCATATAAGACTCCATTTAATTTACATAATATAATTATTTCTTTTTTAATTAATATTTTCCATGATTTCTTTGTAAAATCTTCTTAATGTTACAAAATGTATTTTTGTAAAAATGGGATTTCCATTCATTATTAAAAATATTCTAAGTATTTTTTTTAAAATATAAATATATATAGAATATTTTAAAATATGTTTCATATTTAGAAATATCATTTTCAAAATTTTAATGTATTTCAATTTCTATTTTATTATTTATGAATATATATCATTGTAAATGTTTGTCACCATGGTAAGAGTAAAATGTGTTAAAGAGAGGTTTTATCCTATGTTAAAAGGATTAAAATATCTCCAAAAATTTTAAAAATATGATCGGATGAGATTATTGTGTCCTTAAAAATCATTTATTCAATAACTGGTTAAATTTTATCCACTTTACAAGAGAAATAAAATTAATATATTTAAATGGTTTTAATATTTGTAAGGGTTTTAGTGCTCTAACTTATATTTGGAACCTTCATTCTCTGAATATCCTAGAAAATTTAACACCATGATCAAAAATATATATTTCAAAATAAATCCATAACTCTCCCACCCATATCTTAGAGGTCTTGGATTAAGAAGAAATTTACTCCTAGATGACATAAGTTTTAAAACAAATAAATATATAAAAGGAGGAGGTATAAGTCTTAATCAACTTCTTTTGAGTCCAGGTCTTCTTTTACATCTATAAAATCTATTCTATTCACCATAATATAATTAAATCTATATATGTAATATAAAAAATATTTTTATTTTTATGTAACAACTATTTTTTACATACATTCCATCAAACGTGAAATAAAATTATTTCACCTGAATAAGTGGGGAGTACCACTACCTTGAAGTGGTGGATTTAATTTTTCTTTATCACCTCCCATAGATAGATATAAATATATATTTGATGATACATATGTTTTTTATGAAATAATTATGAATATTTAATGGTAAAATATTATCTACCATTTCACAATCCCTTCTATTGAAATATTGAAAACCTCGCTCGTTTATACGTGTGTATTGTCTCCTCCACACATCAATTTAATTTTTTCATTAACACCTAAAATACTAGACCTAAGGATATATTTAATGAATTTATATGATATATAAAATATATATTATTATTCTATAATTCTAAAACATTATCTTTATTTATTTTTCATTAAATTTAAAAGGGAAAATGACCCTCATGCGCACGTATGGACTATCGCCTCCATTAATGGTGTATTTAATATTTATTTATGACCATAATAGATGGTTTGAATTGTATATTTAATATAAAAAATAAAGTTTATAAAAATTTAACATTTGAGATATGAAGAAACCATAACCCCTTTGACCATGGTCCACACATCAAAGCTGTTTTGGACCGAATGTCCTCAAAACGTCATGTGTAAACACAAATTATTCAGTAACCATATAGAACATGGTAATAAATGAATTAATATTATAAATAATAATTGAACTAAGATGAATGCAGTTTTGAAGAAATTAAATATTCAATAAATTTTCATTATTAAATTGTTATATACTGTATAAACCAAAACAATGGTCTAGGTATTATATTTTCCCTTAAAAGCATGTTTTAATGTTTTCTTTTCAAAGTCATTATTTTCCATATTCATGTTATTTAAATTGATTTATTATTTTCTATCTCTATACATAAATGATAGTTTATTTTAATCTATGTATTTAATTATATTATTTTCAAAGGAAAAACTTAAACCATTTTTTGTACAGCCAATTTTGAAACTTTTAATAATGTTAGGAAATGAATGTTTATAAAACTTTTATAGAGTTAAAATACAACAAAAAATGCCTTTAACATCATTGGCCTTTATTAGCTCTTGCAAAAATCACTACTAAATGTTCCCTTTATCTGTGTAAAAACAGGCGCTGTTATAGGGCACCTTTTATCAGCAATTTTTTTTAATATTGATATAAGGTACCCTTTATCAGCTCTTTTTTAGCGCTAATAAAGGGTACACTTTTTCAACACTGTATTTTTAGCACTAATAACTGGTTACTTTGGCAACACGTTATTTTTATCACTGATAAAGGACACCATTTATAAGAACTTTATTTATAGCACCCATAAATGGAGTCTTTATCAGTGTTTTTTAGCACATATAATGGTTAAAGAAAAATAAAATAATTAAATAAACAAAAAATAAAAATGAGTTTAATAAAAAATATTTAAAAAATTATTAATTAGATAATTATTTATAAAAATGAATAACCTGATTATAGTATATATAAATTATATATACTGATAAATATTATATATTAAATGTATAGATGTATGTAAAAAGAAAATTAAACAAATAAAAATTAAAAATAAGTTAACTGAGAAAAGTATTAAATAATCTATTAATTAAATTATTATTGATATTGTTAATGTGTAATATGTATTAAATATATAGATATATATAAATGTATATAAATATGATTTCTGTAATACAAAATATTTAGGATTTACATTAAATAGTAATATATTTAGTGAATAATAGTTTATAATTAAAATAGCATATGAATTAAAAATACTGAATAATTGCATCAAGTAATTGATATAATAGAATGTCATTTGATTTTTCAATTTAACATAAATCAAACGTGTGTTATATTGATTTTTCATAAATTTATATAATTAATTAATTTTTATATACAAGGAAAAGACACAAATATTTACACAATTAATGAAATCTTATATAAAAACACATAAATCTAATATTTGTGTAATTTTTTAAAATTTAAGTTTTCATTTTAGAATTTCATTATAACATGACACATTTAATATATTATTTTTTCAATCAATAAATTTTATTTATTAAATATTATTAATTTTAGTTATTATTTTATCATTTTAAATATATTTTAGTTTTTATTTTTTATTTTTTATTTTTTTGGAATCTAATCAATTTCTATTATTTATTTTATATTTTTTTATTTTTTATGTTTTAAAATTTTCAATATGAATTCCTCAGTATTTCAATATATATCCATATTTTTCAAATAATTTTTATTTAATTAACAAAACATATCATTTTTTCAATATTGTTAAAGTGTAATAATTTTTAATTATTTAATTTCATTCATTTTTTACATGAAAACACTTAAAATTAAATATTCATTTATACTGATTAAAATATATAATTAAAAATATATTTATAAATATATATATTAATAAATGTAAATTTTCTATATTTACACATTTATAATTATAAATAAATAAGTATTATTTTTTAAAAAAGTATTTATATAATTATAAATAAATAATTATATATATTTAAATAATTATAAATTTATAATAAATTTATTTAAATAATGAATATATTTAGTATAATTATATTTATATATATTTGTTAAGTATAAAAATTTATTATATATATATATATATATTTAAAATTATTTATATAATTATAAATAAACAATTATATATTTAAATAATAATAAAATTATGATAAATACATTTAAATAAAAAATTTACTTACTATATTTATATATATTTATTTATTAAAAATATTTACAAAATTTCTTACTTATAATTATAATTATAAATCCTTTATCAGTGCTTAAGTAATAAGAATTGATAAAAGAAATCTTTATTATTGTGTTTTTATCGCTGATAAAGATAGGGATTTATTCGTGCTAAAAAACCTTGATAAATTTTTCTTTTATCAGTGCTTATTAACTTAGAAGTGATAAAAAGGATAATTATCAATGCTTTTTTGGAAGAACTTATAAACATGTATTGATCTATTTTAAGAACCCTAACCATTATCATCCAATTTAGGATATTCGAATCTCTCTATAGAAGACACATATTGCCAGTGCTCCTCATTGTTGAATCTAAACTTGAATATAGGCTATAATCAATACTTCAATTATTCCAATGCTATAAGCCAAGGCTCGAACAATTCAAGAGTCGAATGAAACTAAGGCTCGAACAAAATCCAGGTTTTTTGATATCTCAAATGTCCCTCAGTTATCCATTACACCTTCCCAGCCCACATCCATGTATACCAACAACTCCAGTTGCACTATCCAATAATAAAACATGCCAATATTCACTATTTTTAGATATATTGATGTATCATCTTCCCCAATAACATGTGGCTCTCCTTGAGACAAAATTTGTACTAAGTAACTTGAAATATATCAAACCTAATGTTGCGTCATGTTGTTGTGAGGTATAATAGGCTCCCAATACCTATATTCCATGAAATCTACACCATTACAATCATCCAATTTTGAAAATATCATTCATATAATGGGCATTTTTTTCATTAGTTTAGAATATTCCACTACAAATCACTTGGTAACCTCTTTTTCATATTTTTTTTGAGAAAATTATGTGCCTTTATTTCCTTGATTCACTAATAAACCCTGAAATTTTTTCAACTCACTAGTCATAGACATCTCGATATCATACCTCATATGATCCACACAAAAATTTCAATATTATTTTTCCAATCCTAAATTATTATTTATTCAAAATATATGAGTGTCAATGTCCATTGATCATTCTCCTTCTTCATGTAGATGATTTGATCAACTCTACCATTCGTAAAATAAATAGTTCTTAGGTATTGATCAAACCATAAATAGTAGGTCCTTAGTGACTAATTTATCTTATACAATGAATTATTTAACTAGAACATATTTCTATCATTTTAATACATAATAAACCCAACCAGTCTCATAATGTATACACCCCATTAAGAAATCCATTGAGTAACCTAGATTTGACCTCCATTTGGTATACTCTTAAGTAAATTTTAACTAAAATAACCACGAAAATAAAGATTTTTTCCAACTGGGATATGAGACTAAATTTATCATAAATATTAATGATTTTGATCAATTAATTCCACTTAGACACAATCCATTCTTTTTTTTGATCCACTTTTCCATAGTCAATGAGTTTATTACAATACACCAACTTGGTTCTGATAACATTTCTATCTTCTATACATTGAATAATTTTTTATGTCACATTCAGATCAAACTCCTTAAGAATAGATTTGATCAAATTATCATCGGTGTCATCCTCTCTATATGGTATAGTCTCTACTTGGAAAAAATGATGTTTTTGTAGAGTTATACTCTTCTGAGTTTTCACCAAAACTATATAATCAAAATTGAAATTTTATTCATTGATTCTATCCTTTCTTTTATTTCATGCAGTTGAAAATCCTTCTTCATTTTCCTGGAAATAATTGTGTTATTTTGAGTCTATCTCATCCATATGTGATCCCCTATATGCTACTCAATTTAACATTAATTTCCTCTGATGTTTCATCATTATTTTAATTATTAACAATCTCCCCACTCTAATTAGTAAAAAATATCAATAAATTTTATCTTTTCATCATAACAACATATCAACCAACCCTTTTAAGTCTGTATTTAATTTTCTAATTATCTAATATAATCAAATCTTCACTACCAAAAATCAATTTCATCTTTCAAACATAATTACCATAAATTTTTACTTACCCCAAATCAAAAAATGGTTCATCTGGTTTTATATACCTTTGTAAAAATGTAACATTATTTTAAATGATAACCCACTCCTTAAAAATTCATTAAACCCACTTTATTTCTTTCATCACACATCTAATAAGCACTATGTATTTTTTACATCAATCCATCTAAAAAATATCATTCTTTATCATTTCCTTTTGGTTCCACCCTTAAGAATCTCTAATTACCATCCATGTAATTCTTACAAATGGAAGGCATTTCCCCTTTTAGAGAACACAATGGAGTACAATTGTTGTCTTCATTATCTTTTTCTCTCGAACAATTATTATACCAATTTGTTTCATGGGACTCGTCCCCCATATATTTTATGTTTTGTGTACTACTCTAAGTAGTAGTCATCCAATGGATGGATACTTCTTAGTGAATTTCATGAAACATAGTTGTATGTACACAAGAGATAAAGGATGACTGACAAACAAAAAAATGTAATGATAGCTATTTCAAAGATGAGCTGATGAGGATGATAGTTATATATAACTTTCAACATAGGATGAATTACAAGTATAACACCTACCATGGTGGATAAATTATTTTCTTAAATTTAATATCCCATTTTCTTAAAAGCATATCGAAATTACATTAAATAAATAAATTTTGGGTTTATCCTCTTAGATTTATCTACAAATTTCACCTTTAATAGGGAATATATTATTTGTATTTATTTATCTATTGTGAAAAATAAATATTTTATGAACCCAATAAGAGGGATATGAATCGAAAATGGATACACACATATTATTTGACCAGAGATTATGAATATAGATTTGAAGAGTTCATCATGTTTTCATTAGATCGTGCATACAACCCTTCTAAAATACTTGGGCCTTATTTACGTTGTTGTTATTCGGGAACAATTATCCAATAAGAGTTGGAAGAACATTTGATTTATCATGGAATAGATCAAATCTATAAATTTGGACTAAAAATGGGTAAAAACTAAATGTGCACACATATTAGGATGATATTTTAGTTTATCAATCCATTGATATGAATACCAATATAAATGATAAAGAAGATCCCATGGAAGAAATGACTATGAAAATTGAAGATGAACATTGTGATTGTATAATGTTGTTTGAGGAGTTAAATAGTTGTGAAAAGTAACCATTGTATAACAGTTGTACTAAATACAAAAAAAAATCAACTATATTTAAGTAATATAATTTGAAAACTCATAGGGGATGGAGTGACACCAACTTTACAGAACTACTTGGTATATTAAATGATATTTTACCGAAAGAAAATAAACTCCCATATCGAACATATGATGCTAAAGGAATTATATGTTAAATGGGAATGATATCTAAAAATTACATGTTTGTTCAATGTAATATATTTTTTTTATCAAGGACCGTGAATCACTCATAAAATTACCTAAGTGTGGTTCAGATCAATACAAGTAAAATGAATAAAATATTTTTAAATATAAATGGTACTTTCCTATGATTCCATGATTTAGAAGACTATATGGATGTCTGGATTGTGAGATAATTAACATGGAATGCTGATAAAATAATTGAATATGGGAACCTCTATCATCCATTATATTCTCCTCAGGGAAAGAAAATTTATTATTTGTATCCTAAATTTATAAATTATTTGAGAAACATTCATCTTTAATGATCTATAGATAGAATAAATCCTTTTAGTGTATATTGTAGTACTCAAAATACATGGCCCATCATGTTGGTAAATTAGAACATTCATCCATGGTTATATAAGAAACAAAAATATATTATGTTGTCTCTTCTTATATGTGGACCAATGAAACCCAGTAATGATATTGATGTCTATTTTGATCCATTGATCAAATAACTGAAATTGATGTGGAATAGAGATGTTAAAATGTATGATTCTCATAAAAGGGAAAAATTCACATTGAGTCCATGTTGTATGGGATGATAAATTACTTCCCCTCTTATGTAAATTTATTAGGATTTAGCATTAAATTAATTTCGGGGTGTTCCATTTGTGAGAAATGCATACAGTCAGTTCGGTTGAAACATTCCTCGAAGACATTGTTTTTTAGAAATTGGAAATTTTTACCTCAACAACAAAGATACTTTTCATGTACGACATTATTTGATGGGAATATCAAACAAGGTACAACAACATCTCCAATAATTGTTGATCTACTTTTTAAAACTTAAAATACACTAACACTTTTTTGGTAAACCATTTTTGAAAAACCTTATAAAATCATGTTGGAATAACATATCAATTTTTATTTAATTACTATATTGGAATTTTTTCTATATTATTCATTTTAATGATTTAATTCATATATAAAAATGTATTTGACAGTGTTATTGACATGTTACTATGTTTTCATGGAAAAAATATGGCATCAAGGATAGGTTGGACATGAGTGACTATGGGATAAGGGAAGAGTTAACATTAGTGAAGGGTAAATGGAATACTTTTCTTCCTCCAGTAGCTTACACTCTATCCAGACAAAAAAAATTACTATTTTTTATGTTCCTTAAAAGTTTAAATCTTCTAAATGGGTATTCATAAAATATCAATAATTTCCTTTCAAAAACTAATTTTAATTTAAAAAGACTAAAATCAAACGATTGTAATGTTTTGATGAAATTTTTTTTCATGTTTTTTTCTAATGCATTCATCCTCAAAATGTAAAATATATATTAACTAGTATCTCTTTATTTTTAAAATACATTTTTAATAAATTTAGAGAATCAATGAAGTTTTCAATAATTAATAATTATTTTTTAGTCATATTATGTGAATTACAGATGACCTTCCCACCATCATTCTTTGATATAATGGTCCTCATAATAGTTCACCTAGTTAGACAGGTTCAACTATGTAGTCATGTACATTATAGATTGATGTACCCCATTTAAGGATATATGAAAAAAAAATTATAGGGTATGTCGAGAATCAATGTTGGCCAGAAGTTCGTATTATATAATGATATATTGTCTAATAATCTACGGAATTATATACTTATTATGAATCAGATGTTGAAAGAAAAATTCATCCAAAGTCTCTTCACAGTGGATGCCTTTTGGGTGAATGAATTTCCAGAATATATGTTGTGATAATTAACTTGACAAAGAAAGGACAAGTGCACCTTTATATTTTACATAATAGTGAACATATTGATCCATAAATTGAACCCACAAAGAAATTTATTGTGATTTGAATCCATCATGGAATGAAGGATGGATATCAAATACACATAATCAAAAGTTTATTGGATGGTTCAGAGATCAAATTTACAAGGAGTTATCTAAAAATATGAATTCAATTTCTGAATGAATTGCATATCTATCCCAGGACCAAATAAAAATTGTATACCTTACACTTGTTTTGTAATCAATGGTTATGTGTTCATATAAAAACAAATATGATGGTTCAAGTATGATTCAAAACAATGTAGTTTTGGTTTTGGAGGAAGTGATGAACATATCCATTTCCAAGGATAGAAATCTAATTTATGCAAATATGTCATATTTTGGTATTATCAAACAGATATACGAGGTGGATTATATAAAATTTCAAGTTCCAATTTTCCGTTACAAATAGATTAAAAATATGATTGAAAAGTTGGTGAAATGGGCTTTATCAATATAAATTTCACTATAGAAGGGAAAGAAGATGATTCATTAAAAATAAAATTACAAGTAGAGAAGGTATTTCATGTCCCAGATCCAGAAAATATGAATTGGTAAATTTTCCTCCTAGAGACTAAAAAAATGGAAGGTGAGATGAAAATTCAATCAAGGATGGCGCTTTTATTAGGATATCACAATCAGTTCATGTTAGTCCTAATGTAGACAATGTATTATACGTTATAAGGGATCATAAATAAGGGAATTACAGTCTCTGTAGAGGAACCATATCCTTAAAACCTTTAAAAAATAATGAGAGTTAAATGAGAAGGTAAATGTGTTTTTTAATATATTATGTTTTCCCTCATAATACTATATGTTAGTTACTACATTAACATGATCTAAATTAAATGTTTAACTAATCATATAAGATATGCCTTCTACACATGATGGTGTTACCAATCCATTGAAAGTACAAACTATAATAGGGGAACCACTTTGGCAAGATGTAAAGGTAATGTTATGATATACTTTACCTATTTTACTAAAAAAATATTTTATAAAACAATGATTTAATTTTTCATTATTCCTTGATGATTTTGTTTATTTTATAATTTTTTCCTTCTTTCAAGCCTTTCTACACCAAAGCATCCATAGTATTCTTCTACCAAAAAACCCTTTCACCCCTGGTGTGTTTTATTTATCAATATTCATTGTGTTCCATCCATTTCTTTTGCTGGAAGAGTAATGATGCGGCCTCTACTCAATGACAGAGGTGATATTGATGTTTTTGTAATAAAATATTTGTCCATATAATTAATATATTTTTTAATGTTTATGTTTATTTTGTTTCTTTTTATTATTACTCTCTTATGAGTTGTTTTCTTATATAGGTGGATTCTTTTATTCTATTTGGGGTGGTATATCCATATTTCAAGCCTTTATACACCTAAACATCCACATAATTATTCTCTCTAAAAGCTTTTCCACCACTCTTGTGTTTTAATTTATCACTTCCCTTTACGTTTTCCCCACTTCTCAATCACAATGGTAATATATATGTTTTCATAGTAAAATCAATGCCCACATAATTAATGGATTGTTTCATATTAATGTTTATTTTATTTCTTTTTATTATTACTCACATAAGAATTGTTTTATTATATAGGTGGATTCTTTTGTTTTATATGGGGTGGTCTATCCATATTTCACACCTTTTTCACCAAAACCCTCATAGGCTTCTTCTCCCTCAAAACCTTTTCACCCCTCAAGTGATGGAATTTATCACTTTATTTTAGGTTACCTTAAAATCTCAATCATAAAGTTAATATTTATTTCTTCAAAATAAAATCAATTTCTAAATAATTAATGTATTTTTTTATATTTTTGTTTAATTTATTTCTCTTTATTTTTCCTCACATATGAATTGTATTCTTATAAATCTTGATTCTTTTGTTCGATACTTCAACTGAGATAATGAAAGCAAGGAAATGCATCAAAAATGAAGATAGACATCATGAAAAGGTGAATTCATACTACAGATGTAATTAATTTTACCGTCATTTTATCTATTATATTTATGTTAATTTACTTATGGTTTTTATCTAATAATTATTTCATTTTTTTCACAAATCATTTGAGATGTCATATTTTTATTTCAACTATCTACAATAAGACCCAAAAGGGATACAATATTTCATTCTTAAAATTTTACCACACTTTCTATTCCCTTAATTTGTTGAAATTTCACCACTTCATGTGGAGTCAATATTCTTATCCAAAAAAATCTATCTTGTTGTTGAAATCTAGACAAGTATTGGAAGCCAATTTACCCATTGTGGAACTTCTTATGAAATAATGGGAATATGAGATTCCTCTTCTCCTTTTGATTTAAACAAATAGAAAGTTTTTTCTACTAAGAACTTTGATTAAATATTTATTTTTGGATGTTTTACAAATAAAAGCTATGGAAATCATGTTATCATTGGAATTTAGGATTGTTTTGAGACTTTGGGACATATAAAAACCATTCGTACCCCAATCTGTTGCACAATGTGACTTGTATGACTCCATGTAATTATTTATTATTATAATTGACATTAATTTTAGTAAAAAACAAAACCAACATACTCAAAACCAAGAAAAATATTATTATTTTCTTGGTACTTTATGATAATAATCCATAAGTCTTTTTTTATGTGTAAGAATCAACTAAAACTCAATTAGAAATAAAATTTTCACTGTATGACTCAATGTGTCTATTATCAATTTAAAATCGATATTTTAGTCCAAAAAGTTTCAATCAATAAAAACCTAGAAAATATTCTCTTATTTTCTTGATAATTTAGGACTCTAATAAATAAATAATTTTTGACGCGTAGGAATTGATCTCCTGTCAAATTGATACATGTTATGATCAGTATGATTCCAAGTGCATGTTTCTAGTTTAAAATGAAATTTTTGTACAAAAGAAAAGTGACATACTCTAATATGAGAAAACGCATTTATATTATTATGATACATTAGTAAAAAAATCATTAATTTATTTTTGATGTGTAGTAATCAATCGAACCTTAATTTGATGCACAGTGAGATCGGTATGACTCCAGGTATGCCTTTTTATTTAAAATCACCATCAATTTTAGTAAAAAGGACAACTAAACTACTCAATAATCAATAGAAAGGGATTTGTATTGTTTGGATACTTTAGTAATATAGTCCATAAGTCATTTAGAACTTGTTGGAATCTACTGTTACTCAGTCTAATAATGTAACATATGTTAGTAAATAAGAAAGATGTGACCAATAAATCCCAGTAAGGTAATAAATTATAAATAAAATGAGTAACGTAACATATGTTAGTAAATAAGCATATCAATGGGTAATAAAAGACTTAAATCATAAACATGAATAATTAGACATGATATAGAACTGTAACATAATAGAAACACGGGAAATGTGTCAACAAATTAAAAAACTACATCATAAATATAGGTCAAGGATAACTACCAAAACATCATGATATAAAAAGTACCATAAATGGATAAAGTTTATTCCATATCCCAACATGACGTCTCATGAGGCTAAACATTACCAAATGCATCGGCTCACTATATAGTTCTGGGGGCACCCATCACTTTCATTTCATTCCCATGCTTAACTATGCCACATAGATCATACAATATAGATTCATTCATCATCATAATTTATCCCATGATTAAGGAGTCTGGAATAAACTCATGTAAGTACCAATTAAAATAAGTAACCATGAATAAAGGTTAACAACCTTGATAGGAAATGGGAATGGTTTTCACTGCACAATTATTTTGGCATAGATAATCGTGATGGAATTTTGGCAGCATAATGGAATCACTTATAAATTAATAAAATGGGTTGATGGGAGAAAATGGGTTATCTAATAATTTGTAAATTAAATGGGATGTAATAGGGATATAGAATTATATATCTTGGTGTTAGTAATTTGAAATAATAGGCATAAGAAAAAAAGAACTTTAATATGGAAAAGAAGGAAAGAATCCCTGGCATGAGTGTGTAATGCCAAATGAATATGAGGAGCTTCTTAAGAGATCGAGGGAACCTTATGAGGACTCTAAATAGGGGAGGGTAGAGTAAGGAAGTTCTCCAAGTATTTTTTGTGAATATAAATTGGATCTCTGGTGGGTTTATATAGGAAATAAGTATGGATTTCTTTATTAATTATCAAACACAGGTTTTTGAATCTGTATAATAAAATAACCAAACCCACAAACCTTGCAATTGTTTTTTCAATTTTTTATAAATGGGAGTTTTTGTACTTATTTTATAAGGCCAAGGGAAAAACATAAAAAAGTACCCTTTCTAATGTATAATTTATTCATACCCTTAATGAAACTATTTTAAAAGATTAAAATATATTAATGGTTTTGGAGTATTCACAAAGTCATTATAAAATTTAAAAAAAATAAACATAAAATCCTATTATTTTAAGTGTATGAAATATAGTTCTTCTTGGATATCATTTATTGAATTTATTACATCACTTTTCATTCATTATGATGACATAATTCAAAACATATATTTATACCATATCTCATTTTTACCTGAAAATTCAACCCTCTCAAAAAAATATATAAATTTTACCATTGGATAATATAGATGTCTTGATTCTAAAAAAATTTAATTTTATATAAAAAAATTCAAATATGATTATTTTCACTATTAAAATAATAATCGAATTTTTTTGAGAAATTCTGGGTATTTTAAAAATAATAATTTTCAAGCCCTTAGAATATTTACATTTGACTTCATAAAAATTATTTGGCCATTTATGTTTGATAAAAATTATTTAATAAAAATATTTCATTAAAATATTATTTACATAAAAAATCCATTAATTTATAAAAATAATTTTCTAAATTTAATTTGAATACTGAAACAAAATATTTTTTGTGTTTTATTTTATGAAAACAAAAAACATTTATAAATTAACAATAATATGATGAAAATATATTCATTTTTTATAAACAAAATAATGTACATACTCATATTACAAGTTTATTGTTACGTATCCTTTTAATACATCAGTAAATTCCCCAAGAGTAAGGTACTTGATGATGAGACATTCATGGGGTGGTCTGATGTTCATAGTTTGGGATGTTATCCTGATGAGCTTGAACTTCTCTCACAAACAGTTTTGCTCATGCTTAAGTTATTGGATCTCAAAAGAGGATTGGTCAAGGGATAATCCCAGTGTTGTTATCTCCCTTGAAAGCTCTAATAAATGGTATTCATAGGGTATGATCCTATTGGTTGAGACCATACCTTCCTGTGTCTATGTAAATTAGATTTGTTAAACCCCTATATTTATATTAATCATATGATCATTATTAAGTGGCTATATTATCAATAGTAATAACTATTAATAGTCTTTAAATCAGATAGGATATAATAAAACCAAATAATTTCATGTGTTTTCTATAACCATATTACTTGATAAGACATTTAATTAAATCATAAGGGAAAATTTTTTTATAACACTTTGGGTTGTTAAATTCATCCCCCTTAAGAAATTTCACCCTAAAATTTTCATTTCCTACACTAAAAATGATGTATAAAAATATGTCTCATCACTTCCTTTGGTTTCTAAGTTTTTTCTTTAAACTTCCAGTTTCTTGATAGCACATTGACCAAGAGAATTGTCTATTTCATAGAACATTGTCTTTATGATATAAGATCATCACCAGCTGCTCCCCATAGGAATTTTCATTATCTAATGCTACCAAATTTCGGTTGATTACTTTTGAGGGGCCTGTTATGTACGTCTTCAAGAGAGATACATAGAATACATAATGTACATAAGATATTTTGGGTGGGACTGGTAGTTGTTAGGCCACCATTGTAATATGATCAAGGATATAAAAGGTGTCATTGTATCTTGGATTAATATTTCACTTATTCCCCAATCTAATTAATTTTTTCCATGGAGATATGTGGAGTAATACCATGCCTCCAACATCAAACTCATGGTCTCGTCGATGATTGTAATCATAACTCTTCTATCAACTCTGACCATCCTTGATGTGCTGATGAATGGTCTTAACATTTTCCATTGTTTCCTAAAAAAATTCAGTACCTACAAGTTTTTTCCCCAACATCATCCCAACATGAAGGTGTTCTACAACTCATCCCATATAGGGTTTTATAGGGAGCCATTTAGATGATATAGTGGAAACTATTATTGTATGAGAACTCGACCGGAGGGAGATATAGATCCCATCCTCCTGTGAAGTCAATTGAGTATGCTCTAAACATGTACTCAAGTTTATGGATAGTACGTTTATATTGGCCATCAGTTTGAGGGTGATAAGTCATGCTGATGTTCAACTCTGTATTCAGATAGATTTGGAGACTCTTCTAAAACATTGAGGTAAATCATAGGTCTCAATCTGATATAATTGATAGTGGTGTTTCATAATGCCTTACCACTTCTCTAAATTATATCCTTGCATGTTGATCGACAAATAAATACCCTAAAATCCCAATGAATTGATAATTCATTGTAATATGATCCACCACAACCCATATAAAATTATTTCCTCTTGATGTCCTCGGATGACCAGTGTCAAATTCCATAGTGATTTTTTCCCATTTCCATGTTTTTATGGGTAATGGTTGTTTTATTCCTTTTGATTTTTTCGTTTCCACCTTCAATTTATAATATAAAATACATAGTGATGTATATTTTATGATTTCCTTCTTTTTATTTTTCCATTAATAGTGCTCTTATAGGTCTTCATACATCATTGTGCTTCCTAGATGGACGGAGAAATTTAACCTATTTTCATCATCCAACAACTTCTTCTTTAAGTCGTGATTTGATAGTATATATAGTTGTGACTCAAATCTCAAAACACCTTATTCAATAAAACTGAGCACTAAGGATTTCCTTTTTCTTATATCTTTGACTTTTTTTTGAATTCCCACATCATCTCTTTAATCATCCATTATCTTTTCTAAAAGATATAGTTGGGAAATAATTTGTAATAGGATTGATGATTTTCCTTCTTTTATGATTCCCATGTCCATCCTCTTAAAGTCAAAGAATATCTAATCCTTATGAATTCTCAACAATAAAAAAATTGTTGTATGATTTCTACATTGATAATCTTCCACTTTATTCATTTTATTGGGATGGTAGTGAATAGAGCAGTCATAGTCCTTTAACATTTCTAATCATATTCGTTGGCATATATTCATCTTGTTCTATGTGAATATATACTTGAGATTTTTTATCCATATATATTTCATAATTCACCTAAAATAGATAATTATTCCATATTTTCAAAGTGAATATCACTATAGCCAACTCCATATCTTTTATTGTGTAGTTATTTTCTTGAATATTCAACTTCCTAGAATAATAGGCAAGCACATTGTCATTTTACATTAAGAGAAAGACCAATCACTTCTATAAATTATCCTTTAATACAAGGAAAATCTCTCCACTTGTGGGTTGTGTGAACACATGTGTATTGATAAGCATCCATTTTAAAACCTTAAATATTTCTTTACATTGATAATTCCATGAAAACTAGATTGGTTAGAGGTTTTGATAATCATGATAAAATTCATACAAATCGATGACAATATGAATATAATCTAGGTAAACTACGACTATTTTTCAATGATGTTGGCCTCAACCATCACAAAATTGATTATATTTTTGAAGAATACATAGATATATCATTTCTTGTGATGTTATCTACTAATAATGATACTTCCATTAACTAGAACTCACATTTTCAGCACTTTACAAAAATATTCCACTTTAATAAGAACTTTAGCATAGTGCAAGGTATAATCCTCTTGCTTCACTTGGTTTTGAAGAATATTAAAATATCATTTATAAATACCACCAAAAAAATTATAGGTAATCTATAAATACTCTATTCATAAATTCCATAATGTATTCACTAGAATTTGTGATTCTGAATGGAATTACTATGAACTCATAGTTCTTGTATGTTGTATGAAAAGCAGTCTTGGGGATGTCCTTTATTTTCACACTTATATGATAATATCCCAACCGTGAATCCATCATGGATAAGTATTTTACTCCATATATCTAATAGAATAAGACATAAATCTATAGAAGAAGGTATTTTTTATTTTTTATGATCTTTTTGAGCTCACGATAATCAATACAAAGGCACATTGACACATCCTAATTCTTGACAAAGTGGACTATTTCCCCCCAAGGTGAAGCACTTCGCTGTATGAACCCTTATCCAAATTCGTCCATAGTTATTTCTTTAACACCTAACATTCCAAAAAATAAATTCTATACAATGTCTTGGATAATGGTAATGTCCCAGGTAAAATATCAATTAATAATTCAACCTCACATCTATGAGGAAGATCATACAATTCCTCTAGAAACACATTAGTGTATTCCACCATATTTAGCATGTCTTCAAAGATGATATTTCCCATAGACATAATAATTTGATCTAGACATGATTGATCATAAAGAAATAATATCTGTATTTGATATATTAGTTCTAAAAAAGACTCATCATCTTACATTAACTTGTAAAAAATCATGGTTCGTTTCACGATACAGGGAGTGATTTAATTCTCATGAAAATTTTTATTGGCTCTATACAAGGAAATCAATTCTACTCCAAAATATTACATCAAATTCAACAAAAGTGAGTATGAAAAGTATAATTGGAAGGTTTATACCACAAATATTGATTGGGGATGAGTTATACACTTAGGATGAAATATTTTCCCCATTTTCAGTTTTCACTGATAACTCCACATCTATGCTATGTGGTGCTGTTTGAATAGTTATTATAAACTTGTGTGAAATGAAGGATTGTGTAGACCCAAAATAAAAAATTATGTTTTCTATTCTTCAGTGAATAACAATTTTAGCTATCACCAATTTGTTATTGGGATACATTTCATCATTAGCAATGGAAGAAAAACTCTCCCATTATACCTTGGAGGTTGTCGGTTGTCTCTAAAAACCCTTATCTTAGTGAATTAGTTTTTAAAGTGCTATAGTTCCCTGAAATTGATGAAATAAATATTGCATCGAGGTTTGACTGGAGCATTACATTCATCCATAACATTGATGGGTTTCTCCTATCTAATATCTCTTGCTAGGTTCCCTTCATTCCTACAACTAAACCATTTCCTAGTCCCCCTTAGGCAATTCACAAGGTTCTTCTTTCCACATCATTGACAAGTGGGATGTTTTAATTTCATAGCACTATTATATATATTAGATTAGATTCCAAAAATTAAACTCCACTTTATTCTTATTAACCCCATGATACAATTTATATTAGGTGATCCCTATTTAAAATTTTAGGGTACATCAGAAAATTTCCTCGTAGATATCAAAGTCCTGGATTGGTAGGTCTTTTTGTAGACAATGTTTTATCCCACAAATGAAGCGTTCAACCATGAATTTGGGGGTAACAACAATCAAAGTGTAAAATCATGAAATTATAGTAAGGTTTTCCTCATACAACCCCGTAGATTCATCATATTTTTTCTAGAGGGAAAGAAAATAGCTTTCCATTTTAAGACAAAGAGTGTGAGAAAAATATTTATCAAAAGAATAATTTTAATTCCTTCCATCCCATTGATTCAATATCTAATTCAGGAATCATATTCATCATCAATGTCCACCATAGAACATATTCTCCATAAAAATGATAAATAGTGAATATAAATTTCCCTTTCTAGGATCATAGATGGATGGATAATATCCTCTCAATGGAGTTGATCCATTATTCTGAGATTAAGGGATCAGAAGACCCATTGAATGTTAGAGGCCTTTATTGCAAAAAGGGCTCAATTGAAGATTGTTATCTATTAGGGGATTTATAAACTCCTCCAGATCTATGTTTCTATTTAAAACCTGAGCCAATGAAAAGAATTTCATCATAAATTTCATTATTCTCTCTCCTATTGGGTTGGTAATCTCATTGGGGAAGTCATCACATTAGATATTCCATTGATTATTTACCAAATTCCTTCAATTTCCAATCATTTTCTATAGTAATGGGAATGTTATTGATGGGTATTTCTAAACAAATAAACATATAAATGGGTAATATAATGACAATAAAGGGCTAAATTATAAATTTAATTTATTTCAAACACTTTTAACTTCTAGGATTCAATCCATGTTATCCATTTTCTATTTCCTGATATATATTCTATTGGAAATTTCTTTGTAAATTTAATAATGGTTCATAATGAACCTATGAATTTACCGAAGAATATCACTTATGGGTTTCAAACCAGGTTCACATCAAGGCACATTATTTTGTATCAGTTCCCAGTCGAATCTAGCTTAATGCGGTGTTTCCAGGTTTCAGAACTATCTATATTTGTGCCCGAGACACATCCACTTGTTGTATCCAGACATGGATGTATTTTTTCGATAAAACACATACACTAAAATTACCAAAATTTAGTGATGTTTTATATTACTTAGTCTTATCCCAATATCATTTTATAGACCTTTCTAATCATATTCTCACCAATAACAATAAATTTCCTTTGATACCAATTATAAAAATACTTACCTTTGTTACAAATTAATTAATGATTTATTACAAAATATTACACTTAATACAACCCATAATATGAATAAGTCCAGTCTGTTTAAGAATTTGGCACATTAGATAACAATTTAAAATATTAAAAACAACATCTTTTCTGAAAACATCCTTAATATTGTCACACTTAAAACTACATGGGATAACCTGGGGACATACATAAGAAAGGGGTGATATATAAATCCTGATTAGGGAATAAATGTGGTATAACATGAGGAAAAAAATATTTTAGAAAATAGGAATAAAAATTTGGAATAAAAGATTGATAATCATAAATATTAATAAGGAGACGTAATATTTCACAATAACTTAATGGAAACATTAGAAATGTTGCATCAAGTCAAACATTATGTCATAAACATATGTCAAGGATAACATCCAAGATATCATGATGGAAAATATATCATAATTTAATCATGTTTACTCCCTATCCCAACATGAAATCACATGATACTAAACATTTCCCAATGCATTGGAGAACTATATAATTCAAGGTGCACCCGTCACATTCATTCCATTCTTATTCTTAAGGTTTCCACGTAGATCATACAACATGGATTAATTTATCATCATAATTTATTCCAAAATTAAGGACTGTTGAATATATACATGTAAGTCCCTATTAAATGAAGTATATATGTATTAATGTGATCACCCTTTATTGGAAATGGGTATTTTCATCACTATATAATTATTTTGTCTTACAAAATCATCATTAAATTTTGACATCATAATAGTGTCAAATAAAAATTCATAAAATGGTTTCATGACGTAAAACTGGTTCTCTTATAATTTGGAAATAAAATGTGATATAATAGGGATATTTATGTACATATCATAGCATTAATAATTATTAATATAATCCATAAGTACAATAAAGAAACTTTAATAAGGAAAAGAATGAAAGGATCATATACTTGAGTGTGTGACTCCAAATCATTGGGAGGAGTTTCGTGAGAGATTGGGGGTGTCTTGGTAGGATTATGTATAAGTTTGTTCCAAATTATAATGTTATACAAGGATTTTGAGTGAAGATAAATGGGCAATTTAGTGGGTTTATATAGTAAATGAGTGGGGATTTCATTATTATTTCTCAAAAATAGGTTTTGGACTCTATATAAAAAATTAATGAAAACCACAAACTATCCCATGTTTTTTTACCATGGTTTCTTACAACTGGTAGTATTTTTAATTATTTTACATGTTAATGGTCCGAACATAATAAAATAATTCCCTTTTTTATGGGGAAGTGAGTCATACTCTTAATGAAATTTTTTTCAATATTATAATATTTTAATGATTTTATAGGTTTTACAAAAGCTTTATAAAATTAATAAAATAAACATAAAATAAAATTATCTTAAAGTTAATAAATATATTTTGTCATCAATATCTTGTATAGTATTTATTATTTTAGGAGCGAAATAACAATGTAGATGCTAAATATACAAGAGGGGGTGAATTTTATACTTTAAAAATTCCTTTGTAACCTTTAAAGTTGGTTATGAATAACTATGTTTTCCTTAGACAAGGAATGATATAAGTTTAACAAAGTTAAACTGAGCAACTTCACAACACCTCTAATCACCAACTGAAGAATTAGAACCGAGGTTTACAATAAAAGATTCTACCTTAAAGCGTATAGAATCTAAACTAATCAGAGTACAAGTGTAAGGAAACACAAGAATGTTATAATTTCTTTACAATACAATATGCAGCAGAAACAAACAAATAGTACAACTACAAGTAACAAACAATAACTCTTTTAACCCAAAGAAAAGGGTATCCAACAACCTTGGATAAAGGTCCATTGATTTATACTTTCAAGCAAGTCTATCTTACCCACACTAGGGTAAGCCCTCGATATGAAGATCGGAATATTTGTCTTTCTATCCCTGCAAGCCCTCAACTTCAAGGTAGTTGGAACCTCTATCTTCCTCAGCAAGGAAGCCCTTGAACATCAAGGTTGTCAGCACCTCTGTCTTCCTATCCCCGGAAGTCCTCGAATGTAATCACCAACATTCGGAGTCGCACGAAGTAATCTGAACAAGCAGTTTAGTACGTACAAGACATGAAAATTTTTTCTCTATAGAAATCACCTTAACAGCGTGTGGTCTCTAGATCGATCAACTTCTTATTTTTGAGCTCTTTCAAATGAGCTCCTATTTATAGGAAAATTTACAACGGTCAGCTCCCTCCTCCAACGGTCATATTTTCCATGAAATTCAGAGGGAACTGTACACGTGTAACTCAACCAATGGTTAATGAGAAACAGAATGAACGACATAATTTTATAACAAACCATGTATAACTTAATGCACGACATCCTTTTGAAATGGAGCATATGTAAGTAAAAATCCATACAAAATTTCGGAGTGTAATAAAATTAAATTTTCGGAGTCTAACCAAAATAAAATTTGGAGTCTATGTTAAGAAATGTTCGGATTTTGTTTTATAGGAATTCGGAGCCTAGTTTCACCAGAGATCAGAATCTGAACTTGCAGAGTTCAATGTCGAACTAGTAAAAGTTTGGAGTCGATCTTCTTAGAAGTTCAGAGTCGAACTACTTAAGAGTTTGGAGTCGAACTACATAAGAGTTCGGAGTCGAACTACTTAAGAGTTCAGAGTGGAACTACTTAAGAGTTCAGAGTCTAACTTCATAAGAGTTCGGAGTCGAACTTCATAAGAGTTCAGAGTTGAACTCATGAATGTTTGGAGTCGAACTTCATAAGAGTTAGGAGTCGAACTCATGAATGTTTGGAGTCGAACTTCATAAGAGTTCGGAGTAGAACTCATGAAAGTTCGGAGTCTAGAATTCGGATTGGAACTTCATTACAGTTCACATCTAGAATTCGGATCCTAAAAACAGAATGTTCCAAATCATTACATTATATGACTTTTTGGATTTTGGGTATGAATCCCATTTTTGTACTAAAGAAAAATAATGCTATGTATAAGAAAATCTTGGTTAGGGTAAATTTTCTTAAAGAAGTAACTTTTCCTTATAGAGTTAAGATTTATATTTTCTTGTGTATAAGGTGTTTGTGATTTTCAATACAAGAAGGAATGGAAAAGTCATAAGGAAAACCTTATTGACTCAACAATATCCCCCTTTTTGGAAAGAACAAACATCCTTACGAAAAACAATATATAGACGTTGAAAAATTTCATTAGTCTTTGAAATTAAAACTTATCTCCCTTTTTCATGGATGAAAAATGAATACAACTAACTCCCCCTTAGGTATTGAAACTCTAAGGATTTTATTCTGAGTTTCCGGAGTGAAGTTTTCATTATTTTAAAAATGAAAAACTTCGTAGTGGGAAACTCCTCCTTTCTTTAAGGATATTTCACTTAGTAATTTTTCTTTTCTTCTCCTTAGGAGTAGTTCTTCTTCCTTATCCCCCTTTATGATTTTCAAAAAGAATTGAAGGGAATGGAAAACAAAGTATGGTACCTGAAACATTAGTATATAACAAGATATAACCAACCAAGTAATCATTTCATTAGAGTTTGGAAATTTTACAAAGAAAGATAATTACAACAAAAGATCAGAGTGGGTTCATTTGTCTTCCTTTTCCTTCGGGATGAGATTCTTTAACAAGGTTTTGAGTTTCTTCAAGTCCCTTTGGACTTCCTCACCTTGCCTCTCCAAGGATTTTACCTTTTCGTCTTGGACATTTAAAGCTTCTTCCTGAGCCTCCAAGGCTTCTTTCTGCAACTTTATTATTTCATATTGCTTTTCCGACATCTGCTGAAACTCAATCCTGAAATATATTTCAGTTTTCCAATTCTGATATACTGAGTTAATATTCCCATTCAGGTCCTTGACCTGTTGATTTCGATAATTTTTCTCTTGGGTCAGCTTTTCATAAATCTCCTTAACCTTTTTATCCTCCATTTCAAAAGAATTTTGAACATCAGCCTGAATACTCTCAAACTGAACTAAATATTCATCAAATCTATTAGACTACTTTGTTACCTTACTGCAGGACTTTCTATGCACATCATAATCGATAAGAAAACTTTTCTGTTCAGCTTCCATCTTCACAAACTTATCCATGACCATGGATAAAGAATCTGATTTCTGATTCATACTTTGTTGCAGTATCTGGCATCTGGAATCTATAGTTGGAAAAATTGGAATGGTGTCCACCAACATCTTCAAATATTGAACCACAAAGTCATGCCCATGAGATTATGATTCCAAATCAGAAACTTTTCATGGAGACTGATCTTCTTCAGCTTTCACCAACTTTCTTCTAGAGGTTCCACAAACCTCTTTCTTCCTGATAACATCTTTTATAAGTGTCTCCATGAGAGTTTTCTTCCCCTTATCATCTCTTAGAATAAGTTCCATATTAGGGGTTACTTCCTCGGATTCAGACACTTGAATTATCTAGTCTTCATCTAGTTTCTATTTTTCTTGACCTTCCTCAAGAAAATTCCTATCATCAGATTCTTCCTCATCATACAAGACATTTTCTTCTTCTTCTTCTTGCTGTTTCTTATCATCATTCTCTCTATCTTCCTCATCTTCCTTTCCTGGAGTTACTAACTTTTCGGATTCAGCCTTATCTTTATAATCATGTACTTACTTGATCAGGGTATCCAAATCTTCACTTTCCTCTCCTTCTTCTTCTTCTTCCTTGACTTCTTCCTCTACTTATACTTCTTCAGAAACTTCTTTTTCACCTTCTTCATCAACTTATTTTCCCTTGGATATATCCGGAGTAACATATTTATTGGCTGCAGTTTCTGGTAATGAAGGTTCAGAACCGAACATTTCCAGAACGGGAAGCATTTTGGAAGCTAACTCTGTATCTCTCAGCAAATATTTCACCACTTCAACTTCAAAAACTTTATTTTTCATTTTCTTCTCCTTCGACTGTTTCTCTAGCTCCTCCATAGCTTTTTCCTTTAAGGCCTTAGCCTCTGCAGGATCCAATCCGAATTGTGGATCCCCTTCTTTCCTCTTCTCTTTATATTCCCTCCACTTAGCTGCCACTTCATCTGTATATGTTTTATGCTTTTTCGGCTTGGGGGAGAAGATTGAGTTTCCTTAGCCTTAGGATTTTCTTCATCAGCAACCACTTCCTTAACCTTTCTCTTCTTCCTTTTCTTTTCGTATGGTTCCAGAGTGTGTGTTTCTTTCTGAGCTACTTCAACCTCTTCCAGAGATATAGGGTAAAATTCTCTGGATTCACTGGAAAACCCCATCTTCATCCTCTTCAAGGTATCATCATTAACCAGCATAATCTTGCAATTCAGAAGATTTGATTTTCATGAAATCTTGAATGATTCTAAGCACCGAACTATAATCTTAGATAGTAAGGAAGGTAACATGATTATCTAAGCTCTCAAATTGCCTTCTTTGATGTTCTTGATTGTAACCAAGACATGCCTCATCAAATTTATCTTTCTTAGATTTACCAAGAAATCTAAGATATAGATATCACTTTTCTTCAAATTGTCTTTATCACCTCTTCTTGGAACCAGAAAGCCTTGTACCCAAAGCTGAAGGATTATATTGTTTGGATTAAGACGAGCAATATTAATGGTTGAATCATCCTTATGTCCAAGACACTTCAATTCCTTATCCTTGTTGAAACTTCCTTGCACATCGGGAAGTTTGTGTGAGCAGAATTCAGCTTCTCCTTCATAGAACAAACCAACCAAGCTCGCAGCCTTGGTGTAGGATAGCTTATAAGTCTTTCCATAAGATTTTAAAGAAAACCATTCTCTTCCATCTTCCATCCAGAAGTAAACAGACTTGTAGAACTCGATCAGCAAATCAGTGTAAACCAGATCATGTTTATCTGACTTTTCCACGCAGACATCTTTCCATCCATTCAGTCTAATATTCCTTGAAATAAGGGAATCAAGATTATAGAAATCTGGAGGAACTATTCTTTCCATGAAGACTATCCACTTAGAGATGGGTTTCGCAGTTAACATATCTTGAGATGTAGCTTCTACAGACATTCGGAGTGAAGAAGTCTGAAAGATTCGGAACGTCTTTGCAATGTTCGGAACCGGTCTTAAGATGTGAAGAAGGGATTCAAGGAGAAAAATCTTTCAAAACTGATGTGTGACTAGTATTGGTGTCCCCTTTATATAGGCGATGGATGTGGCCTTTGGTCTTCCAAAAGCCATATAATGGTTGAAAAATTGTTGACCTGATCTAACGGTTGAAAAAACTCCTGCAAGGAAAAACTTGACTCCGATCTTTTGAGATTTTAAAGAAAAACATCTAGATTTGAGGAAAAATATAATCTGAATTTAAAAAAAGGAAAATACCAGCAAGGAAAAATGATTATGAAACTATATGTAAGGAAATCATAGCTTTCAGATTGGCTTGAAAGATTTTTCGTAATTGGTAATATTCTTCTTGAAGAACTGAATTTAAAAACAAACTCATTACAAAAGTTCCAGTACGAAAATTTCATTACAAAAACTTCAGTATCAAAATACCATTACAAACTCTCCATTCCAGAAGTTTTCAGTATGAAAATCCCATTACAAAAACACTAGTACAAAAATCTCCATTCTGGAAGTTTTCTTTCTGAGAATTTCAATCCTGAATATTTTAGTTCCAGAAATTCCAATTCTGAAATTTTATGTTTCTGAAATTTCCATTCTGTAAACTTCAATTCTGAAAAGTTTGAAAAACTAAATACGAAATTTTTATTTACACTAAGTTTAAAAAATGGATTATGAAAAATTTAGTTACACTAACAATCAAATGTACTCCCCCTTTGAAAAGGATTTTATTACTGTTAGGAGAATTGTTCAACAAGAAGTTAATAAATAATGATTACCTTATGGTTCTCATTCCCAACATTTGTTTAATGTATTCAAATTTATCGAAGGATAATGATTTTGTGAAAATATCAGCATGTTGATCTTGCGTTCCGATAAACTGAAGAATGATATCTCCTTTAATTTTGATAATCTTTTCAAAATAGCTTTTGTTACCAGTCATGTGCCGGGAACATCAACTATCCATGTACCATGTATCGTTGTTGGTACTTCCTCTATCTTCTGAAAAACAAGGAAAGAATTAAACTTTCGGAATCCAAACTTGCTTGGATCCAAGATTTCCATACAATAAAATTTTAGGAACCCACACTTTCATAGAAAAATAGGCTTTATGAAAACCTAGAGATTGGGTTTTATTTAAAGAACAATTCTTTGCCCAGTGACCACCAGATTGACACTTGGTAAAAAATGGGGCACTCTGTGGACCAAAGTAGTTATTATTAAAAGTTAGTTTTGCATAGGCATAACCAAATCCAGATTTGTTTCTTAAAGGTCTTATTTGAGAATACATTTTATCAAAATTTTCATTACCATGGGTAAAGATTAATAAACACTTCTTTAAGGAAAAAATTTCGGACTTGAGTTTTATAACCAAGTTTTTATCTTCAAAATCATTAGATCTATTACTAGAGCTAGGCTCAAGGATAATTTTCTTAGAAATTACTTTTTCTAACTCTTTAGAAAGTTTTTTCCTCTTAGAATTTACTGCCTTAAGATTTTTTGAAATCTTTACAAAATCATAATTTTTCCTATCAAGATCTTTAGAAAGATCTGATATTTCTTGTGTATGAATGGTATTCCAAGAGTTTACCTTATCAAGTTTTTTATTGAGTTTGGAATTTTCAATATCAAGAAGTTCAGCAGACCTAAAAACTTCTTCATATGTAGGTGAAGTGTTTTCTTCATCAGAAGAGGATTCTTCATCTGAAGATTTATAATACTTACTGTCATTAGAATTTATAGATACATTTGTCACTGATTCAGAATTTCATACCTTAGCCATAAAGCAATGGTTGTTAATGGGTAATCTGGCTATAAGACCAAGATTCCTCTGTCCTGAAGATTCATAATCAAAAGATTCATCTGAAGAGTCACCAACACTGGCACTCCAGGTGTCATTTTCTTTTAGAACCTTCTTAGATTTGGTTTTGTAATACTTCTTCCTGTTCCTTTCAGAATTCCTTTCCTTCCTTTCTTTCTTTTTGAGCAAATGGAAATCTGGTCTAATATTTCTATCTCTCTTGAATTCATAACATGTAACTTTTCCATATTCCCTATCTTTCCATTCCATTTTCTTATACTTGGATTGGAAACTTCTTTGGCCAGCTATCTTGTTCATCCTTCGAGCAAGATTTCCTAACTCATTTTCTGAGATTTCACTTTCACTAGACTCTGACTGAATAACCACCTTCTTAGACTTAGATGTAGTTACTCTCTCATGAGTCATAGCTTTCATATGATTTGATGTTGTTGTAAAAGCAATTTTACTATTCCCATTCTTCTTTTTGATGTTGTCATCATCTCTCTTCATTATTGTTTCATGTTGGAGAAGATTTCCAAATAGTTCATCAAGAGAAATTTGAGTGACTTTCCTATTCTCATCTATAGTTGTTCTCTTTGATTCCCAATCATTAGGCATAATATCAATTATCTTATCTACAAGGACTTCATCATCTAACCCTTTTTCTCCAATTTACTGTAAGCTGTTGACTATAGTCATAAATCTTTATTAAACTTTACAGATTGGTTCTCCATACAGAAAATTGAATCCATGGTATTCATCTCTAAGCATAGCTCTCCTAGTTTCCATCACTATAGAAGTGCAAAAGTGTGTAACTTATAACTTCTTCCAGATACAATTAGTTGCTTCACAAGAAGAAATTTGGCTATATATATTTTTAGTCATTGAACATAGTAGAGTATTGCGTACCTTATAATTGAGTTGATACTCTTGCTTTTCCTGGTTAGTGAAAGTTCTAACTTCCTTATTAGGAATTTTATAATCACCAGTAAACATAACGAAATTATCCACTCTAGTATTGATAACAAAACTCTTTATATGATCTCTCCTGTACTCATAGTCATTACCATCAAATATTGGTGGTCATGTAGGGTTTAGATTGCCAATAGAACCAACAATGATTCCTGCCATTCATAAAACAATTTGGGAAACCAAAATGGTTAGTAGAAAAAAAATTGTAACCGCAAAGTTCGGAATGACAATTCGGAATGAAAATGTTCAGAATGAAAAAGTTCAGAATGACAAAAAACATTGTAAGCAAGGATGAAGGACAATGAAAAAGTGAGCAAGAAAAACTTATATGTGAGTATAAGTATTTCTGTGACCTCCTCTGATACCAATTGTAGGATCTAAATAACGATGTAGATAATCAATATACAAGAGGGGGTGAATTGTATACTTTAAAAATTCTTTTGGAACCTTTAAAGTTGGTTACGAATAACTATGTTTTCCTTAGACAAGGAAAGATCTACGTTTAACAAAGTTAAACTAAGCAAATTCACAACACCTCTAATCACCAACTGATGAATTAGAACCAAGGTTTACAATAAAAAATTCTACCTTAAAGCGTATTGAATCTAAACTAATCAGAGTACAAGTGTAAGGAAATACAAGAATGTTATACTTTCCTTACAATAAAATATGCAGCAGAAACAAAAAAGTAGTAAAACTACATGTAACAAACAATAACTCTTTTAACCCAAAGAGAAGGGTATCCAACAATCTTGGATAAAGGTCCCTTGATTTATACTTTCAAGAAAGTCTGTCTTACCCACACCAGAGTAAGCCCTCGATATGAAGATCGGAATCTCTGTCTTTATATCCCCGCAAGCCCTCAACTTCATGGTAGTTGGAACCTCTGTCTTCCTTAGCAAGTAATCCCTCGAACTTCAAGGTAGTCGGCACCTCTGTCTTCCTATCCCCGGAAGTCCTCGAATGTAATCACCAAAATTTGGAGTCGCACGAAGCAATCTGAACGAGTAGTTCAATATGCACAGGGCATGAAAAGCTTCTCTCTCTAAAAATAACCTTAACAGTGTGTGGTATCTGGATCGATCAACTTCTTATTTTTGAGCTCTTTCAAATGAGCTCCTATTTATAGGAAAATTTCCAACGGTCGGCTCCCTCCTCCAACGGTCATATTTTCCATGAAATCCGGAGGGACTTGTACACATTAACTCAACCAATGGTTAATTTGAAACAGAAAGAACGACATCACTTTATAAAAAACCATGTATAACTGAATGCACGACATTGTTTTGAAATGGAGCATATGTATGTAAAAATCCATACAAAATTTCGGAGTGTAAGCAAATTAAAAGTTCGAAGTCTAACCAAAATAAAATTTGGAGTCTATGTTACGAAATGTTTGGATTTTGTTTTATAAGAATCTGGAGTCTGGTTTCACTAGAGATCAGAATCTTAACTTGCAGAGTTCAAAGTCAAACTAGTAATAGTTCGGAGTCAAACTTCTTAAGAGTTCAAAGTAGAACTACTTAAGAGTTCGGAGTCGAACTACATAAGAGTTCAGAGTCTAACTACATAAGAGTTAAGAGTCGAACTACTTAAGAGTTCGGAGTCAAACTTCATAAGAGTTCAGAGTTGAACTACATAAGAGTTCGGAGTCGAACTCATGAACGTTCGGAGTCGAACTTTATAAGAGTTCGGAGTCGAACTCATGAAAGTTTGGAGTCCAGAATTCGGATTGGAACTTCATTACAATTCACATTCGGAATTGGATCCTAAAAATAGAATGTTTCAAATATTTACATTATATGACATTTGGGATTTTGGGTATGAATCCGGTTTTTGTACTAAAGAAAAATATTGCTATGTATAAGAAAATCTATGTTAGGGTAAATTTTCTTAAAGAAGTAACTATTCCTTATGGAGTTAAAATTTATATTTGCTTAAGTATAAGGTGTTTGTGATTTTAAAAACAAAAAGGAATGGAAAAGTAAAAAGGAAAACCTTATTGACTCAACAATTATATCACTTTTGGGTCATTACGATGTCATAATGGAGACCTTATTTCTATATTGTATTTATTTTTTACCCAAAAATTCAATTGGCTCAAAATTTTTTTATAAATTCCCTATTGGATAATTTTGATGTTTTTATTACAAAAAATATTATTAATTTTATATAAATAATTTTCTAAATATGTGTTTTTAGTTTTAAATAAGAATATATATTTATTGAGAAATATTGTGTTTATTGACAATAATAGTTTTTGAACACTTATAATAATTTGATTTATGTTCTTAAAAATTATTTGATTATTTATTTTTGATGAAATTATACAATGAAAATATTTACTAAAAATATTATTTATTTTAAAAATCCATTGTTTCATCAAAATAAATTCCTTAATTGAATTTTAATATAAACCAAAAATATTTGTTGTGTTTTGTTATATCAAAATAAAAATCATTTATAAATTAAAATAATAAGATAAAAATATAGTTATTTTTGTATAAAAAATAATGTACATACTAACATTACTTGGTTATTGTTACATATCCCACTAATAAACCAAAAAACAACCTATGATTAAGTTTCACAATGTTCAGACTTTCATGGGGTGGATTGGCGTACATGGTTTGGGTCGTGATACCGATGATCTTGAAATTCGCCTATAAAAGGTTTCTCTAATGCTTAAGTTTTTGAATCTCATATTGGGACTGATCAATGGAAAATCCATGTGATTATATCTCCGTTATAAGCTCCAATAAATGGTCTTCATTGGGTAAAAACTTACTGGTTGAGGACATCACTTCCTTTGTCTCTATCAATTGGATTTGTTACAACACTTTATTTTTACTAATCATATGATCGCTTTTCAATGGATATATTATCAATGGTAATGATGATTAATGGTATTTAAAAACATGATAGGATATAATAAAACAAATTAAAACTTTTTTTTATAAAATTATTACATAAAAAAATTCAAATAGTTATTCATCCTACATAGAACATAAAACAATCATAATCATGAAATATACCCATAGAAAGGAATGGTTATCATATAATATTTGTAAATAATAATTTTATGAATATTTATATGGAATAAAAATAAATATGGGGATTCATATTTTGGAGTAAATCTGTATCATTATTGAGTGGAGACTAATTAACTCAAGAGGTGTCAATGTACTGTTTTGGAAATTTATATCCTTTGAGAAATAATCGTAAATGGAATAGAATTTATTTGAAAAGGTATAAACATTATTATCTCTAAAATCCTAAGGGGGATAATATTTTAATGAGATTTTAAGGATATTTAATAAATAATTCAACTTAATATATTGTAAAGAATGAGATAAAATAAATGAAAGTGTTGGGTTTGATAATCCCCTTCCCTTAAATCCTTCTTTATTTTATCCATTTTCCACCTCCAAAATAATAAAATTATGTTTGTTAAAAAATTAGATTAGAATAGAAAAATATTAATTTTTTAAATATTTATCAATTATAATAATATAGATTTATTTCTCCATTATCACTCTTAAAGGTGAAATGTTTTTATTTCATATTCTACTAGACAATATATCAATTTGTTTCGATCTCACTATTATTTCACCGATATTTTTAAATAATAAAAAATTGAATTATTCATAAAATAATTATAATTACAAATTTATATATAATAGATAATTTTTTATAATAATCCAAAAGGGTGGTGACATATAAGGAGTTGGAAACATCCACGTTGGCGGTTAACTGACTGTTAATAGGATATTTTCCAAATATGATGAATAAGAAGTATGAAATATAAATACATAAAAAAAATATAATTTTTAATAATTTGTAGATTCATTATTATAATGTTATAATACACCATAATTATTCTTAGATGATCTGGTTTTGAATGTAATTTAGAATAAGTGGAAGGGAAGCCAAAAATTAGAGAAGAGTTGATAAAGACATACTATTTTTTCAATAGTTCTTCTCTTATATGTCACTAAAAACCCATGATGCATGGAGTTGTTTTACTCTAGAATGAAACTAAGGATGATAATAGAATTAATAGATAAGAATTTATTATATAATTTTCTTCGGTAACTAAGGGACAAGTGGTTTTCCAAGGGGAGGTAGAGCGGTTGTTTATTCTTAAGGAAAGGGTATTCTTTGGAAAATGAAATGAATAAATTCTAATATATAAGGAAAACCTATGAATAGAATCGTTTTTTACATTATGAAATATATTTTAATAAAATATTATTTGTCCAGTACTTTGAAATAATTTATTATTCTAATTTATTTATTTGATCAAAAGGATATAAGAAAAATAAAAAATAATTTGTTTATTTAAATTGGATCTTTTGTCTTCTGGTCTTTCTAAATTACTTCTTACATTTTACAATATAGTTTATTATTTTTAAATGTCCCATTAATAATAATAAATTTATATTTTCATGAAATAACTAATTTATAATTTACTAATTCATTATTTTGTCTTCATATTTTCATAAAACATGTCATATTTGAAAAATAATATTTTAACTATAAAAGTACGAAATGAATTATTTTAGAAAATTATTATAAAAAATACAATTGAAAATTTATTTATGATAATTATAAAAATGAAATTATTTTTTAAAATATAATTACATATTGTTGATAATCTTAATTATTAACAAAAAAAATATTAAAATTATAAATGCATCAATGTATAGTTTTTTAATGTAATACTCTTATATTTTATTTGAGTATTAAATATTGATATTTATTTAACAGAAAAATAATATTAATATTTTCTTAGAATAATGATCATTATTATCATTTACATTAAATTTTATTATTTTATGGTCAAATTTACATTCAAATAGTCACATAAATATTTCCAATGATCTTAATATTATTCTCAATGGTTAGGTTACTATTTCAATGGTAATATTACTATTGAAATTATAATATTGTCTCCTATAACTAAAACATAATTGCTTAATTTAAAAATCACTATAATTACTCTAAAAGGTACTGTATTTTATTTTGATGATATTTCAATTGGTTTACTAATATTTTGTTTCTTTTCTACAGTTTTTTTCTTGGGGATGATGATTCTAAGTGATGGGAATGATTTGATTTCCCCATTCTTATTTTCTTATTTTATGTTATTTTTTCCATTATAATGTTTTTATTTTTCATATGTTTTCTTATTAATTTAATGTTCTCTATTAGTGAAATAATGTGTTGTGGGTTTCTCTATGAGTTTTATATGTATAATTCTAAATATTATCTTATATAACGCATACATATTCAAGAACTATATATGACTTATAAACTACAACTCCATACCCCGTTCACACTTATAGTAAAAAACCAAATTACAACATCAATAAATAGAACAAATAGTCATTTTAAACTATTGTAAATAATTTCAAAAACTATTTAAATTTAAAATAAACAACCATTGATTCAGAGAAAAGAACAATCTTAAATTTATTTTAAAGATCATGGATACAAAATTAAAAATATTACTGACCAAAAAGAGAAATTACATTAGTTTTCCCATAAGAAAATTAGTTTTATCTCTTCAAGTACTAAAAAGAGAGAAATTAAAAGAAATTATATAAAAAATACAAGAAATAAAGAGGAGAAGAATATATATGAGGTTCAAGAAATTATAATTACAAATTTCACTAAAAGGAATTTTTTGAATAAAAAATATTGAATGGAAATGAGATTGTAACATAAATCCTTTACTTATTTGGTAACATTTGAACCAAAATTCATTTGAAATATAGGATATTACATATCTCTATAAATTCTAAAATTTACAAAAATTAATATGTATAAATTGCTTCATGGTTTAGTAAGTACACCATACAATGTAATCATGGTGCATGACATGGAACAAGTCTCATTAAATAGTCCATGAATTTAATATATATATATATATATATATATAAACTTAATAAAATCCATATAAAACATGTGTAAATACAACATAAAACTATGTAGATATAAATTCACACATAATATCAGAGTAAAAAAGTAAATTTTTATGTTTTATAACATAATGAATGGAAATTGAAGAAAAACCCACTTACATAGAGTCTAGAATACATATTTAAGTCATTTGACTCCTCCTCATTAAAGATCATACTTTTGATATCTCCATAAAGAAACTAGGGATGATGTTTTATAAATAAAATCGCAATAATAATATTTATAAATAATAAATAAGGAGTTTATAGTATGGGTTGTTCATGTTAAGAAACTCATAAATTATAGATAAGAGATAATAGGTTGTGTAATTTTATATGATAGGGGAGGTAAACCCTTGGAATTTCAAAAATTATGAAATTAATAAAAATTATCTTTATACTTAATGTATAAAAAAATGTATATACCAGAAATTTATAATTTATATAAGTCTAAATAGTCTCATTATGTAATATTTAGATAAGTTTGAGTGATTTTTAAACCCTTATCTCTTAGTTGTAACCCTTCATTAAACAACTTTAATAATTAAATTGATGCGGATATTTTTACACATTAGTGGTAATAAAAGATACTATATATTATAATGTGACCCATAAATAGAAAATGGTTTATATTCTTGTTAATATCCACTTTAAATGAAAAATATTAAGATATTATTGAATTTTAAATAATTTATTAAAATATTATTTAACAAAAAATAACATTAATGTCATTTTTAAAACTATTAACATAACTAACAATTAATAAATATACTAAAAGTAATGTTGATCATATATAAACATTTAACACATAACTAATAAATTTAATTTATTAAATAAATCCATATAACAATGCAACTCAACCAAAAAATAATTATAATGGTTTTAATATAATTTTGTTGATTTTTTTACTACACACACAAGCACAATGTCAGTATTGTAAAATACTTTAAGATAATAATCTAATAATGAAAAATTAAAAACAAATTTTCATCATAAAATTATTACATATATTCACCAATATATTTTTTTTCTCAATATTCATTAATACCTAACACAAAATAATATATATTAATAGAGAAAAAGAGACAAATAAGAATTTTTCATTATATAAAATAATATAATTGTCTTTTCCAATGAAAAATGGCACACAATGAAAAATTATCTATTTTTTAAGGGGTTTTAATAATAAAATTCAACAAACATATTAATGGAAATATTTTTGCGTGATTTAAAATCTTTTCCTTATTGGTTTTAATCGCATTTATCCTAATTTACCATGTACTCTAATGATAGATATTTACCAAAGATACTATTCATTATAAAAGAAGTATAAATACTTAAAAAAATTATAAAGTAATATTCCAAATATGGAATAGATTTTATCAAAATAATCATATAATAGGTAGATGTTAAATTTAATATAAAACCACAAAACATAACAAAAAACAATTTTCTAGAAAAATTCATTTTTATGTATAAAATTATCGGTACGTAAAGCATAAAAATAATCTCACCTAAAATGAATTTAAATATATTTTTTTAATAAAAATAAACTAATTAAATTTAAAAAAAATTAAATAAATGTTTGTAACTTTTTAAATAATTGAAAAGAAGTTTTATTTTTCTATAAAAAATCATTACTAAAAAGTAAAATTTTCATTAAAATATCAAAATTTCACCTTAAAATAATTTTAATATGCTGAATTAAAAATTTATATATATTTTTATAAAAAATAGTTTCTATAAGTGAAATAAATTAAGTATAATACCCATAAAAAATTTCATAGAAACTATTTTTCAAAAAAAATCATTGAAGAATAAAAAATATATTACAAATATATTAATTATTTCTATATAATAAATATTTATATTAGTTTTTAATGAGAACATTATAAATTTTTTTGATAATGTAGCTATAACTATTATTATCCTCCAATTCAGTGTCTTGGTTATTACAATCATATTAAAACAATAAATTTCATAGTGGTTAAATATTTGTGTTGTGGGATTTATACGCTATTAACTATTGCGGTTTTTTAAAATATCATGGTATTATGTTCTCCTGATTTATATAAGTTTCATTATCCAAATTTTACCTCAATTATTGTAATCTAATTGTTTACTACTTGAAAATCCCTTTTTTGAAAACCCATATAATAAAAATTGTGAATAAAAATTCCTTTTTAAAATACGGGAAGGAAAATATGAAGGTCATCCAGAATAAGCCATAACTATGTTTCTAAATATTAGAATAGTATTTCTATATGAATATATATATATGGGATAAATATATTGTCTCATTAATATTAGATAATTATTGATAATGCAATCACTAGAATTATCATTCCATTAAAATCATGAATTAAAAAGAGATATGGAAAACCATAAATTAATCAAAAATGATTGTAAAAAGTGAAAATTTTAAATTTTTAATGGATAACATTATTATCCTGACTATAAAAATTAAAAAAAAATACTTACATGATTTTCCTGAAATTCATAAATTTAATTTCACGATTCAGTTTTCTATTTTAGCAAGTTTCTATGTCTATCTCTTCTAATATTCCAAGTGATTAATATATATAATGAATAATTGTTATACAAAATTCTTCAACTTATAATATAAAATGAGATATAGTAAAGGATTAAATTATAATATTTTTGTATATAGTTAATCCAAAATGGTTAGAATAAGTAAATACACTTACAAAAATGAATAAATCTTTATATGAATAAAAAATATATTTATCTAAATAATTTCAAAAATAACACCAAATGATTAACAAGGTAATTCTATAAATAAATAATCATATATCGCAATTAACCTTAATAATGAAAGCCTTAAATATTCTTTTAACATAATATTTTTTATCTTATATTTCACTTTATATACCCAAACAATTTAATACCATCCTCCAAAAGTAATCATTCATGTTTAAAAAGGGTTATATATACCTTAACCTAATAACACATCTCTAAAAATATCAATAATTACCTAAATATCATATAACTTGTAACCTCAAATGGTATATACTTTCCAATAAACATATAATCAACCATAAAAATATATTAAACTAAGGTTATCGATAACTTTCATGGTAACCTCACATGAAAAATTTCTAATCTTCTATGTTATATAAACCATTCTCTAATACTAACTATAAAAGCTTCAAACACACTCCCAAATCTAGTGAAAAAATATAATCTTTATTTATTTGGATTTGATGCTAATAAACATGGCCCAATTTTATACTTAAAAATCATAAAACATAAAAAAATATTGGATCACATATATGACATAGAAATATTTTTATTTATTGTATCAAAAAATAGAACAAAATCTTACAAAATAACTATCATGTAAACAATTTTATTATTATACCCAACATTTTTTATTTAAAAATATTTTTTCAAAATCTCATTTAAAATTATTCACACATGAAACCTTTCATGGAAAAAATAATTTACAATCAATGTTCATAACCAGGGTAAATAAAAAAATAAGGTTTAAGTAAAATACTCAGTAAGGGTAAAAATATTCATTTGTAGTTGAACTTAACTAGTGAGGATAAAACAGTACAAGCGCATGAGAATAACATTAGATTAATCATACTAATTAAAACATGGATTATAAATCATGATACACATAATGAGGATTTATCAAAACACAAAAGTCATATACTTCATGAATCAGGAGCCATGTATCAACAATCCCTTAGAAAATGATCTATTAGAACTCATGTCAAGAATTAGAAAATTGTGTTGGTATATTAGTACATCAAATAGTCATTATGGAATTACCTAACTAGATAATTTTGAAAAATCATAAGATTAACCTATAACATATAAAATTCATATTCTCTTAGAAGCAACTTACTATAGTGGAATCTATTTCCAATTGTATTATTATATTGAACCCACCCTTCCTTATCTTATAATGTAACCTGCAGTCCTTAGTATATAACATAACCAACCATATAAATATTATATTGAAACCACCCATAAATCATTCATATATATTTCCATGTACCATTAATTATGAAAACATTTAGAATCTTTCATGTTTTTCACATAACCCATTTAAAAACAACCATCATTCCTATTTATCATGAATACCCCTTAAAGATGAAATAAATCACTTGAAAAACTCATTAATTTTTTTGTTCCATTAGTAGAAATGATTTTGAATTAATTAATTTAACATATCCACATTATATAATATTAAAAAAATATTGTTTATTTCCATAGATGAAAAATAAAATTAAAAAACATTTATGAAATTTCGTTGAAAATAGGGAACATATAGTTTTCTTTTGATAACATTTTGAATTGAAAATCCACAGTATTTATAAAAAACATTCATTGAAAATAAAAATGGATACATATAAAGGAAACATAAAAGAAAAAAATAGTTATAATTGATTGAAAATATATTTATTTGTAAATGAGAAAAAAATACCCCTTTTACACTTCTTGTAAAACCCAATACTACCCTATTTTGAAAATGAAAAAAATATTCCTTTTAAAACATTGTCAAGAAAGTAAAATATCATTTAAAATTGATTTTAACAATAATTAATAATATAAAATAACATTATTTAATTCATTTTAATTAAAATGTATATATAATAGATATGTTTCTCAACTAAAAAAATATGGTAAATTTTCCTTAAAAATGTTATTTTAATATTCTTACGTATCAAAGAAATGAAATTGGAAGTAAATAATGTAAAATTAATAAAAAAATATAGTATAAGAATATATATTTGGTTCTTGAAATTTGGATCAAACAACTTTTCACAAGGAAACATTTAACATAAATTGTTCTAAAAATATATCAGACTGTAAAATATTACTTTTTCCACTTTAGTAATATTAAAATCAAAAGTAATTGAAAGCATTAAGATGATATGGATATGTAAATCCCATTATATAAATGAATTATTATATCAAAATATATTCATAGATAACTATGTGAATCATATAATGAAACCATGGTTCATGACAAGGAACATGTATTAATAAAATGTGAGTGAGTATAAGAAACCCCTTGTAATGATCATTGCATTTGATGTGGTAATTAATCTATGAAGTGATTATGACCACATATAAGAATCAATAAACAATTGTTGGATATTGATAAAAAAAATTGGATATAATTCATAAATAATATGGGAATAAAAAAGTCATTATGGAAGTTTTATTACACAATGAATGGAATTTTTTTAGAAACCCCTTAAATTGACTCTCAAACTCTCATTTATGCACTTTAACTCAATTTTTCTAAAGATAATCCTTTGTATCTCACCATATATATCATATGGATAATATATTAATAATCCCATATTATCCTAAATATGTCACTATATGCTAATATGTTTTCTTTGGGGTTGGTTGAGAAAAACATCTTAAGAAGTTTGAGAAAGAGGAAAGAGGACGTGTCATTTTATATGTGAGGGGAGGGGAACCATTAGAAATATTTAAATTATTAAATTAATATAAAATAATTTTCATGATCAAATAGAACGTAATTGAAATATTTCAATGATAAGAGAGAGATATGTTTAAATTATTTCATCATATAAAATCTTTATCAATTTACATGACATTTTCACACTCATTTATTAGTTATAACCCCTTACCATTAACACCATTTAATTATTATTGAGAAAAAAATATTTTCACACATTAGGGGTTAATAGAGTTACTACATAACAACATGTGACCCATAAATGTTCAATTTTTGATATTATTAACCATATCCCATTCACTTAGACAATGTTAAAAAATTATAAATTTTAAATAGTTGATGTTTTGTTTCTAGTTCTGGAAGTGAAAGATAAGGTAAAGAAAATTATGATATAAATTTAATTGAAGATCATTCCTTTAGACATTATGGTGATGATGAAGGAAGTGTTGAAATTATTGAAAGGGGTGGGGACCATGATGATGATGATCAAGGTGGAGATGTTGATATAATTGATGGTTTGGTTCAGAAAGTTATTGAAGAACTTTCTAAAGTTGTTGTTGAAGAAAGAAGAAGAGTTTAAACTCTAAGTGGTGTGGAATCTAAAATGATCCATGCACGTCAATTAGTGTATTAAATAAAGGGACCTCATGTTGAGGGTGAGAAACCAGTGAGTACAACAGTGATTGAAGTGGAGCTTAAGGACAGTAGAGAAAAGGTTGAGGAGGAGCCCAGAGGTGGAAGATTGACAGTTAACACACTTTATCTTTTGGAAACCTCTTTTCTATCTGAATAGAAAAGGCATCCTTGGTATGTTGTCCTTGATATAGGTTATTATGACTCTGATTTTTAGGAAAGTGCAGTCGTTCCATAGAGACCACCAGTTGAAGAGAATGTAAATTTTAAGACGCCTTAAGTAGTGGAATCTGTCTCAGTCCCTACTCCCTCTATTATATCAGTTCCTATTGACTCTATAACTAAATCAAAATTTAAAAGCTCTAAGGATGAAATCTTTTCATATGCGATAGTATGAGATCAATATTAGATAGTCGATGAGATTAAACAAGCTAGAATTTAAAACACTCAACCATTTAATGAATTACACTCTATCAAATCTTCAATTGAAGAGATGATAAAATCTGTGAAAGCTTATTCTTCTCATGTTCAGGAAGTTGGTGTGAATGAGGCTGATGTAGTCACAATTTTAGGAAATTTATATCTGATATTCAACCAAACTTAATCAAAACTTCTGAAAAAATTGTTGCAATCACCACCAAGATGAGAAAAGAAAATATTGGGATTTTCTCCATAATAAACAATTTGGCCTCTGAGTATAAAGGATGTACGGAGACAGTTCTAAAATATTTGAAGACTTATACCTTGAATCATGTTGTTAATTCCACCTATGGTAAGATATCTTAGTCCTTGGACATTGTGGCAGTTATAAATGTTGTTAAGGAAGAGGTTAAAGATCTGTTTGGTGCATCTGGTTTGGACAACCTTGCAAAAATTAAGAAGAATAGTTACCATGTTCATGATATGGTCAGGCTCTATTCCAAGAGTGTTGAGACATCCAATACATAGATTACAGATAAGGGGGATTATTATTTCAATAAAATTATTTATAAGAATCTGATGACCAACATATATAAATATTTGATAGATAATTTAACATTGTCTATAGTGGAGAAACCTTTTAAGGATAAAGTTAAAATATTAAAGGACTTCACCCATATTCTTGACATGTGAATAGATAATAAAGATTATTTTGATGAATCTATGAAGTATGGTAGTGAAATCACTGAGGACTTCATAAAGTTGTTGAATCCATGAATTTATATGAATATTGAAGAAATTGTGGTGCCTATTGCTGCACCTATTGGGCATATTGGATCAGTACATCCACCTCATATTACAGTTCCTCATGCTTTTATTTAGATTCGACTAGTGATCCATGAGTAAACTCAACTCTGGTTATTGTCTAATAAGAAACCCAGTATTTCACCTAATGTTCTAGGAGTGATCCTACGTCCTTTGTGGATTTCTTCAGACCATCTATCTTCTATACCACCACCCACAGGACCTTCTATTGACACCTCTAAAAAAGGGAAGGAACCTCTTGACAATAAGAAGTAGGGTGGATAACTCTCTAATAGGGATAATGTATTATAATTTGGTTTTATTTCCTTAGAAATTTTTAATACACTATACTTAATTGATTAATGGAATTTGGTGCTCCTGTCTTTCAATTATTTTTCTCATATCTATTATTCTAGGATACATCTTATTCCTTTTATACATGTTTTCGTCTTGATTATTCCTTTGATTATTATATTTATCTTTCGATGCCATTTAATTTTTTTGATAATCCAAACAGGGGAGAATAGTTTTGTGTTATCCTTATTTATTTTAAATGTATTCTATTTTCTTTACATCTAATTACATAATGGGAGAAAATGCATTCGTCATTGATACCATTAATTTTTGTTTCCTTTGGTACCATTGAAATTTATTTTTACCTATGAAACTTTTCTATATATTGAGAAAATTCATCATTAATGGGAGATTATAATTATAATTATCATATTACACATAAAATGATTGTACTTTATAATTCCATGTTTTCTGATCATCAAAAGGGGGGATATTGTTGGACCATATATGGTTGTTGGCCACCCTCTTTGGTTTTAATTATCACAAATCAGGTAAAATATTATTAAACATGTCTAATCATTTCAATCATGTTTATTTATGTCTCAATATGTGTAATTATGATTATATATAATCACATATAAGTTTAACACATTTTGATAATGTTTATACTGTAAGACAATACAAACAAAAATATTTTCCTGAGTGTGAGAAGCTAACACCGACATACAATTGAGTCACTGATGCTGATAGGACAAAGGACTCACTAATACAGAGAGATAGAATTTATCTTCGATTGTTTAAATGAGTCACTGATAGTTCATTTATCTCCATGATAGAAGGATTGACCTACCGACGCATGATGAAACTGACACATGGTGCCACTGATGCATAGTGATACCAACACATGGTGCTATCGACGTATGGACACACCGATAGTGTAATTGATACACTAACAGGACAACTAACTCACTGACAATGAAAATGGGTCCTTAATGAAATGAGTCATTGACGCATGGAAATACCGACAGAATTACAGAACAATAGAATGAGACACTAGTACCGATTGAAGGACTCACCGATGATATGAGTCCCTGACACATTATTCATCAACAAAGGAGTAGCTGATAAACTATTTAAAGTTTTGTTTTATTTAATATTATTTATAATGATCACATTTTTAGTGTTCTAATGTGACTGATTAATTTAATGATTTTTTGCAGACATCATTAATGAGAATATCATAAATACAAGGTACAACATCTACCTCAAACATTCACATTGTTGGGCTGTATGAATATAAAAGAAAATGACTCGAGCTAAAAGAAGTAGTGCATGAAAGATATTTAAAAAAGTACACATAGACACAGTAGTAGACCCACACTAAGAACATATATAAATGAAAAAAATATGAGTAACTCTTCATCCATGCTTTTTGTGAACTAGATAATTGTTTTTTGTTGATGTTCCTACATCCATTCAGTATAAAACTAACCCTAAGGATATTAAAATATCATCTAACTGGAAGACATAACACATTGCTCCATCACACTCTATTATAGTGTCTTCTTTTAGAAGAGGACTCTAGCTTTAACTTTGATAAATCAAAGGGTCCAGAGATGAACTGAATAGTACAAAAATCTTCCTAAACCCTATCTAATATCTATTTCTCTATTGTGTGCCTTTCTATTAAATTTTCTAGATGTATGTGCATATATCTATAAAGAACACATTGTCTCATGCACTAAACTAGAGGATATTAGATATCTTAAAACAATTATCTTTTTATAGTTGTTTATCCTACCTAGAACTGTGGTGGATGTCCTGCGTGAATTGGATGTATTTTTTCCCATATAGAAATGTGGTAGAGGTCAGCTGACCTAGATAGTTGTAAACTATTTTGTGAACCCTGATCTAGGGTATGGATAAAATTGTTCTCTATATAGACTTCTTTATGGAAGGTGATCACTAAGTGTAGAGGAATAAATCAAGGCTTGATAGTAAACCTATTGTTCTATATCCGCTGTGTTTTTAAATTTAATTTTCTCTATTTTTATCTGTATTTCAGAAAACTAAATTTCACTTTGATAGCTAGTCTTGGATAGAGTTTATAACCATTTTGGATTATTAGATTAGTTCCAAAAGTTGTATAAATATCTCATATTTTTTAAAATGAGAAATAATTAAACTTATAAGAAAATAGATAAACAGGTAGACTATTATAAATCTAATACATTGATTAACTGCCATGTTATGTTTTAAATTGGGGGAATATTCTAAATAACCTTATAATTGGAATTTTTATTGAAACTCATTTTGTCCCCCTCTTGAGTGTCCCACTCCGACCAAAAAATTGAATTTGAAAAAATAGGTGTCATATTTTTAATTATAATAAATATGAAATTCTATAAATTTTGACATAATTTTTTAACAAAATCAAAAGTGAAATAGAAATAAATAATTACCAGGGTGAAGGTAAAAAATGGATTATCGAAGGAATAAACTAAGAAGATAAGGGTTAAAATGACTTAACAATGTGTCTAACTCCCATTTTCAAGCCATATTTAGATCCTTATAAACATATGCTTTATTTTTTGTTTTTTTAGACTTATCCTTGAAAGAGATTTGTATAAAAAGTTAAGTAATGAAAAAGAAAAAATTAACATTCCTTACTTTTAATATCTATAATGATTTGGAATAGGGACTCAAACAACATATTTTCAGTTATAAATATTATTTTTAAATATAAATGAGTTTTAATTATCATGAAATTTTATTTTTACTTTTTATAGATGTAATAATTATATTAAATTTTTAAGAAACACAAACTCTATAATTGTTTAATAAACAAAAAACTAAAATAAATGATACTAAATATATTTAATGTAAAGTAAATTTAACAAATAATTATGCTCCATTAATATTTTAGAAAAATTTATAATGTTATAATTTTTGTATCATAATAAATAACAATTTATTCTTCATATTGTAATTTTTAAAATTCAAAATAAATGAATAATTTCAAAATAGACCTTAATGTTATTTTTAAAAAATGTTATTTTTAAAAAATGATATTTTTTTAAATGATTAAAATTAAGAAAAATGATATATAATTTTAAGTGATTTATAATTGTTTGGAAATATAAAATATTTTACATTGATGGACCAATTGATCTTACATAGTGACTATATTTACCCCTATACAATAAGAACACTGGTGACATTATTAAAGTTAAAATGATACTTTTCCACATTATATGAGCTTCTGTTAAAAAAATTAAACACTCATTGGATTTTTATTTAATAAATTGAATTTAATATTTCAAATAATTTAGTTAAAATTATATAATAATTATCACTATATTTTAATCTTAATGGATGAATTACCTAGGTTAAAAACAGTAGTTACTGTACTAAAAATCAATAATTCTAAAAGTGGGGGATCATAGATGTTAAGGAACGACATGTTAAAAAAAATGTTTTTCTTATTTTTTGGTGGGTTTTCATGAACATACCATCCATAAAACCCTTTAATTATCAATATTGGATCCACATTAGGTGATAGTGACCCCCCATTTTCGAATACATTTGTGTATTTACAAAAATGTCACTCCTCCTCATTTATAAAAGGGAACTCACTCCTCTCGCATATTCACACCTATCAAGCCATTTGGCTCAACAAAACACTACTAAAATAACATCATAAATTCAATACCATCATCTTATTTGACATATTTATGGAATTAATCCAACCTATGAAAGATTTTAATTCATACATAAGGAAGTTACCTGCGGAAGAGGCAACGTTCTTCAACAAGTGTCTTTATTTTAATTATCTTTCCACCTCCTTCAATTGTTGTTAAATATTTTTGACATAATAAAATCATAATATTAAATATATTAATATTGTTTTATGATAATTAAATGACATAAAACCATATCCATATCCATAAAATGGGTTATGAAATCATCATTCGTGTGTATGGAGGATTACCAATGCAAGAACTGATGTTATTCATTTTTCCATTACAATATCCCAAGTTTAGATATAATGATGTTTATAAACTATATATATTATATTTATAGCATAAATATACATATTTATTAATCATAACATAAATAGTATTCTAAATTCCATTCATTAGGTGCTATGATAACATCGCTCATGTGTATGTCATTATTCCACCTCACGAAGCGATGTCATTCGTCTTTCCATATCATGTTACATGGAAGTCACTAAGGATAAAATTAATTGAATATATGTGATATAAATGAAATAAATATGATATTAATGATATATTTATCATTATTAAAGGCCAATATATCATTTTATCTCTTACAATAAAAAATTATGACATCACTTGTGTACATGTGGACTACCGCCTTCACAAAGCGATGTGACTCTCTTTTCATCACCAAACCACATGAATTACATATATAAGTTTATTTAATGAAAAAATATGGTATTTATGATATTATGATATTTTTATAAAGATAAATTATTACTTACCTCATTTCTATAATGAACCTTGAAAAATGGAAATGTTACTCATATGTACGTACAACCTACCATCTCTATGGTCGTAGCTTACTTAATTTATAAAAAAAAAAATTTCATGATTAGTTTTAAAATTATTATTGATTAATAAATATTATAATTACATAATTATTTTTATTCTAGATGTGACTTTATTATATAATATGAATAAGATCTATAACATTCATAAAAAATAATGAATGAGAAAACAAGGCGATTAACACACAAAGTAATCAAAATAATGAATGATTATTTATGAATGGGTGATAAAATTTTTAAAAGGATCATATATGATATTATAATAAATAATATGGTTCTGTTATAAGTTAATAACAAGTTTAAAACCACTATTTATGAGGTTGAACACTGTTCACCCAAAAGTAATCGTGAGTTAAGGGATTTATTAACTCAATTTCCATTCATTATATTAAACTTCCACTTCATTGATTATGTCGTGATAATATTATGAGTGTAATAAAATTTGAATATATTATTTTTTATTTCCACTTTTTTATGAGGAATTTCATTTTACACACATAATTAATTCATTCATTAATCCTCAATCCAATGATACGATCTTTTCAAGGGACTTTGTGACAATTTCACTTAATTGAGGCATATTGTAATGTTATGAACATAATTTAGTTAATATAGTGTGTATATTTTACCTTTTAAAGCTAATATCTGGATTCATTCAAACATCCTAGTATTTTATGATTCAACCTGAATTATTTAGTCTCAGAGGATTTTATAAGAAAATTACCAAGTGATAAATATTATTGAATAATATCACTTTTTATGATTGTTATCCTTCTCTTGAAACAATCAATTTTTTGTGATTTTTTTACATAAAACATTACATTTCTCTTAAATATACATATTCTTGTATAATGTATTTGATTTTTGGTTAAACTGTATAGCATTTTTACAAAATCTTTTTATAGTGATTGTTATTTGGTTACTTATGAAAATATTGATAAAACTATATCCTTTAATTGATACATATATTCAATGAAAATGTATATTAATTCATTAATTAAATCAATTCTTTTTTATAAGAGGAATTATTTGGACCTGATGTGATTAGTGCGGAAAGGTATAATGTATATCCTCGATGCAAATATAGGTCACATGAAACGAATAAGTTGGCTGAATTAAATAGTCTTCTACATGTAGTATTTAATCATTCTTATGAAATACATTAACAGTAGTCGTCTCACGGTGCCTGAGTCATGGAATCCACTATTTAGGAATTAATTTTATTAATTATCCATTTAGTATTATCCATTATATTTTCAAAATGATATTATATTTGGATTCATTTCAATCTCATTTTATTGATTAAGTGGAATGTGTTATCCATTATTCACCTTGAAAAATTGGTTATTACAAATCTTATCATGATAGTGAAGACATTTAAATGGAATGTATGTTCATTTATTTATCCTTCCATGTTTTTTATACTTATTGATTCATAGTATATTTTTTTATACATAATCATAAATATGTATTTTATCTCACCTTTATTTTATTTCCATTCCTTGGATACGAGGAAGATATCTTTGAATGATTTTTCAAGGATATAACTTGTTTGATGTTTTTTGGTAAAATTTTACAATTTTTTAAATCCTAATGTAAAATGGGTATAATGAATTTATCTTCTTCTCTAAAACTAATAATATGATCAATCATTCTAGATTTAACCCTTTGTATATATGACAACATAATAAAGCATACATCGGCTCTAGGATAATGGATTTAGGATCGCTATAATTTGTATTTGGGGATGTTTAGTAGAATCCTTTGGAATAAAATTAATTAAAACATGGATTAGGAAACATAAACCTATGATAGGATTTCAGTAAAATTATAGCAGAACATTTTTATGTTTTTGTAAGGAAGATGTTATTTTATTTTTCCTAGAAATACCTCCCTTTATGGATGCTATAAGTGGGCATGGTTCTGTTACACTGGTACCATGAGGTAATAACTCCAAAAGGGAATATTGGGATTGAATCGATCATCACCTGATGCATGAAAATGGTTCTTACTTCCCACCTATTTTGACGCCCCTAAGGGATATGCTTATGCTAATTTATATTTTCTTTTAAAATCATTATGATGGATTTGAAAAGAGAGATATCCCCAAAAAACCATGTTCATTATTATGAGATTAACTATACATAAATTTCTCAACTTATGTCATGTATGTAACATGTTTTTGAATTATAAATTATTTTTCATAATGGTATGGTCTAATATTTTGTATTTCAACATCTATAAATGGTTCCTCGTAGAAGTAATGGGAACCACCTCAATGTAGGTAATCCAAAGAGTAATAATGATTATTTATTTGATGGAATGAAGGTATTATTTTTAAGAGAAATAGTCTCTAAAACATTCTTATCAAATGCGGACAAACTAAAATGGGATAGAAAGATAGATAAATAATTCTCCATGTCCTATGGTTTCAAAGGGAAGAAAGAGAAAAACAGAAAGATAGAGGAAAAAATATAGAGGGAATAAGGGACATAATGGGTTTTGTACTTGTAATAATTGTGGAAAGAATCACCCTGGTAATTTTATGAAGGGAACAACAGTTTACTATAAGTTTATATAGAAAGTATGTCGTGCTTGTAATTTCAAGAGCAATAAAACATTTTCTAATGTTTAATGATTCAACTATAGGGATATTCTGCACTACATAAATGAATTCCACAAGAATCAAATATATATAGATAAAATAACTAATGAATAATGGTAAATATTGTGATTTTAACATAGTTGAATTGTAATTGTTAATGTTTATATGTTGGATTAAATAATTATGTAATTTTTTTATTTTATTAATAATATTTGGGTTGTAATAATTGGGAAATGAATAAGAATTTTACTGCATTACATTATCAATAGGGATTTGAAAGCATATCCTAAACAGTACCAATGAATAGAAAAATGAATTTATGGAAAGTTAAACTTCTTGAAAAACACATGATTGAGGTAAAGATAAATATTAATATGTTCTTGATTTTGAGATGATGATGTTGGGATAAAGAGATTACAGAGATTATTAACTACCTTCGAACTGATTAATGGTTTGTGGCTAAGTGGTTTATGCTATCATTGATGGAGTCAACAACATTTTTTGATTTGAGAAATATATCCAATAGTCTATGTTATCATTAAGTAATAAGAAACGACATATGTTTTAAATAATTTATTATGGTAATTATGTTATTTCAAGAGAATACATGGTTAAGGTATTAAAAGTTTTGGAAAGTTGCATTGAAGGCCACCTTATGTTGTCTGGGAAATAAAATGTTTATTTACTAATATTCCATCAAAAAATTTTGACATAGAATTTAAAAAACCATATTTTGTTAATGAATAGTGGTTAACTATATATATAATGTATTGATTTGAAATTTTGTTGTTGTTGGATAAATTTTTCAGACCATTTTTGTTTTTTTTAATGATGGGAGGAATGTCTTGTTACTATTTTCTGGATCTTGAAATCTGTTAAATGTTAATTTTAGTTCTTTGGAAATGAACAAAAATCATTTTTGGATATTCATTTCTATGAGTAATAGCTGAAGTGGAAATTTGTTGAATAAAAACAAAAAGATGAAAATTTTCCTGTGAAATAAAAAAATATCATGTAATTATATTTCATTATATTTATATAGAGTGAAATAATTCCTCAAATCTACAAAAATGAGCTTGAAACAAAAATAGTGTCATATTATCATCATTCTTAATGATATCAATGAAATTTTTCACAAATATAGTTTCTGGATTATTTGTCTCTAAATTCCACCGAACTATTTTCCCTCTCACTCTCCATCAGTATTTCAGTATTATTTTCTCTTCTATATCTATGTTTTTACTTCCCACTTATTTTTCTTATTTAGGAACCTAGTAAGTGTTATTCCATATGACCATTATAATTAAATTTTCATCCTATTGAGAGGATGATTTATTAACCATTTTTAGGATTTAGGATTATTAACAATGGTTTTTTCAAATATCAAACCATTGATAACATAGGACAAGTTTAAATTTATAGGATGCAATTTATTTATGGTGGGGATAATGTAACACCCTAAAATTCTAAAATAAGAACATCTTATTTGATAGCTTATATGACATGAAACACCATTCTTAAAAGATATTACAACACCCATAGAATTTATGATATATTTATTTTAAAATAAATTCAATCTCTTCGATTACATTCATTGTATGCAATACATAGTTTAGATTATGTTACATTCAACACTGATTTTAAATGAAACATGACATATTATTAAAATATTAAAATATTAATATGATATTTATCACCCTTCTGATAAATTGGTGAGTATGAATAGTACTAACTAAATTATAAAAAACATGATTATCTATTGATTAAAAATAAAATAAAAACCCTTTAAAAGAAACAAAAATGTTTTCTAAAAACCTATATTTTTTCTAAATGATATTTTAGTCGAAAATTGTGTACATGATTTAAAATATTTTTTTACCAGTTTTAAAAAATTAATTTGAAAAAATAAAATTCATTTTTAAAATTAGAATATCAAAAATAGCATAGGGGTTTGTGATTTTTCCAAAAATATTCATTTTTTATTAATAGTGAAAAATAATTAATATTAATTAAAAACTACCTTTTATTTAAAAATTTTATAATGTAAAAATTTTATTTTAAATTGGATTTAAAGTAAAATTATTTCAATTCTATATCAATTACTCCAATTTAGGTCCCTAGAATAATTTTTATATTTAATTTTGATATAAAAACTATTGGACTACTAATATTTATTCAATATATTCCATGTACATAATGTCTTTATTATTTCAAATACCCTTCATAATTAAGTGATATTAATTTTTTATAAGTGTGTTATCAGGTTGTATTTTATTATTATGTGTTAATCCAGTAATTCCTCTTTGTATAGATTAAGGAAATTTTAGAAGAAAATTGTATAATTATAGGAAATTTTCATATAGAAAATGGGTACATACATAAATCAGATATGTGAGGAATCACCTATATAAGATATTCGATTTATAAATTAGTTATGTGATGAAATTAGTCACATGAATATCCTATATGGTGAAATAGGCCACATACCTTTAATCACCTACTTCAGTATTAGTGAATGATTTATGTGAAGAAAATGGCTATATAGTTTCAAATCGGCTACATCATATTTGAATACATGAATAAAATGCCTATATGATTCAATTTGGATATTAGGAGTGAAGTTGGATTCATGGATTTAGAAGTTAAAGTCAACTATGTGGTTTTATTTTAGAAAATTAGTTACACGGATTCAACACTCAAAATTGACTATGTCTTGTAGTTTGTTGGTATTTAATAATATTGAATCACTAGAGTGTTTTTTATTAATGATGTACAAGTATTAAATTTTTTATTTATTCTTTAGAATAATATTTATTATAATAATATCCATGTAACGAGACAAAAGAAAAATGATGAAATATTTTATTTTCCTCTACTATTTCAGAAGAATGTCAAGAATAATGACATGTCACTGATCTGTTTTTTATAATGAATCACATGCATTTTGTTTAAATATGAGGCATTGAATGTATTTTATAGAAGATATAATATACGTTGTGTATGATAGTATAATTATGAGTGAAAATGGATGTGGACAATAAGATATAGAGATTTATTTTCTCAAAGAATCAAAAAGCACTTTTTCCTTGAAAATAAGAAGGAATAAGTCTCTAATTATCAGATGATATTATCAAAAATATTTGTTATGTGCAGAATACTCTCATGGACCTCTTTACACATTGGTTTGTTTCTCTTGGAGATCATTATTATATTTTAGTAGTGTATTATTGTAGTGAGATGATTTTTTTAAATTCTTTCTATTTTATATTTTATTATAAAGGTTCCCAGTAAAAGAACATTTGAGGTTTGTTGTGCGTAAATCCTTTCTGGAGCCCAGTTGAAAGCTTGTGTTCATGGGAAAAGTTTCAAATATTTGAACTCAGTCGTCCAGTCCCTTGTATAAGGACTGGAATTCCTCAACAAAAGGTTTGGACTAGTGAACATCATCACACTCATGGATATGGGTGATGGTGGGGGGACTTGGGATATTTGGTTCCTCAAACCACTATAAATCACTTTGTGTCCATTTCATCTATGATTTTCTTTCCACTACATGTTTTATTAAATAATAATACACTAGTAAGTATTAAATAATATATGTATAATATTCTTATAAAAAGTAAATTTAAAAGAAGACATTTCCTCCCACCCACTCTTGAGTCTCATTGTTTCCATTCTCCGATAATATTTGGTATTAGAGGAGTAATTCTTCAGTTATCAGTGGTAAATCCTTGAAATATAGAGGCCACTTTAAAAATGAACTCTATGAATAAAATTTAAGAAAGAATTTTTGTAGTCATAACACCTTATTTTAATGGTAACAATTATGGTTTTTGGAAGGAAAAGATGATTCATTATCTAAAGAACATTATGCTAATGGTTTAACTAAAATATGTGATGCCTTATGAAATTATAAGCACAGAACTAGAAACATGGGATGAATATACTACAGAAAATGAGATTTGAATTCTAAATTAGTGAAAGGAATAATTTTAGGATTATGACCAGATGAGTTCAATATGGTTTCTCTAAGTTAAACATATTATGATTCTTGGACTACAGTTTCAGTTCCTTTGGAAGGATAGATATCATGTGGGCTCTCAAAAATAATATTTATAAACTAATCTTTTAGACTTTTTTAATTATATATAGAGATATTGGCACCCTAATAACATTTTAAATCAGTCATGAAGTCCCTAGTATAAGTACTATAAATCCTCACAAATGATATGGACTAGTGAACATCATCACATGCATGGATATGGGTGTTGGTGGAAAAGACTTGGGTGATTTGTTTCCCGGAACCAATATAAATCACTATGTGTCTATTTCATCTATGATTTTGTTTCCAATATATTTTTTTATTAAATAGTAATACACCGGTAAGTCTTAAATAATATAGGGATAATATTCTAATAAAAATGAAATTTGAAAGAAGACATCCCCCCACTCTTGAGTCTCATTATAGGGAATTCTCTGATAATATTTGGTATCTAATGAGTGATTCTGGAGTTGTTAGTGGTAAAAAATTAACATATAAAGAAATATTTAAAAATTAACTCTAATAATAGAAATAGAGAAGGAATTTATATAGTTATAACACCCAATTTTAATGGTAGCAATTAGGGTTATTAGAAATAAAAAGATGATTATATATGTATATAACTTTTGGCTAATGGTATAACTAAAACATGTGAATTATTATGAAGATATAAGGATATAACTAGAAATATGGGATGCAAAAACTAATGAAAACTATGATTTAAATTCTAAATCCATGAAAGGTATAATTTGAGGATTATGACCAGATTATTTCAATATAGATTCTCAACGTCAATCATCTTTGGATATTTGGACTACAATTCCTATTACTTATCAAGGATAAATAACATGTGGGCTCATATAAATAATAATTCCAAACTATTTATTGAAACTTTTAGAATTATGGATAGAGAGTGTGTCATACTGATAATTGTAAGACTAATTGACATTGTAAATAATGTTTCTGCTTTAGGAAGACATGTTACTAAACCAGCTCAAGCTCTAACATTTCTTTGAATACTACCACTATGGTGGAGAGGTATTTAATCTCCTATAAAAAAAATAAACATAGTTAAAATTTTTTAAAATAAATGATATTATTAAAAATATAATGTTATATTAAGTTGTCATAGAATCTAAAACTTGAGAATATAGAAAAGTTAAGAAAGATAATTATGCATTAAAATTTCCAACTTCAAAGGATGATAATAACTTCAAAGAAATGCAAATATTTGAGTCATCTAATTAGAATTATTCAGGTAATTTAGATTCAGAAGGTGGCATTTCATAGTTTTCTATAAAATTCAAGATGTTTTACAAAAGTTAATGTGATTTAAAGAAACCTTGAAAAAATTAGAAGTTAGGTGAAAATTATAATGGAATAAGATATTATGAGTGAAATAAATTCTGATCTGTCAAACCTGATTGTCTACATATTCAATATAAAAAAGTAATAAAATAAATATTTCAATAAATTTTTTAATAAGAATAAATATAAGAAATCCATGATGGAAATATGGCGTGAATTAGAGGATTAAAGTGATGTTTCTTCTTTATAATCATATGATCAAAATTATAATAATGAAATACAACACGTGTTTTATTAAACTAACTTATGAGGTACATTATTTCTCTTATTTTAAACATGTAACTATACTACAGAATGAAAACTTCTAATTTGTTCAATTTGATGATTATTTTTCAATGTTTGATTCTATGTATGAATCATTAAAAAGGAAAAATAAAACTCTTATAAAGTCCAATAATGTATTGTTTCAAGAAAAAGAGGACATAAAACCCAAATTTAAACTCTAAAAACAAACCTAAAAAATTGGGATGCATCATATATTGAACATGGAAATAAAATTAAATAATTAAAAAAATGAATTTCATGATTTTAAAGTTGTTTCCATTATATTTAAGAAAGTTAAAATTATTTAAATCAAATTCTTGTCAATAATAATATTCATAAAAATTTATTTGTATTAGGAAGTATAGGTGAAAACAACAGTTTTAGAAGAATTATTTTTCATATAGTTTTGGGAATAAAAATAATTCAAAATTTAGATATTATCATCATGGTGATCATGGACACAATGAAAATGATTTCAATTTGTAAAACCCAAATTTCTATGGAGTTAAAAAATGATTTTCCATAAAAAAAATTTAAAATTCAATGTTGATAGTTTTCAATATCCCAAACAGATGTGTGTTACCAAATCCTTAAATGGTAAACTTTCTGAGCTCAAAAAATATGTATACTGAAACAGTTTTTTTTAATTTATCTTTGTAGATACAAATGTCCAAGATAACCAATAAAATATGGTATATTGACAATGGATTCTTAAGTCACATGAGTGGATATTAATCTAATTTTTAACCATTATAAAATATAGAAGGAGGACATGTCACTTTTGGTGAGAATGATAATGGAATGATTATGGGAGTTAGATATATTGGAAATCCAAACTATTTTTTATTAACGGGGTTCTCTATATGGAAGGTTAAAAGAATAATTTTATAATTATCTCATAGCTTTTTTGTTAAGGTTATTATATTGATTATTTAAACAAATCATTTTCAATTTTCATATACAGATTTCTTAAATTTAACATACCATGAAAAGAGAATTTTTATAATCTCATTCTTAATTATTTGAGTAGAAAAAATGTGAGTTATTTAAACAATTAAAAAAGTGAATCATAAATATGGAATATAATATTGGGAAATTTTAATGTGTATTCTGCATGATTTTTTTCCAAAATTAATTTAGTTGTAGATTTTCCTCAACTAATTTTTTTTGAAAATAAGTTATGTGATGCATGCCAAATGTTCATGCACCACAAGTTATATTTTATACCAATTAAATATGTTTCAATATATAGACCCCCATAAAAATTCATATACATTTTTTGTCCATATAGAGTTTCACGCCTAAGAGTAATATTTTTTTAATGATTTAGTTGATGATTATTCTATATAATTGTGGGTTTTCATTTAAACAATTAAAGGTGATGCTTACTCTATTTTTATATGTTTTTGAAAATTGGTTTAAAAAGAGAAATATGCCAAATTCGTTTATTTAGTAAGTGACCATGGAGGAAAATTTGAAAACCCTGTGTTTGATGCCTAATATTCAAAAAATGTTATCAAGCATACATTTTATGAACCTAATACACCATAACAGAATGGTGTTTTTGAAATGAGGAATAGTGAATTGCAAGAAATTACTAGAACTATGTTATGTGAAGATAACTTACCTACTCATTTTTCATATGAAGCTATAAATAAAACATGTTATATCATAAACAGAGTTCTAATTAGACATATTTTAATGAAAACACCTTATGAGATATGGGATAAAAGAAATCTAAATGTTGTATAATTTACATTTTTTGATGTATGGTTTATATTTTAAACACAAAGGATAATATTGGTAAGTTATATATAAAATATGATAGAAAAATTATTCTAGGATATTATACTACTTCCAAATAATATAGATTATTCATTAAACAATCGAATATTATTAAAGAATAAACACATGGAGAATTTGATAAAATTGATTATTCTGATAAAAAATTAACATAAATTGATGAATAAAGGGATTATTTCAAAAACATGATATCTGGACCTCTTTTTCATAACAAATAGGATGTAAATTGGAAAATGATATTGTAGAACTATATAGATAAAGGTCATATTCCATTGAACTAGAATTTTTGCAACCTATATAGTCTAGAACCCTTAAAAACCATCCTTTTTAATTTTTTATATGTGGTTTAGATTATGTAATTATATGTTCTGTTTTATCTCATATAGAACCTAAGTCTATAGAAGAATACATAAAAGATGAATGTTTGGTTGTAGTAATGCTAGTGGAATTATACCAATCCAATAGAAAAAACGTTTATAAATTCGTTGGAAGACTATATGATTGTCCTATTATTAGAAAAAAAAATTTAAGAATAAAAAGGATTCTATTGGTGTGATTACTATAAATAAATTTATAAGTTTAGCTAAATGTTATAATCAAGAATAATGTATAGACAACGAGGAAACATTTTCTCCATTTTCTAGACTATGATCAATTAGGATTATTTTAGCCTATATATCAAATATGAATTTTAGATTTTATCATTTGCAGGTAAATAATGATTTTCTAAAAGGTTTTCTAATATATGATATTTATATAGAACAACCTCTTGGTTTTGAAAATCTCTATTTTTCAAATTCAGTTTTTAGACTTACAAAAGCACATTATTGTTTGGAATATGATCCTAGAGTTTGGTATGAGTGTTCAAGTTCTCTTATTTTATTAAATGGTTTTTTATAGTCAAATTTGAACCAAATTTATTAATGAAAAATTCATCTTTACAAATCTTGTTAGTAAAAATATATTTTGATGATGTAATTTTTGGATATTCAATTTAAAACATGTGTAATGAATTTACAAAACTCCTGAAAAAATAATTGTAACTGAGTGTGATGGGTGGGGTAAATTATTTTATAGGTATTTAAATTTATCAAAAATACTTTCAAAATGTGATAATTCAATGAAAATACATACTATAATTACTTAAATTATTTCGACCAGAACGTGGTAAAGAGGATAATTGTAGTACCGAGTTTGATGTATGTGGCATTTATTTATGAATTTTTATGTGTTTCAAGAGCATGGGATGAGGAATGAATTTTTTTTATGCATTTTTATCTGTTTAAAGTGCTTGGGATGAGTTAGGAAGAGGTTGGGAGAGTATGGAATGGTTTTGAAAGAGTTTGAAGGCTTTTCTTAGGGAGCACGGTTTCAGAACTGTTAGTGGAAACCGTGTGGATTCCCCAGTAAAATGTGTAGGTGGGGATAGTAGGCTTCACACGGCCTGCACACGGTTTTCCAAACCGTTCAAGGAAACTATGCAGACCCTTTTTATTGAGGCAGTAGCGTGCGCATGGTTAGCGCACTGTTTGTCAAACCGTGAGGGCTAACCGTACGACCACTTAAAGTTGGGGGTTTTAAATCTAGGATCCCTTGGAATTGACCTAAAATGATCCAAACCTTCTCCCACTGGATCTTCACTCATGATTTCGGGTTATCAGGGGTTGAGGTTGATCTCCCACATGTTTTAGAAGCAAATCTAAGAGGTTTCAAGGTTATTTTAAGGTGGTTTCTCCCGGGTAAGTCTCTCTTCTTGGTTTCCTTGTGTTTTCCTCTAGATCTCTATCCCTCTCTTTATTGGTTTTATAGATCTACACTTGTTGTGTGTAGATATAGGGTTGTGGTTTCCTTGGATTATGATTTTAAGGCTTATGAATGTTAGGGGAAATGATCTAGAGAGGTGTTGGTGGTCCGTTCGCTGGATTTGAGGTGTGATTGCTTGTGGGTCGATTTCTCGGGAACCCTAAAGGTTGGTGGCTTATCTGTCGACTCCACTTAGTTAGAGTTACGGGTTTTTGGTTACAATTAATTTGGTTGGATTGAAATTAATTGTGTTTTTATGTGCAATGTTGTTTGGAAATCCATTTGGGGATTTTTGGGAAAAAGGGGGTTTTATGATGAAATGATATTCTTTCGGATTTTAAAATAGAATGCTATGGTTAATTTGTGAAATGATTGATGGAAATGGTTTTAAATAAAGATTTTGTTTTATTTAAATGTGGTTTGACATGGAAAATGATTTTCAACAAATGGGTTATCTATTTAAGTGGATTGATATGCAATGGAATGGGTTGATTGCATAATGTTGTGACCTTGGTGGGTTTATGATTGGTTTGGCTTGAATGAAATGTTGCTTGGAAGTGGTCAGGGAGTCTCACTATAAAAGGTGATGGATAGTGATCGGAAGAACCACCCTGTGGGTAGTGTTTGGGGAGTACCACTAGTTTTGAATGGGTGAATGGGTTGGGTGGAAGTCCCACCGTCTTGGTGTGAATGGGTGAACGGGTTGGGCAGAAGTCTCACCATTTTGTTGTTTATTGTGCATTTCATTTCAAGTTGGGAATTTTTTTTCTAGTATGTAAATGATGAAATGGATTGTGGCATGCTTATTTGGATTTCCCTTAGTTTCTTGGTTTGGGTGAGATAGCTTGGTAAGGGGATGATGGCTTATGGAAATGGTTGCACTGGTTATTATTTTTTATAAACTGCTTTATATAAATGTGCTAACAGTTTTATACTAGTGGTGTGTGTTGGGAAGTCATTTGGGGAAAACCTACTGATTTTTAGTACTCACTCCCTGCTTTGGAACATTGGTGTCTTTGCAGATGTTGTGTTCCATGATGTGGGAAAAGGTAAGGCATCACCCTCCTTTATTGGTGCATCGTGGTGTCTGGGTGGATCTTGGAGCATGGATCTTGGTGTGGAGCCATGGAGTGTGCCTTGGCTTATTTTTGGGTCTGTTGTTGAGTCTTCTACATGGTACTCTGATATGGTGTTGGTTGTATTTGTTTTGGGTTGTATTTTGGAACAACATGGTTGTCCTTTGGGAATACATGATTGAATGTTTTGGTTGACTTGCATCATATAGTGGTTCATAGTGGATGGTTTGGTTGGTTTTTTCTTAAGGGAAAATCATTCCCCAATTTGTTCTCGAAGCCCTTGGAAATTATTTCCAGCCTTTGGCACCTTGGGAACGTCACTTAAGGCCATGTAACCCTCACCTCCTCCTCAAACCAATGAGGTAGGGGTGGGGTGTTACAAGTGGTAACATCTTGTTCGGTCCTTTGGTGTTGATCATTGGTTTTGGTGTTGACATTCCTTGTGGTATATTCCTTGAGTTGGGATGGTAGCAAGGTGTAGGAATGTTGGAACATGGAATGTATAGCATAAAAGGATGTAGATAACCCTCTTATGCTGAAATTCATGTTACCATGGAGTTTTGTACGTAAGTCTTTTTGAGACACTTATAGGCATTGGAAATCTCATTGTCGTGGGTGTAGCCAATGAGATGTGCATGGCATATAAGGTAGAAATGACTACCCTCTAGGATACATTTTTCATTAGGGTATAATGATTTATGTTGTGATATGAATGTTTGAAATTGTAATGTGAATAAATTGGTATTTTGAAAATTGTTTTGTTTTTAAAATGGTGAAACATGGAAAATGTGAACTTTTGGAAAGCCTTGTGCGATAGTGTTGTGTAATGTGATTAGAAATGGAAATTCTTGAGGTCTACAGAAGAGAGACTCATGGTTGTTTGTTTTCTTTTTATTGAAATGGCATCGAGTTGGCGTCCTAGAGGCCAACCGGAAGTGGCCTATGAGAACATGGTTGTACCTGAGCCTCAGGTGAACCCGTAGTTAGTGCAGAGTATAGTGCAAGCTTTCCAAGATATGGAAAGTGGAAAAAATGGATGAACCCAGGCATGTGGATCATGCGGTTTAGTTTCAAAAGCAGAATCCTCCCATCTTCAGGGGTGATTCAGAGTCAGAGAGGGCAGAAGCATGGTTGAATATAATGAACAAGATTTTTGAGTTCTTGGGAACACCGATAGAGTTGAAAGTGAAGTTGGCCACGTATATTTTGGAAGATCTTTCCCTACAGTGGTGGGAGTTGGTGGTTCAAGCTCGAATGGACCAGGGAATGACTTGGGAAGAATATGAGGAATTGTTTAAGAAAAAATTCTACCCACATTCGTTCAGAATTCAGCGCACAACTAATTTCTTCAGTCTGAAGCAAGAGCATATGTCCATGATGGAGTATGCATCTATGTTTATGATCATAGTGAGATTTTCACCTGAGGTGGTGGGTAGTGCATCATTGAAAGATCGTATTTTTGAAGCTGGTTAGAGGAAGGACATTCATTCCAAGATAGTGATGCTGTGTATTGGTGATTACACAGAGATGGTGAATAGTGAATCGGAGGCTGAACGGGAACTGTTGGGAGCTTCGGGTGAAGGAAGCATGGTGGTACCCATGGGGAATAGTGGGAACTCTAACGCTGGGTTCAAGCGGAGGAGGGACACCTATTCCCAGGTCAGGAATATGGCTTATAATCTGACATAAGGATCAGTAAATCTTCCTCTGAATCCCCAAAGAGAGACAGGATGTTTTTAGTCTGGTTCTACGTGCCAAATCAAGCGGGATTTTACGATAGAACCTAAATCATGTCATAATTATAAGTAGATGGGGCATTTGCAGCGTTATTGTCGGAATGCTTCATGTTCGGGTGAGCGTGACACTCCTCAGGGATCGCAAACGTCGTATGCTATGACGGGTTGGGGATAGCAACACACCCATCGTCAGCAGAGTAAAGTGGGTCCTGGTGATTCTTAGAATATCAAGACGTCTCAGCAAATCAATAAAGAGCAGAGTGTGGCAACAAAAGCGTTGATTGGAATGGAGCGGTTTATTATGGATGATCACTCAGGACCATCCACGGTGCGAGGTACTATTCTTTTAAATTCTACCTTGATTCAAGTGTTGTTTGATACAGGTGCTTCATAATCTTTTATTGTTTCATGTGTGGTTGATTTTATGGTTTTAAGGGTAGAAATAATGCCCTCGGTTTTAAAACTTAAGAATCCTCTGGGTCGAAGAGAGTGTCGAGCCTTCTTGTGTAGAGAATGTTGTATCGTTGTGGGCAAGGTTGAGCTAATGTGGAATTTCTAAATGATTGAGATGGAAAGGTATGATGTAATACTAGGAATGGATTGGCTTGTGGCTTTTAAGGCCCACATCGACTACGATGAGTGAACAATGGATTTTACTACACCCGATGGAATTAGACATCTCTTTAGAGGAGAGAGGCATGAAAGGCATGGTGAAAGGGGTTTGTTAGCACCAGTAGTGGGCACGTTATTGTATTAGTTGGTGGTTTTGTCATTAGAATCGGTAATGGGTGTTGAACAGAGTGTTCTTCCGGAAGTGGTGGATCAGATCATGGATGTTATTCCTAAAGAATTTTCTGGGTTACCTCTCGTAAGAGAACTGGAGTTTATGATTGATATTTTTTTGGGGAACAGTCCTATATCACTTCTGTCTTACCGGATGGAACCTACATAATTGCGTTAATTGAAAGTCCAGTTGGAAGACTTAGAAAACAAAGGGATTATCTGGCCTAGCACGTCTCTATGGTCAGCGCAGGTGTTGCTTGTGAAAAATGCGGATGGAACTTTGAGGCTTTGTGTTGATTATGGTAGACATAATCAAGTTACGATAAAGAATAGATATCCACTTCCATGAATTCATGATTTGTTCGACCAGTTTAGTGGAGCCCAGTGGTTCTCCAAGATCGTCCTATGGTCGGGATATCATCAATTGTGGTTGAGGAAGTACGATATTCCTAAAACTGATTTCAGAAGTAGATATGGCCATTATGAATATGTGGTTATGCAATTTGGTCTAAATAATGTGCCAGCAATGTTCATGGCATTGATGAATCGAATATTTCAGAGATATCTCGATTCATGTGTGCTGGAGTTTGTAGATGATATTCTGGTGTATTCAAAGACAAGGGTTGAGCATGAGCAGCACTTGGCCACAGTGCTGGGGGTCTTGAGGGATCAGTAATTGTATGCCAAGTTGTCAAAGAGTGACTTTTGGATACAGGATGTTCGTTTACATGGCCATGTGATTTCTAAAAGAGGTGTTTCAGTGGATCCAGAAAAGATATTGGCAGTTATCTTGTGGCAACTGCCAAATAATGTGTTTGAGATATGGAGTTTCCTTAGTTTAGCTGGGTATTATAGGCGTTTTGTTTGTGATTTTTTAGGTTTGGCTTCACCGATGAGAGCTTTAACAAAAAATAATGTTCCATTATAGAGGAATGAACAGTGTCAACAATGTTTCGTAGAGCTAAAGGGTAACCTTACATCAGCACCAATCTTGGTTTTTCCAGAACCAGGAAAAGGGTACGTGGTGTAATGTGATGCATCGGGATCAGGGTTGGGGTGCGTTCTCATGAAAGGAAATCATGTGGTTGTATATGGCTCACGATAGTTGAGAGTGCATGAGAAAAACTAGCCAACTCATGATTTGGAATTGGCAGCGGTGGTCCATGCTTTTAAAGTGTGGTGTCATTGTCTCTTCAATGAGAAATTCACAGTATATACAAATCATAAGTTCTTTGAAGCACATTTTCTCACAAATTGATTTTAACTTGAGGAAAAGGATATGGATGCAATATCTCCAAATATTTCATTTTGACTTGATGTACACACCAGGTAAGGAAAATTAGGTGGTGGATGCATTAAGTAGAAAATCATATGCTTAGGTGGTGAAACAGGCATCGAACCAGTGGCAGTTGATGTTGGTTATAGCTGTCATGCGGTTCAAATGTGAAGACCAGGGTGATAGAGCGGTCTTCTTCCAGTTTTGTTGATTCCTGACTTGGTTGGCCTGTTTAAAGAGGAACATATATCTGATTCTGAGTGTGTGACCATGAGGTAGACACTCAAAGTTGGGGAGAACATTTAAGGTTGGAAACTGAATGGAGATTCAGTTTTTTGTTTTTTGAATCAGATGGTTGTACCAGTTTATTGTCAGGCTGATCGTCTCAGGGTGAATCATCATTCTAGGTGGACTATTCATCCTGGAATTCAGAAAATGTATAAATCATTGAAAGTGATGTTTTGGTGGGCTGGTATGAAAAGAAGTGTGGCTGATTTTTTTCGAGATGCTTGACTTGTCAGCAGGTCAAGGTAGAGCATCAGAGGCCAGTAGGAATGTGGCGGTCTTTACCAATCCCTTTTTGGAAGTGGGATCAAATAATGATGTATTTTTTCATAGGTCTCCCAAGAACGGTTAGAAAGCACAATCCCATTTGGGTGATAGTGGACCAGCTAACGAAGTCGGGCGATTTCATCCCGATTCGTGAATCTCATGCGATAGAGGATCTGTCCAAAACCTATATCTGGGAGATGGTAAAGAGGCATGGTGTTCCAGATTCGATTGTATCCGATAGAGATCCAAGGTTTACGTCTTGTTTCTGGAAATCCTTGCAGCAAGCCCTTGGGACACAGTTGACTATGAGCACGACGTATCACCCTCAGATGGAAGGTCAATCTGAGAGGACGATACAAACTCTGGAGGATATGTTGTGGGCTTGTGTTAAGAATTTTGGTGGATCATGGGAGGATCACTTGTCGTTGTTTGAGTTTTCATACAGTAAACATTATCAGGCATCCATACATATGTCTTCGTTTGAAGCATTTTATGGGCATTCGTGTCGTTCTCCACTATGTTGGGTGGAAATGGGTGAGTCCTCGATGGTTTGACCGAGCCTTGTCTAGGAGACTAAGGAGAAGATCAAGTTGAATAGGAAGAGAATGGAGATGGCTCAGAGTCATCTGAAATCATATGCAGATAATCTTCGACAGTCGTTGTCATTCGACGTGAGTGATCATGCTTTCTTGAGGATCTCTCTTAGGTTGGGACATCACCAGTTTGGGAAGTAGAGAAAGTTATCTCCAAGGTATATTGGACCTTTTGAAATTCTCGAGCGGGATGGTGAGGTGGCTTCTCATTTGGATTTACCACCTAGGTTCAGTGCAGCACACAATGTGTTTCATGTGTCATAGTTTAAAAAGTATCAGTTGGATCGTGACTATGTGATTCGATGTGATCATGTTGAACTAGAACCGGATGCTTCATTGCCGCACATTCTAGTGTGGTTTGTGGATAGGAAATAGAAAGTCTAGTGTGGTAAAATCATCATTTTACTTCATGTTTTGTTGAAATATGGTCAGATTCAAGAGGAAACTTGGTAGCAGGAGAAATAGATGGTTGAGCAATGTCCCTTAATCTTTCGTCAAAAGATGGGTTCACTACTTTCCTAGGACGGAAAGACAAATGGTAGGGAGAATGTAGTACCACGGTTCGAGGAATGTGGATTTTATTATGAATTTTTATGTGTTTAATGTGCATGGGATGAGGAATGAATTATGTGTTTAATGTGTAGGGGATGAGTTAGGAAGTGGTTGGGAGAGTTTGGAATTGTTTTCAATGAGTTTGAAGGCTTTTCATAGGGAGCACGGTTTGAGCACGGTTAGTGGAAACTGTGCGGATTCTATAGGAAACCGTGCAGGGGGAGATAGTAGCCTTCTCACAGCCTATGCAGGGTTTTCCAAACCACGAGAGGAAACCATGTAGACCCTTGCACTCAAGGCAGTAGCGTGCACATGGTTAGCGCACGGTTTGTCAAACCGTGTGGGATAACTGTGTAGCCACTTAAAGTTGGGGTTTTTAAATAGGGGCTCCCTCTGACTTGACATAAAATGATTCTAACTTTCCCCCACTCGATCCTCGCTCGGGATTTTGGGTTCTCAGGGGTTGTTGGTGATCTCCCACATGTTTTGGAAGCAAATCGAAGAGGTTTCAAGGTGATTTGAAGGTGGTTTCTCCCGGGTAAGTCTCTCATCTTGGTTTCCTTGTGTTTTCCTCTTGATCTACATCCCTCTCTTTCTTGGTTTTCTAGATATACACTTTTTGTGTGTATATATAGGGTTTTGGTTTCCTTGGATGATGATTTTATGGATTATGAGTATTAGGGGAAGGGATTTAGAGAGGTTTTGGGGGTGCGTTTGCTGGATTTGAGGTGTGATTGCTTGTGGGTCAATTTCTCAGGAACCCTAAAGGTAGGTGGCTTCTCTCTCGACTCCACTTGGTTAGAGATAGGGGTTTTGGGTTATAATTAATTTGGTTGGCTTGAAATTAATCGTGTTTTGATGTGGAAAGATGGTTGGAAATCCATTTGCGGATTTTTTTTGAAAAAGGTGGTTTTATGATGAAATGCTAATCTTGTGGATTTTAAAATGGAGATTTTAAAATATAATTCCATGGTTGATTTGTGAAATGATTGATGGAAATGTTTTTAAATAAAGAGTTTATTTTATTGAAATGTGGTCTGGCATGGAAATTGATTTTTAATAAATGGGTGATTTATTGAAGTGGATTGATATGCAATGGAATGGGTTGATTGCATGAAGTTGTGACCTTGGCGGGTTTATTCTTGGTTTGTCTTGATTGAAATGTTGTGTGGAAGTGGGCGGGAAGTCTCACTATAAAAGTTGATGGATAGTTCTCGGAAGAACCACCATATGGGTATTGGTCTGGAAGTACCACTAGTTGTGAATGGGTGAATGGGTTAGGTGGAAGTCCCACCGTTTTGGTTGTTTTGGTGTGAATGGGTGAACGGGTTGGGCGGAAGTCCCACCATTTGGTTGTTTATTGTGCATTTCTTTGAAATTTGGAAATTGTTGTGCTAGTATCTAAATGATGAAATGACTTGTGGCATGCTTATTTAGATTTCCCTTGGTTGCTTGGTTTCGGTGAGATGGATTGGTAAGGGTATGATGTATTATGTAAATGGTTGCACTTGTTATTATTTTATATAAACTTATTTATATAAATGTGCTAACAGTTTGGTCCTAGTGGGATGTGTTGGGAATTCATTTGGGTAAAACCTACTGAGTTTTTGTACTCACCCCCTGCTTTGGCACGTTGGTGTCTTTGTAGATGTTGTGTACCGTGACGTGGGAAATGGTAAGGCATCACCCTCCTTTAGTGGTTCATCATTCTGTCTGGGTGGAGCTTTAAGAATGGAGCTTGGTTTGGAGCCATGGAGTTTTCCTTGGCTTATTTCGGGTCTGTTGTTGAGTCTTCTGCACGGTACTCTAATATGGTCTTGGTTGTATTGGTTTTGTGATGTATTGTGGAACAACATGGTTTTCCTTTGGGAATACATGCTTAAATTGTTTGGTGGACATGCATCATTTAGTGATTGATAGTGGATGGTTTGGTTGGTTTTTCCTTAAGGGTAAATTGTTCCCCAATTTTTTCTCAAATCCCTCGGCATTTATTTCCAGCCTTTGGCTCCATGGGAACATCACATAAGGCCAAGTAACCCTCACCGCCTCCTCAAGCCAATGAGGTAGGGGCGGGGTGTTACAATAATACACCTATGAGTTCTAATGAAAATAATGGCTTGGATGAAGCAGGTAAGCCTATTGAAAACCAGATTTATAGCGGAATAATTTCAATTTTATTGTATTTGACTCCCAGTACACCAAATATTATGTTTAAAATTTTATTTGTGATTTATTTAACTCTAAATCTAAAGAATATAATTTGAAACTGTCCAAATATATTTTAGGATATTTAAATGAATAATTTCTCTTCACTTACTTTTTTTTAAAAAACATTCAATTTTAATTTAATAATATCTTATGTATCTAAAATTGGTGGTTTTAGACTAGATATGATGTTTACATCAGAAAATTTTAATTTTATAAGTAAATCCCCAGTATTATGGTCTAGTAAGAAGCAACAATCTGTTTCGTTATCCACTATAAAATACGAATATATTGATATTTGTAGTTGTTGTGAACAAGTGTTGTAGGTGAAACACACCATAATTGATTTTGGATTAAATTATAATAAAATATCAAATAGATGTGATAACACTAGCAATTTAAACAATTCTATGAATTTGAAAAATCATTCATGAAAAAAGTAGTTAAAATTAAGCCATCGTTTTCAAAGAGAACAACCTCAAAAAGCTGATATTTCTCATAAATTTATCACTACATAAAATCAATAATAATATATTTTTACTAATCCCCTTTTTGTGAGAAATTGGATTTTATTAAAATATAACTGGTTTTATTTGTTTTTAAATGAAATTAAATTGTATTAATTTTTTCTTATTTAAATTTATTTATATTAATTATTCTATATATTATTAGTGAAATTCTATTTAAATGTTTTATTATATTAATTATTTTAATAATTAAATAAAAAATAACTCATATTCATTTGTTCTATGTATTTAATGATTAAAAATAAAAATTTCCTTATTTTATTCAATTTCTTCATTTAGGTTATTTATTTATGGTTCGAAAGTAACCCTACACCAAAATCTCATACATAAGAACATTGAGATTCAGGTATGTGACCAATTAAAAATTGAATCTAAACAGAGATTTCATTTGAATATGTACACTACATTTGAATACAAACCATCATCTCTAACCTCTTGATCCATTTTTCACCTTCAACTGGTTTGTTTAAAACAGGAATGTCAAATAGTGGTGATGATGGATGCAATTTCTCATCTAGGAAATTCAATTGTAATGATAGAATAGATATTATGGGAAAATTCATAGATATGGGATGGCAGAATATAAATAAAATGGTGTTAATAAAGTGATTTAATTTCTAGGTTGTGATTTTGTGTTTTTTGAGAAGAAGTCAAGTATAATTTTTGAGGTAGAAGTTAATGTTTTTTATGAATTTCAAGTTTCATTTCTATCAAACATAGGATGTAATATCATATAATGATAAAGGAGAGATTATGGTAGTATCTTCTATTGAGATTTCTAAAATATTTCATTATCCCCATGTGGGGGATTTTTCTTTTAGTTTGACACTTCTTTGGATAATTACAGTAGTTTTAATAGATGTTTTTATGACTTTGTTTAGAACCTCTATTTTTTAGAAGAAATTAAGAACAGAAAGACTACTGAATTGAATCCTTTTGTATGTTTTTATAAACTAGAAAATCTTAAATAGAATGCAAAATAGAGAACGTTATTTTTTAAAATTATTATTTGATCTACATATTTATTAGTAATTTAATGTTATGTTTTTCATGATAAATTATTAGATTAATACATTATTAATGTGAATTGAAAAGAGATGTTAAACTACTATATTTTTGATAGATTAACATATTTAGTTTTTAAGAAAATAGAATTAGATTAAAATGAAAATGATGTGGTAAAATGACATAGATGTAATACCCTATTTTTAGTTTTCTTAAATAATATTGGATATTTCAAGGACTCTTCTTTGACCTCTTTGGGGACAGTTGGTCAGGAATGTATGACTCTGAGGAGTCATCATAAGCTCACTACCTGGTGACGAAACACCTATCAAGATAGTTCCTATTATTAGAGTAGAAGAGATAGCATCAGTAATAACTGAAACAATAGATCCATTTATCAATCCTGCAGCTGGTGAGTCCATCCATGTTTAAGAGGATGTGGTATCCCTAAATAAAGATGTTTGTTAGGCCACTAGTGAATCCATTGGTGATGTTTTTGGTGAATTTGTTTTTCTATCAAAATAAAATCTGAGAGTAGATGTATTTGTTGAGAAAAACGGTAATATTTATGAAGAAAATTAAACTCAGACTAATACTCTAAGCTCTAAAGTTCATAGAAAGACAAAATCAATATATTTTCATGAAGGAAATGATAAAAACCTTTCTGGATATCATTTTGATAGAAAAATGGATGTTTCTATGGCTATGAAAACTAAAAAGAGTTCACATATATAATCGGTAACATCTTCTCCCTCAACTGATCATGAATTGGATCATTCAGTTAGAAAGATCTCAGAAATCATAGAGAAGGAAGTGTTTTTTAATAAATTACTTTCATAGTTGAGAAGTGATGAGATGATTGTTATGGTTCCAAAGTAAATATATGTGCTTGAAAATATGATATTAGATAGCTTCAATATTCTTACGTCTCTACATCATATTTTAATAAATTGGTTTGAATGGTGACTACTCAGTCATCGTTAATCAATAGTCTTGGTATAGATCCCCCTATGCCATAATAAGGATCAAGTTTAATTTATAAGGAACATTAGGAACTTAATTAATTAATTACTTACAAGAAAGAAAATTTTCTAACGAAGGTAGGGTTTGGTGAGCTTTGTTCTTTAGTTCCATCTAAAAATATTATATCTTAATATTCTTCATCAATGTAATGATGTTTTTATAATGAGGTGGTTGATGAAATAATATCATTTAGGGATAAATTGAAGGAGACTCAATATAATCTAAGAAGTGTTGTGTTAAGATAGTTTGATTTCATAAATGAGTTTAAACCCTTAGCTAACTCTCATATGGTATCACCAAACAATTAGATTTTCATAATATATTTTATTAGATAATGTCATGTTTATGATCTATTTTGTCTTAGATTTAGTGTCCCCAAGATGATATTCTATCTCAAGTATTAATAAATGAAATGAAAAGGGATCTTGGGGTCCATTATCTCAGTATAAAAGAAGTGACTAAAAACATTATTATTATGTTAGGTGGATATATGAATAAACATGTTTGTCGTATTGAAAATAATATATGAGATATATTAAAATAAAAATTTTATGTTCCATAAAATCAAGATATAAAAATTATCGTATCTATGAAGTTATAAATAAAAACCATAAACTCCGTTTCAAATAGTATAAAGAAACAAATCCTATAGATTTGGATTTTTATAATTTAATAGTGTCACATTCTGAATCAAGTTAGTCTTCATAGGAATCCTCATAAGAGCCTTTAGAGTAGATAGTTCTAGTTATAGGTAGGAAGTTGGTTTTGTACAAACCTCTGGTAGATTTAAGACCACATGCACATCAACATTATTTTAGTGTTCTATTTATTATATCTTCTCTTAATGATATTAAATAAATTTTTTAAAAGTTGTTAGTTCATGAAATTTGTACTAATCTCAAAGTGTAGGCGCTGACTGGTAGGCTAATAAACATGTATACGTCTATGAATATTGTTATGAAAAAGGTTCATGTGGATATGGCTTCTCAAATTTAATCTACAGACATTACCCCATTGTTTTAAACTCCTGCTATAAGTAAATCTACAAGTTTCTCATCAACACTAGTATAGAATATCAATAAGTTCATAAGAAATGGAATCACATCAGTTTCTCACATGCAGAAACTAGAATCTATTTTCATTTATTAATTTTGTAGTTTTGGTATTGTTCCAAGGATCAAAAAGTGTATTGATGACTTTTATTAGATTCGGATGAGAAGTCATCTTGGTATTTATATGGCTAGTACTTCTCAAAAACTTGAAATACAACATATGGTTTTTATGATCCTTTATTTCAAACCTAGTACACAACATCTACCTCAAAACCACCATCTACCTCCAATACCACTTCAACCTCTACATTAGCACCACAAAAAACAAAAAACTTTCCTTGAATGATATTTTATAGTAGTGTCGGGGGATTTATATTTATATTTCAATTTAATTAATGAAATACATAATTATTTTCTTTATTTCAAAATAATTTATTAGTGATTTTTTTTATTTTATGTTATTTATCTCTTTATTTTATTTGATGAAAGCATATTTTCCATATTTACATAATTAAATGTGTTCACTAAATATTAATAATTTGTTCCTATACATGTTATATTAACATGTGTTATATCTCCCTTGGACATTCTTTTTAATGACATAAAATTGGGTATAGTTTTCCACCTTTCAAAAGGGAGAGAATAATTTTAGAAATGGGGAGAAAATTTTTATTCAAAATGTGACATGTAATTAACTAGGGGGAAGAACATTGCATCATTACATGATATCATTTAATTTCTAATTACTCTTTTCAAATTATTTAATTAGTCTCTATTAGAAAATATAATCATAATTATAAGTTTTATGGGTTTCAAGATCATTAAAATGGGGGTGATTGTTAGAATACTAAATTTGATCCAATATATTCCTTGTACTTTAGGTTTTCATGATCTAAAATATCCATCACAAATTACTAATAGTAATTTTTTCTATGTTTTTTTATCAGGTATTATTTTATTTTTATTTATTTTTTTAAATTACTTTTTGTAAAGATTTTTTAAGTTTTTTATGGAAATTGTATAGGTATTAGAAATTTTCCAACATAAAATGGATTCATAAAGTAATTGGATATGTGAGGAATCACCTAAGTGATAAATTTGATATATAAATCAGTTACAAATAAAATCATTTATGTGAATCTCTTGTTTGGTGAAATCATTTATATCACTTATATTATCTATTTCAGTATCAGTGAATCAACAATATGATAAAATGGTTATGCCATTTCAAATGTGAAGAATATAATTCAACTATATGAAACACCTACGTGATTTTGTTTCACTATGTTAATTAAAATTAGCTACATGGATTTAAACTTTTATATCAACTATGTGGTTTCAGTTCAATAATTCAACTTCATTGTTTCCGTTCTTCGAATTAACTACTTCAAAAAGCTAGTTGGTATTTACTATCATTAAAGCCCTGAAGTGATGTTTTTTACACTGATATACAAGTCTTAAATTATATATTTCCACTTTACAGTAATATCATTTATAAGAAGAACTAAGTACATTGATATAAGAAAAGGGATGACTTATTTTATTTCTATATAATGTTTTCAAGGAATTCAAAGAATAAAAATGTGTCACTAATCCCTATTTTCTACATATCATGTGCAATATGATTCAATAATTGGTAGTTTATATATTTCAAAAAAATTATAATAGAATTGATTTTTGAGAGATGTCTTATGCATGATAGGTGAATTAAACAAGAAATAAAAATTATTATTTTCTCAAAGATTAAAAATAGTACACTATTTTTCTTGGAAAATAAGAATGAATAATTCCCAAATTATTAGCTGAGATTATCAACAATCATTGAAGTGCGCAAAATAGACTCATATAGTTTTTTACAATTTGAATTATTTCTCATAGATATATTTCATTTCTAATTGTTGTGTCATTTAACAATGAGCTAAATTATATAAAATCATTCTATTTTATCTTTGGTTGAAAAGGTTCTAGGTAAAATTACCATTATATGTTGTTGTGTATAAATCCTTTCTAGATCCCGATTGAAAGATTATATGATTGTACCAAGTTTCAACTACTAACAATCAATCGTGAAGCCCATGGAAAATGATTTTTTGCACAAAAAATGTACTAGACAAGTGAAAATCTTCATAGTTGTGTAGAAGAGTGGTGGTTTAGTGGACTAAGGGACATATATTTCTTAAACAATATAAATCGCTCTGTGATTGTTTCTTTAAGGTTTTTCCACTGTATGTTTTATTAAAGAATAAAAAAATTCACTATAACAATGTGTGGGAAAATTTTCTATGAAGTTGAAAATTTGAAATAAATCAATTCACACCCCTCCCCCTTTGATTCTTACTACGGTTATTCCCTAACAACAAATTCTTTGTAAACTTCTGAACATTTATCTTAAAAATAATGCTTTATCATCATGGCTATGGGAATAATTTTAAATTAATATTTTCCAACAATGTGAATTTAATTGGGAAAAATGGAATCCATATTTGGAATAAACATAATTTACAATTTCTAAAAAGATCCACTTAATTTTTGATCAAAATTAATTGTTTAAATAGTAAATATTCCTTATCATGGTTAAGGTGACAATTGGTGTACCGTGGGATAAATTAAGAAGATAAGGGTTTAAATGACTTACCAATTTTTCCAAAACTCATTTCATTTTCACATTTATACCCTTATCTTCTTGGTATCTATTTTTATGATTTTCGTGTTGTTTTTCCATAATGGTGACATATATAATAAGTTATGTTAAGAAAAAGACAAAAATAGAAACCTTCCTTGTTTTTAATATCTATTATGATTTGGGATAGAGACAAAAAGAACATATGGTAGGTTGTAAATAATGTTTTGAAATATAAATTATTTTTTAATCATGATAATTTATTTTGAATTTTTATTGATGAAATAATTACATTAAATTCTTAAGATCAACTAACTCAGTAGTTATTTAGGTAATAGATGAATAAAATTAGAGATAAAAAATATTAAAAGTAATGTAAATTGAATGAATTATTATGCTCCATTAATTCTAAACATAAATATATCAAGTTATAATGGTGTCAACATAGTATATTATAATACCATCAATTTTGTTAAATTTGATAAATTCAAATTAAATTAATAATGTAAAAATTGATATTAATGTTGTTTTATAAAAAATGATATACAATTAAATGATTTTGAATTCTTAAAAATCATATATTATTTCATTTTATTTTCCAATATTAAAAAAATATTAACTATGGTACATTCATGGACCAATTTTTCCTTTATAGTGACTATATTGACCCCTAAATAGTAAAAACATGTTTACCACTGTTAAATGTTTTTGCACAATATAGGATCTTTTGTTAAAATTAATTTTTAACAGATAAAGGATTTTTATTCGATAAATTATTTCAAATATTTTTAATCATTATTTACAAATTATATAACAATTATCACTATAATTTAATATTAAATAACAAATTATCTAGGATAAAAATACTAGTTACCGTAGCGAAAACACAAAATGGTAAATGTAAATAAATATAGAATTGAAGGAACAACATATCCAAACTATATATTTTTTATATGGTGGAGGTTTTTCTTCATCATATCACCCCTCAAAGCCTTAAATAATAACTTTTTTATCCACATTATGTGATATTTACCTCCCATTGTTGAATACATTTAGGCATTTACTAAAATGTCAGTCATCCATAATTATAAAAGGGCACTCACTCCCCTCACTAATACATATCTATAATGCCATTTGGCTCAACCAAACACTATAAAAATCTACTATGAACTTCCATACACACATCCTTATTTTGGATATAAATCCATCCTAGGAAGGCTTTTGATTCTAACCTAAGGAAGTTATCGAAATAAGATGCAACGTTATTCAAAGAGCATATTTATTTTTATTTATATCTCCACCTCCTTCATTTATTATTAATACATTATGATATAATAAAAATAATCATGCATATAATGAGAAATTTTATGTCAGTTTAATGAACTAAAACCATCTACACATCCATTAAATGGGGTTTGAACTCGTCATTTATGTGCACGGTGGACTACCACCTCACGAACTAATGTCATTCATTTTTATATTACCACATATCACAGTTGGGTATCATAAAGGATATAAAGTATATATATGATATTTATAAAACAATAATTCTTCTGGATACATCATATAATATATAACTTTTTTACTTTCTATTCATTATGAGATACGGTAATTTCGCTCTTGGTTACAGTGGACTGCTGCCTCACGAAGCGATGTGATTCATCTTTCACTAATGTGTAACGTGAAAGCTAATAAGGATAAAAGTTATTGAATATATCTGATATAAATTACATTAATAAGATATTAAAGACATATTTATAACTCTAATGATATAATATACTATTTTCAATTTTACCCTAAAAATGATAACATCACTCATGTGTGTGTGGACAACTACCTTCATAGAGCAATGTGGCTCTCTTTTCATAACCACAGCACATGCATAATTTATATAAGTATATTTAATGAAATAAAATATTACTTGTGATATTATTATAATTATATAAATATAAAATATTACTTACCTCATTTCCATAATGATCTTGAAAAAATTGAAACGTTACACAAGCGTATGTACGCCCTAACGTCTCCATGATCATAACCTACATCATTTATCAAAATCATATATCATTATTAGATTTAAAAGTTTATCTGATGTAAATATATGATAATTATTTCATGTTTATTATTCTATAAGTTATTGAACAATATAATACTTACATGAAACAGAATATATAAAACAAATAATGAATGGGAAAACAGGGAGATTAACACCTGAAAGAATGAAAATAATGAATTATTATTAATGAACAGTTGATAAGATATTATAAAGGGATCATATAGGATATTATAAATACTAGTATGGTTATGGTATAAGTTAGTAAAATGTTTAAAAATACTATAAAGGAGGTTAAATCATGTTTAACTATAAAGAATCCTGAGGTAGGAGATTTCTTAACTAAATTTCCATTCATAGGGTTAAACTTCAACTACAATAATTATGTCACGATAAGATTATGTTTGCAATGACCATTAATTATTTTATGTTTTATATCCATTTTTTTATGTAGCTACACATGTTTTACACATAATATATTCATTGATTAATCCCCACTTTAGTTATATAATCTTTATAAAGGATTTTGTCTCAATTTCCCTTCATTGAGTCATATTGTAATATTATGATACTTATTTACTTGATATGGTTTATATAATTCCCCTTTGAAATTTAATATCATGAATCATTCACACATCGTGGTATTTTAGGTTTCAATTTGAATTATATCATCCAATTAGATTTTATAAGAGAATTACAGCATGGAAAATGTTATTGAAATAACTCACATTATTTTATGACTGTTAACCTTATCTTGAAACAATCACATTCTTGTGATCATTATTCATTATAAATAAAAAGTATATTAAATATATATATCCTTATGTTATGGATATGATTATTTCCCAAATCGTATAACATTTTTACATGTGGTGTATACTATTAATGTTATTTGATTAAATGGGGAAATACATAGAAATCTTTACGCTTGACAGGATATAGATATTTAATGAAAAGGAATATTGATAAATATTTTTTAATATATTTTTTGATATATGAGGAATTATTTGGACCAATAGTGATGGGTAGTTCCTGGTATAATATATCATATCAATGCATTAGTAGGACTCATGAGATAAATATGTCAGCCAAATAAAATAGGTTACTACCTTTAATGTTTAAACTATCTTTTCAAATGTCTTGATAGTAGAGGTATAATGATGTTGGAGATCATGGAGACCAAAACTAAAGAATTTCTATCATTACCATGATATTTCAAGAATGATATTTTGTCTAGATGTATTTAATTATCAGTTTATTGATTAAATGGAATGTTTTTTCAAATATTCACCTCGCCATATTAATTCTGCCTTATCTTATCATTATATTCATGTTATTTAAATGACATGTGTGTTCAGGTTTTTACCATTTCATGTTGATTATACGTATTTATACCTAATATAATTCACTGTACTTAACTGATACATATCATTTGAGCCTATTCTAAAATTGTTTGCTTTCCCCAAGATATTAAGAATATATCTTAGAATGAGTTTTCAATGATATATTTCATTTGAAGTTGTTATTTATAATGTTTTGTTTTTTTAATTCCAATATAAAATGTGTAAAATTTATGTATATCGTTCCAAAAACAACTAAACTAATCACCACATTTAGATCTGACCCTTTCTATCTTTTCTAATGTAATAAAGACGATACTAGCTCTGAGATACTAGATTCAGGGTATCTAATTATTCTAATAAATAGATTCAATGTGTAGAAAGATATGCTAACACTCATTTAAAGAGTAATTGTTCTCAAATTTAATAAATAATACTTGATAGTTAAAAAGTAAAACTTCTATAAACAAATTCGATATTTTTTATGTTTTCCTTCATCAATAAAATTTATCATATTTTGAAACATAATTTCTTAATTTCAGTCTAAATATGAATGCACTACAATGAAATTGTTATGTAATAGTAATTTAGTTTTTGATTATAAAAATAAGTTACCAATATAAAGATTGGGTTACCATTCTAAAGGTAATATTGGGAAATATGGGTGAAACTAAGTGGTAAAGACATAAAATATCATCAAAACATACCTCCAAACTCCATGTATCATGTGATAAGAATCCGATGTAATTTATTTTCCTCTTAATAGCCATATTAAATATAAAAAATAAATTATATACACATTAATTTATGGTAATTTTTGGAAATTCCATACGTAAAATAAATTATAAAGGGACCCCTACTCTACGCTTCCCAAACCACTATATGGATTTGAATCAAGATCGCATCCAAAAAAATTATTTCATCTCATATAGTGTTCATAAAAATTTGGTTTCTTCTTTTTCTCATAAGGAAAGAAAAATAAATCATTCCAAAGTAACATGTTTCAATAGAGTTTGAATTTGATTCAAATTTTCATGTACATTCAAGGAATTTAGGAGAAATGTTAAGTGGATAATTTCTAATTTGACCTTAAAATTGAGATTTTTTATGTTTAAACATTAATTGTGATGAATTCCACATCCTTTGTCTCTAAAATCCTATCAATTTTCTTCTCATTTACTTATTTTCTAGGTTTATTATTTTCTTACTATTTCACCTCTCTATAAATAAAAATTTGACAAAAAAATATTTATAAGTAGCATTGAACTTATATCATTTTTTTAGAAAGTAATTTGCTAATATATTCCTAGAGTAATTATATTATTTAATGAATTTCCTTCCCTACAAACAAATGGTATCATATGGTAACAATTGTCTACCAATTTCATTATTTAAAAAATATTAAGAGGAATCCCTTTTTAAATTTTTTGACATGAGTCTTTACCTTTTAATTTGACATTTTATAAAATACTGTTAAATTAATATTAATAAATATATTTTTAAACATTTGAATTTTTCCCCTTGTAATCTACCATTTTAGGAATTCATGGATTTCCAAATATAATTTATATTATACTTTATTTAAATAATATTTTATTTTTGTCATAAATTATCAAATAGTAATAGATGATTCTTCTCAGTTTTTTAAAAAAATTTCTATTTATATATGTTTATGTATATAAATGTTTCATATTATTCATTACATATATGGCCTAATGATTCCATCAACCTTTTTTCTCTTAATGTTTTTCTATAATCCCTTCTGGTTGTTTTATTAAAACTACTTTCTTCCCAACTGGATAAATATGTTATGATGAAATTTGTTATATATTTCTTTTCTTGTGGCATAAATACATGTGGTATATCAGTATGTAATGGTGGGACTATTATAATCCTCTAATTCATTTTTTTTTTATGTTTTATATTTCATTATATAATGTTATTCTACACGTGTGGTTATCCCAAGCCCAAAAATGGGTAGTACAACTTTGGTTAACCAACACCCAGAATCTTGTGCCACATAAGAGGTTAGATCAAGAGAAAACGTTACACATCCTGTATGAAAATTCTACTTATATTGTTTCTAATTTGTCATAATATACTTTAATGTGATTAATCTATATCACAGTGACTTCACACTTAGATCTGGTGTCAAAAATTTAAATTGTGCATATCTTTCTTTGATTCCAATAAAAGTGACACAATTTTAGCCACCTAAAAATTTTAAACTCATATTAAAATATTTGATAAATTATATACCAAAGGAATTAAAATTTTTATAGTTTTAGTGAATTAGAAAAAACAATATGTTAAATTTGATTCTTTCACCCAATATCCATTTTTCCAAAAAAAAATGTTCTTTATAAAGACCATTTTCTTCAATCAATGTATCTACCATATATGGAACTCTGACTTTAATATGTTTTTTACTCATCCTTATAACCATAGAAAAATAATTATAAATGTTGGATGAGAAAAAAAATATCATTAAATGACATCAAATAATTAATATCCTTAGTTTGGTGAAAAACGAGAAAACCCATAAACTTTTTACCTTATCACAATATTCAATGAGAGTATGAAATAAGTTAGATCGACATAAAAAAATATTTTTTCCTCTAATAAAACATTAAAACATATAGAAATAAAATATAAAAACATTTTTGGGAACATATATAATCGTATTAATAACCTCTATTGAACACATGTAATAAATAACTGGAGGCAAGTGAAATTGATGGGAGAAACATTCCAGGACAACTTCATCCATCATTCATTTGATGAAAAGAAATATTACCAAATGAAATGGATATATATAATAGGGATCACCCATCATATAACCTATATTGGTCTCACCCATACATCATATATAATTCTCATGTACAATATCATAAATAAAACATTTTACCTTTTCATTCTAAAACACTTGAAAAACTATTTTGAACCCAAATCCACAACACATTCAGATATTGAAATACGATTTTTCATTTTTAAAACCCCATCTTAAAAAAATAATCAGAAAAAATATAAATTTTTTTCCTTATAATCAAACATGAAATCATCCAATCATCAAATAACTGTTATGGTGGAGCGAAAAATCATGGGTGTCATGTAAGTTACAATAAAACATTCATTTTTCCTTTTTCTAAAAAGTTATATAACAATATTCCCCTTTCAAAAAATTTGAATGAAAGTAAAATTAAACATAAAATTTATTTTATATTTATTTTATTCCTATGTAAATAATTTAAATAATATGTACATGGATGAATAATATTTACAAAATAAATTATAAAAACATTTAAAATGAGGATTTTATTTAATGTACCCTTACCACTTGTCCAAAACATTACATGCATTCATTATATTCTATAATAATAATCATATGATAACTATTTAAATTAGAATATTTTTAGGTTTATTTTAAATTTATTAAATTTATTTTTTTGTTATACTAAAAATAATAATCATTTAAATTCATGTCAGATGTTTTGATTATATTCAGTTCATATATCCTATATTACACTGATAGGTTGACTATGGTCAAAGAGTCTAGAATATAATCATTTCCATAATAGTTTTCATAAAATAATTATATGTTCTTTATTGATATTATACTTTTAAAACCAACCATGAAATATGGCAATAAAAAATGAACTGTCTTACAATCTTGGAAATGGTTGGTCATTTGTAGGCCTGAGTATTTTTTGTACTTTTAATTGAGCATGATTTAAAGAAGTTAGTATATTTTTATTTTTCCAAAATGGTTTTTATTTATTTAGTATCATATTATCTCTTCAAATAAAATTATATATATATATATATATCATATATATATGTGTGTGTTTTTTTGAAGAAAAATAAATCGCATCGCATCATGGCGGTGGTAGTCCGCACCTATCCTAGAATGATGTTGTCCTTTTAAAATGAATGAAAATGTAATAAATTATATGATATATTATATTTATATAATATTTATCTTCTAATTAATATAATTTATTTACATTAAATCCATTATCATAACCAATCATTGGAGGTGTTGATGGGAATATAATTACATCGGTTCACGAGGTGGTATTCCACAGTATATATGAATGACTATTTCATTTCCAATTTTAAGGAAGTTGAGAGGGATATAGGTTACGAAATTAACATAAAAACATATCAGTATAAGGAATAAAGTGGTTTTATTATTTAATCTTATTTTAATAATATTTTAAAGAAGTAGAAAAATAAATAAAACTAGATCATTTTGTTAAAGAAATACATATTCTTAAAACAACCTCCATTGAATACACATTAAGGACGCAATGATTAGTATTTTTACAAATATAAGACCACTATAATTTGGGAATGGATTTTATAAATGGACTTTCCTAATTATTGGTCAACCCAAATTTTTCCTGGAATGTGAAAAAATATTATAGGAGGTTCTCTTTCATATGTGACGGGAGTAGAACTATTGGAATTACTTAAAGTATTAAATTAATATAATTTTAGTCTCATGAAAAAAAATTGTTCATAATAGATTTAATTATAATGTAATATGATTATGGGTCAATATAATCCCATAAAATCAAATTGCTACATGTTTTCTTAAAATTTTTACTCTTATTTTTTTTATTTAACCCTCATGAACCCTTTTGGACAAGTGCCCTGAAATCATTGCTTTTAAGCTCTAGGTATCATGAAAGTTGATATAAATGGAAAAACGACCCAAAAATATACGATGGATGATATTATAACCTGTATAAAATTAAATTGGATGATGATAAGATCTATAGTGAATTTAAATCAATTAATAAAACACTATTTATTATATAATATCATTAATGTCATTTTTTAGAAGTATATGAATTATTATATTATAATATGTGTCTAACCCATGTAAAATTTCCCCAAAATTACTTGAATTATAATAAAATTGGAATATTGTATAAATATATTCATAAAATCCAATTTTTATAGGTTTTTATATCATTTCAACACTTATATTTTAAAATAACCCCTTGTTTAACCAATTTTAACTGTAATATAAATCATTAAATTATCAATATTAGTGGGTTCAAATTTTACTTATAATGTGGAAATTGGATCCTAAATTAACAATAGATGAATTTTTTTATAGTTTATTATTGTATTTCTTATCTTTAATTATTTTTATTCTTTTAAAATAATCTATTTTTTTATTATACATAAAATATCATTAATGACATTTTCGACACTATTCCTTAATTTGACTTCAAAAATAACCAAACTGAATTAGAATTTGAATATAATGGATTAAAAACACCTAAAATGATATTTTAGTATATAAAATTTATTGGACACTATAATTAAACCAAAAATTTTACTTATATAATTTTGAAAATAGTTTAATTTATTTTTATATTACTTGCACGATCACTATGATAGCATTGCCTATGAATTTAAGGTAATTATTTCATAAAAAAAAATAATAAATTTTAATAATAAAAAAACATGTTTAATTTTAATAAAAACTTATAACATAATATAATTGGTTTTATCCTTAATAGAAAAATTGATATTAAAAGAAAGAGAGATATTTTTTACTTTATATTTACTTAAAATAATATAGAAACCATTATACATAAAAATATAGAAAATATTAAATAAATATGATTAATGGGTGAATCTTCTTGAAACCAACTCGGTAAATAGTTTCAATTCATGTTTTTGTGTAATTTTTAGTCCTTAGCATATTATTTTTAACTATAATTTCCTAATATACCCTTAGTGAGGTGACACATATTTACCATGGTTACTATTCCTAGTCACCAAAATAAAAGGGAATTATTTAGAGAATTTGGAATTTCTAAATCCAAACATGAAATAATTTTTTCAATATTAAATTTCTGTATGGGTAAAAAATTAATGTCCTGTTAAAATCCAAAATGAATCAAAAAACAATTTTTAGATATGTTTGTTTTTAAGTCCAAAAATAAACTTCTACCAAAATAATTTATAATAATTATTCTAATGTACTTATTTATATTTTTTAAAATTAAAGGATACTAATATTACTCAATCATCAAATGTTACTTTAAAATACATTCTTTATTTAAAGGAAATTATGAGTTTACAAAAATCAGTACAGTATTCTATTCACTACAAAATTATTTTTTTAGAAAAATCAACAAATTTCACCCCAATATAATTTTGAAATGATTATTTAAAAAAAATAAGTTTCATTATATTAAATAAGTTTTCTAAATTATATATAATTTAATTATAATATTCACACACAAAAATAAAAACTATTTTTGAAGAAAATGTTTTTTAAATAAGAAGAATATTTTATTAAAAAATTTACGATTATTTAATAAGAAACAATCAATAAATTTTTTATTGAGAAGGAACAATATATTTATATATTTTTATATATATATATATTAATTAAAATAATATTATTTAATCCTTATAATTAGATGGATAGCTTATAAATATAAAATTTATATAATAGTATTAGATGGTATATTTAAGCTTAGAGTTGGATGTTGAATAGGATATCAAAACTAGTGTTATTATAAAATCTAAATATATATCATTATTACCCACCCTTTAAAAAATCACATCCTAAAAATTTGAACAATTTCTTAGGAATAAAGGTTTTAATACTTGAAAATAACATTCTTGAAACCTCAAATAAAAAAAAGGTTAATAAAACATTCTATTTAAAATAGTTAATGAAAATTATGATGTTAATATGGAATAAAACATAAGTAGGTTTCCAAATAGAAGAACATTAATGGGAGTAAAATTATTAACCCAGAGTAAAAACATAATTTTTAAATAATTATGGGGAGTGACATATAAAATTGATCACAAAAAATTTAATGACAAAGATGTAGTTAACAACTACAAAACCATACAATAGTGAGGTGTGAAATGGAGATAGATTTATCAGAAAAGATTATAAGAGGATAAATTTTTTTTCAAATTAATTTTTTAGAGTTGATAAATTTCAATCCAATATTGACTAATAAAATAAATAAATATAATTAATTAAATAATATATTTCCATCCTTTAAAATGTGTCACCATATTCTCATCTTTTACAGCTAACGATGGGAATTCAATATGACATTTTCATGAATAAACCATTAAACTCAACTTCAAATGGATTACATAATTCACAAAATTATAATATTCTTTTCCCTGAATCATTATATATTAACCTAAAAATATTAGTGCTTGGTAAAATAACACCCAAAATGAATTATCCTTCGTATGAAGAAATAATAAATTATTATCAAAAATTAAATTGTAGTACCAAAAAATTAAATGAAATTGTTCCATAAAACTCTATCCTTAGAAATAATTCAAATAATCCTCATAATGATTTAAACACAAACATTGTAATAATTTTATCATATATTATTTTCATAAAAATTTAATATTGATCTCTAAAATACATCGATCACTCTTAATGTATTATAACAATGTGTATGTTTCTATATAATATCCAAGATGTGGTAATCCATTCCATAAATAACTCAAATCAAAATAATGACATATGAATATCATATCTGACTCAAAAAAGATAAACTAACCATTATTCCTCAAATAAAATCAAATTACGATGTTCTTACATTAGTCATACAATGTTCCCAAAATATTGAAATTATTCAGAAATAAAATTAGTCACATTATCAAAAATTCACTTTTAATTCTCCTTGATAGTTATATAATATGTCCCAAAATTGAAATAACTCATAATTACAACAGAATCAATGATAAGATAACACACTAAAGGATATTAATAAATTTAAACTTATGTCTATAAAATTTAAATGAATTTTTTCGCAACTTAATTTTTTTATAAAACCAATACTAAACCAAAGTGTTATAATACTGTAAATTTATCTTGAAATACATTGATACATAATATAATTCCATAAATTAAAATATAAAAAGGGAATACCTATTCATTTGAACATATAATCAGCAATAAAATTATAAACCCATGATAATATCCATAAATATTAAGATAATATCACATAAAAACATCAAAATATCCAATGTTTTATATGAACTCCTTTAACACTAACTCTAACAGCACTGATCCTACACTCCTTGATCCAGTTCAAAAAACATAAAGTATATATTAAATGAATTATTATACAAAAATATGTGTCCCAATTTTACCCATCCAATATATAAAACATAAAATTAAAATAATAGGTCGCTTGCTTTCCTCACGACCATTTAGTTTTAGAGTTTTTGAAAACAAGGGGAGAATCTTTTAAAGGGGAAATTTTAAAATAGAATAAATTTTCCCCCAATAAAGGTTCATTATAATGACTAATTTTCTTCACCCAAGGTAACATCCATATCTAGTGATATAATGATAATAAATTTTCTACCCATCCATAGACCCTATGAAAAAAATTTAAAAACATGGGATGAGCATTAAAATATTAGTAAGGGGGAAAAGGAAATTCATTAATCCCATAAAAAATATTAAAAAACATTAGTTTTATTAGGATAACCCATTAATCATATAAAAAGATCAGTTACATTATCATGAACAAAACATTGTACTGTTTCATTATGACATTCTTGGAAAACTCTTTTCTACCCATATGAAAAACACTTTGGGATATTGAAATACCATTTCCTTTTTTCAAAACACATTTTCAAAAAACAAAATCCAAAATAATGGGAAATAAGGTTTTTCATTTAATAAAACATGAATGATTGTAAAGGAATCCAATCATAAAATAACTATTAGGGGAGAAGAAAAATAGTTGATGTTGTATGTGTTAAAATAATAACCGTATTTTTTTATTTTTTTTCAAAATGTTCATTAAAATATTACCTTTATAAAACCTTTGATTGAATGTAAAAATTAACATAAAATATTATTTATAATACATTTTTGTTATATCAAAACAGTCAAATAATCATTTAAAAAGGTTTTGATATGGAAAAAGTATTTATATAACATATATTTAAAATGTGGTTTAAAGTTAATGTATCCCTTAGCTTGGCCTCAACCCATCACTTATGTAAATTAATCTTTTAAATAATAAAAATATATTAATTGTAACATTCCATTACCTTTTTTATCTACTTATTGACACAATTCTGTACTCAATTTTTTTATTTAGGTGTATTTCAGGCCCTACTAGAATGTATATCATTTTCAGGGAAAATGACCTAATTCATAGGGATTTAGGTCTATTTTAATTGATGGAGTATATTTGTAAATGTGTTAATGGTTTAAGGGGGATACTTCTTGGATTCATAATTCTTCAAAGATAGTTCAGGATTTTTCCCCAAAATAATGACTGAAAACCACCTACTAGTGATATTCATGTCATGAGCCTGTTACATGATGTGAATTAATTATAGAGAGTATATTGGGATTACAATTATGAATTAAAAAATATTGCATGACATTAAATATTTTCATCATTTCAATGGTTTTATTGGGATTAATTCAACCCTCGGAAATGCCTTTTTCAATGAATTTTTGTAATCATGGAATTCACGACATAAATGGGTTTCACAACATATATTCCTTAGGTTCAACAGATTTTATTATGTTTTATATATGACGTCTTATCTATTTGATTTGAATTAATTTCTCTTCATAACTAGGGTGATTTTTGGAAATTCAAAGTGATCCCCCCCCCTTCCAGATCACTCTATTCGATGTTTTATTCCCACGATAATTGCATTATTTCCCCGGGTAATTGGTCTTCATATCTCCTCTATAAATTTGGTTAAGTAAATGTTGTATGATGTGTATGGGGATCCATTTTTGATTGGTTTGTGGTTTCTATTGATCCTTTTAATTTTCCTCCAGATAATTTTCTTTTAAAGAAATATATTGTTGTTTCCAATCTTCATTGTCCACAGTGATTAGATTTTGTCTATTCTTGAAGTAGGTGTTTCTATAATGGTGGATTTAATTCATAAATTTCCTTAATTTCATATAAATTCCATGTATTTTTTCATTGAATATTATTTATTTTAAATTGTAATAGACTTTTTTGAATGGATATTATTTTTAAATGGTTTTTCTTCTAAAAATAGTTTTTGCACAGACCACGTGTTTAATTAAATGGTTTGAATGGTGGTTTTGGTTTTGAAATGGGACTTCAAGAATAGAAGCAAAAAAGGATTTGATGTTAAATTCTTTTATTAAATTTGATCAATTTCCTCGAAATGAATTTTTTTATCCTAGAACATTGGGTAACATGGGGTAGGTATGGAATATATTTGTCACTCTTTGTGTGTTTAATTCCACAATAGGTTTTAGGTCTCATTAGTGTGTTTAATTAAACTATTTTTTATATTGGTTTGATCAACCATAGGTCTGGATTGAGTATTATCATTCTTTTTAAGCACATATACCCATATTTAATATCCCAAATTGTGATATTTTTCATTTATGATTGGTTTATCACATGATGGTATTCTTAGGGTTAATTTCTCATATTCATATATTATAGTGTATCCATAGTTCCTTACCTATTTCTAGTAATAATTTTTATATTTATGGATTTTGTGAATATAGTTTTATTTTATGAAAAATAGTGGAATCTTTTATAAAATGTGTTTACTTGTAAATGTTTTTTAAAGTGAATTTATTTTAAATCTAGAACTAATTCATTCTTGATATTATAACATGTACATATTCTAGGGTGATATTCTACATGGCTTTTTGATAACACAAATTTTTTTCCTTTACGTGGTTATAGATGTTAATTTTTATGACTCATGTGATGGGAAGTGAATTTTAACATGTGAGTTTATCTTATTGCTCTTCACATTCGTAGAGGTATGGTTTGGTGGTTACAGATGGTCACATAAAAACATGTTTCATCTAGTAATATATTTTCTTTCTAGTTTTTAATGTTTGGCTTGACATTTTTTGTCTCTTGGATATATTCTATTACATCCATGTTTTACCTTTATGGTTTTCCTTATTAAAGTTTATTATGAAACATGTTTCTTCATCTTTTTTTTACATTACCATGGGTAGGACCACCTTGGGTGGCTTCTCTTGTTTCCTTGGGATGGTTTGTTAGATATTTTTATCATAGGTATTACCCATATTGAAGTATTGTGACAATATCTCAGTGTGGTATTGTGTCTTTGAGGACTAGAGTTAGGAAATTCAGAATTTGTATAGTATATATGGAAAACAGGCCTATCCATCTCCCTTTAGTAGCTAAATCCATGTTACCCTGGGAGGTTGGGGATTTTTACCATTTATGAGACTTGTTTTGGGGTTACTTGAATAAAATTGATTTTTGGTTTATCTTAATATAAATGTTTCTTTTTAAGGATTCATATTTATTCAAATAATTCAAAATTTTATTAAAATTTCATTATATTAATGTATTGATATGGGTACCTTAAGTGGGTCTTAGAATTTTAGAATATTCTCAAGATGGATTTTGTTTTATATTGTTATTATTAGATAATTCCAACTAAAATATATATTATAAATATGAATGAGTTAGTTGGGAGATGGGTTTTGTAGGTGATTCCTCCAATGGAACCATATTTTGTAGAAATGTGATCCAAAATTTTCATACTCTCAATCAATCTAATATCAGGAACCTGATATGAGAAGTGGATCACAACTCAAAATTTTTTAAGAAGTATCGACTTATATTCTATAGTGACAAAGAACCCTAGGACTTTGAAGAATGTATTGAGAATATTGAGAGGATATATAACATTTTAAATCATTTTGGAGACGATATGGTATATTTTTACAAATACATTATTGAGGGACCTTGAAGTATAAGGGTGGAATTTATTATCAAATATATGTTTCTTGAGGATCTCACTTGGTTAACATTCAAGAAAATCATCATCCATCAGTTTCATCTTATGGCTTTATGGGGGTAAAGAACCTGGGAGTGTCTAACCATAGAGTAAGGGTAGTGTGATATTGTTGATTATTTTACCAATTTTCTTATGTTATTTCCTTTAACACTAGATCTAGTCACCATTTTTTACTTAAAGACACTGAGGTTTGAGTTTGGATTGATGATTGATATTTAATCGATGTTTATTCTCTTGTTCCTTCCATCCTTTATGGGAGTATTAAATAAAGAATATTTATAATAGGTTAAAAATTTAGAAAAACATGTTTGGTATAAGATTTATTTGGTATCATAGTTATCTAGGATATATCTTTTGGATAGAAATAGAAGCTCAAAGGTAGCCCAATTTTGTTAGGACCTGTTTTTGGATCTTCGTCTAGATCAGTGTGGAATTCCTTGTCATTACAAGACAAATTTTATAGAGGCACCCAAAAATTTTCAACATTATGGACAATATGAATATATAATGAATATTTTATAAAGGATATCTCAAGTTAGTAAGGGTAGATCCACTCTCACTATGGGTTCATAGGTTTGTACTAATGCTTTCATGGGTGGTTAGTCTTATCCTTGAACAAAGGGGGATGTTCATATTGACATTAAATCTAAGGTAGTGGCTTAAAGATGTTGTATTTATGTTGTGTAGGATACATAAGATGAATATAATTAAGGGACAACTAATGTTAGAGGTATGGTGTTTATTTAGACATCTATGGTTTCATCATTGTTTGATATAGGTGATACTCATTATTTTATATCATGAAATTTAGTTGATGTGTTCTACCTTCAATCATATCTTATGTCATTATTGTTTGATCAGTCCATTCCATTGGGAAAGAGGTTTGAATAATGTTTCAAGTATCTATTATGTTGAGTTACTGTAGCAAACCATGAGGTTGAGTGGGAATTTTTTGTTCTTCATCTTTATATATTTGACCCGATTATTGGCATAGATTTGATGATAAGTATTATGGTCTAGACTTATTTTCATCATCATTGAGAACTATTTAATAACCAAAGTGAATCACTCATAAATTTTAGGGTGAGATGGATTCTAGGTATTTTTGAATGGGTAATTTTGTACTATATATTGTCGTTATCTCATGCTAGTTATCAAGAATATACCAAGATATCATTGGTCTAAGTAGGAGAAGTCCACTTCCGAAGATGGTGTGTGTTTACCACAAGGTTTTTTAGTGGAATTTTATATTTTACCACTAAAAATATTTTCAAGGTTTAACATAAACCTTCTACATGGAATGATTCCCATTTTTATGCCATATTTACATATATCACCTGCTAATTTGGTGGAACAGAAGTTCCAACTTCCAGACCTCAAGTATAAGGGATTTATTTATCCTTTTGTGTCACCATGGCCATCGCCTGGCCTCATTTCTAGAATGTTATATGGGATCCTCATACTATTCTTTGGTTTAAATGTTAAATCACATTACCAGAAAAAAAAATATACATATCCTAGGATTAATGGCCTCTTTGATAAACATAGAGGGGGCACTTTGGTTATTAATGATTGACCTTTGATCATGGTACCACCAGTTGAGTGTCTAAAAACATGATATACTTTAGACATTGTTTATGAGAAGGTATGTAAAATATGATTTTCTAGTTATTCCATTTAGTCTCACTAAAACTCTTATAGTGCTTATGGAATTGATAAACCCAATATTTAATCGGTTCTTAGAGACTTTTGTTGTTGTGTCTATCGATGATATAATAGTATAATCCGATTCATAGGAGGAAAAGATGGAAAATTTGGATACCATTCAAAAAACCTTGTGGAAACATTATTTTTATTGTATAATTTAAAAAAATTATTTTTGGATTCATCCATTAAATTATTTGGACCATGTTATATATGATTTTGGAGTGTTAGAGGATCCTAAAAAGGTAAAGGTGTCTATGTATAGATAGTGGAATATAAATGTGTTTGAGAACCAAATATTTTTTATGTATACAGAATATCATAGGTGTTTTGTTCATTATTTCTCTAGGATTTCATGTTAGATAACATCTTTAACCTGTAAGTGTGTAACATTTTAGTGGAATTTCAAATATTTGAGATCTTTTGTTGAACTAAATGTGAGGTAGAATACATCTCAAGTTTTGATTCTTATAGAACTAGGTTTGGGTTATGATGTTTTTGTTCAGGGCTTATGGAATGGTTTTGGGGAGTTTCTTGATCCCGGGGAGATTAGCTGTGTAATATGGATCTCTCTAGTTATTTCATCATGATAACAACTAACCTTTTCATGATCTTAAAAAGGAATTGGTTTTCAGTTCACTCAAAACAAGGTGTTACTACCTATTTATGGAGCACATTATGATAGATTCTGATCATAAGAGCCAAATATATATTTTCACTCAAAGGGATCTGAACATTTAATTAATAAATTGGTTCATTTATCCTCATAATTTTAATTTTGACAATGATTATACTCCTAAAAATGGGAATTTTCTGACCAATGAACTGAGCATAAAATTAATGACACAATCGTTGAAGAAATAAATATATGAGTGGTTTACATTGAGTATTTTTCCAAGGTGATCATGGGAGTAGAAGAAGATAGTGTGAATGTGTTCTTGGATTTGAAAAAGGATGATTTTTTTTTATTTTCATATTTGGATTCAGAATGTACCTAAAATTGAATGGATGTGCTTTAGTGGCATCCTAATTGGTGGGGAGGCCACGGGTGAGTGGTCTTAGTATCCCATGGGGGATCTGTGTTTTGTAATAAGGTTACTTGTTTCTTTTTCTCTGGGGTATGATTTATTGGAAATTAGATACTATTCCAACTGTTTTGTACACCATATTACTACCACAATGTATCATTACTTGATAAATTTATATAGGATTCTATTGATGAGGTGGTGGATTTCATAAATTATATCATGAAGTCAAACATGTCATATAATTAAACCAAAGCATTATATACCTATATGTTTGATAAATCCCTTACCTATTCTAGAAAGGACGTGGGATGATAGTTCAATGAACATAATCATTGATTTACCATTTACACCTAGTGGTAATGATTTTTTTGGTTGATCATTGATTTACTCGTGAAATTAAAATATTTCCTCTCTATAAAGGAGATTATAAATGTGGCACAACTTAGGTATTTTTTTATTAGTAGTTGTGGGGAATCAAGGGGTTCCCTCTTTAATCATTTTTTAAAGGGACTATAGTTTTAATTCTTGGGATTGGAATGGTTTGCAAGACTGAATGGTTTTCCTTTAGAAATTGATCTTGAAATATCAAACACATGTAGATGGAAATATAGGGAGGGATATTTAGGTTCATGATGATATGCTCCATGCATGTGTGATTTATTTTGGTGGTTCTTTGATATATCATTTTCCTCTAGTAAAGTATAACTATAAAATTAGTTATCAAAACTAAATTATGATGGTTTCTATTGAGGATTTTTATGGGTGTCCATGTAGATATCCCTTGTGTTAGGAAGAGTTGGTAGGGTGGTTCTTGGATGTGCCTCGTCTTTTTCTCGATATAATAGAATGTGTGTATTTTATCTAGAACATAATGATCATGACATAGAGTCATAAAAATTCATATATAGAGTTTCGACATTGGCTTATTGAGTTTTAGGTTTGTGATATAGTTTTTATCAGAGCTGCACCTCACCTGAGACACCATCGGTTAGGTATATAGGGAAATTTTTCCTAGAGTTTTACTAGCACCACTAAGATTATAAATAATCTTATAAAGGTGTCATAGAAGATAGAATGACCATCTAATTTCACTTATATCCATGAATTATTTCATGTTTTCTATTTTATGAGGTAATAACCAGATATTTACATTGTGATTGAGTGGGAGGATATATATAATTAGCCAGACACCACTATGGTTGAGAAACCATCTTAGATTATGGGTTTCCAAGAGAAGGTGTTATATGATAATATAATTCCACTGGACCATGTACTATGGTGGTATAGATAGTACAACTGCAAGACATGGCTGTGGTAGTTAATGGTGAGGAAGAAATGGACACCCCTTTTTGTGAGTCAATGATCTTGAGTATATTCTAGGGATATTAAGCATTTTTTGTGGGGATATTGTAACATTTTGTTACCTTCCTTCAGGTACATCTCAAATATATTCTTTAATTTATTTTTATTTGGGTTTATTTGGCGCCCAAAGAGGATAAAGTAATTTTTTGAGGTAAAATGAAATAATGTATGGGGATGTATATTTTCTTATATTAATGGAGTCTAGGTATAAATGAGTCACATTTTTATGGGTTATTCTCCTTGGTTTCATAATTATTTTGAGATGGTTCACTATTTTTCCTTCAAATTTATACTAAACGTTGATTTTTAGATATAATCATGTGGTAAATAGGTTATACCATGTAAATAAATTAAAGGGAAGATACAACCAATGATATTAATAATGTGAAAAATTAACATCCACAAAATATTTTCATGACATTAATATATGAATCCATGTAATTTAACCTAAGGTGAATCCTTTTTCATTGTATATTTGAAATAGTGGAATTCAAATAATGAATTATATTCACAATGGTGATTCCTTAGGTCCATCGATTTTTATTATGTTGAATTATTGAATTCTTCTAAATTTATTGTATAATACATCCTCACTAACCCAGTAGATTTTTTTTTCAGTTTTTTGTGATCTCCCTCCTTTCAAGATTCTCTATTTGGCATTTGACCACTGTGGTGGTTGCTTCATTTCTCCCTAGAATGAGTTATTCCTATCTCTTTTAGTCATTTGGTTAAAGAATTGGTTTTGTATATGTTTGGTGTTGTTTGTATTTTATATCAATAATTTCTAGTTTCCCCTCGAGTCTTGTCTTTCAGAGACCAATATACTTATTTCCAATCTATATTTTTGAAGGATATTGGGTTCCCCCTATTCTTGGGATAATTTTATCAATACAATTAGTTTTAATTCATGATTTCTTTAGTTCTTATCAATTACTTGTGGTTATTAATTGAAATTAATTTAATTTTCATTATGATGGATTTTTTGGAAAATATATAATTGTTTAAATGGGATTTCTTTAAAAAAAATCACACAAGGTGTTTTATTAAATGAACATAATGATGGTTTTTATTTTGTAAGAGGAAGACGATACAAAAAAATGTGTTTGAGGTCAAAATGTTTTATTAAATGTGACCATTTTTTTAAATGAATACTTACAAACATAACACATTGGGTTGTAGTCGCACCACGATTCACTATTTTACTATACCCTTAGACCACAATATTAAACTGGTTTTGTGTTGAAAATTAAAAATATAAAAAAAATTCAATTCATGTTTGATTTAAGAATTTAATTTTTATCACTATAAAAAAGGGTAATGTCACTTTTTTAATGATTTCATTTTAGGTATATGTTATTTTGGAGATCCCATGATGAAGTTGAAGAGAAATGGGCCAAATTTTAGAGGAATCCAAGCACATATACGGACTCGACCGTACACTAAAGTTAATCCGTGAAACCAATTATGATGAAATTTTTGGGGATGATCTGAAATTCAGTGAAACACAACTATTTTGAACAACCCAGTCCTAATTCATCTATTAAGTGTCCAAATCAAATTTATTTGTGCAGGAGAAATAGTCTACACAAAGTCAAGAATTTTGGTTTGTATTTTGGAAATATAAACCATTTTATAAATTATATGGACTCCAAAATTAACATGGAGATATAGATAATGATGACCAACAATTTTTTTCTTTTTTTAATGTTGAGATAAGGAAGTTTACTATACCAAAAACCTTCTCTAGGTACTTTCTCAAAATATGGGTTCCCAAAACCACCACTCATGTTGTTATAAAAGGGCACCTTGGGCACCTCATTTGGAAGATCGAAATAGGAGAAAATATATTCCACTTTAGAGACCCAAAGTAATAATCACCTCATTATAGATGTTTTGGAGGCCCTTATCTACATATGATGTCAAGGATGAAGTTAAAGTTCCACCCAAGCCTCCTCCTCCACTCGATGGCGAGCTAAACTGTTGACTGTCCTTTTAAGAAATATACACACACTTCACAGGTAATTATACCAATTTTTATTCAAAAAGTTTTGTGTAATTTGTTTGTAAAAAAATTCATGGAATTATTATCTCTCACATGCTTCTTCTTTTAATTCGTTCCTTTTGTTTAATAATGTGAATCATTTTTTATCTCAACACCGGTTGGGTTGGGATTTCAATTGAAAATCTTGACTTATTTCGATTAGAGAACACAAATATCCTCTTTATCTCACACATACATGAAATATCAATATTAATTTCAATCCCTCAATATATTCTTGAGGTCCAAAACATAAAATCATGATTTTTGTGTCAAGGGGTTGTTATTTAAGAATCATTTTAAGAGGCAAGAGGGGAATCGAGATCTTAATAAAGCTCAAACAATATATTCCACTAAACCATGTGTATTTTTCAGAAGAATGAACTAGCCGAGATTTGTAGTGAACATAAAATTACCTTTACCTCACATAATTATAAAAACACAAACATTAATCATCAACTATTAAAATCATTAATTAAGTATTGTTATTTTAAAAAATATTATGAAAACAACACCCCCCCTGTTTTAGTATTTTTTATTAAAAATACACATATTAAACATCCAATGATCCTTGTGAGATGACCTAGGGTCTGAAATATTCTATAAATAACCTTTAAAAATTTTAATCAATTTGATGTGTCATGAAAATGTTGTCACATTTTTTCACCATTTTGGGGGTTAACATTGGTTTTTGGTGTGTGTATTTGATAAAAACATTTTGTATTTTGTAAATAATTATGTCCTTCTTTTATTCCTTAATTTTTATAACTTTAATTATAAAAACATCCTTTTATATTCCACATGCACGATGTGATATTTATAAGAGCATCTACTTTATTTCAAAAAAACCAGATAGTATCTTTTTTCATCGACACCAAGAATTATTTAATGAATCCTTAACAAAGAACACATAAAATAATGGAAAACTTCTTGATTATTATTCTTTTTATCCTTCTTCTCCGTCTTCTAAATCCAATATCAAGACTAAAATAAAATTTCATAATATGTATGAAAAAACTAGACATTAAAAGAACTGACCTTTCCTGATGTAGAAATCATTTCCATATGAATTCAAATTCAAGTAGAAACACCTAATTTTGAACTAAAATGTAATTTAATTCACTTATTTCCAAGACAACATGGACTCATGGGAGAAGAAACACATAAGCATTTAAAAAAATTACATTTTTTGTTTAACATTAAAACCTAAAAATGTGGATGAATAACATGTAAACATAGAGAATTATCATTCTCTTTAGAATACACTAGAAAAGAATAGTTATATTATGTTATTTCCACAATTTGAGGATGAGAGGAAATTTAATGACTTTTTATTGAAAAATATTTCCCTGCCTCTCAAAATAAAACTATATAGAAGGAAATTTGTGGTATAAAGAAATCATAAGGTGAATCACTTCATGAATATTAGAAACAATTTAAATGGTTATGTTTATGTTGTCAACACCACCAAATAAGAGATCCAATTTTATTAAAAAAATTATGAATGTTTAATTACTCTTGATCGAAACAATATTGATGCTTCTGTAAGTGGTGTTATACAAGATAATACCCCAATTTATATAATAAACCTAATCATAATCTAGTCATATAACACACAGAAATTCAGTTCATGATCCATTGTTCCCATTCAAGGTGTCCCTAAGGTGCGGAGTTTTGACTTTTAGAAGAATTTGGATATGATGTTTGAATAGGTAAGTACCCTTATACAATGAAATTATCTTTACTAAGGGTAATCAAAATATCCTCCTCCCATATACTATGGTATCTATTTTTCTAACACCCAATATTTTTACCAATTCCCTCAACTAAGATAAATTTATGATAGTTCTGAGGTTATAATTCATGAAAACACCTATAAAAACCCATTAGGAAAGAACCATAATATCTATCTAACCCTTGGTGGAAATTAAATCAAGACTACAGGAACGGGCTTATTCAAACCAACCTCAACAACCATGGAACCAACCAAGGTTGAGTAGTCATCCAACACCACTACCCATAAATCCTCAACCACCATAAAATCCTTTCCAACAAACCCATCTAAAACCAAAGACTAGCCTAGAATACATGATGAGAAAATTGTTTAAAAATAATGTCCAATTCTAAAAAACCACCCAAGAATCCATAAAATACCTAAAAACCTAATTATTCCATCTTCCCAACTCAGTGGGGGGGGAATCTAAAGTCGGGGGTCTGGTAAAATATACTCTCGAAAGCTAGTCAACTATAGGGATAAGGTAAATTTCAGTTACATAACCCTTGAAAGTAGAAAAGAATTTAAAATCCAAATAAACCTTCTATTAGATTTATCCCCTCTTGAGGAATCCACCATTCAAACCACTAAAATTCTTCCAACTGAGGAAAAATGTATCATGTGAGAAGACCTGCCAATGGAAAGAGAGTTTCATTTGATAAACCATATAGAGAACTAATTCCTCTTCCATTTAACCAAATGTATACCCAACCAAAGAAACAAAAAGAAAGTGTACATGATAAATAAACCTTGGAAACATTAAAAAACGTTTTGGATAGCTGCCAATTGATGGATGTGGAAAAGGAAATCTCATGATACACCAAGTTTCTAAAGGATATGTGTACACACCGACAGAAACTTAGAGGTGATGAAATGGTGAGATTGGGGAGTAATTTATTTACATTTATATTTCCATCACCTCCCACAAATTGCAATGATCTTGTAACATTCTATGTTTCATGCACTATAGGTGAGTATTTCTGGGCCAATGATTTTCTATATTTGGGGGCCTTTAAAAATCTAATGACATACTTTATTTTATCTTCATTGTAGGTTGGGTAATTAAATCCACCAAAAATTGTTGTTAAATTGGAAAATTGGGTACCTTATACCTCGTCGGTGTATTAGAGGATGCTTTTCTATGGTGAAAATTTTAATTTTTACTATCTATTTTAATGTGATTAAATTGGAAGATGGTGGGACGAATGGACTTTCACTAATTATATTGGGTAGACAATTCTTTAAAACATCCAAATCCATAATAAATTTCCATAATTGTACCTTATATTGGTATTTTGGGGGTGACATTTTCCAAATAAACATCCTTCAAGTAATAGAGCATCCCTTGGAAGAGCATTCCTCACTTTCAGTTAGTTATATTGATATACTCCCTTCCCCTAAAACATATTTTATTTCAAACATATCCCCTTTTATAATTTTCACCATTGAAATAATTTCAAGTTAATCAATCATGAATTTAATGTTTTAAACGTTTAGAAAAATGTAATGTGTGTTTGTCAATTGATGATTTCTTGAGCACTGAGGACCCCATGACTATTGATAATAAAGATAACCCTGTAATATCATATTACAAATATGAGGATGAAACCATTTGATAATTTAGATAAGATCATTAACCTCTTACTTTCACATTCATTCCCATTTTACCAAAATCCAACTAAATTGGAACTTTAACTGCTACATTGAAATATAAAATAATCATATCTTGATAATAGAAATAAGGTACATGTCATAATAGCTAGTTCATGCCCTCGAGAGCATGAATTGTGACAACATGAACATTTAAGGGAGTACAAACAATAATTAGGATGGAAACGTACTGACATTCATGGTACCAGACCATCAACTTTCATGCATCATATATTGTCAGAATGATGAGGATAAACTAGTGAGGCCAATACAATATAGACTAGACCAAAGCCGCCTTGATTTTGTTGAAAAATGGTACACCAATTTCATGAATTTTGGAATCATTTACCAAATTTCTGATAGAATATGAGTTAGTCTAGTGAAATTAGTTCATAAAAAACTCATATGACGGTAATTAAAAATGAAAATAGTGAATTGGTTCCAACCTGTGTGCAGAATAGTTAGTGAATCTATATAGATTATATCCAACTAAACCAATACACTAGGATGGAACACTTCCCCTTTATTTTTAATTAATAGAGACTAGAGAGTCTAATGGGGAACACCAACTACAATTTCATTGATGAATATTTTTTATAATTTCATATCCATATCACCACTGAGGAGTAGGAGAAGACAACCTTTAGTTTCCCCATTGAAACATTTACATATAGGAGGATTCCACTTCATCTGTGCAATGCTCTTGTTACTCTAAATGATGCATGGTTAGTATTTTTTTAGATCACTTGGAGAATTGTATGGATTTATTCATGGATGATTTGATCATGTATGGATCCTATTTTTATCAGTGGTTTGTTAGCATTTGTTCTTACCTAAAACAATGTATTGAAAAAAATATTTTATGAAATTAAAAGAGATTCTATTTCATGGTGAGACAAGTTATAGTACGTGCACAAGACATTTCCGATGATGGTATCAAACAAGATAAATCAAAATTGGATGTCATTTATTCCATACCATTACTAGAATTGAATGGTATGGGTAGTATTTTTTAGGTTATGATGGATTTTATTGTTTTTTCCTACACGAGTTTAATAATATTTCACTTCCCCATTCCAAATTACTCCAGCATAAAAATAATTATTGTTTGATAAAAATTATGTGGATTATTTTAAAAATGTTAAATATAGTCTCACATCACTGTTATTAAACCAACCACCTTAGTGGGATTTACCATTTGAGATCATGTGTAATTCTGCTAACTATGTAGTTAGGGAAGTCTTATAACAATTGGTTGATTAAGCTCCACATTTTATATCCAATTCCTTACACACACTAGACCCTACTCGAGAAAACTATAGTACAACTAAAAAAATAATTACCTTCCATTATGGTTTCCTTGTATAAATTCTAGTTGTACCTTTTAGGGCCCAAAGGAATTATATTCTCAAACCATACATCCCTCTGGTATCTTCTAAAGAAGCTAAAATCCAAACCACACCTCATTTGTTTGATGATCCTATATTAATAATTTTATCTAGAAATTTTTGATAAAAAATTAGTCGATAACATAGTGACTAGATATATTATAAGGATCCTCCAATGCTTAGGCATTGACTCATCCCCTTGTATCCCTATAAATGACATATTTCTATATGAAAAATTATACTGAGGGAAATATGTTTTTTATTAGTGTTATAAAATTGTAAATTATTTGGTAGTATCTTGAATTCCTACTGATTTCAAAAAAATCAAGATGGCTTTCTAAAACATGAGTCTCATTGGTGCATTTGGAATGACCACTACCATGGGTGAAAAAGTAGTGATCAATTATTCAGATTTTAGTCCCTAATAGACTACTAACAAGGTACTTGATTCATGTCTATTTTATCCAACACTATTTTAGAATTCCAATGATTTTTTAAATGATGTCCTCATAGTAAAATAAAGGGTAATGTCTCTAAAATAAATTAACTTCCACAAGAACCCTTTCTCTTACATGGAATTTTTTGAATTTTGGGTCATTGAATTTATGGGGTCATCTACCAATTCATTTGGAAACATATACATTCTTATAGAAGCAGATAATGTGTCAAAATGGGTAGAGGCACGATCCAAAATGACTGATAATGGAAAGAAAATTATGGAATTATTTATAACCAAAATGTTCTATTGGTTTGGATTAACATGGATCATCATCATGACCATGGTTCTTATTTCTGAAAACAAATAATGAAATCATGTTTTCATCGGAATGGGGTCAGGCATCATGTTTTTACTGCTTTTGACCCATAAACCAATGGTTAATATGAGGTTTCAAATAGATAAGGAAAACAAATTCTTGAAAAATTGTTTCAACTCAATTAGAAAATATTAGAGTCTTAGACTAAATTATTCAGTGTGGGCTTACCATACCACCTTTAAAACATTTATTGGCATGTCTCTATATCAGCTAGTTTATGGAAATATTTTTTACCTCCTTGCTAAGATAGAGAACAAGACCAATTGGGCCATTAAACAATGAAATTCCAATCTATCTGTTAAAGGATCTCAATGGAACCTATTAATTCAGGATCCATATGAACTGAAAAGAGAATCATTTGAGAACTAATATATTTATAAGTATAAAACCAAGGCTACCAATGATTGTATCATGCTTCATCGTAAATTCATATTTTGAAGAGGGACCTCCTTTTCAATAGAAGGATAAAGTTTCATCCATGTAATATTTTTTTCCATAGGTTTTGACCATACATTGTTATTAATTTTGTTACATTTTTTGTCGTTAAGGTTTAAAATTATTTAACAAAACAAACATTCAATCTCAATGGGAAACTGTAGAAGAACTTTCAAAAAGACATTATGGAGTCCTCGATGGAGGAACTTCATGTTCAAGAACCAACCTAAAAATGAAACCCACTAGGTTTTATCCTTCATTCCCATATTCTCTTTTATTATATGGAGAACACTACACAAACTAGGTGTGGGGGATGTGTACATTACTGGTTTAGTTGTAATTTTTTTCATCATTCATTCATTATTTCTTTTTAACTTGTTATATAGTATTTTTACTTTTACCCACATTAATATGTTTGTTAATATTTTCATTACCTTTCTTCTTCATCTCTTTTTTTATTATTTCATAGTATTATTACCATTTTCCCCTCCCCCACAACACTTTTTTCCAAAACATTCATTTTTTGATGCCCACGTAATCATGGGAAACTATTGAAAATTCATGAAAAATTTCCCAATTTCATGTTATTTTAACATTTAAAAAAATATTTCGCTGATTGAATATGTGTTTTTAAACTATTTTAACATTTAGGTGTTCCTTTTTATAGTAACATTTTTGTTTTTTGATTATATTAATGGTTGTATTTATATGATTACATTAAGAATATTGATACCCTTTGTGTGAGAGAGTTGTGGAAAAATTGTGTCACTTAATGTCTCCACACATATTTCCTCCTAACCATGAAGTGTGAATATTTATTACATAATAATGGGTAAATATATGTTAGGTTATTGTTTCTCTACTTTTCCAAAATTATTTTTATATTTTATCATTCCTTATTCGATCTATTTAATTTTTGTACTAGATTGACCTATGCATGTGTGTTTGTTATCTGACTAATATACAACCTTAAAAAACAGAAAAAATAAATAAATCTTGTTGGGAGTGATGAAACTTCCAATATGTGTGGATATGTAGGTTGTGAGATTAAGAATTGGTTTCTCGGAATGCTTAAGTGAGTGGGTACTGAAATTTGATCGAAAATGATGTAGGACAGGAAAGATGGAATGAATAATATATGTAGAAATTTTTTAAAATATATTATTTTTACTAGATTGAAAGTGGAAATAAATTATTGAAATGGTTTTCACACACACATGTGGTTAATTTTTTATATTGTTAAATTTTTAATTATTGTATGATATTGGAATCATGCATATATTAGAATTCAGTTTGAATACAATTTATGGGACATATTTTTCCATGATCACTAAGAATAACTATTTAGTGTGGTGTTTTTTTATCACATTAATATCATGAATTAAATTTTATTTTAATTATAAATATTAATGAATTAGGTACCATATCCATGAATTGTTTTTTAAAATGTTTCCTTTTATAGGTTTGAAAATTTTTAGGTATGAGGGTGTGATTTCACCATGATTCACTGTTTTATTTCACACTTACACCACTATATTAGATTGCTTTTTTATTAAACATTCTAAATATATTTAATATTTTCACTTCATTTTGGATTCAATAATTTAATTTTTATCACATTTAAAAGGTAAATTTCAATTTTTTCGTTATTCCATTATAGATGGAGTTGATTTGGATGGACCATGACAATGTCGAAGAAAAATAGTCCAAATTGAATACAAATCCAATAACAGATGTGGAATCAAACAAATAAATATGCTAATGTGTACATCTAATGGGGATGAAAGTGTGTGGGGTGATCCAAAATTAAGTGGGATACAACTATTCAGGAGACACTCGATCCCAATTCATTCATTAAGTTTCCCCACAAAACTAATCTATCTAAGAAAAATGATCCACATGAAGTCAAATGTTTGGTTCTCAATTTTAAAAATATATCACATTTTATAAATTATTTAGCTACAATATTTTTCATACAGATAGAGTGGAGGTTGACCAACAAATTTTTTCTTTTTAATCATTAGTGATATGGGACTTTACTAGCCCAAAACTATGGGATAAGTGGTATCTAGAAATCTAGGTTCTCAAAACCACCTCTCATCTTGGCTATAAAAGGGTACCTTGGAAACCTCATTTGGAAGCTTTACTGGGAGAAAATATCTACCATTTTGGAGACCCAAAGGATTCATCTCCTCCTCTTATATGTTATGTATTCCCCTATCCTCATAAATGTATTATAGATGAAGGAAAAATTCCACAAGATCCTCCCCATCCTCTCGATGGAGTGAAAAATGGTGAACAATCATTTAAAGTGAGCTACACACACATGGGAGGGTGACCCAAGACATTTTATTCTACTTTTTTGTGTTATTTTTTGTGAAACATTTCATTGAATTTTAATATTCACATGGTTCTTCATTGAATACTTTGTTTTGGTTTAATCACGGGGACCAAATTTTATCTCAACACTGAATAGATTGAGATATTAAGTGGGAGCCTTGTGTTTTTAATTGGATAGCACAATCATACTCTTTCTCTCATAGATACATGAGATATCAGTATTTTTTGGAATCCCTCGCTCTATTCTTGAGTTCCAACCCTTGATAATATGATTTTTGTGTCAAGGGGTGGGTTTTTTTGCATTATTCTAATATAAAAGACTAGAATTCATATCTTGAAAACCCTCAACCAAATAATTGCATTAAAATGTATCTATTTTTTATAATTATTAACTAACCAATATTTGTAGTGATCTTGAAATAACCTCTATATATCATAATTCAAGAAACACCACCATTATTTATCAACTATTAAACTCTTTAATCAACACTTTTTATTTTTAAAACTATTTTCAAAACCACCCACTATTTTGATAATTTTTATTAGAAATACACACTTTAAAAGTTAAACTCTTCTTGAGATAAAACCTAAGGTCTTACTTATGAAATAAATCCCCCTTAAAAACATAATAAATTGGGAATGTCATATCAATGTAGCTAGGTAACCTGGGGTGCATCGGGAATAGACTTGTCACTCTTTGTGTGTGTATTTCCACAAGGGGGTTTTTAATCACTTTAATGTGTATAATTTCTCAAGAGGTTATATTGGTAAGATCCCCCTTAATATTAGATGGGTATTTTTCTTTCAATACTACCTTGTATAGGAATAGGTAGTTCCCAAATGATTTTATTTTTTCCTTTAGGATTTGGTGTTCATATGATATAATTTTCATGATAATTTGATCACATTCTTATCTTATGGTGTATACATATTTTATTACCTGTTTTCAATAATAATTGACATTTTACTTCATTTGGTGAATATTTTTTTCATGAAAACCAAAGTATTGTTTTATAAAATGTTTTTACATGTAAATTATTTATAAATTGTATTTTTTAAAAGATAAACCTGATGCATTATTGATATTAGAAAATTTAAATATTCATTTTTTAAATAATACATGGATTATTTATCACATCATACATTTTATATTGGGTGGTTGTATATGTATTTTTCTATTAATCGGTTATAGTTATGGTAATTGTGTTCTATGTGAGTTTCTCTTATTGGTCTTTGTCTTCCAATAGGGATGGTTCGGTGGTGACAGAGAGTCACACATGGAATTTTTTAGTCTTTTCATGTATTATATTTCTGTTTTGGCCTATTTTTTATGAATTTTTATGTCTCGTGGTTATTTTCTATTTCTTCCATGTAGTATCATACTGGTTTTCTTCATTTAGGTTTATTATTAGACATGTTTTATCCTCTTTATTTTACTTTACCATGTGTTGGACCACTGTGGGTGACTTTTCATGTCAGTTCATTAAATTGATTATTTACTTTATTAGGAACCTATTTCATGTTTATTTTTCATTTAATTTTATTTATTTATTTGTTATATTTAATTACATAATCCTTTAAATTCATGTCATATGTTTTGATGATATTCAGCTCCTATGACCAGAACGACATTAGTAGGTTACCTATGGTCTAATTGGTCATTATTATTGTAACACCCCAAGCTTCCTCGGTATGTTTCCTTTCGAATAATGCAATGACGTGCATTGTACGCAACTTCGAGATTTTAACACACCACAACCAATCAAACTAGCCGTTATGAATAGTAATACCTACTTTTTGAAATTATATATATTTTATATTTCAAAATGGACTTCATTTTTGGATTCGGAATATCGAAATTAGCCCAGGGTTAAATTTTGGTACTTTTCGGATAACTTTTGTATTTTGATGAATAGTGAAAATTACTAAATTTTAATTAAAAACAACTTTTTTAATCAAAATAATTAATAGTGATAAATTGTGAATTTGAGTGGTTTTAAAGTATATTTAGAATATATTTTTACCATTTAATATAATTTTGGTCATTGGACATAATTTTACAGTTAAACCGAACATAAACAAGTGTCAATCTTTTGATAGTTATTATCTCTTAAAAACACGCTTTTTGTTTTGACAGCGGGAATTAATTTTAAATTAATTTCTGCCACTTCTGTGTTTTGAATTTAGAAAAATGGATTCCATATTTGGAATCAGGATGTTCAAATTGTGTAAATAGGTAACTTTTATTTTTAGACATTTTGAATAATTACTGCGGTAAATATTTTATTTACCATGGTTAAGGGTAAATCCGGTAAATAAGGGTTAAAAAAATAATATTATAATAATACTAAATTACCCTAAAACGTGTCTTAACCCTATTGGTTGATACATGGTCGACCATGGGCATCTTTTGGTCAATTTTGGGACCCCATGGATCCACTTGTAAGTGATAATGACACTTTATATTAATTAAGTTAAAATGAATACAAAAATGACACAAGCATATATCTTTTAGAAAAACAATTGTTACATAGGGTTATATATGTTTGATTTTAGATTATAAATATTAATTAGAAAGCTAAAAAGATTTACTACATAATGATATTTTATTTATACTTTTTAGACATCAAATAATGTAAAATATTAATGACACAATGATGATGCAGTAATTACTACAATAGTGAACAATTAAAATAATTGATTTTATAAATACCCAAATAAATATAATATGACACTTTTAATGAATTAAACTAATTTTCTAGGATAATATGATATATTAGGATTGATTTAATTGACTTTGTTCGAAATAATCAATCTGTTATGAGTTTCACAAAAAATCAACTAATGAATAGTGTCAAAATTGACATAAAAGAATTCTTAAAACAAATATTATATTATTAATTGATATTAAATTCCTAAAAATCTAAGGTTCGGCCAAGAGACTTATATCATGATAGGTTAAGCATTAATGGACCACTTGGGGGTCTCTTGGATGTATATAGTAAGTTTATTAACCATATTATATAAAAATACAAAGAGACATTGTAAAAGTGAAACTAATTAACTTAGAGTTAATACTTAAAGATAAGGTTAATATAAGTACCCAAACCTGTCTAAATTCTATTGGATGAGTTTTTTTCGACCTATCCCCACCTCATACTTTGAATAGTCAACTTTTGAGCCTTTGTAAACCGAATATGAATTTATTATAAATTAATATTTCTAGCTTTTCTAAAGGTGCCCCTCACCCCTCTTATAAAAGGGAACTCCTCCTTCTCTTTTCCTCACACCTCTCAAGCCACTTGGCTCCTCCAAACTCTGCCCAACTAAGCTCCCCACATCCCTCTCCTCCTCCTTGAAGCTTCCCCTTAGGCAGAAAGCATTCCAACAAGTCCTTTGGTTCCAACCAAAGTGAGTTACCTAAATTAGAGGTAACGATTTCTCTTAAATTATTTTCATTTATTTTTCTTCTTCAACCCCCAAAATCTTTTTATTTCCCTTCTTTTGTAACAAAACCAGTATCCTCAATATACTAGGATGTTGTTATAAGAATTATTCAAACTACACATACACACAACTCCATCTAATGGATGATGAACATAATGTTTCTGTGGATGGCAAACTAACGCCTCACGAAACGATGATTGTTCAAAAACATCTTACCGCCTCTCATGGTGGCCATTATGATGGCACTGTAATTAAATATGATATTAATGATATATATTTTATATATAAGCTTCTGTAATTCCATTTTATTTCATACCATTATTCGTTTCATGTTGTATATACATACGATAATTTCATTTGAGGAAGTGCGGACTACCGCCCCCTTAAAATGATATGACTCGTTCATACCACACATGGAACGTATAAAGGATGGTGTTAATGAACTTAAGTAACATATATAAAATATTATATTATACTGGAATAGTAATATACCTATGTATCATTTGGATTCGATTCTTTTAAAATAAAAAATTAAATGGAAGTAGCGTTCGTGCGTACGTACGGACTACCGTCTCCACGAACGCGATGAGATTCATTCTCCATCGTATCCATTCAAGTATAATTATCATTTAATGATTTAAAAATGATGTTTAAGGACTTTATATCATTCTGGATATGAATAAGATACAACAAACATGACTTATGTAACAAAACATATAAAAGAAAATGAGTAAGTTAACACCCGAAACGGCATTAATACTAAGATATTATTAACAAATCAATGTTAAAAGATCATATATGATATCATATTAAAGTAAATGATTCTTGTATTATTCAATAACAATTATTTCACCATTATACAGGAGTTAAACCTACCATCGACCAAGGAAAAAGTACAAAGTAAGGGATTCTCTTATCTCACTTTCAATTCCGTGAGATTTCCATTATTCGCCACTAAATTATTGAAAGTGGTGTATTATGTATGGCCATTTGATATATATTATCATGATTCTCTTTATATTAATGTTATTCTGTAAATCATTTGGTGGTTATTAACTTTTGGCCATACGACTCAGTCGATTAACGTGGTAAGGGATTTTCTTATCTCACTTTTAATTCCGTGAGAATTCCATTGATCACCACTTAATTATAGCATGTGGTGTATGTGTACTGCCCATGATCGTATTCATTGTGTAATATACTTTAATTTATGGGTATTTACATCATCATGGTATGATACTTCTTTCATGGGTGTATGTTTCGTAAGTTACCTAATCGATAAAGGAATTTGAGATTTCAATTTCCACTCATTTGGCTTTACACATATTTCATTGATTATATTACCCCAAGATTATGTGTGGAATCACTATTCATTTGATTATGTCATAATTTCCACTCCCCTTCCTGTGGATAGAAGTTTGATACACATAATCACTCCATTGGTAATTCTCAAGTCATTGATATGAATTTGATAAGAGTAATTTTAACTCTTTCACCATTTGTTGAGTTAAACATCCAATTCGTTGGTGTTGTTTTTACAGGAATATGTGTGAATATACTTTGATTGTCTTACACTGAATATTCAATCATATTTAGTGTATTTATATTTGTCACACATAATTATGTCATTGATTTATCCTTAACCTAAGGATACAACCTTTATGAGAGATTTCATCTCAATTTACATTCCATTGAGACTTCTTTGATGATATACACCAAATCACTTTTATGTGGTGTATATAATGTACTTTGACATAGAATATCATGATTCCCTTTATTCTCATGATATTACAAAGTTTTGATTACCTCAATTATTTGTATTCAAGTGTCTCTTTTGGTTAGAATCTCTAACTAAAATACCATTTTTAAATGTTTTAAAGACTTATTCATCTAAACCTTTCTCATTAATGTCCATGTTTTAAAGATGGTTTTAAGGATTTATATGGACATTAAAGTTTAGAAATCAAAACTCCTTTTAAAAAGTTTCAAAGTGGTATGGGACACTTTGATTTAAAAATCTATTTTTTAAATGGCTTCTTGACAAATAGTGTGACTTTTAAATGTTTTCAAGAAAAGGGGGATATTTCTCTCAAATAGTTTTGATGATTATTTTCATCTATGTCAACATCCTTCATTATTCATGATTGAGGTTAATGTGATACAATACAATATTCCATATTGTATCAAATGAGTTATATTTGACTGTGGATGTTCTATTTTTATACCATTCATGGTTTGTGGTTAAAGTATTGACATTTCGTATGCTAGTTTTAATACGAATGTTTATTTTATGCTTAAACCTATTCATATGAGGAATGCATTGGACTTAATAAGTGACGGGTGGAGCCCGCTATAGCTCCTCGATGCATCGGTAGGTCTCATGAGACAAACTAGTGTCTTGGAACAAGGCCTTGGCAAAATCTTATTTGTAGTCTTGGCACGAGGCCTTGGCTATGTGGTTATGATAGTCTGGCATTATGCATTCCATCATTATGAAAGTGGTTATTGATATTGCATGTGATCATTCGACTAGTAGAATATCCATGTGAGTAAGTAAATGGCATTATTTCATTTTACCTTCGCCATTTTATGCTGAAGTTTAAATTTAAAAGGCTTTTGTTTTAGTTATAAATTGCCTTAAGTGTTTATGCTTATTTATGAAAGCTTCTGCTATAATGTTATCCTTACTGAGAATCCGAGCTCACCCCTATCAATGTTTTATTTTTCCCAGGATTATGAAGAAGTAATTTATGAATGACCTGCAGGGATAGTATGAGGGGATATGAAGACAAGATGTTTTTTTTTTATGATGTAATGTAAAATAATTTATGGATGTATCTAGTTATTCCAAGGCTACTAAACTAATCGGTCTTTCGAGACTTGATCTTTCTCATGATCATGCCAATGTTATTTAATAATGCACCGACTCTAGGTAATTAGGGTCGGGGCGTTACAGTTGGTATCAGAGGAAGTTTAGTACAAACCTTGGAAGCTAGATTTAGATAAACTCTGATTAGAGCACGTAGACCTAAGATGAACTTTGAGGATTAGTATAAAAGAACTTCCTAGAATTTTGGTATTGTAGAGATTTTGTTAGTTTTCCGAGCAATACATCCCTGTCTGGATACGAGCAGGTAGAGGCGGCTCTGGCACAGATGTACCTAGGGGTAAAACCCGAAAACACCGCTTTGAGCTAGACTCGAACGGGAACTGGTGCACGACAACGGGCCTTGCTGCACTCTTGGTTACGACACTCCCGGGGGATATGCTTAGGATAATTTACATTTTCTTTACAAACCAATTTAAGTAATATATACATAAGATGAGAGTAAATGACCTTGGTTAATCCTAATATGTTTCAAATTGAGAATATGGTGACATTTTAATCTCTAAATGATTTTACGACTACTATTACTCACACAATGCTTTCTGGTTTTAGTCAATGGCTGGATTCCAAGGAAGTCATAGTGACTTTGAGAATGATGTACAAGGTGGGAACGGTGGTGGCAATGAGCAACAAAATGGAATGTTGATAGGCGTAAAAGATATCGTCTTTATGCCAAATCAGTTTTCCAAAAATATGATCAACAACATATATATTAACCAACTCCCAGACTCAACAAGGAAGAGAAAGGTGATAAATGATAAGAGCTCCAGCAATGGAGACCATGGAGAAAAGAACCCTCAATTTTCATCATGCAGGAAATGTGGAAAGAGACACCCAGGAAAGTGTCTCAATGGGACAACGAAATGTTTTACGTGCAGGAAGGAAGGACATAAAGTGAAGAATTGCCGAAGAAAAATGAAGAGTACTATGGAAGAAGATAAAAACGGTCCCAAGAGTCCATTTACAGTCATTTGCCATAAATGTAGGGGACCTGGCCATTACCCGAGTGAATGTCCTATTCTATAGGATATTTTCTTGGTCAAAGAAGAAGCTATGTGGGAATAAATGGTTGGAGAAATGTTTAAAAATTATTAGCACTCCTTGTTGATGGGTTTAATATGGAATAATTTTCTCTTGTATTTGTAACCCCGCAGTTTGCCATGTGAGAATGATATTTGAGGAAGAATTGTCTCTTCTCTTGTGGATATGGGTATAAATAACCATTTGGATTTATATGATCATTGGGGTTTGAGAGAATTATAATTTATTCTAATTTGGGATGAAGATTCAAGGTATGATATAACATTTGTGGTTAAATTTATGATATAGTATTTTGAGGAATTTATCTCATTTTGGCAATATTATAAAATATTGTTTTTGAAAAAGGACAACACGTAGACCGTGTGACAACCCGCCGCGTCGGACAAAGCTATGGGAATCGAACCCACAACCAAAGTGCGATTGGGATTTATCGCCTACCACTGGACTACGTGAAGTCCCTGGTTAGTGTGACTTTTTTTTTAGTTAAATGATTTTATTGATCAATAATAAGTTAATTTGGGAAAATGATTTGGTGATTAAGTGATAAATGTTATTTTGGAAGATGTTCGCTTTGTTGGGAACACTATATGCCCAAGGAAAATAGAATACTATGGGGTTTCATTTGTGGAGTAATGATAGATTTTTATCTACGTTTTTATTGTGGATTTATAGTGATTTGGGTTATTTATGGAAATGATTAACCTATAATAGAGAATATGTGATTAGGTTAATTACTTTTGAGTATGTGACTTTAAGAGTATCTGATGTCATTTGGAGATACAATTTAACATGGGAGACTACATAATCAAATTCTTCTATGTTTTGGGTTTCAATATTAGTTTGGATTATATTAAAGGATTTTAAGGACAATTGGTTATTGAATGGTATCTATTTAACTTTGGGGTATTGTTGGTTTAATTTTAGAAATTAAGATTAGTGCATATTTATCTCAATGAATATCCTTTTGGGGAATCATTAGATCATTCACTGACCATTTTGGTTTTGATTAATCTTCAAAGACAATGTAAATATATGGTTTATCCTTCATAGATCATGTGATTCTATAGAAGTTTATTCTATCTCTTCCAGTGTGACCAAGTCTTCTTGAATACTCATCGTTTAAAAAAAATGAGTTAGTGGTGGAAATTTATTAAAGAATGAAAATCTACTTAAAATGTAAGTATATCTCATAATGTTCTTAGTCAATATCATAAATGAATTCCTCTTCCTTATGTAATGTAACTTAAAAAAATGTTGTCCGTTTACTTTCCTACTAGGAGACTAATGGTCGTTTGTCCCAACACAAGTTTGTGGTTTTCTCATTGTTAACTTTCTCCTGATCATGATTTCTATCCCTCTCCATCAGAACTTGACACTTATTTTATCATCCATATCCATGTTTTCTTACATGGAATCCTAGTATGGGTTTTCTTGGATTACCCTTATACCTCTCTTTCTTTCTTTTAAAGTGATAGTTTTATTGACTCTTTTTCCGATGTGGGACTTTCCATTATATTCCCAAGAAAAATTTTAAAAATTGCGAGGACGCAATTTATTGAAGGAGGGGAGAATGTAACACCCCAAGCTTCCTCGGTATTTTTCCTTTCGAATAATGCAATGACGTGCATTGTACGCAACTTCGAGATTTTAACACACCACAACCAATCAAACTAGCCGTTATGAATAGTAATACCTACTTTTTGAAATTATATATATTTTATATTTCAAAATGGACTTCATTTTTGGATTCGGAATATCGAAATTAGCCCAGGGTTAAATTTTGGTACTTTTCGGATAACTTTTGTATTTTGATGAATAGTGAAAATTACTAAATTTTAATTAAAAACAACTTTTTTAATCAAAATAATTAATAGTGATAAATTGTGAATTTGAGTGGTTTTAAAGTATATTTAGAATATATTTTTACCATTTAATATAATGTTGGTCATTGGACATAATTTTACAATTAAACCGAACATAAACAAGTGTCAATCTTTTGATAGTTATTATCTCTTAAAAACACGCTTTTTGTTTTGACAACGGGAATTAATTTTAAATTAATTTCTGCCACTTCTGTGTTTTGAATTTAGAAAAATGGATTCCATATTTGGAATCAGGATGTTCAAATTGTGTAAATAGGTAACTTTTATTTTTAGACATTTTGAATAATTACTGCGGTAAATATTTTATTTACCATGGTTAAGGGTAAATCCGGTAAATAAGGGTTAAAAAAATAATATTATAATAATACTAAATTACCCTAAAACGTGTCTTAACCCTATTGGTTGATACATGGTCGACCATGGGCATCTTTGGGTCAATTTTGGGACCCCATGGATCCACTTGTAAGTGATAATGACACTTTATATTAATTAAGTTAAAATGAATACAAAAATGACACAAGCATATATCTTTTAGAAAAACAATTGTTACATAGGGTTATATATGTTGGATTTTAGATTATAAATATTAATTAGAAAGCTAAAAATATTTCCTACATAATGATATTTTATTTATACTTTTTAGACATTAAATAATGTAAAATATTAATGACACAATGATGATGCAGTAATTACTACAATAGTGAACAATTAAAATAATTGATTTTATAAATACCCAAATAAATATAATATGACACTTTTAATGAATTAAACTAATTTTCTAGGATAATATGATATATTAGGATTGATTTAATTGACTTTGTTCGAAATAATGAATCTGTTATGAGTTTCACAAAAAATCAACTAATGAATAGTGTCAAAATTGACATAAAAGAATTCTTAAAACAAATATTATATTATTAATTGATATTAAATTCCTAAAAATCTAAGGTTCGGCCAAGAGACTTATATCATGATAGGTTAAGAATTAATGGACCACTTGGGGGTCGCTTGGATGTATATAGTAAGTTTATTAACCATATTATATAAAAATACAAAGAGACATTGTAAAAGTGAAACTAATTAACTTAGAGTTAATACTTAAAGATAAGGTTAATATAAGTACCCAAACCTGTCTAAATTCTATTGGATGAGTTTTTTTTCGACCTATCCCCACCTCATACTTTGAATATTCAACTTTGGAGCCTTTGGAAACCGAATATGAATTTATTATAAATTAATATTTCTAGCTTTTCCAAAGGTGCCCCTCACCCCTCTTATAAAAGGGCACTCCTCCTTCTCTTTTCCTCACACCTCTCAAGCCACTTGGATCGTCCAAACTCTGCCCAACTAAGCTCCCCACATCCCTCTCCTCCTCCTTGAAGCTTCCCCTTAGGCAGAAATCATTCCAAAAAGTCCTTTGGTTCCAACCAAAGTGAGTTACCTAAATTAGAGGTAACGATTTCTCTTAAATTATTTTCATTTATTTTGCTTCTTCAACCCCCAAAATCGTTTTATTTCCCTTCTTTTGTAACAAAACCAGTATCCTCAATATACTAGGATGTTGTTATAAGAAGTATTCAAACTACACATACACACAACTCCATCTAATGGATGATGAACATAATGTTTCTGTGGATGGCAAACTAACGCCTCACGAAACGATGATTGCTCAAAAACATCTTACCGCCTATCATGGTGGCCATTATGATGGCACTGTAATTAAATATGATATTAATGATATATATTTTATATATAAGCTTCTGTAATTCCATTTTATTTCATACCATTATTCGTTTCATGTTGTATATACATACGATAATTTCATTTGAGGAAGTGCGGACTACCGCCCCCTTAAAATGATATGACTCGTTCATACCACACATGGAACGTATAAAGGATGGTGTTAATGAACTTAAGTAACATATATAAAATATTATATTATACTGGAATAGTAATATACCTATGTATCATTTGGATTCGATTCTTTTAAAATAAAAAATTAAATGGAAGTAGCGTTCGTGCGTACGTACGGACTACCGTCTCCACGAACGTGATGAGATTCATTCTCCATCGTATCCATTCAAGTATAATTATCATTTAATGATTTAAAAATGATGTTTAAGGACTTTATATCATTCTGGATATGAATAAGATACAACAAACATGACTTATGTAACAAAACATATAAAAGAAAATGAGTAAGTTAACACCCGAAACGGCATTAATACTAAGATATTATTAACAAATCAATGTTAAAAGATCATATATGATATCATATTAAAGTAAATGATTCTTTTATTATTCAATAACAATTATTTCACCATTATACAGGAGGTAAACCTACCATCGACCAAGGAAAAAGTACAAAGTAAGGGATTCTCTTATCTCACTTTCAATTCCGTGAGATTTCCATTATTCGCCACTAAATTATTGAAAGTGGTGTATTATGTATGGCCATTTGATATATATTATCATGATTCTCTTTATATTCATGTTATTCTGTAAATCATTTGGTGGTTATTAACTTTTGGCCATACGACTCAGTCGATTAACGTGGTAAGGGATTTTCTTATCTCACTTTTAATTCCGTGAGAATTCCATTGATCACCACTTAATTATTGCATGTGGTGTATGTGTACTGCCCATGATCATATTCATTGTGTAATATACTTCAATTTATGGGTATTTACATCATCATGGTATGATACTTCTTTCATGGGTGTATGTTTCGTAAGTTACCTAATCGATAAAGGAATTTGAGATTTCAATTTCCACTCATTTGGCTTTACACATATTTCATTGATTATATTACCCCAAGATTATGTGTGGAATCACTATTCATTTGATTATGTCATAATTTTCACTCCCCTTCCTGTGGATAGAAGTTTGATACACATAATCACTCCATTGGTAATTCTCAAGTCATTGATATGAATTTGATAAGAGTAATTTTAACTCTTTCACCATTTGTTGAGTTAAATATCCAATTCGTTGGTGTTGTTTTTACAGGAATATGTGTGAATATACTTTGATTGTCTTACACTGAATATTCTATCATATTTAGTGTATTTATATTTGTCACACATAATTATGTCATTGATTTATCCTTAACCTAAGGATACAACCTTTATGAGAGATTTCATCTCAATTTACATTCCATTGAGACTTCTTTGATGATATACACCAAATCACTTTTATGTGGTGTATATAATGTACTTTGACATAGAATATCATGATTCCCTTTATTCTCATGATATTACAAAGTTTTGATTACCTCAATTATTTGTATTCAAGTGTCTCTTTTGGTTAGAATCTCTAACTAAAATACCATTTTTAAATGTTTTAAAGACTTATTCATCTAAACCTTTCTCATTAATGTCCATGTTTTAAAGATGGTTTTAAGGATTTATATGGACATTAAAGTTTAGAAATCAAAACTCCTTTTAAAAAGTTTCAAAGTGGTATGGGACACTTTGATTTAAAAATCTATTTTTTAAATGGCTTCTTGACAAATAGTGTGACTTTTAAATGTTTTCAAGAAAAGGGGGATATTTCTCTCAAATAGTTTTGATGATTATTTTCATCTATGTCAACATCCTTCATTATTCATGATTGAGGTTAATGTGATACAATACAATCTTCCATATTGTATCAAATGAGTTATATTTGACTGTGGATGTTCTATTTTTATACCATTCATGGTTTGTGGTTAAAGTATTGACATTTCGTATGCTAGTTTTAATACGAATGTTTATTTTATGCTTAAACCTATTCATATGAGGAATGCATTGGACTTAATAAGTGACGGGTGGAGCCCGCTATAGCTCCTCGATGCATCGGTAGGTCTCATGAGACAAACTAGTGTCTTGGCACAAGGCCTTGGCAAAATCTTATTTGTAGTCTTGGCACGAGGCCTTGGCTATGTGGTTATGATAGTCTGGCATTATGCATTCCATCATTATGAAAGTGGTTATTGATATTGCATGTGATCATTCGACTAGTAGAATATCCATGTGAGTAAGTAAATGGCATTATTTCATTTTACCTTCGCCATTTTATGCTGAAGTTTAAATTTAAAAGGCTTTTGTTTTAGTTATAAATTGCCTTAAGTGTTTATGCTTATTTATGAAAGCTTCTGCTATAATGTTATCCTTACTGAGCATCCGAGCTCACCCCTTTCAATGTTTTATTTTTCCCAGGATTATGAAGAAGTAATTTATGAATGACCTGCAGGGATAGTATGAGGGGATATGAAGACAAGATGTTTTTTTTATGATGTAATGTAAAATAATTTATGGATGTATCTAGTTATTCCAAGGCTACTAAACTAATCGGTCTTTCGAGACTTGATCTTTCTCATGATCATGCCAATGTTATTTAATAATGCACCGACTCTAGGTAATTAGGGTCGGGGCATTACAATTATATCATATATAGAGTAATATTTTTGAAATAATTATATTTTTATTAAATAATTTATAATTTTTAAATTTTTCATGAATTATGGCTATAAAAAATGAACTACCCCACAATCATAGAGAAGATAGGTTGTACGTACACTCGAGTAATTTTTCTAATTTTCAATTGTAATCATGGAAATAATGAAATTGTTTTTTTTTAATATTTATAAAATTATTATTAAATCATTAATATAATATTTTATCTATAAATAAACAAATACATATTATCCATGACATGTGGTGTTGAAAAATGAATCACATCCCTTCGTAGAGGTGGAAATCCACATATACAAACAAACAACATTATAATTTTTCAACAAATGGAAATGTAAGAAATACTATGACAATTTATCTTTCAAAAAAATTAATTATGTAATTAATGTCACATATAGACTATAAATAAACTATTATAACCACCTATGAGAGTCAACGAAGGAAAATAAATTACGTGGGTTAATGATGATATAGTCTTTCATTAAAAGGAATGATGGTGTCATTTCCCATTTGATGGAAGATGATAAGGATATAGGTTATTACATTATCTTAAAAACATCCAATTATATAAATTATATTGGTGTTATTATTTTACAGTGTTTGAATATTATTTTAATGGTGTATATCAAGAAATAAAACTAAAACATTCGTCTAAAATGTATACCTTTTCTTTGTAAAAACACATTTTCATTAAACCTTATGGCTTCTGTGGTTAGTATTCTATTAAAAATAAGACATATATAATATGGGAATGGATTTTAGGAATTATTTTTTGTTGTTATTTTCCAAAAAAATGGTTTATTAATTTTGATGAAAATAAGAGAGTACATACCCTTTTATGAGTGAGGGTAAGGGAACTATTGAAATTACGTAAAGTATTAAATAAATATAAATTAATTTTCATTGAAAAAAATTCCCCAAATTGAAATATTTAGAAGATAATATGAGTATGGTTATAAAGTTTCTAATAAAATAACATTTTTAAAACTTTCTTTTGTGTTTTTAACCTTATAATTTTACCCCCCCCCCAATTGGCCCATTTGACAACTACCATGAAATCAATGATATTTACAATTATGGGGTCAATAAATAATTATAAATGTAAAAGGGACCCAAAGTGGACCATGTATGGTATTATAAACAATATACATTTCACATTAAATAATATAATATTTTTATGAATTTTAACTCATTTGATAAATCAGTATATATTATATAATTTCATTATGGTCATTTTTTTCAAAATATATGAAATATTAAAATATATTTTATATATAAATCATGTAAAATGGGTCCAAAATTGTATCGATTAATTGATAAGGATTAATTGTCATTAATATAATCATCAAATAATATTTTATAGGTTTTTTTCTCATTTTAAACTTTATCATTTGGATTAACCCTTTTGTTTCCTTATTTTGACATTAACTATGGTAATCAATTTTTCAATATTAAAGGTTTGTAAATTTATTTATAAGGTGAAAATTTGTGAAATAAATGGAAAAGGGATAACATATTAGACCATAAGTCATTATAATTTTAATATTTCAATTTTTTATGATTTTTAATGATTTAATAATATATTATTTAGCCTAAACTATCATTATTGTCAATTTTTAGACGATTCATTGAATTTCACAATTAAAATAACATGAAATTAATGGAATTTTTATATAATATATTAAAATACTACTAAAAGTTTCTAGTTATATATAAAATTCATTGAACACAACAACTCACACAAAATAATACATTTATATTTTCTAAAATCATATGTGTGAATTTTATACTACTTATACAAACACTAAGTCGGTATTAACAAACATTTAAGGTAATTCTAAAAAAAAAAAAAATCCACGATAAAAAAATAATTTATCATTTAAATAAAATTTTATAACAAAATTAAATTGTATTTTTACAATTAGAAAAAATTATATAGATTAAATTCAAGAGAGATGAATTTTTGACATTACTTTACATAAAATAATATCTATATAATATAAAAAAATTCAAAAAAATGGAAATAAATATTTATATTGGAAGAGGATGCTTGAAAAAATTCACACTGAATATTAAAGGCATGTATAAGGTTAATTTGTAGTCTATACTATATAATTTTTAACCTTAATTACCAAATTTAACCTTACCGAGGTTAAAAACATTTACCACAGTTACTATCCATAATAACAAAAATAAAAGGGACCAGTTTATAAAATTTGGACAAAATTATTAACAATATTTAATAAATTATTCTGGATTAAATTTCTAGAAATTAATTAAATTAATATTAGTTTAAAATAAAAAATTCAGCAAAGAATAGTTATTTGACAAATGTTCTCTGCAGCCCAAAAATGAACTTGTACCCAAATTAGTTATAATGATGACTCCCACATAATTAATTACAATATTTATAATAAAAGGATTCTTATGTTTCTTTATGATCAAATGGTAATTTAAAATAACATTATTTAAAGAAAATAAATGATGGTTATACAAAAATCTTTATTTTAAACTATTCACTGATAAAATTATCTTCTAAGTAAAATCACAAAACAATTACCCTAAGATAATGTTGATATAATGTTTTAAAAAATTATTTCATTTTATCAAACAAATTTTTTAAATGTACAAGAAATATATGATACAATTTTATGATCAAAATATATATAAATAGTTGTTGAAGAAAAATTATTTTTGAAGGATAAAATAACTTTACTAAAAATTTATTTATTATTTACTATTAATTTTTAATAACATTTTTTTACTAGAATCAAAATATAAATTTTTCTTAGTGTGTTTAATATTATTAATGTCATCAATTTTAACACTTAGGTTGTAAATATAACATTTAATTTATAATATTTTATTCTTTGTTTTAGCTTGGTGTGGTGTGTTGTAAATGTTATCGAATATAGTGTTCTCCTAAAATAAAATGAAATTATAATTAATTGCTAGGTGGTTCACCTTAATTCATGATTTATTCTCATATTTGTGCCATATTTATATATTATGAATCATTCAGATGTTAATCTCACATACTAATGACTTTTGTTTCCACACTCGTAAGGCATAGATTTTATGAAAATTATATTATATAAGGATCTATTGTTTATGATATAATATTTATTTTATATTATTACCTTATATTATATTCATATACATTGATTATGTTCTAATATCTACACTACATTCATGTGATCACTTATGATATTTTATTATTATATCTTATATTTAAAACATAGTTAATCCTAGAAATAAATCAATTTTATGATTTATAATTATTGATTTTATAGATTTATATTAGTCATAGTATTATAAACAATTATATAATCTTTCAATTGTTAAGGGAATAATTATATTTTAGTTATTTTTTACATTTACTAAAAGGTTTTTTAAATGTTAAGTTTCATAATTTTACAAATTTAATTTCATAAATGGACATTGTTTTCTAAATCGTTATTTCAGAACAATCATATGATATTTCTTTATTATTTATCTTGAAATAGTTTAATTTTTGTGGAATAGTGAAAACTATAGTATTTAAAAATACTATCATTTTTATGATTTTATCTTGATTTGTAAATGAATTTAATTTTTTTGAAGTATTGGTATATAAAAAAATATATCCATTATAAAATATAATTAACATAAAACTATAATTTTAATATGATAAATATTTTACGAACATCTTTGGAAATGTATGTGACTTAATTAAATAAAAACTACATTTGAATCTTTTCTATTAATAATGTTTGAACAGTGTTCCTTTTGGTTATAGTTTGGTTTTAAAGTAAGATACATGTATTTTTATTCATCATAATGCAATTAATTACACTTGAATCAATATTATACAAGATATTTAGAAAAATTATTCTTAATTCTTATAGAATAACTTTTCAAAAAGCTATTTTTCATTTCCTTTTGAATACATATATTTTATGAGATTTTTACCGCATCTGGAATTGAATCATAAAAAATAGTTTCCATATTATTAAAAATAATGATCATTTTTTGCTAATGAGTTGAATTTCAATTTCATTCATAATAATTAATTACCATGGTGAATTTTTTATCATCACGGTAAATGATACAATGTTAAAAGATAGGGGTTAATATTTGAGATAAGAATTATAATATCTCTACTATTTCCACAAATATGATTGAATGAGTTTATTTTGATTATACCTTATCTTATATCTGTTATTGGAATAAATATGATCCACTTTCCTTACGAAATAAATTATTAATATTTTAAATGTATTTATTTTTACAAGGGTGTCACTCCACTCAATAATAAAATAGAACCTCATCTCCTCCCTCCCTCACATAATTTTATACATCTAACAGGACCAATATCGACCCAAATCTAAAAAATACTAATACCATATTATTAGAGATCATGGTATCACTAAAATTCTTATCCAATATGCATAAGGGGTTAATACAAAGAAAGATATCCATGATGGAGGTATAATTTTTAACCTAATTGTTTATATTTTATTTCTTTTTATGCCTCCAAAAAATATATTTTGTCCAGAATAGTATAATTAAATAATTATTTTCACCATACTGAAATTTGTTTATGTCTATGGAACAATTATTTCTTCCTCCAGTCCATTCTATGGGAAATTAATAAGTTTCTTGTGAATATGTGTGGAATACCACCTCCAAAAAACAATATTTTTTTAGAAAACCCACAAAAGGATTGTCATAAATATCTATTTAATAAATATATATGATTTATATGAAATTATCTTCATTTTGAAATTATAAAATTTTATCTACCTTCTCGACTCCCATACATTGGAAAATAGATAACATCTCTTGTGTGTATATGAGGATTATCACCTATATATAAATATGTAATTCATTATTCATTTATGAATAATAGGTATCATTATATGTATGGATTTAATTAATAAATATGATATAATTTTTATTCAATAATGGAAAATATTTATCTATTTAATTTTTTTCATCCATTAGAAAATGAAAACATTTCTTGATCATAAGTGCATATTACCCCCTCTATGAATAATGTATCTACCTTTTCATTAATTCCTTGAATTAATAGTGTTAAATGTTAATTTAATATATTAATATTACAATTATATCATGTTTAAGATTCTACAGTTGATGGAATCGTAAAATGTTTTACCATAATCAACACATTAATATTTATTTGGACAAAACTACCACTAAATTTCCAATGTAAACAAAAATAGTAATTAAATAGAACAAGTTAATAAATGAAATAAAAGGAAAAATATTAATGGATTTAACCTAAATGCTTTTAAAAATTAAAATAAATGATATTTTTTATTCATGAATTATTGGTTTTGTAAAGAATGATCGAACATAGGTTATAGTATTGGAATTTAAGACCACTTTTTATTGTATTATTTTCAGAATCATTCACTTCCATATTACTTTTCTTCAAATTGATTTGATATTGTTGTTAATTATATTATAATAATGGATTAATTTCATATTTGAGTTTTCTTATGACTTTTTAAAGAAAATCCTCTAAAAATTTATATAAAAGTCATTTTTAATTTTTTTTATAATGATGTGAGTGAAATGTTTTTTACCATTTACCAGAAGAGTTAATTTTCCCACCATCTTAGCCTATAATTATTATCAATCAACCTATACATGTTTTCATGGGTTTTAAATGATAGTCATATTTTTATTATTCAGGGAATTATTTGTCTTTATGTTTTTTTCAAATGAAATGAATTCCACCTAATTTTTATTTAAAAATGGGATGTACTTTTTCATATTAGTTTAAATTAGTATTTCAAGGGATTTATGATGAAAATTACAATCCTATAAATGTTTATTTTCATGATATGTGGTGGGTAAAATATTTGAAATGATGTGTGATCATGATATATTCATCTCCAGTGGATTTGGAAATGATTTAGTTTTCAATGACAATATTTTAAAGATGACATATTTGGTGACTCATATGGAAAAGCTAATATGAATGTTTTTTTCAGTTTATTGTATATGAAGATCATAATTCCATAATTTCATTTCTATTTTTATTGATTTTTAAAAAAAAAATCACTAAGGAGGTGGTTATTTTCCCTTGTGTTAATGAGTCATTTAGATACTCCTTGTTAATTTTGAAAAACAATACCATTTTTATGGTTTTTCTTATTTGTCCCTGTCCTAATGGGATTCCATTATTTTTTAGATATTTTATTATGTTTTTTATTCTTATCCCTCATTTTTTTATTATTTTTAGGGAATCTAATGATATTTTGGAAAAATAGTTAGTTAAATAATTATTCTACAGTGAAAATTTTTAAATAAATGAAAATATTAATTAATGGATCATGTTTGTATAATTACTAACCTAATTTAATGGGGAAAATGTAAATTTTATGGATGTTCCCACACTTTTAGGTAATAGTTTTCCAAATTTTCTAGAACTATATGCGTAATATATCATTGGAATGTAAAAAATTTGAATTCCTTTCTGTTAAAATCCTAATTTTTTTGTTTAAGTTACATGGTGTTTTAGTTGATATAAGTGTAAGTATTTTGATAACATTAGTTGTTTATATGTTATTAATAGAAAAATCCAAGAGATTCTATTTTATAGAATTATTATCATGATATAGATATTTATGATTTGCATTTTTCTTCATAAAATACAGTTCTAAAAGACACATTTCCTATAGATGAATCATGATAGAAGAGGTAGGAAGGCATCAAGAGTAAAATAACCTTCCATATATTCAGAAAAAAATATTTTGAGTTATAGTTGATAAGTTTCTTTCATTATTAACTAAATTAAAAAATAAAATAATTTTTGGATATAAAACATTAGTGGAAATGATCACTCCTTACAAGAACAGGTCTATAGAATTTAATTTCATGAAATATAACCCTCTAAAATTTGATGAATCTTTAAAACCAATGAAATATAAAACAAAAATAAATTCATTTGAGAATTTTTTATAGAATTTTTTGGATGATTATAGTGTTTATAGGTATATCAATATACTTATAATAATCATAGGAAATTAAAGCACTAGTGGTCTGAAATTGACAATACATTGTAGAAAAATAAAATTTATACCATGGAATTGATACTCATTAAATAATTTTTTTTCAAAAGAATTATTTCACTGTGGTTCATAAAAATAGAGTAAAAATTTAATTTTTATAATTCATTTAAAGTGAATGGGAATAAGTTTACACTTACAAATAATATTTCATAAGAAATACCATGTTTTCACTGAATTTAATTCTGGACCATGAATGTAAAATTGATCGATATTATATAGGTGTGAAACAACTTTTACAAATGTATTATTCTTTGTCAAATTTTACATTTATAAGTGTATTTTTTTATGTTATGATGGCATTTAAATTTATATTTCCTACAAATATATCTGTTATGATAAAAAAAATAATCCTTTATTGTAGTATGTAATAGAGATGTAGTCAATAATGGAATTTTTAGTAAGACATTAAATTTTTCCAAATGTTGAAAAATAAATTTAATTAAATTATTTAAAAAACCTATATTATTTTACCCGAGTTGTAATTTTTTCTATTTGGATTAGTATTACATGATAAAAGTGTTTTAATAATTTCATAAATGATAAAACAGATACTCAATTGGAAATGATATGTTTTAATTTAAAATAGATGGGATATTATGAAAAAGTAAGTCTGAAATTAGATATTGATGGTGGTAATCATAAAGATAAATTGAAGAAAGGTGTGGGAAATTAATTTTCCTATTACTATGAAAAATGTTGACCCGAAAATGATGAATTCTAGGGTAACATTTATTTTTACTCAAATTATTAAAATGCATTATTTTTTCCAGGATCTACACATTATTTATTTCATGGAAATTTTCTTGTTAAATGTAAATTCCATAATAAAAAATAGAGTCTAAACATTTTATAGAACATATGGTCTAGGTATTAGAGAATCATTATTTACTATTAACTTTGCAGTAATCGACTATGGTTTTTTTTCCAACACACCTTCTTCCTTACCCATAGTATTGTTTGACTTTATTTTATATATAGACTATATTTCTCTTTAACATACTAATATATATTAAATAGTTTATAAAGTTATATTAAATGTTTATAATGTGTATCTATTTTTATATAAGAATTATTTTTAACCTTCCATAATATATTATGATGCTTTGAAATTGGTTAAATATGTGAGTGAAATTTTTCATGTAGATGTCTCTTAAAAATTGAACATTTGAAATTACTTATGTGCATAAGAGAAATAGATTTTTGAATATATTTCTAGATTATTAACCTTATTTTATTCATGTTTGGGATGTTTAGATCACCTCTACATTAGATCATGATGTTTTGAAAATTTTCAAACCTCTTTGTAGATTGTCTCTATTGGAGTTAATGTTGTTGAAAATGTAGTTTTAAGAGTTACATCATAAGGGTTTTATAATCCCTATAACATAACATTTGTGTTCTCTAATGTTATTTTTTAAAATGAAGGATGGTACTATAATGATTCGTATTCATTATAGTGAAATCAAAAAATTACAATTAAAAACAAGTTATTCCTCTATGTATATGATTTGTTTTATTAGTTCCATGGTTCTTTATAATATACATTGATTGATGTTTGATATAAATACAATTATATTAATTTTATGTAAGAGGGAATTTTAAAAAATAATTAGGTACATTCTATGTATAAAAAGAATTTAACTTTATTCCTTTTAGGTTAACAAATTAAACTATTGAATTTATGGATCTAATGAAAAAAATCCTTCAATATTAGGATAAATTTTATTTTTTTTTCATTTCTGAAATAATTTTATTTTTCAAAATTCATTTATATCATTAAAATTACCTATGGTTTTTTATTCTAACATTGAATGAAAATATGTTGTATTGAAAATCATGAAATTAAGATTTTTTTTTATAAAATATTTCTTTCCGTGGGAATAAAGATTCTAATGAAGTAAAAAAATTTGATTCAAAAAAATGTAATGTTGCGTTATAGTGGAAATGACTAAATCATGTCACTACGATTCATTATTTTATTATATTATAATATTTCTTCTAATTATTTATTAAGTCCCCCACTCGGTTATCTATCCCACTATCCATGATAGCTTGTTAAGGTGTTAAATCAATTGGGATGAAGGAATGTGATAAATGTTTTTGTGAATTAAAAGGAAGATTGGTTAATTTTTCAATATTATCCTTCCCATAAATAAATGGGGAATTTTTTATTTATAGTGATGCTTCAATGAAGGGATTTGGTTTTGTTTTTATGAAAGGTGATTCGGTAATTTTATATGAATCATGTTAATTAAAACTCCATGATTACAATAATATATTGTATCACCATAAACATAAAGGAGTGGTTTTTTTCATTAAAAATTTGGAAAAATATTTTATAAGTATGAAATGATAAATATATATACGAACTATAAAATTTTGATGTATATATTCACTCAAAATACTTTAAATTGGGCTAGTGAAGATGTGTATATGAGATAAAGGATTATAATCACATTATTTACATTCGTACAAGTAATAATAACATGGTATATATTATTTGACTCAAAATGATAATATATCACTAACTATGATACATTTGTAACATAATTCCTTATTAAATGGTTTAATTAATGTTGGAAATCCAATTTTGTTAACTAAAACTTGTTATCTTTTTTATACCAGTGTAGTAATATCCATTAGATATAATTTAGAATATTGAAAATGGAAATAATGGTTTTCTAGGTGGAGTGGAATTGGTTCTGAATAGTATTTTCTCTAAGTATAATATTTACATAGAAGTTGTTATAATTTCTATAAAAGGGAATCTATTCTAAAGTATTTTTAGTAGAAAAATGAATAATTAAATTAGGCCCGCAACTCTAATTTTTCTATTGATCCAAATTTTTTTAGTATATATATATATTTTTAGAATTATTATTGGTTTCATGGAATAAAAAATAATGTTGTTGATTTTACCTTAATATGATTGAATTTTCAGCAAGCTAAAGCAGAACAATGTCATCAAAATTAGAAGCTTCATCCTTTTCTAGTTCTTGAATGGAAATTGAAGAATATATTCTTTGATTTTATAGTGGGATAAATAATGAAATATTTATGTAATAATAATATTTCTATTTTTATTTATTGATTTATAAAATCTACCCATTTTATATCTATTATAGAAAGTTTGTATTTGAATTATATTTCTATATTCTGTCTCATAGGGATAATAATGTTGTATGGAGTCCCTCTCTCTAATGTTTTTAATTATGATCCTAGAATTACATTATATTCTTGGAATTGATATAATAATATAATGGGTATTGAATAATATTTCATTACATCTTTTTTCCTAAATTATAAGGATAGTTCAAGAGAATAATTTAGCCATTGGAAGATATGATTTGAGCTATCACATTAGATTTTCAAAGAACATAGGATCCTAATCACTCATTAGTGGAACATTCTTATAAAAATATTTTATATTCTAGTATAAATATTTCTATTTTATTTTTTGATATGGAATTATATTTCTAACTCTAAATTTTTCTGATGAAGTCGGGGAAAGATAATTTTTGGCACCAGAATTTTTATATGGGAAGGATGATAAAGTAAAGATGAGACAATAATATATTGCGGTTTTAACGACTCAAGGTTTCACTATATAAGTAATATATAAAGTTTTTCAAAAGTTATATAAATCTAAAATGAAAAAACCCTAATAAATTTTGAATATTAAATAAGTAATTTAAAACATATTCATTAAATTAGATAGTATAAATTGAAATAACCATATCACAAAATGAATAAATTAAGTAAAAATAGAATCTAAAAGTGTAAGTATTCCTCATGAAACCCATTTATCTATGATCAAAAGGGGGTATCTTATCTAGAGGTTTCTAGAGAAAAATCACATTCCCCATGAGAGTAATTATGGTTGGGTAGAAAACATATATGGGAGATGTTCAGGCTCGTTGATGTTGCAACAATATCCATGCTCGCTAAATCACCACCTGAAATAAAAATAATATCATATCTAAAGTATAAGACGTTCATGAATATAAAAATAGGTTATATAAGTATAAATTATTATTATATAGACATTTAATAAAATATTTATATTTATATATATATAATTAAAAAATTCTTTTGACAAAATCATTTTTTGCTCAATTCACCATATTCTTAAAACAAATATCTTCCAAAAAATTAGATTTTTATTAATATAAAATATTTTTATTATTATTGAATAATAATATGATATATTTATTGTATTATAATTTAGTTAACACTGGAATATTAAGTAATTTATAGGAAAAAGTGTAGTTGATATACCGAAAGTCATTTTCCATTAAAACTTTTATATCATTATATGTTATATGTCTAATATATAATAAAATTTAAATATTTTAAGATATTAATTTGAATAAAATAACTGAATCTTTGGTATTTATTGTTGAAATAATAACATAAGATTATTTTTTACTGAAAAATAAAAAAAAATTAATAATATTACATTTATGAAATTATTAGACATGAATTCCATGAATGTTTTTTAAAAACATTTTATTGTAAAAAATATATATTAAAAAGATAAATTAATTATTTTAAAATATTAAATTACATATAAAACCTTTGAAAAAAATTAATAAAAAATTAATAAATGTTTTAAAAATAATTCATTTTCAAATATCTATTTTAAAAATATTTTCTAATGGTCAAATTGGGATTTCAACCAACATTAATGATAATTAAATATTATTTAATAAATAGTTTACCTTTTAATTTATTAAGAATAATATATTTTCAAAATTATTCCATTATCATTAATAAAATTTTTAAAATATACATTGTTTCTAAATACTACTTATTAAATATTATATGTAGTAATGTAAAATTAATTTTCAAACATAATGAAGATTTTATTTAATAAATTAATTTCCATAATTTAAATCAGTATATTAAAATTAATAGATATTTTTAATTATAATATTTTATATTAAAATTATATTTCAATAGTGAATTTGTACTTACATTAGTAAGGGTATATTAAGTTAAAAGTTGATTAACATAGTGAAAATATTAAAACAAGTAAAAAACGTTTTATATTGGATGAAGGATGGATTAAAAAACATATAATTTCCCCTACAACATTATTGGTTAATTTTTAAGTCATTACATATGAATATTCGACTAATATTGTTGTGAAATAATGAGTTTTCTCAAAAGTTCCCTTATCATCAGTTATAAATGGGGACCACCTCGTCCCCATATATCAACACATTATAATGATATGATTCTATATAAAATATTCTGTAGTACCTCCTAAACACCCTCATCATGACTTCAAAATCCTTAGTCTCACCACTACACCATGCAATGGATCTCGGACGGGTAATCCAATGCAGAACATCCATGGGATAAGTAATACTATCATCCCACCTTCTCTAACACTTTTCTTCTTCTACAACACTAAAATATAATCTATCTATGAATGTATGATAAAAATATAATTTTTAAAATTTATAATTTTTATTATAATAATTTAATTTCAATTTGATACATTCTAATGAAATCATTTATTAAAAGGAAAACATTTTCATGTGTTTATGTGAGCTATTTTCTCCATAAAGGACTTGTTAAAGTCTCCACCACCACCATAATCTGTAGGTTAAAAAATTATTTAAATAAATTATATTTAATTTTCACACCATTGATATAATTTTAGAATAATATTGTGTGTTATGAATGTTTTATTAAAAAGAAATTATAGGGGTAAATTTAACCACCTTAAATGGACTTATCAAGGTATCATTATAAATTGAGATCTATTTTTGAATAAACAATGAAATTTTTTAGGTATTTTACTTATAAAATAATAAAGGAAAAAAACATTTAAATTTTTAAAATCATTATGTTACTTTACAAAAAATTGTGACCTCCGTCAATAAAGTAAAAGAGTTTAAAAAATTAATTGAACAACCTTGAGTAGCCAAAATAAGAAAAAAAATTATTAAAAATAATTACCAAAAGATAATAAAATGGCCTTATAAAATTTAATACATATGAATAATTTTATTGGGTATATATAAAACGAACATAATTTTCTGATTTATTAATTTTTTTATAAATTCATGACACCATTTTACATGAGTTAGGGGTTTCATCAAAAAAAATTCTTCATCGTGAAACAATTTATTTTATGTCCCTATTTTCTTTTAAATGTTCTCTATACTACCAATTTGATATATAATATCATGTATTATATTTATTATTGGTATTTTATCATTAAATTAATTGCATATCTATCATCTATGGGTTTTTATCAGAATTATTCTATATATTATAAGTGTTTTGTCTCAATCACCCTTCATTGATGAAAGCTATGATATTATTCACCAATATTCATTTTCACAGTGTAAGTACTTACCCCATGAAATTTAATATGAAAAATAAATTTTAAACACGGAAACTTCATTACCATTCACAATATTCATTATTTTGATTTATCGTTAATTTATTTCTTAAAATATATGGTTCTATCATAACTCAATAAGATTTATTAAGTTAAAATGTTTTGAGTATAATCATTCATTTCATAGGGTGCTCCCTATTTATGTCATCAAATGTAATTTTTTTTAAATATTCTGTATATTTGAGTTATAATCTTTTTGGAAGATGAATTTATGATATAATTTATCATTTCCATTTAAAAGATTATTTCCTCTCCTTGCCTATAATTTTAGCTTCCACCAATTTTTTCCATTTTAATTAGAAAACTCATTAATTTTTATATCTTTTGAAAATCATATTTACCATTACCAAATTTCAAATGAATCTGTTATAATCTAATTTTTTGATATGAGAATTCAGAAAATGATTTTTATTATATAAAAAGATAACTTACATACCACCCTCGTTACATGATGATTATAAGTTATCTTTATTGTTATTATTTTTTTATAAACTTATTCTCATGAGCACCATTTTTTTTGGAATGTATTTCCCTTATAGATACCCAATAAAATATCCTTTTCATTACTATGGTTATACTTTTTATTTATTTCCCTTTAAAATTCACACTTTTAAGTTAACCTAATTTAACTGAATATTCAAATTTCTTATCTCATGTCTGGAATCACTGCCATCAAATGTTTTCAAACCATGAATAGAATTAAAAAACTACAATTATATTATGGAATATCCTATTAGTAAATATTTTGTTTTATTAAATACAATAATCTATTTTCTTCTTAAAATGGTTATTTAATTATATCCTGATGGATCACCATAGTTGTATGTTTTTATTTTTTCTTCTCCAATATTATTCTGATAAATCATGTACATGGAACTCCTAGTTTAAGACCTATATTAATTAGGAAATTATGAATGTTAAAAATTATTTAATCCCTTATTCTATTTGAAATTCTTATGATTTAGCTTTTAACTATTCATTAAATAATAAATATTAAACCCACTTCCATCTCATGGGTTTGATCAAGCTTATGATTTATATATGGTTTATTCTTTTCATATGGTACATATATATTTAATTTTCCTTATTGGAAAAGTGTACCATGATGTATATATCCCTCAAATGCATTGGGTAACTATTTATATCTCATGATATGTTTTTTATAGGATTATAGAGTGAACATAATCCACCATCGACCATTCACCGCTATAATTGTGGGAATGGGGAGTGAACCCAATCCACCATGGGATATTTTTCACTTTTTTATGATGGTATAAGAAATGATACATGGATTATGATTATGATTTCATCTCTTATTTTGTTTCAAAATATTCTACCAATCCATGATATTATGATTCCCTTTCCAAATTCTATTTATCCATTCATATAGTCATTCATGTTATGATATCTTCATATTCCTCTTCAATATCATGTAATTATTTACTTTCATATTTATTCCATTAATAAGATATTGATGTCACCCTATTCATTAAGTATTTTCCAAAGGGTATCCTAAGATATTTTTTAAGTTCTTTCAAAATTATTAAAACTATGTGTATTTTTAAAAAAGATATATTTTTACATTTATGGTGAGGTTTTTAAATAAATAATCTCACAAAGACACTAGACATCTATATGCAAGTTTTTAATTTTTTTTAAAGCATGCTAAATATTATGAAATATTGTCTATTAAAGGTCTTTTTATCTATAGAAGTTATCAAGTGGAGAATTGGGTTTTTTCAATATTATGACGAAAGAGAATTAGTCAAAATTTAGAGAGAAGTAATTTTATAGTATAATGTTTGGAGATTTTTTTTTATTTTTTCAGTATGTTGTTTTCCTTGAAATGGTATCCCTATCAAGATACCAAATGTGGATACATGATTTGGAACAGAAGTACCAAATGTTAGTAACCCCAAAATGGGTGGATTGGGTATTATATCAATCTTAACCTAGTTCATGACAATGTTCCATAACTATAAACCTGATTTAACACTCCTATCTATATGACATTAGTTAATAAAATTATATTTACGGACCTTTATGAAGTATTTATTTAATAGATATGTTGATGGACTAGGTTGAGAAGTATAATTTAACCTAACATAATGTAACCTTGGTTAAACTAATATTTATATAGGTTGAACATAAGTAATTATGATATAACATCATATTTTGAAAGGGGTAAAATATCTTAAGTTTTAATCCCATTAATTTTATTTATTGTGATAGATACTATATGTTGTTAAATGTTCATCAGCTATTTTAACCCTTTTGGTTTTGGGGATGGATTTAACAAAAAGAAATCTTGTTAACCTTAGGTTCTAGGGTCAATGCAATGGTTTCTCAAATACATGAACATTATAATAGGATCTATTGATTATTCTAGAATAACTATTGTGTAACATGACTGAAAATGTATGCAATAGTTGAAATCCAGAGTGCACCAAAGAAAATAATGATGGAGACTCGTGAAAATTAATATATAATGATATAAACATAAGGGATATTTTAAAACCTATACATAAAAACAAGGGAGTAAGAACCAAGGAAATTTCCTCAATGAGTTTGAAAATTTATGTTCATGTGGAAGAGAGGGTCATTTAGTATCAAACTGTAGAATTAAAATAAAGAGTTTGGTTAGTATGATGGGATTAGAAAGTTTTCATCCAAAATCACTACTAATTGTCCCATGCCTTAAGAGTTTCAAACATGGTCATTATAAGTTCAATGTCATAAATATGTTGATGGTAAGAATGATAGGCATAAACAACAACCATAACCAAAGGGAAAAAAAATTTGATCCTTTTCAAGGACTGCATATGTGTTAGATTGTGATAAAAAATCCACATATTTGGAATATTGGATCTATATTATAAACACACTAAGTTCCTTAGATTGTTTTTTATGTGTACCACATAGATTTTTTATAAAATAAAGATTTTATTTTTGTGGGGGTTCTATTTTTTAATTTATATTTATGTGAATAGAAATAATAGTATGTTTTATTTAGATGTATTTAAGATTATTATAGTCATGGATTAACTATTTAAAAATATATTCCTGATTGATTGATCATAGTAAGATTACCCACAATATCCTCATTATTTAAAAATAAAAATGGGGGTAGATAAAATAATAATAAGGTGGTTCATAATGATTTTAACTTTATATAATTGTGGGAAAAAACAATAACAACAACAATAATAACATATCTCATTGGATATCACTTTTCAAAACACCTCTAACACATAGAGGCCCTGTAATATTTTTAAAGGTTGAAAGAAAAATACTATATTTGGATATAGAATACAACCTGAGACCACAATATATAGTGAAATAAGAATTAGTGGTTAGTAGAAAAATATAGAGGCCACCATGTGACCTTATGGCTCAAATATATTCAAGAATCGGGTTTGATGTCCTAAAGCACATCAGCCTATGCAGTGTGTGTAGAGAAAAAATCATGTCTTGGAAGGATAGGTTTGGGAACATGATGATCCACTCGAATAAGATATCATGGTGAATCTACCCCTAATCATCCTTTATCCCTGAGGGATTCACATATTGTTCAATGAAAATAATGGTGTGACATTTGGGTTAGTATATTGGTGGTTATTAATTGAGTCTAGAGACATAATCGAGGGATAAGAAAGAGAGGGAATAGGATGACGTCGAGTGGGAACATACTCTAAAAGGGTTGGGGTTTATAAATGGATCATAATTAACCTTTCATGAATGATAACTTTTTCTAAAAACATCTATATTCCACTAGCACTTCCAAGTTGAAAAATCTTGAATAACATTTAATAGGTTTTTCTGGTTTACCAATTATAAAAATAGAGAATCACATTTCATACCTCATACCAATTTTTGATAATATATTACTATGAGTCTATCTATAAACTCCATAAAAAATAAAATATGGTTTAACAAAAATCTAAGAGAGGTATTGAACTCAAATTGTTAACAAGAAACATAATTATAGTATTATTATTATTATAAGAGAGTATATGTGATTGATAATTCTTAAAAAAATTAACTTCAGAGTTTACATATTGATACCCTAAGATTACATGGTTAGTAAGTGATAATTAAAATTTTTAGGATGCAATTTATTTTAGGGGAAATTAATTACACAATAATTTATATTATACATATTAAATATTTTTCACATTTTAATAAAATATAAAATATAAAAAATAAAAAATTAGAATATTTAATGTGACCATTAATACATATTTATTAAATTACTTGGTATAAATTTTTGTAACAGTATCGAGAAATCAATAATGAAACTAATAATAAATGGAAACAACAAGAATAAGTATTCCTTATGAATCCCAATCTTATTAGCTAGTAAGGGTTGCATCTTATCTTGTATTTTCCCTAGAACAATCCTATGATGAACTTGAGGAATTATGGATTAAGAGGAACGATATAAGGGATATGTTCAAGCTCATAGAAATTTCCACAAGATTCCTACAAGCTAAACTATAACCTGAAACTAGCATCATAGATCATGTGATACACAAATATTATATAGAAATAATAAGGAGTTATGTAGGTAGAAATTATTATTATATCAACATTTAATAGTATGATTATATTTATAGATATATCTTTCATTTTTGATTTTTATCAAAAAGTCATTTTCACTCGACACACGTAATGATTAAATGTGTTTTCTATACATATTTGTGTTTTGTTTCAATGAACAATTTTGATTATGAATGAATTAAAATGATATATTAGTTTCTATAATAGTTAGTTAATAGTATTTTAATAAGTAATTTACTATAAAATTAGTATTTGATATACTGAAAGTCTTTTTCCTATGAAAACATTATTCCATATGTTTTATATCATTAAGTAAAATAAAAGTATTTAAAGTTTAAGATATGTATGTGAAAAAATAAATTTATTTTCGGATTTACCATTACATTATTAATTGATATTTATTTTATGTGATTTTTCTAAATTAATGGTTTTTAGGAGATTAGTGAAAAATATTGATTTCACTAATATTATCACTTTTTTAAAATTATTATACAAAAATTCATTGAATTTTTTGGAAAACTATTTTACTAAATAAAATATGTTTTTATGAAATAAAACAATGTTTTTTGAAATACAATTATCATATATAATACCCACATCAAACGTTTTATATAAATTAGATAATGGATTAACTAAAACTATTTTTCTTATATTACTTTCAATATCAATTTCAAAAGGATAAATTATATTTTAATCTATAATTAATTTTAATTGGAAATTAATATAATAATAATATATATTTTTATGTCGATAGAATCAATAACCTTGATAATATTATCCTAAACATAAATATTACTACTAAAATAAAGTTTTCCAATATATGTATTTTTTTCGATATAAGAACTAATATAAAATTAAATTTCTAAAACTCAAGGTTATTTTATATTATAAAATATTTTAAATATTTAAAACCACAAATTTAAAATTCTTATATAAATTTAATTTTAATTTTTTTTATTAAAATTAGTTTTCAATAGTTAAAGTTAAGTTACCACTGTGTGAGTAAATTAACATAAAATTTGGTTAACAAAGTAAAAAAGGATAAAAGATGTGAAAAAATATTTGATATTAGATATTTTCAGGATTATCTAGATTATATAATTTCCAAAATTATTATTCTCTATTTTTTTATCACTTTTATGTGAATAATGGAGTGATATTATTGAAAAATAATGAGTTTATACATAATTGCACTTTTCTTCACATATAAAAGGAGACCACTTCCTCCTGATTTATCCACCCACTCTTAGATTCTAATCAACAAAAAATCATCCCTGGAACATCCTAGACACCATAAACAGTCCTTTTAGTCCATGGTCTCACAAAAAATACCAATCTACTGATCAATATGGTGTTATCAAATATAGAAATTCGAAAGGATAGTTAATACTCTCGACCCAACTTATCTAGAAAAACTATTCTTCTATTGGAGAAAAATACCCTATATGCAAGAAGGATTAATAACATCGTATTTCCTAAAATTATTATTTGTTATTATAATATTGAAATATTACTTTTATTCTTTCCTCAAAAATCAATATGAAAATAGAGAATATTTTCTTGTTTGTGCGTGGACTACCGCCTCCATGACCGACATGGTTAATTTTCCATCACCACCCTAAATTATTTATTTATAATGGTTATTTAATTAAATAAATTTATATTTTATAAAATAATAATATACTAGAATAAAAATATTTTTCATTGTATATTTCATATTAACAAGAAATGGCCACAGAAACATTAATTGTATATAATAGATTTTTTAAGGTACCTTTCTTAACTTGGATAAGTTATTGGATATCACTTGAAACTACATAAGTATTGTTCTATTTCAATAACAAAGAACAAATTTATACACAATTATAGAAATCATGAGGTTATTTTACAAAACCATTGACTGCAATCAACAAACCAATTGTGTTGTGAATAAATTAATCGAAGAACACTTCTTACCGGTGTAATTGAAAAATATACTAAAAATAAATACCAAATGATAATATAAGGATAAGAAAATAAAATTATAGATAAATATTTTTCATCGGTCTATATCTAATTTATGTAATTAAAATATTTAGAAAGGTGTGTGTAGTAACATAGTACTTTCAGACATGAGGTAGGGTCTAATCTATAAATATAATCCTTTCAGACACAATTTCGTTTATGCACCTCATATCATTTAAATTTATACTACATGTTGGATATATAATATAATTTATATTCAATATTTTTGGTATTTTAACATCAATTTCATGTTCTCTCTCTTTAAAGGGTTTTTCATTATAATTTTTCTAATTTATAAGAGTTTTTATATCAATTAACCTTTAGTGAGGAATACATTGATATGAGGGACAAATATTTATTTTTAAGGTGTAACTAATTACCCTATTTATTGTAATATAATAATTAATTTTTGAACATGGGAACATAACATCGATTCATGTTCTTCCTTTTTTTAGACTATGGTTTCCTTATTCCCCCATATATAAGGGTCTTTCATAACTCAATCTGATTTCTAGATTTAAAAATACTCTCCATGAGTTTTTTCATTCATTTCATATAGTATAACCTATTTTTTATAATGAAAGATCTATTTTAATTCAAATTTTATTTTATTGTTATTTAATACTTTCTGAAAATTAAATTATGTTAATAGAAACTACCATCCATTTAAATAGTGGCTTCCCCTCCTTTTCCATAATTTTATTCCCTCCAATGTTATGCATTTTAATTATAATCCTCTTTATGTGTTATATCATTTGATCAACATATTTACCATATTATATTTTTAATTTAATTTTTATTATATTATTTTATTATTTTGTATTTCAACAAAGGTATTTTGAAATAAAAAAAATAGATCTTCTACACCATCCTTGTTAGTTATTGGTTAAATGTTCTCATTATTATTATACATTTTTATGAAATGTTATTATTTGTATCATATTAAATTTAAAAAAAATACCTTATATATTTTCCTAGTTAAATATCCATTCCCTTAGTGTTATTATATATGTGTACTTATTCCCTTTGCAATTATAAATTATAAGTAAAACCAATTTAAGGAAACATTTCAATTTATTATCACATACCAATCATCATCCCAATAAAAAAATTTAATCACTAATTATAATTTTTAAATAATTATTATTTTATGGAGATCCATATCGGTTCAATTTTACTATAAATACCCTGAAACTAGTATCCCAATGTGGGTGGTACTTTAATATAATGGTGTTGTATATTAGAGATCACATCCCAATGGAACAAATAGTTTATTAGTCTTGGTAAACTAGGAATATACTTGAATCTCGAAAAATAGTTGAAAACAAATAGTACAGCATAGTTAGAGGGAAAAAAATTCATCCTCAAACTCTTTAATATATTTCATCATCATAACCTAGGGAAGGGAAAAAATAAGGGTGATATCAAACACTTAGTATAGGTTACACACATAGGAATTTATCATGAATATATAATGCATGATCAATAAGTCATAATAAAAATGTCATGATAATTAATTAGAACTTATTTCATTTAATAAATGACATTAATATCAGGAATATGTGTGGAATAATCAATATGGAATGATAAATAACTAAATCACATGCCATTTAATCAAAAATTAATGAAAAAAATCCATCCATGGATGATATAAATGAAATAACCTGAAGGATAATAGTAACAAAATTCATAATGAAGGAAATGCTTAATATTAGAAATCATGACATATTGAATTCTAAAATATATAACATGAAGACATTTCAAAATATATTTAAAAACTATGGATAAAAACTCATTTAACATTATATTATATATTTTTCACTTCAGACTATAGATGCATCATGGGTACATATAAATCTAGGCCCCTCTCATCATTGTATTTCCAAAACAATCCACGTAAATCAAATGATCAGTTTAATTCATGAAAAATATTCCTTATCTGTTAATATATGTATTATATAAAGAATACAAATGTATCAATGTTTCCCTAGTCAATAAAATACATTTTATAATAAGTCATTGTTTGTAGAAATAATAAATAGTTTTATAAATAATCATATCTAAGATAAAGTTTATAGGTATTTAAGGGAAATGTAATTTAAAATGGTTACATGAATGTAAAGGTTTCAAAGGAAAGTAAATGATTACAATATTTGTCAATAATGATATTTTCAGAAATTTCACTACTCAAACTGATCATAAACCATGCAATGGAATAATAAGGATGGTATCATTACAAAATATCCCTAATAAAGTATAATTAAAATAAATCATTGTTGTTTTTGATAAAAATAAATACTATAAAAATATCATTAAAAACATTCTTAAGGAAAATACCCTTTTTAAATTCAAAATCTAATTTTAAATCTAAAAAATTCAAAATATTATGAACAAATTTTTCATTTGAAAAAATCATATAATCTTGTAAAGTATTATTTAAATAAATTACTATTCAATATGGTGGCAAAGTTCTTTTTATTTTTAGTATGTTAAAAAATATTCCTTTAATATTTTTGTAAAAATGTCAAAAAGAACATTGTTTGGAAAAAATAGTATGAATCCAGTTAAAAGTTTAAAAAGAAAATCATAGTTAAAAAATTATTTAATAAATCATTTGATAATATTATAAATAGTTTTTTAAAAAATTATATAAAACATGGATTTGGAAGAAAAAATATTTTCAACCGAAGAGATAAGTAAATTCAGATTTTCTAAAAATCATTTTCTCAATCATTTTTAGTACCAGAGAGAGGTAAATTTTATTATTAATTGAAAACATCATGAATACCAATATTACAAGAATAATAAAGGTTTAAATTGTAAAATTATTAGATAATTTCAATCAATTGATATGTAAGTATAAAAAATCCCAATCAATATGAGATTGATGGATAAAACCTTACTACATTGGTAACTTTAGAATCATAACCCCGATAAAAGAGATAATATAAAATAATAAATAAAATTACATTAATATTAATTTATTAATGATATAACATATCATGGAGATTTACAAAAACCTCAAAAAAATAAATAGATTCATAATACAAAATATATCTCAATAGGGTGTAAAATGAGACCAATTCTCTTACAACGATCATACCATTGAAGTGGGGAATAAGAAGTGAATTTATTTGGAGAATAAAATTTAAATCAAAATAAAAATAAAGTATAAATAAAAAATAAAGTAATAGAAATTTCATTTACACATAATCCTAGATTATAAAATGTAATGAAGGAGTAATATAAATGATAATAGAAAATGAGATATGAAACTCTTTACCGCTTGCTAACATTTAAGTGAGATTCCCTTGCATGAAATATTTCAAATTGAAACTTAAAATACCTTCATATATAAATTATTCAGTATATTAAATATAAAATTGGAAGTATATACACAATATAATGGAAATTTGGTTCATAACATTACAATATGCCTCAATGAAAGGAAATTGTGACTAAACCACTTACATCACACTTCCCTTTTGTTTAATGTACCTTAACCTCATGTATAATAGTTTTAATCATGTTATTAATTTGTAAAAAACCCATATTAATATTCCTAATATCATATATGATCTTTTATAACATCTTATCACTCATTCAAAAATAATGTTTCATTTTTACCATTTTTTCTAGGTTAAATTTCCTTATTTCCGTATGTATGTTTGTGGAAATATTTCTATCTTTTGTGAATTGGATATAAAAACTTATGATAAATAATAAAATTAATGTTTTCAATATAATATTTACTAATTATAAAAAGTTTTAAATTGAGTCCTAAATTTTTTAGAGAGAAAATGAATTGCAACGCTTCATAGAGATGGTATGTCGTACGTACGCAAGGGCGGTGATATCATTACCTTATTGGGAGAAATAAAAAATTAGTTCATGATAAATTAATTTAAATAATTAATAACATTTTATATGTATCATATTTATTAGTAATTTCAATCATTATGACTATCCCTATGAGTGGGTGATGGAAACCATGTTACATCGGTTCGTGAGGTGGTAGTCTGATCTACACACGAGTGATGGCTTTGTTTCCCACTAGTGTAAGAGGAGGTGGATAAATTTTCCCACTAGTGTATGAGGAGGTGGATAAATTACAGTATTCTAGTGTAAAATTTATGATATATTTGAAGGTGTAAAATGAATAAATAAGACAATGGAACTTAGTAAAGATAATTTCATTCCCTTAGTGTAACCTCAGATGGATCTAATAATTAAAAACCCAAGGTTTGGTATTTTGAGAATAAAAGAAACTTTATAACATGTATGTGGATATTATAAGAAATTTCATTAGGGTTTTTAGCCTAATTGATTTATAGGTGTGAATAAGTGAGGCAAGGGAGTTTCCATTTAAAATTGTGGAGGAGTGGCATTATTATAAATACCAAAAACTATTCAATAATGGGAAGATGATCTCACACAAAGTGTCTAAAAAATAGATAAAAATTAAACATATAGTGTTTAAGTTCAAGCCACACCTTCAAAATATTAATCAAAACATTTTTCTAGCAATCTATTTCTTATCTTTTATGTTTACAGACATTTACCATTTTATTTCTCACTGTGGTTATTAGTTTTTGAAGCTTGGATATTTATAATTTAAGATTAATATAAATTATACATATTTACATAATTTTTCCAAAAATATTATTAATATGAAACACATATTTTTGGATGAAAATTCAATGTGTGTGTAAAATATATTTCAACATAAGTGTATGAAAAACCTCATTTTAACTGTAATCGTAGTAAACAAAATTAATTTTATTTATACATAATTATGGAAAAAAATAAGTAGTGCACTTTATATAATATTAATTATTCGTATTAAAACTATTGACTCAATAGTATGAAACTAAATTCACATAAGTGGAAGAATTTAATATAAAAGTAAACCATACATTGTATTAAAAAATGGTGTTTTAAAGAGAGGCAGTTTTCAAGCATAGGATGATATTAGGTTAATTGTATGATTTTTGATCATCATTGTATGGATTTAAATTTTTATTATTAGACATATAATATATAAGTTTTATTTAAATAATTAATTATTACTGGTTATTTTAATTAATTCAATTTGAGGATTAATATTCAATTAAAAATAGTGTTCTGGAAAATGCATTTTCAGACCTACAGATAAAATTTTACCCAAATCAGGTATAAATTTGATTCACATGTAATAAATAATTATAATTAAAACTAGATAATAATTTTTTATTTTTAAATGAAATTCAAAGAAAATGGGGATTGAAATTTACATATTTTATTGAAAATAAATAATTGTATTTGAAAAATCAGTATTATCGCTATTTATTGAATATTTATCTTTTTTAGAAAAATAAAATAACAATTTACCCTAAGATAATTATGATATTATGATGTAAACAATTATCAAAATTTGATCAAATTATTTTTATAAAAGTGTATATATATTAATTATATTGTTTTCCCGCAAAAATAGTAAAAATCAGTTTTGATAGAAATATATTTTTGAAGAATAAATTTGCTTTACTAAAAAAAATTTCCTTATTATCCAATATGTTTCCTTTATATTAAATATTTATAAATAATTTTTTAAACAACATTCTTATTTATTCCATTAATTCAACGGCTATATTGAAATAATCATATTAAAATTATATATTTTAGGGGGTTTTGTAAGAAATGTGGTCCTTATCATCTACACTATTGAACACAATGTTTTTATTCTAAAATCTAACTGTGTCATATTATCCCCATCTTCAATAAATTTATTCCTTTTATTTTGAACTTTATCTTTTAAATCAAGGTTTTTATATTTGAAAATATATTTTTTGAAACCCCATATCATGAAAGGTTTTATAAAACATCATCTTAAAAGAGGTAAAGGGAAATAAAATTGTCATCTAAAATAACACATAACTATGATTCCATATAAGATAAAATTAGTTAGAAGTGAAAATATGGACATGTAATAAATCATTAAATAATTGAGGAGATTGACAGAGATCCTTGATAAAAAAAATTAACCTATCAACATCAAGTTAAAAACCAAAAAACCGAGGAATTTATGATGAGTTAAATGACTATTGATTAATCTGATATAAAGCTAATAGGATAAATATTTTTTTTAATATCATTTTCCTAAATTTAGAGAATTATTTTACTATATATGAAAATAAAAAACAATATACTTTCACAATATATTTCAATTTCATAGTGACAATATCATCATTTGGATGTGTTTCAATCAGTTTCCACTTACCTCTTATTCCAATGAATTAATATCTAATAATATTTTTTATGTTTGAAGCACTAAAATTAACTTTTAATGGATCATTATATACATAAAATAATGGAAATTACTTCTATATGTCTCAAAATATTTATCTAATCCAAAATGGATTGCATGAGTTATCCAAACTAATATATTAATCGCTAAAATTCAATAGTAAGACCAAAAGTTAAAATTAATACTTTCCCAACAAATTGTTTTAGTAAAAACAATTTCATAATAAATAGTACATTGCATAGCGTAGTGGTAGTCACCACACCCTTGTCACTCTTTAGTAATAGGATCAATCATCGTAGCCTTGACAAATGTGGTGGGTTTCATCAGGCATATGGGTTAAACTTTTTATAAAACCATATTAACAAAATTCCTATAATTTTCCCAAAAAAATATCAACTTACTTAAAAAAATTACTCATCAAATAAATTTTCAACCACAATTGTCTTTGATATAACTTTTTTACCATGTAATCAAATATTCATTGTTTACTATTATTACCTTGAAGTCAATTTTCTTATTGACATTAATGGTTTTCAATAAATTTAATCTTACCTCAAAAAATATTAATGAATCATTACTCAAATTAACAAATTTTAAACATGAATATTGATTTACCTTAAATTTCTCCCAAGATACTCTTAATCGTTATAAACTTAAAATCACATAAAGCCTCAAAAATTGGGTTTTAGGAAATTATTATTATGATAAAACATAAACACATAAAACCATTATGGTATCCATAATTATTTAGTTAACCTTAATGGAATAAATATATGATTCCATAGTCCTAATTTGTTTTATGAGTACCATAACCAAAATACAATTGATAAAAATAATTCTACAAAATAATTCTTAAATAAAATTATATAATTACTTCAACCCTATTAAATCCATAAATGGTATATAAGAATTAATTCCATGGTTTAGGAGTTTTACTTTGCAAGAGGTAATTGACTTGGATAATTCCCCAGTTCTCGACATTATATACTATGAACTATAAATGGATTTCTATGAAGAAATTTATTTCTCTCCACTAAACTCCTCATTTTCTGTGGAAATTGTTTTCTTTATTCACTTATTTTCCACACATATAACATTTTCCTATTTCAATGAGGCATTATCTTTGGTGTATCATTCAAAAATTTCTTTCATGAAGTATAGCAATTCTTCATTTCTATATTCTATCCACTACTAGAGATCTTATAGGACTCCATCCTTCTCTTTTATGGTGAGTTTGAGAGTTAGTTAATGTATAGGTTGTTGTTAATATTTTTGGATTACCAATTATAAATAATCGTGATATATTTCCCTATAGTACTAACCCAATTTTATTTCTCATAATCATAAAATTTTAATTAATATTCAATGTTAGTATGATTTATTTTGGTTCCATCCATTGAAAGAAAAGCAAAGAGAATAGTGTGATTAACAATAATCATAGTGTAAACCCAATTAATCATTTATATAATGTCTAAATCATAACACATTATTTTCAATATAAGAATCCATTGGTTTAACTAGGTCTTAATCATCATAAAATTTTCAAATATTTCATGATCATTCATATACAAAATGTGAATTATCAAATGTATATCCCTTTTGAGTGTCAAACCTAGGGCATAGTAAGGAATGTTTTCATGCATGAATTAATAATTTATTAAAATCAGAATATTCCTTTTTTAACTTTATTAACACTAGGTACATTTGTTCTATAACCACGTCCAATTGTATTATCCATAATGGGATGTATTACTAGAAAAAACTACATAATCACTTCCTTACTTAAATATTAGGATGTTATTCTATAATTATCCTCAATGTCTATAGTAGGGATAAAATATCTAATATATGTTTTCTTAAATCTAGTTCTCATGTTTTCTACTAAACGTCCTCTAATAATAACTATTAAAACCCCAATCCATGTATCCCAGTGTGATTTGTGCTTTATTACATTAGTGTTAGTTACTATTAATCACATCCCAAAGGGCAGAATTGTTTAGTAGAATTGGTAAACTAGATGCATACTTGAATCTCACATCACATTTGAATTCTTGAAATACAACATGGTAATATTAAAAACCTGGAATTCTTTAACACTTTCAATTAATTAGTATTCATAAACCGAGGATGGAAAAAAATAATGTTGAGCTCAAATTATCCTTAATGTTTATATATAGACGAATATATCATAAATAAATAAATCATTATTATTAAGGAATAATCTATATTGTAATTTTTTTAACTAAACCACATTAAATTTAATCAATAACTTGACTATCATGATTATATAATATATATTAAATATGGAAAGTTAAATAAATGAAATACTTTCCACTGAATCAATAACTTGAGTAAAAAATAAATCCATGACATTATCAATGTAATAATATATTTCTTAAAAATAAATAAATTCTTAATGAAATAAATTTTTACTATTGGATGCCATGCTCTCAGATATCATGATATATATATATATATATTTAAGACCTTTCCCATGATGGTTTAAAAGTGTGGTTAAAATATCATTTAGTGAAATATTACTTATTTTCCTCATAACACTATCGACGTATCATGGGGAAATATAATTCTTAGCCCAACCTCTCATTACATGTCCAACAAATTCATCCAATATCAAATGGCCAATTTAATTCATAACCAATATTCCTTATCAAAAAATATTAGTATTGAGTAAATAATATATCTTTATCTATATTTCATAGTCAATCAAAAAACATCAATGTAAGACACTATAGGTAGATATTATAAACTATTTGTGCAATAATCATACCCAATATAAATAATATGTATTATTTAGAAAATTTTAATATCCAATGATGAAAATGAATTGAATGTTTCAAGGGAAAATTAATATTAGAAAATTTACTATGAATGTGAAAGTAAATAAATTATCTGGTCAGACTAATAAAAAAATCCTAATAAATAATAAGTACTCTATCATTATAACATATCCCTAGTGTTGTAAAAGTAAAATAAATGGTTTTTGTCATTGATGTATAAAAATATCATAAAAAGATATCTATAAAATTCATGAAGAAGATACCCTTTTCAATTTTAATATCACCTATAAAAAAATAAGAGTATTGAAATATTACGAAATCATTTTCATTAAAAATCTTATAAAATATTAAAGGACACTTAAATTCAGTGAGTGGACAGAATTGTAGTAAATTTCTCTTCATTCCATGTATTTTAAAACAAATATTCCATTCATATTGTTGTAATAATAGTTTAAAGTACCTTGTTTTGAAAAAATGAAAAATTATTTTTAAAACATCTTATAAAAATAAATTATTGGGAAAAAATTATTTAATAAATCTTTATATTATATTAAAAATAATTTTTTAAAACATTTTTAGAAAACATTGATTCGAAAGAATTAAGCATTATTGACTGAAGACTAAAAAAAAGTCAGATTTTCAAGGAAATGTTTTTTCAATAATTTTAAGTACCAAAGAGTGGAAATGGTACTATTAATTGAAAACATCATTAATAACCATAGGATTATAAAATTAAATGGTTTTATCATAGTTTTTTAAAATAATTTCCTTCAATTTAAATTCAAGCATAAACCATCTCGATTAAAATGAGATTGATTCACAACCCGTTACAACTTTGTTATCTTTTGAATTTAAACCTCCATGAAATATATAAATAGAAATAAGACATTGAATACATTTAATATTAATGGATTAATGATATAACATATCAAGCATCAGTAGATATAACTCATAAAAATAAATAGGTGCATACTAAAAAATATTTTATAATAGAGTATAAATTGAGACAAAATCTCACAAAAAGATCATACCATTGAAGTGGGAATTAATAAATGAATTTACTGTGATTTTTTAATATAAATCCACATAAAACAGTAATAAGAAAGTTAATCAAAACTCATTATATATATAATCTCAGAATACAAAATACAATTTTGAAGTTATATAACCTAATAAAAAAAAAATTATTTATGAAATTCTTTACCATTTGGTAACATTGGAGTGAAATCCCCATGGATGAAATATTTTTTAAATTTAAACATAAAATACCCTGATTTATGATTTAATTCTGATATTACATGTTAAATTGTAATTATATACTCCATATAAAATAAAATCGTTGCATAACATTACAATATGCCTAAATGAAATGAATTTGAGACAAAATCCCTTAACCCACACTTCCCATTGTTTTAACATTCATTAACCTCATGTATAATGGTTTTTATAATTTTATTAACTAATACATAACCATATTAATATTTACAATATCATATATGACCCTATTATAAAATCTTACCACCTATTAGCTAATAATTTTTGTACCCTTGTTTCGGGTGTTAATTGCCTTGTTTCTTTATGAATGTTTGTCATGAAAGTTATGGTTCTTATGCATAGGATATAGATATATCACCCATATAATATTAATAATGTTATATATATAATATTTTAAAATTAAACCCATTTTTATAACAATTCTTGAATTTTTTACATGGAAAATTAATCGCATATCTTTACAGAAAAGGTACATCGTACATATGCATGATAAATGATATCATTCCATTATAGGGTGAAATGGAAAGTAATTGGATAATATATTAACTTATATAATTAATATAATTTAATATATATATATATATTCAATATTTAAATCTTTATGACTATCAATGTAAGTTGGTGATGAAAACAAATTATATCGGTTTGCGAGGCGGTAGTCCACCGTACACATGGGAAATAGCTTTGTTTCCAAATTGATAGAGTAGGGTATGGATTAATATTATTAAATAAACATTTTAAAATCAAATTATATTTTATATAATGTTGATATTATATTGTAATTTTAAATATAAAACTGAAGGATGGAAGAATAATAAATAAATAAGGATGGATCTCAATGAAGAAAACTACCTTCGTTTAAAATAACATCATTTGGTTATCTTATAAAGAACCCAAGGGATGGTATTTTGTAAATAAAATAAGATACAAAATGTGAATAAAGATGAATGCGGTATAATTTTCAAGTTTTTTCTTGATTAAAATTTCATGATAGGTGTGAAGAAGTGAAGGGAGGGAGTGTCCTTTTATAATTAAAGAGTGGAATTTTTTTAAATACCCAAATCCATTCAATAATGAGAATTCAATATCACCCCATGTGCCTCAAAAATTAAAAAATAATAGATTCAATGGATTTTAAAGTATATCCAAATCTCCAACACATTAAAATAAAAAAAAATTAAAAATTCTATTATGTATTATTTATGTTTACTTAATTTTAAAACTTTATTTTTTTCCATCGATATCAGTTTTTTATCATAAGTAATTAATCTGGTCATCCTAAAATAAATTGATCCTTATATGATAATTTAGACCTACGTGTTTTAAATATGAAATATAAATTTTCAAATAATAATTAAATACATGTGGAAAATTAATTTTAACATAAGAGAATCTAACACGCAAAACCTCATTTTAACTATAATCACAGTAAATAAAATTAATTTCATTTACAAATAATTATGAAAAAAATTAAATTTATATTTTCATATAATATTAATTATTATGATTCCATTTATGGAATCCATTTTAATAAAATAAATTCACACAATAGGCACTATTTAATTTAAAAAAAGAAATATCTTTTTTTAAATATGTTTTTTTAAAGAAATACATTTTCCAAGCATAAAATGATATTAAATTAACTATATGACTAGTAATAATCAATATATATATATATATATTCATATATATAAATATATACTGTATAAATTTAATTTAAATATGTAATTATTAGTTTTTTTTCTTAACAAAAATGAAATAATATTATTTAGTTAAAACAAATTTTCATGAAAATTTTGTTTTTATGTATAAAAAACATATACCAAAATAAAGTATAAAGATTATTAAAATTTATTTAATTATATAAAATATTATTAAATATTATTTTTTATATTAAAATAATATTCAATTCATAATGGGTCTATATAATTTCTTAATTAAATGAAATTAAATAAATGTATTTAAAAAATATGCATTTTCCACCATTTACTGAAAAATTACTATTTTTAGAAAAATACTAAAATTTCATCCTATTATAATTTTGATATTATTATTTAAAAAATGATATTAGTTTTATCTAATAATTTATCAAAATTAATCCAAATTATTTATATTATTTTCTAACAAAATCCGTAAAATTCATTTATGAAGAAAACATATTTTTGAAAAATACATTTACTTTTCTAAAAATTGATTCTTATTTTCCAATATATATTTTTAAAGTAAAATATTTACACATAATTTATAAAAATTGGTTATTCATATTAATACCACCATTTTATTTGATATTTTATAATAATCGTATTTAGATAAAATATTTTTCAGGTTGTTTAAGCTCAATGTTCCATGTCATATATGATATCAAACACTATATTATTCTTTTAAAATATTTTGATTTTTAAATTTAGTATTATGAAAATTAAAATCTATTTCCATCATTAAATGTTCCTCTACTTATTTGATAAAGAACAACCAATTTGGTATGTTTTGTTCTTTCTTTACCTAGACCATTCTCATGAATTTTACACATTATTACACTATGTTATAGACCTATGTTACATTTCAAATTATGAATGTTCAAATGAATTAATTCTCTCTAGTCATGGGAATACTTATGATTTTTTTGTAGTTATTCCTTAAATAAAAATTATGAATCCCACTTCTTTGTCATGTGGTTGATCATGCTTATGATTTATGTATGGTTTTTTCATGTTAAACACATATGATTGGTTATAATTATTTGATGGGTGGGCTTGTAATTATATAGAACTCTATTGAATTGGGTGATGATTTATATCTCATGGTATGTTATTCATAGAATTAATGAGTAAACCTAAATAACCACGAGGCTTTGTACTCTATGTTTATGGGAATAAAGAGTGAACCCAATCCACCATGAGAAACTATCCACATTATGATGATGGTCATCAGAGTGACGATTGACATATTTTTAGATTCCAAGACTTATTTTTTCACAAATTTTGTGATTATGTGATCTTATTTTTTAAATTATTTAGGCCATTATTCCATATTTATCATCATTTCCTATATGATATCTTGATATGTCTTTTGAAGATCATGTTATGCTATATTTATATGTTTATTCATTTAATGGAATTTCTATCCCACTAGTTTCCTTATGGATATTCCCTATAGTATCCAATTTTCATGACCAACAATAATAGGTCCCCCTGGGAAATGATAAGTAGAGTGTGACACCTCAATCCCACCTCCAATAGGCCAAGGGCTGGAGAAAGGCACAGAGTAGGCCTATCAAATACATACGAGGCCCTACTTTAAGCTACCTATACACATGAACACATATCCAATCACCAATAAAATGAATAAAATAAGATAAAATTGATACCTAGATGTGTACATATAATTTAATCAAACATCAAACTATGAAACAAGTATAATAATGCAGAAGGTCCAAATACAATCCCACCAAAGGTGTAAAAAGAGTGCAAAATTTTAGTAATGAGGGGACTGATATCAAATGATTCTCTTAGAATAATCAAATTGCTTGTCTAGTGTAATTATGAACCACCTTCTTCTAGTATACCAATGATTATGTCAAATGTACTATCATATATAAAATAAATGACACATGTGTGAAGACCACCTGAAGGGGTGAGTATAAACATACCCCTTAGGACACCCAAAAATTGACACTTATAAATATTCATTGTGAGAAGTTTTCTCCTCATCAATAAGGTATGTCAATCAAGATATGGTATAATAACTTTTATAACCCATATATACTCAATAAATAGAGTAAGTAATAAAGTGAGGTCACAACTTCCCTTCCATCCTAAGGTTCTACTCGAGGTATCAATAGAACACTCAGCCAGTAGAATTCACTCGTCAAGTATTTCTAACCTTGTTGGTGTGTATCTGATATGTCAAATCTATCTTACGCTTATATGTATATGTACTCACTAGAACATAAAAATGTCGATAAATTGGTAAGGGTTCATTCTGAATCCCAATGAGGGATACCCAACCTAGTCCCTATTAACCCTCAAGGATGGGAATTACACTCCATGATAGCCAGTAATGGGATAGTTGACCCACCCTAGGGATAAATGAAAGAGGATCACAACCTGGAATATATGGAGGGGTACTTAACTCCATCCAAGGCTATCCCTTAGAAGGGATTACTATTCATATGATCCGGAATGGATTTCTCACTATACCCACCTAGTGATGAACTAAGAGAACACTTCCTATTGATACTCAGGTATACTGAGAAGAAATAAGGTCTCAACCAACTCTTGGTGGGTTGTGTGACAAGAATTTTGAATACTCAAAATGTTCCACTAAGCCCAGACCTTCCTAGATCCATTATTATGTCTTTCATCCCATTAATATATACTCTACTCATGTATAATAGTCATTCTTATTTACCTAGTCATTTCTGGTTACTTTATCAATTTCCATTTAACATGACAGTTTTTAGGTACAAGGCTAGGCCTGTGTAACTAGAAATTTCTATAAAATGTGCCTCAGGGATACACATGAGATCACCAATAATGATTAATATGGAATGTCAATTGACCAAACATCATGTGATATTTTATTCTAATTTTAATACCTAGCCACTACTCAAGGGGGCACACACACTGTTGGATTATCAAAACTACATGATGTGTAAAATGTAATTTCCCCAAAACTTCAACATATTCACACATCTTTACCCCGCACTATCATCTCCTATTTATCTTTAACTAAACATGCACATAGATATAATATCATTGTTTTACAACATCGGATTCATCACAAGTGGAATGATTATGGACACCCATCCACTTATGAACCACCTCCAGTTAGACCACACCACCATAATGCCAAACCAGGAACAAATAACACCATATTGAAAATCCCAATCTTCTACCATCAACATTAAACCATAATTTTTCATTCAATCCAAAAACTAAAATTGTGGATATGATCAATTTAACTCAAGATCATCTTTGTAACCATCCAACATAACATCAACGTTGATCATTCAAAGAATAATGAGTCAATAGAACAAAATAAGATAGTTAGAAATAGATGTCGACCATTTTTCAGATTTAGTTAAATACCTTGATAGAGGAAATGATGAATATAAATATTAACTGAAAAAAATAAAGGATTAGCAATTTGTAATTTGAGAAAAATAAATATGGACTAAAAATCATATCATTGATCCATAAATCAATTCTGAATTTGGGGACCATGGGTCTTGTTTCCCATGGATAAGTCTGGTATAGTGGTGACTAGTAGGGCCTCTAATTCAAGGAATCAAATGGTTTCATTCTGATGGTGTAGTGGAAATTATTTTTATATTAAAATACCATTATACATCATTGATCATTTTAATTATGGAAAAATTCCAACATTTTTTTCTGAATCATTTCTATAGAACCTGAATGTTCTACTCAATTTTCATTTCTATATTTGGGTGGAATGTTGTCCTCAACTATAAATGAGTCCAAAAATCCTCCTATAATCATATACATTATAATATTATGAACTGAGAATTAATGTCTGAAATGATCATAGTGGGATATCCATAAATTCATATTATCTCCTCTACATATATGCATCACATTATCTCCACTAAAATATTCTATCAGATATTTATAGACTGGGACAACTTGGTTAGTTAGTATACAATCACACATATGGAATTTTTTCCTCTAGTTGATCATGGAATTACTGTCACAAAATTCATATATATATATATAGTATCTCACTTCCACTCTACAACCTCAAGCTATTATGAAAAAATACACTGGAACTTGGTTCTCACCCTTCAATTACTGAAAAGTGAGGCATTTAGAAAAAAATCAACCACACATATCTTCATATTTTTCCACCAAAACTATTTTCAAAGATAATGTAAACATTTTCAACACCTATATGCTCCACTAATGGTGATTTATTAAACTCCTACAATACCTCCTCTCATAGAATCACTAAAAATATGGTTCGTCCTTAGTAAATTATTGTGTTCTCTTGACCTTTATAAAATCTTTTCGGAGAAAGCTTATTGGATATCTGAACATCCAATTTCTCAAAAACAATATCTCCAAGAAAAATCTATCAGACATGTTGTCGAATAGTAGGGGTATCAACCATAAACTAGATTAAAGCTAACGCACACTCTTCTAAAAAGGACAGATTCACTAACTCTAAATCACCTAATTATTCACTCGATAACTATATACAAAATCACATAATGATAGTATCTTCCACAACATTCCCATTCTAGAGATTATAGACTATCTTTAAGCCATAATCCTAACGGAACAATATCCATCACCTCTATCTTTGATTATGATATTTTTATGAAAATTTATTCTAGGGGATCTTTTGTTTAGAATATATCATAAATATATCACTTAATGGATTACCTCCACATCTTTAGGGTGGATACCACCTCATCCAAGTTTAGATAGGGGATTCCATAGTTCTTTTCATGGGGTCTGAACTACCGAGACACATTGGAAATCACCACCTACCTATTCCAAATAAAACATCCAAGAAAAGTTATAGAGGCATCATAAAACTTCACATAACCAATACCATTCATTAGGTGTCTTATGTTGGGGGAGGTGGTCAAACTCTAATGAAACTCTTTAAAATTATTATTGAACTTCTCTATCCATAAGAAATAGTTCCCCTTATAGATCAATAAATTAAATTGTGTTAATATCCAGGAAAAATTAGGCATAAATATCCAATAGTATCCTACCATATCAAGGAATCTAAACATATCAAATACACTCTTTGATGGAGCCCATGGTAACCCACCTTAAACCTTGGTATGTTCGACAAATACTCCATCCTCTGAGATGACAAGTCCCAAGATGTAGACTAATTGAATACAAAACTAACACATTGTGATCATTCCATAAATCCAGTTCCCTCAGTTTATGCATAGAACCATCCTAAAATATCTCATATGATCCTCCTCTAATGATATGTACACAAGGATATAATAGATTAATACTAATAAAAACAAGTCTAATAAGGGATAAAATTTCCATTATATATTTCCCACGAACAATATTCAGGTGTTCATCATATTGATATGAGTCACCAAGTACTCGCAGTGAACATAGTAACATGTAAATGTTGACTTCAGTATGTTTATGTCACAAACTTGGTGCTGGAGACATCTCAACCTAAGGTCAATCTTATAGAACCACCTCACCCCATTCAATTGATCTAATAAGTATTCTATTATTGGGAGTATATAATTATTCTTGATGGTCAATAGATTTGTAAAATGGTACTCCCCAAATATCCTCATTCTCTGATCCAACTTCATAGAGAACAATAATGGGGCACCATACGGAGGTGTACAGGGTCTATCAAATACTTTCCTTAACAAATCCTCTAACTACAACTTTATCTCATGAATCTCGGTAGAAGCTATCCAATATGTAGGCATACTTATCATATCATTTTTTGGGTGATATTCTATGAAACATCCAATCTATCAACCAGGAGGTAAGACTAATACATCTTAATGAAAGACATACCCAAACTCCTACAAAACATCAAAAAGATCAAAAATCACTAAATTTTCATCCTCATGGGTAATAATAACCAAGTGATGATTAATTTATTGTATATTCCTACTTAAAAGCTCATCCTATTATGCCAGTGCTTTCTTCTCACCAATAATGGGATCCAACATCCCATCAATTTTGAGGCACCACGTCCTCTTCCTAAAATAGTTAATATTTTCATGAGTTGTATAGAGAAAGTTCATACCTTGAATAATGTCAAAAATATTAATCCTAGATATAAAAATATCCCACAAGAAGCTCCCACCTCTATGTGTTTAGTCACACTATTGGTAGATTTGTCGGATTAACGAATCACCTCTAGTATGATTATCCAAATAAAACATTCAAAAATAACACCATTGGAATCTCTTGATCTAGAAAAAGGGATATATAATGGAATGATTGGACTATACATGTGTCTAAAAATGCTAGAGTTAAATTAGTGAAGTCGTGTATCTTACCTTTAATCATCTATGGAGCCTTTGGGTCATAAGCCACAATGGTATATAGCTTCCCTCATCTAAAATACTACATCCCTAACCCTGGTGAGGAAAACTATGTGGTGGTGGTGGAAATAGAACACAATCTCATCTACCTCCTAAAACTCTCTCAACTTCTCTACCATATCCTCCACCCTGTAGTCCTTTATACTCTAGTCATTGTCTTTTCCTCAGTTGTAGAGATCCAAACTATAGTAACAAAAATTCAGTGTCTATATTATTACAACTCAATAATATATAAAAAGGAATTAATCTCAAATAAACACTACATTTAATAGTCTTATTGAATCAGATACATACATGATTCCAATATTATATTGGGAATATAAAATAAATATCATAAAAACATTCATGTAGCATTGATACTATTTATAATATCCTTTTTCATATCTTGAGGAATGATAAATTAAATAAAGGGTGAGGTCATATCTATAGTAATATCTATGTATAGAAGAATCTATCATGGGTAAATAATGCTTAATTAATATGTAGAGGTAAATAATTGAAAAATAATCCATTTTATCACAAACATGACCACAAATTTTGTCTATGGATAATATCAATATAGTATTCTTATAGATAAAAATCAATAAAATTATAATAGAAGGAAATAATAATGATTGGGTGTCATGATTTTATACATCCTAATATCTATATTTTAATACCTTTCAATGTGACAGTTTAAAACTTATGGTAGGCATACATAGAGAACCATTTATTTTGTCTAACTGATTTTACTCATGAGACTTGTAGATGCATCGAGGGGAAATATAAATCGTGGTACCACCCAACACTGCATGTGCAATACATTCCTAATATATTGAATGACGATTTTAATTAATAACAAATATGTCTTATCCATAAATTTCATTATTAAATAAATAAAATTAAATATAAATATTTCCATAATAAATAAAACAAAGTTCAAATTAAAACAACACATATAAAAATAATATAATTTTTATATAATAACAATATCCATTATGTATATTTAAAATAAATTTAATTCACAATGGAAACTTATTGTATGAAATTTAATGTCTATATAAAACTTTCTTGACCGAAAAATTAAATGGAGGTAAAAGTTTACCATAAATTCAATAGAAATGCCAGTTTTGAAATAAATTCATGTTTCTTAGAGAATAAAGAAAAATGGTTGAGAAAAATTGAAATAATATTTCCAAAAAAATAATTGTATAACCTTTCAAAAAATGTATAGGAATATAAATATCATAAAACTATTTTGGTATCATGAAAACCAATTTACTTCTTATATGATAAAAATTTCCATTTGAACTTTTTTAATAAAAATTGAAAATGGTTCATTTTAGAAAACATAGAAATATTCCATTAAAAATTTTAAAAAATAAGGGATAACATAAAATTTACTTTGAGTAAATAAAAAATATTTTAAAAAACAATTAATAAGAAATATGGACATGGAAAAAAATATACCCGGTCAAAAGGGAAATAAGATTTTCATTTCTTTTAAAATATTTATTACTTGATTCAAGTCAGAAAAATATGAAATTTTGGAAGAAAATATAGGAACCATATAAATATACAATGGATATGAAAACAATAGTTTATAGGAGGGATATATTATAATATTCGTTTAATTAAAATAACAGAAATCCCAAAAAATTAAATAGTGAAATAAATTCTAACACATTTTTATAACAATCAAATTGTAAAACCAGTAAATATTAAACTAAAAATGAAACATTAATCATCATATATAAATATATATTAACTAATAATACTAAAATTTCTAATATATACACAATATAAAAAAATAAGTGTGTAATACCAACTATGTCTCAATGGAGAGGAAATTTAGATGAAATCTCATAAAAATATCATGTCATTAAAATAAGAATTTGTTGAAGAATTGATTATTTGTAAAAAATTGAAATACAAAAAATAGATATAGAACATAATTCATTCATAAGTTATTTCACATGTTATCTTGGCATAACATACTCAACGATATAGAATAATAACACATTTAATTGAGATTGATTTAAGAACCCTATTTCTACTTTGGTAACTTTCGAATCATAACCCCTATAAAAGTAATAAATTAAAATGAACCATTATATAGCATGAATATAAATAGATTCATGATAAAATAGGACACATTTTTTGTAGATATACCTCATAAAATAAGACAGTTGTATAACAAAATGCATGTCCCAAAAAATACAATTTGAGATGAAGAAACATTATATCAGGTCTAACTTCATTCATATATGTTCGAACCTATATTATAATAAATATTTTTTTAAAAAAAGTATTTTATAAACATAATCATATATATCATGGCATATAAAATTTACTTATAACCTTTTATCACCGATTTCATAACAATTCTTTATTGAAATCAATTTTTTGAGGGATAACAACTTCGTTTTTTATATATGTTTTGGTTTGGTAGTTTTTGACCTCATACATTGATCATGGTTCCATTATTTATAAAAAGTTAATAATTATATAAATATAATTTTTATTCATTATATATACAATCATATATAAAAGGTATAAATATGAAAATTAATTACACTATTTCTAGAGATGGTATACTCTACGTTCACATAAACCCTGTTTTCATTTTTTTGATAGATATAATGAATGAAAGTAAATAATAATTCTACATAAAAAGATAATTTTTATATAATATATATTCATTAAATAAATCTTTACTAAAATCCATGTAAATAGTAAATGAAAAATTGATCACATCACTTCTTGGAGGTGGTAGTCCACTCGTACACACAAGCGCCATTTTAGTTTTCTAGTGGATTGGAAGGAGAGAAAGAATATTTGAAATTATAATAATAAAATAAGTATTTCTTCATAAATATAATATTTATTTATTAGATCCATATTTATTATAATCCATGTAATTTGGTGGTGAAAAATTAATCACACCACTACATGGATATGGTAAACTATACGTACACATGAGAGATGTGTTCACTATTTGTAGGATTAAAAGTGATGTAAAGTGGATGTGCCATAATAATAATAACATACCATTATATATATGATACTAGGGTTAATATTTTTTTATGGTTATAATAGATTTGTAATAATTTTATGAAGAACAAAATTAGTAACAGTTGGTAAAGATGATTTGACTTCTTTGAAATAGATGTTTTAGATATGCTCTTAAAGAGAATAGGGTTGGTGCTTTAGGAAGACCATAAAATCTATAACATTCATTAGTATGTTTAGAAGAGGTTTTAGTATAGATATTTTAAGATAAGAGGTTATATATGGTGTATGTTACTATGTATAGGTGGTGCTTTTTAATAGTGAGAAAAATGCCACACATGGAATTATTAAAAATATTTAAATATAATAAATTAATTTTCATCTGAAAGTGTAATAATTTGGCCATAATATTAAATATAAGATATTATATGATTTAAATATATCTAAAAATTAAAATTTTACATGTTTATGTGGTATTTTAAACATTATTTTTTTGTTTACCCCCTCAGTTATCGAATTTGAAGCTTGACCATGGTCAAACCTTATTAACGATTAAAGATTCATAATTATACATGTACTGTAAAAATTCTCCAATTAATTTCCACATGATGAAATTTTTAACCATATATTATCTTACTTGTCCTCTTCCATGATTTTTATGATTTTAAAAATATTTAATAGAATAATATTTTCATAAAATATGATTAATGTAATTTTTGAAACTATTCATTTATTTTGACATTAAAAACATAAATATATATGTGTAACTAAAATCAATACTTTTAACATAAATATTGTATTTCATATATATCTACATATTTGTTGGTCACTATAACACACTCGAAAAATTATTATTGATATATTTTTTAATACAATTTATTTAATTTTTATATTAAATGATTAAATAATGTGTCAATGTTGAGTAAGAATTTAGGTTAATTAATTAGTCAATAAATATTAGAAATAAATTTCCACTGTAAAAATTCTTATCCCTGTCTTAATATATCAAATAAGGTAAAATATAGAGAGTTACATTTTGGTATTTTCTTTACATAAAATAATACAAATGTCATTACTAAGGGAAAATTGATCCAAAATGACATATATTCAAATTTGGGTTGTATATTTCAAACTTTAACCCATATAATGAAATAAATGAACTTTTGGGTTTATTTTTAATGCCTTATAACATTATTTTTTTGTTAATTACATGATTTGCAATTTACTAATTTGATAAATTTTACCAAAGTTACTATTGATAACGCTTAAAAATAGAAGACACTAGTTTTCCAAATATAAACATACTCATACCAACTAAGTTATCTATTTTTTAGGACTAATTTTCTATATGTGTTAGAAATAAATTTTAATATAAATGAGTAATATTCAATGAAAATTTGTTTTTACAAAAAATGTGTTTTTAGATAGAAATAATAACATAGATCATAATCCTAAAATTTACTAATTAAAATTAGATTATTCTAAATAAAATGAATTATATGTTACATTAAAAAAAATTAAAAATATAATGGTAATTTTAAATCTCATTATTTATTGAAAAGATAGTACAGTATTTGGAAAATCAATATTTTCTCTATTAAAAGAAAAATCAATAATTTCAAAAAAAAATATAAATATTTCACTCTAAGATAATGCTCATATGATGATTTTAGAAAAAAATTATTTTATAAAATAAAATATTTAAAAGTATACAAATTAATTATAATATTCACATATAGTATGAAACATAAAACCATTTTAAAAAAACGTATTTTTTTAAGTATAAAATGATTTTTATAATATTTAATTACTTATTTTTTATTAATAATTACATTATATAAAACCATTATAGATCTTTTCATAATGTAGTTAACCCTATTCATAACATTCAATTCAGTAACTAGGTTATAATGGTCATATAATAATATTTTTTGGTTTGTTTAAGCCTCTTGTTTCGTATTGTATACACTATTAAACATAGTGTTCTATTAAAATATCAGGGTGTTATATTCTCTGCCACTAATATATATTGTTCCCTAAAGATTATCTTCTTCACCATTGTTTAAACATATATTATTCCAAAAATAAATATCCATACATCCCAATTGACCTCAATATCCTTAGAATTAAATAATTATTTAACCCCAATGGTTATCTTATACCTCTAAACATACATTCATAATATTTAATTACATTATTCCAAAATAAATTTTCATATTAAACCTCACATTAAACCTAAAGGTAAAATATAATTAAACCAAGTGAAGCATCCTAAAAATATCATTAATCACCGTGATAAATCCTAATATAATCTTATAATGTATTGAACTTCACTAGAATATCATGAATCACGTTTAGATACTAACCTAACAGGTAATCCTTAGAATTATAATAAATATCTATAAAGATATAACATCATTGATGAATCACTCTTTAATTATCATTATTAACTACAGACAACAATAAACATAACATCAAAACATATACTAGCCCAATGTTTTATTTAATACTTAATATAGTATTATTCCAAAAACACTATAAAATTATAAAACCACCCCAAAATTCCATCACTCAAGACATAAAAATTCAGATCTATATATTTGAACTTACAATCAACTATTAAAATTATAAACCCATGAAGAAATTAATATCTCTTAATTTATACTCAAATTAAAACATATATACTTCTAAAAAATAATGTAATCCTTATTCCACAAATAAATTTACACACTGTATTCGTTAATCTAAAAATGCATTAAACATCCTCAAAGATGACCTAAATCACTTTTTCGTTCAACTACTAACCAATTTAAAATACACCAAAACAATCATTTTTACAACATCCATGTCAATCATTAAATTACTGATGAATAAATTCTATTGTATATTAGAACCTTTCTACATAAGCTTAAAATCCATAATGGAAATCTTCTATAGAACATTCTGTAAAGGTCTAATGATTCTTATGACCATAATATCAATAATATAACACTTATACAACATAATTTAAAAATAAAAATACATATACTCTTAAATTATTCTACATCAATGATTATAAATGAATATGTCATTGTATGGTTTTATTGTTAGCCTTTTGGATAAAAGAATTGACTATGATATTATCCTTTTTCTACACACATAACACATTGTACTATAAATGGTACCTTAGGATGAAATTCATATCCTTAAATAAAATTATTAATTTTCCCTTGGTAATTACTTGTTATATTCCCTTCATTCAAGATAGAAAATATATTTCCCTTCCATTGGGATATTCCATGTGGTTCTTCTTTCAATGATTTTACATGAAGGAAATTGAGCCTTATTTCCTCTACGGTCTCCATTACTTGATCTCTCATAAAGTTATATCCTTGTATTATTTGGTGAGTCTGATAGTTTTTATAATTTCATATTTTAAATCATATATCGCGATAACAAGTTATGAATTTTGACAAAACCATTCACTCCAGTCATTATACCATTTATTTTCTCATAATCATCACATTGTCCATCACATTCAATGTAAACATTTCTACTTCTTTTTCTAGTGATTAGTTGAAACAAAAAAGAATAGTATGAGAAACAATAATCATAAAAAGAAACCACATAATCATGAAAGTAATTTATAGTATTTTTATATCTTGACAGATTCTTAAAAATATAAGACTTGTTAGGTTTATCCAAGGTCATTGAATTCCATCATCTATTCAAATCTTTTATAACCATTAAAAAAAAGTTAAATTTACCCAATAATATAACTAAGGAGTGTAAAATAGTTATGCACTAAGGGCACACTAAGTATTCATAAGTATCATGTCCATGATATACTAAACTAACTCTTTTTAGTTTTATTACCCATATACGCATTTGTGCCAACCCACGCCCCCTTATAGTATTAGACAGGGATGTATTTCTATGAAAACCACATTATCTAAACTATAAGAAATCTTTTGTATGTTATACAATACATAGACTTATCATCAATCATAGTCATAGGGTTATATTCACTAATTTATATTTACCTAAATATAGTTCCTTTTTTAACAAATTCCTATAATACTAACTATAAAGAAACCAAATCTACTAACCTAGAGTTTTCATGTACTTTTTTACATTTTGATAAAATAAAAATGATCTCATAAAAAAGGAATGATAAATTTAGTAGTATTTAAGAACAATATATAACATGATTGTTATATTAAATTGGAAATAAAAAATAAATATTATAAATACATTCATCCATCCTTGATATTATTCAAAATATCCTTTTTGATATCCTGAGGAATGGAAAAATATTCGTGTGGGATCAATTACTCATTTAGGTTTATGTACAACAGAATCTATCATGACTAAATATGGAATAATAAATATGGGAATTAAAATAACTGAAACACGTTACATTTTATTAATAACTAGATAATGAAATGCATCTATGAATAATATTAATGCAGTCGTATCAAGGATAATATTACCAAAATTATAAATGGAGTAAACATTTAACATTGGATTTCACGGTATTAGACATCATTGTATCTATATCATCAAGACCTTGTTCCAAGATAGATTAAAACTATGTTTTGGAATACATTGTAACAAATTTAATTTTTATAATTGATTTTTCTCATGAGACCTATCAATTTATTGAGGGGATATATTATTTCTAGAACAACTCATCACTATATGTCCAATTCATTCCATGTATATTGAATGATAAATTTTATTCATAAATAGAATTTCTTATCAATAAATATCTATATTTAATAAATAATACATAAAAATAATATTCCCCTAATCAATAAAATAACCTTTAATGTAAAACCCAATATATTTAAATGATATATTTTTTAATCAATAATACTATCCATGATGGATATTTTAAATAAATTTGTTATAAAATGAAAAAATATCAAAATTAAATTAAATTCTGATAAGAATATCAACAACCAAAAAATTAATAACAGATAAAATATTACCTTCAATTAATCAAATATGTTGGTTTTAAAATAAATTCTTCTAGTTTTGAGTATAAAATAAAATGTATGTGAAACCTTAAAATGGATTTATTTAAAGAGTTTTCCTTGTAACACCATTGAAAAAAATTATATGAAGATAAATAGTGTAAAATGGATATGGAGATGGAAACCCCATTAAGGCTCTATAGGTTTGAAAACCAAACATTCAAAAAATTAACTAATTTTAAAAAGAGTCGTTTTATAAATCATTATAAATATTACTTCCAAAAAAAATTAAAATTAATGGATAATATGAAATTTACTTTGACTAAATCAAAAAGGACTTTTTTAATAAAAATTCTAACAAATATAGAAATGGAAGAAAAATGTACCTGATCTAATGGGAAATGAGTTTGGCTTTTCTCATAAACATTTCTTTCATTGATTAAAGTGAAATATAGTGTAAATTTAGGAAGAAAATATGGTACATACTTAAATATAAAGTGGATAATAAAATATGGGGGTCTTAAAAATGATACATTATTAAGATATTTTAATGAAAATAAGAGCAATCCAAAAAATGAGATTGTAAAATAAATTCATACCTCTTGAGTGACATTCAATTTATAAACCATTGAAATATTAAACTTGAAATGAAAAATTATTCTTCATGAATAAATATATATTTGAGTTCAGTATTATATAAGGGTACCATATACCCCACATAAAAATAACAAGTTGCATAATACCAAATTGTTCTCAATTGAGTGTAAATTGAGATGAAATACCCTAGAATAATCATATCCTTGAAATGATAATTTTTCAATAAATAGAATATCTTTAAGAAAGATAAATAGAAAAAACAAGTGGGGATACAAAATAATACAATCTTATTTAAGTTTATAGATAATATTTTCATAACATTTTCAATGAATTATAAGTAAAAATGAATGAATTGAAAATAAGTAAATAACCCATTACCACTTTGGTAACTTTCTAAACATAGAAAACATGAAGCAAAATAACAAAAAAAGAAACATTTAGTTAAATTACTATAAAAATATTCATTATATAAAATATAAAATGGTTATTAGATGTATATCATAGAATAAAATAGTTGTATTATGAAACATATTTCCCAAAGAAGAAGATTTGAGATAAAGAAACCATACCTCATTTTCGACTCCTTTCCTATGTGTTTAAACCTCATATATAAAAAATTAATATTTATTTTAAATAAATTAAAAATGATAATAACGTATATCATATCATCTATTATTTACATATAACCTTGTATATCTCATTTATTAAAACCCCTTAGGAAAATCATTGCTTTGGTTTATAAATGCTTCATTTTCCATGTATGTTTATGTATTGTATTTTTTGGCCCTTATAAATTCATCATGATTCTGTACATTATATAATATTAACCATAATATTAATATCATATATATTCATTATATATATGTAAAAAATAATTAAAGATAGTCATAAAAAATAATCACATCATTCATAGAGACGGTAGGTATTACATATACCTGAATGCTATTTTAAATTTTTTATGCATAAAAGGAAAGAAATATTATTAGTAATTAACCTTTACATGATCATTTTTACATATTATATAAAATATATATTTATTAAATACATCCTTATTACCATCTATGTAAAGAGTAAATAAAAAATGGATCGCATCACATCGTGGAGGTGGTAGTGTACATGTACATGCATGCCATATTATCTTTTTCCAATGGATTATATGATAATATGGTATATATCATATTCTAATTATAGAATAATAGTTATGTATGAATTTAATATATATTTATTATTTCCACCTTTATAACCATGAATTCAATGTGGTGATGTAAAATGAATTACACCGCTACATGGAGATTATATGTCTTAAATACACCCGAGTGAATTTTTGGCTTTTCATATGATGGAAAAGGTATAGAATATTTTTGCAACATCATAATAAACAAATTTATAATATTTATGATATTTGAGTTATTATATCATGAAAATTATGAACAAATATATTTTGAAGAGTTAGTAAATATGATAACCCCTCCTTTAAAAGAGATCTTTTATATATTCTCATAAGAGACTTAGGGATAGTCTTTTAGGATGACCAACATATCAAAAACATAGATGAGGATATTTATAGGACTGTTTTTTGTGGGTTGTTTGAGCTAAGTATCTCTGTGTAAGGTATATTAAAGAGGATAATTGGGTCTTTTATAGTGAAATAAATGTGACACATGAAATTATTATAAAATTTTAAATATAATAAATTTATTTTTATATGAAATTGAAACTATGTGGAAATAATTATTTAGATAACATTGAAAATAGTTGAAAAATTTTATCCTAAAAAATTGGACATGTTTATGTGGTATTTGGAACCATTTTTTTGGTTTAACCCCGAGTTAAACTATATTATCTGAAAACATGGTAACACCCTTTTCAATCTTAAAGGGTTATAATTTTATATATAAGGTAATAATTAGACCATAAATAACCAAAGGAATACATTTTAGACCGTATATTATCTTAAATGTCCTCTGGAAATATTTTTAGTATTTTTAAATTATATAATAAGATTTTATTTTCATGTCATTTTTGACACAATTCAATTAATTTAACATTAAATTCAAAAATAAAATGGGTAATTAAGATATAAACATTTAAAACATGTATAATATGTCATATAAATTCTTGGGTAACTTTAACTGTAATAAAAAAATACTAAATTTAGTGTTTTAAAAGTATTTTGTTAATATTTTTATTGAATAAGTATTATGTCTATGTTTCGTAAGAATATAAGCTAATTATTCAATCACAAAAAACTAAAAATTTATTACCATAATATAAAAATCAAAATAATATTTTATATTCATTCATAATATATTCTTATACTTATGTGAACATATAAAGGAGTTAAAAGCCATAAATTGACAATTTTGAATTTTCTATGTATATTATTATATAAATTTCATTACCAAGGTCAAATGGATCCAATATTCTATATATTTTAATTTGGATATATATTACCAAATTCATTAGATAAAAAAATAAAGGCACACATTGGGCTTATTTTTAATGAATTTTCACTATATTTTTAACCATAATTAACAAATTTACACTTTATAGATGTGCTAAACTTTGAAAAAATTACTATTCATAATTCCTAAATATAAAAGGGAACTATATAAGGAAATTTAACATCCTAATTTGAAATATGGTATCAATTTTTGAAGATTCATTTTCTAGATGATTCATAAATAAATTTTAACATAAACTTCTAAAATTCGATGTAATTAGTTTTTAGAAAAATGAGTTTTTAATCATAAAAATTAACATATATCATAATCCTAAAAATAATTGATTAAAATAATATTTTTATCAATAAAATATATAATATGTTACTTTAAAATAAAATAAAATTAAATTATGATTCTTTTTTATTAATTTATTTAATGAAATGCAATGAACATATTTAAAAATTGTTATTTTTCAAAATTAACTGAAAAATCAATAAATTTGGAAAAAACAAAAAATCCAAGACTAAATTATTTTTCAAATGATGATTTTAAAAATGATATTAATTTTATAAAAAAATTAATAGTGTTCAAAAAAAATTTTAATTTCCACACGAAAAATTAAAAATAAAATAATTTTTGTAGAAAATTTATTTCCTTCATGTATAAAATGATTTTACTTAATATTAAGTTCTCATTTATTATTAATAAATAATATATATATAAATTTATATATCTTTTAATAATTTTTTTATTCTTATTCATTCCGTCCAATTAAACAGTGATGTTATAATGGTCATATAATACTATTTTGGGGTTTTTTAAGCTTGGTATTGTGTGTTGTATACACTATCCATCATAGTGTCATTTTAAAGTCTACTTATGTTACCTACGTGGTATATAGACCATATCTAAATCATCCACATGTAGGTTTAAAATATCCTATTTGGAATGTCCCCTCCCATCTTGAGAGCATCATCACCTCTCCCTCGGCTAACCGGAACTACCCTGAGAGCACTGAACTACAAACACTACTGGAAAACCAACCTATACCAACGGTTTGGAACCGTTGGTATAGGCCTCCAAACCGTTGGTATAGCCTATACCAATGGTTTGGAGAACCGTGGCGAAGTAAGCCGTTGCGATAGGTCTATACCAACGGTTCTGGAAAAACTGTTGGTATAGACCTATACCAACGGTTTTGAAAACCGTTGGTACAGGTAATATGAAATACATATACCAACGGTTATAAAACCGTTGGTATATGTATTTCAAAAAAAAACCATTCGGTGGGATTTGATCCCTGGAACCCCGTTTATAATTGAACGACTTAACCACTAACCTAACATGACTTTTGTAAACATAATTTCATAAATATATATATGTATTATCATGATTATTTAAAATTTTGATTTATATAATGTTCTCAGGTAGTAGAGATGGAAAAAAATCAAAGTCACCTATCCCAACGGTTCTCAAAACCGTTGGGATAGCTGACTTTGATTTCGGGTGTATGTTGATTTTGGGGACACCCTTTCCCAACAGTTTGGGAAAACCGTTGGGAAAGGTCCACTCTTTCCCAACAGGTTTCCCAAACCGTTGGGAAAGAGGATCAAAACACACCCTTTCCCAGCGGTTTTCCCAAACCGTTGGGAAAGATGCCTCAAAACACACCCTTTCCCAACGGTTTGGCCAAACCGTTGGGAAAAGTGGGTAAATCCATGGATTTCCCAACGGTTTGGCCAAACCATTGGGAAAAGGTACCTATACCAACGGTTTTTACAAACCGTTGGTATAGAAGTGTTGGGAAAGGTCCAATTTCCAGTAGTGAAACCCTATGTCCTGAGACTGTCTCCAAAAACACCTCACATACCTAGATCCTAGATCCTTCCATAATCTATCTTCTAACAACGTCACATCTCCTAGGATACCTCTACCAACACCAAATTTTAGTTCCTTATTTTCCATAAATCACTCCACTACTACGAAACACTCTACAACCCCATCATAGGAAGGAATAAAAAGAGATACCACAATAGTTTGGATGCCTCAATGAAGGCCACATTCAAAGGTACATTCTAAGAATTATTCACCTTAACCAGTATCAATGTACTTTTTTAGGAGTTTAGATTACCTAAATACATAATATTTAACTATAATGTCACTCATATGGAGCTTCAAAACCTCCCAGATGCATAATAACCTCATTATCATTGGGTATAACTCATATATTAAGAGACACTCAAACTCTATCCTAGAGAAAGTTTCCTCATAATTAATATTAGAAACTTTACTCCACCATATACATATATATCCATGGGGAAGTCACACCTCTATGACCACCATATGATTCGGTGGGTTCCTAACAAGAAAGAAAACTCACCCAACTACCTCAAGTTAGTCTATTGTGTCATTGGTGTCTTCATCGCCCCAAAACCTGAGGGGTCACTATCTATTAAATTCATGGATCGTTTTCAGCATAAAATCATCAACTCGTGGTACTACTAGATCAATCTTCTACTCAACAGTTTGTGATAAAAAAAAGTAATCCACCTAGACGTACTACCTATTAGATAGGTCCCTATACTGAAGCATCCTCACTAGGAGGATCATCCCCATGATCCTACTATAGAATCCTAACTGGAAATCATCTTGGAGGTATCATAAAAACATTATGATATACCATCAATATAGCTTTTATCTAGGGATATAACTCATGAATAACATTTAAAATACATCTCATTTATATTTGATGCATGTATAAATGCTTCCATGGGAACTATGCCTACATGTACTATGTCAAAAAGCAGGATATCACTGTACTTTTGATTGGATATGACAGTTGTCACACCAAAACATGGTTCACTATCCTAAGATCTAATCTCAATATAAATTAACTCTATTTACCTATATTCTAAAACAAACCTCATATAAATTAAATTATCCAAACACTGGCCTATAGATTATCCCCTCTAATATAACTCTTTGATGGCCTGGCCCATAGGGGCTCACCTAAATGGTGGTAATCCTAGTGAGACACCCCAAACCCACCTCCACTAGGACAAGGGATGGATAAAATAATCAATTAGGACTATCACAAACATTAATATGATTAAATTAAGTAATATGTACATACGAACACATCTCCAATTACCAATAATGTAAGGACCCCGACCCCAGTAGCTCAGATCTAGTGTCTTACTTTATTAAATTGGTATAAGATAAAAGGATTCACATCCTGAATGACCAAATAATTTATCTGTCTTATTATACTAGATATATATGTGATTACCATATTAAATTTGATAACACAAATTAAAACATTTTTTTGAGAATAATATTAGTCCCTCTAGATTATAATTACATATCAATTATAGTACGATTTATGGATTCCTAGGAATAAAATCACAGTGAGGCCAACCACAAATTTTCATTAAGGGTAAAGTAAATCATATGATAACATGAATAAATAAGAATATTCAAATTGTAAAGGTAAATAACATAACACACAATCCATTTAAATAACATGAATATCATAACTTTATAATGCATAATCAATAATATAAGATAAATAACTAAAAAATCATTTAATTATTAAACTATGAATGAAATGCATCCAGAGATAATATCATTGTGAAAATATTATATAAAATAGTAAGTGAATTATAAATTGGGGAAATGATTAATAATTGGACATCATTTTCTTATGAAAATGATACATCTATAATCAATACATTCACAAGTCGATTTAAAACTACAGGTAGAAACCCATTTAATGTAATATTTTTTATTTTCCTCATTATACAACTCATGCATCAAGGGGATATATAATTCTAGGCCCACCCATAAAATGAATTCCTAATAAATTCCTCATATATCAGATAATAAATTTAATCCATGAAAAATATTCCTTATAAAAAATATCAACATTGAATAAATAACACATATTCATAAATATTTCTCGAATTAGTCAAATGATATTCAATGTAAACACTATTTGTAATAATGATATTCAATTTAGAGTTTCTTCATATCCATGATAAAAAATATATAGATAAAAATTAATTGAAATGTTAAAGATCATGAAAAAAATATATTCATGTGAAATATATAAAACTGAAATTATATACACTATATAAAATTGAATATCTTCATATTAACAAATATATCTCATCGAAAATAAAATTGAGATGAAATTTATTACAATGATCAAAAAATTTACATGATAATTAATAAATTAATATATTATGTATATAAAGATTAAATAGACATAAAAAAGTGTAAATAAATAATAATATAATCATAACTCATTATAGATATAATCATTGGATATCAAAGACAACAAAGAACTAATATAACCCAATAAAAAGGAATTGAGTTATGAAATTCTCTATCAATTGCCAACTTTTTTATCAAATCCTATTGAGTGAAATAATTAAAATTATATCTTAAAAAAGAAATAATTATTAATGAATCATGATATTACTTTTAAAGGGGGAATTATGTACACCATATATAATAAATTTGGTTCACAACAACAAAATATTCAATAATGAATGGGAATTAAGATGAAGTACCTTACCTCGTTATTTTTTTAGGCTAAACATTACTTAAACTCATTTATAGTGGTTTTAAATATGTTATTAAATTATAAATAAGCCATATTAATATTTTTAATATCATATATTATCCTTTTATAACAACTTATCACTTGTTCATAAATAATCCATCATTGTTGTCATTATTTTTTGCGTTAATTTCTTTAGTTTCCTATTCGTGCTTTGTAATGAATGTTCTAGTAATTTTTAAAGCTATATAGTTGCATAAAAAATAATGAAATAAATATTATATTTTTAAATCAATTGTACATTTAGTAACAATCATGAAAGGGGGTTTTTATAAATGATGTATGTTACAGTCATGGAGATGGTAGGCCTACATACACATGAGGAACGTTTCCATTTTTCAATTATCACAATGTAAATGACGTAAGTAATATTTTAACATTCCATAATTATCATAATATCTTAGTAACAAATTATTTTTTAAAATATAATTATATATATCATTTGTTTGTTTTGGTGATGAAAAGAGAGCCACATCGCTTCATGAAGGTAGTAGTCCATATGTACACGAACGACGTTATCATCTTTCAGTGAGTGATAAGGTAAAAAATAAAATGATATATTAACTTTATAAAATGATAAATATTCCATTAATTTAATAATTATATAAATTATGTTACATTTATTCCTTAAATTTATAATTATTACCTTCAATGAAAAGTGGTAATGAAAAATGAATCCCAACACTTTGAGAGGTGGTAGTCCATTGTAAACACGAGTGATGTTATCATATCCACTATGGAATGGAATGTAAAAAAGTTATATATGATATATTTAAACCATAGGTATAATATTTTAAACAAATATCATATATATAAATTATATCCATCATTATGCCCAACATTGATAGGTGGTGATGGAAAACGTGTTGCATCGGTTTGTGAGGCAGTAATTTGTCGTACACACAACAGACATTATTGTTTCCCATTTCAGGGAATATGAGATAGATTTAGGTCATAAAATTATCATAATAAAATATCAGTATATAGTAGATACTTTTGATTTTATATATGCATATATGAAGAATAATTGAAGGATGTGGAAGGAGAAATAAAACAAAAAATCTTAGTTTGGAATTTTGTATTTCCTCAGACCACCTCTTTAGGATTGTACCAAATCTATTTCTAGAATTAATTTATGACAAAACCAATGCTTCAATGATATTTTCATGGACTTTTTGAAGTTATTAGTTTAGTTATTAGAAATTTCAAAAAATCTTATGGTGTGAAGAAATGAAGGGAGGGGTGTCTTTTTATAGGGGAGGTGAGTGGCGCACTTGTAATTATTAAAAAGAAAAATGCATACCCAACTTTTAACAAGAAACAAGGGTTAAAAGTGGTTTTTATCATTATTTATACATAATAAGGCTTAAATATTTCTAAAAAATTGGTTTGAGAAATTTTGGTAGTTCATTTTAACCCTTATATTCTTAGTTTAACAACTTAGAAAATCAATTCTTACCTTAACCATAATAATTAATTTTTACTTATTTTACTATTAATAAAGGTAATAAACTAATTTGAACTTATTAATAATATAAATTATTCTAAATAAAAATATTGAATCCATTTTATTAAATTCAATTAATAGATGTAAAATAATACAATATAAATGTATACCCAAAGGCATGATGAAAAAACCACGTTTCAAAAAGAAAATCCCCATAAGTATAGAAGGTTTTAATATCAAAATTCAATAAAAATTTTCTTCCAATGAACAAAAATAGTCAAATTTTAATATAACTAAACTATTTATACATTAAAATTAATATTAAATTGATTTATTGTTGTATATTGTTTAAATAAAAAGGCTTTTTAAAAAAAATCATTATTTTCACTATTCATCAAAAACTGATACTAAATAGAAAAAAACAACATAATATAATTTTAATATTCAAATTTCAAAAATAATTTTAATTTTATCAGATAAAATTTATAATAATGTTATAAATTATTTTTAAATTATGTTTGTAGAGCACGACGAAACACTCCTTTAGAAAAAATAATGATTTTCAAAAAAAGTTTGTTAACTTTTAAATGATTTTTATTTTATTTATAATCAATAGATAACCATAATATTTATAATTTATTTATTTCTATTGATACCCAAAAATTCAATGGGTAGTTTATAAAGTTATACTATATTACATTGTATTTATTACAATATTATATTAAATATAATTTCATCGTTTTAAATTCTCCACACCTTAAATAAATTGTTTCTTAACAAATTTATCTTTTACTCAGAAATAAAGAGTTTTATATTTGAAAATTCCTTTATTGAAAATCCATATCATAAAAAGGGTTAATAAAACATCCTATTAATGAAATAGAAATTCAATTTCAAAAATTTATATGGAATAAAACATAACTTGTTTTCTAATTAGGAGAATATTGGTTGCATGTTATGGTATAGACAAGGAATAAAAGAATAAATAATTATATATATTGATAAATTTCATTCATAATAATAAATTTAATTATTAATGGAATGTTAAGGACCTCAAAACCATAAATTTATGATGATTTAAAAGAGCATTTGATTCATCAAATATGAATGTAATATGATAAAATATTACTTTCGTGGTACTTTTCCTAATATTGAGGAATTATTTTACTATATAAGAATGTATTAAAATATAAATACTTGATAAATTTTTATATGATAATCACACTTTTACTATATGAGAATGTATTAAAATATGAATACTTGATAAATTTATTATCAAAAACAAATATGGGTACCAAAATTTATCTGGTATAATACATTAATCTTTAAATATCAAGAGTAACACCAATGGTTCATTATTAATATTTATTTCTCAAATAATTTAACAAAAAACAATGAAATATTAAACATAATACCACCTAGTACAGTAATAAGTACTAAAAACTTATCATCCTTCGGTTTTGGGTTCAAGAATTGTATATTTTTCGGACACGATGTGTTGTCACCTTATACGGAGGTTTCCCTTTTTCTAAGCCTATATTAATATCATTCCTATAAAAATTCTGCAAAGTGTAATAAACCATATTTAACATAGTATAAAACATATCATAAACCCTAAAGTTTACCAATACCATTAAACTTATTCCTAAAAAATAAGTTCATTCTTTCTTAAATAACATTTTTACAAAAACATATACTATACCAATGGGTTTTATTCTCATAAATGTTTTCCAAAATAATCCTTTGTCATGTTATATTATTACCAAAAAAAATTATAATGGGGTGATAAATACTTTGACCTTATGATCAAACTTAAACATATAAACCCATGATAGTATCCTTAAATATTAGGTTAATGAAGACATATATTATTATAAAATTTTACAAAATCCTTAAATGATTCATAATTCTTATAACCAAAATATAATTGGTAAAAAAACTTATAAAATTTAAGTCATGAATTCTAATAAATAAATACTTCATCTATTTTATTTAATCATGGGTCCTTCTATGTCCTAGAGGTTAACCTTTAAAATAAGGAACTTATTTAGATAATTTCTGGGTTCTACACATTTAATATAATTAATTATATATGGTTCCCTAAGATTAGATTTATTTCCTTCCATAATACTCTTCATTTTTTCTAAAACATTACCTTCTTTATTCACATATGTTTTAAACATAAAGAATTTTATAATTACTTTGAGACTATTCCTTGAGTTCCTCTTTCTATAATTTTCACATGAACTAAATTTATCCTTCTTTCCTCTATGGTCTCCACCACTCGATATCTTAGAGAACTCCATCCTTCTCTTCTATAGTGACTCTGAGAGTGGGTCATGGTATTTTTTATTAATCAAATTTCAAGAAACATTATTAGGAGTAATCAAGATATCTTTCACTCTTATCATTATCCCATTTGGTTTCTCATAGTCACAGTATTGTCCTTAATATTCAATGTTAACATGATTACTTCGGGTTCCATCCATTGACTAAATCCAAAAAGTATAGTGTGAGAAAAAATAATCATACTGGGAAAAACATATAATAATTTATGGGATTTATAAATCATGAAACATTAGTTTCAACATAATACACCTTAGGTTTAACTTAGTTAATTTATTTTCATTAAATAATATAATCATTCATAATGGTTTGTACATTAAATGTAAATTATCCAAAGCATACCCCCCAAGAGTTTCAAACTACATGGGAAGTAATGGAAATTTTTATGCACCATGTGTTGATTAGGTCAATCCTAATGGACCCTTTTCATAGTTATTATCCCTATGAATGTATTTTTTAGAACAATTTCTACTTGTATTATCTATACAAGGATATATTTCAATGAAAAACCATATAATCATTACCTTAAAAAACTTTATGATGTTATTCTATACTTATCCTCAAACTATATCATAGTTTTATATTCCATAATTTATATTATCGTAAATATAATTCCCAAGGTTTTATTAAACTTACTATAATACCAACTATAATAACCCCATCCTCAGTATCCTACATCTTATGTATTACTTTATTACATTAAAATAAGATAATTAACCTGGAAAGTTAAATAATTAAACACACATTCCATTTATATAACACAAATTTAATAATTTAATGAGTAATAATCAATTTGGCATGGTAAATAACTGAAAACAAATCTTATTTGATCAATAAACTGAGAATGAAATGATCCAAAGAAAATATCATTATGAAAATTTCATGGATAATAATAATTGAATTGTTAATGTAGAATATTATTAATCATTGGAAATAATGTTATTAGTGACATTACACCTCTAGTATCATGACCCATTCATAAGATATTTTAAATCTGTTGATAGAAACTTGTTTAGTACTAGCTTATTGATTCACCTCATGAGACAACTGATGCATCGAGGGGCTATATAATTTTGATCCTAACATGTGACATCATGTCTCAAAAATAACTCAAATATAAAATAATATATTTAATTCATGAGAAAATTTACTTATTAAAAAATATACATATTGAGTAAATAACATTTAATTATTAATATTTCCCCAATTAATCAAATAACTTTCAAAGAAAAAATGTTATCTATAAATGGTATTTGGTTTAGGAAATATTTTATATACATGATACTAAAAATATGGATAAACACAGATTGAAACATTAAACATCATGCATAAATAGGTATTCATGTTAAATATATCATTGGGTTATTATATACACCACATTGATGTGAATAGGTTCATATTAAAAAATATATATCGATAAAAATAAAATTGAGTTGAAATTCCTTATAATGATCAAAATGATGTAGTGAGAATTAATCAATGAATATATAATGTTCATAAAATTTAAATCAACATAAAAAAATTATAAATAAAACATAATATAATCAAATTTCATTACACATAATCTTATAATATCAAATACAATGATTACGTAATATAACCTAATAAAAAATGAGTTTTGAAATTCTTTATGACATGGTAACTTTAAAATAAAATCCCCTTGGATGAAATAATTTAAATTGAATCTTAAAATACCATTAATTATAAAATAATTAGTATATTACATGTCAAATGGGCAGTATTTAAACCATATATATGAAATTATGTGCATAATAATAATATATTCCTTAATGAAGGAAAATTGAGAGGAAGTCCCTGGCCTCACGCTTCATTTTGATTAAACATAATTTAACCTCATGTATAGTTTTTTTAGACATGTTATTAACATATAAATAACACATATTAGTATTTATAATATAATATATGGTTTTTTTATAACATCTTATAACCCATTTATAAATAATATTCAATTATTTTTAATATTTCGGGTGTTAATTTCCATGTTTTCCTATTCGTGATTTATCAGGAAAGTTATAATTGACGTAAATATTATATAGTTACATAATTTTTGGAATAAAAATCATTATATATTTATCTTATTTATACATATATTATACTATTATAACCAATATTGGAATATGGTTTTAATAAATGAAGTAGGTTATGATCATGGAGATGGTTGGTCGTACGCACTCATTAGTAATGTTTCCATTTTGAAAAGATAATTTTGTAAGGAGTTAAGTAATATTTTATCTTAGAAAATGATAAATATATCATAAATAAAATATTATTTATTTAAAAATACTTATATATAGCATTTATGTGGTTTGATGATTAGAATATTGTCACATCACTTCGTGAAGGTGGTAGTCCACACGTACAGAGATGACATTATCATCTTTTAGTGTGTGAAAATGTGAAAAATAAAATGATATATTATCAATAAATAAATATAAATATATCATTAATATAATAATTATATCATGTATATTACATATATTCATTACCTCTATCTTTATTACCTCTCATGTAAAGTGTTCTTGAAAAAACGAATCACATTGCTTCCTGAGGTGGTAGTCTGCCACACACCTGTGTGATGTTATCGTCTCCCCTAAAAAATGGAATGTAAAAAATGTTATATAATATATAATGAATATATATGTATAATTATATTTTAAATATCATATATATACTTGATATTAATCATTATATCCTACCGTGATAGGTGTTGACGGAAAACATGCCACATCGGTTCGCAATGTGGTGGTATATCGTACCCATTAGTGATGTTGTTTCTTACCAATTGAGGGATGTGGGGATGGTTATAGGTCATGAAACTATCCTAATAAGATCTCATTAAATGGGATAAAACTTTTTTATATAATTTTAAATGATTAGTATTTGATGTTTGTGGAAGAAGATATAATAGAAAACGCATAGTTTGGAATTTAACCTCTTCTCGCAAAACCTCTATAGGATTATAACTAATGTTTTCCTAAAATAGATTTATAACACCAAGAATTTTAGGAAGATGGTATGTATGTTTAGAAGTTATTGGGGTAGTTCATGAATGAACCAAATTGTTTTGAAGTTTTGAATAAGAGATATTATAGTGTATCCTTTTATTGGTGTGGTGAGTGACACACTTGTAATATTTGCAAGGAAAAAGGTGTACCAATTGTTTCATAATTTAAAAGGGTAAAATATATATTATTATCTATCCATATACATTATATGGTATAAATATTTCCTATAAAATAATTTTTTAAAATGTTTTAGTTAATTTTAACCCATATCTTCTTACTTTAACCCCTGGTAAATCGATATACTCCTTAATTGAGGTAATTAATTGTTATTAGTTTTACTATTAGTAAATATAAAATATTAATTTGAAAATATTATATTATATAAATTATTATTATTCCAAATATATAATCTATTTTCAAAATTTAATTTACATGTGTGAAAGAATCCAATTTAAAACTATACATGTAAAAGCAATGAAGAGAATTTTTTTCAAATAGAAAATTATAATAATTATAGATGGTTTTAAAATCAAAATTCAATATGAACATTATTTAAATGACAAAAAATAGTTAAATTGTAATATAATATAAATAATTTTACTCTAAACCCAATTTAAAATATAATTTATCCTTTTAAATCATTTAAATGAAAATTTAGTTTTTAATAAAAATCAGTATTTTCATTATTCATCAAAAAATTAAACATTTCATAAAAATAACCAAATTAACCCTAAGATAATATTTTTTTAATGATTTCCAATATAAAGTTAATTTTTGATATTACTTTTCTATAATTGGTAAAAATTAATTTTAAATTATGTTTGTAAATCGTCATTAAACCATTTATTTGAAAAAGTATTGTTTTTTATAAAAACATTTCTTTATTTTAAATGATTATTATTTTATTTATAATCAATATAAAATCATTATTTTCATTATATATTTATTAATTTTCATACCCCTAAACTTAAAATATTTTTTATAATGGTATACTATTTTATAGTTCATTTAGACACAGGGTTCCATGTTATGCAAGCTATCAAAGAGATTAAATTTGGGGAAATATATTTTGTGGCTTGTTTAAGATTGGTGTTTCATGTCAAATATTCTATATATTACAATGTTAGTTTTTTATAGTTTATGGGTGTTACAAATAAAATTCATAAAGGAAGATATAAATTATACTAATATGAAATCATAAAACTAATCCACTCATTAGAGTACAGAACAAGCACATGAAAGAAGATTGGAATAATATTATCCCACCAAAACAATAAAAAGAGTATACTATTATTTTATGGAGTGTATAATTTCAAATTAATCTTTTTTTGTAATTGTGTTCTTGTATAGTGTTTATATGCTCCACCTATTCCTTGTCAATCTACGACTCTATCTAAAGTCATTCCATCTACATAAGACATGAGAAGAATTTGAATATCCCATACAAGTGTAAAAATAAACATGCCAAATTGGACACCATAAAATAATTAATAAAAATGTGAAGAAGTGATAAGTCATATCACATTCATGAATATATATCAATCAGGTTATAACATAATAACAATAATAAACTATATATATTTGAGATGGAAAAAATGATAGAACATGACATGACAACCATATTTTCAGCCTGGTATTCCAATAATGTTTTCAAAGTAATGATCACTTATTAGAACGCCCTCTTTGATTATTGATAAACAAATTTGTGCTCATCCAAGATTTCATCATGGTTAGGAATATTCTTGAATAATTACCCCTTATAACTCAATATATATCAATATATAGGTAGGATATCACACCTAGGTCATATGGGGATACTTGACCATATTCAGATTATCCCATTATAATGTGGATCACATTCCCCGATAGTCGAAAATGGAATAACTTACCCAACCTAGTACGAAATGATCATTAATCAAAATCCTTTACATAATGAGAGATAAAAGACTCTATCTAGAACATACCCATAGTGGGGCCACTCATCCTCTTCTTAGGATAATATTCCTCATTATACCCTCCTCAGGATATACAATGGGAACTCACCACACTGGTACTGAGCTTGAATAAAGAGAACAAGGGATCCAAACCACATTAAAATGGGTACGTAGCATGTATAGGGAGTATACAACATGTCCCACTAATCCTTGACCTAAATGAGTCTATTACCATGTTTATTATCCTATTATCCTGAATTGTTCTCATATACACTATCATTTCTTATGTACCTAGACATGTCTTAGTACTTTGGACAAGCTTGTATATCCTAGCCTTTATTGTGTACCGAGAAATTACTTTTTACCTAGCCGTTTATGTGACTATGTACCTCAAGGGTCTATTCCATGTAGCATCATTGGGTCACACATCGTATATAATTTCCACATGGTTTGTTATATTTAATTCTTCATGTAAACCCTTGAACCCACAACAAGGGGTCAAAAATATGTGTGTTCATCTGAACTATACACTTTGTAACTCAAAATATTCTATAAACTCCTTCTTGTACATGTGTACTCCCCAATGCTATCATCATATGTAGATTCACCCCTAAACATGCCCATAAATATATAACAATGGTTACATAAACTGTAACCATTAACTGTGTCTAGATTTTAGAAACCAATCTACTTATGAACTACCACTTATCTCCATGTGTTGATGCAATTCCAAACTGCTAATAAGGAAATCCCAATCTAAATTAATGATCATCTTTTACCATCATCAAACATAGATAATTCTTTAAATCCAGATTCTAATCCCTTAGAAATGATCTGTTACATTAAAATTAGACTACTCAATGATCAATTTATGATTATTTTCGAACAATAAGTCAAATAAAACATTGATTATTAATGATCAAATAATGAGGGGAGAAATAACAAAAAAACAAGATTAACTAATGAAAATCAACCATTTTTTGGATGCGCTTGAATTCATTTAAATATTAAATTACTATTGAAGAATATTATAAAATATCCAATAAAACATATAAATTCTTCATTCTATATGAAAAAATATAAAATACAAATCAGAAACATTGACCTATGAATTAATCATCTAATTTAATTAATCCAAATTCGAAATGAGATAATCATAATGTGGATAAATACATCTAAAATAATATCATAACTCAATGTTGGATTGATCACTGATGATAAATAGTTCTATTTCGTTGTCAATGGGGAGATCAATGAACTCCTTTGTTGAAGATGAATTCCTTGGTAATCACATCATCAATTGACAATATCATTGTTTTCTACCATGATATCCTCTATAGTCTACCCCATATTTTGGATTTAATATTGGTCTCAGTTTCCCCATCCTAGTTTCCTTTCATGATTCATTCCATTATTTTATAAAAACATCATGCACATTTTATAATATATTTATTGTATCAAAAATGATCCTCCTCAGGACTTAAAACCCAACACTGACACTTTTCCTGGTTCCTAAAATATTCTTTAAACATTACCAATAATTTACATTTATAAAATATTATTTAATCTTATGAAATTTTATATGATCTATGGGATTTAAGAGAACTATATTGTGTTTTAAATAGATTTTTTTTTATTTGTATATAGATTTTTTTTACTTATGTAATCATCTAAACACCCTAGTCCTATAGGTCATTACTTTGTATTATTTGAAAAATAATTTGTGAAATTATGTTATAAAGTGTAATTAAGGCATGCGTTTCTATAATAATTCCTCTAAGGAGAAATAAAAATTTTGTAGATAATTAGAGGAATGATTTTTTATTTGAGGTTGGGGACCGTGTCTTTCTTATCGTATCTCCATAGAATAGTGTTATGAATTTTTATAGAAAATGATATTAAGCCAACAATATATTTGTATGTATAAATTTTAGAGAATATGGGATCTATTTCATACTAAGTATTCAAACAACTAAAATTATCATAGGTACATGATATCTTTTAAGTATATTTATTATTGAAATATGTACCAGATGCATCTCATGTTTTTATACCAAATTTGGTATAGTTAGAAGAGAATATTTATAATGAGAAAAATATTTTATATATTATCGATTTTAGGATGAATCTATTTTATAACAATGTTACTCGTCATGGTAATTTTTTGCAGAAGAAGAATATTTTAAAAAAAACTAGAAAATTGGAAAAATCTGTAATGGGAAAGTATCCTTACTTGGTTAAGCAATGAATAAAATTACAAGAATGAAATTTCATTTATGGGGAAGAATTTGAAAAACCAGGTAAGAAAAAAAAGAAATTTTATTATTTATAACTATTAATTATATATATATTTATATTAACTATAGTTTTATAAATAATTTTTTATCGAAAAATGAATAGTTTTATTTAACTATTTATGTTCATGTTCTACATTTTTATATTTTATGGATAAATTTATTATTTTTGTAAATTTTAACAAATAATATCATATTTAATATTGATAGTATATTGTAAAAATAAGCATATGATAATTATTTTTTATTTTTAGTAATATTTGATTTTTTTTTTAATATTGAAAAATACTGATTTTAAAATAATGGCATTTTTAAGACATTATAATTATATAATAATGACTTACAAGACTATTAATAAAATTTTAGAAAAATATTTATATTATGTTTTAAATAAAATTCATTAAAAATGTAACTTTATATTTATTAATTTATATTTGACATTTGGGAAATTTTTGTAATGTTTTTGCATAAATAAAAACTGAATTCAATTATTCCCATTTAATAATGGTTTAAGAAGTATAATTTTAGTATTTTTATTTTTATAAAGTCATATAAGACTCCATTTAATTTACCTAATATAATTATTTATTTTTAAATTAATATTTTTCATGATTTCTTTGTAAAATCTTCTTAATGTTACAAAATGTATTTTTCTAAAAATGGGCTTTCCATTCTTTTTAAAAAAATATACAATATATTTTTTATAAAATATATATATATATATAATATTTTAAAATATGTTTCATATTTGGAAATATCATTTTCAAAATTTTAATATATTTCTATTTCTATTTTATTCGTTATGAATATTTATCATTGTAAATGTTTGTCACCTTGGTAAGAGTAAAATGTGTTAAAGAGGGTTGTTATCCGATGTTAAAAGGATTGAAATATCTCCAAAAATTTTAAAAATATGATTGGATGAGATTATTGTGTCCTTAAAAATAATTTATTCAATTATTGATTAAATTTTATCCACATTACAAGAGAAATAAAATTAATATATTTAAATGGTCTTAATATTTGTAAGGGTTTTAGTGCTCTAACTTATATTTGGAACATTCATTCTCCGAATATCCTAGAAAATTTAACACCATGATAAAAAAAATATTTCAAAATAAATCCATAACTCTCCCACCCATATCCTAGAGGACTTGGATTAAGAAAACATTTAATCCTAGATGCCATAAGTTGTAATACAAATAAAGATATAAAAGGAGTAGGTATAAGTCTTAATCAACTTCTTTTGAGTCCAGGTCTTCTTTTGCATCTATAAAATCTATTTTATTCACCATAATAAAATTAAATTTGTATATGTAATATAAAAAATATTATTATTTTTATGTAACAACTATTTTATACATACATTCCATCAATTGTGAAATAAAATTATTTCACATGCATAAGTGGGGAGTACCACTACCTTGAAGTGGTGGATTTAATTATTCTTTATCACCTGCCATAGATAGATATAAATATGTATTTGATGATACATATGTTGTTTATGAAATAATTATGAATATTTAATGGTAATATATTATCAACCATTTCACCATCCCTTCTATTGAAATATTTAAAACCTCGCTCGTTTATACGTACGTACTGTCTCCTCCACACAGCGATTTAAATTTTTCATCAACACCTACAAAACTAGACATAAGGATATATTTAATGAATTTATATGATATATAAAATATATATTATTGTTCTATAATTCTAAAACATTATATTTTTTTATTTTTTATTAAATTTAAAAGGGAAAATGACCATCATGTGCACATATGGACCATCGCCTCCATTAATGGTGTATTTAATATTTCTTTATGACCATACTAGATGGTTTGAATTGTATATTTAATATAAAAAATAAAATTTATAAAAATTTAAGATTCGAGATATGAAGAAACCATGACCCCTTTGACCACGGTCCACACATCGATGCTTTTTTGGACCGAATGTCCTCAAAACGTCGAGTGTAAGCACAAATTATTCAGTAACCATATAGAACATGGTAATAAATGAATTAATATTATAAATAATAATGGAACTAATATGAATGCAGTTTTTAAGAAATTAAATATTCAATAACTTTTCATTATTAAATTGTTATATAATGTATAATCCAAAACAACGGTCTAGGTATTATATTTTCCCTTAAAAGCTTGTTTTAATGTTTTCATTTCAAAGTCATTATTTTCCATATTCATGTTATTTAAATTGATTTATTCTTTTCTATCCTTATACATAAATGAAGGTTTATTTTCATATATGTCTTTAATTATATTATTTTCAAAGGAAAACCTTAAACCATTTTTTGTACAGTCAATTTTAAAACTTTTAATAATGTTAGGAAATGAATGTTTATAAAACTTTTATAGAGTGAAACTACTAAAAAAAATTCTTTTAACAGCATTGGCCTTTCTCATCTCTTGCAAAAATCACTACTAAATGTTCCCTTTATCTGTGTAAAAATAGGCGATGTTATAGGGTGCCTTTTATCAGCACATTTTTTTAATATTGATATAAGGTACCCTTTATCAGCTCTTTTTTAGTGCTAATAAAGGGTACACTTTTTCAATGCTATATTTTTAGCACTAATAAATGGTCACTTTGACAACACTTTATTTTTATCACTAATAAAGGACACCCTTTATAAGAACTTTATTTATAGCGCCCATAAATGGAGTCTTTATCAGTGTTTTTTTTACACTGATAAAGGTTCAAGAAAAATGAAATAATTAAATATATAAATAATAAAAATGAGTTTAATAAAAAATATTTAAAAAATTATTAATTATATAATTATTTATACAATTGAATAACCTGATTATAGTATATATAAATTATATATAATGATAAATAGTATATATTAAATATAGAGATATATGTAAAAAGAAAATTAAACAAATAAAAATTAAAAATAAGTAAATTGGGAAAAGTATTAAAAAATTTATTAATTAAATTATTATTGATACTCTTAATGTGTAATATATATTAAATATATAGATATATTTAAATATATATTAATATGATTTCTATAATACAAAATATTTAGGATTTACATTAAATAGTAATATATTTAGTGAATAATGGTTTATAATTAAAATAACATATGAATTAAAAATACTGAATAATTGCATCAAGTAATTGATATAATTGAATGTCATTTTATTTTTCAGTTTAACATAAATCAAACATGTGTTATATTGATTTTTCATAAATATATATAATTAGTTAATTTTTATATACAAGGAAAAGACACAAATATCTACACAATTAATGAAATCTTATATAAAAACACAAAAATCTAATATTTATGTAATTTTTTAAAATTTTAGTTTCCATTTTAGAATTTCATTACAACATGATACATTTAATATATTATGTTTTCAATCAATAAATTTTATTTATTAAATATTATTAATGTTCGTTATTATTTTATCATTTTAAATATATTTTACTTTTTATTTTTTATTTTTTTAGAATCTAATCAATTTCTATTATTTATTTTATATTTATTTAGTTTTTATGTTTTAAAATTTTCAATATGAATTCATCATTATTTCAATATATATCCATATTTTTCAAATAATTTATATTTAATTATCAAAACTTATCATTTTTTTCAATATTGTTAAAGTGTAATAATTTTTAATTATTTAATTTCATTCATTTTTTACATGAAAACACTTAAAATTAAATATACATTAATAAAGATTAAAATATAAAATTAAAAATATATTTATAAATAAATATATTAATAAATGTACATTTTCTATATTTACACATTTATAATTATAAATAAATAAGTATTATTTTTTAAAAAAGTATTTATATAGTTATAAATAAATAATTATATATATTTAAATAATTATAAATTTATAATAAATTTATTTAAATAATGAATATATTTAGTATAATTATATTTATATATATTTATTAAATATATAAATTTATTATATATATATATATTAATTTTTTGAAAAGTAATTATATAATTATAAATAAACAATTATATATTTAAATAATAATAAAATTATGATAAATATATTTAAATAAAAAATTTACATACTATATATATATATTTATTTATTTATTTATTAAAAAATTCTACAAAATTTCTTCTTTATAATTATAATTATAAATCCTTTATCAGTGCTTAAGTAATAAGCATTAATAAAACGAAACTTTATTAGCGCTTTTTTATCGCTGATAAAGATAGGGATTTATTGGTGCTAAAAAACCTTGATAAATTTTTCTTTTATCAGTGCTTATTAACTTAGAAATGATAAAAAGGATCATTATCAATGCTTTTTTAGAAGAACTTATAAAAGTGTATTGATCTATTTTAAGAACCCTAAACATTGTGAACCAATTCAGGATATTCGAAGCTCTCTGTGGAAGACACATGTTTCCAGTGATCCTCATTGTTGAATCTAAGCTTGAATATAGGCTATAATAAATGCTCCAACTATTCCAATGCTTTAATCCAAGGCTCGAACAATTCAAGAGTCGAATGAAACTAAGGCTCGAACAAAATCTAGGTTTTTTGATATCTCTAATGTCCCTCAACTATCCATTACGCCTTCCCAGCCCACATCCATGTATCCCAACAACTCCAGTTGCACTATCCAATAATAAAACATGCCAATATTCACTATTTTTAGATATATTGATGTATCATCTTCCCTGATAACATGTGTCCCTCCATGGGACAAAATTTGTACTAAGAAACTTGAAATATATCAATCCTAATGTTGGTCAATGTTGTTGTGAGGTATAATAGGCTCCCAATACCTATATTCCATGACATCTACACCTTTGCAATCATCCAATTTTGAAAATAACATTCATATAATGGTCAATGTTTTCATTAGTTTAGAATATTCCACTACAAATCACTTGGTAACCTCCTTTTCATATTTTTTTTTAGAAAATTATGTGCCTTGATTTCCTTGATTCACCTATAAACTCATAAATTTTTTCAACTAACTAGTCATAGACATCTCGATATCATAACTCATATGATCCACACAAAAATTTCAATGTGATTTGTCCAATCCTAAATTATTATTTCTTCAACATATATGAGTATAAATGGCCATTGATCATTCTCCTTCTTGATGTAGATGATTTGATCAACTCTACCTTTCTAAAAATAAATGGTTCTTAGGTATTGATCAAACCATAAATACCAGGTCCTTAGTGACTAATTTTTCTTATACAATGAATTATTTAACTAGAACATATTTCTATCATTTTAATACATAATAAACCCAACCAATTTCATAATGTATACACCCCATTAAGAAATCCATTGAGTAACATAGATTCGACCTCCATTTAATATACTCTTAACTAAATTTTAACTACAATATCTATGAAAATTAAGATTGTTTCTAATTGGGATATGGGAGTAAATTTATCATAAATATTAATGCTTTTGATCTATTAATTCCCCTTGTATACTATCCATTCTTTTTTTTTGATCCACTTTTCCATAGTCAATGATTTTATTACAATACACCAACTTGGTTCTGATAACATTTCTATCTTCTATACTTTGAATAATTTTTTATGTCACATTCAGATCAAACTCCTTAAGAATAGATTTGATCAAATTATCATCAGTGTAATCCTCTCTATATGGTATAGTATCTACTTTGAAAAAATGATGTTTTTGTAGATTCATACTCTTCTGAGTTTTCACTAAAACTATCTAATCACAATTAAAATTTTATTCATTGATTCTATCCTTTCTTTTATTTCTTGCAGTTGAAAATCCTTCTTCATTTTCCTGGAAATAATTGAGTTATTTTGAGTCTATATCATCCTTATGTGATCCCCTGTATGCTACTCAATTCAACATTAATTTCCTCTGATGTTTCACCATTATTTTAATTATTAATAATCTCTCCATTATAATTAGTAAAAAATATCAATAAATTTTATCTTTTCATCAAAACAACATATCAACCCACCATTTTAGTTATTTATTTAATTATCTAGTTATCTAATATAATCAATTTTTCACTACCAAAAATCAATTCCTTCTTTCAAAAATAATTACCATAAATTTTTACTTACCCCAAATCAAAAAATGGTTCATCTTGTTTTATATACCTTTGTAAAAATGTAACATTCTTTTAAATGATAACCCACTCATTAACACTTCCTTAAAACTACTTTTTTCTTTCATCACACATCTAATAAACACTATATATTTTTTACATTAATCCATCTAAAAAATATCATTCTTTAACATTTCATTTTGGTTTCACCATTAGGAATCTCTAATTACCATCCATGTAATTCTTACAAACGGAAGGTATTTCCCCTTTTAGAGGACACAACAGAGTACAATTGTTGTCCTCATTGTCTTTTTCTATCGAATAGTTATTATACTGATTTGTTTCATGGGACTCGTCCCCCATATATTTTATGTTTTGTGTACTACTCTAAGTAGTAGTCATCCAATGGATGGATACTTAGTGAATTTCATGAAACATAGTTGTATGTCCACAAGAGATAAAGGACGAGTGACAAAAAAAATGTAATGATAGCTATTTCAAAGATGAGATGATGAGTATGATAGTTATATATAACTTTCAACTTAGGATGAATTCCAAGGATAACACCTACCATAGTGGATAAATTATTTTCTTAAATTTAATTACCTATTTTCTTAAAATAATATTGAAATTACATTAAATAATAAAATTTTGGGTTTATCCTATTAGAATTATCTACAATTTTCACCTTTAATAAGGAATATATTAGGTGTATTTATTTATCTATTATGCAAAATAAATATTTTATGAACCCAATAAGAGGGATATGAATCAAAAATGGATTCACACAGATTATTTGACCAAAGATTATGAATATGGATTTGAAGAGTTCATCATGTTTTCATTAGATCGTGCATAAAACCCTTCTAAAATACATGGTCCTTGTTTAAATTGTTGTTATTCGGGAAAAAATATCCAATAAGAGTTGGAAGAACATTTTATTTCTCATGGAATAGATCAAAGCTATAAATTTTCGAATAAACATGGGTAAAAACTAAATGTGCACACCAATTTTGATGATATTTTAGTTTATTAATCCATTGATATGAATACCAATATAAATGATAAAGAAGATCACATGGAACAAATGAAAATGAAAATTGAAGATGAACATTGTGATTGTATAAAGTTTTTTGAGGAGTTAAATAGTTTTTCTAAGTAACCATTGTATAATGGTTGTACTAAATACACAAAATTTTCAAATATATTTAAGTAATATAATTTGAAAGCTCGTAGGGGATGGAGTGACACCAACTTTACATAACTACTTGGTATATTAAATGATATTTTACTGAAAGAACATGAACTACCATATCCAACATATGATATTAAAGTAATTCTATGTTAAATGGGAATGATATATAAAAAATACAAGTTTGTTAAAAGTAATATATTTTGTGTCTCAAGGACCATGAATCACTCATAAAATTACCTAAGTGTGGTTCAGATCGATACAACTAAAATGAATCAAATATTTTTAAATATTAATGGTACTTTCCTATCATTCCATGATTTAGAAGACTATATGGATGTCAAGATTGTGAGATAATTAACATGGAATACTAATAAAATAATTGAATATAGGAACCTATATCATCCATTAGATTCTCCTCAGGGGAAGAAAATTTATTATTAGTATCCTATATTTATAAATTATTTGAGAAACATTCATCTTTCATAATCTATAGATAGAATAAATCCTTTTAGTGTATATAGTAGTACTCATAATACATGTCCCATCATGTTGGTAAATTGTAACGTTCATCCATGGTTATATAAGAAACAAAAATATATTATGTTGTCTCTTCTTATATGTGGACTAATGAAACCCAGTAATGATATTGATGTCTATTTTTATCAATTGATCAAATAACTAAAATTGATGTGGGGTACAGATGTTACAATGTATGATTCTCATAAAAGGGAAAAATTTACATTGAGTCCATGTTGTATGGGATGATAAATTAATTCCCTGCTTATGTAAATTTATTAGGATTTAGCATTAAATGAATGTCGGGGTGTCCCATTTGTGAAAAATGCATACAGTCAGTTCAGTTGAAACATTCCTTGAAGACATTGTTTTTATAAATTTGAAATTTTTACCTCAACGACATAGATACTTTTCCAATATGACATTATTCTATGGGAATATCAAACAAGGTGCAACAACATCTCCAATAATTGGTGATCAACTTTTTTAAAAATTAAAAGACACTAACACTTTTTTGGTAAACCATTTTTGAAAAACCTTATAAAATCATGTTGGAATAACATATCAATTTTTATTGAATTACTATATTGGAATTATTTCTATACTAGTAATTTTAATTATTTCATTCATATAGAAAAATGTATTTGACAGTGTTATTGACATGTTACTAACTTTTCATGGAAAAAATATGGCATCAAGGATAGGTTGGACATGAGTAACTTTGGGATAAGGGAAGAGTTAACATTAGTGAAGTGTAAAGTGAATACTTTTCTTCCTCCAGTAGCTTACGCTCTATCTAGACCAGAAAAATTACTATTTTTTACGTTCTTTAAGAGATTAAATCTTATAAATGGGTATTCATAAAATATCAAAAATTTCCTTTCAAGGACTAATTTTAAGTTAAAAAGACTAAAATCACACGATTGTAATGTTTTGATGCAAATTTTTTTTCACATTTTTTTCTGATGTCTTCATCCTCAAAATGTAAAATATATATTAAATAGTCTCTCTTTCTTTTTCAATTCCATATGTAATAAATTTAGAGACCCGATGAAGTTTCCAATCATGAATAATTATGTTTTAGTCATATTATGTGAATTATAGATGATCATCCCACCATCATTCATTGATATAATGGTCCTCCTAATAGTTCACCTAATTAGAGAGGTTCAACTATGTGGTCATGTACATTATATATTGATGTACCCCATTTAATAATTTATGAAAAACAATAAAAGGGTATGTCGAGAATCAATGTCGGCCAGAAGTTCATTTTAGATAATGATATATCATCTAATAATATATGGAATTATATACTTATTATGAATTTAATTTTAAAAGCATAAGTCATCCAAACTCTTCTCATAGTGGATGTCTTTTGGGTGAAATAATTTCCAGAATATATGTTGTAACAATTAACTTGACAAAGAAAGAACAAGTGCACCTTTATATTTTACATAATAGTGAAGATATTGATCCATAAATTGAACCCACAAAGAAATTTATTGTGATTTGAATCCATCATGGAATGAAGGATGGATATCAAATACACATAAACAAAAGTTTATTGGATGGTTCAGAGATCAAATTTACAAGGAGTTATCTAAAAATATGAATTCAATTTTTGAATGAATTGCATAACTATCCCAAGACCAAATAAAAATTGTATACCTTACACTTGTTTATTAATCAATGGTTATGTGTTCCTATAAAAACAAATATGATGCTTCTAGTATGATTCAAAACAATGTTGTTGTGGTTTTGGCAGAAGCGATGAACATATCCATTTCCAAGGATAGAAATCCAATTTATGCAAATATGTCATATTTTGGTATTATCAAACAGATATATGAGGTGGAATATATAAAATTTCAAGTTCCAATTTTTCGTTACAAATAGATTAAAAATATGAGTGTATTCAAAGTTGGTTAAATGGGATTTTTCAATATAAATTTCACTTTATAAGGGTAAGAAGATGAGTCGTTAAAAATGGAATCACAAGTAGTGAAATTATTTCATGTCCTAGATCTAGAAAATATGAATTGGTCAATTATCCTCCTAGAGACTAAAAAAACGGTAGGTGAGATGAAAATTCAATCAAGGATGGCCCTTTTATTAGGATATCACAATCAGTTCTTGTTAGTCCAAATGTACAAAATGTATTATACGTTATAAGGGATCATAAAGAGGGGAATTACAGTCTCAGTAGAGGATCCATATCCTTAAAACCTTTAAAAATAATGAGAGTTCAATGAGAAGGTAAATGTGTTTTTTAATATATTATGTTTTCCCTCATAATACTATATGTTAGTTACTATATTAACATCATCTAAATTAAATGTTTAACTACTCATATAAGAAATGCTTTCTACACATGATGGTGTTACCAATCCATTGAAAGAACAAACTATATTGGAGGAACCACTTTGGTAATATGTAAAGGTAATGTTATGATATACTTTACCTATTTTACTGAAAAAATATTTAATAAAACAATGATTTAATTTTTCATTATTCCTTGAAGATTTTGTTTATTTTATAATCTTTTCCTTCTTTCAAGCCTTTCTACACCAAAGCATCCATAGTATTTTTCTACCATAAAACCCTTTCACCCATGGTGTGTTTTATTTATCAATTTTCATCGTGTTCCATCCATTTCTTTTGCTGGAAGAGTAATGTTGTGGCCTCTACTCAATGATAGAGGTGATATTTATGTTTTTGTAATAAAATATTTGTCCATATAATTAATGTATTTTTTCATGTTTATGTTTATTTTATTTCTTTTTATTGTTACTCACTTCAGAGTTGTTTTCTTATATAGGTAGATTCTTTTGTTCGATTTGGGGTGGTATATCCATATTTCATGCCTTTATACACCTAAACATCCACATAATTATTATCTCTCAAAAAAAAAATCTCCCTTATTGTGTTTTAATTTATCACTTCCCTTTAAGTTTCCCCCACTTATCAATCACAATGGTAATATATATGTTTTCATAGTAAAATCAATGACCATATAATTAATGGATTGTTTCATATTAATGTTTATTTTATTTCTTTCTATTATTACTCGCATAAGAATTGTTTTCTTATACAGGTGGATTCTTTTGTTTTAGATGGAGTGGTCTATCCATATTTCACACCTTTTTCACTAAAACTCCCATAGGATTCTTCTCCCTCAAAACTTTTTCACCCCTCAAGTGATGGAATTTTATCACTTTATTTTAGGTTACCTTAACATCTCAATCATAAAGGTAATATTTATTTCTTCAAAATAAAATCATTTTCCAAATAATTAATGTATTGTTTTATATTTTTGTTTAATTTATTTCTCTTTATTTTTCCCCACATATGAATTGTATTCTTATAAATCTCGATTATTTTGTTTGATCCTATAACTGAGATAATGAAAGTAAGGAAATGCATCAAAAATGAAGATAGACATCATGAAAAGGTGAATTCATACTACGGATGTAATTAATTTTACCATCATTTTATCTATTATATTTAAGTTAATTTACTTATGGTTTTTATCTAATAATTATTTCATTTTTTTCACAAATCTTTTGAGATGTCGTATTTTTCTTTCAACTATCTGCAATAAGACACAAAAGGGATACAATATTTCATTCATAAAATTTTACCACGCTTTCCATTCCCTTAATTTGTTGAAATGTCACCACTTCATGTGGAGTCAATATTCTTAGCCAAAAAAATATATCTTGTTGTTGAAATCTAGACAATTATAGGAAGCCAATGTGCCCATTGTGGAAACTTCTTATGAAATAATGGGAATATGAGATTCCTCTTTTCCTTTTGATTTAAACAAATATAAGGGGTTTTCAACTAAGAACATTGATTAAATAAGTATTTTTGGATGTTTTACAAATAAAAGCAATGGAGATCATGGTATCATTAGAATTTAAGATTATTTTGAGACTTTGGGACATATAGAAACCATTCGTACCTCGTTCTGATGCACGGTGTGACTCGTATGACTCCAAGTAATTATTTATGACTATAATTGACATTAATTTTATTAAAAAAATCAACATACTCAAACCAAGAAAAATATTATTATTTTCTTGGTACTTTATGATAATGATCCATAAGTCTTTTTTTATGTGTAAGAATCAACTAAAACTCAATTATAAATAAAATGTTTTCTATATGACTCAATGTGTCTATTATCAATTTAAAATAGATATTTTAGTCCAAAAATTTTCACTCAATAAAAACCTACAAAATATTCTCTTATTTTCTTGATAATTTAGGACTCTAATAAATAAATAATTTCTGATGTGTATGAATTTATCTCATGTCAAACTGATACATGTTATGATCAGTATGACTCTAAGTGCATGTTTCTAGTTTAAAATGAAATTTTTGTACAAAAGAAAAGTGACATGCTCTAAATTGAGAAAACTCATTGATATTAATTTGATACATTAGTAAAAAATCATTAATTCATTTTCGATGTGTAGTAATCAATCGAACCTCAATTTGATGCAGAGTGTGATCGGTATGACTCCAGTTATGCCTTTTTATTTAAAATCACCATCAATTTTAGTAAAAAGGACAACTAAACTATTGAAAAATCAAGAAAAGGGATTCGTATTGTTTGGATACTTTAGTAAAATTTTCCATAAGTCATTTAGAACATGTTGGAATCTACTACTACTCAGTCTAATGCATGGTGTGACCGGTATGACTCAATGGGTCTGTCAACAGTTTAAAATCGACATTTTAGATCAAAATGTTCAACTCATTAAAAACCAAGAAATAATTATTTTATTATCTTCATAATTTAATTATTTAATGTATAAGTCATTTTTTACATGTAGTAATTGGTATCACGTCAACTTGATGCATGATGTGATCGATAGGAGTCAAAGTGTGTGTTTATAGTTAAAAAACATTTTAGTAAAAAAAGACTACTAACATTCTCAAAATAATGAAAACTCATTCCTATTATTTTGAAACATTATCAAAAAGATCCACTAGTAATTTGAGATGTGTATAAATTAGTCATACCTCAATCTAAAGCACAGTGTGACTGGTATGACTCCAATTGCATCTTATTATTTAAAATAAACATAAATTTTATTAAAAATGAAAATTGACCTACTTAAAACCATGAAAAATCTTTTGTATTGTTTTGATACTTTTTTAAATGACATATATTTCATTTGGTATGTTTAAGAAACAACCTCACCTCAATATGATTCATGGTGTGACCAATATTACTCAAAGTGTTTATTGTCTGTTTAAAATAAAAAATTTAGATCAAAAAGTACCACTCAATGAAAACATAAAAAAACCCTCATATTTTCTTGATAATTTAAGAAGTATATTCATAAATCATTTTTAAGGTGTGGTAATCTACCTCATGTCAAATTGATACATTATGGGATCGATATGAGTCAAAGAATGTTTCTTTAGTTTAAAATGACATTTTAGTAAAAAGGATAAGTGACATACTCATAACCAAGAAAACATATTCAAATCGTTTTGATACATTATAATAATGATCCATAAATTATTTTTGTAATATATAAATCACCCAGACCTCAATCTGATGCACAGTGTGACCGATATGACTTTAAGTGCATCTTTTTATTTAAAATTGAGATCAATTTAAGTAAAAAGGGCAACGTAGATACTCAAAACTGAGAAAATAATTTGTTTTATTTAGATACATTAGTAAAATGATACATAAGTATTTTAGGCCAGGTAGTAATCAACCTCACCTTAATTCCATGCACGGTCTGATTAGTATGACTCAATGTGTTTTTTATCAGTTTAAAATTGACATTTTAGATCAAAAAGTGTTACTTAATGAAAACCAATGAAATTCACTCAGATTGTCTTGATAATTTATTTCATTGATTAGTAAGTCATTTTTGAAATTTATTAAATTTTCTCGCATCAAACGAACACATTATGTGATTGACATGAGTAAAAGTGTCTCTTCCTAGTTCAAAATAACAATTTAGTAAAAAAAGACAAGTGATGTACTCAAAATTGAGGAAACACATTCAAATTGATTTGATACATTAAGAAAACTATACATAAACATGTAATATGTGTAGGAATTATCCGCAACACAATATGACACACGGTGTTACTAGTATGACTCCAAGAGTGTCTTTTCGTTATATAAGTTTCATTTTAGTTTAAAATGCACATCACATTGCCAAAATTGAGAAAATGATCCTATATTATTTTATTATCATTCTATCTTCTATTAATCATTTAATTTCCTTTTAATTTTTATCATATACTTATTTAGTTAATTTTCTTATAAATAATTCTTCAAGTTGAACAAGAAATGGTGTCATGTGTCAGAATCAACCAAAACATAATCTGATACACAGTGTTCCTAATATGAATCAGTGTTTAGCTAAAATTTAATACATTCTATTAATATATTGTTTTATATTATTTCTAAAAAAATTCTTTTATAGGTAATTTTTTTCTTAATCAGGGGTTAGGATCAAAATACAAAGGAACGTTGATTTTTTTTAATGTATATAATAATTTATACTTATAAAATTGTATAAACCGGTGTTTTAAATGTCTATAATATAATTATGTTTTCTTTTATTTGGGTTGTAAATTTTATTTCATTCAAATTTTTTATTGGTACTTGACTTTTCATATTTTGTGGTGTTTTCATTGTTTTGGTGTGTTATTACAACACATTACAATAGTGTTGTACTATTATATTACAATACACATTAGTATTCCCCTTTATCAGTTATTATAGAATCACTAAAAGAGGTAACCTTAATCATCACTTTTAGAATAATCGATAAAATTATACTTTATCATCTATAACTAAAAGGGATGATAAAGACCCATTTAGCAGTGCTTTTGTAGCATTGAAAAAAGAATAGGGATTTTAATCTCACTCTGATAGTCAATGCTTCTATAGTGCTAATAAAGGTCATTTTTAACGTTGTTAAAGGATTATTTTTAGTACTATTCAATCATTTTCCTTCCATCACAATCGATGTTAATTATTAAGAATACCCTATAGTTTTTCATAGCTTTTGAAATATGATACTATTCCCATTATTATTGTAATTCATCATTTTTAGTACCTCTCAAAAGAAAATTATATTCCTCCTAGAATTTATGTGATAATTTAATATTCTTCAAATTATGGTTTAAAATTATATTTTCAAGGATTTTATGGTGAAAATTTTCAAGGTTTTAAAAAACATTATTATATATTACATTGGAAATTCAGATGATGATGAGTGTTCCTGAGATATATATTTCTAAATAATTAAGTATTGATTTATTCTTCGATGACATAATTATAGAGATAAATTTTTATCTTAATCTAATTAAAAGGGATCTATGAAATATTTTAACAAAGATTTAAATATGATTCCTCATTATTCCATCATGTTATTTTTTCTCTCTATGGTTTTTAAATGTTTTCTTTGACTAATGTATTATTGTCACATGTGTTTGTGATTTATTTGTATGATCAATTTTTCTGATAATCAAGGTATTTATTATTTTGGTATTTATATTTTTCACTAGATTAATAGTTAACCTTTAATTTTATATCCATTGCTATGTTTTTTCCCATCCAACGTTTTCAGAAAAACAAAACATATAAGGACATATAGGAAATATAGCATAGTTAATAATTAAGATATGGTGGCTCCTCATAAATGATGAAATGAATCTTCAATGAAACAAGGGAGTTAATTTATGTAAGGTCCCAAATCAATCTAACTTGAACCTTTACATTTTTATGAAGTACTTGCTTCTCGAAGGAGCCTTTGAGTAGGTCTGGATTTGTTTAGCTGCTAAATTTGGGAGTAGTGAATTCATGGCATGTAAGGGTTTCACATATAAAATGTATGATTCATGGCCAATTGAATAGGGTACTTTGAGGTATCAGCTACATGGAATTATTGGTTACATGGTTTTATCGTTTCTGTGGATTAATTCTCTATGTGGATAGATCTTCTACTTGGATGGATCGGTAACATGGATGGATTGGCTATGTGGATGGATCAACAAAGTGAATCAATCGGCTATATTGATGGATGGTCTACGTGAGTGGTCGGATAAGTGAGTGATCTGCTAAGTGAGTAAGGTATATAGATGGATCATCTATGTATCTAGATTGGATATTTGGTTGAATAAACTAGGTGCATAGATCATCTAATTTGGTATTTTGAAAATGTGGTGCTTTCAACATCATGATATCATCTATGTGAAGATTTCACCAATTTTGTGAAAATATCCATGTGGACCTTTACGAGATATGGATTAATGGTCTTCAAATTCCATTTCATAAAGTATAATTATATCCTTCATTTTAAAAGATGTTTGAGTCTTTACACACATCCTTTCACATGGAGATTAATTTGACTGAAAATAGTTGAAATTAAATTTTTTGCGATCGACAAAATTCAATCATCATGTATCTTTCAACTAAAAAATGAAGGTCCTTCCAATTTTCCTTCCTGGTTGATTACTCTTGAGACTATAGGTTTTTAACCCTTCCATTGTTGTTCTATAATATTGTTTTCAATCGATTTTGTTTCCTCCAGCATCAATTCTATCTTGCTCACCCACTATTTTAGGTGAAAAAATCATGTGGAGCTTATTTATTTTAGGTAGGGGATTCATTTGTTCTCATATTTATTGTTGTGAAATATTAAATTTATCAAGTTTTATACATTAATATTTAAATTTAATTAACCTAGTAATTGTTGAACTGGATTAATAAAGAGTTGGTTGTAGTGATTTCATGTTGTTGTTTTCTACTATGACAACACTTTTCCTCTTGATTTTCCAGATAGTGTGGCATATATGTTATGATTATTATAATTACTAATTATGATATGGATTAAAATATTTTTATAAATGAAAACTAATAAAGATCATAAATTTATAATTAATTGATTAGTTTTCATAATAATTAAAGAATAAACATGTTGTAATGAATCAGGTGTTTCTTATAACTTGATGTAATAAAACTAATAAAATGAACATGTAAAATTGAAAATGATCTACAATTTTATTAATTTAATTGATAAATAATGTTAATCATGATAATTATTATTGATAATTTTGAAATTAAAAGGCACTTTAATGATAATGGTGCTTCTCTCTATTTTTCCGAAATGGTTTTACTGCTAAGATCATGTTTAGATTTTGATATCTTATTATAGATTTATGACTTAGGTTTACCATATATGGAAACTTTGAATATTGAATCAATTAATTAAATATGGAATAAGAACCAAATATTTAATAAAGATTATTTTTAGGGTCTGAATTTCCCATCTTCTTGAGAAGGATGAGTTCTATGATTTTGGAGCCCTGAGAGCTCGTTTATGTGTGAAGGTTGGATACCATGTTTTAGGGACCATAATTCCCTATTGGTTGTTCTTGTTTGTTTTATGCTTGTTCTGAGATGTGTTCTGGATGTGAGATTCTCTATGCTATGTGATATTGGGAGGGAAGGAATGTATGTTGTATGACCCTATGATGGATGAGCCTGGGGTTTCTAATGTGATGGGGGTTGGGAGGCTCGGATGCTGTAGGAGAATTTGATGCATGTAATGGTGATTTGCATTGGTATATGAATGTGGGTTTTGGGGATGGAACTAAAGATGATGGAATGATTTAAATTTGGGCTTGCCCGTTGATATGATAAATCTAGATTCTTGTTTGAAATGAAATTTTTTAATGGTTGATGGACGGATTTCTTTATTTATTTGCATTACAGTCCCCACTGCTAGAGGTTGTCAGATGTTCTTGGTTGCATATTTCCTCTTAGTGGTAATTTAAGATGGTTTTCCTAGAGTATCTAGAATTATGGAATGATGATAATAATCAATGAATAATTCATAACCCCTGGGGTTGGTGTTGATGGAATACATATTCTAAAAAGATGTTACTCTTGAGAAACCATGGACTTGGTTTAGATTATACCTGGAGGGCATGGACATTACTCTGATGAATAATGTAATTTAATGAAAAATAATTTAGTGGTCAATTATTGACAAATATATTAATTAATGAAATGAAATTATAAAAATGAAAGAATTAATTTATTTATTTCATTTAAATTCTTGTGTGATTGTAGGATATCTGTTCTTAGTAGTGGTGGTCGGGATTCTGAGTGACGTTAGCTTCAATTGAATATAAGACTAGGTTATTCCCACAGTTTGGTTGTGATATATATTATATCATGTATATTATGTGATTTTATACACTTCCCCACCCATGTTGGTAAGGTTTGATGACACCTAGTGGAATTTGAGAGGGTGTTTTTACCAATATAATTGTGGTAGGATGGATATATAATTACACCCTCTAGACATATTCTATTCTCTTAGTGGTTGATTGTTCTGGTATACACAGATTTTAGTTTCCCTATAAATGTGTATAGAGGGATGTGATGTCTTTTGGTTATTCACACACATGTATCCCCAAATATATTATCCAAAGGATTATTATAGCTATGACATGTGTAGGCTATGATGGATTGAGGTACTTACTCAGTATATGGGTTTTAATTGCTTGAGGTATAATACATGATGTATGACACACATTATAAAGGTTTTGATGGATCTCAAAAACTGCACTGTTATGATATATGGAGATTTTGTATGTTATGATGTTATGATGTAATACACAAGGTTCTTGTTGTGATGCTTTTCCTAGGTTTCTTTGGTCTAGATTATTTTAGAGAGAGATTGATAAGGACATGCGATGTTGGGGTAGAGTAGAAAACCAGTGGGGAAGTAATAGTAGGGTCCTCTTGATGTTTATTATTATACTATATTCTCTCTTTTATGCTATACTTGGTTAGAGTTATCCACAGTGAGGCTGGTTATATAATATACCTGTTTAGGTAATGAGTTAATTTCATTATTTTTTACTATACCTTAGCATGCTTTTTAACTTTTACATGAGTTGATATGAGGAGGATCCTACATAGTATATTATTATGACCACCCCATTTATATATAAGATTTTATTTAGGTCATCTATAGTAGGTTACAGATTTGGCTGGATATTACTAACTCATGGGTTTTCATGAGTTTTTTGGGCTTCTTAATCACTTCAAACATTACCTTTTGGAAATTTTTATTTCTATTTCAATTTTTACAGTACTATATAAAATTTTGTTTTTTTCTTAGGATTTCTTTATATATATTTCTAGGAAACTATTTATTTGTGTATCTATCTTATCTCTCTCTTTTTAAAGTCTTCATAGCGGGTAATACCTCCCATTGTTTGATTATTATACCCTTGGTTTTAGTTTCCAACTCTGTGCCTACTGGGGGGACTGGGGAAGTCCCCATCTATATGAACTTATTTAACTTCAACGGGGGAGTTCGAGTGAGAGATAGTTCAATATAAATTTCCATACCCTTATATAATATACCTAGATAATTTTTCTAGGGTGAGTCATTTAGAGGAGGCTTTTCATCTTGAGATGCAATGCCAGGTCACCCCATTTTTGCTGAAGATGTATCTCGATGTGCTGGAGAGTAGAAGTCATTGAGAGGATGCTTGCCAAAACTATACCATCATGACAGGGGATTCATTAGGATTCATCATTAAGTAGATCTATCTTCTATGGTTTCCAGTTTCCTGGATAGAATATGTTTTAGTAAACCATGGGTAGGTACCATCACTCATCATCTTGTTTCTCTTGGGGATTCATCTCTTAGAATCATTCCAAGCGATCAGACGTGTTTTTATCGTATGAATCCAGGGTTCATTAATGTCATGAGTTCCTAACCATTCTATGGAGTCATCATGCACGAGTTTTTCCACTTTAGGTTCCTTTATTAAGTCATTTTTAGCCGAGGCATATACAGTAGAGCATTCCAGTTTGGAATCAATAGAGAGGAGAACGGGTAATTAAAGGATTGTCCTAAGACACTCCTCATCTTCATAGAGAAGATCATATCCATGGAAGTGTAATTTAGTAAATTTATAGAGGCTATAGAGTTGGTCGTGATCAATTATATTCTCTAGGGTTTCCAACATCGGGCGATCCATACCTAATTAGAGGTAACATTTTCTTGATTTATATATGAGTTAATTCTTTATTTTATTTAGGAGTAATGGACTCTTTTATATCACCTATCTTTATCCATGAATTGGGACTTGAGGTAGAGAGGCTTGTGGTTCCCTTGGTGTTGACTATGGCACATAGAGGTCAAACAGACTTATATGAAGTATATAGAGACTATGAGAAAAAGTTGTGGAAGAATTACTCTTGGGGATACTTCCAATGTTTACATATACATCCATATGACATTATACTTGACATGGATTAGTTGTATTCAGTGAAGGATATCATGGATTGATCCTGGAGAGAGTTTGTGTTCTATGATGATAATGGACAGATAATGGAGTTTGTTAGAAATTGAGACCTTATATAGGTCTTTGGCATGTTCCATCCATCTAATCATTAATGGTTGATTTGATGCTAATCTCATCGTAGGACTAGTTATGGTTGTCTCCTAGGGTTGTAAAATAGTTCCTCGATGCCTTTTCTAAAAAGTTTTTAGAATTACTCCCTTGATGGGAGATCAATTTTGGGATATATATACAATAAGGCATGTCTCGTATCTCTATGTCTCTATATTATATGGAATATTTTGAGTTGTGATAGTTTCAATTATAGAATTATGATCTATTTTTGCAATGTTTTTTCAGCTAAGTGTGTCACCATAGGGCGTACCAATTTTTTTCATGAAGAATTCTAATGGAAGTTTGGGGCTTTATATCCATTATCATCTCTTAAACCAATTCAAATTTAGGGAAAACTATCTTATTCCATGGATTTATGGTTTATTCATTCAGTTTAATGGATAAAGTTAGTTCTCAAAAATCAATTTTCCTTTTAGGTACCATCATATGCGTTTGAAGGATGGGGATATCCTGAATACTACTTACTATTACCATCATATTGATTATGAGTTAGTTGTTATATCATTCTTTGTGAAAAAATACCCCATTTGTGTTCATGTGTTTAATGTACATAATGTTCATATATTTTCGATATACATTCGTGGTGGTTTTCATCTACGACATCCTTATGTACTTTGTGTCTACATATGAGAATATAGGGAATCAGTGTGCTGTTTTTGAGTTTTCTATCATGAGTAGCTATTCAAGAAGTTTTCAAAGTGTGATTTTTGGGTTCATGATGACCATTTCTTGGGGAATTTCTTGTCCATGTACAGAGTATATGTGGAATTATTCTATGATAATGTCATTTTTTCTTGGGTATCCCCAAATACAGTAATAGAGGTGAGGGGTTTCCTTGATCTTATAAGATATTAGGGGAGGTTAATAGCTAATTTCTATTAGTTTGGCAATCCTCTTACATTCTTGGATTAAAATAATCATGCATTCGTCTATACTAACCAGTGTTATGCAGCTTCTGATTGCTTGAAGGAGAATTTGGTAAGCACGATGTTCCTTTGTTTTCTAGTAGATGGAGTCTAGTTTTACATTTTCAATGACACTTCAAAACTTGACTTGAGAAGTGTTCTGATTCAATATAGATCAATTATTCCTTATGGAAGTCTATAGTTATGTCCCCATGAGAATACTATTGCCACCCATGAACTTGATTTGGCATCCATTGTTTGTTATTTGAATTTTTGGTGACATTACCTCCTCAAGGAGTGTTTTGTGGATTTTACCAACCATATGAGCCTAAGGTATGTCTTCTCCCAGCTTGACATGAACTTGAATCAGTTATTATGGATGTAATTCTTATAGGATTTCAACTTTGAGATTTTCTATATTCTTGGAAAGGGAAACATTGTAGATGAAACACTGATAAGGAAGTCATGTAGTGATTATATGCATGAGTTTGAAGATTCTTGGAGGGTGATAGGAGAACACTCAGGGATGAATTTAGATATTTGAGAGGTTGTAGGTAGAGGTTTTATTTTCCATATTATTGTGTTGTTTTAATTTGTGTAGTGGGAGGAGGAGCCCTAATTGGGGTATTCTAAGGTAGATATTTAGAGGTACTGAGTTGTTTTTATTCCCCTGATGGTTGGAATGAGCATGGAAAACATCATGTGTTATTATAGGGAAGGATTTTCATTTATTAGATGATGTGTGAGACCATTATATATGATTTCCATATCTCACCTCTAGAATTAAAATTTAACTTGATGAAGATGTAATAAGATTTGAGATGTCAATTTTCGTTTTTAGGGTTAAATCATATAGTTGTAGAGTTTGTTTCTCATTATTTTTTCTACTAGAAGGTGAAGGTTGAGCACCGTATTCTCAGTGGTTTTCTCCAACTGTTATATGTTCCCCAGTAGATGTGCGGGGACATATCGATGGAATTAGTAACTGGTTTACCTCATAATCATGGATTTTATTATGTTATATGGGTGATAGTGGATAATTTGATGATTTCAGACTACTATATGGTGGTTTTGGAGTCGAACTGTCTAGAGGTTTTTTCAAGGTAGTATCTATATGAGCAGGTGCGACTACCTAGATTCCCAATGATGATCATCTCAAATCAGGATACTTGTTTTACCTCTAGGGTTTTGAGAGCTCTCCATCATGATTTTGGATCAAAGTTATGTCATAGGAATATTTTTCATCTATAGATGGAAAGCAAAATAGAGCGAATCATCCATACTCTTGAATAACTGATGTGCTCTTGTGTGCAAGATTTTTTATGTTCTTGGATGAGGTACCTTCCCATGGTCTACATTTCTTACAATGAATGTTTCCACTCCATTGTTAGTATGGCGTCTTTTCAAGATTCTTATAGTCTAGCTTTTAGATCTATGTTATGATGGACTAGGGTCATAGAGGCTAAAATTATTAGGTTTCAACTAGTACAGAATATAATAGATCTAGTTCAGGTATGTTTTGATAGGATTAAGGCATCACCATATCATCATAAATCGTGTATTCATCATAGAAGGATACATCTAGATTTCAGTATTGGAGATCACGTGTTTTGGAAGGTGGCTCTTCATCATGGGAATCAAAGGTTTGGTCATGGGAGTAATATTTCCCCATGGTTTTTTGGGTAATTCATTGTTTTGGATCATGTTTTATTCTTGGAAAATCATATAAAACTTCCCCCATATAATAGATTAATACATGATGTTTTTCCCATTTCTCAACTATGTGGTTATGTTCATGATTGCTCTCATGCCATCAATTGTGGAAAGACTGATGTTGATGATGATGTGTCCTTTGAGGAGTAGCCTATGGGGATCTAAGAATAGCAGAAGAAGGTATTGGGTATATGTTCTATTCCCTCAGTTCATGTCTTATGGTATAACAGTGGCATGGAGGATATTACCTAGGAACATGAGTCTTATTTATATACTTATTACCCTGATTTTTATGATGTTTATCAATTATAATGTTACATTCTTCTATTTTGGATGTTTACCATTCTTTTTTATGAGATATTTCCCTCTTATTATTCATTGGAAACCTTTCTCTAGTTTGAGAGGTATCTCCACCAAGAGATTGTGAATGATCTATTTGTTTCTATTGTGTGGTTGTATTATTGTTTCCTATTATAAGCTATTTGATCTCCTATTATGGTGGTATCCTTGAGAGCCGTCTCATGTGGGGTTTTTTCTGACAACCCCTTTTTGTTTTCTCTCTAGGATTGGTTTTTAATTACAAGGATAATAATTGTTTGATAGGTATCTAATGTATGTAAATTGATTCCTATAACCCATCCCTTTGGTTGTTTCCAAAACCTATGGTGATCGAAGGAGTTCTGGAGGTGTTTGGCTACTAAAATCTTGGATCATGTGGACTTTACAATGTGTAAGGCCTTCATATCGTGAATGTTTGATTCAAGACCAATGGAATTGGATATGTGGTTGGATCAGCTATGTGGCTTGATCAACGAAATATATTAATCAGATATGTGGATGGATTTGATATGTTGATGGATCGGTTACATGGATGGATTAGCTATGTGGATGCATCGTCTACATGGATGCATCAAAAAAAGGGATGGATCGACTACATGAGATTTTAGCTACGTGAATTGGTTATGTGGATGGATTTGATATGTTAATCAATTACATAGTTGGATCATCTACATGGATGAATCTTCTATGTGGATAGACTAACTAAGTGGGGATTTGGGTTACATGGTGCTTCCTACTTTGTAAATTTGAATACATGGGGATTTCCTATAGTTTTATGTAAACCCACATGTATACCTGTCAAGGATTTGAATCAAGGGCCTTAGAAATATTTTTTTGTCAAAGATTAATATATCCTTGATTTCTAATGATGGATGAGGCTATAAACATGTCCTTTGTTTGGATTTTAATGAGATCTGTAATAGTTGAAATTAAATCTTTTGTGATCTAGAAAATTTGATAATATCATATATTTCAACTTGAATATGAAGGTCCTTCCCTTCATTCCTTCATAGTTACTTCCTCTCAATACCAGATGTTCCAAAGTCTTCCCTTGGAGTCATAGAATATTTCTATCATTGGCTCGTGTTTCCTCCAATGGATATTCCATCTTGTATGTGCCCCCAGTCTTTGGTGTAGCAAATCACATGTGGATTTTTTAATCCTGGTAAGAGATTCATTAAACATCCTATTTACTTATGTGAAATCATAATGTTAGTGTGTTTTATCCCTTTTTATTTCATTGGTTTTAACCTAATAATTATTAGAACATATTAGTAAACAATTTTTTATAGTGATCACATGTTTAGTATTTCTACAGTGATAACATTTTTCCTATTGATTTTCTAGATATTGTGTTATATTTGTTATAACTTTTATCATGTATTCTTATTATTTTTAGGATTTCTTATTATGCTATGTATTATCATTTTTTTCTTGCTATAAATTGATAAAGAATATAAATCTATAATTAATTTATTAATTGGATTAATAATTAAAGAAGCGGCATGTTGTAATGAATTTGTTGTTTTATATAATTTTATTTAATAAAATTGATTTAATTCACATGTAAAATTAAAATGATCTTATATTTTATTAATAGAATTGATAAATAATTTGAATCGGGATTACACATGTTGATAATGTTGACATAAAAGAGTCATATTAATGAAAATGGTACTTGTCTATGTTTGTTAAAACTGGATTTAATGCTAAAATCATATTTAGCATTTGATAGATTATTATAGATTGATGCCATAGGTTTCCCTAGAGTACCTATAATTATGGAATGATGATAATAATGAATAAATATTTCTTAACCAATGGGGTTGGTGTTGATGGAATACATTTGCTAAAAAGATGTTACTCTTGATAAATCATGGAATCTACTAGGATTATTCCTTGAGGGCATGGAATTTACATGATTCATTAATGAAACATAATGTCGAATAATATTAATGGTTAATTTATTGACTAAAATATTAATTAATAAAATTAAATGATAAAAATTAAATAAGTAAGTAATATAGTTCATTTGAATGCTTTTTTTCTTATAGGATATCATGTATTTTTAGTGGTATTAGGGAGTCATAGAGATGTTAGCTGTCGTTTATTATAAGACTAGATTTTTACCATATTGTTTTTATAAGAAATATTATATCCAATATATTCTTTGATTTTATACACTACCCCACAAATTTATGTTAGGGAAACTGACACCCGGTGGATTCTAGGAGTTTATTTTCCCCAACATCTTGGTGGGTGGATATAGGGTTTACTTCTGCATTTTTCCTAGGTCCCTTATATTAGTAGCTACTTGTGATGGTATGTAGGGTGGTTAGTTTAACCATATATGTTTATAGAGGTTTGTGATGTATTTTGGTTCTTCACACACATGTATCCCCATATATAGTATTCAATGGATAATTATTGGTATGGAGTGTACATGTTGTGATTGCTTGAGGTACTTACTCAGTGTATGGACTGAAACGGAATGAGGTATAATACCCAATTTATGATACACATCATATATAATATGTTGGATTCTAAGAACTACTTAGTTACTATATATGGTAATGTTATATGTCATGATGTGACGATGTGATACATGAGGTTCATGTTTTGAGGCCTTTCCTATGTGTCTTTTAGATGGCTTATTTTGTAGAGAGATGGCTCATGATTTGTGATGTTTGGATTTATTTTCAAACCAGTGGGGAAGTGGGAGTAGGGTACCCTTTATGACTCATTATTATATTATATTATCTCTTGTATGTGATACTTGGTGATAATTATCCATAGTGAGGTTGAAAACATAGTATGTCTATTTAGTTGATGTGTTAGTTTCACTGTTGTTTTCTATGTTTTAGCATGCCTTCATTATCTTTTGTACAAGAGACTCTAGGGAGGATCCTAATGAGTATAATATTATTCTCACCCCATGTCTGTATAAACTTTTTTCTGGTATTTCAATATAGGTTGGAGATCAGGTTGGATATCACAATATCATGGTTTTTCAAGAGTTCTTTGGGCTTTGTGGCCACTTTCGTCTTTACCTTTTGGTACTTGTAATTTTTCTTTCAGTTGTTATAGTACTATATAGAATTGCATTCTTTCACTTTGGACTTATTTGTATACATGTTTGATCAGGTTTTGATTAGTTTATTTTTCTTATCTCCCCCTTATGCATGTTTTCATAGAGGGTAATAATTATCATTATATGATTAGTATACCCTTTGTTCTAGTACCCAACATGGTACCTATTGGAGGAGGGACTCGATCAGTCACCATATCCCTTATCTTGTTGTTGGACTAAGAGTGGTAAACTTTAGGTTGATGGTGTGTGATAATTTAAGAACTATTTTGAGGGATAAATAGTCACTATTCAAAAATTAAAAAATTTTAAAATAATTGTTTCCCAAATTTACTAAAACACTAAATCTAAAATATCATGGGAATGTAAAAATATGAAATATTTTCTATTAGACTCTTAATTATTAGTTTTTAATCTTTGAGGTTTTATACTTGTTGGACTCACCTATTTTGATAATCCCAAATCACATTTTTATAATCCCAAATCATATTTTTATAATCCCAAATCATATTTTGTTAATCCCAAATCTTGTTTTCATTTATGTGAGAGCCATATCTTGATTATTTGCAAATTATATTTCATTAACGTTTCCTATTTTGATAGAGTAATATTCATATACTTTCAATCTCACTGATTTATTGGTTATGCTCACAGTGTAGAATTCATCTAAGTACAGAGGTCACTATTACAGAGGTTATCGTTACATGGTAACAATCACAAGATTATCGTTACATGGTTACAGTCACAAGCTTACCATTACATGGTTACAGTCACAAGCTTACCATTATAGGGTTTCAGCTACAAGGTTACCACTACAAGGTTACTGCAACAAGCTTACCATTACAAGGTTACAGCTACAAGGTTACCACTACAAGGTCACCATTATATGTTTATCGCGACATGGTCACCGTTACAAGGTTACTGGTGTGATCATACTGTTACAGTTGGAGATTACTGATGTGAATCTACTGTTGAAGCCTACTGATATGAAGGCTACCATTACCAGTTTACTGATGCTTATTCTTCAATACATTGTCAATTTCTCTACACTATTCTAATGGTCATATTTGACAAAATAAATGCTCTGACATTCATTAATGCTGATGATAGACATTTCATGAGACAATATCATGGGAAGTACGAGGTACGAGAAAGTATGCACGTGATCTACTTATTCCCACTATCGGACCTCAAATATGAAAAGAGAAGACCATGAAATAAAAAGAAGGAAAGATTGAGGATACAAACAAAGAGAGAAACATATATGCGATCATGAAGAAAGGGTTAAATAAGAAGTGTGATAGATCTTACATGCCAGATCAAAAAGCCAAACCATCCACAACTATGATCCTGAACCCACAAGAATCATGAAGATCACTCTGGGATAAACTCATTCCTTCCTTCTGAGCTTTATTAACTCTTGACAAAATCAGAAGCAGAACACTGAAATCTTGAACCAGGAATTGCAACACTCTGTTTTGGAAACAACTTCCATAGATTGACTCAAAATTCAACATTTCTCATTCCAAGGAGTCAAGATCTGAACTGCAAACAAATAAGGGCTTCTAAACTCTTTCTCATCATAACTGCATTATTGTGTTTCTTTATTTTACATCCTTGAAAAGTGTGTGTCTATTTATATCACACACTATCTCATGTGCTTGAACTGGAGGATATTAACTATCCTCACATCAAAAATCACCTTATATGTATTCCCTACATATAATTGTGGAAGAGACCATGTGTGGTCTATTTTGTTTTCATTCCCACGAAGAAATATGGTATAGGGTGTGTTCCCTGGATAGTTTGTGATAACTATTGTAAAGACAGATAAAGTCTGTGTATCAAGTTTTATTATAAACTGCTTGGTGGTAGGTGATCGCCAATTGGAGAGGATTAGGTATCATCTTGAGACTGAGCCTCTTGTTTAGATTGTTTTGAAAATATTCATATAATCTTTTTTGATTTTATCCACTGCTTATATTTTCTAAAAGATAAAAAAAAAATTTCCTTACACTTTGATAGTTAGTTTTGGTTGGTGTTTGTATTTCTTTAATTCATTAAACTTGTTTCAAAAGTTGAATTTGTGTTCTACATTGATTCATCTGAGGATTAATCACCCTTTGAGAAACCTATTGACCAATTGAACATTTACATTTCTACTTCCTTAATTAATTGGGTCATTTTTAAATTGGGGGTTTTATTAACCATAATGTTTTTAACGGAAATTTTAATTGGAACTCAATTCACCCCCATCTTGAGTATCCACTCCAACCAACAATTGGTATCATATGACTTTTCATCCAAATTCTTTTTAACAATGATTTTATTAGTATCTTAAAGATCTTAAAATTTCTGTCACATCTAAGTTTTTAGTTCTTTAATATTCTAAGTAACTATGGAAAATAGAGTTGAAGGTGATGCTACTAATAGGCCACCTTTCTTTAATGGTAATAACTACGCTCAATGGAAATTAAAAAAGAAAATGTATCTAGAGAGCATGGGACCAGAAATCTGGGACACAATTGAGGAACAACATACATTACCTGCTACTGCTAGAGACACATGGTCTCAATTGACTAAAGCCACATATAACAATAACTGTAAAGCAATTATTGCTTTGTACTATTCTCTAGGTGATGAGGAATTTAGTAGAATATCATATTGTAAAACTGCATATGAAATTTGGGATACTTTAGATATTTCTCATGAAGGAACAACCAATGTTAAAGAAATGAGATTAAATACTTACACTATTAAATATGATAACTTTAAAATGAATCATGATGAACTCATTTCTGACATGTTTCTCAGGTTCAATGAGATATTAAATACTATGAGTCTACTTGGGAAACCAGTGGACAACAAGGACCATATTATGAGACTACTTCGATGCCTACCTGACAGATAAAGAGAGACTTTTGTTTCCATCCGAGAATATTGTGACATAGGCAGACTTCCAGTGAAGGAACTAATTTTAATGCTTATGATGTATGAAGAAGAACTCAAGGTGAATCAAGAAGTATAAGAAGAACAAAAGAAGAAATCTGGAGCATTTAAGACTACTACTTCAAAGAATAAGGATAATGAAAAAGTTCAAGCTCATGTAGATACTTCCACAAGTGAAGACTCCGACGGTGATGAGGAGATTCCTCATCTTGTTAAAAGATTCAAAAAAATATACTGAAAGAAGATATTCTTTAGGAAGTAAAACTACAATGGAAAGTATGATAGCAATGGACAATGTATTAAAGACCGAAAATGGAATGACAACTCAGATGAAATAATCTATTATGAGTGAAAATGAAAAGTTCATGTGAAGGCGGACTACACCAAGATGAATTTTAGGAAGAAATATGAAGACAAGGGCAAAGGATATAAAAAGGCTATGAAATCTACTTGGAGTGCTTCAGAAGAAAGCTCCATTGGAGCTAATGCTTCTGATAGTGAACAGAACAATCATGCCACTTGTGATTCCGGACAGGAACATCTGAGGTGACACCAAATTCCTCTATTCCTATTGATTATTATTCTAGGAATGAAGGTGAATCAAACAATGATGAAAATATGACTAAGGATGAACTATTTGAATACTGCGGAATTCTTGAGGATAATTTTAATGAACTCAAGGATAAATATAAATTATTGAAAAGACAACATGCTTTAAATACTAATTACAAATCTAATCTGTATATTGAGAAGGAAAAATGTGCTCAACTGTTAAAAGAAAATACTGAACTCAAATTATCCAATGAACAATTAAGGAGTGATCCTGAGAAATTTACAAGTGGTAGAGATACCTTGACTCAGTTTATAGGAAAACCGATTGCTAAAAAATATACAACTAGTCTAGGATATCATCCCGTAAAGAGAAGGTTTATTAAACCCAAATTTGTTCTAAAATATGGACAATTCATAGATAGTTCATGTTCTGGACCATTTCTTGAAAAAAAAAATCTCTAAAGGACCAAACAAAGTGTTTATGTTTCAAAATATATCTTTCCATTATAGGAAATATGTGAGACAAGTATGGGTTCCTAAAGTATTACATGCTAACCTCTCTGGACCGATAAAAATCTAGGTACCAAAGTTACCCCATGTCTAATCTGTTTTGTAAGAAAATTGTGTAAATATTTCTTGTAGAACTTTTTGGTTCTTAGACAGTGGATGTTCAAGCCATATGACAGGAGACTATTCATGTTTCAAAAGTCTGATTAATGTTGATGGTGGATCTGTCACATTTGGTGATAATGATAAAGAGAAAATCGTCGGCCTAGGCCAGATTGGTAACCCTAATACTGTATTAATTTCAAAATTAATTTTTTTTGATGGGTTGAAATACAATATGCTAAGTATTTATCAGTTGTGTGATGATGGTTTTAATGTCCAGTTTGAAAATGATGCATATAATTTTTTTAATTCTACAAATGATTTAATATTTATTTCTCTCAGAAATGAGAATGTATATGCTGTTGATTTGGATTCTTTAGCTAAGAAAAATTTTTCTTGTTTAAATGTGTTTCATAAGGAATCCTAGTTGTGGCACAGAAGACTGGGACAATATAATGTGCACTCACTTAGAAAACTAACTAGGAAAGGATTAGTTATAGACTTACCTAAATTGGAATTACCTCTTAATAAGGTTTGTAATCCTTTTCAAAAGTTAAACCAACACAAAGTTTCTTTCAAACCAAAGAAATAAGTTTCCACTTCTCAACCGCTTGAGCTGGTTCACATGAATTTGTTTGGACCATCAAGAGTTTCAAGTTTAAATGGGAAGCACTATGTTTATGTTCTTGTAGATGATTTTTCTAGGTACACTTGGGTATACTTAATGGCTCAAAAAAGTGAAGCTTGTTCTTATATTATCAAATATTCCAAGTCTGTAGAGAATCTTAGTGGGCATAGGATCAAGACCTTGAGAAGTGATCATTGTCGTGAGTTTGAAAATCAAGAGTTTTAATCTTATTGCTCACACAATGGATATAATCACAACTTCTATCCTCCTAGAACACCTCAACAGAATAGACTCATGGAAAGAAGAAATAGGACTCTTCAATATATTTCTAGGAAAATTCTCAATGAATATGATTTTCCAATTTACATTTGGGATGAAGCTATTAATACATCTTTTTACATTATTAATAGAGTCTTGATTAGAATAATTCTTAAGAAGACCACCTATGAGCCTTAAAACAATAGAAATCCAAAGGGTAATTTCTTTAGAGTTTTTGGTTGCAAAGTCTTTATGCTTAACAATAAAGATAATCTTGATAAATTTTCTTCCAAAATGATGAAGGAATTTTCCTAGGATACTCAATCTAGAGTAAAGACTATATAGTATTCAATAAGAAAACTAAATGTGTGGAAGAGTCAGTTCATGTCAAGTTTTATGAGACTGATCCACATGAACCCGAAACCTCTCTTGAATATCTTGAGGAAGATATCTCAATTCTGGATCTTAATGATAATGATAGTGAACCTCCTGTAAAATTAACTGGTTCTGGGAAACTTCTTGAATCAGAACTTGTTGAGTCTAAACCAATAGACAACCATGAAGAGTCTAGTTCAACTGTTTCTAGAGGTATTCGAACTCTATGGAATCATCCTTTAGATGTTGTAGTATGTAATTTAAATCGAGGAACATAAACTAGAACTTCTTTGAGAAACCAAGTTGAACATCAAGCTTTTCTTTCACATCTTGAACCAAAAAAAATATCTATGATGCAAAAAATGATGAATTTTTGGTGATCTCTATGCAAGAAGAAATGAATCAGTTTGAAAGAAAAAAATTTTGGGAACTAGTAGATAGACCTAAAGACACCTTAACCATAGGCACTGAATTGGTTTTTAGGAACAAAGTTGATGAATCTGGAAATATAGTTAGAACAAGTCTAGATTAGTTGCACTAGGTTATAGTTAAGAAGTAGGAATAGACTACGAGGAATCCTTCGCTCCTGTAGCTAGACTATAATCCATTAGGATACTACTTTCTTAGGCATCTCATATGAATTTCAAACTTTATCAAATGGATTTAAAAAGTGCATTTCTTAATGGATATATAATTGAAGATGTATTTTTTGAAAAACCCCCTGGATTCACAAATCCCCATTTTCCAAATCATGTTTTTTAACTGTCTAAAGCCTTATATGGTCTAAAACAAGCTCCAAGAGCTTGGTATGATTGACTCGGTTCTTTTCTTATTTCAAATGGTTTTACAAAAGGGACAGTAGAGCATACTCTCTTTATTAAAAAGAACTTCCGAATATGTTTTAATAGAAAAAATTTATGTAGATTATATAATTTTTGGATCTTCTAAACATTCTTTATGTACTGATTTTTCGTCAATGATGAAAAATGGATTTTAAATGATTTTAATGGGGGAACAAAAACTTTCCTTGGATTTCAAGTTTTTCAATACAAAGATGGTATTATTTTAAATCAAAATAAATATATTAAAGATATTTCAAAACATTTTGTTTTGGATAGTAGTAACGGAACTGATAAACCTACGAGTACCACTTTCAAATTGGATGCTGATGAAACTGGAGAACCAGTGGATCAAACCAACTACATAGGTATGATTGGTAGTCTACTTTATCTTACTTCTAATAGACCTAATATTATGTTCAGTGTAAGCATGTGTACTCGATTTCATGAAAATCCCAAAGAGTCTCATTTAAATGCTGTAAAAGGATTTTTAAATATCTCAAGTTTACTAAAAATTTTGGATTATTTTATCCAAGAGAACAGCCGTTTGATTTAATAAGTTATTTGGATTCTGACTTTTCTGGTTTCATGTTAGATAGAAAGAGCACCTTGAAAACATGTCACATTTTAGGCAAGTCACTAGTATCATGGTGTAGTAAGAAACAGAATTATTTTGCATTATCTAAGGCCGAGGCTGAATATATAGCTTCCGGTAGTTGTTTTTCTCAAATTATGTGGATGAAACACACTCTACTAGACTATTGATATCAATTAAAACATGTCTCTATAAATTGTGACAACACAAGTTCTATTAACATCTCAAATAATCTAGTATCTCATGCTAGAACAAAGCATATTGATGTAAGACATCACTTCTTGAGAGATCATTCTCAGAAAGGTGATATCACTCTTGAATTCATTAGTACTGAACACCAATTGGCTGATATACTCACAAATACTTTGAATTATGAGAGGTTAAATTACATTAGACATGAGTTTGGTATGATAAACCGTTAGAACCTCACCATTATAACCTCACCATTACATCCTCACCATTAGAACCTCACCGTTAGAGCCTCACCATTAGAACATCACTGTTAGAACCTCGCTGTTAGGACCTCCCAGTTGGACCTCACTGTTAGGACCACATTTTTAGACCTTACAGATACCTCCTTACCAATAGAGACTCGTAGTCTAGTACATTACATTTTATGTGCTCTCAACCAGAATTGGAGATGTCTTTCTGCTATTATTTGATTATTTAATCTCTTTGATTTTTTGATCCTCAAATGATAAAAATAAAACACATAACACATTTCAATCCACATCAAACCCTCCTCAAAACCTCTTAATCTAAAATCTCAGAACCTAAACCTGCGCTGAAACCTCAAACCACTCCGGATTAATGGCTAGATTGAAGAGTTTCATGGTCATTGATGAAGGAGATTCACCTAATCCTAACAGACATAGAGCTGAATCAAGTAGCAGAATCCAGAAGGTGGAAAAGGTATTGAACCCACATTTATCCAAGAGAGATATAGTATGCGAGAATGAATTAAGTTTAGAGTGGCTGCTGTCAAGTCGGCCGTTAGTGCTTAAGGCACTGGAAGCTCGGGGATGGGTTGAATGTTTTGCAAACAACAATGGACCCTTTTAACCGAAGTGGGTGAAGGAGTTTTATGAGTATCTGAAGTTTGAACAGTCCGAGGATGAGCATCGAATGATTTCCAGAGTAAATGGAGTAAGTTTAAGTTTCTCCTATGTTGAAGGGGTTGAGTGTTTAAGGATTCCTCATGAAGGAATGTATGCATATTACTCAAAAGTGGTGCCTCCCACTAGTGAGTTCTTTTTCTATGAAGAAGATTTATCTAAATTGATAGGGAATGGAATTCCTTGGAAATTCATTGATGTTGAGATGGTAGGAGAGGATAAGCTTCTTTTCAAATTTGTTCAGCTTGTGATAATTCCCAAGAGAGGGGACTTCGTTGTTCTGAAATATCAAGACATATTAATTCTGTATTTTCTGAAGCATGGACATAAGATCAACATGTGTAGGTCGCTAATGTCTTAGTTGGAATATATGATGAATCCTAGTCCAAATAAAATTCTCTATTCCCTACCAAACTGATATCTCTTATGTTGAAAGTGAAAGGAGTTGCTGGAGTTAAGTAAGAAATCGTTGTTGTGCAAGACATTCATTGCATCACCAAAGTGATTTGAAAACTGATGAAGAATAACTAGAATCATTGGCTGAGGAGATGGGTAAATGAGGAGGCTATTGTGTATGAAGATTTTAATCATGTGACTCGTCCTACTAGGCCTAAGAATAAGAGATACGATGGTCTTAATCCTGATGAAGTCGAGCCTGCCTACTCAGATGAAGAAGAAGAAGTTGATGCTATACAAGGAAGATAATACTCTCCTATAGATGACATAAGTGACCCTGACCTTCCCTCCAATCCCAATATGACTATTGTATCCTTTTGTGAGCCTATCCCAGCAAAGAGATTTCCTAGAAGGGAAGCTATCCTATGGGACAGTGATAAGGAGAACAGTGAAGAAGAAGGGGATGAAATTGTTTTAGGAGAAGTTAGAGATACCTCAGATGAGGACGAGGACTCTGAATCAAGTCATCCTGACCTTGAGATATCTACAACTTAAAATGAAGAGGAATTTCTAAGTCTTAGTCATCTTATAGGACTTATAGAAAGGGTAGAAAGTAGAGTAGAAGAAGAAGCTACTGATTCAGTAGAGGCTGGACCTGTCTTAGAAGTAGTTGAAGATTATGAAATGGAAGTGGAAGTGGAATTGAATCTTCCTGATGTTGTAGTTGATCAAGGAGGTCTGGAGGAAATAAATGTGGTTGATTAAGAGATTTCTCAGATTGAGGGGGAGGAACCTGATGTTACAGGCTCAGTTTCTATTTTGCATGAAATTGAAGGCTGGTCTGAGGACCCTGGATTAATGGTGTTGGGTTTAGACTATAATGAATCTGAAGATGAGAGGCCAAATAGAAGACCCTTAGTGCCAAAACTCACTTTTTTCCCTTCAGAAACCTCTTTCCCTCATGACTATGTCTGAGAAACAGATCTTGAATCCCTAAAATTAGACCTGTAATAAGTGTCTAGGGATAGGTCTTCAGAAGTGGAAAATGTTTTTGCTCTAGCTCATGAGCATCTAGCATCTGACTTATCCAAAATTAACTCCAGTATTCAATCTACTCTACTCCAGGAAGTAAGGCAATACCAGAGTCAAATTAGTGAGTTGAAAGATTCTATGGTTTCTGTGAAACAGTCTATTACCTAAGTAGATTCTTATATGGCTTCAAGGACCCAAGTGGATTGAGACCTTTCATATTACAAAATTATAGTTCAGCAAATGGTCACAGTGTTTGAGGATTTAAAGAAATGTATGGAAACAAATGTGAAAGGGGAAGATGATGATGTCAAAAGACTGATTAGTGGGATGAAAAAATCATTAAAAGAGACAGTAGCCTTCTCTCTAGCTCCTTTAGCTGCATCTTTTTCCACTTCATCTTATCCTCCAATTGACAATGAAGCTTTCAGGACCATTGTCAGAGAAGAAGTGGAAAATCTCTATAGTGGCAGTTCCTCATATTCTCAGGTCATTTCCAACACTAGGGAAATTCATAATCTTGTGGGAAACTATTTAAGGGAAGCTGCTCAGGATCAGAATGCCATCAAGGATCAAGTTGATTTCTACTACAAACGGTTGTACACCAAACATCAGATGGATGGTGAGTTCAAGTTGTTGTTGGAAAACTTAAGGGTCCCTCCTGTCAATCGGGCCTTTAAGGATCAGGTTAGTAGACTCATAGAATTGACTCCTGCTTTGGAGAAGTTCATGGAGAATAAGGATGATTTTATTTCTAATATGGAGAGATGTGGAAGTATCATTATGGACTTCAGGAATCTTCTCATGCCTTTCCTCCATGTGGACTGCACTGCAATCATAGTTCCTCCTACTCGGCCTGATTCTTCAGCTACTTCAGGTTCCACCAGTGCTACTCCTTTGATGACTTCTACCTAGGTCATAAGAAGCTTGATCCCCACGATTACTCGGAGATCTACTCATTATAGGTCTGGTGATTCCTCGGTTGTAGCTCCTCCTACCTTGCTAACTTCCATCCTTCTGCCTATCCCTCCATCGTCAGCACCTATATCCTCAGCCTCTAAGGACAAAGCTCATATGGGAATATCTGATGTGGATTGAGTGTGGACTGTCTTAGTTGATAGGGATTGTTGTATCAATTTTTGTAATTTACTCCTATTTTATTAATAAAGATTCTCTCTTTCCACTATTTTTTTTGTTATGTACGCTTTTTGTTAATCACAAAGGGGTAGAAAATATTAAAGGGGATAAAAATGGGGGATGTCATTCTCACAGGGGAAAAATATTTAAAACTTAAATATTTTGATTCAATGACATTAGCAGATGTGTTTTACCTTGATTCAAAATGTTTAGCATTACTATAATTTGTGTTTATCAAAAAGGGGGAGATTGTTGGACTCGTCTGTTTTGATAATACCAAATCACATTTTCATAATCCCAAATAATATTTTTATAATCCCTAATCATATTTTGTTAATCCCAAATATTGTTTTCATTTATGTGAGATACATATCTTCACCCTTTTCCAATTATGTTTAATTATCATTTCCTATTCCAATTGAATAATATTCATATACTATCAATCTCACTGATTGATTGGTTAAGCTCATAGTGCAGAATTCATCTAAGTACAGAGGTCACCGTTACAGAGGTTACCGTTACATGGTTACAGTCAGAAGCTTACTATTACATGGTTATAGTCACAAGCTTACCGTTACAGGGTTACAGCTACAAGGTTTCTGCTACAAGGTTACTGCTATAAGCTTACCATTATAAAGTTACTGCTACAAGGTTACTGCTACAAGGTCATTGTAACAGGTTTATCACGACAAGGTCATCGTTACATGGTTACTACTGTGAGAATATTGTTACAGTTGGAGATTGATGATGTGCATCTATTGTTGAAGCCTACCGATATGAAGGCTACCATTACCAGTTTACAAATGCATATTCTTCCATACTTTGTCAATTTCTCAATACTTTTCTAATGGTCATATTTGGTAAAATAAATGCTCTGACATTAATTAATGCTGATTATAAATGTTTCTAGAGACAATACCATGGACAGTACGAGGTAAGAGAAAGCATGCACGTGATCTACACATTCCCATTATCGGACCTCAAATATAAAAAGAGAAGATGATGAAATAAAAATAAGGAAGGATCATGGATACAGAAAAAGGGATCAACATATGCGTGAACACGAATAACGGGTTGCATGAGAAGTGTGATGGAGCTTAATTTCCAGATCAAAAAGCCGAACCATCTAGCACTAAGATCCTGAACCCACAAGCATCACAAAGATCACTCTGGGATAAACTCATTCTTGCCTTCGGAGATTTATCAACTCTTGATCAACATCAGAAGCAGAACACTAAAATCTTGAACTTGGAGTTACTACACTCTGTTTCAGAAAAAACTACCAGAGACTGACTCGAACTTCGTCATTTCTCAATCATAGGAGTCAAGAGCTGAACTACAAACACATATACCCTTGTAAACTATTTCTCATCATAACTGCTCTATTGTGTTTCTTTATTTTACATCCTTGAGAAGTGTGTGTGTCTGTTTATATCACACACTGTCTCCTGTGCTTGAACTGGAGGATATTAACTATCCTCATATCAAACTTCACCTTATCTATGTTTCCCATGTAAAACTATGGAAGAGACCGTGTGTGGTCTCTTTTGTTTGTCTTTACCATAAAGAACTTTGGTAGAGGGTGTGTTCCTGGGACAATTTGTGATAACTTTTGTAAAGCCCGATACATGTTGTGTATCAATTTTTAATATAAACTGCTTGGTGGAAGGTGATCACCAAGTGGAGAGGATTAGGTCTCATCTTGTGAATAATCCTCTTGTTTAGATTGTTGTGCAAATCATCATATACTTTGTTTTGATTTTATCCACTTCTTATATTTTCTAAAACATAAAACTGTTTTTCCTTACACTTTGATAGTTATTTTTGGTTAGTGTGTGTGTTTGTTTAATTCATTAAACTTCTTTCAAAAGTGGAATTGGTGTTCTACACTGATTCATCTGACGATTAATCACCCTTTGAGAAACCAATTGACCAATTGATCATTTAAATTTCTACTGCCTTAATCAACTGTGTTGTTTTTAAATAGGGGGTTTTCTTAACCAAAAATATTTTAACAGACATTTTAATTGAAACTCAATTCACCCACCTCTTGAGTATCCACTCCAACAAAAAATACTTATATTTTACATTATTAAGAATCCAATCATATAATTTTATTTTATTTTCCATTAAACATATAATTGAGAATGTTATTTTGTAAGATATGTCATAAAGGATATCTTGTGTGGAATTTTTGTTTTGAAAGTTTTTAAAAATTGTTATAAAATAAGAAGTGAATATAGATAATATTGACATAATATAAACCTATAAGATCTTGGGCTTTATTTAATATGGAAGATAAGGAATATTCATTAATAATGAGGCATTTTATAAGTATGTTTAATTTAGGTCACCTCATTTTCAATCATAGTGGGGCTTGGATTTTTTGGGGATTAAGATATATAGAATACTACAATTTAACATAAAATGACCATTTTTGAATCAAAAAAAAATATAGGATGAACCAAAAATGACATCATTTGAAATTAATGTGTAATAATTTTGGAAATATTATGATTGATTTTCTAAATCATATGATTACATAATGTGATTGTTTTTATATGATAAACATAGTGAACAATTTGGCTTTTGAAAGGTATTCATGATAGAAATGTGATATTAGGTTTGTGAGAGGTATGATCTTGATAACATGTTATTTAAGCCAAGTTCAATGAATTCCATCATATCTCAAATCATCTCCAAGGGTATAAATTCATGACCAAAAATATTAGAGATCAAATTATAATTGATAATATCTTGTGGTATGAATATTATATCAAAAGCCTATAACTTTTATTCTATAAATGAATATTGGAATGTTCATCTTAAAATAATATTGTGATTCCTAAATTTATAATTACACTCCCTTTTGTTATATTTTATGGGACTCGAGGCATGGATTGGCCATCACTATATGCAGTTCATAGTAAATGATAGGTTGTGAAATCAAGCCAATGAACTTATGCATGAGTGGTAAGGGCTCCTTTTTGGAATCCAATAGAACCAGGTTCAAAACTGGGTGGAGGAAAATTTTCAGGGTACTATAGCAGTACTATAGTAGGTACTATAGTATCTAGAACAATTCACTTGATTTGGGCCTTCGGGCAACTAGTTTCTGCCTACGGGACTTAGGGACTTCAGGTCATCAAAGGTGTACATGCCTTAGGTACTTTGGGCCATAGAGACTCTGGAGTATCCCAGTTCACATAGAGCATTCCCCAGAAGAAGGTCATAGAAAAAATAGTAGGAGTCACCAGAAGAAGAGATAACCGGATTGGAAGAATGAGAGGGTATGGAAACCGCCATCAAGACCAGGCACCATGCAAAATTGCATGGGGAAATTCTAGCTGATTAGCAATTCATGGTGGGGAACTAGGTGATTAATTATGTAGAATCTTGGGAGGGGTATTTCTAGTGGTTTGGGCCTATGGTTCATGTAATGGGCATAATATGCCTCTAGTATTTTGGGTCATGTATTAGCCTTCGAGTCGTATTGAGGCTTGGTCATTGGTCCTAAGTGTCATGTAAGGGCTCCCCTTAAGCCCTTAAAAGGGAAATTATCAATAAAAAAATAAAAAATGAAGGCCTTCAGGCCATTTAGGCAAGGCTGTGAAATCAAATTTCATATTGTGAATCACTAAATTTTCCAAGATGATGCAAGTATGTTGATGAAATTTCTTTGGAAAAAAATAATTAATATGTATCATTATACCCAATAATAATGGATAAATTGATCAAATGGTTGGGGAGGAAATCAAAATTATATATTTTCAAAATGAATATGAATATATTAATTTATTACTTCGCGGACTTTAAATTATTCCCCCAGAATTGGAGGATCAGCTATCAATTTCCTTCATATCAGGTTTTATACCTTTATTGAACTGTTTATATAGATTTTACTCATTGAAATAGAATAATTAATTAATAATGATTATGAGAATTTGAAAAAGGATTTTATATTCTCATGGGGATCAGGAAGGGGTGTACTATTTTTCACTTTTAAGAAGAAAGACCTATCAATGCGCCTTTGATTTAATTAATGTGAACATAACAAAATCACAAATAAGATAAAATATCATTAAACCTATTATAACAGATTTACTTTATAAATGAAGTATATATAAATAATTATAAAATGGTGACAATTAATCTTTATAGCATTAATTAAGTGAAAAGATAGAAGATATACCCATGAATGTATTCCAAATAAAATATTGACACTATAAATACAATGTGATTCCAATCAGACATATAAGTACCCTTTCCATATTTAGGTGGAAGGGTTTAATTTTACTCTAGATAAATTATTGCGAATAAAATTTCAAGTGGGTCATGAAGAAATTGGTCACTAGACATGTACTCACATTAACCAGTAGTGGAGATAAATTTGTGACATTCAAGGATGATTCAAATAAGTTCTTGGGATGTGACCTAGTGGAATATGACAATGTGATAACTTCTACCTCATGGTAACTAAATGAAAATGAGTTAAATTACTCATTGAATGATATTATTTTTTTAGTATATATTTAATCATTAAATATATATATGAATTATATATAGGGTTGAATGTGTTATATATATTCTGATAACATGACCATTAAGAACATAATCAGAGATAAGGAATTGAATATACTCTAAATGAGATGGTAAAATATAATTGTATACTATAATTATTCTTTACATTACCATCCTTGGAATGAAAAAAATGTGGAAAATTTTATATTCAAAAATAATATTGCTACCATATCCTTTTTATGAATTTAAAGAGTCAGAGTCAATATGAATATTCAAAGAACTGATATTGAAATCATAAAGAAAGGATTAAATTATTCTGATCCCAATTTATTTCTCAATAATCCATCTTGGTGGAGATTAAGAAGGCAGATAATGAATATATGTATATACAAAAGAAGTTATTCAGTATTATAGAGTTAAAAATTGATAATAATGGAATTATAAAATTTTGAAAATAAAACTTTGTCCCATCAATATCAGAATTGATGTAATATTCGATTTGTAATATACATATATTATCTTTATATATCCATCCTAGTAGTAAAAAAATATATTGAGACCTTAAGAATAATATTTTTTAGGACAATATGAAGAGGGATATTAAAGAGTATATATCTTGATTCTTGGATTAACAACAATTAAATACTCAATGATAAATATCTTAAGGGATGATGCAGTCATTGAATATAAAAATATGATTATAAAATACCATAACCATGGATTTCATCGTGGGTTATCCCAAGACCTATAAAGGCTATAATTCCAGTTGTATTGTGGTTGATCAACTTATAATGTAATATCATATTGTTACTAATCAAGAAAATTTATTACTCAATTTATATTCCTTTTTATAAACAAATAAATTGTTAAGCCTAAAATTATTACCACTCAAAATTTTATCTAAATTATATATATGGTTTTCATTGAACGTATATAAGAGTATTCAATAATAACTCTATATATAAATTATTAATCATATCTAATCATAAAAATATTAATGGTCAATAAAAAATTATCCTTCAAACTCTTCAAGATGTTTTGATATAATATTCAATGGATTTCAAATGAGGTTTGGATCATTAACATCCCCTAGAAGAGAACTCATAAAAAATAGTTTATATTCTAGAAATTAAATGAAACTATAAGAGGCTGCTTTTTCTCCTTATATGTTAAAAAGGGAAATAATTAAGAAGAAATAAAGTCTCTAAGATGAAATGTATTAATACAATAACGTCTAAAGTTTTGTGACCATAACATTTCAATCAGGTCCCCTGGATTGTTCCTAGGTTGTCAGGCCCATGTTGAGTTGTGTGAGCCACTATTTTTATCCATATCCCATGTGAATAAATCCAAATGTTTTACAATAAATAGACACCAATATGTCTATATTGGGTATACCTTTCACTTCATTAGGACGATAAAGAGACACTCAGATCTTCTTTCACATAGGACTCCATAACCCCCTTCAGGTATCCTATAGTTTCTAATATTATATTGAATAAACAAGAGATGGTGATAGTTTCATTATCTAAAGTTAAGATATTAATAAAAGAATGCATCGCAGTTAGTTTCCATATAATAGGGTGAAAACCCACTAACATCACTAATACTAGAGAGATTTCTATCCAACCACCCTAAGGATCACTACACATGGGTAAAATAATTTATGTGGACCCTTGAAGAACATTTATTATTTTGTTTTTATAGTTAAATTTTTTTTCATACGTTCCATTAAACATGAGTGGAGAAAGGAATTTTTTTCACTAATTATAAATGAAATACTATTATAGATACTTTTATGATTGTATAATTTCTTCATATTCATCTTTATAATGTATTTTTTGAATTTATTAAAGAGAAAAATGCATCCCCATATGGGTTGGTATCTCATATGTTGTTATGTAAGATATTAGTGTGTTTGTAAAAAAATATTTATTGAATTGACCATGCCCTTGATGTGATCATGATGCATGAATCAACAACATGTTTAAATAAATAGATATCATAAACAAACTAATAAACATATAAAAATTATTCTAAATACTCAATTGATTTAAAGATAAAATGGATCAAACATAATTCCTTTATCAACCACAATAACAAAATGATATCCTATAAGCCTATCGACCATGTTATAAATGATTTTTTTTTGAATAATTGAGTTGATCACATGTTGAGTTTCAATGGACCATACTAATCAATCTATAGTAAGTGGTTTTTTTGTAAAGGTAAAGATCGACCCCACATTCATTTTAGTCGACCACGTGATAATGGAAATATTACATTATTAATGATCAAAAAAATTTATAATGAATCAACCCCATGAGTAATGGATCCACCACATGACTAAGGATATATTGTATGGTAAATGATTAAATACATGTTGAAACTGGCATACAACAAGGATGGGCCTATTTAGAGGTATTAACATTGTAATGTTTTTTACATACACAAGTTATTACCTATCAAAATAACTTCATCCTAATAAATTGACATCACATGTTTATATGATGATTTGTTTTACATATTTTTTAATATTTTTGTTTACAAAATGTTTTTGATAATATTTTTCCTTTATATATTTATTGTTTATTTAATTATTAATTAAATAAATTTTTCTATGATTATTTCTTTAATTCATTTTGTACATTTAAATGATTATCATTTTAGATGGATAATCATGCAGATTTAATGGAAAACACTATTTTCAAAATTGAAATTGTTTGAATATAAAAACATTACCTCACATGATTTATGGGAGTATTCCCTAGAAAATTAATTATTTTACATATCAATTTTAGTGTAGTATTGGTTATTATAATGATTTGTTTTTTAAAAATTTATATAGTTGATAGGTTTATTGAAATTTCTTAGAACATTAATGAAATTGGCTCCATGGTGAATAAATTATTACAACTGGTATACATAAAAGGTATTGTGAAAATTGGAACAATATATGTGTAGTTTGAAAAAACTATTTCAACACCAGTATTTGAGGATACTTTCATGTTATAATGTTTGACACACCATTTTTTACCAATAACTAAAACACTCTTTCCAAAAGCTATATTATTCATATGCATTGCTACTTTAAGAATTCACAATATCCTTGACACTCATACTTTAAATATTTAATATGTTTTAGTGATTTTGACTTCATTCTATTATTATTTTCTCTAAGTTAAATTTTTAAATGTTATAATAATCATAAATTATAGGATTTTAATTCTATAATACCCTGAACAAATATACATGTGGGTTATGCCTGACCAATAAAAGGTAGGGGAGTTTAGTTTTCCTTTTTATGGTAAAGGTAGGATGAGTTTCTTCTAGAACATCAACAGGAATCTAGATAGGAATTTGAATTTATGAGAGGAAATTTTACTATTAGATTGTCCCTTTTTGGTTTAAAAAGGCAGCATTACTATTTTTGACACCCCATCAAAATGTAGAGATTATATTATAGTGGGTGTGTTTTTTCTCTACATTTCAAAGGGGTGATATGTATATGTAAGATCAATTAGATCCAAAATACTATAAAAAAACATTCTAATATTATTTTTATTTTTATTTTAGCAATTATATTATCATTATCCAAGAATAAAAAGTAATTTAAAATATTAATTCACCCCTATTTAAAATTCACTCATCCTTAAATTTTGATCAAGAATTTGGTATAAGAGATTGACCAGTGGCTCTGGATTAATTATATTTATATGTTTTGATAAAATATTTTTTAATATTTTGGTGTAAATATTTTTATTATGATATAAATAATATTTAAAAATGATGTCAGGTCACCTAAATGACCTCTATTCTATAATTGAACTGATTATGGATATTAGAAGTCGTGCATGGATTCCAATTATAAGAATCTAATAATTTAACATTGTACTATCATAGTTAAAAAATTAAAACAACATGAATATGTTACAAATGATTTAACTAGAAATACTATCATTATATATATACAAAACAGCATGATAATATACATTATTTATAGTAAAATTTGTAAATATTGCACCATCTATGACTCTACATGTAAAATAGTATAGGGAAATTGGAAATTACTTCATTTTAATCATCTTTGATAATATAAATTGATAATAAAAAAGTTATCCATGCTAAGGGATGAGTATCAATAATTTAAAATGGGAGGAGAATAAATTTTTACTAAAAAGTTTTATAAATTTTAAAGCATTGAAAATTTAATGAGAACATTTGGATAAACCTTAGATAATTATATTTTAGTTGAATAAATGTTATGATATATTCTTAGCTAGTGGAATACTAAACAAGTAAAAATTTATTATAAAAAAATTGCATGGAACATACTATATATTATTTTAATGAATATTTGTTTTAATATAAGGTATAACATAAAAATATTTCCCAAGATGAGATTGAAAAAAGTAAAATTATTTTAAATGAAATATATTGACTTATTATTCTCACACTAATAAATATTGTAATAAAAGTTATGGGGATTCTTATGTGGCCAATAGAGGATAAAAAAATTTAAAATATACTATCTAAGACTCCTGAAAGATATTCCTAAAAAAATTTCAAGAATAACAGTAAAGGAATTGATATTTTAAATGATGATTATGAAATAACTGTTTATAGTTGTAAAAAATGGACATGTCAAGAAACATTTCTTGAGGACAAATAATTACAATAAAAAGATAAAAATGTGTAAAAGTTAATTAATTTAAATGGTTTCTCTTTGTAATTATAGTTTGTAATAGGATTCTATTGATTAATTTTGTGACGAAAAAGATTGTGAAAACATGTCTTTAATTTCATCATGAATACTTTTATGCGAATTATATTCTTTCCCTCGTAAAAATATAATTCTTATCCAACCAAATATATATTGTATAAAAATATTGATAAAAAAATATTTAGATAAAAAAGATTACATTATTATTCAAAAATCATATTGGTAAATATAAGATATTTCTTGAATAAAATTAAAAATTGAAAAATAATAATTTGAGCTCAAATGATACATAATATGGTGATTTTTAAATTTCTCAACATGAAAATATTAAACATAAGGATTATAATTTTATATATAATTAAGGTTAAGAAATTAAGTTCAATTTTAATTTCAAGGAAAATGATAATAAAAATAGATAAAGTGTATGTTAAAAGAAAAATCTATCCATAATTTATCAATTCATGAAAAGGAATTATAAAACTGGGAGTTTGAATAAAATATAAAAAAAATGATTATAAATATGATATATTTTAAATAAATTAATATTATCTAATTTGTTAAAGGATCAACAAGAAATGTTTTAAGTTTTATATAAAATAGGTTTAAAATAAAGGGACCTCATAAAATTTAATATTTATATTTATATTTCCATATAATCTTATTATAATAATTATTTTTCTCTAAATCATTGACATCTATATTTCCTAGGAATATATTCTTTAAATTAGTTTGGGTTTCCATGAATTCATTTTCTAAACTCACTAGACCCTTCATTAACTTAGTAAAAAAGTATTCTTAAAAATAATTTTAATGGAATTGTGTCTTGGATGTGTCATAAAGGAAGTATAATACCTCGATAGTGAATTCTCTCAAAATATATCTAGGGATATAATTATATTTAGTTCATTTAATAAGAAGGATAGTTATTTAGTTGAATTTGCAGATAACTCAAATTGAAAAATAAAAATATTATGGAGAGGAATGAATTTAAAATTCATTAATTATTTCTTTGGATTAATTTTTTTATTTTATTGCATTTTTTGTTTTTTATATCAAAAAATTATGATGATAGTATAAATGTTAAATTTGAAATTGATAAGTGTATTATATTTAATGTTGAATCCATCATATTTTTCATTATTAAAATAAAATATTGATTCAATCAATTTTCCTGAATTGAATGATGAAATGTAAACTATTTATATTATATAAAATTTGATTATGTTTTATGAAATATAATATTTGCTCATGAATGTTTTATGATACTATGCATGCTCTCGAAAATCCAAAATTCCGTTTTTTCATGTTAAATCATGATAGAACCTATGTATGTACCTCATGTATAAACGGTAAAAAATATTGTATGTCATTTAAATGACTTTCAGTGGTATGAACTTCAAGAACACATCAATTTTTAATTTAGATATATTCATCCCCTTGAAAACTAAGATTATAAGGGGAAATGATGTGTCTTTATAAGAATATATGACTATAGAATATTTATATGGAGTTATATTCTTGAAAAAAATATGAGACTATGAAAATTTTATTATTTATTACAACTTTTTTCAAAATTAAATATTTATTTATGTTTCTCAATTGGAATTGATAGTGGTGGTGAGTTTTCAAATTTTGAATTTAATGATTTTTATAATGATATGGGATAAAATATTTATTTTTGTACTACACGAACTACACAAAAAATGGTTTGGTAGAATGAAAAAATAGGACCTTTTTGGATATGAATTGGATAATATTAAATGAGTATAATTTTACAAAATAATTCTAGGAAGAAGCTATTTATAATTCTTATCATGATTCTAATTTAATTATTCTTAGAACATTTTCAGTGAATATACCTTATGAAATCTGTGAAGTAAAGAAACTTGGAATTTGATATTATAGAGTTTTTGGTATAAAATAATATATTATTAATATGAATTATTCATTAAAAAGAAATTCTAAAATTAAAATGAATTAATTTTTCAATGATATTTCAATTCATTTATGGAATATGAAGTTTAAAATACTACAAATTTAGTTATTGAAGTATCATTTCCTGTAAAATTTGAAGAAAATAATTTAAAATAGAGGAGATCAGATTTAGAATAGGTTAATAAATAGTTTAGTGATTTTCACTTCTCAGAAAAAATAAAATTCTGGTTTTTATGTATAAATCGAGGGGGAGAGTAAATAAAAATGAAAAAAAATTAAATGTTTACAAAATAAACTCAATGAAAATGTAATTGGGCATATATTTTCTGGTGTTATGACTAGAAATTCTATAAAAATGTTTGTTATTTCTGAGCTTTTATTTCTTATTAGTATTCATATAATACTGATGATTCTTTATCTAATTCAAAAAGTATAATAGAAATTCATGATGGATTAAATGGATTTGATATAAATAACATGTGGACCATAGTTGAACCTCTTATGGATCAGTATATTATTAAAACCTAAAGGATATTTAGAAATAAGTTAGATGAAACTAGCCCAATTTTTCAATAGGAAATATGAGGAAGTGATGGCTCTTTCTGAGATCACTCTGATAACTACTCAAAAATATCTCCCTCCTCCAATGATTCCTAAGGTTAATTTGGATGTGGAAAATCTGATTAGGTGCTTCTTCTTGATTTCAGGGTAACCCAAAAAACACCGGTAGTGTTCTTGACTTTAGTCTCTAGCATCATTATCTAAAAAAGAAGTACGATTTTGGACTTTAGTAAAAGTGAGTCACATTCCTCACTCAAAAAAGGAACATTGGCCCATTGTTTTTTCTATGGCCCATTACCCCCTAATATTATCTCTCCAAATGGACCCATTGCTGATTTTTGAAAGTGATCCTATGATTATTGCCTCAGTTTCAGTTCGTGAGAATCCAGCTTCGTAGGTGCTTTATCTTGACATCTACGGTCAGGGTTCGAGTTCCCTAACAGTCTCACTAGTTTTTTCCCATAATATTAATATGATAGATAGTGTCATGGAGGAGTTATGAACATCAAGGATATATTTAGAGAAGAGGATGATAGTATCACTTTTTTTCAATATTATGTCATTGGTGTCTCACCATTAGGGTGGCTCTTCCAAGAGATTCTCATTGATAGTAGAAGATGAAGAGGATATGAGTCGCATCTCTCTAGTGGGAAGGGATGGGGGAATAATTGTGGTCAATCCTCCAATGGTTTCTTACAAGCACATCACCAAATCAATTTCAAGAGAAACTTTCGTCCTTTGATCACAATCTAAAATATGTTCTTGTAGCTGCATGGTCAGTCCCTCACTTTCTTAATGTTTTCTATTTTATTTTGGAATTATCAAGGTATAGGATCGTTGGTGATGTTTTCTTTCACTACATAAGAGTCCTGATATCATCATGCTTCCATCGATGTGGTTTTAGAACTAAAATAAGGTATTGATCAGTGGTCTCTTATTTCTAGAACTATGGTTTTTTTATTATATGCATGAAATTCTATGCAACTATCATATTTGGATATTGTGGAAACATAGTATATTATATGAATTCATTGATGCCTCTAAGTAGAACATTACAACCAAAATCCATAAGGGGGTATAGAGTTTTTCTTTTTCTTACACAAAATTTGATTCCAATGTTAAAATGGATTTATGGTAGAAACCCTCATTGATTCGCTCCCTTGGTTTACCTGGGGTGACTTCAATACCATTGCAAAGGATTCAGAGAAATGATGTCGATCAAATGTCTCTACCAAATAAATGGAGGACTCAAATTATTTCATGGATTATATGATTCTCATGGACATGGTATTATTTCGACGAAAATTTCCTTGGTGTCATAATAGGAAAGGGAGACGGAAGTTCTGGTGTAGGCTTGATAGGTGTCTCTCAAACCTTCAAGGGTTAAAATCCAATGTGATGGCCTCAGTTGACCATCTAACCAGATCACTTTTAGATCATAACCAACTATTGTTGAGTTTGAAAAAGTATAATAGGAGGTATTTTAGATTTTATTATTCTTCTAACTGGTATAGAATTGATGGATTTATGAAGATAGTCAAGAAAACATGGGATAAGACAAAAAAGGGTTTCAGTATGGATTGGTTTGGTATATTGGTTTCATCATCTAAAAATGGATGTTCAATCTTGGTTTAATAATAGAAATAATGGGGATACCAACCTAGAGAGGCTTAGAGAAAACACAAAAAAGGCTAGAGTAGGGCCTTTAGGATAGTTACAGTGATTATTTGTTTCATAGTTTAATTAAAAAACAAAATTTATTAGGTGAGAAATTATTGAAAATTTAGAGGTTATGCATGGGAAAATATAGAACCCTTTGGCTCAAGGAAGGGGATCAGAACACCACCTTTTTCAGGCATGTATGAAGGAGAGTAAGTTAGTTATAATAATTAATATTAATCTTGAAGATTTTTCTTTTACATAATATATTGAGGTGGTAGGTAATAAGTTATTGGAACACATTTAAAACCTTATATCTATTCAAATCAATAGCAAGGCTCAGCATAATGATTGGGAAGAGGAGGAATGTATCTTTATTAATATCATTCCCTGACTGGTGGAGGATATAGATAATGTGATGTTAGCTGCTATTCTGGAGGAAGATGAAATTAAAGATACAATTCTCATCCTGACTCTTAAAAATGCTCCTGGTCCAAATGGGTTTTCTAGAATTTTTTTATGTTGCATCTGGGGATTTTATTAAGCCTCATATGGGAGATGTGATGACAGATTTCTTTATAGGAGGATCTTTTACTAGAAAATTTTGTGCCTCCAGGGGTGTTCTATTTCCTAATGTGAAAGTTCCTATTTCCGTTAACCAATAATAACCAATATATTTATGAATTTTTTCTTATAAAACTCTAGAAATTTTTATAAATAAAAGAATTGTGGGTGTTTTACATGATTAATATTGGAAGAGAAACATGGTTTTTTTCAAGGGAGAAAATTTCAAGGGGCCATTGGTATTGCAAAAGAGATGCTGGAGGATTTGAATAAAAGGACATTTGGCTTCAATATCATGATAAAGGTGGACATAGACAAATATTATGATAGATTGGAATGGATATACATTTTTACACTCATGAGTAAATTTTTATTTAAATAACGGTTTTGTGATCTTATCTTAAGGTGTTATGCTTCTCCATTGCTAACTATCTCACTGATGGGAAGAAAATATAGCTTCTTTAAATCAGTTTTTGGTGCAAGGAACGGTTATATGTTATCCTCTAGTATGTTTATCATGCCATAAGAGGCTCTTACTAGAAACATTATACTATTTTACAGGGAAGGGAGGATCATGCCTTTTAAAAATAGGTTCAGAAGTGGAATGATATCACATCTTTTATTTTCTAATGACATGTTGTTTTTTATCAATTGAAGCGAAAAATAAATAATTGGGTTAAAAAAATTGTGAAATTATATAACATTTTTATAGGTTAATATGTCTACCGAGGTAAAAAGTAGTATTTTAATTTCCAATAAATGTTCAAGAAGGATTAGTAACATAATACAAGAAAAAAATCATCAAGAAAATTATGCATCCTCTAAAGGAGTATCGTGGGGTTCAAATATTAAATGAAATAATTAAAATGGATTTATTTGATGGCATCATGAAGAGGGTCAAAGAAAGGATATAAAATTGGAAAAAATAAATTTCTATCATTCATAGAATGGTTCACTTTGATCAATAGTGTTTTTACTTCAATGCCTGTGTATATTTTTTCTATCCTCAAACCTCTAAAATTGATTATCAAAAAATTGGAGATGTTCATGAATGTCTTTATATGGGATGAAAGTCAAGAAGGTAAATTCCATTGGGCATCATGGAATCGACATGAAAAATTGATTTTTGATGGTGTTATTAATCTGCAAAATGTCTCATAAAACATGAATGTTGTGAAAGAGATGGTTGCATGGGAAATAATTGAATGGAATTATTTTAGGGCACATTTTATGAGAGATAGAAAATGAGATAATGGGTGGAATAGTCTAGCTAAAATAAAAGACTCTCCACCTTAGCTTATTTCATAGTTAAACACATGGAATATCTGGTGGAAAATGTTAAATGGGTGATTGGGTGGGGAGATATTAATTTTCAGAATGAAATATGGGCAGGGGAAGCACGATTTTTTCCAAGATTCCCACCCCTGAATCTCTTATTCATGGAAGCCAATAAGTATCTTGATTTTATCCACACTATTTTGAATTATTAAAAAGTGAATCTCAATGAGAACATTTGTTTAGTGGATGAATTGTATTAGTTTTTTATTATGTGTTTATCCTCTCGGACTTTTAGTGGTAAAGATTACATAGACACTATGCATGTTTGTAATGGGGTGGATAACTGGGCAACAAGGCTTTGGTTCAATGATGTTCTAAGAAAGATGAGTTTTATTATTATGAGAATTGAAATAGATCCCTTCCAATGGATGAAAACATGCATAACAAGGGAGTGATATTGGCTTTTAAATACCAGTCTTGTGTACTAATGCATCAAGAATATTTCTGGAACCTATTTGTCAAGAGTGTCTAGGATAAGGTAATCTATAGTTTTTTGGGGTATAACATGAACATCCATAGTGATGTTAATTCAATGAAATATTTTAATGAAAACTAGTTCCATGGGTATGGCCTTCATGGAGTGGAGAAGAAGGATCGAAATGTGATTTTCTCAGAAACATGTTGGACTATCTAGGAGGCTAGAAATAAGGGAAGAGAGGGAAGAAGGGTGTCCCATATTTTCTTCTAGGTTCGTGTTAAAATGTTGGTTGTGGACATGGGTATCCTTATAAGAGGAGGTACATATTCTTCTACATTACAAAAAATTGATTCTAAGATATTGTTCTATTATGGATGATAAAAAAATGAACTTGGTTCAATGGATCAAATAGAGAGCGCCCATTATAGGGATCAAATTAAATGTATATGGATCATGTATAGAAAAAGAGATGTGAGGAGGTAGTATGTTGAGAGACATTAATAGTTTAGTGATTCTAGGATTCCTTTTATTCTATGGGCCAGGTAATTCCATTGATGTGGAGGTTAGATCCTTGATAACAGGTCTTATTCTATAAAGGGTGTATAAAATACTGATTCGTGGTGGTGAATCTTACTCTTCTATGTTTTCTGGGTTTCTTAATGTAAAGTTTAGTTATCCATGGAAAAAAAATTATCTTATCAAAAAATGTAAAATTCCTATGAATCAAGACATTTAGATTATGCACACATGGAGATAAGGGAATTTTTTAGATGATTCTCTTACAAGTAAAGTGATCTGAGGTGGGTGCCTCATTTTACACATTGGTTTAGGTATCTTCCACATGATTGTCAAATTCTTTTAAAGGTTGATTCTATTGTATTTCATTGTTCTTATACTCTCTGAGTTGAGTGTGATGTGGTCTTTCTATTTTGAAATTTTAAATCTAATAAAAAGTAAATTTACAGTCAGTCAAATATTTCAATACTAGGATAAATTAATGGATGAAGGTTATAATCATATAGAAGGAATTGGTATATATTAATCATTTTCCAGGATTAAAATATTAAAATCTATAATAATTTTTTTGGAATATTAATCTTAAAAAAACGAATTAATTTTATTAATGATTTTTTAAATGGATACATATATTACTATTTTTTTTAAAACCCATTTTCAGATAAATAGTATAAACTATATCATGTTTTAAATAATTCAAAATACTTTTAGATATTGAAACATGTTCCTTGATATTGGTAAGAATATTTATCTTTTGTTTTTTAATATAATTCCTCTTAAAAGAAGATAGTTAATCTAACATTGTTTTTTAAAATGATTTTTCAAGATATTTTAATTATTCAATTTTATATTGATGTCATTATATTTTAATCTATATTTTAGATATATTTTTATTAATTTATAAAATTTATTACAAACTAAATTGATATTAGTTTATTGGTACAACTTGAATTCTTTCTTGCTCATCCAATATTCTAAATGAATTATGTTATATTTATAAATCAATATTTTTATTCAAAAGAGTTAGTTATGTAATTTAATTTATATTCATGTAAAATTATTATTACCCCAATGTTTACTTCATGTATAATTGATAAATATTATTTTTTTAATATCTATTAATTTAAAAAAAAAATAGAGGATTGATTAGAAGTTAATTATACTTAACTTCTTCTAGGCATAAATTAACTTTTAGTGTTTTCTTGTGTGCCAAATTTCAAAGTGATCCAAGAAATATTAACTATAATTATCTTAATAGATTTATTTTTTTCATAAATTATCATTTAATCATGTCATTTTTTACATAGTTTTAACTACTAATGATTTAACCATTTTTTTTATTTTGATTATATTGGTTTCAAAATTGATAAAAAAAAATAATTTTAGGTATCTATCACTTTTTTATAAAATTATTAGTTTTAAGGAGTTCTAAGAAACAAAATTCTATATCTTTATTGATATTTAAAACTTATTATATTAGAACAAAATATTTTTCTTCATAGTATATGTGGATTTAATGAACTCTTTTTTATTTAGGATTTAATGTTTAGATAATCCAAATTTATTTCAGGAATATATCTGTAATTTCTTTTGAAAATAATACCTTAAAATAATATAGAAATAAAGAAATTGATGTTATATTACACTTTCTTAGATATCATGTTCGAAAATGAAATATAAATATAAAATCTATTTCTCTATAAAAAAAACTTACAATCAAATTTTCTAAGTCTCTAAATTTAGATTAATTTGATAAAATTATGTTTGAGAATTTTATAATGGAATCCTAATTATTTATTATTTTAAATGTGTTTAGGTGGAGTTTAATTATATTTCTAAGCTAATTCATTAAATTTTCATATTTTTAGAAAATATTCATGATAGATATGTTATATAGTTAGTTGGTATATGCATTTAAATATAGTTTCTATTAAATTAATTGGATTTAATTATATAGTTATCATTAAATATCCTAACATATTTATATGAACTCTTATGGAATAAAAATTATATTTCATAAGGAGGTTAAGATGCTATATATGAGAAAACGTTGAAATATTCAAAAACATTATTAAACATTTGGACATTTCAAGAGAATGAAAAAATTAATTAAAGAGGTATTATTCATTACATCTATCTTCTATCATTCAATTTTAATAATTTTTTATTTATTTTCTGATTAAATCATGCAAATTTAGGGATAGGTTTTAAAGGATTAAAAATATCTGAAATGTTATAATTAGAAAATATATTTTCTTTCTCAATGGTTAATATGTTTTGTAAACATTTTATGGGTTAGTTTCTTTCCCAATAATAAATGTCTATCATAGAGGGGTCATGTTTGGAAAAAATACTATTGATTCATGATATATAATCATTAAATTTATTTCAAAAATTGTGATCAATTTTTAAATTGTTATTATTTATTTTAATTATATAAAAGGGATAGGATGTTGAAGTAGATTATTGAAGCACGTGGTTTATTATGTTTTGATAATTAAAACTTAAATATTTTATTCTCTCTTATATGTGTGAATAAAAATTTTCATTTCACTTATTATAAATTAAATACTAATTAAAATATAATTATTTCTATTTATTTTTTTTATATTACATGTTTTTTGATTTTTATGAACTAATTTTAAGGAAAAATACATCACTATTGGGGTTAGAATCTCCTATGTTTTTAAGTATATTATTAGTATATTTTGATAAAACTTATAAGGTATTGGATCAGCCATGGTAGTCCAGAAATCATGTGGCATGCATCAATCAGATGCAAAAAATTAATCAAAAACATGATGAAACTAAAAACCATTGATAATAAAATTTTTTTGTCCCCAATTGACTACATGATCAAATGGATCGACCATATATACTCAGTCGACCATAAGAGGAAATGGATCACCTAAAAGACTACAAACCTTGATATAGAAGGATTTTTTTCCCATGTTTTGAATTGATAATACATTGATTTTCAACCAAATATATATATTAATTGACCGTTATGTTTATTTTAAAAAAATATATGGATCGACCTGAGGTTTATTTAGATTAATTATGTGCATATTGATCAATATCATTCATATAGATCAAATAAATGAGTAATATATCAACCATGTGAGTAATTAATAAAATTTATGAGTAAGGATAAATTGTGTGAGTATTAATGATGATGTGGATACATGCACAAATAGAGGGGAAACTATGACCTTTGGGCCATGGTATTTAGGGCATGTATTGCGGAATTTGTGTCCATAGGCCAACTGGATATGTATGGGTCTCCCTTCACATAGAAATAAAGGAGAAATTTGGTTTAATAAAAAATGGGGGGCTTCCCCCAAACTAGTTAAAAAAATATTGAATCCAAGGTGAGGAAAAAACATTAAAACAATTAAGGTTTTTGATATTTGGTAATAGTAATAAAGTGGTAAATAGATTCAACCCTAAAATATAAGGTCTTTAAAATGGGGAAGAATAAATAAGTTTATATGACTATTAAATGGATAAAGTAAGTATATTAATCAAGGAACAATGAAATATAGAATATGCAAAATAAGGTCTCAGTAAAAAAGAAAATACATTTCACCTGAGCACTGTTCAAAATGAGGAAGAAGAAATAAGGGAATTTTACTATCAAAAAAACAACTTTTAAGAGAGAGTAATACATTTAGTTAAGGTACAAATAAATATAGAATATAATAATAAAATTGGGTTCACAAATTAGTATATCTACACCTTAATTAAAAAATAATGACAATTAGTTAGTGATGAAGATTGTGTGACAATAGAAACTAAGGATGTTGTCGATGAACAATATGAACATCCAATAGCCAAAAGCACATGAGAACAGGGTAAAATATAAACATTTTGGATGAAATAACAAATTATAAATTTTATATTGAAGACTATAACAGAAAATATGAAATACATTACATATTTTTATGAAATAAAGAAAATAGAAGAACACTTGGAGTAAGAAATTAAAAATCAATGGCAGAATAAGATTAGTTTAAATAAAACATTTATATAACAAGTTTTGTTGGAAATTTAGAAAATGAAATGGTTGTTTCTATTTATATTTAATAACAAAATGGATAATATAAATTCAATGGATCAAGTTATCAGACTGCAATCATCTTCTAAAGATTTTGGAGTTGGATCATGATAGGTATGTTGTTGTGACGAAGCTAAATGTACTTAAAATACATGGTGGATGGTGGTTAATTATGGTAAAAAACTAATTAAAAAATTTATTTGGAAACCACCATCAAAGTTCAATGTCATTTTTGTGTATTTATTTCTTTTGGGATGCTAAAAATATGGTTTAAATAGTTTCATTAGAAGACATTTTATCTTTTATGAACAAAGAAATGAAGAACAACATAGTGATTATTTAATTAAAAAAATTATTATAAAATATATTCAACTTAATTTCAATAATTTAATAAAAATAATCCATTTGTTTTTAATGGAAAATGGAAATAAATGTGTATCCTCAAATAATAAAATAAAAGTGTAAAATAGGGAATACTTACTTAATTTTCCCATATGATTCTACATCCATTACAAGTGATTCTAAGTGGATAATATTATTATTTGTGTTTTCAATACTACAAATGTTTTAATTGAAATTTTTTCTAGCTTCTTTAATTTTTACAAGGAATTATTTCATGGAGAGATGAAAAAATGAAATATTTATTGATAGAGAAAATAATCAAAATCTCTATCCCATTAAATAAAACAAATCATCCCCAGCAACACTGTAAATTTACATTGAACACTCATATTTTTTTGTGATGATAGTAGACTTCAGACACTAAAAAATATACACCCTTGATTTGGTGGTGGTGGTTTTGATATTTTTCAAAATTATTACTTAGTAACAGTACATTATTTTTCCTTTTACGTGAAATTATATTCTAAATTTAACAATTGTGAACTCATACTTAATTGTATACAATTTTTTCACAATTATAGAATGTATTTTTTGAGAAAATAATCAAGAAAATGAGCCATGATTACTTGAACAATATAAATAAAGAGTTCACTATGGAAGAAATCCATCATCAAGGTTATATACAAAAAATTTGTGAAAAACAAATTCAAGCTTATAAATATGATAGAAACAGATCGGTCATATAAAATAGAAAAAAATCCTATGAATAAGTTGATAAACTAAGGCTTTTTATGGACCATATATTATAGTTAAAACCTTCAAACAACTGGTAAAGATATTATTTTAAACTTAATAGGTATAGATTGTCTTTCGGGCTTCCAACATCTAAATAAACAAAAATCAAATAGCATGGTTATTGGTTTTTGGATGAAATAATAAAACATATAAAAAGGTGTTTCCATGTAAAAATATTTTCTTAAATTGTTTAAAAAAATTGAATTCTTGCATAATTTTGGTCAAATATAAAGTGGAATTTAACATGTTATCAATACATCTTTTCTGAAATAGTTAATAAATTGTCCTTCGACATCCATTTACATAATTATCACGCATATAAACTATAGTTTCTCAAAATAAAACAAGAAAATATATATTTTAAAACCAAAAAATCATGCACATATATATAAATAAAATTATATATAATTATTCATATCAAATAACCATAAAATGGTTTTTAGATTCATTACAATTTAAAGAAAAAAATAGATGTTTCATATAAGAAACACAATTCAAAAAAAATCCCACAAATGTGATATATGCTCTCTATGGAAAATATTCTAATTTTTTAGTAGTATATACCACTATAGATGATGTTCCAAATTGGATGATGGGTCATGATAAAATAGAGAAATAATAAAAAAAGTACAGAATAAATATTGATGGGTGATACAACTATTGAAAATATTTTTAAATGTATTTTTATGACTACAAAAATTAAATCTTATTTTTCATGATCTATACGTCCCTATATTCAAAGAAATGTTATTTCAGATTCCAAATTATTGTATCAATAATAACCTTAAAATGATATGTATCATAAAATAAAAACATATGACATCATACCACTATAATTTTTCTTATTTGTATTCAATGGTTTCCACTTTTAGATTTTGGTTTCTAAAAGACTTATAAATTTATCACCCCTTTTTTGTTTTTTTTATTTTGATGGTATCCATTATTATAACTATTCCAAAAGTTTCATGACCAATTATTAGGATCACATTGTAATACATTCAACTTAGAAAGGGGAGGGGTGAATCAATGTTGGCATACATTATTCAATTAAAACTTTTATACCTTTGTAACCACTTCACTAATTTAGTGAGGGAATATCTCTTACTATTTACCTATCATTTGTTCTATATGCATTCAAATATACAATATTAAATCAGTAAAACAAAAAACTAGAATTTTTTGTGAAGTTTTCCTCATTATGGATGACTATATTACCACTATATCATGTTTGTTATCCCAGATACACATATCTCTTTATTATTATCAATGAAATCATGATAAAGGGTATGGAAATGGACTCATTATCTTAGAATTGGATAGAAAAATGTAAGTAAAATATTTTTATTCATCTATGTAAGCGTGTACCTTCACTTATATGAATAAATGTCACCTATATTGGATTGATTACCTTTTTAACACAATGGTATGACCTACTTCATCTCTTGTATAAATACAGTGGGAAACATCAATATTACTCAAATATATAAAGTTCGTGTCAAGAGGTTATATATCTCAACTTCTCAGCTTGAATTATATTCTACAATAAAACAGCTGAACTCACACTTCTTCATACTTATATAATAATTGAAAGTTTTATATTGGGTCTCTCAATTTATCTTCTCCTTATTCTTAAACTTCAGTTCACAAGAATTTTTTTAGCACTAGATGTATTTCTACACACTTCAACATCATAGAATAATCATATATATACAAATTTTGTTATTATCCCACTTTTATAAGAATAAAATCTTCAACAATATGTAGTCTAACCCTCAACACTTCCATTCTCATTATTATCATATTAATATTCATTATATGTGAATATTATTTTCAATATTCAAACACCCATAAATCATGAATATTCAAAACTTCATAAATCTTGTATATTTATTTCTCTTTAAGACTTATTATATCATACTAATTTATTCTAAAAGATTCCAACATACTCAGTGACTTTGGACTTCAACTTATTTAAACACTTTCTTACTTGTATGATATTAAAATCATCACATCTTGTTCTCCACAAAAACAATTATTTTAATTTATTTTGAAATATTGCACATACACATGAGAGTGCAGCACACCAGATTGTGTTGTGACTCATCTTCATATGTCCTAGATATATTCTTAACAACCAATCATCTCCCTTTATAGGACATTAACAAATCTCATATTGGATCATCATCAATATAAATATTAATTATGTTTAAATCTATAAAGAACATATTAACAACATATTCTGAATAATATATCTGTTTTATTAAATAAAAATGAATTTTATAAACTCAATATAACTTTACAAAGCCTGTAGATTTTTTTATTACCTTTATTTTCGATTCATATTACCATTATATTGCTCATGGAAACTAGGATTACCTTGACACAAGTCAATATGATATTTATGTAGATTTCATATTTCCAAAGATAACTCTATATAGGTCATGAAATTCAACTTTTCTTATTTATTGAATTATCATCATAAAAGGTGAGTTTACCTTTATGAAACTTCATTTCACCTTATTATAGGCTCTTAAAGTCATATTACCAAATATAATATGCTCCTCCCTTGATATCAAAGACATATACTCAAGTAATATGATCATCTAAGTCAAATGATGAATACTTTTGATCTATACAATCTGAAGATGAATTCTTATGATACAGAATTATGTTTAAACACAATGTCATATGATCAGTTCAAAGTTTTTGGGGCAATTTTTAATGGTAAAAAATTTGTACATTGATGGATTACATTGGAAATCAATGACTTAAGGTTGTATTTTTTGGATCAACAAAAAAATTCATACACTATACCTTTGTCAAGTTTTTATCAAAATGCAGGAGTGATAAGATGGAGTCTTATGATTAATATGAAATTTATAATGATCAAGGACTTCCCATTTCCCATTTTTAGATCTATACTTCTATAATTATTGAAATGAATCTATGGATTTTTTAATTTTACTCTATGCCTTCTAAAAATACTAAAAAACATCATCTAGGATATCATCCCACTAAACATATTATTCATAAATATTAACACACCATAGATAGATTACCCATAACATAAGTTCCTACTTATTTAATTCATACCTATTGAAACTTTATATAAAATGGATATTTAATATTTTACATAATAAACAATCATTTTTGCTCACTTTTGAAGATAGTCCACTTAGCTGCGTTAATAAATTTTATATATCCCTGATTATCAATTCAATAACCATCAAACTTTTTTTAATCCACAAATAAGCTTGGGTTCTTCTAAAAATATTCAAAGATCATTATTATTTAACTTATTCATCCAATTAAATTTTTCATACTTTTTCTTCATTAAATAAAAACATGGAAGTAACTTTTATCACTTTTAATATTAAATGTATTCCTTCAATCATCATATAGAATTCACAATTCACCAAATATCATATTTCTTTTCTTTGGAACTCTATTCTATTCACTATCAATCTTATATACTTAAATATACTTCCAAACTATTATTATTCTCCAAATATTTAAATACATTTAAAATAAACACAACACAATACAATATGGTCTCAACAATCTCCCCCATTGTATTTTTTTTCAAAACCAACTAGAAAATTTTTGGGAAATATGTTCAACCTTTTCGTGCATAATATTTTCCTTCCCCAATACTTGTTTATATTTTATTTATCCAATCTACCCATTATTGATAAAAAATAAAAATAACTCTAGAAGATACAATGAAATATATTTTATTATTATCAGTTTTAATTAAATCATTACACTCTATTTATACTGATGTCATACTCGCTGTAGTAAATAAAAGGGTTAGATCATGACAAAACTGTTTTCCTTTTAAAAAATGACAGTATTTACATCTAAAAATCAATACCTTAACTCATTTAGGGAAAATCCATATGTATTTATGATGAATCCAAATTATTCGTGTTAATAAATTTAAAATTTTTTGTAATAATTACATGAGAACTTATGATCATTTAACTAAATTGGTTAATAAAATTCAAGTATATATAGAAGGATTTATAAAGAATTCATGATATCCTCTTTAAAATGTTCCACTTATTTTCATTTATTAAAACCCCTTTTTGATCTAAATATTCTAATTGGTTTTGTGGAAAATAAGGATGAGATAATATTCATTCATACCTTTTCAATTACCTTTTTCAATCACATTATTAAAATTATATCTTTTCATGGAATGAATTAATATAGAAACCTCTCAATATCATCACCACCTCAAAGGATGATATCCATATCTACATAGTTAAGGTAGAAATTTTCATCATATGATCTTTGAAATATCAATTAACAAACATACTAAGATGAAAACTTCTTTATACTGGGAATATTAATCCAACCTTACATTATTTCATTTTTTGTGTATTTTTGATAGTAAAAATTTATTCTTTAATTTTATTCTTGAAACAACATTCATCTTCAATTCATAACATGTTTAGAACCAAAATAAAACACACATTATTTAGGGAATAATAAGGAACCACTTTTTTATCAATGTGAGAATTTGGATTGAGATGTATTTCTCAACCAATTTTAACATTTCAATTTAATACCATGTTTGGAAACATTCATCGCTTGCATAAAAAAATTTCAAATGTTTTTATTTTCATTTTGAATCCTATGATGTTTTATTCTATCATTTTTTGGATTATTCTATTTAACATAACATATAAAGGCTTTAATGTGAGCTTTATCAGGTTTTTTTGTGAAGAATTGTGATTTTGGTACCCATAGTATGTGAGGAATGATTAGATCATGGTTGATAGAAATTGTGTGCCATCCCATAGGAGACCATGCACCCTAGATAGCATCACTGCTTGGGCTACACGGCCTAGTCCTAGGTGTGTGGGTTAACTGTGCACATGTGACAGTGGAACTATCTAGGGTGCATAGCTAGTAACATGGGTGTGCACCATTCCACAGGAAACTATTTAGTAACGTTTCTTCTTATTCAAAGGTTCCACATGGTTGGAGAACACTTTAGAAAACCATGCATCCAAACCGTATAACCTTTGCAAAACATTAAAAATATTTAATTTCCTACACTAACCTCCCCTGATTTTAATCACAAACCCCCTTGGCTCACCACATTTAATATTTTAAGCCCTTGTAATGACTTTATATTAATCATGTATCCCTTGTACCTCAATACCTTGGTATTTTAGTTGTGGATTCTTTAATAATTCTTCCAATAAGCCTCCCCCATCTTTTTTTCATTATTCTTCTTGGTCTTCTGTACCTTCTCTCTTAGTATATTTCTTCTCTAAATTTTTTTTTTCCTAATGTGGGTCCAACCTTGATTAATTGGGTTTGATCTTATTGGTTGTGATATTTTATTACCTTTATATGGTCTCATCTTGGTGTGGTTTTCGTTTTATTCTAGTTTTGTAATGTGGGTCCAACCTTGATTCTTCGGATAAGTGTGTCACCTTAGGGTGCATCAGTTTTTTCAAGAATAATAATGATATCATTTTTTGGATTCATATCCATTATAATCGCTTAAACCAAGTGAATGTTAGGGACCAATTTCTTATTCCATGGATTGATGGATTATTTGATCCATTGAATTGAGAAATTCAGTTCTCAAAAATCGATTTGTGTTTAGTGTACCATCAGATGCATGTGAAGCATGAGGATATCTCAAATACAACTTACTGTTACAATAATAGGCATTATGAGTTCATTGTGATGTCTTTATTTGTATAAAATTATCCATTTGTGTTCATGGGGTTAATGAACACAGTGTTCATAGAGTTTCAATATATGTTTTTGGTGGTTTTCATCTATGCCATCCTTGTGTACTCCATGTCTAAGTATGAACATATATATCATCAATGTTCTGATTTTTGAGTTCCCTATCATGATTAGATATTTAGTAAGTTGTCAAATTATGATTTTTGGGTTCATGATGTCCAGTTTATGAGGAATTTCATGTACCAGTAGGGAGTATATGTGGAATTATTCTATGATAGTGTAATTTTTTTATGGGGAATCCCCTAAGATAGTAATAGATGTGTGGAGATTCCATGATATTGTAGCCTATTACCGGATGTTCATATCTTATTTATATCAGGTTGTCACTCTTATGACATCCTCGACCAAAAAGGATCATGTATTCATGTGGACTAACCAGTTTCCGAAAGCTTTTGATTACGTGAAGGGGAATTTGGTGATCACATTGGCCCTTTGTTTTCCAGGAGATGGAGTTTAGTTTTCGGTTTTTTGTGACAGTTCACAACTTGAGTTGGGATGTATTCTAATTCAATGAAGATTAAATATTTCTTTCGGGAGTCAGTAGTTATTTCCTCATGAGCATAACTATACCACCCATGATCTTGAGTTGGAATCTATTGTTTTTTCATTGAATATTTTGTGACATTACCTCATCGAGGAGCATTTTGTTGTTTTTACTAACCTTTAGAGCCTAAGGTATGCCTTATCCTAGTGTGACTTGAACTTGCATCAGTTATTAAGGATATAATTCTTATAGGATTACAAATTTTAGATTTTTTATATGCTAGTAAAGGGAAAAAGTGTATATGATGTGCTAAGAATGAAGTCATGTAGTGATTCCATGCGGGAATTTAGATATTCTTGGTGAATGATATAAGAACACTAAGTGATGCATCTAGATATGGGAGAGGTTGGAGGTAGATATTTTCTTTTCCAGATAATGGTGTCATCGTCTATGGTGTAGTTGGTGGAGGAGTCCTAATTGGGGGATTATAAGATAGATATTTAGAGGTACTGAGTTGTTTTTGTTGATTCCCCTAATGGTTGGTCTGAGCATGGACAACATTGGGTTTTATTATAGGGAAGGATTTTCATTTCTTCGATGATGTGTGAGATGGTTCTATATGAGTTATATAGCTCACATTTAGTGGTACATTTCAACATGAAAAAGATGTACCAAGATTTGAGAGGTCAATTTTGGTGGTCAGGGTTAAAACATACAGTTTTAGAGTTTGTCTCACAATGTTTTTCTACTAGAAGGTGAAGACTGAGCACCGTATTCTCAGTGGTTTTCTTGAACCATTAAATGTTCCCTAGTGGAAGTGGGAGGACATATCAATGGAATTCGTTACTAGTTTACCTCATGATCGTAATGGTTATGATGATATATGGGTGATAGTGGATCGTTGGATGAAGTAATACCACTATATGGTGGTTAGGGAGTCAAACTCAATGGAGGTTTTATTGAGGCAGTATCTATATGAGGTGGTGCGACTACAAGGAGTCCCAATGATGATCATCATTGATCAGGATACCTGATTTACCTTTAGGGTTTTGAGAGTTCTCCATCATGATTTTGGATCAAATTTATGTCATAGGAATTCTTTTCATCTATAAATGTTTAGAAAAATAGAGCAAATCATCCAAAATCTTGAAGAAATTATGTTCTCTTATGCCCTAGATTTTGGACGTTCATGGATGAGGTACCTTCCCTTGGTCAAATTTTCATACAATAATAGTTTCCACTCCACTATTGGTATGGCATATTTTGAAGATTCATATATTATGTCTTGTTATTATCCCTTATTATTGACCAAGGTCATATAAGCTACAATTATTAGGTTGTAAATAGTACCAAATATGATAGATCTAGTTTTGGTAATTTTTTAGAAGATGAAGGCAGCACCAGATCATCATAAATCTTATGTTGGTCATGGAAGGAGACATCTAGAGTTTTTAATTGGAGATCATGTGTTCCTGAAGGTGACTCCTCATAATGGGAGAAAAGGTGTGGTCATGGTTTTAAGATTTCCCCATGGTTAATTGGGACATTCCTAGTTTTGGATTGTGTTTGATTCAGGGAAAATCAGATAGAACTACCCCCATATATCAGAATAATACATGATTTTTTTCACATTGTTCATCTTTCTGGTTATGTTCATGATTACTCTCATGTCATCAATTGGGGAAAGACTGATTTTGATGATGATGCAACCATTAGGGAGTGGCCTATGGTGATCTAGTAATAGCAAGAGAAGGAATTGGGTAGATGTTCTCTTCCCAAGGTTCATGTTTTGTGGCAGTAGAGTGGCATGGAGGAGAGTACTTGGGAACATGAGTCTTATATATGCACCTATTAACCTAAGTTTCTTGATGTTTATCTATTCTAATGTTACATAGTTCACTTTTGGATGTTGACCTTTCTGGTTTATGAGATGGTTCCCTCTTATTGGTTATTGGAATCCTTTCTCTAGTTTGAGAGGTATCTCCCCCCAAAAGATTGGGAATGATATTTTTTTTTCTATTATGTGGTCACATTATTGTTTCCTCTTATAAGTTATTTAAGATCCTATGATGGTGGTATCATTGATAGGTATCTCATTTTGGTGATTGTTCAGATGAACCCTTTTTGTTGTATTTTTTGTTTTGGTTTTGGATTCTGTGGACAATAATTGTTTTATAGGTCTCTAAAGTATGTTAATAAGTACATCTAGCGCAACCCTTTCAGTTTTTCCAAAGCCTATGGTTCTTGAAGGAGGCCTTGAGAAGTTCTGGAGGTGTTTGACTACTAAAATCTTGGATCATGTAGATTTAACTACGTATAAGGGATTAACATCTTGATTGTATCATTCACAACCATTTGAATTGGATATGGGGATGGATTGGATATATGGCTAGATCAGCTAAATGGATTAATCATATATTTTAATGGATTGTATATGTGTATGGATCGGCTACAAGGATGGATTTTCTATGTGGATGCATCGGCTACATGGATGCATCAAGAATGTGGATGGATTGGCTACATGAGGGATCATCTTCTTGAATTGGTTATGAGGATGGATTGGATATGTGAATCAGTTACATAGATGGATCGGCTATATGGATGAATCTTCTATGTGGATGGATCAGCTAATTGGGGATTTTGGTTAGATTGTGCTTCCTACTTTGTAAAGTCAAATAGAGGGACATTTCGTCCTGTTTCTTGTAAACTCCCATGTAGACCTTCATGAATTTGAATCAAGGTCCTTAGAAATATTTTTTTCAATCATTAATATATCCTTGATTTCCTAAGATGGATAACACGATAAGAATATTCTTCTGTGTGGATTTTAATGAGATATGAAATAGTTGAAATTAAATCCTTTACGACACAGAAAAGTTGATCATCTCATATCTTTCAACTCTAAAATGAAGGTCCTTCCCTTCATTCCTTCCTAGTTACTTCCTCTCAAGACAGGTTGTTCCAATTTCATCCCTTTATGATAAGGAATTCTTCTAGAATTGGAATGTGTTTCCTCTAGTGGAGATTCTATCTGGTGTGCGCCCCCTATTTTTGGTGTAATGAATCACGTAGAGATCTTTTCATCTAGGTAGGGGATTCATTGCATATCCTATTTACTTCTGTGAAATAATAAATTTAGTGTGGTTTATCCCTTTTTATATAATTGGATTTAACCTTATAATTATTGGACCGAATTAGTAAAGAATTGGTTATAGTGATTGCATGTTTATGTTTTCTAAAATAATAACATTTTCCTCTTGATTTTCTAGATAGTGTGTTAACTATGTTTAATTTTTATCATGTCTTATTATGATTATTAGAATATATTATTATGATATGTATTATCATATTTTTCTTACTTAAAATTTATAATGAATATAAATATAAAATTAATTTATTAATTGGATTAATAATTAAAGAAGAGGCATGTTTTAATGAACCTGTTGTTTCATATAATTTGATTTAATCAAATTGAGGTAATTCACATGTAGAATTAAAAGTATATTGCATGTGATTAATTGAATTGATAAATAATTTGAATCCTGATAACACATGATGAGAATGTTGAAATAAAAATATTTGTGTTAATTATAATGGTACTTCTCTATGTTTTTTGAAACCGGATTTAATGATAAAATCATGTTTAGATTTTGAAAGCTTGTTATAACTTGATGCCTTAGGTTTCCCATTGTTGGAACTTATGAATAATTAATTTGTTAATTCAAGATATAATAATAACTGATTTTTTTAAATATAATTTCTACAACATGAGATTCTCATATTCTTGAGAAGTTTGAGTTATTTGAGATTAGAGCCATGAGAACTTTTTTATGTGTGAATTCTAGATTCCTTTTTAGGGAAAAGATTTACCTATTGGTTATGATTATATTTTTCCTATTTATTTTGTGTTGTTCTATGAATGTGATATTTTCTATGTGTTGTTATATTGAGTGGGAAATTTTATATGTGATATGAGACTGGGATGGATGAGAATGGGGTGGATGATCTGATGTGGGCGGGGAAGCCTGGTTGATGTGGTAGTTATCAATACTTGTGATCATGAGATTAATTGGGATATGCATGTGGATTTTAGGTATAGTATTAGATATTATGGAATGGTATAAATAAAGTCTTACTCATTAACATGATAAAGATGGATTCTTGTTTTATTTTAACCTATTTAATGTTAAATGGTTAGGTTGCTTGTTTTATCCACATTCCTTTCCCCACTACTTTAGGTGGCTGAAGGTACCTGGATGCATGTTTACTCTTGGTAGTATCTTAGTATGGTTTCCCTAGACTACATATAATTATAGAATGATGATAGTAATGAATAAATACATCATAACCAATGGGGTTCGTGTTGATGAAATACATATTCTAAAAAGATGTCACTCTTGATAAATCGTGGACTCTGCATGGATTATGCCTAGAGGGCATGGAATTTACATGAATGATTAATGTAAGATAATGTAAAATAATGCTAACTATTCTAAAGTATTAATTAAAAAAATTAAATGATAAAAATAAAATAAGTAATTAATATAGATCTTTTTAATGCTTGTTTTCTTATAGGATATTTGGTGTTTTTAGTGGTAGCGAGGAGTCAGAGCAATGTTGGCTATAGTTTATTATGAGACTATGTTATTACCATAGTGTTTTTATGATAAATATTATATCCTATATATTCTTTGATTTCATACACTACCCTACAAATGTTAGTTAGGGAGACAGACACCCTGTGGTCTCTGAGAGTTTATTTTCCCCAACATCTTGGGGAGAGGATGGATGGTTGACTACCCCCAATATCCAAGGTCTCTTCTATTGTTAGTTACTTGTGATCATATTCATGGTGGTTATTTTGACCATATATTTGTATAAAGGTTTGTGGGGTCTTGTGGTTATTCACACACATGTATCCCTAGATATAGTAACCAATGGATAATTATAGGTATGGCATATATAGGTTGTGATGGCTTGAGGTACTTACTAAGTTTATGGGATGAAATGGATTGTGGTATAATACCCAATGTATGATACACTTAATAAAGGATATTTTTTATCCTAAAAACTACTTGGTTACTATATATGATGAGTTTATATGTGATGATGTGATGATGATATGCACGAGGTGCATGTTTTGAAGCCTTTATTAGGAGTCTTCTAGATGGCTTATTTTTTAGAAAGATGACTCAAGATGTGAGATATTGGGATATATTGTGAAACTAGTGGGGAAGAGGGAGATGTGTACCCTTGATGTTTCATTATTATTTTATATTCTATATTGTATGAAGTACTTGGTGATAATTATCTATGGTAAGACTGAAAACATAGTATTCCTATTTAGTTGTTGTGTTAGTTTCATTATCATTAACTGTTCTTTATCATGCTTTCATTATCTTTTGTACAAGATACTATAGGGAGGATCCTGTGGAGTATAAAATTAATCTCACCCCACATATGTATACATTTTCATTTCAAATGTTTTGGAATCCACTGCACCTCAATCTGAGGGGTGGTGTGACCGATATGACTCCAAGTTCCTTTTTTATTAAAATTAGCATCAATTTTTGTAAAAAGAAGAACTGGCCTACTCAATACTGATAAAATTCATTCATATTATTTCAATAAATTATTAAAATGATCCATAAGTCATTTTTTACATGTAGTAATCAACCTCACCTCAATATGACACATTGTATGACTCGAAGTGCGTCCTTTTATTTAAAAGTAAAATCAATTTTAGCAAAAGGAACAAGTTTCATATTAAAAAATGATTATACAGATTCATATTGTTTTAATAATTTATTTAAATGATCCATGAGTCATTTGGGATGTGTATGAATAATCATCACCTAAATTTGGGGCACATTGTGACCGGTATGACTCCAAGTGTGTCTTTTTCTGTTAAAATTGACATCAATTTTAGTATAAAGCAAAACTGACCTCCTCAAAACTAATAAAATGCATTCAGATTATTTTGATAATTTAGGAAAATGATATATAATTAATTTTCGACATGTATGAATCAACCTAACCTCAATATAATGTGTAGTGTTCCTTGTATGACTCCATGTGAGTCTTTTTATTTAAAATTGACATTGCTTTTAGTAAAAGGAACAAGTGACATACTAAAAAATGAGAAAAACATTTGGATTATTTTTATACATTAGTTAAACCATACATGATTAATTTTGTATGTGTATTAATTATCCTAAAATTAATTAGACACATGGTGTGGTAGGTATGACTCCAAGTGCATTTTTTATTTAAAATTGACACTAATTTTAGTAAAATGGACAACTGACCTACTCAAACCTCAGAAAAACTATTCAGATTGTTTTGATATTTTAGGAAAATAATCCATTAATTATTTTTTATGTGTAAGAATAAACCACACCTCAATATGATGCATGGTGTTACTGTTATGACTCTAAGTTTTTCTTTTTATTTAAAATTGACAACAACTTTATTAAAAAGGACAATTGACCTACTCAAAACTGAGAAAATGAATTCATATGAGACTTTAGGAAAACAATCAATAAGTCATTATTGATATGTAAGAATCCATTTTACCTCAATATGACACGTGGTGTGACCTATATAACTCCATGTGTGTGTTTTTATTTTAAATTAACATTAATTTTACCAAAAGGAAAAAGTTTTGTAATAAAAACCAAGAAAATGCATTTGGATTGTTTTGACACTTTACGAAAACAATCCATGAGTCATTTGAGATATGTATGAATTATTCTTACCTCAATTTGGTGATTGTTTTGATGGGTATGACTCCAAGTGCATCTTTTTATTTAAAATTGACATCAATTTTAGTAAAAAAGACAACTGACCTACTCAAAACTAAGAAAAAAATTCAGATTGTTTTGATACATTAGAAAAATGATAAATCTATCATTTGAGACATGTATGAATCATCCTCACCCTAATATGATGCACAGTATGACTCAAAGTGTGTTTTTTTAATTTAAAATTAACATCAATTTTAGTAAAAACAACAACAGACCTACTTAAAATAGAGAAAATGAATTCAGATTGTTTTCATAATTTAGGAAAATGATCTATATGTCATTTTTGATATATAAGAATCAGCTGAGCCTCAATCCAACACATGGTGTGATCGGTATAAATCCAAGTGCATATTTTTATTTTAAATGGATATAAATTTTAGAAAATAGAACAAGTGACATACTGAAAACTGAGAAAATTCATTCATATTGTTTTGATACTTTAGGGAAATATTCCATGAGTCATTTTTGATGTGTAGGAATAACTCACATCACAATTTGACACATGGTGTGACCGGTATGACCCAAAGTTCCTATTATCAGTTTAAAATCAACATTTTAGTTTAAAACGTGTTTCACTCACTGAAAACCAAGAAAATGTGCTTTCATTGACTTGATAATTTATAAAAACAATTCATAAGTCATTTTTGACATGTAGTAAATAGTATCACATCAAATCGACACATGATGTTACCCGCATGACTCAAAGATTGTGTTTCCAGTTTGAAATTACATTTTAGTAAAAAACCACAAGTGACATACTAAAAACTGAGAAAACATATTTGGATTGTTTTTATAATATAGTACAATGATCCATAAGTAATTTTTGATGTATAGAAATCATTGACACCCTCTATCCCATGCACATTGTGACCAGTATAACTCCAAATGTGTCTTTATTTAAAATTGACATTAATTTCAATAAAAATAACAAGTTATATACTCAAAACTAAGAAAATGCATTCAAATAGTTTTGATACTTTAGGATAAATATCCATACCTCATTTGTGACATGCTTGAATCTATGAAACCTCAATGAAATGCATGGTGTTATCAGTATAACTCTATGTTTGTCTTTTTCTTTAAAGTTGACATTTTTTTAATGTATTCTTTCATATTAATGTTTAATTTATTTCTTATAATATTACTAATAGAAGATTTTTTTCTTATATAGGTGGATTATTTTTCTCTGGTTGAGGTGATTTATTTAGAAATGATAATCATGGGAGAACCTTTTTGAGAGGGTATCATGGGTTCCAAATACAATGAAACATTAATACTTTAAATTGTCTGTGGATAGTAATTTTAAATGTAATTATACAAAAAATTGTTTGAAATGTATATAGTACTATTTTTTCCTTTTTTTCTTTTAGATGTAAATTTTATTTCAATTAAATTATATATTTTTTGTATAGGTTACAAGAGGTTGTTACAGTGTGTTTTTAGAAAAACATCACATTTCAGCAGATGGGGCCCTTATCAGAGCTAAAAATAGCACTAATAATGGGTTTCCTTTATCAGAAATTTTTTAGCATTGATAAAGGAACCCCTTTATCAGTGCTTTTTTATCACTGATAAAGGGGATCCCCCCCCCCACTTTAATAGTTCAGAGATTAACAACACTTTTTTAGCACTGTTAAAACCCGTTTTGTGTGCTGTTAAAGGGAATATCAATAGTAGTGCTTGTTTTCATTTAAAAAAATATAATTATTTAGAATTTCCTTCATCCTAGTTAATCCCTCTAAGAAATGTTTTATTAATGTGGTAAAGTACCTTAATTTTGAAATCTATTTTTGAAATTGTTCTTTGTTCTTAGAATGGAAATTGGTTTTATTAAATGGTAATTTGGGATGGCTTTTGTTATGGAAAAGTGAAAAATTATTTTGGAAAAAGGTAAAGGGAATGTGAATGGGTTTTTTATTGAAATGAAAATGGTAAATGGCCTCGATGGTGTGTGTTCTTGATATTTTAATTTTTTTTGAAATGGTAATAGAAAAATGTATTTGGAAATCACATTTTGATCAGAATTGGAAATGGGGGGTTTGGACAAGTTTTTTTTTTGAAATGTTTCTTCATAATGTTTTTGGGAACAAAACATTTTATGGTTAATAATATAAATTGTAACTATTTAATTATTTTTTGTTTTTTTTTAGTTTTTGTTATATCATCATTGATATGTTTATGTTTTCTTGGTTGTATTTGATGGTTAACCTGGGGTGAAAATGGCCCCTGAGTGACACATGGATATTTATAGACAACCCATGGGTGAACACAACCCCATGTGGTGAAATTATGGCTCACTCAGGGTGAAAACAGCCCTTGAGGGATGCATGTGATGATTATCCCAGGGTGAATATGATCCTTGGGAGACGCAAGGCTCTAGAGATGGGTATATTTTTCCTAGATGTGAGTTTGGACAGTGGATGGGTATATCACCATGGATTAAAATTGATATGGTTGGAACGATCATTTATATGTCCTTGGAGACACTCTAGTATTGGATAAAGTAGGTATATATCATTCTGGTGGTGAACTCAACCCCAAGTTTAGGTGGTTTTTATGCATTTTAGTTTTAAAATATTTTAAATTGGATGTTTGGTTTTGTTTACTTGGAGAACTATTTCATTAAATTTATATAGACCGATTATTTTAGGGATGTTATTATTGGTTTCCTACTAGATTTTAATCACAGCTTTCTTGGGATTCAATTTCATTTAGGTACTTGATTAGCTTTTACATGTTATTGTAGGTACATGTAGGGTTGAGGCACAGTGTCAGGTTTGTACGTGGTTGACCGGGATAGCTTGTATGGAGTCAAGTGATTGGGGTATGGCATGGCTCGTCATGGTAGTAGTGAGTCGTGTTCTGTTATTTATTTATTTTACCTTGTTCTGGTTCATACATGTGACTATCCCAGCAGGCGATATGTGGTATGCCTTACATCATCATTTTATTTTATTTAGTTTTCTTGATTTAATTTATTCATTATGCATGATTTGATGGGTGTTATGTTTGTTTATTTTCACTATGATTTTTCACTCTGATACATGGGGTATATTCTCCCCATGGTACCACCCTAGACCCGCACTACTATTTGAAAACCTCTGGCTTATGAGGAGGAATTCCTAAGGTCACATGGAAAACCTGTTTTGTTACTATTTACATAGTGAGTTAGGCTAGGATATTATAGTATGAGAATAACTCTAACAAATTTTTACCTTGATTGATTAGATAGAAAAATCATAGTGAGGAAGATCACAATTTTCATGCATATTAATGATGAATTGAAAAACCTAAATAGAGGTAAGGGGAGGAACAATCACTTTAAAAGTGGAAAAGTAAAATGGATAGTTGACTTGTTTCCTAAAAAATTAGGAGTTAAAAGAAGTATTTCTATGTGATGCTTGGAAGTGTTTTTCTTTATTTATAATTATTTAATTTTTTTGACTTTGATATTTAAATATTGGTAGCATCTTTTGTGATTTATATAGAGATTACATGCTTCAGGACATGAAATATTCTAAGTGTGGGGGTATTTGATGTTAATAAGTCATGCACACAATTTTTATATCTAATTTCATTCAATTTAGAGTTTAATTGGTAATTTTTTTAATATTCAAAATTTTATTATATTTATGGTAATTAGAATTTAAAATTAATTTGATGAAAAAATAAAGAGATATATATGATTTTGAAGAAAATTTTAATGAAGGAAAAAATGTTGTGATGTAGGTGTATATGGGAGCCTAATCAATTGTTGGTTCCTAAGGGACCTGATAATCTATTATAGGGATCTAAATAATATATAAGCCAGTGCCATCCCTAGAGAGAGTCTCTTGTGGGATAACGAATGTGTTCCATTATCCATCACTTACTAAAATTCCATTGTTTAATTCCCATATACTTAATCTCTCTTAGTTGGATAGAAATTCACCATGGACCTCACCATATCTACCACCTACACACATTTTTCTTCTATGTGGCTGATACCGTGGTATCAAGAATGGATAGATCCAACTACATGAACATGAAAAATATAAGATAAACATTTAAATAAATACAATTTTTACATGTAGATAATGAAAACCATATGTATGAAGTTTAATACAATGAGAATTATATCATGGGGGTGTACCCTAGCTCACAAGAAAACCTAGTTTTTAAAATTAATAGGTTTTTTGTGTGACCCTCATTGTGGTGTTTCGTATGGAAGTATGTTTCATCGATATACAAGAAATTCATACAGTGGAAGTTTCATTCTGTTTTGGGGAGTATTGCATGGGATTGATTTTTGATATGACATATAAAAGGTCTTAGATGTGGTGAATGTGTGGAATAAATGATGAAATTTCCATTATCATTTCATGGCTATAGTATCTATGGCTAAAATTTCAATTTGAATATTTTTATTTGTGTGACATTTTGGGAGATTTATTTTCATGGAGAAAGGTGATAACCTGTGTAGGATTTCATAGATATTTTTAATGGTTTTTAATATAGATAAAATATAGGAAAGATGTGGAGATTTAAAGGGATTCCAATTCCTATAGATAGAAATCACCACTGCACTTGAAGAGGGAATCGATTGGGGAAGAGGACCAGACATAGGTGTAAAGTGTTGTTGTTGCAGAGTCTACCACCAGAAAACTACTATTTTATTTCTATAAGTTTTATTTTCTTTTTCTCCACCCTCTCATTGATAATATGAAAGGGAGACTTTGTTTTGTGTTTAGTATATTATGATGATTGGAACTAATGTACTTTATGTATTTTCATTTTTAATAGAAATTTATTTTGGGTTCATGCATCCATTCCATTTTCTTTATCTCTTATTTATTTCATGTCCAGAACCATTTCATGAGAATGGATGTGTACCTTTTAATGAATTAAATAGTATGTAATCTCTACCATGATCATTCTATTTATTATATACTATGCTTAAACATAGTTTTGGGTCACCTATCTCTTTAAAAAACAAAGTACTTGAACATGTGAATCAGTGAGTTCTAGTGGTAGGTAGTATTTACCCATACTAAGGGATTAAATTAGACTCAATTCCAATAACTTCATAATTATTAATTAATTATTTAATACTTGATTCTCGTGAACCTAGATTAAAATTTTCCCAGTACTTTTATTTTTCTTCTTTTTCCACAATTATTATCATTCTACACTTTTCAAGTTCAAGTAGCTTTAGTTTTCCTTCATTATTAGTTTAGTAATTTTTAACTATTTAATTAAATTAGTTCACCAACTCATCTTCATGGGATTGACCTCAGTACTCACACATCTTATACTAAATTTTAGTTGGTTTAGTGATTTGTGTCATCGTGTTTATAAATTCTAAATTGCTCTGAGGTCATAGGAATTAATGACGCATGTTGTCTGGTCAATGGTAAATGTCATCCCCTATATTACTTAATCTATCAAGTCCTCCACCCATAATGACTGGTCAAAACCACCTCATGGGTCTTATCCTATATGCACATGACCCCATCAACCACCCACGGTAAGCGGCATCACCAACAACCTTGGCCACACCATCAACGAACCTTCATTGGTAACTGAAAACCACATCACCCACTCACAGAAATGGTCAACACCCTCCATTTTATCCTAGAAAACCACATCATCTCACTTATAGTGATCAACAACACCCACAGATGCACTGGCCATACCCAACACATTTCTATAGAACCATGTCAGCCCTCACACCATGAAAAATTTATCCATAACTAGAATTTTTTGAAAGTGAGTGACCTAAACCTAACTTAGGTATGTGCTTTGATTACTATACATGTATTCATTTTGATATACATATGTGTTTATATTAATAAAATAATGTTAATACTTCTATTTCCACTATATTTGTGGTAATTTCCTTAGATTACATGTCATGTAAAAAGGTTATAGTAGTTCCCATGATATAATGAGAACCTAGAGATACCATGATAGTAATCTTAAAGATGTGTCATATGGTCTAGATACATCATATTTATAGGACATATATGATGTGGGACCATTAGTTTTTAAAGACTCATAATCATTGTGACTTTTTATCATGAAGTTTGTACTTGATGATCTGTAGTAGATGAGATCATGAAGATAGACTCGCCAATAGTAAAACCACATGTTTTATGTATCATTGATTTTTCTTATATATAAACATGTGTATTGGTCTCCTAACTTGAGATCATTACTAATGTGTTCCATTTGATTTCATACTTTGATGCAAGGGAAAAACCATGACATTGATGTCGTGGTGAGGTAGCTTGTGTTGGGTGCATCATTGGTGGTATGAAATTGTTCAAATGATAAAGATATAATTTGTCTCTTTTGAGGTGAGGAAGTGATATCTTAGACCTAGTTGATTAGGACGGTAGTACCTTCATTAAATTTATGTCCATAGTAGAAGAAGGTAAGTTCATCCAGTAAGATCAGAAAATAATAATGTAAGAATGGATTATGACACAATTTGTGGATCCTATTCTATGAGATATCATGATAAAAATAGATTATATTACACAGTTCATATTTATAGGAAAGGCTGTCATTATTATGACTTTTCATTATCTCTTTAGGGGTCTTAATGTGTTTCTGGAACCCAGTTCTAGTCTATTAATGATAATAACTACTATTGAGATAAGGTCCTAGAGGGTCACACACAATAGAGTATTCAAGATTCTTCCATATTATGTTGAATATGTATTTAGGACCTAGTGGGCCCCACTATAGGGTCCGAGATACATCCAAGAATTAAATATCCCCAATAAATAAAGAAATTAATTATTATTTGAGTATATAATAATTGGGTTGAATTTATTTGTTAAAAGTATTCACAAGATATTAAGTTAATACATAGAAAAAATATTATACGAATGAATATTATTTTTATGTTCAAGGTTCATTTAATATTTTATGGAATTATGAGACAAGTTAATGACTCGATTTTATCACATAATAATGAATTTATTTATTAATTGGTGATTATTTATTCTTGGACGCATCTGAAACCCCATGGTGGGGTCCACCATGTTCTATATACCTATTCAACAAAATAGGGAAGACTCTTGAATATGATATTGTGTGTGACACTCTAGGACCTTATCTCAGTACTAATGAATACTATTCAAAGACTAGGAGTGGATTCTAGCAACCCATCAAGGCCCCTAAATAGATAAGGAGTAGTCACAGCATCAATAACCTTCCTACAAATACACATCATGTAATATAATCTATTTGTCTCACGATATATCATAAATCTATATGTACACTATGTGTCATCATCATTTTTGGATTTATTATCCATTGAGCTTATAGGAAGGACATTCCTTCTTCTATGATGACCAAGGATTTAGTAAAGGAACTACCATCCTTATTAATTGGGCCCAATATATCTCATCATATTGAAAGTGAAAAATTATTTATTAAATATTCAATCAATGTCATACTAACAATGATGCACCCAACACAAGTTACCTCACTGCAACTTCATTTCTATTGTTTTTTAATTACATAAAAGTACATGATCAAATAGTATACACTGATAATAATCTAAAGTCAAGAGACCATTACACATGTTTTCAGATAGGTACTTCTAATGACACATGAAACATGTGGTGTTTCTATTTGCGGGTATGTCCTCATGATCTCACCTACTAGAGAACACTAAGTTCAAACATCCTGAGAAGAGGTTTCAATGTTTATAATCCCCATAGCACCTGATAATCATACATCAATTGTGTCGAATTAGTATAATGTATCTATACCATATAACATATGTTTAAGATTAATCTCATTGTATCATGAGGTTCCCATTATTGAATGGGAACAGTTATAACCTTATGATATGAAAAATAATTTATGGAAATTTCCATATAAATAGTGGACACAAAAAATTTCTACACTATTATGGTAAGTTTACGCCACGTATAACTCACTATATACATGATATGGTAATCAAAAAGTAATGTTCACATTGGATCTAATGAACCCACTATTACAACACTCCAACTTGCATGAAATCCAATTTTCTAACTATCCTTGTTAACTCTCACATGATGTGATCATGTTTCTCCTAATTTATGGCTTTATTCATGGGTCTGTCACATCTCCATTGTGTGGCTATTCTACTATCTTCAATTCTACCTCCTTGAGTAAGACTTCTCAAGAGATGTAAAACCCAATTATATACCCTTTTTCCTCTATCTAAACTGGAAATCTTGGATAGTGCCAATATATGAATCATCAGCATGATAAAACTTTACTTACTAAGTGTGATTCCAATAACTAGAACATTTCATTACATATTTTACACTACTTCTTTAGCTACCTTAGAAGTCGTGATGAACATGGAATTTATATATATGGATACCACTATCTTTAATGAGTTACTCTTTCTCATTACCTTAGCCTAATTATAATATTATATCATATTTATTCATAGTAAGAATAGTTTGTGTCCCCTTATAACTTGTGTACCTTCCTCTCCTAGTACTAGGTACATATCATTTATACTTCCTCAAGTTTAATTGGATAATTCTAACTACTTCCCTTCAGTTCTATTGGATATGTATGATATTTTCCTACCATTAATTATATGTTGGTAATATCATATATTTCATATAACATGGAATATGGTAAAGATCCATAACTAGTGTTTATGGAATTCTACTCACCTATTTATCTCCTCTTATTCCCATACATTTCTTCTTAGATATATTTATGCCATGTGACACTAAAAACAATTCTCTCTCGAATTGTCCCAGCTAGTATTTTTCAATAAATTTTTGATATATATACTATTGACTTGATATAAGAATCCTTTATATCTACCTCAATAGATCATGTTCTATAGAACTTAGGTTTCTACTTTAAGTAGATCTCTAAAGAGTTACTTTCATCCAGTTTTTAACTAACGGTATGATTGATAACAATTTTCCATATGTTTCCAAACATATTTTACTTGGAAAACAGTGGTGATCACACTAAAGTCTTATAGACACAAGAAAAAATTCATTCCGAAATGAATAATCTATGATCTTGTGGATTACTTTAATCCAAAAACCGGATTTTAGAAACTTCAACACCATATTGGAATTATATAGTGTCACAAACCCTTTTTTTTGTGTCATATAGACACCTTAAATGATTGGTGGTATTGAAATCTAAATCCCAATTTTATGATCATAGAAAGTAGCTATGTAAATTAAAATTATAATGGATGTAGGCATAACAACTTGGTATTACCAATCAATCCTTTTTAGCACCACACTTGTACCACCCATGTTTAGTCTCACTTGAATACCCACCATAGTATTCAAAATAATAAGCCTCTATACTTTAATACATAGAATCCATTATTTAATATTAATTGATCTTTTAAATATTAGATTACTTTCATATACTACTTGTATAATTTTTTATTCTCAATGAATAATGTATCACTGACAATGGTCAATGTAAAATCATTACCATGGTTTTAAACATCCTATACAGTACGTGTCTCTTGAACATTCTCTTTCCACATTCCCTTTTGAAACTTGTTCCTATGCCAACTAATTTTACATCTCAATCATTAACTAAATCTAATTCAATCTTTCTCCCACTATCTCAAGTAGATATGTGCAAATTTTTATATAAATATTTTATAACTTGACTATATCTTTTCTATCTTAGGTTTTTAAGTAATGACCTTAGAAAACATTATGATAACTACATTAGATGCAAATTTTGTTTCTATTGATGTATGTTTTCTTATATCCTAACAAACTTTTTGAATCTAAACAATCTCTATTATGACATAATGGATTTATATTATATTGTTAGACATATGATATCCAAATTTCATGATAATTTTCTTGTGTTTATGGGATAATGCTATTATTTTTTAATCATGTCTTGAAATATAATATAAGATTTACTAGTTCATATAAGTCTCAACATTGATTCTCTTTTACTTATATTATGACTATGATGTGTATAAAAAAAATTCTATTTAGGAATTACTCCACACAACCTTTTATTAATCAATGTTTTCATGTTAGATTCACCATCAATCCTCCTTATTGGAATCATAGGTTTGATGTGGATAAGGGAATATGCATTTAGTAATTACTCCACACAGCTTTATAATGATCGATGAATGCTTGGTCATGATATTCTTCAACAAACCAGCATTAATAAACTCATATTTTCAAACCATTCATATATCATACTTAACTTTCACATTCCTTAAATAGATATAAAGGAATATTATAATGTAACAACCTTGACACCAATATCCCAGAGCTGATGTCTGCTTTATTAAATTTGTATAGATACAAAAGGGTAAAATCCTAAATAACCAATCAGTTTATAATTTTGGGAGAAATTGATACGTAAATGATATTAATTTTTCTTTGGGAATAAAAAATAAAACATAGTACATAACAAAATAAAATTCTTAACATCTTTGAAAACTCATTCTAAGGATTCATCTTCACAGTATGGGGAAAGAAAATAAAATAAGGGTGATCTCAAATGCTCAGTATGAGTTAAGTATAGAAAAATATATCATGAACAAATAACCATAATCAACATGGAAAGGTAAATAATTGAACATATATTCCGTTTAAACAACTTTACTATCATGATACACTATAAAAACGCTAATATTATAAGGGGTTATTTTTTAGATTAGAAGGGGTTATAACCCCTCATAAACATATTAGTGGTTGTTGTTCAAATTGATGCTAATATGGATACCTACATTTCATTAGCTACTATTTATGTCAAGTGATGGTATAATAAAATTAGTGGTGGTTGTATTATAGGGGGTTTAAACCCCCTCTAATCTAAAAAATTAAAATTCAGAAAAAATGGGGTTAAAATCGCCTATAAAAAAATCAAAAATTAAAATGGAAAATTAGAGGCGGTTTTAAATCCCTCTAATTAGAAAAAAAGTAGTGGGGGTTATAACCACCTATAATAAAAAAATCAAAATTCTGGGGAAAATTTAGAGGCAGTTTTAACCCCCTCTAATCAGAAAAAAAACATTAGAGGGGGTTATAATCTCTTATAATATAAAAATTAAATTTTTTAGAAAAAATAGAGACAGTTTAAACACCCTCTAATCAAACAAATATTATATGGGGTTATAACCACCTCTAATATAAAAAAAATAAAATACCAAGAAAATTTAAAGGTAGGTGTAACCCCCTCTATTTTAAAAAATTAAATTTTCAAAAATATATATGGGGTTTAAACCACATATAATCTAAAATAAATTCAATTATGAGAAAATAGAGGTGTTTTATTCCCCTATGATAAAAAAATTAAAATGTAGGAACAATTTGAAGTAGTTAAAACCGCCTTTAATCTAATGATAAAATTTTTAAAAATAATAATAATAACTAATTTGTTTATTTTATTTGGAAAAATTCCAATAAATATATACATACATATATTTATATATATATTTTAGCTACATTCTCCAGGAAAGACCATACCAAAATCCCCACCAACCACAAATCAAGAAAATATAATATTAATAAATAAATATTTATAAAATATTTAAAAATTAAAAAATATTATTATTAATAAAACTCAATTAAATCAATCGTGAAAATATAAAATATTAATATGATTCAAGGATTTTATAAAAATAATAGATCACACCATTATTTAAGTCATTCAAAACTAACCATAAAGTCAAGTGATTTTACCAAAATAAAACTATTTCATAAAAAACATCATATATTTCACTAAAAAATCCTCAAATTCACCAGATGAAAAGAAACACCCTCACCACTAAATGAAAATAGAACCCTTGCTACTGGAAGAAAATCAGCACCCTCTCCATTGTATGAGAAGCACCATCCTCATCGCCAAACACACAACGGAAGTAATAAGCAATATCAACACGGAAAAAAATAAAGGACAAGAAAACAAATGTAATAAAGCAAAAAAAATTCCTGGGAAAGTGAAGCTTTCTATACACTTATATTTTTATAGTGATATGTGTACTATGAATTTAATATAAGAAATCAACTTATGATGACACTATCAGAAGCTTAGTGAACTAACTTGGGTAGATTTTACCTACATCAGTTAATGATAAATGAATTTTGGAATGTTAATTATAAATTATTATAGCCCAACACATAGATCCATTACTAACCCTTCCAAATATAAGGAATTATCATCCATTTTCCAAAATCATAACATATCCAAACCAATGGTGTAATCCTCTATTTACCAAAATCTTGGAAGATCCAAACCATTTGTTAATCTTAACATGTCCTAACAAATGGAATATTTAGAGAGACTAAACTAAGGATTTCCTTGCATAATAATTCAACATATATCATTGTAAAACATTTTAGCCCTGATAAAATACCAAATAAAGGAAAATAAACTTCATATAAAATACATTGGAAACATGGAAAATTATAACATGTCTATATTAGGATCAAATTATAACATGGAAAACCAACTCAACACCTGTATATACAATACATTAGAAACATGGTTTTATATGTTCAATATCAACAAGAAGCCTCTAAACATTTTATTCATGATAAAATTATATCAAGAAGCATGAGCATATTAGGATAAAATCATAATTAAAAGTAGTATGATACAAGGGATCGTATTAAAGAAATAACATGTATTTTATATCATTTATTGTTGTGTAGGAACACTACATTGGACATCAAATGAGGCCATCCATAAACATATTATCTTAAAAATTAATTTTCTTAAAGTCCATAATCATGTTTATATTATTCTAGGTGTATACATAATCCCTTAACCATTTTACATTCATGCTAGATATGTATTTTAATCTCTACATACCTTAATATCAAATTATGGAAAACCAACTACCATGGGGACATGTTGGTGAGTAATCAAACCAAAAGGGACACCCAATTACACTATAAGTCTGGAGTTATAGTGCATTATTCATAAACATGGTATAATCCAAGATAATACATATGAAGAAATTTATAGCATAAATTTTTCATCTCTAATAAAAATAGTTGTAACAAAAAAAGAACTACCAAATAGTGGGTATGAACAAAGACATAAGGGATAACCAATTCCATTTGAAGTTTGGAGAAAACCAAAATTTTTAATTAAAATGGTTTCCCTAATAATAAATGGTTCCATTATTCCTCACTTTTCCCCATTCCCCTATAATATACACACTTGATAATAAAATATAAAGACAAGAGGATCACCCACCAAATCCTATGTATGTGAAAATACTTAAGCACTTAAAAGAATATATGCCATCACCGATGGATTTGGTTTCCAGGATTTAAGTAAATATAGTATTTGAGTCACTAATCTAGTTGAAAAAAAATAAAAACAAATTAGAAGTAGATAAACCTTATGGATGATGAATATAGACTCAAGATACTAACCAAAGGAACAAAAATTAGATATAAATTTCAAATTATAACACTAGTGGATCAAATTCCTCAACAGAAGCATAGAAAAGTGAAGCTTTCTAATTAACATCACTTCTTCTTGGTAATCTTCTATGATGTGGTGAAATATGATCTCTAGTATTTCCCCCATATTATTCATTAATGGAATCCTAAATAATATTTAAAAACATAATGTTTTAACATTTACAAATAATAAAATTCATCAAACATATATTAAAAATATATGTTTGTAGTTAACAATAAAAATCCTAACACCATATAAATAGATAACTACTAGATACTTGAATTTCTTAATGATCTATGATATGAATATTCAAAAACAATAAAACAATACACTTGTGTTATTAAGAAAAAAACACCATAAATGATCAATTGGATGCCTACAATCAAAATAATAATGCTTCAGTGTATGGTTTTGGGTTTGGTGAATTGTCCAAAAGCAAGTCCACATATGGTTTTGGTCTGCATCTCATACTTTTGAACTACTGTGACATCAGTGATAGCTGTGATGTTCATAAAAATGGTGAAAATTACGTGGTTCACTATCGTGTTGTTTTGGGGAACACAGATATTGTTCATCCAAGATCCAAAGATGCCACCTTAGTTGTGTATACATTGATAGTGGAGTTGACAATTTTAAAAACCCAAGGCATTATGTTGTTTGAAAAATGAACATGAACACTTTCATATATCATAAATAAGTTGTTAGTTTCAAGGTCCCTTATATATATGAAGGTTATTCTACTCAAAAAGAGGGGAAACATGATTTTTCAATTTTTACTACCAGTCCAGGTCATTTGCAGTTCTTTTCCCATGGAACTACACTAGAAATATTTATTAAATGTCTCTTTGTTTTTAATTATTTTTATTTAATGGTGGGGGACTCGAAGTTATTCCATATTGAAAATAATAATTACATCTTTGTCACTATCCAATTTGTTACCAACATTTTTTTATGATCTCATGTTCCATTTTTCTAATACTTTCACTTAAACAATGTTAAATCCTTGAGACAGATGTTCTTGAGAAATGATATGTATTTTATTCTGCATTTTTGAATATAATAGTTACTATAGATGACCATTTATGGATTGATGATTGTTTAAATGTATGTTTGCTTATTTTTTTGGAATGAGCATGCAATATGTTATTTTTTATTCACATGCGTAATATTGGAATGATTTCAAACTTCCCTCAAATTCTATGGAAGACATGTTGTTTTTATGAAAATATCTGATATCAGGTGTGACAAGTAATAATGGGAATTGGTTGTTTCTCTTTAAAAAAATAATACTTACTTGTTAGGAATATGTGGGGGTAGGTTGGGGTATGTGTGGGTAATGGATAATAATTAGGGGTATTTTGTATTTTGTTATCTATTAGTTTTTAGGTATCATAATGAAATTAGGGTGTTTTGTTGAGTAATAAATAGAGGGGTGAATAGCTGGGAGGTGGTACATTTTATTTTGAGAATTTTCTAGCAGCATCATTTGTTGTGTCCTAATATTCCTAGGACTTATAAAATTGTGATATAAAGTTAAAAATAAACTAAAAAAACTAATGAAAAAATACCTTTCTAGAGTAAGTTGTTATGTTGACATTTGTTTAAGGAATATGATGTTCCATTCCTTTAAGAACATCAATGATCATTATCATTTTTTCTTTTGTTTTTGTTAACTCTATTTAATTCCTTTCTAATTTAACTTTTTCTTGACTCATAATTTATTTAAAATCTGTAACCTATTTTTGATATGTAATAAGGAAGTCAGATATAGTGTTCTCGATACCTTCAAATCATTGAGAGGGTGATCTAAATACACTTGTTAGACATACTTCTAACCCAAGAGAATGTACACGACCCAGATTCTCTTTCCTAAATAATATTCCAAGAACATCATCAGTAGAAAGTATTGAATGTTGTGAAAATTCATCTTAACCTAAATCCACAATAAAATTTTCCTATATGAATTTGAAATCAATTTTTTTATGTCAAAAATTAACACAACTTTAATAAGAATTATTACTCCCATTGTTTTTGCATCATCATTTACATATGATCTATCGCTTTTTTGAAGTACCACATCCCAATTATTATCCCTACCAATCAGATGTATAGAGTTATTCCCCTATATTAAAAAATATTATAAAAATAAATAATATAAAATTAATTTCTAAAAACATAAATGATATATTACCATCTCATCTTTCTTCTGGTAAATTTTTTTAGTTATGAATGTATGTGGAATGGTTTGATTACTAAGATTTAGTACATTTTACTTACACATGTTTTTCACATATAAAGATTAACATTTTAGTAACATTTAATGAATATAATAAAAATTAAATGTTTAAATATGATGTAAATAAAAAATATTAAAGTACGTTGTGTTTTTTCTTATCACGGATGAGGATATAAATTTTCTATTATTCGTTTGTTATACCTTTTGTATAGTTCTACTCAACAATTTGTTCTTTAGTTAAGATAAAATCATAATGTTTATGAAACAAAATCCCTTTATTATCTCTCCATTTATTCCATTGCATGCTTAGCAAACCACCATTCCAACTTATCATGCAAAAACTGAGAGTATAGTTTTTCCCACAAAATAAAAACATTAGTTGTGAAATTATAAAATAAAACATAAAAATTCATTAAATCAATAAAAAAATGAATACCATAACTAATATTCATAACACATATTCTTTTATAGAATTTGGTATGTTTCACCTAGATTCATAATCTATAGGAAATTTAGTCCTAGCTATATATCCCATTTCATGTAAAAATAAACCTCCTCCTTTCCCAAATGAATGACCCTAATCATCGAAGGTCACTATAACTTTTCATTCACCAATAACCAGATTTTCTCCATTCACAACATTTAAAATTTTTTCACACCCTCTAAATATAATCAAATAATGAAATAAATTTAAAAATATATTAATTAAAATAAATAAAATTTAATGTACCAATAACATTTCATATCCAACTAGTTTGTTTTTTCCATCCCTGCACTAATTAATATCGAGGCAACACTCACATCCATCTTAGATTTAACACTGAAACTAATTTTAGGACTTGATAATCAAAGATTTTATTCTAAATTGGACTCTAATAAGGTTAACTATGTTTATTGACCATAATATGAATGTGTTTTCTGGGGAAAAACATCTTGGGAGATCTGCACTCGTGTTGAGATTGATGAAACATCTTTACTTGAGGAAGGATGAACACCCACATTTATCCATGATTGTGTTGTATGTTTTTCATTTACATTCTATACTCTAGTACATTTTTATCTAGGCATGTATATATAGTGATTACAAGCATAAAATAATTTTAAGAAACAATTATAATGTGGTAAAAATAAAAAACAACAATAAAAGATGAAAAATTAATTTTATTGACATTATGAATAAATAATTTAAAATTTAACATGTATAAATATTGTATACATTTATCACATCCTGGTTTAAGGGGGTTGTCCAATAGGGTAATGAAATAAAATTCTATATAATGATGTTCCCAGTGGTGTGATGGGTGATATGTCAATCAAGGGAGTGAGAGGAGGCAGGTCCTACTCTAATCTATATATTCTAAATCAGGTGAAAGACCTTATAGTGGATCATGACACATATATCCTAGACAGAAGGTCATCAACTTATATCAAGGTGATCCTCTCAAAGAGTTCCTTATGCATGGTGGGTGGATCCTTCAAGGGTCATGGGTTAAATGGAGGCCACCCAATATTTGGATGAAAATTAATATGTATAGATCTTATATGAATGAAGAGGTGAGAGGGGGTGGATTTTTTCATGTTGTAATGGGTTCAATGATTTTCATTTTCAACACTAATTATGAACCAGGAAACTACATACGGTAATAGATAAGGGAAATGCATACTATCACTATGCAGTCTATAACATCTGTATGTCTAGAGTGGATCCTAAATCCAAAATTCTGGTTGTTTTACTTTATAAAATGTCAGAATACAAGGGGAATAGAAATTTCACTATTAATACTTATGTTCTTATTACCCATTGTTGTTAATTTATCACAACTTTGTGTCAAATATACAATTATGAAGACATATTAATTGTTTTGACATGTAAAACATAGTCAAAAACATTGGAAAAATAAAAAAATAAATTAGTAATGTCGAAACCTCCTCTGATCTAACACATAAAACATTGGAAAACAACATTTTTTCATAAGATAAAACTTGAAAAATCCTTGACCAGTTTCTATATAGATATTTATCACAACCAATGATCAAAAAAATCCATATAGTTTTGAAATACATATATCATTCCTTGATTTATATAAAAAAACAAGGAGCAAAATTAATTGAAAAATAAATTTTTGTTAAAAAAATTTAATTATCTCTTCTAACTTTTTTTATAAAAGAATAAAACACAATGGTTTCCCATGACATGAAAAAAAATTAATACCCATAACATAAATATTCTTAAATAAAAAATAAACACATAATAAATATGTTTTCTCTAGTAAGAAAAAACAATTCCAAAAATTCAGAAAAACAAAATGCAAGTATTTATTTCAAAAAAATCATCTTCCTACAAATTTTAAAATAAAAAATAATTATATTCCTTTTCTATTACTAATTGAATATTTTCAATTTCATTTTTTAAATATTTAATCAACTCTTGTTCTTCAAATAGTGAATGTTCATGTCTATCCTCATCATATTCACCCATTTTATACAAATCTCTATGATTAAGATTCACCATAACACTCTATTTATGAGATGCCTCAAAATAATAAGCTATTTGAGCTTAATATGCATAAATGAAATGTTGATGCACTTCACATTCTCCATTGTATATTAATTTACAAAAATTGAAAACATTAAAACATCAATTAGCCTTTCTAAAACCTCTATCGATGATTTTATCAGCCCATATACTTTTAAAAAGAGTCAAATATTTTCCATAGTAATTAATCTTGATAATATCTTTTAACATACCATAATATAAAATATCAATATCTATTCTATTTTCATCATGGATAATTGACACACATTCAGTTATAGAAGTCGTGAAAACTCTATAATTCTGTGTTTTTAATCATTTTTTACAATATATTGTATGAAACTTGAATCCAATAATATTGAATGTAGAAAATATTTTAGCAATATTAAAAGGAACTTGTGAAAGTTGTTTTAAATCATTTGACAGAGTACCAACCACACCTTCCAAAAATACCTAAAAATAATAATCTTTAAGAAAATAATTATCAATCCATATTGAATTATCAATCATTACTTTTACTTACCCATATAGAAAACTAATCATAAAAGTCTTTACATACAATATTCTACACTATATAAGAGGATTGTGTTCTAGTCCTCATTTTTTCAGTCACATATAATGTTTATTCCCTACAATTAATGATAATTGAAATAATAAGTCATATACTTAAATTACTAAATATGGAAACATAAATTCATACCTACTTTATAAATGGATCCCCCTATTCTCAATTGAATAACATGTGTCGGTGCACCTATTTCATCTTAATATAAGTTATGACAAAAATAGTACCACTCCCAACTGGTCTTTTAATCTTTGAAATAATGATTTAGAATTCATAATTTTCAATATCCATTACATCATCATTAACATGACTTGACCTATTGAATTTGGTCTCAATAACTTATAAATATCTTGAACAAAATGTAAAACATTCTTCTGATATATAAATCCCAGTAATAGATTCTTTTGGTTGAGACTTATTATGAACATAAGATTGTAAATTCCTCATATTTCTATATAAATTACACAAATAATAGGAAGAAAAAAAAAATATTATTGTGAAAAATAATAAGTATAAAAAAAATTTAAATTACCTTTCAATAGGATACATCCATCAATATTGTATTAGCCCACCCAATCATAGTTCATTGACTAGATTCACGTATAATTGAATCATGACAGTAAAAAATAATGGGGGAAATAACATCTCCAAATGACAAAGTTTGAGAACAATTCAATGTGGGACATTCTCAAGATCAATGGGATCGACGACCTTACCACATATTTATCGAAAAAATGCACATAACTCTATCAATATTGTATAAACATTGTTCAAAAACACATTACGTATTGCAATGGGAAGTAATTTCTCCATAATGACATGACAATCATGAATTTTCATGCATGATATTTTATGATATTTCATATTGATACATATAGAAAGGTCTCTCAAATAACCATCAGGAAACTTAATATTAACTAGACATTTCAAAAAGGAAACTTGCATTCAATCTTTCATTGTAAAAAGACATGACTGATATCTCCCCTTATCATTAGGACAAAAATCCCTGCTTATACAGATTGTTTGAATATCTTTTTGGGCCTTAAGATGATATTTTGTCCTTCCATGATATGCATGACATAATTATTGTGACATAACATGTTAGTCACCCAATTTAGAAATTCAAAAAATATAGAATTTTTTCAATTTTTCAAATCCATTATCATTGTGATTACCCCGATCTCTCTTTCTTTTACTGTCATATGTTATTATCTTTCCAAATTAGACATTTACGTTTTCTACCGATTTAAAAATATCTATACTAGACAATGAACTTAGAGGTTTTTTAAAATATTTATTTTCATCAAAATGTAATCTCATCAATTGAAATTTATGATTATCACCAAGAAATCAATGATGTCCCCAAAAACACCACTTTCTTATAAGGAAAATACAATGGAATTATGTCAAAGTTACAATTTGGACAAGCTAATCTGGTATATGTATTCCATCCATATAAGGTACCGAGTCTAGGAAAGTCACTTATTTTCCATAAGAATGCCTCTCACATTTTAAGATTTTCAAAAATGGAGATGTCATAGGTGTCAAATCTATCCACCAATAAATCTTACAAATCTTTCAAAATAGGTCTCAAATGGAAATCTATGTCATTTCCTAGAATTAATTTCCTAGGAATGATCATTGAAATAATCATAGATTTTTTTCCTCTAAATCCATGGGGGAATATTATATGGTATCAATATTATAGTCCAAATACTAAAACTTGAAATCATGCTACAAAAATGATTAAAACCATCAGCTACAAGACCCAAGTGAACATTTCAAGGATATAAAGAAAATTGAGGATGTGTGAAATTAAATTTCTAAAGGATTACTCACCAATTAATCATTATATTTTTCAATTCCATGACAATTAATATGCTTTGAAGTTGTACTAGACATAAACAACCATTGAAACCTTTATTTAAGTGGGAAATAATGGGACAAATATGTTTGTTTCTTTTTTTTCAACAACTTTTTCCTTCAACCTACATGCTTCAAATTTATTACATATTTATTTGTCCTCATCATCCCCTTAATAAAACATGCTATCATTTACACAATAATTTATCTTAATATAATTAATCCCTAAGTTTATTGATGATTTTCTTATCCTCATAAAAAGATTCATGGATTTTAGCATGTTCAAAATCATCTCTTAGAAAATAATAAATCATTATCGTTTCCTTATAATTCATTCAACATAAACACTTGATGTTGTATATTTATATTATAAAAGAAAATTTGGATTACATTTTATAGCTTTTATATAATTCTTGATTCCCATAATTCAATAACTTTGAAAATTCTATAAAAGTTTCAACCATGTTTACACAAAGAGATGAATTTGCTTCATTTTCATAAAGAATATTATCAAGCCCAAATTTATCATTTTCATTTTTCATATATAGGATCTAGAGGATAGATATTATAGGGATAAGTTTCATTCTAGTCTCCTCTACTAGACGGTAGTTCAACTTCATTAAATTCTCTATTCCATTCCCACTTGGTGTATTCAATCAGAATTTTTTTTTCTCAAATGGGAATATGCTTCAACTCTATTAACCATTTCTAAAATTTTCAATTACGATAAGGACATATTATTATTACCTTGATATATTGATGGTCAAACAGAAAATTTATAAATTTATTTCATCTTTCCTCATACTCATCGATTTTTCTTGACCAGGAAATCCATGCTTTATCCATTTCTACTGCATTAATTGAAAAATAATATATCAATTAAATATGTTCAAATAAACACATGAAAAATAATAAAGATCCAAATAATTTTTATACAATTGAAAAAATATAATGAGAATTTCTTCATAAAACACTTTAATTAAAAAAATATAAAATGTAAATCTATTTTCTACTTATGAAAATTAAAAACTACTTCTTTTAAAGTTTAGTTTTATCATTAAAAAATATAAAAACATCCTTTAAAAAATTATTGAAAAAACATGGTAAGTGTGTTATGAAAAAAAATCATAATTCATAATAGTTTGGAATTACTTTTTGAAAACTACTCATTGACTTTATTAGTTATGAAAAATATTTGTAAAAAAACAAATTTTGTTCAGTTTCAAAAAAAACAACGCACTTGAATTTCATAATAAAACTACTAAAATAAGTGGCACTTATTATAACTGATATATCTTAAAGATATTTAATAGTAACAGAATCTAAATTCAAGACAATTCAAATACAAATAAAATTTATGGTGATAATTATATATGTGTATTAGAGTTAAGGGGAATATTTTTTTAAATAATTAGTGGTTCGAAAGATTACAATTATCATAATAAAATCAAGGTTGAAATTCCAAGAAACATAATTTAGCATTAATTTTCTAAATCAATCTAAAGAAACCAAGATCAAAATTGAGCAGTATAATTACCTTATTGACCATATCTTTGGTCTAAAATTAGTATCCTTGAGGTCCAAATCATCTTTTTGTACCTTAGTAAAGGAAAAAATAATAATAAAACAACTTGTTCAGTGAGGGTTTTGTTGAGGGTTTAGAAGAAAGAAGAAAAATGTTAATAATACGAAAAAAATGACTAGTGAGGTGTGGGTTCCCATTGAGTGAGGGTTTCAGGAGGGAGACTATAAGGGAGACACTTATATAAGGGGGTTTCTATGACTTTTACAAGGTTTTAATGTGGATAAGTGCATGATTTTGTTGGATTATCGTGGAGGCTTTCACATAAGGAGTAAAAGACTCGATGTGAGGGGTTATTGTGATTTATGAGAGAGGGGAATACCTCATGAGCGGGGGGAGGGGGATCCATCATGATCATGATGTGGATAAAGCATTGAAATCTAAGAGAGGGGGAATTTTCATAACAGGATTTAGGGTAATTCATCAGCCGTGTAAGGGAGAGGAGCCCTATTATGATGGGAGGTAGTAGAAGACATCAACCGTGGAAGAGAAGTCGTCAACTGCAAATATGAGGGGAGTGCTGGTGGGTAGGGGAAGTTGTCAAATAGGGTATGGGAAAGGTGATACTAGTTTATTCGGGAGAGATGATTACAGAGAGGTGTGATAGTAGAGTGGAAATACGGTTATTAGGGGTTGTGTTTGGGGTGATAATAGGGAAGATGATAGTAATGATATGGGTGATTATCTAAGGGTTATGAAGGGTGGGGGTGGGTGATATCAGTGAAGAGGGGAGTGGTGAGAGGGGTTACGATTGAGGGAAGAGGGGAGCACAAAGAGAGAGGTTATTGGGGGATCCATGATAGGGGTTATCAAGGGTTGGGTGTGGTGATAGTAAGGAATAGGGGACAGTAAGGAGGGGTGATGATTGAGGGGAAATAGTGTCAGGGTGGGTTAATAATTTTTGGGTGATTTACAGAAAATACACCTTTAAAAAAAATGGATTATAATTAACCCCTTATAATTTTTATTTAGATGAGGTTTATAATAACCCCTTATAAATTTTTTCCACTAAATACCAACATTTTTGAAGTGTTAAGATAGGAAGAATCGATATAGAAAGTTAAATAATTGAAAACATATTTCATTTAATCAATATATTGAGAATAAAATGAATCTATATATAATATCATAGTGAAAATTTCATAGGTAAGAATAAGAACTGAATTTTCAATGAAGGAAAATCTTAATTATTTTATATCATGTCTCAAGAACATGACACCTCTACCATCAAGACCTTTCACAAGATAGTTTAAAACTATAGGTAGAAACTCGTTTAAATTGGAAAACTATTTTCTCTCATAAGGCCTATTGATGCATCGAGGGACTACCTATACCTGGGTACCACCCATTTCTGTATGTTTAAATAAATCCTCATATATTGAATACTCAATTTAATTATTTAACAAGGCACATTATCATCAAATATTCGTATTGAGAAAAGGATACTGATTTATCAACATTTCCCCAATTAATCAATAACTATCAAAGTAAACACCATTTGTAAAAATGGTATATTTTTATGAAATAATCATATATATTATACAATAATGCAGATATTTAAGATAAATATAATGACCAATAAAAAATGATCCCAAGAAATTGATTGTTTCAAGAGAAATTTATCAATCACAAAAGAAAGTGAGATTGTACAAAAACTTTTACCACTTGGTAATTTTCTAGTCCAATCCCCTTAGATGAAGTGATTCAAAGAGGAATATAAAATAACATGATTTATGAATGAATCATGATATTATATTTTAAGGTTGTAGTATATACACCAAATAAAATTTATTTGGTGCATAATAACAAAGAATTCTCAACGGAATGTAAATTGAGATGAAATTCCTAATCTCATGCTTCCTTTTGGTTGAATGTTCTTAAACCTCATGTATAGTGGATAAAACAATGTTATTAAATTATTAAATAACAATATTAATATTTATAATATCACATATGATTCTTTTATAGCATATTATCATCTTTTTCCTTAATAATATTTTATTATTTTCATTTATTTGAGTGTTAATTTCTTTTCTTTCTCATTCATTCTTTTCCATGAAAGTTCAGGTTCTTATGATTATTATATAGTTTAATAATATAAAAAAATAATCATGAAATAATTATAATATTTATACATCAATTATACTTTTAATAATAATCCTAAAAGATGGTTTTGAGAAATGAAGTATGTTATAATCATAGAGATGGTAGGTCGTACGTACGCGTGAGTAATGTTTCCATTTTTCAACAATCATTGTGATAAAGAGATAGGTATAATTTTACCATTTAATAATGATCATAATACCATATTATTTATATAAATACACTTATGCATATCATATATGTTATGTGTTTATTAAAAGAGCATCACATCACTTCGTGAATATGATAGTCCACACTTATATGAAGGATGTTATCATCTTTATGTGAGTAAAAAAGTAAGAAATAAAATGATATATTATATTCAAATAATGATAAATATATCATTAATATAATAACTATTTAATTTATATCACATTTCATCATTAAATATATCCTTATCACCTTCCATGTAATGCGCTAGTGAAAGATGAATCACAACGCTTCGTGAGGTGGTAGTCCGCCATACTCACGAGCAACGTTATCGTATCACATAAGAAATATAAAGTACAAAGGTATATATGATATAATGAATCAATAGGTATAATTATTTTATAAATATATTATATATACTTTATATCCATCATCATACTGAATCGTGATAGGTGGTAATGTAAAAACAAATGACATCGGTTCGCAAGGAGATAGTCCATCGTACAAATGAACAGTGATTTCATAACCCATTTGATGGAAGTGAAGGAGGTTTTTTATCATTAAATTATTATAAAAACATCTCAATATATGTTAGATACTTATTTTAATATATAATTATGGTTTAATAATAATTTAAGTAAGTGGATAAAGAAATAAAATAAAAACGCTCTTTGAAGAACGTTACCTCTTCTAGGGGTGTCCTCCTCTGGTTTACATCAATTAAATTTATAGGTTCGATTTATACCCAAAATAATTATTATAGGATTATATGAGGGAAGTTTTTAAGTGATTGTTTTTTTTATTTTCTAAATCAAATGAGTTTATAGGTATGATGAAGAGAGGATAGGGTTGGCCTTTTATAAGTTAGGTGAGTGACACACTTGTAATTTTTTGAAAATATTCAATCTTACCCACGTTTTGATCATGCCAAAAGCCACAAAATGGGAAATTAAATAAACTAGAATATATAAGGTCTAAATATGGCCAAATTGGGTTTTTTAAAAGTCATTGGGTCATTTTGAACCCTTTTCCTCTTAGTTTAACCCCCTAGTAAATCAGTTTTGACCTTAACAGCAGTAATTAATTTTTATTCTTTTCATTATTATTTTTGGCCAAAAATTAAGTTGAAATTATTAAAAAATTTAAATTATGTTTATTAAAAATATGGAATCTATTTTATTAAATTACATCCAATTAAGTGACAATATATAATTTAAAATTAATCATTCAGATGCGACGAGAAAGAGGATTTCTTAAGTGAAAATGTCCAAATGTTTACAAAGTTTTTTTATAAAAAATCAGTATGTAAATTATTCCAATAACCTAAATTTGATTAATTGATATAAAATTCAACTAATTTTAATTTAAAACCAATTAAAAATATAATTTAACATTATCAATTATTTCAAAAAATGACAATTTTCTATTAAAATTCAGTATTTTTCACTATCCCTCAAAAAATTAAAGTTTATAGAAAAATCCCATTATTAACCCTAAGAAAATTTTGGTATTGTTATTTAAAAAATTAATTTTATTTTATCAGATAAATTTTCTAAAATTGGTGAAAACTAATTTTAATTTATGTTTACAAATCACAACTAATCTATCTTTAAGAAAAATATAGGTTTCCATAAAAAAATTCTTTTACTTTCAAATGATTCTTATTTTATTTATAGTCAATATATAACCATGATATTCATATTTTAGTTATTACTATTCATACCCTTCAACTTAAAAAATAATTTATAATGGTCATTTTTTAATAATATTTTGATAGAGTATTTTTGTTTAAACTTGGTGTTGTGTGTATTGTAAGCTATTAATGAAATTAAATTTATTCTAAAAGAAATATATTGTAGAGTCATGGGGTGTTACATCATTTCCTCCTAAAAATCATACACAAAATTTCATGAATATTACCTTATAAACAGATTATATTAGTTCTTCTTTATAATATCCTCTAGTTCCCACATTGCTTTCTCAATTTTGTGATTTCTCCAAAGTAACTTTATTAGAAGATTCATCTCATTCCTCAATACTTACTCTATAATATCAACAATATGGATAGGTTCTTCATAGAAAGATTGATTAGGTTCCAATTATATTTCATTATGTGTGAGCACATGTGTTTTGTCTCACATATACTTCCTTAACAGTGATATATAGAAGTCATCATGTACTTTTGAGAGATTTGGCATTATTTCCAAATGTTTAGCAACAACTAAAATTATTTCAAGAGTTTTAAATTTTTTGATGTACCTAGGGATTGGTTTCACTTTCTTACTAAACCTTATAACACCCTTCCATGGACATAATTTCATGAAAACATGATATACCCTTGTAATTCCAAATATCTCCCTTGATTATCAATGTAACTCTTTTTCTTACTTTGAGCTGCTTTAATATGAGCCTAAATAGCATTTACCTTTTTGTTATCTATTTAATAAGTTATAGGCCTACAATTTTCATTTTAAAACTTCATCTTAATAAGTTGGGGTGTGATATCTTCTAATGTCTCTAATTTTACATGTATTATTTTTAAAAATTATATATATTAATTTCGAGATCAGCTGCTGAGACAACATGCGATTTCAAGACTCAGCATGTCTGGAATAAATGTTTGAAACATATTAAACATATTAAATATCACACACATGCATGTATTTCCTAAAAAAGTTAAATATATTCTAAATGGTTTCCCATATCAAATATCTGAGGGTACCATTGACTTTGGAATGGCGGTTTTACCCTATGCGCGACTTAACATCGGTCATCGTGGGTCATTTGTAATAAAGTTTTTACAGGCATAAAATGCATAAAATAATTCAATAAAAAATTAATTTATTTGGTTTTTCCAATTTATCAACATAATAATCTTTAAATATATTATTATGTTGTAAATTTAGTGTTATCTGCATAACCCTGGAGATGTTGAAGGATCACTTGGGATAGCATTGGGGAACCCTCTCATGTGAACGATGACAGATCGTGCAACGATCGATCAGTGTAATCTTGGATTCGATAGATCTCATAAAATAATGATATGAAATATCTTTTATTCGTTAATGATTGAATTTAATTGAGGTAAGGAATGTGTTTCAATTTTTTATTCATGATTCTTGATTTCTATGACGAATGCATACCAATCAGCAAACATATTGGCCCGCAGATCGATCATTCTGCAGGATGGATTTACTTGTGGGGTTTACTGGGATATTTCTTTGTGATTGTTGATTTATTAATTTTACTTATAAAAAAAATAAATTAATATCGACACAAACATCGATTGAGGTTCATTCCTCGGGTTCAAATTTGTGCTTTTCACCCCCAATTCACCGTTCTTTGTTATATTATTTGTCTTTTCCATGCGGTTTGATTTTTCTCTAAATGATCAATCATAGTGTATCTGATTCTTGGTGAAATGATCTGAAATTGTATATCTGGAATCAGTACGACTTTATGGAGGTGCGACGATGGTTGTAGTAGTGGATCAAACAACATATGGTGCCATTTTTGCATTCATTGGAGTGTAATGAAGAACATCGACAAAATTGTTTTCCAAGTGGATCGAAGGCCTGAATCTCATTGATTTAGTGAATGCATGTCTATAATAGGTCATATCTCAATTTTCATGGAATGGAGATCAATAAATCAGAGGTCGTGAGATTGATTGGGGTGAGTGGTATGAATAATAAGGGTTTTGGAAAAACCTGATACACATGGCGTGTAGTCCTCGACTATATGGCATGTAGTCCCCTTAGATGACTCAGTGTGTACATTGGAATGTACATAGACATAGGGTATAGTACATATTTTTCCTACACAGTGTGAACTCCCCTACAAAACATAGCTAGGAACTTGTAAACAGGTTACCCCATGTAATGGTTCATGGGCATAGATACAAGGGATGGCACTATGTACTAACACACAGCTATAGTAAATGAGCAGGACCCCAGATATAGGTACATGGTGTGTAACCCCTCTACACACCATGTAATCTTCTACACAACATAGGTTAATGACATGGGCCATTTACACAAGTACCCGGGGTCAAGGTGCACTGTGTTCACCCTTACTACATGTTGTGTACCCCTTTCTACATGGATTTAATCTCTTGTCCTCCATATCATGAAAATTTTCATTATGGTTTTTTCCTTTCATCATCTCCCTGATGTTTGATACAAATTGTTTCCTACTCCTAGGACTATGATACCTTCAATGAGACTTTTTGGATAGTGTTTTTTGGAATCCCCCCAAGAGTCCTATAGTGTGATCCTCTGTTAATATTTGTGTCCTAGGTAGAGTTCTTGGTATTGACATGAACAACACTACATAGGCACTGATCCTCTACTTAGAGAGATTAATCTAGATTGATTTTTTGGTATCACCCCATTTCATTGGATGTGATCCTCATCTATGTATCATATTATTTTCATATTATCAGCACTTATCTTTCTCATGGAAAGACCTGATGACCAGTACCTCTCGGATGGACATTATCAGTGCTATCAGACTTAAGATTGTGTTCTCCTAAATGAGTGCTTCATGGAATATTCATGATGATATACTAGGGATGGTATACTATTGTTGTGAGTTACCTCTAGATTGTGTGTCTTTGTTGAGTATATCTGGATATTATTTTTTTATGTGTTGTAGACATATACCTATGTATAGATGACAATACTTTCCTTTTTTGTATTTTTTTGTGGTTTTGGTGTGTCCTACTGAGTATTGTTATACTCACCCCTGCATGGGATTTTCTTGTATGTGCCATGTCATTTGAAAATAATTAACCTTTTGATGGAGTTCAAAGAGGACCAAGACTAGATGGTTCTTAGTGAGGCCGGACAGATCAAGGTGTGTTCTTATAGTTTTTAGACATCAGTCCAAGTACCTTTACTTTCAGGTTGGACTTGTGTTAGAGAATATTTGTGGTGGGATTATATTTGGATCTATTTACTTTACTTTAATTCATGTCATACCCTAGTTGTGGGATTTAGATGTATGCATGCATGGTTACTTAGTGGCTTTTACATTTCAGTGTTTGTATGGGCTTGGAGATGTGTGCATGTGTATAGGTACTTATGCTAAGGCTTCCCATGTTAGTGATATACCAGCTCAGAACTCGTCTCCAGCTCCTAGCCTATTGGAGGTGGTCTTGGGGAGTTATTTCATGGGCCCCACTGGGACTGTTCATGATAGAGTGTTATCATATCTATATAGTTTTACTTTATGATTGAAAGTCTATGAGATTTGGTTGGGAAAATAATGTTAAGTGTTTTGAGTTTTGATTTCAGGCCAGGGACTTTAATGTTGGTGTGGTGGATAACATATCCATACACCATGACTCTGATCACATGTTTTTCAACATGGTACATGAGAACATTAGTTTCAGGTAAATACAATGGTACATGCATCATATAGGAATGGGTTGTGGTTTTCACATCCTTCTTGAGTCAGATCTCCAGATATACTTATTGATCATGGTATGTATTGTTTACTTTTAAAATGTCTCCACAATGTATTCCATCTAGGATTTAGTTTCTTGATCCTGATGATGACCTCCTCAGTGATGAGGCTTTGATATAGGTACAAGTTCCTAAGATGTTACCTCTAGGTGGTTCACCATTCATACCACCACATATGGAACAACATGTGGTACCCACAGTACCAGTGGATGATGTGCATAGGATGAGAATGCTTCATGAGTTTCAGTGGTAGATACCCTTAAGGTTTCAAAGAGATCATAACTCACAAGGATTTGAGGACTATCTTGAGGTAGTGACATGATTTTTCTATCTATTTAGGACAACAACAGATCAGATGGTAGTCGTCCTATTGGAGATCCTTCTTCAAGGCTCAACTAGACAATGGTGGAGTTTGGTTACCCATACATGAGATGAAGTGAATCTTTTGTGGATAGAGTTTGAGAGACTCTATATATAATATTTCTCACCATCTACACTAAGGTTTGTTTGTATCTAGGAGCTTTTGTAACTCTATCTTGACATCATGATAGTACATGATTATTCATCGAGGTTTACCAACCTCTCGAGGTACTCAATAGATATGGTTTAAGATCAGTTATTTATATCTCGGACCTTTTAGTGAGGTCTGTGTAGAGACATTCTATTCGGTTTAATCCCTCTATTCATTCTTACTTATACTGGGGTTCCGAAGTGAGCTTTTTTGGTTGAAGGATTCTTGGATGAGCAGATACAGTCGGGGACTATCAGTAGTGGGCAAGCAGGAGTAGAAACCTTGGTAGTTGGGAGTCAAAATCAGTCTCAGGGGCCTATACATGTGATATGTTTAGAAGGAGGTCCCATAACATATGATCTATATTTTAGGGATTAGAGGGTTGTTCTATTTAGCCTAGAGATAGGTGATGCTACTCATGTGATGGTAGATGACATCTAACTCTATATTATCTCACCCACCATACACTTGACAGAGATACTGGGATAGACCACCAAGGAGGAGAAAGTGGTAGCAAAGGTATATCCTTAGGGTGGAAGATGTTTTATATGATATGGGAGAGCATCAATAGGTGGTCTATGTTTTGAATTTTTATCACCACCACCACCTGGTGGTCCAATCCAGGCTCATGAAGCTAGAGGACATGGGCAGGGAGACATGCAGGCGAATGAGGCTTATGAATTAAGAGCTCTAAGAATGATTCAAGGTATGATTTTTATATTTTATACTTCAGTTTAAGTACTGATATACATTTTTTATATTCATACCTTTCTTTCCACACACCTTGTGCGAGACATATAGATTCTGGTTGAACCATTGACTCGACCTTTACACTTGGAGACGCCTGCTAGAGAACACTCAAAGATCACACACTTGTGCTGACAGTGTGACATTACCCTTTGATATGAAAGTTTCTATTGGAATAACTTATTAGAATAGTGGAGACCTTATGATGTCATTCTTGGTGTGGATTTGTTATCTATAGGTCATTCCCATATTGATTGTTTTAGATGAAGGGTGTGGTGTGTCTGTAGTGATGAAACTAGGTTGTTTGTTTTCAGTGAAAGGGAAACCTAGGAAGTGTAGGATGGACTCATTCATAGGAGGATGCAGTCAATTAATCATTATTTTTCTAGCCTAACCCGTGGTGTACTAGATATAATGAGTTCCCAATTTTCTAGAGTGGTGGTGTAGTATGAGGAAATCTTTTTTGAAGATGTTCTAGGTTTACCTCCCCACTAAGAGATAGACTTCTACATCAATCTAAACTCTATGAAGGAACTAATATCGAGGTCATCATATCAAATGAATCCCCCATAGCTTTGAAATCTGAGGGTATAGTTGGAGGACTTCTAGAGTAATGGATTTGTGAGACCCAGTGTTTCACCCTAGGTAGCCCCAGTTTTTTTTCAAAAGGGAAGACCGGATCTTGATTTTGTGTGTGGACTATCATTTATTGAATCAGTTGAATTTGAAGAAAAAGTATCCACTACCATGAATCGATGAATTCTTTGATTAGTTGAGAGGGGTGCGATGGTTCTTGAAGGTTGACATCAGATTAGGCTATCACGAACTACGAGTATAGGATGGGGATATACCTAAGATGACATTTCGATGTCACTATGGTCACTATGAGTACTTGGTGATGACCTTTGGCATGACTAATACCCCAGAAGTGTTCATGGGAATCATGAACTAGATATTTCAGTATTACTTAGACAAATTTTTGGTGGTCTTTATCGATGATATCATTGCGTACTCAACATCTTAAGAGGAGAATGCAAGACACTTAAGGATGGCTCTGGATGTACTTTGTGAGCACTATCTTTATGGAAATATCTCAAAGTGATAGTTTGGGATCCAGGAGGTCCAATTTATGGGATATTTTATCTCAACAGATGGAGAGGCAGTGGACCTGGCCAAGGTCGAGGCAGTGTTATCATGGGAACCAATTAAGAGATTGATGGAGTTATATAGATTACTTGGGTTGTGAGGATATTACCAGAGATTCATACCTAAGTTCTCCAAGGTATTATCACCCATGAAAGTTCTAACTCAAAAGGGGTATCTTTCCATGTGGAAAAAAAGGTGCCAGCGGGATTTTTAGTAGTTCAGTTAGAGTTTGATGAGCCCTCCCATCTTGAGATTTCAAGAGGAAGGTGTCGAGTACGTATTGTTCTGTAATGCATTAAAAATCAGGCTTTGTTTTTTTCTAATGAATAGGAAATAAGTTATTTTCTATGGTTCACTCTATTTTAGACCATATGAGTAGAACTACGTGACCCATGATCTTGAGTTAGTTGCAGTAGTATTCACTTTAAAGATGTGGTGACACTACCTGATGGGTCAGCGGTTTATCATCTATACTGATCAAAATAATCTCAAGTATATATTCTATTAGAAGGATATCAACTTGAGACAGAGGTGATGGTTAGAGTACCTCTAGAACTATGACTTTGACATTTTCTATACTCCTAGAAAGGTAAAAGTAGTGGAAGATGATCTCAGTAGGAGATTTAGTATGAAGTTTCTAAATGAGGCATGAAATAAATTATCCTTATTATAATTATCCTTTTTGGATTGAGATATAGAAGCATACCTCTAGTTAATGGGTGTCACACCTCCACTCTTACAGCAAGTTAGGGAGGCATAGCTTGGGGGTACCAGCTGTGAGATCCTATGTGCTCATATATCTATAGGCAATTCTCCTAATGGATTTTATAAATGTGGGGTTCATATCATTTGTTTTAGATTATTCATGATGGTTCCGGAGAAGTTATGGGAGGAGGTTTTGAGAGAGTTTCAATTGTATCCTTTGGAGGTACATCCAAGTGTAGAAAAGATGTACTAGGACCTATGACATCAGTTTTGGTGACCGTGGATGAAGAAACGAGTTGCAGAGTTTGTCTCTCAATGCCTTACTTATCATCAAGTGATGGTTGGGAACCATGTTCCAGTGGGTTTAGCTTAACCCCTTGAGGTTTCATAATGAAAGTGGGATGGGATATCTATGGACTCAATGATGGCCTTATCGCATACGTCCAGGTGACATGATTCCATCTGGGTGATCATTGATTGACTCACCAAGTCAACTCACTTTCTATCTATATGATAGTTGAGTTTATTAGAGATCTTGGGATGCCTAAACATTCAGAAGATAGTTCTAATCCATTTAGTTCCATCAAATATTTCTTCTAATCATGATGTTCGCTTGGAATCCCTATTGTGGAAGGGATTACAACAGGCATTTGGGACCCAGTTATTCTTGATAACAATGTTTCACCCACAAATTGATGGTCATAAAATGAGAACCATACATGTTTTGGAGGATATGTTGTGATCTTTAATGTTAGACTTTGTACTTAGTTTGGAGGATCACCTACCACTGGTGGAGTGTGTGAAAAAAAATATCTACCATTCCACCATCAGTACGACACCATTCGAGGCTTTATACAGGAGACTCTACAAGACACAACTTTGTTGGGATAATCCATGTGAATTGGAACTCATGGTCCTAGAGTTTGTGCAAGCTATAACAGAGAAGGTTCATATCATCCAGGAGTAGATGAAGACTGCATATAACCATAATAAGTCTTATGATGATAGTTGGAAGAGGCATTTGAAGTTCAATGAAGGAGACTATGTGTTCCAACAGGTTTCACCTTGATGTGGTTTATTGAGATTTGGCTGGGGTGGCAATCTAACTCGGATGTTCATCATCCCTTTCCAAAAACTACATAGAGTTGGAGAGGTGGCATAACACTTAGCACTACCTCCATAGTTAGATCAGGTACATGACATCTACCACGTGTCATAGCTGAGGAGGTACATGTATGACCCATCACATGTTATCGACTAAGGAGATCTAGACAATGAGGATATAGTGACTTTTGATGAGTACCAAGTGGATATTGAGGATCAGTATGAGGGGATCGTTCATGGTAGATTGATTCCTTTAGTTTATTTCTGGTGTCTACATGGGAATCTCTAAGAGAGAACATGGGAGAAGGAGGCTCTGATTCGTGCTCAGTACCCACATCTTTTTGAGTAGCCTGTGTTTTGGATTTTTGTAAGATCACATGTTTTAAACCGGGTTAAAATTACAAATGTTTCTGAAATTCTTTCTTGATTTATCAACGAGTTGTTATTTTTAAACCAATCTCTAGAATTTTATTCTGATTGTTGGAACACCTATAGATGTCGTTTTTTCTAACTTTGAAAGAAGTTTTTAGGTAAAGGGTAAGTCGCACGGGCGGTGCACATTTTGTCTAACCGTGTGTCCAAACCGTGCATACTGGGTCTTGGAGGCAGTAGCTTCCACACGGGTGGTGCATGGTTTGTCTAACCGTGAATCCAAACCATGCGAGAAGGGTGGCCGAGGCAGTAGCTAACACACAGTTAGCGCACAGTTTTCCAAACTGTGCGAACTAACTGTGCGGTCACATAAATGAGATCCTTAAATTGTGGATCTCGCTTGTTTTTGCCTTTAGATGGCTCATTTTTTTCTCCTAAGCGGCCATAACTCTGGATTACTCTTCTTTGAAGGTATTATAACCTCTCCGAAGTGTTTTGGAGGCGAACTGAAGGCTTCTCTTGGCGAATCGAAGTTGGTTTCTTGAGGTAGGTAGATATTCTTCTTTGTTCATGTTTGGTTTCTTAGATCTACTTAGATATACATCTCCTCTTCTCATAGTTTCTTATATCTATGCCCATTAAGGGTAGATCTAATTGTGTGGATTCCAAGAATGATAATTTTTGGTCTTGGTCTTGGTATTTCTAAGAGAAGTGATCTACGGCGGGTTCTTGAAGAATCAGCTCGTATCTCTTGAGAAATCTTCATTCGTTATGGTTTCTGAAAAAACCCCGAGGTAGGGTCCCAAATATTTAACACTTTATTTAAGAAATATAGATTTTTAAATAGATTGATAATGTGAGTTTCCTTGATTTTGATGTGTCGATGCATGACACTTTTAATGTTATTAAGTAATGCCACACACATGAGATAAATTAGGACTTGAACATGTGTTGATTATAAGCATAGATTTTCTATTGTAGTTAAAGTGATATGATTAAACAATTGAATGGTTTGAATGGGAGGAATTAGTGATAGGATAATTAATTGTAGAATTATTTATCAAGTCATGAGTTGGAAAGAGATTTTGGATTTTACTGATTATTGGGAATATTGAATATTTGACATGTTCAGAATATAATTTGGAAACTGGTAATAATTAATGGATGGATTAATTATTACATGTTAAATGGTAAATGGTTAACTAATTGATGATTGTTTAAAGAGATAATGTTTAATTAATTAATTGTTAAATTAATTAATTTTCATGCATTAAATTAAGATTGTGAATTGATAGTTTGTTATGATTTTTGGCCAGGAGTACCTTTTGATGCGTATTAGTTTCCCATGCCTTAAGTTATCTTGGATGGAGTTGTTTAGAAATATGATATGTTGTGTCAGATGGTCACTAAATATTTTGGCTTTGTTCAGCATGTTTTGAGATGATTATGGGGTGCTTGTAGATTGTTAAAGTCCTGGACGAATCACTGTTTGAGTGGAAAGGTTCAGGCTTGTTAAGGAATTTGGTTAATTAAGTGTTGACTTATCTAAAGAGTGTTTTGTGTTGTTAATTAGTTGTTGAATTAATTAACGTTTTGGTTTTTTGGTGTTAGACATGGTATTCTACACCAATGATAAATATATATGTATGATTGATGAATGGGTTATGAGATAAGGATGGAGGCACCAAATACTCACAAGGTGATAGACATGGCATTCTACACCAATGATAGACATTTATGTATGATTGATATATGGGTTGTGAGATAGGGACTGATGCTCCAAATACTCACAGGGTGTTAGACATGGCGTTCTACACCTACCTTTCAAGAAAATATTATTTTATGGGATAGGGACTGATGCTCCAAATACCCATGGGTTGTGATACATGGACTAATGCTTTGAATACTCACGATGGTGCTAAACATGATGTTATACACCCATTAATTAACATTAGACTGTGGGTACAATTGTTCGTGCATGAAATGAGTTTAATGGTTAATGAATTCTATTGTGACATGATGATTTGTGAATTGATTATGAGAAAGTTTTTAGGCATATTAATAAATTGGGTGAACCACTATTAGTGGACTGACCCAGGAGTGAATCACTATTTTAGTGGATGGGCTTAGATATAATATATGAAAGATTAAATTGAATAACATATGATGTGTTATCCAAGCCAAATCACAAGCTTAGATTTAGTCTTTACTTTGATTACTTAGATGGTCTTTAGAGACATATGTGGTGAGTGACTTATACGGGAGATGTCGGGCGTAGGCCGAATCTCAAGACTCTCATAATTTATTAAGATTGGAATAATTGATAAATGATAAATGATTATGAAATTATTTTTGAGTATTCATGATAAATGAATAGTACAGGTTCAGACACCAGCTGAGGGATGAAGCGGGTACTTGGGTTTATAGTTACTTTGTACTGCTTACTTTATTTTATGCATGCCCTCACGTGTTATAAGTTATTTATTAAATTTCTGGATTTGGGGTAGACATCAATGGTTCTATACTACTGAGATTTATATCTCACACCCTACTCGGTCCGCCATTGCACTAGGTACCCGAGTAGACTCTATTTGGTTTCAGGACTATTTTGTTTGCATTTACTTTGGAGTTGGGAGCAGAGGACCGAGCAGAGGCTCAGAATGCTCGAGGAGATCACCCTTGGGGCTTTGTGTCATAATTTATTTATTTCTGTATTGTATTGTAAATCATGATGTTTTGTTCATTGTTTTCTACCTTTGTATCATTAACATGTCATGCATGCATCTGCTGTATAATTTGGCATTGGCCACTTTTATAAAATGAGTATTATTTTTCTTCCACTGTTTTTCATTTATGAGTAACAACTTCCGCTATTGTTTTTTATCCACACTGATATACCATTGTGAAACTCTTAAAAGAGGGTATAGTCTCCCCAATGACTATCCTTAGACCCTCACTGCTGGTCAGCAGCCTCTAGCATACAGGGAGATGCGCTTGAGGTCATGTGGTGACCGGTCCATCCACTGGTTTAGTGGTGACCCAGGTTGGGATGTTACACTTTTTGAGGATGTAAATCCCCAAGGTGAGGAAAATGTAATGTCTCAGATTTTCCATGCATTGGTTTTAAATATTATATTGGTTAATTCCAAGACTAGGCACTAAGACTTGATGATATTCCAAGACCCAGTGTGTTTAGAATAAATTTTTAAAATGTCTTAAATATATTAAATATCATGAACATATATTTTTCCTGAAAAAGTTTAATAACTCCTAATAAGGTGCCCAAATCATAAATATGAGGGCACTGTTGAGTTCGGAAAGGTGGTTTTACCCTATACATGACTTTACATTTGTCGATGTGGGACATTTGTGGAAAAAAATTCACAGTATTAAAATGAATAAAATAATTCATTAAAAAACTATTTTATATTTTTTCCAATGCAGCGACTTAATCATATTTAAATACACAATTATGTTAGAAATCCAAGGCTATCCACATTACCCTAGATACACTAGAGGATCGCTAGGGATATCTTTAGAAAACCCTCTCAAACGAATGATGATGGATCATGGATCAATCAGTCACCACAACCTCATATTTGATGGACCTCATCAACGAATGTGACACGACAGCAGTTCTTCATCAGTGATCAAACCAAATCAAGGTTGGATATGTGTTTCATTTTTTATTCATTGTTATTTTTTCATTGATGAACATGGACTAATCAATGAATAGATTATCCCATGGATTGATTGTTATGGGGGATGGGCTTATTTGTAGGTTTTATCGGGAAATTTATTTGTGATTTTTGATTTATTCATTGTTGTTATAATGAAAACTAACCAATATCAACACAAAAATCAATATAGGTTAATTTCTATTGTTTGTATTTGTGCTTTTATCCCCCGATTCACTGTTCCTCATGATGTTCTTCGTATTTTCCCTATAGTTCCACATTTCATTGAACAATCGATCGTTGCAGATCAAATTCTTAGTGCAATGATCCAAAATCAAAGATCTGACATTGGTACGACTCTATGGAAGTGTGATGATGGTTGTGGAAGTGGATAGAACAACTACTGGTGCCAATTTCACATTCTTCATCATGAAATAAAGAATGAAAATGATCTTGTTTTCCAAGAAAATCAAAGGCCCTAATCTCATTGATTCAGTGATGGAAGGTCTAGAAAAGGCCGGATCTTGAGTTTCACGGCATGGAGGTCGATGGATCGGTGGTCGGAGGATCAACTAGGGAAATTGATAGGAATAATAAGGGTTCTATAAAAACCTGATACACAAGTCATGGAGTCCTTTACTACACGGCATGTAGTCACAATGGATGACTCAGAGTGTACATGGGAAAGTACATGGAAATAGGGTGGAGTAAAAGGGTTTCCTACATAGTGTAGTTGTGTACACTTTTACATGGCATGGGTTGAGGACACAGGTCATTTACACAGGTAGTACCATAGGTATAGGGACACAGTGTCTACCCTTACTACACATAGTGTACCCCTTTCTACATGGCATGAATATCTTGTCCTCTGTATCTCAGAAAAGTTTTGTTAGGGTTCGTTCCTCTTATCATTTCCATGAAGGTTGTTATGAATCATTTCTTAAATATAGGACTAAGATCCCTTCAGTGGGACTTCTGGGATAGAATTTTTGGAATCCCCCCAATAGGCTTGGAGTGGGATCCTCTATTCATATTCATGCCCTCGGTGGAGTTCTTGGCATCAATGTGACCAACACTATACAAGATCTGATCCTCTACTTAATAGGATTCATCTAGATTTAGTTGTTGGTATCACCTCATGGCCTTGGCAGTGATCCTCATCTATGTATCATATTCTCTTTGGACGATCAGCACGAATCTTTCTCATGGAATTATCCAATGAGCAGTACCTCTTGGATAGATGTCATCAGTGTTATTAGACTCATGAGTGTGTTCTCTTGAATAAGTGTTTCATCAAATCTTTATGATGAAATCCTAGGGTTGGTATACTATGTTTGTGACTTACCTTTATATTGTGTGATTTTATTGAGAATATCTGGATATTCTTAATATATGTGATGTAGAAAAATACCTTTGTAGAGATGATAGTACTTTATTTTGTTGAATTGCTTTGTGGTTTTAGGGTTTTCTACTGAGTATTGTTATACTCACCCCTACATAGGATTTTCCTTCATGTTTCATGTCTTGTGTAAATTATTAACCTTTTAATGGATTCCAAGGCAAACCAGGACCAGACGTTGCTTAGTGAGACTAGAGAACCCTAGGTGTGTTCTTGTGGCTTTCAAATAGAAATCCCATTACCTTTACATTCAGGTTGGACTTGTGTTACATACTCTTTGTGGTGGTATTTTATTTTACCATGTTTAATTTACTTCACTTCTTGTCATAATCTTGTTATGGGATTTAGATGTATGCATGCACGGTTACTCAAGGGTTTTTACATTTCATAATTTTTATGGTCTTGGAGATGTGTGTGTGTGTGTGTGTGTGTGTGCGTGTGTGTGTAGGTACTTAGGTTAAGGCCTCCCATGTTAGTGATATTCCTTCTCGAGGCTAGTTTCCAGCCACTGGCCTATTATAGGTGAGCTTGGGGAGTTGTATCATGGGACCCACAGGGATGGGTTATGACACATCTCTTTCCATATAATACTTTATACCATTATATTTGAATACTTTAAAGGAAAATATTTTTATAAGAAAACTCTACCAAAGGTAAATAGTGATCTCACATAACATGGAAGTCAAGTGAACATGAATTAAACATGTATTTGACTATATTAATAGTTCTTTACGACTTTCTATCAGTTTGAGGATGGTAGACGGTGCTCAAATGAATCTCAGTATCAAGGTATTTTTGAAGACTCTTCAAGAATTTCGATGTAAAATTGAGATCTCAATAAAACACAATTGGAATAGGTGCACCATAAATCTTAAAAATTAATTAATATAGAGCTTTTATAGGTGGTCAAGAGGTAAATCTTCTACTATAATGATGAAATGTGTAGATTTGGTTAGGCAATCAACAATAACCCATATTGCATAATTCTTTCTAGGAATCTTTGGTAGTCCTATGATACTGTACATAGTAATGTCATACCATTTCCACATAGTAGTGGAAAGAGGCTGTATAAATCCTCTAGAATGTTGTCCCATATCTTTCACTTTTTGACAAACCAAACTTCTGGATATATAATCTGAAATTTCCTATTTCATGTTATCCCACCAAAAATGTTCCCTCAAATCCCTATACATCATTGTTCTACCATGGTGTATAGATAAATTTTAGTTATGATCATCATCCAATAATTCCCTTTTTAGACCGGGTATATATAGAACCCATAATATCTTTCCAAATTTTAGAATACTATCTTCACAAATTATGTTTGGTAATTTCCCATCATCCACAACTTTAATATTCATCTAAAAGTTCTCATCATCATTTTGAGAACTTTTTATCTTTTCTAATATTTATGGTTTTGCAATAATTTAAAAACCTATTGATGTCTCCCCATCCTTAATGATTAACATATCCATATTTACTAGATCCATGGACATATGAACCCTATTAATCCTTATTTGGGTCAAAACTCCATGATCATTCCTATTTAATTCATCTGGTACCTTATTGTTTTTCCATGGGTAGTAGTGTATTGTGAAATCATAATAATTAAGTATATTTAGACATTAACTTTGCCTCATGTTGATATATTTTTGTAAAATTATGAATTTTAATCTTTTATTATCCATATATATCACATATCTTTCACCATAGAGATAATGGCTCAATATATTCAAAGAAAATATTACAGTAGCCAAATCAAGATCCTAGGTTGGACAGTTCTATTCATGATTCCACAATTGTATTAATGTATATGAAATAACTTTATTATTTTTCATTAGGACACAACCAATTACTTTATTTTATATATCACTATATATCACAAGCCCACCATTTCCAAAAAAGTATATTCAAAGTCATAATGTTGACCAATCTCCTATTTCATTCATCAAAACATTATTCACATTCCTCTGTCCAAAAAAACTTAACCCCTTCATGTGTAAGATTACTTAACATGTTAGATAATCGGGAAAAATTCTGAAAGAATTTATTATAGTAACCTTTAAAACCAATGAAACTACATACCTTAGTTATATTTGTTAGTATAGGCATTTCTCTGAATACCTTTTTCATTGTAGGATCAACTAAGATTACATCCATGGAGAAAATATGTGCAAGAAAAGACACTTCTTAAATCTATAAATAACACTTACTAAATTTTCAATATAAATATTTCCTTATAAGAGTTTTAAGAATTGTCCATAGGTGATTATTATGGTCCTAGTTACTTTTAGAATACACTAAAATATCATAAATGAATACCAAAAAAATCATCAAGATATTCCTTGAATACTTTATTCATTAGATCCCTAGAAATAGATGGTACTTTAGTTAACACAAATGGCATTACTATAAACTCATAATGACCATACCTCATTCAAAAATATTTCTTTATAATGCCTTCATTCTTTAATTAAAATTGATGATACCCCGAACAAAGTTTATTATTTGAAAAAAAGTGGTCTCTATAAAGTTGACTGAATAATTAATCAATGTAAGGAAGAAGATACTTTTTCTTTATTGTAATATAATAGATCTCCCTATAATCAATTCATTGCCTCATTGATTTATATTTATTTTTAGAAAAATAAACAGGGTCTCCCCATGGTGAAACACTAGGGAGAATGAATCCCTTATCACCCAACTCCTATAGTTGTTTCTTTAGGTCCACTAATTCCAAAACATCCATTCTACAGGGAGTCTTTGAAATTTTCCTTTAATTAGGGATTAAATTAATGGAAAACTCAACATAATTATCTTGGGGTTTTCTAGGTAATTCCTCAATAAATACATCAATTCACTCTTGTAAAATAGGTACATCCTCAATTTGAATATTACTTTCTCCATCCCTGTATTTTTTTATCTTTTACCAAAAGAATCCCATTTAGTAGAGAAACTAGGGGTGGATCTATATATGACTCGGACGATGAATTCTCCAGTCTAAAGATAATAGATTCTACATCTTCCTCAAAAATTGTAATTTATATCTTCTTGCAATAATTGTTTTGCATCATATTTTGAAAACCAGTCCTCACTAAGGATTATATTAAAATAAACCATGGGTATAATAATAAGGTAAAAAAAATAGATCATTTTTATGTGTCATAATTAGGACTTCCTAACACATCCTTATTGTAGTGATACTTCCCTTAGAGTTTTTACTAACAAATATCTTGTTAAATTAAAATGGAAATGTCTAAATTTCTTAGAGAACTGGGTAGATATAAAAGAGTGTGAGGATCCATATTAAAATAAAGCATTATCTAAATTTGAATATATGATTAATGTACCTTCTTCCACATCATTGGGTACTTCCAACTCAGCTATAGTGATCACTTAAGCTTGGCCTTCTCCCATGGGCCTACACTATGGTAGATTCCCTTTATTCATTGGAAATTTGTTCGCATAGTGCCCAATATATTTACAAATGAATCATTGGAAATCATTGATTTGTTTCTTCCCCCTACATTTTTTATAGTGTCCCCTATCTGCACACTTATAATAAACTCCCAATCCCTTCAAGCATCTCCCAAGGTGATTCTTTCCAAAATTTTCACAATATTGAAGTTACTTAATTTTATTCTTCTTTAACACATTCCATTTTTCATAGTGTTCTGTTGGACCCTTCTTCTCTTGATTTACCTTGAATATTTTACATATAGATAATTCCTTCTCCATTTTCATGTCACATAAAACTATTTTATTATATTATGAAGAAGTTTTATAGGCTAGTTATCTTTGGATACTTGGCTTAATCCCTTCAAAGAAATGACAAATGATTCACTCCATGCTGTATATGTAATTTGTAGAATACCTGGATAACCCTGTAAATGTCGAATCATACTCAGCAACACTTTCTTCTTCTTTTTCCTTTAAGATAAGAAACTTTCTCTTCATTTATATTTTTTTATCATTAGGGAAATATTTATGGAAGAATGTCTCCTTAAAAGATTTCCATTTTATTATTTATATATCATATTCCTCCCTAACATTAAAGATCAAAAACCACCATTGATCTATATATCCTTTGAGAAAATACACCTCAAGTTTAACCTTTTCCTTTTAACCACATCCTAAGTCCATAAATATCTTATCTAAAGAATTAATCCATTTCTCAGCTATAATTGGATTAGTTGACCTACCAAATGACGGGGGATTCTTTTACATAAATTGATCCAACATTGAATAATCTCATTGTATAATTGCTCTCAACATCCTTTCAAGGTGATTCAATATAATCTCATTAATATTCCCAAATATAGCCATAATTTTTTCAGTTTTAATATAACCTATATCGGATTCCTCAGTAGGGAAATCTCTACATTATCCCTGAGTATTGATTCCCTTCTTCCTTTTGGGTTCCATTTCAAAACAATGGAATATACTAGATTAGCTCATAAAATTATGAATTTTAAATCATATTGTATAATTCTAAATATGGTGTAACACAAAAGAAAGATTAAAATTTTATATATTGTTAATATCATAATCATGAACATTGGTTTTTTGGGAATATCTTTATTTTAAAATCCTCTATAATGGTTTGCAATTAAAATGTGAATTTTCTTAATCATACCACCCATGATTGTCAAACTAGGTATGCATTAAGGCCTATTTTTTTACATCAAGTGATGATTGGGTCCATCCCAATGTTCCCTTTTTGGAGTAAGTACCCCTAGGTACCTCTATTATAGAACTATGTCTACTTGTAATATCCACACAGGTATGGATTGATAAGAAAAGACCATATAATCTCTTCATTAACAAAACATTAATATGTTATTCTATACATATCCTCAAATTCTATCATAGGGTTATATTCCCTAAACTAGTAGAAAAGGTGTTTTCAGGGTTTTTTTTGTATTTAAAAAAAAATTAACCACAATTCTTGTCACTAATTTTAAAAAATTTAATTTTGACCTTGGTTTTTATAAATTGACATAAGAAAGTAAAATATTAACCTTTATACATTAGTATTGGGAAAAAATGTAAAAAAATTTATTTGAAATGGTTTTTAACAACGGGTTTTTATAAAAATCAATGTGAAAAGTATGTTTTCACATGAGTTTTACAAGAAAAATGATGTCAAATGAAAAAAATCCACTTTAGTTTTATTAAAACCAAAATTATAAAATTAAAACTATTAATACTAGATTATATTTGATTTCCCAATATTTGATTTGACTGGTCCTGGAGAAAAAAAACACTTACGGGTCAAGAGTTATGGATATAGGATGTTGAACCTCTTTATGTTTTGATAGATACTACCTGCTTCAAAGAAAACATGGGAAACATGAACTAAAATTTACAGACACCAAATGACAAAAAAATAATAAACTTAAATCTTCAACCTAATTTCAATTCTTTTGGCAGTTTCTTTTGAATCGATATGCTGTTTGTCCTTATTTTTCTTCTTTTTAGGAAAGAACTCATGTGGTAATGAAAAAAGGTGATTGATAAGGGATTATTTACTTCAGTTGGTGAATCTCATGTGGAATTTTTATCTTCATATCTCGATCCAAATAATTATTCACCATCATAATAAAAATTATCAAATTTTTTAGCAATGAATGAAAAAACAATAAGTAAATTAAATAATGAGAATAAATACCATTTATAAATCATTGATTAAATAAGTGTTGAAAATTTTATTGGATAGAATAGGTTGAAAATGTTGATAGAAAGAGAATAAGGATTTATATATTAGAGATAAAAATATTTTTAGTGGTGATGTATTAAAATTTAGTCAGTATATTAAAAAATGAAATGAGTATTGTGAAAAAATTTAAATAAAATAATCATGCATTTGAAATTTTACTTTAAACATAGGGTAAATGTATAACTGAAGTTAAAACCCATCTCATATTAGGGTTTTAGCATCATTTTTTTATAAAAAAAAATTTAAAATATCATAGAGCTACTTCTCATGTTGACTTCACAAAAAAACCTATGTCAAATGTAAAAAACTACTTTTGACATCAATTTTTAACAAAAACCAACATCAAAAGTAGAAAACATACATTTAACATCATTTTTTAATAAAAACCAACATAAACAATTCTTACTAGGTTTTAGTCAGTTTCCCAAGATTATATTTTATTACACATGGATCTCAAATGAACATATAGATTAAAAGTTATGGCCTTCATAATTTTGACTTCTCTAAGACTTCTCTTAGATAATTTCAACTTTTAATGTCTATAAATTTTGATCCATAATTTCATTTTAGCTCCATGTCTAGTCAAAAAAAATCTTGGAAAATTTAATAAAACTTAGTAGACATTTTTTATGTTGTTTTCTTGAAAACCCAACTTTAGATCCAATTTTGACATCCTTTTCTCAAATAATCGATGTTAAAAGTATTCTATGAGGACTTTTAAAATCAATTTTTAGTAAAAACTGACATTAAAAGTGGTTTTAACATCAGTTTTACTAAAAAAGACATGAAGTATTTTTTAAAAGTTATAGTTCATTTCCCAATATTCTTTTTAACTACTCGTGGAGCTCAAATATACTTACAAGTTAAAAGTTATGGATGATGAAATATAGACTTCTCTAAGACTTTTATTAGAGAAGTCCAACATTTGATAGCTATAACTTTGGATCTATAATTATTTTTTAGCTCCATGACCATTAAAAACAAATCTTATGAAATGAACTAAAACCTAGTTAACATTTCTTACGTTGGTATTTAGAAAAATAAATTTTAAAATTATTCTAAGAATACTTTTATCACCAGCTATGAAGAACCGATGTTAAAAACCAATGTTAAATTCTATTTTTCTACTAGTTCTAATATATGTTTTCTTTATTCTAGTTCTCAAGGTTTCTACTAAACTCCCTCTAGTACCAAATTTAACAACCCCAACCCCAGTATCCCACATATGATGTATGATTTATTACATTGTCATAGATACGAAGGGTCAAATCCTAAAGGATCGAACAGTTTATCATTTTTAGAGAACTAGATACATACATGATACGCATTTTATATTGGGAAAATAAAATAAAACATAGTACATAAAAAAATAAAATGCTTTAAATCCTAGAAAACTCATTCAAAGGATTCATATTTATAACCTGAGCAAAGGAAACAAAATAAGGGTGGGTTCAAATATTCTGTAAGGGTTAAGTACACTAGAAGATATCCTGGATCAATAAGCATAATCAACATGGAAAATTAAATATTTGGACACACATTCCATTTAAAAAATATGAATATCATGATAAGATAAGGCATAATCAATATGGAAATGTAAATAATTGAAAACGTATATCATTTAATCAATAAAATGATAATAAAATGAATCCATAGATAATATCATTGTGAAAATCACATGGATTATAATAACAAATGAATTCTCAATGAGGGAAATACTTAATTATTGGACATCTTTTCTCAGTTACATGATACCTCTATTGTAAATACCTTTCACTAGACTTTTTAAAACTACAAGTATAAACCCATTTAATTTGGCTAGTTTCTTTGTCTCATGAGATCTGTAAATGCATCAAGGGGATATCTATAATCGGGCCCCACCCATTTCTTCATGTCCAAATAAATCCTAATATATCAAATAATTAATTTAATTAATGAAAAAAGTTCATTATCATCAAATATGTATATTGAGTAATGAATACATATTTATTAATATTTCCCCAATTAATCAATGATTTTCAAAGTAAGTATTGTATGTAAAAATGGTATGAAGTTTATAAAATAATCATAACCATTATATAATAATATGTATATTTAAGTTAAATTTATAGATAAATGAAAAATTATCACAAAAAAAAGTGATTATTTTAAGAGAAAATTAGCAATCACAAAATAAAGTGAGATTGTACAAAAAAATTACCACTTGGTAATTTTAAATTCTAACCCCATTGGATGAAATTATTAAAAGTGGAACTTAAAATATCATAAATTATGAATGAATCGTGATATTACATGTAAAAGGGGTAGTATATACACCATATAAAAATAAATTGTCGCATAATAACAAATAAGTCTCAATGGAATGTAAATTGAGATGAAATCCCTTACCTCGTGCTTCCTTTTGGTTGAATATTATTTAACCTCATTTATAGTGTTTTTTAAAATGTTATTAACTTATAAAAGAACCATATTAATAATTATAATATCAAATATGGTCCTTTTATAACACCTCATCACCTCATTTGTTAATAATCTTTCATTGTTTTCATTGTTTTGGGTGTTAATTGCCTTATTTTCTCATTCATTATTTTCCAAGAAAGTTCAAGTTATTGTGAATATTATGTAGTTTAATTGTCTCTAAAATAATAATCATGACATAATTATCAATTTTATACATCAAATATACTTTTAATACCAATCATTAAAGATAGTTTTTATAAATTAACTATGTTACAACCATGGAGACAGTAGGTCGTACATACGTATAAGTAACATTTCCATTTTTCAACAATAACTATAGAAAGAAGATCATTAATATTTTAAATTTAAATAATGATAATAATATAATATTATTCCTTTAAATATACTTATACATATCATCCTTGTTGTGTGGTGATGAAAATAGATTCATATCGCTTCATGAAGGTGGTAGTCCACACATACATGAATGATGTTATCCTCTTTAACTGTGTGAAAATGTAATAAATAAAATGATATATTATCTTTAAATAATGATAAATATGTCATTAATATCATAATTATTTCATTTATATCACATATCATCATTAAATAAATCTTTATCATCTTCCATGTAATGTGGTAGTGAAAGACGAATCGCATCCCTTCACGAGGCGGTAGTCCGTTGTACACAAGAGCGATGTTATCATATACACTAAGGAACAGAAAGTATAAATGTATATATGATATAATGACAAAATATTTATAACTATGTTATAAATATCATATATATATATATATATACTTTATATACATCATCATACCCCACCATGTGAGGTGGAAATGGAAAAATGAATGACATAGGTTCATAAGGAGATAGTCTATTGTACACATAAAAGATGATTTCATAACCCATTTGATGGAAGTGTATCTAGTTATCCATCATGAAATTATAATAAAAACATCTCATTATATGGTATATACTGAGTTTATTATATCAACTTGGTTTAATGATAATTTAAATAGGTAGAGAAAGAAATAAAATAAAAATTCTTGTTTAATAATGTTATCTATTCTTTGGGTATCCTCCATAGGTTTTCACCAAAGGCTTTCCTAGGTTAGATTTATTTCAAAATAATTATTCAAGGATGAAAGGATGGAAATTTTTATGTTATTTTTATAGTTATTGGATAAAACAAAATGGTGTTAAGGTTTGAAGAAGAGGGGAGAGGGTGGCCTTTTATAAGTGAGGTGAGTAGCACGCTTATAATTTTTTTAAAAGATTCAATCACACCCATGTTTTTATAATCCCACAATCCTAAAAAATGGCTCATTATCAAAGCTATAAGAGATAAAGTCAAAATATTTCCATAAAATGGGTATTCTACAAGTTTTTGGTCATTTTTAACCTTTATACTCATAGTTTAACACCTGGTAAATCAATTTTTACCTTAATCGTGATAATTAATTTTTACTTTTTTCAGTATTCATTTTGGTAAAATATTACATTGAACTTATTAGAATTTATAAATTATTATTAATAAAAATATGGAATCAATTTTTTAAAATTCTATTTACATAAGTGTAAATTTTTTATTTAAAATTTATCCCATAGACGCGGTGAGAAAGAAAGTTCTTAAAGAGAAAATGTAAAAAAATTACAAAGTTTTTATATAAAAAATAAATATGAAAATTATTCCAATGACATAAATTATTTTAATTGATATAAAATTGAATTATTTTCCTTTTAAACCCAATAAAAATTATAATTTCACATTATACATTATTTAAACTAAAAGAAAATTTTCAATTAATATTTAGTATATTTCACTATTAATCAAAAAGTGAAACTTTTCAAAAAAATACAATAAAAAACTCTAATATAATTTTGGTATTATGATTTAAAAAATTAGGTTAATTTTAGTAAATAAATTTTATAAAAGTGGTGAAAATTAATTATAAATTTTATGCACAAAGCGTGACAAATCTGCCTTTCATAAAAATACAGTTTTTCAAAAAAATAATTCTTTTACTTTCAAATGATTCTTATTTTATTTATAATCAATAGATAGCCATAATATTCATATTTTAGTTATTACTATTCATACCCATATAATTAATAACTATTTTATAATTTTCATGTTTAAATAATATTTTAATAGAATATTTTCGATTAAACTCGGTGTTGCGTGTATCGTAAGCTAGTAACAAAATTAAATTTACTCTAAAAGAAATATATTGGAGATTATTAGGGTGTTATATATAAAGTATATTTACCAATCTCTTTTCCTGGGAATAGTTCATGTTCTCTAGCTGAACTAATTATATAGTATTTGTGAATTTATATTATTTTTAAAGGTTTCTTTGTCTAAAACTAAGTACATAAGTGTGTCAATAATACCTCAGGTATTTAACTCCCTATTAAAAAATAGGCCTTTAATAGCACTGGTCTTTATTAGTGCTAGAAATAAGCATTGATAAATGGAACTTTTATTAGTGCTAAAAAAAAGTGCTGACAAATTTAACCTTTTTTTAGCGCTTTTGTTTTAGCACTGATAAAGGGTACCCTTTATCAGTGATTTTTTTAGCACTGATAAAGTGTACCCTTTATTAGTGCTTTATTTTTAACAATGATAAAGGGTACCCTTTATCAGTGCATTATTTTTAGCACTGATAAATGGTACCCTTTATTAGCACTTTATTTTTAGCGCTCATAAAGGGATATTTGATCAGTACTCTTTAGCATTAATAAAGATCTGAATAAAATGAAACAATTAAATAAAAAATGATTTTTTAAAAAAAATAATACAAATAAAATTAATTAAATATTTATTGATAAAAATGAATAAATTGATTATACTATATATATATTATATATACTAATAAATAGTATATATTAAATTTATAGATGTGTATAAAAATGAAAAGTAAACAAATAAAAATTAAAAATAAGTAAATTGAGATAAATATTATTCATTTTATTAAGTAAATAATTATTGATAATGTTAATAAATAGTATATATTAAATATATAGATATATATAAATGTATATAAATATGTTTTATATAATAAAAAATATTTATATTTTTACATTAAATAGTCATATATTTAATGAATAATGGTTTATAATTAAAAATTAATATGAATTAAAAATACTCACTAATTTCATAGAGTAATGGACATAATTGAATGTGTGATTTTTCAATTTAATATTGATAAAATGTGTATCATATTGATTTCACATATAAGTAATTAATTCATTTATATATATATACAATGCAAATGCACAAAATTAATCCATTTTTTAGATATTGTTAAAGTGTACTTATTTTTAATTTATTCAATTTCACTTATTTTTAACATGCATGCACTTAAAATTAAATATTCATTAATAATGTTAAAAATATATTTGTAAACATTATTTATAAATAAAATATATTTATAAATGTACATTTATTATTTTTATACATTTATATATTGATAATTATAAATAAATAATTATTATTATTTTAAATGATTTACATAATTATAAAAAATTAATTATATATATTTAAGTAATCTTTAAATTTATAATAAATTTATTTAAATAATGAATATATTTATTATATTTATATAAATTTATTATATATATATAATTATACAGATATATATAATGATATAAATATTATTTTTTAAAAATATTTATATAATTATAAATAAATAATTATAAAATTATAAAAAATAAATTTAAATAAATAATATATTTACTATATTTACTATATTTATATATATTTATGATATATATATATATTTATATATATATATATATTTACAAAAAAATTATAATTATAATTATAAATCCTTTATCAACACTGAAGTAATAAACACTGATAAAAGACATCTTTATTAGTGCTTTTTTAGCACTAATAAAGATAGAGATTTTTCAGTGTTGATAAAATCAATATTTATCAGTGCTAAAACTTTAGCACTAATAAAGATGTATTCTATCAGCGCTTATTACTTAAGCGCTGATAAAAATATCTTTATCAGAGTTTTTTTGGAAGTACTCATAAAAGTGTCTCAATCTATTTTAGGAACCCTAACCATTGCGCACTAGTTCATGATATCTGAATCTCTCCTTGGAAGTCACTTCCTTTAGGTTCTCCTCCTTGGTGAATCAAAGCACAAATCAAGGCTTGAACAATTCCAAGGCTCGAACGATTCAAAGGTTGAATTAATCCATGTATTGAACATAAGTCTTTCTCTACCTTCTATTGGGGAACTCAGGGTGTAAAACATGAATGGTTCTGGCTATAGTGGAAGCTTTTTTTCAATTGTTAGTGTGGTTAGTTATCCATTTTGGATATTTGGATGTGGAGATTGTCCATTTTGATGCTTGGAATTTTTAGAGTGTGAAACACCTGTACTGTGAGCCTTCCCAGCTTCACTCCGAGGCCATATGAGAATCTCCTTCCTTCTCAATTACAGCTATGAAATAATATAGGGGATTTGTGAGCTACTCTTTGATTTATGTGAACGTGTGGATGAATCATGATTTATTTTCATTGGATAAATAGTGTAATTAACCATATTAAAGAAGACTCATCCCATTTTACATCATCCATAAATTTTTTTTATGTATCAATTTCCATGATGGTGTTTGGGTAGCCTATGAGACTGCTTGATAGCATATTAAACTGACTATTTATTTTCATACTTGTGCAGCAGAGACTTTAAATGGGGAGTGATGTTTTATATATCTATTAATTTTGTTATTCCACATAGATTTCTAAGTGACGTAAGGGTAGTCCACTTAGAAAATATAACCTCACATGAGTTGTTCCATCTCCGTAGAGGCTAGTGTGTATGGGATAGATGTTGCAAGGGTAGGTGTGTTTTTATCCCTTGTTTATGATATATCTTATTAATGTGTATTATTTCTTTATGACAACTTCTTTATAGACCTCCATAGAATCTTAATTATGGGTCAATATGTATTATATGTTCTCCATAGAATTCGTTATAATGGTAGATCTGATGTGATGACCTCCCTATAATCCTTGGGATTGGTCCGTATGGCAGTATGACATCCCAAGAGTCTTGAGATGTTTTCAAATATTTGATATACCATTAATATTAAATGTAATAATTCCTTAGGTTGTTACATCATTTGTTCCATAAAATAGAATGGAGGTTATAAAATTCAATATAATAGAAATTATTTTTAGGTATTCATCATTTTAGGTCTACATATATTAGTTCCACACCTAGGAATCTCTTATTACCATCCATGTATATAAAATAAATCTTTATTTATTAAAATTTTTTATCAATACATTTTTATATCTTCTAGTTGAGTAAATGAGTTTTTATTATTATTTTTTATCATATTTAGGTTTCTTATTACTCCTTAATTTCCTATATTATATTTTCATTTGTTTAAGGGATTTAAGAAATACTTGATGTGTGCCAAACAAAAGTTATTATTACAATTTCTTACTTGAGACTCATACCCCATCTCTTTTATAGATAACTTTCATCCTCGTCAGTTTCATATCCTGAATAATTATTTCATTTTATTTCATATGAACCATCCCCCATATCTTTTATAATTTTTATACTCCTCTAATAAGTAGTCATACCATGGATGAATACAACTTAGAGTATTTCAAGGAACATAAGTTCATGTCTACAAGGGATGGAGGATGTGTGTCAAACAACAAAATGTAATGATAAATGTTCAAGAGATGAGTTTATGAGCATGAAAACTATCTATAACTTTCAACTTTGAGTGTATTTAGAGGATAAGACCTACCACAGTCGGTTCATTCCTTTCTTAAATTCAATTACCCATTTTCTTTATACCATACATAAATTCCTTGAAACAATCAAATGTTGGGTTTTTGTTATTATAATTGTCTATAACTTTCACCTTTGATAATGAATATCTTTTGTGTATTTATTTATATATTATAAAAAATTAATATTTTATGAACCCAATAGTATATATATGAATTAAAAATGGATTCATGCTAATTATTTGACAAAAGAGTATGAATACGGAGTAAAAGAGTTCATTAGGTTTGCAAGAGAGCATGCATATAACCCTCATCAAATCCCTTGTTCAGGTTTACGTTGTTTTTATTCAAGAAAAATTAGTTTTGAAGAGTTGGAAGAACATTTGATTTGTCATAGAATAGATCAGATCTATAAATGTCAGACTAAACATAGGGAAAACTAACGTCCACACTGATTAGGATGATATTGCGGTTTTTGGATCATTTGATATGAATACCAGTGTAAATGATGATGGAGATCACATGGAAGAAGTGATAATAGAAATTTATGATGACGTCATGATTGCCCAAAGTTTTTTAAAAAGTTAAATAGTTGTTCTAAGAGTCATTGTATACCGGTTGTGCTAAATACACATCATTGTCAGCTATATTGAAGTGATATAATTTGAAAGGTTGTAGCAGATGGAGTGACAAAAGCTTTACAGAACTATTTGGTCTCCTGAATGATATGCTAATAGAAGAAAATGAACTACCATGTCAAATATATGAGGATAAATTAATGTTTAATTCAATGGGAATGATATCTAAAACTCTTATCCAAATGATTTTATATTATTTCAGAAGGACCATAAATCACTTATAAAATTCCTTAAGTGTGGTGTAGATCAATATAAGAAAAATGAATCAAGTCCTCTAAAATCTATATGGTAATTTCCTATCATTCCACTATGTAGAAGACAATATGGATGTTAGGAAACCATGAGACAATTAACATGGAATACAGATACAAGAATTTAAGATGGGAACCTATGTCATCCCACAGATTCTCCTTAGTGGAATAAAATTGATTATGAGTATCCTAAATTTTGAAATAAGCAGAGAAACATTTGTATTGTGTTATTTATAGATAGAATAAGTCCTTTTGGTTTACAAATTAGTACTCAGAGTAAATTTTCCATTATATTGGAAAATTATAACTTGTCTCCATGGTTATGCATGAAGCACAAATACATTATGTTGTATCTATTTATATCCAGACCAAAGAAACCTGAAATGATATTTAATTCTATTTGGTTCCATTGATTAAAGATCTTAAATTAATTTGGGATACAAGTGTTACAGTATATAGTGCTCATAGAAGTAAAGAATTCACATTGAGTACTATGTTTTGAGAGAAGATAAATGACTTTCCTGCACATGGAAATTTATTAGGCAATAAAATTAAAGGAATTTTGGGGTATCCAATTTTTTTGAAATGAATATACTCAGTTCTGTTGAAAAATTTCTCAAGGATTGCATTTTTAGGACATCAAATTTTTTACCTCAATAACATAAATAATAATCCTAGATGACAAAATTCTATTAGAATATTGAACAAGGTAAAACACCATCTCCATTAATAGGTGATCAATAATACAATAAAGTAAAAGATATTGATACTATTTTTGATAAACCGTTTTTGAAAAACTATAAAAAATCAGGTTGAAAGAAGATATCAATTTTCTTTGAATTATCGTATTGGAATTTTTTGTATGTCAGAAAATTTCTTGATGTCATGCATGTAGAAAAAATTGTATTTGATAGTGTTATTGGAATGTATCTAAATGTTCCTGGAAAAAAATTTGGAATCAAGGATAGGTTGGACTTGATTGAAATGGGGATAAGGGAAGATTTGGCACCAGTAAAGGGTAAAAGGAATAGTTTTCTTCCTCCATCAGCTTATACTCTATCTAGATAGGAAGAATTGCAATTTTTCTTTTTCTTTAATAGTGTAAAAGTTCCACAGGGGTATTCATCAAATATAATGAATGTTGTTTCAATGAATAATTTTAAGTAATAAAGACTAAAATCAAATTACTAAATTGTTTTGATTAATGATTTGATGCATGTTTCTTTCTATTGCATTCTGCCTCAAAATTCCTGACATACATTAACCCGACATTGCTTTATTTTCAAATCCATATGTAGTAAATTTATAGACCCAGAAAAGTTTCCAATCAAGAATAAGGAGGTTTTAATCATATTATGTAAATAAGAGATGTTATTTACATCATAATTATTTGATATAATGGTCCACCTGATGGTTCACTTGGTTATAGAGGTTTAACTATGTGGTCTTATCCATTATATATGGATGTATCCTATTGAACAACATATGAAGATTTCAAAAGGGTATGTCAAGAAATGAAGTCGGCCAGAAGGTTGTATTGGAGAATGATATATTTTTAAAGAAGATATTGAATTATATACCAATTACATATCAGATGTTGACACCATCGGTCTCCCAAAGTCTCATCATAGTGGATGACTTATGGGTAAAGTTATTTCCTGAAGAAATATTGTTACAATTACCTTGAAAGAGAGGGATAAAGCACACCTTTACATTTTACATAATAGTGAAGATACTGATCCATACATTTAATCCCACAAAAAAATTATTATAGATTTGAATCCATAAAGGGATGAAGTATGGATATCATATAAACATAATCCAAAGTTTATAGGATGGTTCCAAGATCAAATTTATAAGGAGTTATCTGAAAATCTAAATTCAATTATATAACGGCTTCAATGGCTATCCATGGTATTGAATTAAAATGTTATATCTTACACTAGTTTTGTAATCACTGATAATATATTCTATATAGAAGAACATAATTACTATATTATGATGAAAAACAGTGATGTTATGCTGGTGGAGGAAGTGATGTGCATACCTGGTTACAAGGATATAAAACAAATTTATGTAAATATATTGTATTTTTCCATTATCAAATAGATATACGAGTTGTATTATACAACATTTCAAGTGATAATTTTTTATTACAAATGGGTTGATAATATGAGTGCAGTGAAATTTGATGGAATGGTATTTGTGATGGTGAATTTTTGTGTGGAATGGGGAAATGATTAGTCATTGATAATGGAATAGAAAGTACTTTAAGTATTTTATGTCTCAGATCCAACAAACAAGAATTAGTTGATTTTCTTGCTGGTGATTAAAATAAATGTCAGGTTAGATGAAAATCTAATCGAGGATGACCGTTTCATTGGGATATCATAATCCTTTCATGTCGGTCTCAATGTAGACAATGGATTTTACATTATAGGGGACCACAAATAGGGGATTTGAATTCTCAATAGAGGAATTAAATCCCTAAAACCTTTAAAATAATAAAGAGAGTTTAATGAGAATGTAAATTTTTTTTAATACACAATTTTTTCATTATAATATTATATATTATCTAATGCATTAAAATAATCTAAATTAACTGTTTGAATACTCATGAAAACAATGTATTCTTCACATGATGATGTTACCAATCCCTTATAAGAACAAATTATAATTAAGAAAACCCTTTGGGAAGATATAAAGGTAATTTTATGATATACTTTCTCTATTTTACCAAAAAAAATATATAGTAGAATGTTGATTTAATCATCATTATTCCTTACATAGTTTATTTATTTTAAAATATTTTTTTCCATATTTCATGACTTTTCAAGAAGAAAAACAACATTGTCTCTTCTAAGTCATAGAGGTAATTTTGATGTTTTCATAGTAAAATAATTGTCCATATAATTAATTTAGTGTTTCATAGTTATGTTTAATTTATTTCTTTTTAGTATTAATCACATAATAATTGTTTTCTTATATAGGTGGGTTATTTTGTTAGAGTTGGAGAGGTCATTCAATTTTTCAAGCTTTTCTACACAAAAAATTTCATAGACTTCTTATCCCTCAAAACCTTTTCACCCTTGTATTGTTGGCATTTATCACTTTCCTTCAAGTTCCCCCACTACTCAAGCACAAAGTTAATATTGATGATTTCACAGTAAAATAATTGTCTATAGAATTAATGTATTATTTCGAATTAATATTTTATTTATTTATTTTTAGTATTACTCATATACTAATTTTTTCTTATATAAGTGGATTCTTTTGTTTGAGTTGTGGTGATTTGTTTTAAGCTACTCATGATCATGATAGATTGGACTTCAATCCTGCAACTTAGATAATTACAACAAAGAAATGCATCAAGAATTCATACAACCATCATGAAAAGTTGAATCCCTATTACTTATTTAAATAATTATTCATCATTTTATATACTATTTGAAAGTTAATTTTCTTATCATTTTTATCTAATACTTATTTAGTTTTTTTAACAGATATTTTGGGAAGTCAAATTGACTCAATGTTCTTAGAAAAAAAACTTTTCCCATTGAAAACTAGAAGAGTAGAGTAAGCTCAAGTGGTTATTATAGTGACTTATCACGATATAATGGGTACATGAGCTTCCTCTAATCTTCTAGATTTCAATAACAATAAAGGTTTTTCAGATAAAAAATCATGTTAATATACAATGTTAGCAGTTTGATAAACAAAGGTAATGTAAATTGTTGTAACATTAGAATTTAATATATTTTTGAGACTTTGGTATGTGTAAAAATCAACCACACCTCAATTTGACACATGGTGTGACTCATATTACTCCAAGTGCGCATTTTTATTTAAAATTGATATTAATTCTAGTAAAAAGGAAAACTTACATTATCAAAACTAATAAAACATATTCATATTGTTTTTATAATTTAGGAAAATGATCCATAAGTCATTTGTGACATGTTGGAATTAGTTGCACCTCAATCTGTTACACGATGTTCCTAGTATGACTAAAAGTGTCTTTTATCATTTTAAATTCGAAATTTTTATTGAAAAAGTGTCACTCACTAAAAACAAATCAAATGCACTCATATTTTATTAATAATTTAGGAAAACTATTAATAAGTTATTTTTTGTGTAGGAATCAATCTCACATCAAACCGATACATGATGTGATCAGTATGAGTCAAAGTGTGTGTTTCTCGTTTAAAATGGAATTTTTGTAAAAAAGAAAAGTGATTCACTCAAAACTAATAAAATGCATTCTGATCATTTTTATATTATTGTAAAATGATCCATAATTCATTTTATACAAGAATTAATTATCCTCACCTCAATCTAATGCATAGTGTGACCGGTAAGACTCTATGTAGATCTTTTTATTTAAAATTGACGTCAATTTTAGTAAAATGGACAAACGGCCTACTCAAAATTGATAAAAAACATTTGGATTGTTTTGATACATTATATAAATGATCCATAAGTCATTTTTGATTTCTACCCAACAAATCATTTTTTTTCATTTCATAAATCCGACTTAAGGGTGCCCGGAGCCCCACATCCAACGCAAAACAAACTCAAGAAAATAGAAACAACAAAATAAGGAAAAAAAATAGTTACATATCATAGTACCCATAGTCATCGCCGCATCCCAAGCATGATTCTTCTTCCCGAGTAGATGATTCCCATTCTGGATGTCTCCAAAAACATAGACTTTGTACTCGATTCCTAAGATTATCAAGAACAAGCATATCCGGAGATGCATTCTTAACTCCGCTGCCCTTCTTGACCATAAGAACAACTCCACCATTACATTTAGAGGAAAACATAGTCTGCATCGGTCACAAAAGATAAGAATAATACTTCCTTGATCTCCTTCCCGGAGTTGTGGATAAAGATTTTCCACCAGCAGAAAGCTTCTGATTCCCACTTTGGATGATTTCACTGAATGATCGGTTGCCAGGAGGACTCAAGTTTTCCTTTCCTCCCCCGAACATCCCCCTTCCTTTCCCAACCTACTCCCTTAAAGGAGACCCAGTGCACTCTGAATGATGTCCCAGCCCCTGATCAGTAGAGATATCATCTGACAAGTGTGACCTCCTATCCTCCCGAGGAGATACTTCCCCAACCATAGAGTCTTGATCCATCCCCTTACCCTCTGATAAAGGACCCTCCAGAACATTACCGCCACCAAGGCCTTCCTTCACTTGATCGGCTTGAACCAATGGAACAAATCCATTCTATCTGGTTCCATCTCCCAGCCTTTGGTTAGCACCTTCCAACAAGAGGTGAGGCCTTACAACTTTATTTGTGTCTTCCAAAAAACCTGAAACAGGATCCTGCTCCATGCTAACAACTTGAAGATCTCTCAAGGCCTCTGCCTCACTATCATCTCCTACAAGGACCTCCTCCTCCCAACCCTCAAGTAACATATCCTCAACAAGCCCTTAAAACCTATTACTTATAGATACAAACGGTCTGGCCAAAGAATCAAGATGTTTAGTAACCTTAGACCTGCCCCGGTTAGACACCTCTAAAAAGTTAGATCCTCGAACATCTCCAACCTGTTTTGATTCCAATGCAACAACAGGCCCAGCTTTCTTCTCCTTCTCCAGAAACTTGCTAGTGCATGCAGACCCAGCTATTACTCCCTCATCAAAGAAAACCTTCTGAGATCCAGGTGCAGATGCCTCCCCAGCTAAACCATCCAGCTGAGAGCCACTCCCTCCAACAGCCGATCCTCTAGAAGTCTGAGCAGGACCCCCCTTTGCGCACTTGTCCAGCACCTTGCTTCTTGAACCCTCCTCAGCGCTCACAATGTTATCCTTACCACTACAACGGTCCATCCTCGATTGGAAATGAGGTCCGCATTGACAGGACTCAAATGGGTGACCCAAACACTTGCAAGAACCACAGAAGTCAGTCCAGTTCTCATATAAAACCCTATGCTTACAACGGTACTCCTCACCAACTATTATCCAAATGAAATTAAAGGGTATGTGGGATGCATCCATTTCAATACACACCTGAGGGTTTACCGGATGGAAAACCGCCTGAGTACAGTTATCAGAATAAAGGCATCTACCAACCATATTACCCAACATGTGAATGATCGACAGATTTTGAAATGGTAAGGGGAGTTTAGGGAAGCTTACCCAAACCGCTATGGAAGGCAGATCTCGGTTCATATGGAGATTGAAGGACCAAAGCAGGAGAATGAAGCAAGATCCATTGAATTTGTGTGGATCCCTTTCCCAAGCTTGAATAAAATCTACCTCTAATTCCAACCTAATCAAAATTTGCTTACTGTCTAGCAGCCCCACCACCGCTCGTTCCTGAAGATCCCAAGCGCCGAAGACAAAGTGTCTATTATCGGTTTAAAATCAACATTTCAATTCCAAATATTTCACTCACAAACACTCTCTAATTTTCTTGATAATTCCGGAAAATGATTCATAATTCATTTTTTATATGTAAGAATTAGTCTCACATAAAACTGATACATGATGTGATCGTTATGAGTCAAAGTTTTTTTCCAGTTTAAAATGTCATTTTAGTAAAAAAGACAAGTGACGTACTCAAAACTGATAAAATGAATTTGTATTGTTTTTATACTTTATAAAGACAATCCGTAAGTTATTTGAGATGTGTAGGAATTATCCACACCTAAATCCGATTCATGTGTGATTAGTATGACTCAAATTATGTCTTTTTATTTAAAATTGAAATCAATTTTAGTAAAATGGATAACTGACCTACTCAAAACCAATAAAATGCATTCATATTATTTTGATACTTCTTAATAATCATTCGCTCGTCAATCTGAAATATCATGTGCCCAGTATGACTCAAAGTGTCTGTTATCAGCTTAAAATTGATATTTTAGTTCAAAAAGTGCCACTCGTTGAAATAAAATCAAATGTTCTCAGATTTTATTTATAATTTAGGGAAATGATTCATAATTTGTTTTTGACATATTGGAATTGGTATCACATTAAACCAATACATTATGTGATTGATACGATTCAAAGTACATGTTTCCATTTTAAAATGACATTTTAGTAAAAAAGACAAGTGATGTAATAAAAAAAGAGTAAAGTCATTTATATTTATTTGACACTTTACAAAAATGATCCATAAGTAATTTGAGATGTGTAAGAATCATCTAAACCTCAATTTGATGCATGGTGTGACCGGTATGACTCCAAGTGTGTCTTTTTATATAAAATTGACATCAATTTATGTTAAATGGACAAATAACCTACTCAAAACAGATAAAACACATTCAAATTGTTTTTATACTTTACAAAAACAATCCAAAAGTAATTTTTGATGTATAGTAATCAGATATACCTCAATCTGATACACGGTATTAATAATATGACTCGAAGTGTCCGTTATCAGTTTAAAATTGAAATTTTAGTTCAAAAAGTGTCACTCACTAAAAACTAATCAAACGCACTAATATTTTCTTGATAATTTATAAAAAAAATCATAATTAATTTTTGACATGTAGGAATCAGTCTCACCTCAAACTGATACATGATATGATCATTATGAGTCAAAGTGTGTGATTCCAGTTTAAAATGACATTTTATTAAAAAAGATAAGTGACGTACTAGAAACTTGAAAAAAAATTCAGATTGTTTTCATACTTTAGGAAAATTATCCATAATTCATTTGAGACATATATGAATCAGTATCACATCAATCTGATGCATGGTGTGACTGGTATGACTTCAAGTGTGTCTTTTTTTTTAAAATTGGCATCAATTTTAGTAAAATGGATATCTGACCTACTAAAAACAAAACTAACACATTTGGATTTATTTGATACTTTACTAAAATGATCCATAAGTAATTTTTTATGTGTATGAGTCATATTCACCTTAATCTATACATGATGTTCCCAATATGAATCAAAGTGTTCATTGCCATTTTAAAATCAAAATTTTAGTTCAGAAAGTATCACTTACTAAAAACCGATCAAACATGCTCTAATTTTCTTGATAATTTTGTAAAAAGATTCATAAGTAATTTTTGTCATGTAAGAATCAATCTCAAGTAAAAAAGGATACAATATGTGATCAGTATGAGTCAAAGTGCGTGTTTCCAGTTTAAAATGATATTTTAGTAAAAAATAAAAGTGATGTACTACAAATTGATTAAACACATTCATATTATTTTGATACTTTAATAAAAAAACCCATAAATCATTTAAGACATGTCGGAATTATATTCACCTCAATATTATGCACGATTTAACTAATATGACTCCAAGTGTGTATTTTTATATAAAACTGACATCAATTTTAGTAAAATTAAAAACTAACCTACTAAAAACCAAGAAAACCTATTGATATTATTTTTATACATTACAAAAATGATCCATAAGTCATTTTTTATGTATAGGAATCATTCTTACCTTGATCTAATACACGATGTTCCCAATATGACTCAAAGTGTCTATTAAAAGTTTAAAATCTATATTTTAGTTCAAGAAGTGTCACTCACTAAAAACCAATCAAACATGGTTGTATTTTCTTGATAATTTGATACAATGATTCATAATTCATTTTTGACATTTAGGAATTGATTTCACATTAAACTAATTCATGATATGATTGGTATGAGTCAAAGTGTGTGTTTCCAGTTTAAAATGACATTTTAGTAAAAAAAGACAAGTGATGTACTCAAAACTAAGAAAACAGATTCAAATTCACTTTATACATTAGAACAATGATACATAAGTCATTTGAGATGATTTTGAATTATAATTTCCTAACTCCAATGTACGGTGAGACCAATATGACACCAAGTACATCTTTTTATTTAAAATTGACATCAATTTCAGTAAAATGGTAATCACTTTTAGTAAAATGGACAACTAACCTACTCAAAACTAAGAAAATGCATTCAGATTATTTTTATACTTTACAAAAATGATTCATAAGAAATTTTTTATGTGTATGAATAATTATCACCTCAATATAATACACGATATTCCCATTATGACTCAAAGTTTCTATTATCAGTTTAAAATAGACATTTTAGTTCAAAAAGTGTCACCAACACAACCACTAGGCTGCACCCATTGGGATTTTTATTATACATATTTAATTAATTTTCATAGAGATAATGGTTTAATGTGAACAAGAAATGGTGTGACATGTAAGAATTAACCACAACTCAATTTGATAAATAGTGTTCCTAGTATGACTCAATGTATAGCTTAAAATTAACAATTTTTGTTTATTTATTTCTTTATATTATTATTAACATAAGTATTTTTTTCTTATACAGGTGCATTATTTTTCTCAAATAGGGGTGATTTTTTCAGCAGTAGCATGAGTCGGAGTCATGATCAAAAGACAAAGGAATATTGATGTTTTTTAATATATGTAATAATTTTTACTTATGTAATTGTATAAATCAATTTTTGAAATTTCTATAATATAGTGTTTTTTCTTTTATTTTTGTTTTAAATTTCATTTCGTTTAAATTCTTTATTGTCAATTGATTTTTTTGATATATGGTGGTTTTTTTAGTGTTGTGTTGTGTTGTTACAACACCTTACACTGGTGATGTAGTGTGATGTTACAACACGCTATAGTATGGCCATTTATCAGTGATTTTGAAAGTACTAATACATGGTTCCTTTAGTAGTGATTTTGAAAGAAATAATAAATTCATCCTTTATCAGTGCTTTTGAAGTCATAGATAAAATTTTCCCTTATCAACATTTTGAAAAACACTAATAAATGTATCCTTTATCAGTGCTAAATATAATCTCTAAAAAAGTGGTCCTTTATCATCACAAAAATAATAATTGATAAAGGGGTCCTTTATCAGTGCTTTTTTAGCGCAGATAAAGGACCCCTTTATCATTGATTTTTTAGCCTTGATAATATACAAGGGGTTTTAATATCTCTTCAGTATTCAACACTGATAAGGGCCATTTTTAGCACTGTTAGGCCTATTTTTTTAGTGACTCCCAAGAGTTTAAAACCATATTGGGTATATGTTTGAAAACTAATTAGTTTTTCTTGAAAAATAATTATTTTTCCACAATGTGTATAAATTAGTCCTAGATTTTATATTCATCATTTCTTTTTAATGGTTCAATAAATAATAAATAATTACTTGAGTATAAAACACCACATACAACATTCATTCCAAAATAGGAATATTTTATCCTTGTGTCCGATGGACATGTGAGAGAAATGTTTTGGTAAAATTAAATAAGAGTTTAACTATAATCATTAAACTTGGAAATTATAAGTCATGTGCTTCTCACCTCTGTTTAAAGAATCGCCCTTTCTCATCCACTTGGATAATTCACCTTACTTCTAGTAAATTTTTTTCATACTATGTTATTGTATTATAATACACATATGTGATAGTCATGTTTTATTTAATACCTAATAATTATTATATAATAATTACATACAATTGATGAATATACTTGAATAATAAGAGACCACTTACTTCTTTAATTTATTTCATTTCACTTAAACTTTCATAGACATATTCTATGACATGAAAATCAAATTGTCACGACCCGTCCTCGGGGTCCATGTCGTGACTACGCCAAGCTCGCCTTCCATAGGCCAGGGGATGGCGACTAGCACCAAGGCGTAAATCCTAGTAAAAAGGGAAGGCATTGCCTTTGTAAAGTAAACAAACACCACAGAGAAAGCAAGCAGTAGAAGTAAACACTAAGTAAAAATTGAGTACAACAATAAGTGCGGGAAAAGTAAGTGCGCCAGTATACAAACCCACACTAAAAGTAAAGTACAACCGGAAAGGGAAAATAGCAACTGAATGTAAAGCTGCAGTGTCGAGCCATCCACTGGAAGTCCCACCTGAAGGGTGGTTAAAGATAGCCTCCACAGCACCTCGGGTCCAGCTGTCCGCTCCGAGTATGCCCCGCCCAGTGGTCCACCTCCAGGTACCATCCTGCTCCGCAAGCCTCAACCACGGTCAGCGCTATCCGTTGTCTGCAACCAACACAACGTAGTGCAGGCATAGCCCGTGCAGGGGTGAGTATAAGTGACTCAGTAGGGTCCCTGAGACCCACGAAGGTCTCCCAGAATCCACAAAGGATAAACCAAAAAGGAAATATACAATCACAAAGTAACATCCGACACTGCTTACGTATATGCCCATACATATACCTAATTCATCGATTCTTGTTCGGCTCCAACATCCGAGCCAACGTACAACCCAGTCCACACAGGAAAGCAAAACGTAAATCCACACAGGATAGCACAACATAATCCACATAGGAAAGCAAAATAGGATTTCATCTCACACAGGTATACTTATTCTTAAGACGATAGAGATGATCAGATGTACCCACTGATTCATCTAAGCTGTCAGACCCACAAGGGATCGGTAGGTACTAACCCCCGCAATGATCCACACAGGATCGATCATGATGTTGAAACCATAGCTATTGGGAAACTCCTTCTCCATCCAGTACAGTGGGCATGCCGCCACAACCAAGCGCTTCCCTCAAACCTTGGACTACTGTAGTACTCCACCTATCGAGTACTGTGGGCCTGCTGATACAACCAAGCGCTTCCCACCATGGGTCCGCCGCCAAAACCAAGAACTCCCCCTCATAGCCTCTAGAGGTACTCCTTTTGTTTAGTACCACAGGTCTGCCGCTACAACCAAGCGCTCCTCTACCGTGGGTCTGCTGCTACAACCAAGCGCTCCCTCGTGCTGCTATAACCAAGCACTCCTCCATCGTAGGTTTGCCGCTACAACCAAGCGCTCCTCCGTCGTGGGTATGCCGCTACAACCAAGCGCTCCCCCTCATAGCCTCTAGAGGTACTCCTTCTGTTGAGTACCGTGGGTCTGCCACTACAACCAAGCACTCCTCCGCCATGGGTCTGCTGCTACAACCAAGCGCTTCCCACTGGGCTATCCGTAACACACCGAGTCATTCGATCAGCAGTCGTCAAGTCTCAACCAGCTCTAGGGTTTCCGCACACAGCATGCTCGTTCCGGGAGGGTCCACTCCACGAGACAAGAGGTAGATGCATCAACTGACATGTATTCCGGAGTTGATGTACCCCAAAAAGTACCGTAGTGGTCACTACTGAACTCACGGAGGATTCTCGTACTGTCTTCATTGTCGTCGCAGACGCAGCCAGCTCTAGGGTTCCCGCACACAGCAAGCTCGTTCGGGAGGGTCCGCTCCATGAGCCGAGAGGCTGATACATCAACTGACACATAGTTCAGATTTGATATATCCAAAAGTTCTGTATCGTCAACAGGAACTAAATGCCACAAACGGCGCGTCAATCGGACGCTCGGTCTGAGAGTTATAGGCTTTTTTGTCCTAGGGGCCTGGTTGGTTTTTAAGTCAAAACCAACCCGACCGTACTCCACATGCATCCAAACCTCGGGTGGAGTAATCCAAAACATCTGTCTCACATAGAGGAATCCATCAAAGTCGACAGCACATCAATCGGACGTCCGGAGCTCAAGTTATAAGTGTTTCCGCTCCGAGGGCCCGGTTGGTTCCGTGTACGAACCAACCCAGTCGAACCCAAAGTATTCTGAAACCTTGAGTGTAGTATGTCAAAACGACCATCTCGATCCAAGGATCACATCGCCACTGATGTTGCGTCGATTGGAGGTTATTAGCCCAAGATATGGGCAAAAGACCGAAAAGGTCCGAAAACGGGGGGTCTGGGCCCGGACCGACCCGGCCCCACCCCCCTCCTGGGTCGGCCCGAACCGGGTCGACCCGACCCAGGTCTGGGTCCGACCCGGCCGGCGCGGTCCGATCGCTAGGCGGCTCGGCCGTAACGGTCGAGCGGTGCGCAAGGGGGGTGCCGCCCCCTTGAATGATCCGCGACCCCACGTGGGGGGCCGCCTCTCGCCAACGAAAGTGGCCGGGTTGCTGTGTCCCGCCTTCGCTTGTCCCGTGCGGTCGCGGGACTACCGGCCCGCCGCCGCGGCGGTTCTTCCCGGCGGCGCACCGGGCGCCATTGGCTTCCACCGCCGTGCCGGTGTGGCGCGCCGGCGGGTTGCTCCGCAGACCACCGGACGAGTTCCGGTGGTTGGAATCGCACGCCGTCTTCGCCAAAGGCCCTCCCGAGGTCCATCCTTCACTGCGAGGACCTCACATCGCCTGTGTGGCTTGTTTTGTCGTCGTCCTCCATTTTGCACACCAAGAACGAAAGGGCGGTGGGTTCAGACTTGTTCGTTGGTCCGCCCCCACCGCGTTAGCGGTTTTAAAAGTCTCACAACAATCATTTTAACAAACCACGAATATAATCACATGGATTAAAATGAACAAAAACACCTACCTCAACGTTGTCATCGAACGTGAGTTCGTCACGGAAGAAGAGGACTGTCACGTCGCGGAAGGGTCGTCATTGTCGTCGCGGTACACGGCGTCGCGTAGTCAATGTCCGAGGATTAAAAACACACATATTTAATTGCACCAATTAAACCCATGTTGAGGATATAATTCACAAAGGAAAAAAAAGAACCGCAATCCCCTACCTCAATCGGTTGTTGATCGAAGATTGTCACGGGGAAAGAACATCGCGGAAGAAACGTCTCGGAAGGAGGATCGTCGGCATCGTCGATCTCCGAGGGTTCGGTGATCTTCGTCGCCCTTCGTCAGAGGCCAGAGTTCTTCGTCAGTGACGATGCGTTCTTCTCGTTCTTCGCGTTCTTCGTGAAGGAGGATGAAGATCTTCAAGCTTTAGAGCTTTCCCCAAATCCTCTCAACAAGCAACCCCCCAACAAAAACAAGTGTTGGTCTTGTTTTATTCCCGATGCCAACAATTAGAAATTCAAAGTTAAGAAACAAACAATTAATTCGATGAATTCATTGTAATGACTTAACTGCCCAATTAATAGGGGTTTTTCTTAACCAGAAAAATGCACGGTTGATTTTCATTAAAGTGGGGGTTGCGGGTGCGTTACTTAGAGGGAAAGAAACGGTGGGGCTCGTGCGGGCCCCACCTCAAAAATATCATACCAAGTAGGTAGGATATTTTGGGTTCCACCCTCTCCGCTTAACCTGGATTAAGTGGTTTTAAGTGGCTTTAAGTGAAATATAATAAAGTGTTGCACAACTTTTATTTTATTTCTTAACTTAACCCCAAAAATTAAAAACCACACCCGAGAAAATGCAACTCCAGAAATGGAATTTCTAAGCAAATATCGGCGTTGCGATTCCATCGGTGCCCCCGGAATTCGATTCTGAGCACCGGTTCAAAAGTTAGAGAAACCCGCTCATTCGTTCACTGAACGTACCCGATCCAAACTTCGGAAAATGATTTCGGGCACACCGGGCCTCGGAATCAGGTGCCGTCAGAAACTGCATTCTTGTAAAATTCCAAAGAAAATTAAGAAAAAAATTCCCTTGAATTTTTACGGGTCTTTACATCACTCCCACATCAGGGATTTACATCCCCGTAAAGATACATCATAAACTAGGGAAACAAATGTCGGTACTGAGCACACATCTGAGCCTACCGCTCCCAAGTTCTCTCCTGGAGGTTCCCGTGCTGCCATCTGATGCACACTAGAGGAATCGACCATCCATGTAGGGCATGTTCTTGTCGATCCTCGATCTCCACCGGGACCTCCGCAAAATTCTCCCCATCATCAACGTCCAGCTCCCCATGGTCAATGATATGTGTCGGGTCGAGCTCGTATCTCCCCAGTTGAGATACATGGAAGTCATCGTGCACCTGGTGCAACTGAGGTGGGTGGGTCAAGCGGTAAACCACATCGCCTACCCTTCTGAGGACCTAGAAAGGTCCGTTGAACCTCGAAGATAACTTGTCGCCTTGGACACATCCCCGTAACTCACGTCGAGGTGTGACCCATAAGGAAACGTGGTCGCCATCCTCAAACTCTAGTGGTCTCCACCTCCTGTCAGCACAAGACTTTTTCTGGCTCTGAGATGTCCTCATCCGCTCTTGGATGACTTGGACCTTTCTGGTCCTACAAGAGCTGCTGAGATTTCTTCTTTGCCGAGAAGAGAAATCTGGTCTCATTCCCTGGATGAACCACGTTCTTCGCCTAATAAAGTCAATCCCATCATGGATGATACTAACCCATAGCAAGGATGACGTCATAAGGCCTCGATGCTACTACCAAGAGATCCAACCATTACTCTCGCCTCCAAGGGTTGAGTTACACTGTCGACATCATTGTGTGGTCACTAGGTCTCCTCCAGTAGGTATCTCAAAGTGAGGGTCAAGTCAACGGTTTTTAAACCGGAACCTCTTAGTAATAACACAAAGAGAGGACAGGAAGGTAAACGCCAAAAGAAATGTGTATTTTATTACTGCAGCTCAAAGTACAAAGACACAAAACATCTACAAACAAACATCAACATTTCTAGAAGTAGAAAAAAACAAAATTATTTAGGTTTGGAGCTAGTCTCGCTCATGTCCATCTTCTCCCGGAGCTCCCTGATCGTAGGCCTCAGCTACCTGAAGCTGAGCTCTCTCATGTCCACCTGCTCCCTTCGGTCGGGGTGGACCTCCTGGTGGTGGGGGTGGTAGCACCTCGAAGCGTCATCCACCTCCAGCTGCATGGCCAGCTACTCTGCCACGGTCTCCTGCTCCATGCGGTCCGCCTCGATCAAACCTCTGGCTCTGCCTGAGAGGTCCTTCGTTTATCTTCTGGTCATCCGTATGGCGAGTTGGACAGTCATGATCCATGTGACCAACCCCACCACATGAGTAACACTGTCCGCTCATGGTAATTCATTGTCCACCCCGGGTGCCTCGCACAAACGATCCTGTGTCACACGGTCGACCACCTGTAGGTCTAGTCCTCTTGGACCCATGCGTCATCTGTTTACTGCCCGCTGCAGAAGACTCTGCCGCATGCCGGCTAGTGGTGGGTCCTGCTACTGGAGACTGCTCAGCAAGGAAACTCTCCACTAAGAGGGCTCACTCCAACACCCATGTTTGTGTCATAATGCTGTGAGAAACAACTATAGCTTTGATCTCTTGCCTGAGCCCCTGCTTGAAGGATCGGGCCCTGAAGAATGGGTCTCGTACCATGTCCGTGGAATAGCGCGAGAGATCGGTAAACCTCACCGCGTACTGGGCTACTGTCATGCTGTCATGACGCACCTGTAGAAGCTCCTGGATGCACACTGCATGGAGGGTGGCTGGGACGAATTCCAAGTGGAAGAGGCTCTCAAAGTCCGTCCAGAGAAGAGATGCCTCATCGTGCACCTGGAGCATCAAGCTCTACCATCTGCCTGCTGTCGCGTGCAGTAGGCTCACTACGAGGATCACCATGAGGTCTGTTGGTGTCCTCACTAACCTGAAAACCCCTAAAACTGCCTCCATCCAGTCCTTGACTGCCTGGGGGTCTGTCTCCCCGTAGAACCTTGGTGGTCGCTGGCGTTGAAACTTGTGCAGTGCACTAAGGCGACGTGCATCGTCAGCGGCTGGGGCTGGTAGCATCGATGGCTCAGCGGGTAGAGGTACCACCACTAGTACAAAAACCTTTTTTTACGTCACCATTTTTTACGTTGGTTTTTTAGAACCGATGTGAAACTATCTAAAAATTGATTTTTCACGTCGGTTATTATATAACCGACGTAAAAATACATTTTTTATGACTTTTCAGGTCGGTTATATAAGAACCGGTGTTAAAAATCCATTTTATCTGATTTTTCACGTCGGTTATTATATAACCGATGTGAAAAATCATTTTCCAGGAAAATATATTAAAATTTTCACTTATTTTTCACGTCGGTTATTAAATAACCGACGTGAAAAATCGATTTTTGTGACTTTTTCACATCGGTTATTTAATAACCGACGTCAAAACATATTTTTAACATCTATTATTTAATAAATGACGTGAAATATGTTTACCAAAATGTATTTTATTTCTCAATCTTTAATTTTACAGGTCACGGAGCTCAAACAGAGTTACTGATTAAAAGTTATGGCCTTCAGAAGTTGATCACCTCTAAACGATGTCCTATGGATGTCCAACTTCTGAAGGTCATAACTTTTAATCCGTAACTCCGTTTGAGCTTTGTGACCTGTCAAATTAAATCTTGGAAAATGAAATAAATTTTTGTAAACTTTTTTGACGTCGGTTATTAAGTAACCGATGTGAAAAATACCTTGTAACGTTAGTTATTAAATAACCGACGTGAAAAAATTCATGAAAATCGATATTTCACGTCGGTTATTTAATAACCAATGTGAAAGAGTGACGAAGATTAATTTTTCACGTCGGTTTTATAATAACCGACGTGAAAAATAAGTTAAAATTTTAATATCTTTTCACGGCGATTATCATAAAACCGACGTGAATGATATTTTTAATATCCCGCTAACGCGAAATTTCAATTTTTTCACATCGCGGCATCGAAATTTTGAATTGCTGATGTGAAAAATCAATGTACATCACTTTTCTACATCGGTTATTAAATAAACGACGTGAAAAATCATTTTCCAGGAAAATAAATTAAAATTTTCACTTATTTTTGACGTCGGTTATTAAATAACCGACGTGAAAAATCGATTTTCGTGACTTTTTCACATCGGTTATTTAATAACCGATGTTAAAACATATTTTTCATGTCGGTTATTTAATAACTGATTTGAAAAATGTTTACCAAAATGTAGTTGATTTCTCAATCTTTAATTTGACAGGTCACGGAGCTCAAACAGAGTTACGGATTAAAAGTTATAGCCTTCAGAAGTTGATCACCTCTAAACGATGTCTTACGGATGTCCATCTTCTGAAGGCCATAACGTTTAATTCGTAACTCCGTTTGAGCTCTGTGACCTGTCAAATTAAAGCTTGGGAAATGAACTAAATTTTTATAAACTTTTTTTACGTCTGTTATTAAATAACCGACGTGAAACATACCTTGTAACTTTGGTTATTAAATAACCAATGTGAAAAAAGTCATGAAAATCGATATTTCACGTCGGTTATTTAATAACCAACGTGAAAGAGTAACGAAGATTGATTTTTCACGTCAGTTTTATAATAACCAACGTGAAAAATAAGTTAAAATTTTAATATCTTTTCACTTCGGTTATCATAAAACCGACGTGAATGATATTTTTAATATCCCCCAAACGTGAAATTTCAATTTTTTCACATCGCGGCATCAAAATTTTGAATTGCCGCTTAAATTTTTAATACCGTGTTTTCTCATAGAATATCAATTATATGTTCCCATTATAAACCCATCCTAATTTTAAGGTCATTTATTTCAACCATTATCATTCCCCCAAATCGACTCTTTTTCTCTCAAATGTGAATCAATTATTTCTTCTTTCCGCGATCTCGTCAAGTTATATTTAATCATACATCCATGGTTTATGATTTTTAGGATTTTTTTTCTTAATTGATATACCATTCTATGATCATTTCATTCAACCATCATCGTTCCACCAAATCAAATTGGTTTATCTTCAACGTGAATCAATGATTTCTTATTTCCGCGACCTCGTCAAAGTATTTGTAATTATTTTCCAATGATTTATATTTTCTATGAGTAGTTTTCTTAATTGATATACCATTTAATGATTGTTAATTTATTATAATGATGGATGATTATTTATATCATGATAAAACTACAAATCCCCCTACATATTCAAAAATTCCTTCTAATATGAAGCTACGGTTGCCTCATTCAATCTTTCCTCGAAAAAAATATCAAACTTCTGATAGTCATAACTTTTGATCCGTAAATCCGTTTGAGCTCTATGACCTGTCAAATGAAAGCTTATAAAATTCTCTACAAGATAATAAAAAAATTTTACGTCGCTTATTTAATAAACGACGTTAAAAATAACTTTTAACGTCTGTTATTAAATAACCGACGTAAAAAATGACTTATAACGTCGGTTTTTTCAAAAACCGACGTAAAAAATGGCTTCTTATCACCATTTTCCAGAATGTATTTCACGTCAGTTTTTTAAAAACTGACGTTAAAAACTATATTACCCCATTTTTTACATCGGTTATTTAATAACCGACATAAAAAATCATATTTTTAACGTTGCTCGCAATAACGTCGCCTAAAAACCGACGTTAAAAAGAAAAAAAATGACGTAAAAAGGGTTTTTGTACTAGTGTGCTGGTGCCTCTGCTGTCAAAGGGCCCTGTACCGAGGCCTCGTCGCTCGGCGGGCTGTCGTCACATACAACTCTTAGAACCCTAGCTGGCTTCCGTCTTGGGGCCATCCTGAAAAGAAACAGGTGTGCCACGGTCAAACAGTATACTTGGTGAGCTGACATAAAGTAATCACAAAGAAAGCTTGAAACACACATGCAATCAATGTTTTCATGCATTAAGTTGGAAATCAGAAGTCAGGGTCCTGGTGTACGGATATGTCGGCCGCCACACCAATACTGGACTCCCTGAACTGATAACCACACCCAATACGCTTAACACTATTGCTTCACATAGAAAAAGATCAGAGTCCCAAGTTCTGTGGTAGAACCGAACTCCTCTGATACCAATTTGTCATGACCCTTCCTCAGAGCCTATGTCGTGACTACCCCAACCCCGCCTTCCATAGGCTAGGGGCTGGCGACTAGCACCAAGGCATAAATCCCAGTAAAAAGGGAAGGCATTTCCTTTTTAAAGTAAATAAACACCACAGAGCAAGCAAGCAGTAGAAGTAAACACTAAGTAAAAACTGAGTACAACAGTAAGTGCGGGAAAAGTAAGTGGGCTAGTATACAAACCCACACTGAAAGTAAAGTACAACTAGAAAGGGAAAACAACAACTGAAAGTAAAGCTGCAGCGTCGAGCCGTCCACTGGAAGTCCCACCTGAAGGGTGGGTACAAATAGCCTCCACAGCACCTCGGGTCCAGCCGTCCACTCTGAGTACGCTCCGTCCAGTGGTCCACCTCTAGGTATCGCCCTGCTCCGCAAGCCTCAACCACGGTCAGCGATGTCCATTGTCTGCAACCAACACAACGTAGTGCGGGCATAGCCCGTGCAAAGGTGAGTATAAGCTACTCAGTAGGGACCCCGAGACCCCCGAAAGTCTCCCAGAATCCACAAAGGATAAACCAAAAAGGAAAGATACAATCAAGAAGTAACATCTGACACTGCTTAGGTATATGCCCATACATATACCTAAGTCATCAATTCTCATTCGGCTCCGACATCCAATCCCATGTACAACCCAGTCCACACAATAAAGAAAAACATAAATCCACACAGGATAGCACAACACAATCCACATAGGAAAGCAAAATAGGATTTCAGCTCACACAGGTATACTTCTTCTTAAGATGATAGAGATGATCAGATGTAGCCACTGATTCATCTAAGTCGTCAGACCCACAAGGGATCGGTAGGTACTAACCCCCGCATTGAACCAAACAGGATCGATCATGATGTTGAAACCATAGCTATTGGGAAACTCCTTCTCCATCAAGTACAGTGGGTATGCCACTACAACCAAGTGCTTCCCTCAAACCTTGGACTGTTGTAGTACTCCACCTATTGAGTACTGTGGGTCTGCTGCTACAACCAAGCGCTTCCCACCATCGTTCTGCCGCCACAACCAAGTGCTCCCCCTCATAGCCTTTAGAGGTACTCCTTCTGTTGAGTATCATGGGTCTGCCGCTACAACCAAGCGCTCCTCTGTTGTGGGTTTGCTGTTACAACCAAGCGCTCCCCTCGTGCTGCTACAACCAAGCGCTCCTCCGTCGTAGGTCTTCCGCTACAACCAAGCGCTCCTCCATTGTGGGTCTGCCGCTACAACCAAGCGCTCCCCCTCATAGCCTCCAGAGGTACTCCTTATGTTGAGTACCGCAGGTCTTCCACTACAACCAAGCGCTCCTCCACCGTGGGTCTTCTGCTACAAACAAGTGCTTCCCAATGGGCTATCCGTAACACACCGAGTCATTCGATCAGCAGTCTTCAAGTCTCAACCGGCTCTAGGGTTTCCGCACACAGCATGCTCGTTCTGGGAGGGTCCACTCCACGAGCCAAGAGGTCGATGCATCAACTGACATGTAGTCCAGAGTTGATGTATACCAAAAAGTACCGTAGTGGTCACTACCGAACCCACGGAGGATTCCCGTACTGTCTTCATTGTCGTCGCAGATGCAGCCAGCTCTAGGGTTCCCACACACAGCAAGCTCGTTCGGTAGGGTCCGCTCCATGAGCCGAGAGGCTGATACATCAACTGACACATAGTCCAGAGCTGATGTATCCAAAAGTTCCGTATCGTCAACAGGAACTAAATGCCACAGAAGGCGCGTCAATCGGACGCCCGGTCTGAGAGTTATAGGCTTTTTCGTCCCAGGGGCCCGGTTGGTTTTTAAGTCAAAACCAACCCAACCGTACTCCACATGTGTCCAAACCTCGGGTGGAGTAAGACAAAAGATCTGTCTCACTTAGAGGAATCCATCAAAGTCGACGGAACGCCAATCGGACGTCCGGAGCTCAAGTTATAAGTGTTCCGCTCTGAGGGCCCGGTTGGATCCGTGTACGAACCAACCCGGACGAACCCAAAGTATTCCAAAACCTTGAGTGTAGTATGTCAAAACAACTGCCTCGATCCAAGGATCACATCTCCACTGACGGTGCATCGATCGGAGGTCCGTAGCCCAAGATATGGGCAAAAGACCGAAGAGGTCCGAAAACGGGGGGTCTGGGCCCGGACCGACCAGGCCCCACCCCCTCCTGGGTTGGCCCGAACCGGGTCGACCCGACCCGGGTCCGGTTCTGACCCAGCCGGCGCGGCCCGGACCGGCCTGGGTGGCCCGGCCCGGCCCGGCCGGTGTGGGCGCGGCCCGGTCGCCAGGCGGCTCAGCCGTAACGGCCGAGCGGTGCGCAAGGGGGGCGCCGGCCCCTTGAATGATCCGCTGCCCCGCGTGGGGGGCCGCCTCTCACCAACGGACGTGGCCGGGTTGCCGCGTCCCGCCTTCGCCAGTCCCGTGCGGTCGCGGGACTACCAGCCCGCCGCCACGGCTTTAGCCGCGATGGTTCTTTCCGGCGGTGCGCCGGGCGTCGCCGCCTTCCTCCGCCGTGCCGGCGTGGCGCGCCGGCGGGTTGCTCCGCGGACCACCGGACGAGTTTCGGTGGTCGGAATCGCGCGTCATCTTCTCCAAAGGCCCTCCTGGGGTCCGTCCTTCACTGCGAGGACCTCACATCGCCCGTACGGCTTGTTTTGTCGTCGTCCGCCGTTTCGCACACCAAGAACGAAAGGGCGGTGGGTTCGGACTTGTTTTTTGGTCCGAACCCATCGCGTTAGCAGTTTTAAAAGTCTCACAAAAATCATTTTAACAAACCGTGAATATAATCACATGGATTAAAATGAACAAAAACCCCTACCTCAACGTTGTCGTCGAACGTGAGTTTGTCACAGAAGAAGAGGATCGTCGCGTCGCGGAAGGGGCGTCGCTGTCATCGTGGTACACGGCATCTCGTAGTCAAACTCCGAGGATTAAAAACACACAGATTTAATTGAACCAATTAAACCAATGTTGAGGATATAATTCACAACGGAAAAACAAAATAACCGCAATCCCCTACCACAATTGGTTTTTGATCGAAGATTGTCATGGGGAAGGAACGTCGTGGAAGAAACGTCGCGGAAGAAGGATCGTCGGCATCTTTGATCTTCGAGGGTTCGACGCTCTTCGTCACCCTTCGTCGGAGGCCGACGTTCTTCATCGGTGACGAGGCGTTCTTCGCGTTCTTCGCATTCTTCGCGAAGGAGGATAAAGATCTTCAATCATTAGATCTTTCCCAAAATCCTCTCAACAAGCAACCGCCCAACAAAAACAAGTGTTGGTCTTATTTTATTCCCGATGCCAACAATTAGAAATTCAAAGTTAAGAAACGAACAATTAATTCGATGAATTAATTGTAACAACTTAACTGCCCAATTAATAGGGGCATTTCTTAACCAGAAAAATACACGGTTGACTTTCATTAAAGAGGGGGTTGCAGGTGTGTTACTTAGAGGGAAAGAAACGGTGGGGCTCGTGCGGGCCCCACCTAACAAATATCCTACCAAATGGGTAGGATATTTTGGGTTCCACCCTATCCGCTTAACCTGTCTTAAGTGGCTTTAAGTGTTTTTAAGTGAAATAAAATAAAGTGTTGCACCACTTTTATTTTATTTCTTAACTTAACCTCAAAAATTAAAAACCACACCCAAGCAAACACAACTCCGGAAATGGCATTTCTAAGAAAATACCGGCGTTACAATTCCATCGGTGCCCTTGGAATTTGATTCCGAGCACCGGTTCAAAAGTTATAAAAACCCACTCGTTCGTTCACTGAACGTACCCGAGCCAAACTTCGGAAAATGATTCCGGGCACACAGGGCCTCGGAATCAGGTGCCGTCAGAAACTGCGTTCTTGTAAAATTCCAAAGAAAATTAAGAAAAAAAATTCCTTGAATTTTTATAGGTATTTACAAAAATAAACACCTATTTATTTTGTTCCTCTTTTTTTAATGATTTTTTAAGGTACAAGTGGAATTACACATTACATTGGAATTTCTCCTTGTATTTCAACTTTTTCACCATAATAGTTAAAGAAAAAAAATTATCTAGGTTATTATTTGTTTGGTGAAAAATACCCAAAAGGTAATGAAGTGATTTTTCCATACTTTTAATTTTGTAACCTTAAATGAAATTGGAGTATTTGGGTGAAAAATATATTAAAGTGATGTATTTAAATATCATGATTGATATTTCAATTTACATGTCTCATGTGTATATATCACCCTATTAATATCCTTCTTCACTTTATCCTCTCAAGATTCTCATAGATGAGACAACAAGTGAAACCATCCATGTTCTGATGTTGTATCCACAACTCACATTAGATGTTGATGATAATAGTATGATGTAAACATAAAAATTTCCATACATGAGTCTCCTGTAATCATTTTTCTCACCCACTCTTCCTGTGTTGGATTAACACATATTGGGGACACAAGCACCTTGAATTTTTTATATAGCAGTACGTTGTTTGAGCACCTATACTACTCTTTGGTAAATCATGCTAGTGAGGAGATTAAATTTTTACAATATAAATCGCAGTGTGTTTGTGGTATTACATGAAATTTTCTACAAAAAAAAATCTAGTAGATTATTAATTTTATCTTTATTACTGATTAGGATTTACTGTTTATTTAAATCGTTAAATGAATCTCACTATTTTATCACACTCTAGTATCCCTCACTTCTAAAATCAGAATACTATGTCACCTGATTATTCTAGTGGCAAGGATCCTTAAAACTTCCCCCACACAATATAAATGATTTTTTATGCCACTACTTAGAGAGTTCAAGATAGGAATTTAACAAGACAACTATATTAACTTCAGGCTCCTTGATCTATTGAGTGAAGTCCCATCTTCTAGAAATCATATACTTGATTTACTTAATTATTTACCTCTAAAAATGCAACAAAATAGATTTTGATATTTTTTGATGATATATTTAGTTAATTTAACACATCGCACTCATAATAACTTCCATGTAGTATGTGGTACCCTCAACTTTTGCTGATAAGAACCTCATACACTTAGTTGTGTTCAAATTAAAACTACGGAAGACATTTGTGAATTAATATTTCTTTAATGGATTTTAATATTTATTTGTGAATGAAATAATTTTCTATCTAATATGTGAGTTGTTTTGATCACGATCAAAATGGACTACGTAATAAACAGAAAAACATTATTCATAATATAAATTGATTTAATCTATGAATTTTTATTATTGTTATTTTATATTATTTTGTAATCTTTCATATTCAATAAAATAATATATTATTCATAAATGAAATAAATTACCTGACTGATCTTGAGAATCTATTATTAATTGTTTTGGATATTAGACACCAGAAAGAAAAATCTAAAACCACCAATTGGTATCAGATCAAGAGCATTAATTTTATAGGACAATAAAATTAAGATGACCTTAAATTTAATAAAAAAAATTAGTTTAGTCCCAAAAAAATTGTGCACCAATATAATATTGGGTGGCCAAGTAACGGTCATCTGTACATTTTGATACATATCATTTTTAGTTTTTTTAGTTATTAAAAATAAACAAACTTTATATATATACACACACTTATGTTCTTATTTTTTGGTGTTTTTTGGATTATTTTAGTCAAAGTATGGTGGTTAGAACACCTCCAACCAGTGGTTAGAAATTCCAACGTATGTGGGATAGTTTCTTTTGGTTCAATCAATCAAAAATATGTTTTTCAAAAAAAAACTAAAATTCATTTTTGAATTTTCAAAAAGAAACAATGATTTTTGGGGAAAAGGTCTGGGGGAGGTAGATACTTAAAAAAGGCACCTATCGGCAACAATTTTTTAATATTTTTTCTATCAAAAACACTTTTTAGTAAAACTAAAAAAATAATAAAAAATCAGCCTTCCTATGGAAGACTCCCTCACCCGGCCACCTCCCACCTCTCGGCTAGCCGACCACGCTATCACTGCTCTTCCAGCAAACTTCCCAGTAATAGGCACATGCCCTCAGCAACTCCCTCCCAAGATACCACTACTTGGTCGTGACGCCACAATTTCTTGGCTCAAACCTTGACATTGTCATGGATTTCGAATTCCTCACCACCCTTCCCATTTGAACCAGAAGTCGTCGTCTCCCACAGATGCCACCACCTTCACCAACCTAAGAACTTAGTGTCGCTCCTGGAATTCTTTTATAGGATGAATTTCTCTACCATAAACCACTGTGGTCACTACCTTTGCATGTTGACCACCTTGAGAACCCTCACCCCATCCATGACTTAATCCCCACCAACAAACTCACTTGGCCCGATCAGGGTTCCCATCCACCTCTTGTAGGTCCTGACTAACCCAACCAGGTCCATAATAGGTGTGGAGGGATTTTCCCAACCAAGAACGGGACAGGGAAAGCCTTCCGTCATAGATCATCCCTAAACGGGGCCTGTTAAGCCCAAAATGGGCATGAGTGGGGTCGCCCTAACCCATAATGGCCTTGTACAAGGTTTTGGGGCCTTGAAATTTTTTCATATATAAAAAAATATTTTATTAATATTCGGAATTTTCAAAAATAACAATTTTAATATTAAAAAAAATTAATTTAATTTTGGTATGAATAATTAAATTAATTGGTTAAATTAATTTTAGGGAAAAATAAATTAATTAATTTAGGGACCAAATGAAATGAAATTATTTGTATTTAAATAATTCATTGATTTTATTAAATTTTCTAGAACTTAAATTTATTGCAATTAAATTTTTATTGGGATTTTATTTTTCATGTTGAGTGGTCTTGAGCAGTGACTAACCATGTGTTTTTCTAGTTTATGTAATTTAAATATGTATTAAAACTACATGCTATGTTTGAAATATTTATTTCTTTATTGATGGATTGCACGTCATCATTTTATTTAAGATGAATATGGGTCTGCACATTCATCAGTTTTTTTTTGTAGGTATTTTACACTTCCTGAGACCTCGTTGCCTATATATGAGTACATTTTTACTATTGACGATGACACTATAATATGTGAACCATGCCAATATGAAGCATTATCATGGATGAGAAGTGAAAACACTGGACTGGGTGTGATCTGTGATATAACTCAAGATCCAACTCAGGTATTACACCCCTAGGTCATCATTGATCTATTGAGTTCAAATAAATTAACCAATATTAGATCCTCAATACTAGTTGGGTAATTTATTTCATTTATTAATCATTTATTATTTTATATATGTGCATATTTACTCTGGGAAACACATAAAATAATAAATAGAAAAAAATGACAAAACTATGATGAATGTATTATATTAATGCATGTTTATTTGTGAGCATGAAAAAATAGTATGAACCTATTTAATAGAAAATGTTTTAATTTGTATAAAATATTAAAACCCCAAGAAAGAAAGATTATGTTGGTATTTCCTTCTATCACACAAATTCGAACAAAATTGGGTGTATGGGATGCTCATTGTCTAAATTTGGGGGTGCCTCCTTCTACCAGGGAGTTCTTATGAGATTTTTGGGTTGAATTAACTGAATATGGTAGAAAAAAAGTATCCAAATATATCTTTTTACCATTTTAGAGGCAAGGTGTTGAGGTTATTGAGGTTATGATTCCATGAAGTTGTGACTTCACTCAATAGTTCAAGAAACCACAAGTCCATGTGGTTGGCCAGTCTAGTTCCTACCTTTAAACCCTCTGAGTGGTGGTGTATAAAAATATTGTAGACTATGAGGGGTGGTATCAAGGATCCTTGACACTATAACACTCAAGTTATTGGATATTCTAAATCTATTTGTGAGGGATACTAGAGTTTGATAAAATAGTGGGAGATATTTAATGATTTAATCAATAGTGTCTAAATCAATTGTCAAAATAAAATACTAACTAATAAAGTTTATTTTTTATAGGTGAAAAATGGATATCACCGACACCACTGTAACATTATCACTATAATAGATACTTTATAAAGAAAATATCATGATCACCTATAACTTATAGGAGTGGTACAGGTGCATGTACATTATACTATGCCTAGAGAGGAAGATTTAGGAGATGGAGTCCTCATTTCCTACTAATCCTCCTCACGTAGAAATCATGGAAGATAAATACAACTCAAAAAATCATGTCGATGATAAACTATATGTTCATTTTATCATGTTGTTATCTATGTCTAATCAATTGTAGAAAAATACATGAGGATAAAGATTCGTATAAGATGATAACTCATCTCCAATAGTTATTCCAAAAGATAGCTAGGTAATAAACTTATGAAATATAGAGTGCACTATATAGGTGCATGAAAGAATAAGGGATTCAAGTAGGATCTCATGTACTCAAGATGATTAGGCACATTGATACACTTGAAGACCTTAAATTAAAGTTAAACTAAGATCTAGTGATTGATCTCATTATTTCATATTTACCTCTAATATTTTTGAATTTTATTGTTAATATCAATGTGAATAACATTAAAAATTCACTCCTGGTTCTATTGGATTTAGTTCTATAATAAAATATGTATATGTAGAATATCAATTATGTAGTCTTTATGGTGAACAAGAGGAGGAAGGTAAAGGATAAGGGGTTTAAGGAAAAGTCCAAGTCAAAGAAATCTATGCATTTTCCATCAAAAAATCTAAAGAGACAAATAGTGATCAATGAGCCTGAGTTTGTCTACTTTTTATATGAAAAAAGGCCACTGGAAGAAGAATTGAAGATATGGGGAAAAGATTCAAGGAAATTCTTATACTTTAGGCATTTTATTCATTGAATTGAATTTATCATTATCTACAAGTTGGGTATTGGATTCAACATGTGGATCACAAATTTGTATTCATATATAAGAATGAAGTAGATTTAAGAATATTTCAAAGGGTCAAGTGGATATTTGGGATGAAAATAGTGTGATTCTAATAGCATTAGTATTGGGAGATTATTATATGAACTTACTAAGTGGTTCTTTTCATGTATTGAATAATTATTATTATGTTTCTTTAGTTGCCAAATTTAAAATCTTAGTGTCAAGTTTAGACACTGGGATTTTATTTCAATTTTGGAAATAAAATTTTTATCTTTTATAAGGATAACATATGTTATGGTATGGTGCATCTTAATAATGGATTATATGTACTTAAACTCAAAAACTCTATAAAAACAATCAGTGACAAAACCAGTGAACATGATTCATATAATAAATACCTATGGAAATTATGGATTGGTTGTGTAAATGTGAAGAATTTATAGAAATTACATCAAGTAGTGCATTTAGACTTTGATGACTTAAATCCCCCAAATGTATGTCATTATTGTTTAAAAGTTAAAATGACCAAAGTACCCTTATCTTGGAAAGGAGAAAGATCCACTGAATTACTAGAATTAATTCATACTGATGTATGTGGTCCATTTCCAGTAGAGGAAATGAGTGATATTTTTTACTTCATTACTTTTACTAATGACTATAGTAGGTATGGTTATATATACTTAATGTGGTATAATTCATATTCCTTTCAAATGTTTAATGAATACCAACATTAATTATAAAACCATCTTGGTAATAAGATTAAGGAAATTTTCTCAGACCGAGGTGGATATTATCTTAAAAAATATTTCATTGATCACTTGAAGGAGTGTGAGATTGTATCCTAACTCACCCCTATTTATACACCATAATGGAATGGTGTTAGTGAAATAAAGTATTGGACCTTAATTGATATGGTTAGATAAATGATGATATAGGAAACTCTTCCATTATCCTTTTGAGTATTTATGTTATAGGAATCTACATATACCCTAAACTGAGTACCAAAATTTTACGTACCAAACCTTGTTCACTCCAACATAACTAAATATGGTTGGCTACATAGCCTCAAGTGTATCTCCCCATAATCTAGAGGATTTTAACTTACAAAGAGATCCTAGGGTGTGTTTCTAGGGAGACTATTCCCTCTAGTCAGAGTGGAATACAATGGAATAGTAATATAAATAAACAGTGGAAACATATAATAATGATCAACTATAACATCAAAATAGTTGAACATACGAATAATATAAATAGAGTGAAAAATAATAATTATCATTTTATAAAAAATAATGTCAACGTCATGATTCTATAAAACAAGGAACAAGAATGCATATAATACCTGTATATCATAAATAAAAAAGACCAAAACTATCTCTAATAGCATTGGGAGCCTAAGCTCAGTCTTGTTCTCTAAGCTCCCATGATATAAGTAACTCAAGAATCTATGACTGGGTGATTTCCCTTATCCCTACATATATCCATAAAGTTTATCTTAGTACTAATTGGTGGCCCAAAAAGGGTGTGAGATATAATTAGTAGTCCACCAACAACGGTGTATATAATAATTATAGTATGTGTATATAATGTAATAGTGAGAATGTATAGGAATGAGAAATGGAATAGAATGAATGAAATAATAACCATGTCGGTCTCATCTCCTCATGGGACGCTCGGTCGACCACACTTGCTTCGACCAAATCCATATGCATCTAGTCAGGTGACCTATAAAAGGTCTGTTTCTTAGAATATAACCAAGGTGTCCAAATAGAATCAGTAGTAAAGTGGGACCCATGGTCTAACAAAGACGTCCATGCAGTGATAATAGGAGGAGGGGATCCAAGTTAAAACCAAGTCATCCTTGACGTTATAATATCAATCCATCTCACAATAATAAACCATGCAGCCAACTATAAGGGTCTAATTGTAATACAAGGGGTACACCCTTGGTATTCTACTATAAAAATTTCTAATAAAGTCCATGGAGAACATCTATAGTAAATCCTAATCTAAGCATGGAAGGAGCCCAATGAGAGAATCCAATGAATCTTATGTCTGATGAAATCAAGCTGAATCCAATGAGTGTATCCAGTGCATTCTAATTTTCAGATTTGAATCATGTGAATCATCAGTATTATATTGAGGAATTCACATACTAATAAGATAAAATATGACTTCCAAGGTAGGTATCTTCCTTAGAAACTAGCTCATTGAATCGAGGTGGCTTCATCTGAGTTCTAATGGAACTCCCTCAATTATCCTTGGTTGGATCAACTCTGACCACTCCTTTAATAGGAAAAATGTCCATTGTAGCAATAGGAACCTTAAATTAATAAATATTCAAATTCAATGTGAAAGTCACATTAGTTTATTGTTTCCATTCAAATAAATCCATTGATTTTCCATTCATAATTGGAAAAGGTTCATAGTAAATTTCATACCTCCAAAAATTCAATTTAGATTTAACATAATTCAGTTTAAAATGCTTTCAATATTAAAATGAAGCATTTTATTCATTTAAATTAATTAAAACCCTTTTGGAAGCCAACCCAAACAGACTGAAGGGTGTTTTGGTTAATGTTATGAAAATGGTCATATAAGTATATATATGGCCACCCAAAGGGTGAATCGAGTTGATATCATTGACCTCCAATGGTAGAAAGGGGATCTATTATGGTGTTTTGGTTCCAAATTAGGAAAATAATTTAACGCTGATTAATTTTATGGGTAACTCATGGGAAAATACATTGTTTAGAATAAAGATTCCAGTTATAAATAACAGGACTTGAGAGAAACTTATAGACCACCTACCTTATGCAGTTGACAAACCCTCTTCCAATATAAGCTTCCAATTTGGGCCGGAATGGAAGAAAATGGTAAAATAGACAAATACCATGAAAATAAAGAATATTATATCACATAGAAATAGAATCTAATATGGAAAGATAAACCAAGAATCTAAGGTAATGGATTGATACACATACCATTGACTAAATAACACGACTGATGGTGGTTCGATCAAAGTCAAGATGAAGGAGAAGATTCAAAGCCTAGGTGGATGCCATAGAGGAAATATATTCTGTGTGGAATAAAGAAGAAAGTGGGGGTGATAATTTATAATGGTTTAAGTCAAAAGGGGTAATTTTACCCTTATTTAAATGGTTTTAGGGTTTGGACATATGATTCGTCCAAACTATGCACTAACCATGTGGGTCACTATTTAAGTGGTACTACCCTTGCCGGCTACATGCCTAGTTTGGAATATCGTGTGGGCCACATGCATGGTTTGGAAAATCGTGTGCAGCCAATGTTGGTCACCAATTCAACTTCTCTATAGTTTATCTCCCAACCATGAATCCTTCCTCAAATGGTTCATCAAAACATGCTCTTCCATATATAGGTCACATAGTCGAGCCTCATGTTTACTACTAACCGTGTGCTAATTGTGGGCCTCATATTGTTTCTCTGGAAACTAGAGCTTCGGGCTCCGAACAAGCCCCAAATGCCCCCAGAACCTTCCTTAAACCTTTAAGAACCTACATAAGAATAAAAATAAATATTTAAACCAAAATTTATAGTATTTTTACCTCATGAGAAAATCTGATATCATAAAACCTCCCCCACTTAAGAAAACATTTCCCTCTATTTCCCTTTAGATGGTGGTAAACCATTGTCTGAGAATAACATCAGCCACTAAGAAAGTATGTCAGCCTCCCTCTCCCAAATCTTGTCCTATAGATGGTTGTGATTCCATATCAGCCAAACTAAAGGAACAAACATTCCTTGGAGAGACTTCATTCCCCAATCAATGATATGTAAAGGATACTCCTCATAATAATCATAAACCTATAAAAATATCTTCATGATCAAAAGTGTGAGATGGGTTAGAGTGATAGTGATGAAGCTGATATATATGAAATCCATCATTCATGTATTGGTATGTAATGAACCAACCAGGGTAACCACCCAACCAAAACCCTACCTAACTCAACACATATCTAAAGGTCATTCCTAATCCCCATGGGATGGTGACTAGCACCCAATAATAAAAAAATCAGAGGGAATGATTTCTCCAAACCTTAAGTAGAAAACATAGAATAAATACATAAAGAGAAGTAATAAATACTGGAATAGAAAAACAAGAAATATATGTCATAGAAACAATTAAATAGTAGAAGTGATACATCTCAAAATTAGCTAAAAAACTCCAAGATATGAGTCTAAAAAAAAGGATAAATCCAAAAATGATAAAAAAAAAATTACTCCATGTGATAAGAGGACAATGTCACTATCCCACAACTAGCTACCCAACATAGTTGGCAGAAACCTCTCAGCCTCACTATGGGGACTTTCCTTTCCCTACATTAAAAGAAATAACAAGGTCTATGCACCACTAAATGGGTGTATAGGGTGTAAGCTAATAGGCTCAGTAGGCTCTCACCCAAGTGTTCCATAACCAATCTCAGTATAACAATCCAAACATGCTCAAATTTAAATAAAAAAAGACATGATAATAAGTTAAATAGTTTTTATATCAATAGCATAGTAAACATTCCCCCTTTTCAAAAATTTAAATAATCTAGGTAAAACATTTTCAAATCATATCACATATATCAAAGTAGGTAATAAAATCTAAGTAGTATAACTCAAAAGCACAAGTAACATCATGCTAAGGATCGCTATAAGTTAGGATAGCTATATCACTCATACAAAGGCATAGAAAATATTTTTCATCAAGTATTTAGACATATTCATTGAATATATATATCATAGGAATACCTCAAAAACTGAACCTCCCAAAAGTGTCTAATAAGTCCTTGGAACAATGGGCCTAGGGAGTAGAGGAACACCCCATGATTAAACCCCCTGAAAGTATCAATGGATGTGGAATATTACTAATCCTTCCACCTAATTACCCAAGGCTTACCATGTGATATATTTTCCAAACCATTTCATCAAAAACCCTTCATAAAATCTATTTTTCAACCCCATTTCATAATTATTTGAAAAAACTTGTTTTTCTTTTTACCAAAATAAGTGGAAAGCCATATTTTCACAAAAACCTAATTTTCAGACACACAAAAATAAATCAATAAATATTTCCATTTTATTTATAAAATAATTTATAAACCATATAAATCAAGGTTAATATAAAATAGTCTAGATATGGAACCACCTACCTCAAACTTGGGCGACATTTCCCAAAATTGGATCCCCAACCACTGTAAGGAATTCTAAACAATAAATGAAGGCCCTACCTATGATTTTCATAATTTAAAATCATATTCCATAAAACTATCATCATTAGAGTGGTTATGTCACACACACCTCAGAGAAAATTCACTCTTCACACCATAACCAATAGAGAACTGGCCCTTGGAAGAAGATCACACAATGGGTCTAGAAAGGATCAAAAGGGATAACACCACAAAATAAACGGATCTGAAAATATAGTGAAACAGTGTTTCTATGAACAATTGTAATTATGAAGTATAAATATCACTTACTCAAAGAGATTTAGTGCATCCATTACAAATATAAATCACCAAAAAAATAATTCTAAAGGATTTGAGTTTCACAAGATCTCCTAGGAGAGCTCATGGGTTTCCAGAGGGAAGATTGCATGTCGAATTAAAAGAAAATCATATATGAAGCATGGTTAAAACTGATGGCCCTAAACTATTCAAGATGTGAAACCCTTTCATGAAATTAATTTCATGATTTACAAGATACACCAAAAAACGTATCTCCCTGGATTAAAAATGACTTTGTTTGGCCTTTTCATGACATGAACTAGTTTCACAGCTTGTAAACTTTTCATGTTCTAAACCAGTTCACATTATTTGTTTGGAAATAGATTCATGTAATGTAACTAATTCATGGTTTGAAAGTATCTAAAAGATAAATCGTGGTCTAAATTTTTCAGAAAAAAACCCAAACCAACTATGAAGATTTCCAAACCAATAGGTAACCCTCAAAAATATTGGACACATTTATACCTAGACTCCATGAATTCAAAAAATATATCCCATAACTTTAGGTCATTTTCTTTTAAAAACACTCCCTATCCTCTAAAGTATTGAAATGCACCTAAAAAAGAAAAATGGAAATATATATGAGAAAATACATGAAATAAGGTTGCATGATGTTACAAACTCCCCACCATAAGACTTTCTATCCCTGGGAAATCATGTGGAATAACGGAGCTCTAGAAAGAGGTGAGACCAATTTTCTATCACTGATGATTGATTCTCAAAAGTATCATGATAGTCTAATCTAACTATCTTCTTACTAATGGGATAGACTTTTTATACATGAATTTCACCTAAGAGTTAATGATATCCACTAGATTCTCTATAATAGAAAATTTTGGCTTTAACTTAATCTCCTCCTAACTCAGAACATGAGAGGGATTAGGATGGTATTTCCTAACTAGATATATATAAAAATCTTCATGAATAACTATAAAAATATCCATAAATTCCAATAGATAAGAAACCTACCCATGTTTCTCTATGACCTCAAATGTTCTAACATATATTGAAGAAAATTTCTCTTATTTTTCAAGATGACGGTTACTAAACTAAGGAGAAACTTTCAAGAATACCTAGTCACCAATGGATAACTCGAAAGAAAAACATAAACAATCCTCATATGATTTATAATGACTCTGAGTGGTAACCAGATTCTGATGTATATCCTGAATCCTCATTGACATCTCCTAAATGAGACTTAGTCCTACCAAAGAGGCCTCACCCGCCTCTTCCCAACAAATAGGTGACCTACACTGATGACCATAAAAAGCCTTGAATAAATATATTCTAATCGATGACTAATAACTATTGTTATATGAAAACTCAACCAATTATATATGAATATCCCATAATCCACCAATATCCAATATGCAAGCATAGATTATATCCTCCATGATCTAAATAGCATGTTATTTCTAACCATCTATCTATGGATAGTAAGTTTTACTCATCGTAACCTGAGTCCCCATCACCTCCTAGAGACTCTTCCAGAACCGTGAGGTAAACATAGGATCCATTCCCAAAACAATGGAATAGGTAACCCCATGTAACCTCATAATCTCCTTCATATATAGTTTACCTAGGTCTTCAACTTCAGTGGTGTCCCTGATCAAAATGAAATGAGATTACTTTATCAATCGATCAATCGCCACCCAGATTGAATTATTCCATTGAAAAGTCCATGGTAATATAATAAAAAAGTTCATGGACACCTCTTCCTATTTACAAACAAGTACCAAAATAGTCTGGAGAAAACTAGAAGGTTTTATGTGCTCTACCTTTATCTTTTGGAAGGTTTAATAGTGATAAACATAATCTGAAATATCAATCTTTATACCGGGACATTAGAATCACCATCTCATGTAATGGTACATATTAGTAGTGTCTATATGAATGGACTATGAAGATCTATTATTTTCAAACAAAATTGATATCCACATAGATACTGGGATGAAAAAAGGATCCCCCAAAATAGAGAATACCATATGAAGGGGGAGACCAAATAGAAATAGTCTCCCCACCAAAAAGGGTTACTCAAATTTCTCTAAACTCATCATCCTACTGCTGACTCCAATGAATATAATCAAGAAGAGATGATGAAAATTGAAAAAAAATTAGATCCAAGCCCAAAAGATAATCTTCAGAATCCAGATGAAACTGAATGAAGAGTCTAATAAGGTTCCAATCCAACTTCAATTCCAGAGTAGCATGTGATGGTAATTTCCCCTCCTCGACCCACTCCGGCCGGGGAGGGGAGCTTCTTCTTCGCGCTCGCTTCCTCCTTGTTCTCATTCTTTCGCTCATTTCATGGAACCGTCCTCCCTCCCTATGTTCCCTCCAATCGAAATAAGACCTAAGGTCCAATACCTCCTGAATGGAATTCTCTCAGTTCCGATTTCCCCCCTGGAGTTCACAGAAGCTTCAGCTTTTATAGATCTCACCTTGGTAACCCGATTCAGAAGGAATCACCCCTCTGTTGATGTGTTCGACCGGTTCGTCTCTTCATCCTGGAATTTTCAAGATCGAGCAATTGTTGTTTTATTAGATGCGACACACATTCAAGTATGCTTCTAAAATGAAGAGGACCTTATTGATGTGTGGGCCATTGCTCAGTGTTCTATGGGAGGAGTTAGGTTCTCCCTCTTCCGGTGGACCTTCAATTTTCACCTGAGGCGGGACCCTCTAACCACAAATCTCTGGATTTCTCTTCCTGGGCTTTTTTTTCTGTTCCAGAACCCAGTGATCCTCTGGTTGATAGGTAATTTTCTTGGCCGTTATTTATGTTCTGACTCCCGCACCAGTGTCATTTTCCACCCCGTTGTACTGAGGATCTGTGTTGAAGTTTATATATTTAAAGGACCTCTAAATTTCATCACCATTGAGATCGAGGGAGAGCTCCACTAGAACGAGATGGTTTGTTATGATTCTTGGATATTATTCTATTATGGTTGTCTCTGTTTAGGCCCTAAGGATTCCAAATGTCTTCATAGATTCCAGGGATGTTCTCAGTCCAATCATATGGAGTTTGGAACAATCTCGGGTTGCAATGTTATAGTTGTTAATCAATCGAAGAAGGTTGTAGATTCTGTTGGTCCGTGTTGCAGAGGAGATGCAAGTGCTACTGTAATGGGGGATAACCAGGGGAAAACTGTGCTACCACCTTCTATTCTATGAAAGGCTAGTGGGTCAAGAGATAAGCCACTAGTGGAAGAGGCGTTTAGTCATTTAAAACATGACCTGGGTATCCTCAATCAATTACAGGAACTGGGTGCTAAGGAGACATAGCCACCGAGGCTGCCTGTTTGATTCAGTCTTGTCCTAGAAAGTGCGCCTCCAGGAGGAAAGGGATAGTCTTTAATCACCAGGGGGACATATAGTTGTTCTACAATTGGGATTTACACCAGTGGGAAGAATGAGATATCCGGAAAAAACTTGCAGGAGGAGTCAGATGCAGTATCACAGATTGGACAAGGCGAGATGAATGAGGTGAATGTATTGGGTCCCTTAGACCCGAAAACCCTCTCTCTACAACCACTAGTCTAGGTTTAGGCTATGAGTGTAAGGAAGAAGAATTCCCTTGAGGTTAAGGGAAGACTGGTGAAGTCTTTGTGCAGGCAAAGACCTCTCAAAAAAGACCCAGTTGTGGTGCTAGGTAACCGCTTTGATGGTCTGGATGTCCAAAGAACCAATGTTAGCTTCAGATGAGGAGGATTCAGTTGTTGATAGTTACATCCAATTATCAGTGGATAGTTTGGAAATAATTCAGGGGAAAGGCCTTCATAGTCCTAGAAGGATGAAAGGGCGGAAAGGAAATCGAGACTCTGGAAAGTACATTGTGGTTAAGAGGAAAAATAAAAGGGATGGAAAGACTATTCCCACTTTCCTAAGCCAATGGAAACTAGGTTATATAAGAAGGGTGTAAACAAAGAAATAAAATCCTTAAAAAAAGGAAAAGTGGAGAACAAAGTGGAAAAGAAAGTGTAGTTGATGTAGAAGAAGAAGGGGAGTGTTTTAAATGCATCCTCCATTCCAAGGAAGAAATGTTTGAAAAAGATGTTCAGGTCAATGCTTCAAAAGAGGAGATCAACAGAATATATGAAAGAAGGTTGCAAGTTGACTCCAAGGAGGATCAAGAGGTGTGGTTAGACAAATAAGACTGAATCCTAGCTCGAGGTTTCAACCACTAAAAAATCAACTCTGAGGAATTCATACAGACAATGGATAGAATGGCTACCCACCTTGAAGAGCTTATCAGTAAGGATCCAGACATCCAGGCTAGTACTCTACACTGGGAATTATATATAGTGTCTGATTATAATAATCATAGTCTTTTGTTTAATAAATTTGTGAGTTTTTTTAGTATGTAGTGGTATCAATGGTTTTTGAACTATGGTTTCCCACTTCTCCTTAAAGTGGATTAATAAAAATTTAATATTTGGTGGTGGAGATTATACTATAAAAATCTCCCTAAAGAGATATTTTTGCTAAAAATTAATCACATGAATAACCAAATAAGGATATAAATCATGATCATGGTAATTCCTTTAATGATGCCATATCTGATGAGATCCATAAGCCACAACATGATCATCATGCATAATAACCCAACCCATACCATCACCAGAAGCATCATTGTACACCACATACCCCTTTCAGTGCTTAAGTAAGATCATAAAAGGATCTAATTTCATAATACTTTTCAAATAATCCAAATAATACTTACATTATTTATACCACATTAATTTAACCCTTTTCCTGGTAATAGTAGTCAAAGGTTATTCCAAATTTGAGAAATACATGACAAACTATTGATGGAATTTAGTTATTCCATGGAATCTCTAAATCTAAAATTTGTTCCATGGCTCCTCCCATGGATCAACTAATAATCCATGATCATAAATCATGTTCCCTATAAAATTTACTTCTTGTATCTAAAAATTGTATTTAGAAAAAATTTCATACAAATGGTGGCTTCTCATAATTTCCAAAAACCAAACTCAAATAGTTCTCATGCTCATGCTCGGATCTCGAATAAACCAAAATATCATCCACTAACACTACCAAAAAGGTGTATAGATACTCATGGTATATTCAGTTCATAAAATCCATAAACACTATAGGAGGTTTAGTCATACCAAAAGGCATCACAAAATATTCATAATGGCCATACCTACTCCTAAAATCCATTTTCGGTATATCAGACTCACAATATTTGAGTTTATGATAACCCAACTGAATATCGACCTTCAAAAACTATTTTTCCTCATTTAAATGGTCAAAAATATCATACACATGATTTAACGGATACTTATTATTAACTATCCCCTTATTCATCTTTTGATAGTTGATGTACAATCAAAGTGAATAGTATGTCTTCTTGAAAAATAGCATAAGGGATTCCCAAGGAAAAACACTTAGTAAAAAAACCTTTCATCATCAGATCATCCAAATAAATCTTGAGCTCTTTCTGCTATGTTGATTCCATATGATAAAAGGATTTCAAAATCGACTATGTACCTTCCACCAGATTAATCATGAACTCTTCCTCCCTCACTAGAGGAAGAAAAGAGAAGTCATCTGGAAAAACTTTAGAAAAATATCGAACAATCGTAGGAAGATTAACATCAGAAGAAACTTCATTGACATAAACTACTATAGTAGAAAACAAAATCCCAAGATCTAGGTGGGAAGGTCCTATATGACCAAGACTCATATCCCACTCTCCCTGAAACAACCAAGAGCTCACATCAGAAGAAAAGAACAAAAAACACTGACGATAACAATCAATCTCAGCATGGTGAGAAATAATCTAATCCATCCTAATGATGAATTCAAATATATCAAGATCAAAAACAAGGTAATCCCATACTAACTCTGCGTCATCTATCAATAGCAAACAAGGACACCAAAACCCCTATTATTTACCCTTCCCAAGAGTTTTCTTTAACTCCATAAAATAGGACATGAGCTATATTGGATGTTTAAGGATATCAACAATACTGGACGAAATTAATGAGTTGTAGGAACCAATATTAACTAAATCATCTACTATATAAGATGAAATAAAGATGATACCTATCATTATCATTTTCCATGCATCAACCACTATTGGAAGCTCATATACTACGTGAAGGTGATTCACTTCTGAGGCCTATTTCTAGAGCTATGTAGTCCTTGAAGAATATGACTATGTTGCAGTAGCCTTTGGAACTGATAATCCCTGACCATAGTGAGGAGTATACATAGCCTAACAAAATCACTATATATATCTGTAGCAGCCACAACCATTATACATATTTAATGGTGTGGGAAAAGAACATCAGGTGTGTATAACCTTGACACATTTATATCAAGTCATAGGAAAACTACTAGCTATAACTAATGGTTCAGAGGATGATTTTTGGTAAGAACTACCTCCACCACCCCTATGATGCTCATGTCACTTCCTCTTCATTATCTGCATTCTAATGAAGCTACCACTAGGTGTAAGAGAAGGAGATGAATATCTAAACTTTTTTGTCACATACATCTCTACCATAATATCTCTATCTACCATCTTTATATAGGTCTAAAACATCAATATAAATACCTACGATCTGATATCCCATCGCAAACCCTATAGGTACTTATGAGTCTTCATCTGATCATTATTTACTACCACTAGAGAAAAATGGACAAGCTCTGTGAACTTATTGGTGCATGCTAACACCAAATTATATCCTTACTGTTTGTAGAGTAACTCTAGATACTTTTCCATCATTAGAGACTTTGGAAAAAACTTCTGAAAGAAGATAATCTTGAAACCCTTCTAATACTATCCCATATAACTATTTTCATGTACCATGGAATCCCATAATCACTTTCTAATACCCTCGAGTATGAATGTTGTGTAGTTAACCTTGATATTATAAGGTGTATCTAGGAAGTTGAAGATCTGATCGATCATTTCCAGCCGGTCATATACCTATTGAGGTTCATTTGTACTTCTTAAAGATAGTCTATTACTATATAAGAACTCCCATGATTGATCCATTTATCCAATAATTCTTGGCTATACCTCAAAAATTTTGATATGTACTTGAGGTATATTTTGGTCTATAATGAGAACTACTCATATGATAGTCTCTATAATATAATGATCCAAAGGAAGATTACCTTGAGAAGAATCCACTGCACCCTCCTATGGAACCTGTGGAACTAATGGAAGATATCTCGGAGGCATAACATTACACCCTAAAAACAGAAGGAGTGATCAAACAATTGTAAAATATTCATTCAAACTAGTAAAATATAAGAAAAAACTGAGATTAATATCATGAACTAAAAATAGGATAAACACATCCCAACATCCCAAGGTTACCTGAGTTGTGTCATGGAAAGAGTTCTCCAGACACTCTCCACACCCTACCCCTCAATTCCTAACAATCCTTTCTATAGTCTACCGACTTCCCAAAACTTAGCACCAAACTTTCCCTTTGATTCCAAACTGTATTGAACTGATCAGGGTACCCACCCAAATTGGCACCTGACCCGACCCATCACATACCCAAATGGAATTCCTGGTCTCTACGATCTGGGAACTAGTACCCTGGCATCAAAAATGACAATAGAGAATTATTTAGACCAAACTAATGTAGAAAAAATGGAATATATACATACACAATAGGATTAAGGGTCAAAAGATAAAAATAGTAAATATATGCCACAAAAAAAGGAAACAATTTAAGTAATATAACCCAAATGTAGCTAAAAAACTCCAAGGTATGAGTCCAAGAAAAAAGTAAAAATCCAAAGATGAGAAACACTTAATCCATGTGATATGAAAATAATGTTTCTATCTCACCATAAGCTACCCAACTCATCTAGCAAAAATTTCACCACCTCACTGCAATGCCTTTCCTTTTCCTATATCAAAATACATAGCAAGTTCTACACACCACTAAAGGAGTTCATAGGTTGTGAGATAACAAGATCATTAGGATCCCTCCCAAGTGTTCTCTAACAAGTCTTTGTACAATAATCCAAACACGCTCATCTTTGAAGAAAATAGGGAATGTTAATCCATCAAACAATTTTTATATCAAAAGAATGGTAAAAATTCCCTGTTTTCTAAAATGTAAATAATCAAGGTAAAAATGTTTCAAATAACATAACCTATATCAAAGTAGGTAGTCAAAGACAAGAAGTATAACTCAAAATCATAGGTAACATTATGATACGTATCACTATAGGTTAGTCTAGCTAGAAAACTCATATCTTGACATAGATAATCACACTCATCAAGTATTTATAAATATACATAAATTCCATAGATTATAGGAACACAATAAAAATTGAACCTCTCAATAACTAAAAATTCCATAGAACAATGGTCCAAGGGAGAATAGGAACACACCATGACTAGGCCCCCCAACAGTTTCAATGTATGTGTCCTATTACTAGACCATCTACCTAATTACCCAAGGCTTCCCATGTGAAACATTTTCCAAACCATTTTATCAAAAACCCTACTTGAAATCAATTTCATAAACCCATTTCATAATGCATTGAAAACACCCAATTTACTTTTTAACAAAACAAGGGTAAACCCCATATTTTTGCAAAAGCCCATTTTCACACACACACACAAATCAACCAATTAATCATTCCATTTTATTTATAAAATAATTTATAAACCAGATCAATCATGGTTCATCTAGAACATTCTATATATGAAACTTTCTACCTCAAACTCAGGTCTCACATGTCTGCAATTGGATCCACAGCCACGAGAAGGAACGTCGAATAATAAATGAAGGTCATACCTAATATTTTCACACTATAGAATAATATTAAGTAAAAAATAGGATTGTAAAAGAGTTTAGGTCACATATACCTCAAAGTAAATGAACTCACTGCACCACAACCAATGGTGAACTAACCCTTTGAAGAAGATCTCACAGAAAAGCTAGAAAGGATCAAGAAGGATAAAACCACAAGATCAATGGATATAAAAACATAGCATAATGGAAATTTTGTGACCAATGGAAATGAATAAGAAGAAATATCAATTACCTATAGAGTTGCATCATATCCATGATGAAGATAAATCACCAAATGAAATGATTCAAAAGGATTAGAGGTCCCCAAGATCGCATGGGAGAGATCCTAGGTTTTAAGAGAGAGGCTTGCAGATCAAATGAGAGGAAAATAATATGTGCAGTGTGGTTAAATTTTCTGGCCCCAAAAAATTCATGACGTGAAACCATTTCATGACGTGAATTTTATGATAGATAGATACATAGATAAAGGAATCACCTTAGATTAAAAATACATATGATCAACCTTTCCATGATGTGAACTAGTTACATGACTTGTAAACTTTTCATTATCTGAACTAGTATGCATCATCTTTCTGAAAATAGATTTGCATCATGTAACCAATTCCCAATATGAATGTGTTCAACAGATAGATCACAATCTATATTTTTCTAAACAAATCAAAACAACCATTTAATCTTTCCAAACCCATGGAGAACCCTCAAAATATTTTGATACTTTTATACCTGAACTCCATTAATTAAAACAAATATATATCCTTGAACTTTAGTTCATTTTCCTCAAAAAACACTATATTTCCTCAAAAGTCTTGAAACACACCAAAAAAATAGAAATAAAAATAGTTATGAAAAAATACCTGAAACAAGGTAACGGGATGTTACATGATACATTTCTAGATGATCTATCTGATAGGATACTAGCCTGACCCATTCCAAAATCTTAAAGGGTCCAACAAACCTTGGTTTTAGCTTCCCTTGTTTTTGAATCCATAAATGCCCCAGCCTAGGTGAAACATGCAAGAAGACCTAATCCCCAACCTTGAACCCCAAATGTCATCAACGATGATCATCGTATGTCTTCTTCCTAGACTAAGATGATTCCATGTTCTTTCTAATAATATGTACATTCTCTGATGCCTTTAGAATGAGACAAGGTCCTAGTATTGCTACCTATCATGCCTCTAACCTACATAGGGATGAATAGAATATTCTACCATATAATGCCTTATATGGATCCATCTATATTGTTTAATGAAAGATTTTATTATAATATAACTCAGTTAGAGGTATGATCATTTCCTGAGATCCTCCAATATCAAGTATTCATGCTCTTATAATCTCCTCTAACACCTATATCTTGAACTCGGACTGCCTATTGGTCTATGGGTGATAGGTCATACTCAGAAGTACCTTTCAAGCTAGTTACCTCTACAACCCATGCCAAAACCAAGATGTAAAATGAATACATATTCTTAATATGGTGGTACATGAAACTCCATGAAGGAGAATATTATCTGAAACATATATCCATCCAATACCATCCACTAAAAAGGTATCTCTGATAGATAGTAAGTGATCAAGCATCATTAGCCTATCAACAATCATCCAAACTACATCACTGGCTTGAGGGGATTTTGGTAATATAGACACAAAATCCATTGTGATGTCATCCCATTTACACTAGGTAATGGGAAATTTCTATAAAATCTATATTGGTTACAGGTGTTCCTCCTTCACATTCTGAAAGGTGAAACACGAAGTAAAAACCCAACTATCTATCTTTTCATCCCCAACCATCAGTATTGGTGGAATAAGTCATGATACATCTTCTTAATCCTAGGGTGTACTACCCAACCAAAAACATGATATTCTTGTATCAACTCTTCTAGAACATCTCTAGGAACCTAGATGCATACATGATTGAGTAATATATTATTTTCATCAATGATCCATCCTAGTGGCGGGCATTCACTTGAAAGACTCTCCTATAGGACCAAGCCCTCAGGTTTGATAGCTATCTCATTTTCACCCTATCATAAAGTGGATAGTTCCCTATTAAATTTGTAAGGACAGGCTATCCATGATGCTTACAGACCTCTAAGTGCATCTTAGAAAATAATTCCACCAACTTCCATTCACTATCGGCCTCCTAAAAATCCTATATTAGAGTCTTATAGCTCAGATCATCAGCCAAAACATTTCTATTCCTAGGAGTATTAGTAATCTCAAAATTGAAGGATTGTAGGTATTCAACCACTTTCACTAACTAATATTAAAATAACACTTCATAAATATGTATTTGAGGATTTTATGGTCCTTATACACCACAAAATAATCTCTTATCAAGTAATGCCTCCAAAAATGAAAATCATCTACTACAACTGCTATCTCAAGTTTATGCGTTGGTAAATTATGCTATTTTGGCCTAAAATGATGATACCTATATTCCAAAAATCAATCTACCTACAACAAAAATACTTCTAGACCGATTCCTGATGCATTGTAATAAACTATATAGGTTCTACCTAGCTTTGGAAGAATTAGGATAGGTTCCAAAGTCAATATCTCTCTCAACTCTTAAAAGTTTTTATCACATGTTTTGAGACATGTAAACTTGAAAACTTTCTTGGTAAAGCCTATGATCGATGTTTTAATTCATGAAAAATACTCTATAAAGTTCCTATAATAGTCCGCCAACCCCTAGAAACTCTTTACGTTAGAAAATTTCTTGGGATTCTCCCAGGAAACTATGACCATCGCCTTCTCTAGGTCAATATATATTCCTTATTTATAGATAATATAACCCAGGAAGTGCACCTTGTTGATACAAAAGAGGTATTTGGTGAGATTAGAAAATAGTTGGTGCTCCCTCAATGTACACAAAATGATATCAAGATGTTTTTCATGTTTATGTAGATTATGTGAGTACACTAAGATTTCATCCATGAATACTACCACAAATGAAGCTTGATATAGTTGGAAAACCCAATTCATCAAAGCCATAAAAATGGAAGTTGTGTTCTTCAAACTAAATGGAGTAAATAGATACTCATAAAGGACATACATGCTTAAAAACATTGTATGAGGTATGTACATAGAACTAACTAATACCTAATGATAGACTGACCTTAAATGGATATTTTATAAAACCATAGATCCTTATATCTGGTTGAAAATGCCATCTATATGAGGTAGGGGATATTGGTTCTTCACCATAAGCTGATTCAATTTCTGTTAATCTATGTAATGTCTATGAGTCCTATCTTCCTTCTTGGAAAAAAATTAGGTTTTAACCCAAAGGATAAGTATCGGGTCATATAAACCCCTTGGATTCCAAGTCCTCTAACTACTTATTGAGTTTCTAAATATTGGTAGGATCAATCCTGTTAGGTGGGATGGATACCATTGATGCTCCTAGAACTTTCTCAGTAGTAAACTCTACCTCTCTCTCTCAGAAGGTATCCTAGAAAATTCTTCAGGAAAAAACATCCTTGAATCACTCCACCACTAGAGGTAAGTGAAAACATCACATTCCCTAATCATCTATATGAAGACTATCAATCTATGTCATCACTCCTCTCAACCCATAATGCTTAGGTCTAGCTTGACTAGCCTAGACATACCATTTACCCATATACACATACCTACCACACTCGGGTGATGATAAGGATACTCTCTAGTGAAAGTGATCAATATGGTAATGATAGAGAACCAACTAGTCCATACCAAGAATAATATTTAAACCCTTTATCTTTAGGATAGAGAGGTCCCATAGGAAAAAATAATAAAAAATTTCAAGGGGCACTCCCATCATTGTCATATACTTTATGAACATACTCCCAATAGAGTATACAGGGTCATAAGTCTACATAAATATTGAATTTTGAGCCCAAGACTTTCCATGATAGTTAAAGAGATAAAATAATGTGAAGCACTTATTCCAAAATGGGAAAACACTAAAGTAGAGGATTCTAAATCTATACCTCATATTGTAGATGGACTGGCACCCTATTCCTCAGGTATAGGATGTACTATATATATCTGTCCTGATCCATGGCCCTTTTCTGAAACATAACTACCTGGAGTGGGTCCACTCATCTAGAACATCATATCCCAAATCTAACCTCCTCGACCATCTTCACATCCTTAACCAGTACAGCTAGTGGTAATCTAGCTTCTAGTCTAGCATAGAGCTACTGATACTTCTTTAGAAGGAAGAGCTGGTGTGAATCCTCTTCCAATATGAATGGATGGAAAGGTTTGGAAAACCTATAAATATGGACCTTTATATCATAGTCTTGACACTCAACTTAGTCTCAATCACACTGAGTCTTTACATGACCATGTTTTCCACATTTATGGTATATTATAAAACTACCAGTGCGGATACTCGGGATACACTATTCTATCAAAAATACTCAAAATTACATTTCTTTCCACTATATTAACTACTACCCTACCTCAGTGTTGAACCATAATACCTCATACCATCAACATCCCTCAAACCTCATTTCGTAATCCAGGCCTAGTTCACAATCCCTAAAATGATAGTCAGACAAGAGATATTTACCTAAGACCATATGGTGTAACTGATCTCATCCTCAAAGTGTCTCACTCTAAAAAACTCATCATTGGAAAAAGAAGGTGAAAAATTTTCAATCTCAGTAATGTGAGTTGAATAATATATAACCTACAGGGATCCTTTCTCTAAATGTATAAATTCCCTAGCTCAGTCAGACCTTAGTGTCTCCAAAAAGAAATAGTCATAGAAGGTAACCTGGAAGCCTCTCCAAAATATATCATGATGATGATCTACCTGAGTGATAATGTCGCACCAATGCTTGGAAGTACCAAGAGTCATATATTTTATAATCTTGACCCTCCTATCTAGAGGCATATCTATATTCTCAAAGATAGACATCATGGGATATATCCATGTATCAATATCCCTAGGGCCACCATCCCCCAAAAATGTGGGAATATGTTGCTACTATAATTCTCATGTTAACTCTTACATGGTAGGGGAAGGCCATGAGACTCCCTATATGTTCTACATAATCCATAGGAAACCCTCTAGAAATTGGGTCTCGATGCCCAAGTTATGTATAAAAAGAGGTGTCGCACGTGGAACTGTTGGTGGGTTAGGTTCCACCACCTTAGGAGTATGGTTGAAACCACCTTCCTAGAAGTCAACCTGAGTCCATCATGGAGTAATATATCTACAATTTCCAAGAACACTCCTCAAAAATTGATAAGTGAAAAAATTAATTTCTCGTTGTATAAGGATAAACTTAAGGGATCACTACCCAAAACATACTAACCCAACAACCCAAGATCTATGGTATAAGTGTTTGTTAAATTTCATGTTTTAATTATAGGGTCTATGGTATACAGATTTGTAATTATAATCTATAGAAGAAAACATCCTTTAAGATGTAATTGAAATCCCCATTTAACATAAACCAATTCTATTTAAACTTATAACTCAATATTTTATAAGTGTGTCTAGTGTATATCCATATATATATATATATATATATATCAAGGTCTAGTTAGATTAATCTTCTATTCCCAAGTTTTAAATTCCTGCACTTTATAAGTTTCAAATGGTACTACATGTATCTACAACTAGACTTTTATGATAGTTCAATTATCTTAATCACTCTTCCCACTTTATATAGACACACATGCTTTTTAAATAACAATTTGCATCTATGAAATTTTAACCAACTAATGTTTCATCTTGTGTAACTAATGGTCCATGGATTAAACACACTTTAATTAGATGATTAAGGTGTTGACACTAAGTCATATGGGAAAACACCATTTAGGTTGATGCAGAAACTTTAATTAATATAATTGTTTTATCCCCGCAAGAAATGGTAGGACAATATCAAACATCACATTCAAGGTACTCGGAATAAGAAGAAATAAATTGATGTAGTAATTAAACATTGCATGGTATAATTCATGAAATATCAATCCTCATGTGCCTATAATGATGCATGATTCACTACCTATTTTTCATACCAGTCCTAAGGTAAATGTAAAATCACCAATACTAATAAAAGAAAAATTCCAATGCATCACCCAATGGTGAAATTAGTACAAATATTACTAGAATAATCCAGAACATCAGATTTCATCCCATGAAATTTTACTTTTTCCCCATACATAGGTTAGCTACTCCCAATCACTGGCTCATTACCAAATTCCAACAATCCTAGTCTCTTATCTAATAACCCAAATAGTAATACAAAAGGAAAAGAGGCTTTGATATCACTTTGTGACCAGACCCAATTAGGAACACATTCTCAAGCGTGACTCCCCATATTCCATAAGTTTCCTAATAGTATCTAGGGCCTAGGTTATAATGCCTAGAGATTTTGTGAATTATTATTTTTTGAATTAATTTGATTTTTTTGATATGTATCTTTTCATGCAACACTGGATATAGCTTTTTCTATATGAAATCAGTAAATTTGGATTGTATTATATGCAACACAAAATTAATCTTACACTATACGATACACTTATATTAACTTTTGGTATATGCAACACTAGATATAGCTTTTTCTATATGAAATCAGTAAATTTGGATTGTATTATATGCAACACAAAATTAATATTACACTATACGATACACTTATATTAACTTTTGGTATATGCAAAACTATGTTTTTATTATGTTATACACAATGTTGAGTTCCTTTGATAGCTTTCATAACAAGAAATGCCGAGTTTTATCGAACTAAAATATACTATTAATAATATTATTAAAATATTATTATAGCAACCACCTAGAAATTAGAATGGATGTTAAGAATAAGATTAACTGAATTGAGAAAATTTTATTCACACATTTATATAAAATTAATCCTTTGGTTATCAATTTATATAAGTGAGTGGAAGAACTATTTGAAAATAAAGAAATTACTTTTCTAAGAAAAATATTTTTCTATATATAAACATAATTTTATCTAAATAAATTAAAAAAACCAATATTGATTAATATTTTTAATAAAATTAATATATTATATATTCAAATAATATTTTTTAAACTTATATAATAGATTTGATAGCTATAACATAAGAATAATTCCAATTTTATGAATAAAAAGATGTATTTTTCTAAAAGGTAATTTGACCATCTTTTAATGGAGAAACTATTTTAAATATTATTTTTAACAATTTTACACTTTTTTACAAAATAAACTTCAATTTTTAAATATTAATATCAAAATTTACTTTGGGTGAGTTTTTGGTATTTTTCTGAGAAGTTTAATTTTTTGATTAATAGTAAAAAACATTGAAATTTAATTCAAAACTGCTTTTTCATTTAATTTATTTATATAGTTAAATAAAATTTTAATTTGGTTTTAAAGTATAATTATATCAATTATACCTAAATTAATCCAATTTAGGTCATTATGACTAATTTTTCATTGAAAGTGGATATAAAAACATTTCAAACTTTTGGACCATTTCTCTTTAAAAACTCATCGTCTCATCTCGTCTACTCGATTAACTTTAAATTAATTCCTCCCCCTTATGTGATTATAATTTTTAAAAATTTATTCCATATTTTTAATCATCATAATTTATAATATATAATAATTTCATCTTAATTTTTGACCAAATTTATTAGTGAAAGTAATTAAAATTAATTACATCGATTAAGGTGAAAACGAGTTTACTTTGTGGTTCAACTTTAATATTACAGGAAAAAATGACCTAGAAACATGTCCATAATCTATTGGATGGAAATATTTTGAACAAATCTACTATTTTCTCGAAAATGGACAATTATTTTCGACATGTGATGTAATGGAGACCTCTCAATAGTGTTTACCTTTTTATATTTACAAGAATGCCACTCCCCCTCCACTATAAAATAAAACTAACCACCCCTCACTTCCTCAGACCTCTCAAGACACTTTTTCATATCCATACCCTACCCAAATATCCTCAAAACATCACTCCCTTCATCTTTTAATCCTTATTTTTTTCTTTAATCCAACCAAGGAATCTCTTTAGTGAAAAACAAGAGGAGTCACCCAAAAAAGAAGTAACATCCTTCCCCAAGCTCTTATGTTTTATTTTCATTATCCACCCCATAAAATATTTTTATTCAATGATTAGGAAATAAAAAAAGTATAATAAATATTTGGATATTTTTTTATTATATTTTTTCTACCTACACTCACATGCAGTTCCATATAATGGGTAACGAACTTACCCTTTGTGTGTACAACAGACTACCGCCTCGCAAAACAATTTTGTTCGGCTTTCCTTTACCACCTATCATGGGTGAGAATTATGATGTAAGATACATTTTTATATGATATATATAATATTTATGATGTATTTATTATTATTTAATTATTTTATAAAACATACTTCCATGCCTTACATTTTGTGTAAATACAATAACTTTAATTGTGTACGTGTGGACTACCGCCTCCTCAAAGTGATGTGATTCGTTCTCACTATACATAGAATGTATGAAGGTTGAGTTTAGTGAAATTATATGATATATATTACATAATAATTATAATTTAATGATATTAAATATATATATACATATATTTCATTTATTTCTTCCAATGCGACAAGAAAACGAAAACAATGTTCATGCATGTGTACGACCTACTGTCTCCATGAACGATGTGTTCCATTTCATATTTCTATATTACATAGATTATTATAAATATTTATATACTGAATATATATTATATTTATATAATATTTTAAATTATATAAATAATTAAATCATTATCTAAGTAAGAGGATCAATAATAACAAGTCAAAATATATATGACAAACAAAGCAGATTTTACCTAATGTGTAACATTATCATGGAGTTGTTAATAAACATGTAATATAAATGTATAAAAATTATATATGGTATTAGATATAATAGTATGGTTCTATATTACATTTATAATAAACTTACATTTATTATATATGAAGTTTTAATGTGTATTAACAAATTCAAGATTTAAGGTAAGGGTTTTATCATCTCACTTTTATTTCTATGAGATACGTGCTATATTCACCACTTATTATTATTTTATGGTGTATATACTTTAATATGACATGTTATATCATGAATTTAATTTATTTAATGATATGAAAAGTTTAAAATTGATGTTATTATTTCACAGACCTCATGATTCAAATGTTACTCAAGTAGTAAGAGGATTTCTAGTCTCACTTTTATTTCTGTGAGACTTATGCCTTATTCACCACTTGTTACTTTTATGTGGTGTATATAATAACCATTAATATATTATGTTATTAATATAATTAAATTTATAGTTATTTACAAATCCATTTTATGATCTCTCTTTTATGGGGTTTATTGTTCAAAAGTTACCAAATTGGTAAATTTATTTTGTCCCAATTTTCCTTCTTTGAGACACATGCCTTGTTATGCACACATATTCTTCTAAGAGGTGTATATACTACCCTTTCACTTGTTATATCATGAATATAATTATTTTCATGATATTTTAAAATTTATTTAATTATATTCTCACTTTGTTTTTATGATTTAAATTTACTAAAGTGGTAAGAGTGTATTGTTATAATCTCATCGTTTATCAAGATTGTTTATTATCATGCTTCCATTAACAGAATATTATGATCAATATCTCATGAATAATATTATACTATGGTTATTAATATTATATCCAAGTAATGGTATCATTTTCCACTCTTTGTTACTTAATATAATTAAGAAAATATTTTTATGAAAATCCGACTTTATTTCTCCTTTCAGTTAGAAATTTGCGTTATTTCAAGATCAAGTTTTCTAATAATGTTTTCAAAAGTGTTTACTATCATCCTATGATGTTTAATGTAAATTTTTAACCATGTTTTTCATCTTCAAAAAATGGTTTTAAAATTATTCTTCTTGTAATTTTCTGATTAACTGTCACGACCCATCCCCAGGGGCCCGTGCCGTGACTACCCCAAGCCCGTCTTCCATAAGCCAGGGGATGGAGACTAGCACCAAAGGCGTAATTCCATAAAACTAGGAAGGAATTGTCTTTATAAGCTGTGAACACACACAACAGATATGATCACGAGTAAATTGAATAACCGACAAGTGAGTATAGTAAGTAAAAGGGGCAAAAATACAAGCCCAACTGGAAAGTACAAGAAACTGAAAGTAAAAGTACAACTGAGGAAAAAGAAAAAATAGCCACTAGGTTATCCTCTGAGGTTTCTACACGAATGGTAAGTACAGATCTCCTCCTCAGTACTTCACGTCTGTCTGTCTCCTCCATGTACCGACATGTCGTAAGGTTCACCTCCGGGTACCGTCCAGTCCTTGTACTCTTAGCCTCAGTCAGCGTCGTTCGCCGTCTACATCCAACACAACAAGGTGTGGGCATAACCCTTGCAGGGTGAGTATAATGATACTCAGTAGGGACCCAGAGACCCTCAAGGTCTCACAAAATCCAATAAGGATAAACCACAAAGTATGAAATCAATAGATAACCCCACTTAGGTATATGCCCATATATATACCCAAGTTATCAAGTAATCCATTTCAATCATGAGGTAAACACAAAAGTTACTGACTCAGCTCAACCAGGATTTTTATTCACATTCTCAAAACCACAGCTGCTGGAGAACTCCTCCTCTATCGATTACAGTGGGCCTGCCACGACACCAAGGTGCTTCTCACTAGCCTTGGACTGCTGAGGTACTCCTCCTATCGAGTATTGTGGGTCTGCTACGTCACCAAGGTGCTCCCCATCGTGGGTCTGCTGCCACAACTAGGTGCTCCCCCTAACAGCCTACAGAGGTACTCCTCCTGTTGAGTACTGCGGGTCTGCCACCACAACCAGTCACTCCTCTGCCATGGGTATGCTGCCATAACTAGGCACTCCCCACTAAGCTAGTCGAGTCACTCCGAGTCAATCGGTCAGCAGTCATCAATTCTCAGCCAGCTACTAGGTCTCTGCACTCTATCTACTCATCTCTAGATGGATCGGCACCATGAGCTACTATTTGATACTACAACTATCACTAAGTATCACGAAAAAGTATCTCAAAGGTCTGACACATCATAGAGGTATCAACTTAATAGACGGCGTGTCAATCAGACGCCCGGTCTGTGAGATATTAGCCTTTTTGTAAGGACCCATCCCCCAAGTGCCCGGAGTCGGTGCCCATGAGACATGATGTACCATAACCATAATTATTACATCACATTCATTTAAAAATATCACATCATTTCCCATGCTACAGAGGATCATGAGGTTCAGGTTCTAGGAAACAAGATGCATTCTAAAACTTCATTGAAGACATGACTAATACCTGAAAAATTTTCATTTTAAACGTAGGGTGAGCAAACGAATGCTAGGTAAGGGGTTTTAAAATAACCATTAAAACTTTTTAAAACATTCATTAAACCATTTCACAAAACATTATTCTTAAATAAAATCTAGATCACATGTTCACATCATAAAGGTTCTCAATTAAAACATGATATTAGAATTATAAGGATACACCATTCAAATAGAGGCATGCTGAATAAAATAAATTATAAACATGCATGTCATGAGATTATGTAAGCACAAATTTAACAGCTAAGAGTAATGAATAATCAGAGTTACGCATAAAATAATAACTTCAATTTCATACACTGAATACTGAAATCACTGAGTTCTAAACATGTTCCATGCCATAAATATACAGGATATTCTGAAACATATAGTCAAGGCATTGGCTAAGACGTCTAATGATTTAAGGCCTCAGCTGAAAATCCATAAGCTCTTTTAAACAAAATATTCTACTAGTTGAATATTTTCCCGGTTAATTAAATTACATAGTCATAATGAGGGAATTGAATATGTCGGACCATGTCAAGGACTTATAACAAGACCTAGGGGCTAACTGTAACCGGAACCCAACCCGGAGATCCTCTGTAACCGGACTCTAACCCAAAGTTCCTCTGTAACAGGACACCAACCCGGAGGGTCTGCCGTAACTGGACCCCAAACCAGAGGGCTTACTTTTACCAGTCCCCAACCCGAAACATACTATGTCCAAATGCATTCCTCATATATCTAAATCAAATTTCACATTCTAATTTGATTTATTAGATTACATATCACATATCAAAACAAATTTACAATTTACTTGGTTACTTAATTCCTCTTTCATTTTATCCAAGGTGTCCCATGCCACCTTGAACAATTAAATCTATAAATTCATAACAAGTTTAATATTACAATAATCTTCTTTTTAATCATATGTAGTGAGTCTTTCACAAAACAAATGAATTGTGTGGTTAATCCATTAATTGGTACTTAGGCTAAAGGAACTTGTGACAGAAAACATAAAAGAAGTACTAACTTGGTCACATAAAATGACAAATTCTATAATTATATTATTCAATAATGCACATAACTAATCGATGAGGTGAACTTTAACATAAAAAATAAAGGAATAACCTAACCCTTCATACGGGGTACCAAACTCACATTAACCCCAAACATTACACATTAAAGCTTATAAGTACAACACACACAACCTTAAACATTATCATTTAACATCAAGAGTAAAGGGTAATCAGAACACGTGCTTGTGAAGTTACAAGCTTTCAATACCTATAATCATGACATATGCATATTAAAAGGAAACATTTGGAAACCCATGTTTAGGGTTTCATGTGGTGTAAAACATTCATTCAATAGGGCGTGCATAATAGTAGTGATTAGTCAAGCCAAAAACATTTTTACTCAGTAATTTATTTTAAAAATAGACATAAGGTTTTTATAAATAAAATGGGAATCCAAGTTGGAATACATATATCCTTATCTATGGATATATTAAGTATGCACATGTCACACCCTTACTTTATTTAAATATTATATATCATCTTTAATATAAAAAATATATATTTAGATTAAATTATGTATGTATGTCTGGTTATACCCTAAGTGTACAACGGAAACTATAATTATAAATTAAATAATTCTCATCTCATGTACTCATAATAAGATATATTTTATACCGTAATGTTTCGAAATTAACCCTTATGTATACATGTACTGAAAATTATGGTTATACTATATCTACATATTTAAAAACATTCATAATCAAGTATTAAATGACTCTATGCATTTTGGATTTTCATTAACTCAACCTTGGAAAATCTTTATCTCGAGAATAAGATGTATATTCAAAACTGAGGGTTGTGTATATTACATTTATATATTTATATATATATATACATGTTTTTGTATAACCTTATATTCCTTTAAGGAAAAAGAAACAAAATAAATTCGTTTGCATGGGATGTTCATGCTTAGGGTTTATTAATTCCCTATAACTCAAGATCATGTAACACTTAATTATGGGGAGAATTAACCTCGACCCACCGGATGATATGAAATTATTTTACAAGAGTATACTTATACATATTCATACAACTTAACAATAAGCAACCAAGACAAATAAATCCCCTACAAAACTTTATTTACACTACATATCAATTTTCATAAGGACATACACAATTAGATATAAAATATTTCCTTCAAAAGTATATGTGTATATATGTATTTTATATAGATTTAACCGAAATCAAGAAAAGGCTAATCCCTTACTTTAGCTTGAGGAGGAGGAGGAGCTTAAGATGGCACTAGAAACCTAGGAGGAAGAGTCGAGGTCCTCTGAAATCTTGGTGCAAGGAGTTGTGAGGTCCTTTGTATGCCTCGAATGAGGTTTTATAAATTATACCTATAATGCATGAAGAAGGTATCTGGGGCCACTTTCCTTAAAAAAAATGGGTAAAAAGACCTCCCTTGAAACCGGGAGTGTGGAGGGTCCGGCGGCGGTAGGAGTGAAGAAAAAAATAGTGCAAGACAAAGTGTAGGGTACTGGTGCAGCGCACGCTACAGGAGGAAGAAGGCAATGCTGCTGGAGAAAATTGGGTGGAAGAATGGATGGTCCAAAATGAGTATGACTGTGATCCGAGGGTTGGGTTACTACCGTGGTTTATAAAGGTAAGGATGGCTCAGATTTAATCTGAGCCTGATCGAACAGCTCACATAAATGAGGTGATGTGTCGTGATTGCTGAAAGTTGGAAGCGGGATCGAGATCAGCGGCTGAGATCGCACGCGATGCAATCCGACAGCCAGGATCTCATTTTACCTAAAAATTTGGTTCCCACATCGAAACAGGAAGCTTATTTTTCCTCCCTTATAAGCTTCAGCCTCTCACAATGCTGGAAATAACACAGCACACACACAGGAGCCCTTATACACGGGCCTCTGTCTCCCCCGCAGGCCTCATCCTACCCATACATACACGGCCTTGCGCCCACACTGTGCACACACAAGCGCTCTTGCGTGCTCCCATACACACCGCGACATCACTCATGTGCTGCTTACACACATGCGCTCCTCGAGAGACCCATGCCCGATCTCGGGATGGCCCAGGCTTGGGCTGAGGGCCAGGCTTGGCTACCTTGAGTGAGCTTCCTCCCTTAGCCTGGCCAAAAAGGGGCTAGCCCTTATGGGCCCAATTTTTTTAAAAAAAAAATTAACCTAGAAGCATGAAGTTTAAGTGAATTAATAAAATATAGAAATTTCCCTTTTTAAAACATGGATTTTATTAAACATTAGAAGGTTAAAGTGCACTAGTTAGATTTTGTCTTAAAAGTATTTTCTAATGCTGCTTATAAATATTAAAACTTTAGCATAAAAGGTCATAAAAGGTCATAAATTCATTGATAATTCGTATTATAGTGTTATTGTGATCAAAACATAGTTCCATTAAGAGAAATTAAACATAAATTAAAAACACTGAATGAAAATCGTTACAATTTACTTTCAATAATTGCAACATGTTTTATTTCCTTATTCCTTTTTCGAAAACACCAAAATATTATTCAAAGAACTTCATTATACCCTTCTAAAGTTCATGGTTGGAGTAGTTTTATAATTTTTTCCCAATTTATAACTTAATTACATGATGGAAAATAATATTATTATAAGTTTTCACTTAATTGACCAATGAGGCCAACAGTTATATTTATAGTCGTTAGAGTTCCACGGTTTCCCAAGGAAACAGTCACATTATTGTCCTATAAATCTAAGACGTTGGGTGTCCTAAAAGTCAAGTTGATTGAAGGAAATGGTTCACGTTATACATTTGGTGCTTAGTGTGGCTGCGGTGGCTTTCGCTATTCTTATGTTCATTATGATGAACTCTAAGGATCCATATTATTTCCTTGGGGTTCTCATTGTTTTAAGTTGTCTCCCTGTAATTATAATAGGGTTCTTAATATGTATTTTTAGTTAGTTTTATTTCTCTCTTAATCTCGGCTTATTGTAACCACTACAGTGTTCTTATTTGAATAAAACTCCTTGCGTCCATTTCATGTGCTTATTTCATTGCATCATATTATTTTTTTATAAGAGATACATTTTGTTAAGGTAATAGATAACATAAAATCATAGAAATTACCATTACAAGAAGCACAAGTTCTTGGGGTGTCACATTATTCCCCCTACAAAGAATCGCGTCCTCACAATTCTATTAACAAACTAGAAGAGAAAATTCCTAGATTATTATCATCACCAAAACGGGAAATTAGGCTCGGTCAATGGAATACCCAGGTTGGTATTTAGTTCCTCTACTTCTCTGGCCCAGATACACCTCGAGCAGTACGTTTTGAACTCCAGCCCATGCATTCTACACTCAGGCTTCCATAGGGAGGCTCAAGCGGTAAAAAGTCTGGAGATGTCCGAATGGACATATTCTCTGATGCCCTTCCGAACTACATCTTGCTCGATATATTCAATTGGAACGAAGCTGTTAAACAGACTAAGGTTTAGGATCTAGAACATAAAGGCTGCTCTAAGGTTCCCATCTTGGGCAGCCACTAGGAAACATACTCTGGACGAAAAATTCTATGCCAGAGTGAAACACTGAAAAAGACCCTTGAAGTATCTCCCCCATCGCCTATAATAGGGGAGTTGGGTAAAGGTGATGAAGTGGAAGACATGGTCATTCCCTTGACAGGAATAGATTATCTCAGGGCTATTAGACAATCTAAACATGCATTGGCATAACCCTCGCAGGTTGAGGAAAGAAGAATAGTCCACAGCGCAAGTTCTGATTAACATATCCTCCAATATCTCGTTGGATAGAGATGAGATATTTGTTCGTCTGGCCATCTGAAAACATATTCATGAGAATTCACTTGGAAATTTCAGTTAAATTAAAGACAAGAATGGGAAATATAATATTTCAATAAAACATAAGTTTATTACTAAACATCAATGCCTGAGTTCCCCTATTGACCTACTACACAAACTCCACATAGAGAAGAAAAACTCCCTATCTCCTCAAACCAAACACAGGATGAGCATTCAGGGTTAAACTCATGGGAAAACATATGACGTCTCCTGAGTGTAGCATGATGGGTATGAAGTTGGGAGACGTCAAAATACACTTATTGCCTGCAAGACATTTGGGTGGACTCATCTTCTAACATTCTAAAGTCCAAAAACTGGCCCAAGAAGCTGTAGTTCATGATTTGACAAATATAGGCTGCTCAGAGGTCATCGGCAACATCAACTTCTTGAAAAGTATCGAGGGCCATAAATCCAAAGTCCTCACCTACCGTGAACACTCAAAAAATTCCCTCATGTTACCTCCCCTGACGTACATAGGAGGGGAATTGGGTCATCATCATAAGAAGGTAATCCAATCCTAACCCTCAGTGTAGTTGAAGCACCTGAGGTGAGTTTGACACATCATATATGTGTTTTCATGTCATGCGGATATAAGCATAGTTAAGAAAATTATCTCATCTAGATAAGGACAAAATGACCTCTAGGGCCTCCGCGGGGAGTGATAGTAGATTGGTAGGCACATTTTCATCTTCCATCTGAATGTTATAATAAAATCACTTAGTAAGGTTCAGTCATAGCTATATATTTTTTATTACCTGGTTTTCCAGAATTGTCTGAACCTATCCTATGATACCAACTATAAGGACCCAGTCCCCGAGTGCCTGGAGCCACTGCCCATGAGACATGATGTACCATAACCATAATTATTACATCACATTCATTTACAAATATCACATCATGTCACATGCTACAGAGGATCGTGAGGTTGAGGTTCTGGGAAACCATCTTCATTCTGAAACTTCACTGAAGACATGACTGATACTTGAAAAAATTTCATTTAAAATATAGGGTGAGCATATGAATGCCCAGTAAGGGGTTTTAAAATAACCATTAAAACTTCTGAAAACATTCTTTAAACCATTTCACAAGACATTATTCTTAAATAAAAGCTATATCACATGTTCACATCAAAAAGGTGCACAATTAAAACATGATATCAAAATAATAAGGATACACCATTCAAATAGAGGCATGATGAATAAAAGAAATTATAAACATGTATGTCATGAGATTATGTAAGCACAAATTTAACAGCTAAGAGTAATGAATAATAAGATTTATGCATAAAATAATAACTTCAATTTCATACACTGAATAAAAAATCACTGAGCGCTAAACATGTGTCATGCCATAAATATACAGGATATTCTGAAACATATAGTCAAGTCCTTGTCCAAGACGTCTAATGATTTAAGGCCTCGGCTAAAAATCCACAAGATCTTTTAACCAAAATAATCTACTAGTTGAATATTTTCCTGGTTAATTAAATTATATAGTCATAATGAGGGAAGTGCGTATGACAGACCATGTCAAGGCCTCGTGCCAAGACCTAGGGGATAACTGTAACCGGACCCCAACCCGGAGATCCTCTGTAACCGGACTCTAATCCAGAGTGCCTCTGTAACCGAACACCAACCCGGAGGGTCCGCTATAATTGGACCCCAACCCGGAGGGCTTACTTTTACCGGTCCCCAACTCGGAACATACTAGGTCCAAATGCATTCCTCATATCTCTAAATCAACGTGCACATTCCACTTTGATTTATTAGATTACATATCACATATCAAACCAAGTGTACAATTTATTTGGTTACTTAATTCCTCTTTCATTTTATCCAAAGTGTCCCACACCACCATAATCAATTAAATCTATAAATTCAGAGAAAGTTTAATATTACAATCATCCACTTTTTAAGAATATGTAGTGTGTCTAGCACAAAACAAATGAATTTTGTGGTTAAGACATTAATTGGTACTTAGTATAAAGGTACTTGTGATGGAAAACATAAAATAAGTACTAACTTGGTCACATAAAATGACAAAGACTAGAATTATATTATTCAATAACGCACATAATTAAGTGATGAGGTGAACTTTAACAAAAAAAAATAAAGGAATAACCAAACCCTTCATACAGGGTACCAAACTCACATTAACCCCAAACATTACACATTAAAGCTTATAAGTACAACACACACAACCTTAAACTTTATCATTTAACATCAAGAGTAAAGGGTAATTAGAAGAAGTGCTTGTGAAGTTAAAAGCCTTCAATATCAATACTCATGAAATACAGATATTAAAAGGAAACATTTGGAAAACCATGTTAAGGGTTTCATGTGGTGTAAAAAAATCATTCAACAGGGCGTGCATAATAGTAGTGATTAGTCAAGCCGAAAACATTTATACTCAGTAATTTATTTTAAAAAGAAACATGTGGTTTTTATAAATAAAATGGGAATCCAAGTTGGCATACATATATCCTTATGTATGGATATATTAAGTATGAACATGTCGCACCCTTACTTTATTTAAAGATTATATATCATCTTTAATATAAAAAAAATAGATTTAGATTAAATTATATATGTATGTTCGATTATACCCTAAGTGTACAACGGAAATTATAATTATAAATTAAATAATTCTCATCTCATGTTCTCATAATAAGACATATTTTTATACCTTAATATGGCCAAATTAACCCTTATGTATACATGTACTGAAAATTATGGTTATACTATATCTACATATTTAAGAACATTCATAATCAATTATTAAATGACTCCATGCATTTTGACTTTTCATTAACTCAACCTTGGAAAATCTTTATCCTAGGCATAAGATGTTTATTCAAAACCAAGGGTTGTGTATATTAAATTTATATATTTTCATGTATATATATATATATATGTATGTGTATATAACCGTATATTCATTTAAGGAAAAAGAAACAAAATAAATTCACTTTCATGGGATGTTCATGCTTAGGGTTTATTAATTCCCTATAACTCAAGATCATGTAACACTTAATTAAGGGAATAATTAACCTCAACCCACTGGATGATAAGAAATTATTTTACAAGAGTATACGTATACATATTCATATAACTTAACAATAATCAACCAAGACAAATAAATCCCCTACAAAACTTTATTTATACTACATATCCATTTTCATAAGGACATAGATGATTAGATATAAAATCTTTCCTTCACAAGTATATGTGTCTATATGTATTTCATATAGCTTTAACCGAAAGAAATACAAGTCTAATCCCTTACTTTAGCTTTAGGAGGAGTAGGAGCTTTGGATGGCACTGGAAACCTAGGAGGAAGATTTGAGGTCTGCTGAAAGCTTGGTGTAAGGATCCGGGAGGTCCTTTGAATGCCTCGGATGAGGTTTTATAAATTATACCTATAATTCATAAAGAAGTCATATGAGGCCACTTGCCTTAAAAAACGGGGAAAGATACCTCTGTGGAAACCAAGAGTGTGTAGGGTCCAGCAGTGGTAGGAGTGAAGAAAAAAATGGTGCAAGACAAAGTGTAGGGTACTGGTGCAGCGCATGCTGCGGAAGCAAGAAGGCAATGCTGCTGGAGAAAACCGAGAGGAAGAATGGATGGTCCAAAACACGTCTGACTTTGATCCGAGGGCTGGGGTACGACCGTGGTTTATCAAGGTAAGGACTGCTCAGATATAATCTAATCTTGATCGAACGGCTCACATAAATGCTGTGATATTCCGTGATTGCTAAAAGTCGGACGCAGGATCGAGATCAGCGGATCAGATCGCACACGACGCGATCCGATGGCCAGGGTCTCATTTCGCCCAAAAATTTGGTTCCCACATCGAAAGGGGAATCCAATTTCACCTCCCTTATAAGCTTCGGCCTCCTGTAATGCTGGAAATAACAAAGCACACACACAGGAGTCCTTATACATGGGACTCTGCCTCCCTCGCAGGCCTCAGCCTACCCATTCATACACGGCCTTGCGCCCGTGCTGCGTGCACACAAGCGCTCATGCATTCTCCCATGCACACCACGACATCATGCCCATCCTGCATACACACATGCACTCCTCGAGAGACCCATGCCCGATCTTGGGTTGGCCCAGGCTTGGGGTGAGGGATAGTCTTGGCCACCTTGAGTGAGCTGCCTCCCTTGGCCTGGCCAAAAAGGGGTTGACCCTTATGGGCCCAATTTTTTTTTTTAAAAAAACTTAACCTAGAATCATGAAGTTTAACGGAAATAATACTCTATAGAAATTTCCCTTTTTAAAAAATGGCTTTTATTAAACATTAGAAGCTTAAATTGCACTAGTTATATTTTGTCTTAAAATTATTTTCTAAAGTTTCTTATAAATATTAAACCTTTAGAATAAAAGGTCATAAAAGGTCCTAAATTCATTGATAATTCATATTCTAGTGTTATTGTGATCAAAACTTAGTTCCATTAATAGAAAGTAAACATAACTTAAAAACACTGAATGAAAATCATTACAATTTACTTGCATTAATTGCAACATGTTTTATTTCCTTATTCCTTTTTTGAAAACACCAAAATATTATTCAAAACATTTCATTATACCCTTATAAAGTTCATGGTTAGAGTACTTTTATAATTTTTTCCCAATTTATAACTTAATTTCATGATGGACTAGTATATTCTTATAAGTTTTCATTTAATTGACCAATGAGGCCAACACCTATAGTTATAGCCATTAGAGTTCCATGTTTTCCCAAGGCAACAGTCACATTAGTGTCATATAAATCTAAGACGTTGGGTGTCTTAAAACTCAAGTTTATTGAAAGAAATGGTTCATGTTATACCTTTGGTGCTTAGTGTGGTTGTCGTGGATTCTGCCATTATTATGTTCATTATGAAGAACTCTAAGGATCCATGTTTTTTCCTTGGGATTCTCATTGTTTCAAGTTGTCTCCCTATAATTCTGATAGGGTTCTTAATAGGTATATTTGGTTAGTTTGATTTCCAACTTAATCTCGGCTTATTGTAACCACTATAGTGTTATTATTTGAATAAAACTCCATGCGTCCTTTTCATGTGATTATTTTATTGCATCATATTATTATTATTTTTATAAGAGATACATTTTTTTCAGGTAATAGATAACATAAAAACATAGAAATTACCATTACAAGAAGCACATGTTCTTGGGGTGTCACACTTTTAGTCCCAAGGGCCTGGTTGGATTCGTGCGTGATCCAACCTGACTATATCTCAACTATACCCCAAAATCTAGTGATGTATACTCAAAGGGACCATCATGCTCTAAGATTACCAGGGTCACTGACGATTTATAAAATGGATGTCGGTGCCAAAGATATGGCCAAAAGAAAGTAAAGGGTCATAGTGGGACCGGATCTGGTCTGACCCGGTCGGACCAACCCGACCTGACCCAGTCAGGGCCAACCTGGTCTGGGTCGACCCGGCCTGACCTGGTGGGTCTAGCCCAGCCCGTTAGGCGGGCCTACCCATGAGGTTCGGCCCAGCCCACTGGGCCCGGCCCGGCCAGCTGGGCTGATCCTAGCCTACCGCGATGGGTCATTGAGGGCCACGAGAGTGCAGACCGGTCGTGAGGGCGCGGACCGACTGCCGGTTGGCACAAGGGCGGGTCGTCCCGGAGGGCACCACGAGGGTGCGGTTCATCCCTAAGGGCACCGTGAGGGGGCGGCTCGGGGTGGCTCAGCCCAGGGCTGCGGAGGCGTGGCGGGGGCCGGGAGGCCGGCTCAGCCGGGGCGCCGTGGGGCGCGCGGACGGCAGAGCCATGGGGAGTGTGGGGCGCGCAGAGGCCGGCGGGCTAGTTCGTCCAGTGGTGGAACCGGGCGCGCGGGGTGCGCGTACCACAGAGCTGCGGGACACGCAGGGCGCATGGAGTTCGGCTCGGTCGGGGCTCCGTAGGGCGCTGCGAGGGGCGCGGGAGGCGCGGGAGGTGTGGTGGCCGGGATCCGGGGCGCAGTGTGGCTAGAGCGTGACTCAGCCGGGGTGTGGCGCGGCTCGACCAGTTTGGCCGAAGGGTGGCGCGGCCGGCGAGCAGCGCGGCCGGGCGGCTTGGAAGCTGGAGTGCGGTGCAGTTCGGCCCAGGGCACCGGAGCATCGTGGGTGCAGCACAAATTTCCTTCGTCGCCTTCGTCACCTCATCTCCATAACAAAGAACATCACAAAGAATATTGGCCGGGGGGTCAGACCACGTTGGTTTGGTCCACACCCTTCCGCGTTTAGGGTGATACCAATTGGATCACATGAATGAATCAAAGAACGAGCATGGAAGATATCTTAAAAACATTAATTCCCATAATCCCTCATTGACAAAAATATTCCCAACCCACAAGGAAAAACATCTATGGATCAACTTGATAATAATTTGTTCCACATTCTTTGTTTTGGAAGAAAGGTAACAAGGTAATAATATCATACTTAAATAAAATTAAACCCCTACCTTTGTTCATTGTTCATTGATGGAGTCATGGGGAAGAAGACGGAGTTGTCGTCATTCGTCACATCCACCGCCCACTTCCAATTTCGAGCTTTTGTGTCGGTTCGATGATGATGATGGGGAGGGAGGGTCGGTCGTCGATGATGTCCCACATTGGTTTCTTCCCCAAGGTTCTTCAGATGAAGAAGTCAAAGATACTCCTTGTCGGTATTCTTCATTGGAAGAACGCATTCTTCGTTCTTCGTTGGTGATAGATTTTCTCTCTAAAGCTCCTTCCTCCTTTTCAAATTAAAGAAAAGGTAGCCAAGAATAATAGATTATAAAATATAATAAGTCGTTGGCATAAGAATTCAAAATTGGGTGAATTAATTAAGTTTGCTCCACTTAATTAATTCATGAGGTTGGCACAATTAAAAGAGAGGAAGGGTTGACACCATTAAAGGAGGGGGTGGAGAGACTCTGTAACACCCGAGACTTTTATGTTATATAAATCATCAAAGGAATCTTTTTCTACACAACACTTTCTTGGTTTGCTTTACACGCAATCGCGACCTTCCTCGATAGCGTGCGTCGTACGCAATACCGAGTTTCACTAAACAACAATATGCTATTAAAACTAGCCGTTATGAATAGTAATAACCACTTTTTGAAATTTTATAAATTTTATTTTTCAAAATGGACTTCATTTTTGGACTCAGAATATCGAAATTAGCCTAGGGTGAAATTTTGGTATTTTTCTGAAAACTTTCAATTTTTGATGAATAGTGAAACCACTAAGTGGTAGGTTAAAAAACAGAATTTTGCATAAAACTTAATTTTACCGCTTCTGTGAATGGAATTTCGAAAATCCGAGAGACACGGTTAATATCAAGGACTAAAATGTGGTTCAATGAGATGAAAATAATTTTTTGGTGAATAGTAACTTTTTACGATTTTTACCGCGGTTAATAGTAAATAGGGTAACTAAGGGTAAATATGATATTAATATTACCCTAACACATGTCCTAATTCTATTGGACAAGTGTAATTCGACCAAAAACAAACTTAGGAATAAAATATGACCATTTAGGCCCACTTGTATTAGATTAGGACATTTATTATTAATTTATTTAAAGAAGGGTTAAAATAGTTAAAATCAAAGTTTAATAAGTAAATCATTTTTAATATGGGGTTATACATAAGATAAATTCGATTGTAAATATTCATTAGAAATCTAAAAAGATTTCCTACATGATGGTATTTTATTTGTAATTTTTAGACATCAAATAATTTAATTTATATATGACACAAAGATGATGCAGTAATTATCTTATTAATGAAATATTGACATAATTGATAATATAAATACCAAAATAAATGTAATTTAAGACTTTTTATGAACTCCACTAATTTTCTAGGTTACTATGATATATTATTGTTGATTTAATCAACTTGTTTTGAACATATAATTCTGTTATGACTTTCAAAAAAATCATATATCAAATAGTGTCAAAATTGACACAAAATAGTTTTTAAATCAAATATTATATTACTAATTGTTATTTTATTCCTAAAAATCTAAGGTTCGGCCAAATGACTTAGATAAGGATATATATATTAATAATAAACAATTTGGGGTTCTTTTGGCATGTTATAGTAAGTTTATTAACCATATAGTGAAAGAAAACAAAAAGACACGGTAAAAGTTAAATTAATTAACTTAGAGTTAAATCTAATTGATAAGGTTAAAATAATACCCTAAACTTGTCTAAATCCTATTGGTTGATAGGATTTCGACCCATCCCCACTTTAGCTTCGAAATAAGACACTTTGGAACCATTATAAACAGATTTTGACTTTAATATAAAATAATATTTTGAGATATTCCTAAGGTGCCCCTCTCCTCCCTTATAAAAGGGCACCTCCTCCCCCTCCTCCTCACACCAAATTGAGCACTCAAGCTCGGCCAACCCCTGCCATTTTCTCCTCTCCACTTCCCTAGAATAATCCTAGAGGTCCTGGTCTTCTCCAAAGACCAATCTTAGTTCCTTAAGTGGAGGATTCAAAGAAGCGTTCCAAAGAAGAGGTAATATCCATTACCGATCTTTTCAATTTCTTTCTTCTTCAACTTCTTCTTCTTTAGTTGTTTCATGATAAAGTAATAACATCAGTATTACTTACATACTGATATGTTATTATAAATATGAAACAACCCTAATTCACCTTCTATCCATCCTACGGAAAAATGAAATCACCACGCGTGCGTACGTACGGAATACCGTCTCCACGCCGTGGTGTAATCTATTTTCCACCATCACCTTACAAGGATGGGTATAATGGTGTAATGAGTAACTACATATGATTATTATGAAGTAATATTGATACTGAAATAATATATATATACTCCAATACAATTCCACGATCATAGGAACGATATCATCACTCGTGCGTACGTACGGAATACCGTCTCCACGATGTGATGCGACTCGTTCTACATGATCTTCATTTAATAATGATTATATAAATGAATTGAATGAATAAATATGATATATTTTACACTAATACCATTCTGGATATAAGGTATCTATAACCTTAAAAGAAGAATAAGAATGTATTCGGCAAAACACGCATAAGAACAAAAGGCAATAAAGACCCGAGTAACAAGTAACCATGAAATATTACTATCAAGAAGCTAAGAATATGACCATATATGATATCATATCAATATGTATGATTCTTGAATAAGTCAATAACATTATTTAAACCATTATACAGGAGCTTCGGACACATACAAGGAAAATTGGACCTAAGGTAAGGGAAAATATCACAATCTCACTTTTATCCGAGATTGTTTTTACTTTGGAAATTACTGGGGTGTATTTTATCATCCACATCCATGTTCCCTCGATATGTAATATTATTTCCTTCCTTCTACAATAGTTTATATCCAATTTTACCCTTCGGTAAGTTTTTTGTAAAAGATATGAAAGGAATCTTTTGTCGTTTTTCGTACGAGGTACTTTTTGACTTTTCTGACAAATGTTAGAAGAATGTTTTTTTAACTTATACGGCATGAATGGATTTTTAAAAAATTATTTCCAAGAAGCTTCCTTTACAAGTTTTCAAGTTTATTTTTAATCAACTTCTTTTATTCTAAAGTTATATGACATGTTAGGAAAGGAAAAATGTTTTTGAAGAAGAAAGGATATTTTCCTCAAGAATGAAGTTCAAGTGTTTTATCAAAATTATTTTCCATCTAAGATAATAAAGGGTTCTGTTTTTATCCCTATTATTAAATTGATTTGATCATGTTGTGATGGAATTATTTTTATGAATTCCATTATCTTATATGAATTGATTTATGATGTCATGATGTTTCAAGAATCCCATTTTTGTTACATGTATTATGCGATGATGTATGTTTTATGATTATGTGGCACACATAAGAAAGGATTCATTATAAGATGGGTGGGACCTATATCTCCCTCCAATTCATTGGGTAAAGATTTTATATCTCATGAGATAGACATGGCTGGAACGGAAGGTTATTTCGGTTCAGTGATACAGGACTGAAACGAGGAGTGAACTCGGTTCAGAAAGGGACTTTGTCCGCTAAGATAGTCTTGGCAATGAGTCATGACTAACAAGAAATGATTTTCCATGATTATGTGTGCATGCCACAAAGTTTCAAGTCTTATGTTATGATTATGGGGATCTCATTTTCACTTCTATGATTTATTAAGATTTTATGATCTCTTTTGCAGGTTATGATTTTCAAAAAGATATGATATGATTTTTATTTCCTTTATTGCCCTTGCTGAGCATTTGAGCTCACCCTTTTATGTTTTCTTTTCCCCAGGTCAGGAAGATGGATATTAAGTCGAATATGCTAAAAGGGACCCTAAATATGATGAAATAAATGGGAGACACTGTAGAAGATTTATGAACCAGTTGTTTTTGTTTCCCAGTTTCTAAAGACACTATACCTATACGGTCCTTTGTGGTTTTATCATATGTTGTAATAAGTGTGCTTCAATTTTGAAGTATTAACAATGTATGTAAAGTATGGGTCGTTATAGTTGGTATCAGAGGAAAGGTATAGTCAACCATTGGGAACTAGGATGTGAAAGCCTTAGTAAGAACCCTAAGGATAAGTCTAAGCATAGAACACAATCTTAGTGTTTTAGAAATGGCCTTGAATAACCTAGGATAAGACCTTAAGCATGAAAATTATATTCTTAAATTATGTGGTTTCCTATTATAATTAGTGTTTCTCACACTATTCTTCTTGGTTTTAGTCAATGGATGGAACCCGAAGGAACCGTGTTAATGCGGAATGCGATGGGCAATGCAATGATTGTCCCCCTGAGCAACCAAACGATATGGGAGCTGGAATGAAAAATCTTGTAGCCATGCTCACACAACTTTCTCAAGCTATGAATCATGCAGGATTTCCAAACGAGCAAAGGAGGGAGCAACATTCTGTTGAATCCTTCATGAGGCAGCGTCCACCTTCTTTCAGTGGGTCTACTGATCCATTAGTTGCTGAACAATGGATTAGTACAACTGAAAAGATATTTTCAGTTCTTCAATGTTCTGAACATGATAAAGTCATCCTAGAAGTGTATCGTTTCGAAGGAGATGCTGATCAATGGTGGAATCTTATTAAGAATACGAGGCAAAGGGATGAAATTGAGTCTATGGAATGGGACGAGTTCAAGAACTTATTTTTCAATAAGTACTTCCCTCGTATTCTCCGAAAAAAGATGGAGAAAGAGTTCCTTGAACTGAAGCAAAGGGATGATGAATCTGTTAGTACCTATGAAGCAAATTTTACAAGACTTGCAAGGTACGCTTCTGGTATTATTATCCAACCTGAGAGTAAGATCGATCGATTCTTTAGTGGCTTAAAACCAAGTCTTCGAAGGGCGTTAGCCATAAGAGACTTCAATAGCTATGAGGAAATCGTTCGATGTGCTCTCAAAGTCGAGATGGAGATTGGAGTAACCCATCAGTCACATGGGTTTGATAAGAAGAGGAAGATGGAATTCAAAGAAAAATCTAAAGAGCACACGGAAAAGAAGATGAGCTTTTCCTTATGCTCAATGTGTGGAAAGAAACATGGAGGGAGTTTTCTTAAAGGGACAAGTAAATGTTTTAAATGTGGAAAGGAAGGTCATCGGGCATTTGAATGTCGTGATAATGGGAAGAAGATGTCTAATGACGCAAACAAAGGAAGGGATACACAGAATGAACCTACTACACTTCAATGTTTCAAGTGCAAGGAGATGGGGCATTATGCCAATCAATGCCCAAATCCAAAGGTTGATGATGATGGTCGACGTCAACAAAATCATAAGGCTAAAGACAAAGGAAAGTCACATGCAATTTCTATCAGCGATGTGGAGTACGATAACGAAGTGGTGAAAGGTACACTTACCATCCACTCTAAAGTAGAAAATGTTTTATTTGATTCTGGATCCACCCACTCATTTATTTCTGAAGACTTTTCTAAGGGTATCACCATATTACCTCAACAATTAGATGTTGAGTTAGCTGTGACAACACCTAATGGCACATCAATCACATCAAAAGTTTATAATTCTTCTCCGATCGAAGTTTGTGGGAAAGTGCTTCCTGCAAATCTTGTGATCCTTCCTTTAGTGGAATTTGATGTGATTCTTGGCATGGATTGGCTTTCTCTACATGGAGCTCATATCAATTGCCAAAGAAGGGAAGTCACATTTCATATTCCAGATCAATCTACGATCGTCTATCAATGCAAGGATGAACATAACCTTCCAGTGGAAATTTCTTCCATCTTATGGGTATTGATTCCACTAAATGAAGGTTATTTATCTCAAATGGTTGGTGAGAAACTCACGATTAAGAATATGCCCATTGTACGAGAGTTTGATGATGTCTTTCCGGAGGAATTACCAGGTCTTCCACCAAATCGTGAAGTTGAGTTTTCAATAGAACTCGTACCCGGTGCTTTGCCTATTTCAAAGACACCTTATAGAATGGCCCCAATTGAGTTGTAGGAATTGAAGAAGCAACTCCAAGAGAATCTTGATAAGGGATTCATACGCCCTAGTGCGTCACCTTGGGGAGCACCTGTTCTATTTGTTAAGAAGAAAGATGGATCAATGAGACTCTGCATTGATTATCGAGAACTTAACAAGATCACTATCAAGAACAAATATCCTCTCCCACGCATTGATGACTTATTTGACCAACTACGCGGAGCTCAATACTTTTCCAAGATTGATCTTCGTTCAGGGTATCATCAATTAAGGGTCAAAAGGGAGGATATACCAAAAACGGCTTTCCGTACAAGGTATGGACACTATGAATTTATAGTGATGCCATTTGGTCTTACTAATGCCCCTGCTATCTTCATGGATCTAATGAATAGAGTCTTTAGAGACTATCTTGATCAATTTGTGGTAGTCTTTATAGACGATATTCTTGTCTATTCAAAGAGCAAGGAAGAGCATGAAGATCACTTGAGAATTATATTGAAGACCCTGAGAAAGGAGAAGATTTATGCCAAATTTACCAAGTGTGAATTTTGGCTTCAAAAAGTTGCATTTTTGGGTCATATAATCTCAAAAGAGGGGATATCTGTGGATCCAGCAAAAACAGAGGTTATCGAAAGATGGTCAAGACCAACAACAGTAACTGAGATCCGAAGTTTTCTTGGTTTGGCTGGATATTATCGACGTTTTGTAAAAGATTTTTCACGATTATCTAATCCACTCACCAAGTTGACTTGGAAAGGAGTTAAGTTTGTCTGGACAGAGGAATGTGAAGAGAATTTCAAGGAGTTGAAAAGAAGGTTATCCAGTGCACCTGTGCTCACACTGCCTTGTAGTGGAGAAAGGTTTGTGATCTACAGTGATGCATCCAAGAAGGGATTGGGGTGTGTTCTTATGCAAAATGATATGGTGATAGCTTATGCCTCACGACAGTTGAAAATCCATGAGCAAAATTACCCAACACATGATTTGGAGTTGGCTGCGGTAATCTTTGCATTAAAGATTTGGAGGCATTACCTTTATGGTGAAAGGTGTGATATTTATACTGATCATAAAAGTTTAAAGTATATTTTCACACAAAAGGAGTTGAATATGCGTCAAAGAAGATGGTTGGAGCTGATTAAGGATTATGACTGCTCAATCCATTACCACCCTGGGAAAGCAAACAAGGTGGCAGATGCATTAAGTCGACAAGACCATGCTAGTTTATCCATGATGAGGATCACAAAAGATCCAATATTTATGGATTTACAAAGGATGGATCTTGGAATTATAATGGAAGGGGGAAAATCTTATCTTTCTCAAATGAATGTTCAACCATCTATACATGTGAAGATTAAAGAGGCACAGAAAGAAGATGTCGAGTTACAAAAGAAGGTGAGAAATGTTCCTGAATTCAACCTTGATTGTGATGGGATAATAAAGTTCAGGAATCGGGTTTGTGTTCCTCCCATCCCTGAATTAAAGCAGGAGCTTCTGGATGAGGCTCATAGTTCTTCATTCTCTATTCATCCTGGAAGGACGAAGATGTATAGGGACCTGAAAGAGTACTTCCGGTGGGATGGCATGAAAAGAGATGTTGCTGAATATGTCTCTCGATGCTTGGTTTGTCAACAAGTTAAAGCTGAGAGACAGAAGTCTAAGGGGATGTTACAACCATTACCCATACCCGAATGGAAATGGGAAAACATCACTATGGACTTTTTCACAGGACTTCCTAAAACATCCAAAGGCAATAATGCTATCTGGGTCATAGTTGATCGTCTTACAAAGTCTGCACACTTCATTGCTATTAGAGAGGATTTCTCTCTAGATCAGCTTGCCAGGATATATGTAAAGGAAGTGGTAAGATTACATGGAGTACCACTTTCTATTATATCTGATCGGGATCCGAGATTTACCTCTAAGTTCTGGCGAAGTCTTCAGCATACTCTGGATACAGAGTTGAGTTTCAGCACTGCTTATCATCCCCAGACAGACGGTCAGTCTGAGAGAACAATTCAAACCCTAGAAGATATGTTGAGAGCTTTCTCTATGGATTTCAAAGGAGGTTGGGATCAACACCTACCTTTGGTGGAATTTTCTTATAATAATAGCTTTCACTCCAGTATTCAGATGGCTCCTTATGAAGCTCTCTATGGAAAGAAATGCAGGACTCCAACTTGCTGGGATGAAGTTGGGGAAAGAAAGCTATTAGGACCTGATCTCGTTGATGAAATGGCAGAAAAGGTCAGATCTATTCAACAACACATAAGAGCAGCTCAGAGTCGACAGAAAAGTTATGCTGACAACCGAAGAAAAGACCTAGAGTTTGAAGTGGGTGATAAAGTGTTCTTACGAATATCTCCCTGGAAGAGGGTTATGAGATTTGGAAAGAAGGGGAAGTTGAGCCCTAGATATATCGGTCCTTTCGAAATACTGGATCGTGTTGGGAAGGTAGCTTACCGATTGGCGCTTCCACCGAATCTCTCTCAAGTTCACGATGTGTTCCATGTATCTCTCCTGAGAAAGTACATACCAGATCCTTCACATGTACTCAGCTCAGAAGTTGTACCGCTGGAGCAAGATCTTTCTTATGAAGAACAGCCGATAGAGATTCTGGATCGTAGCGAAAAAGTCCTACGAAACAAGACCACTCGCTTGGTGAAAGTATTATGGAGGAACCACCAACTTGAAGAAGCTACATGGGAGCTTGAGGATATGATGAGGGAAAAGTATCCTCATCTGTTTGTTACAAAGTGATGAATTTCGAGGGAGAAATTCTTTTAAGGGGGGTAGAATGTAACACCCGAGACTTTTATGTTATATAAATCATCAAAGGAATCTTTTTCTACACAACACTTGCTTGGCTTGCTTTACACGCAATCGCGACCTTCCTCGATAGCTTGCGTCGTACGCAATACCGAGTTTCACTAAACAACAATATGCTATTAAAACTAGCCGTTATGAATAGTAATAACCACTTTTTGAAATTTTATAAATTTTATTTTTCAAAATGGACTTCATTTTTGGACTCAGAATATCGAAATTAGCCTAGGGTGAAATTTTGGTATTTTTCTGAAAACTTTCAATTTTTGATGAATAGTGAAACCACTAAGTGGTAGGTTAAAAAACAGAATTTTGCATAAAACTTAATTTTACCGCTTCTGTGAATGGAATTTCGAAAATCCGAGAGACACGGTTAATATCAAGGACTAAAATGTGGTTCAATGAGATGAAAATAATTTTTTGGTGAATAGTAACTTTTTACGATTTTTACCGCGGTTAATAGTAAATAGGGTAACTAAGGGTAAATATGATATTAATATTACCCTAACACATGTCCTAATTATATTGGACAAGTGTAATTCGACCAAAAACAAACTTAGGAATAAAATATGACCATTTAGGCCCACTTGTATTAGATTAGGACATTTATTATTAATTTATTTAAAGAAGGGTTAAAATAGTTAAAATCAAAGTTTAATAAGTAAATCATTTTTAATATGGGGTTATACATAAGATAAATTCGATTGTAAATATTCATTAGAAAGATAAAAAGATTTCCTACAAGATGGTATTTTATTTGTAATTTTTATACATCAAATAATTTAATTTATATATGACACAAAGATGATGCAGTAATTATCTTATTAATGAAATATTGACATAATTGATAATATAAATACCAAAATAAATGTAATTTAAGACTTTTTATGAACTCCACTAATTTTCTAGGTTACTATGATATATTAGTGTTGATTTAATCAACTTGGTTCGAACATATAATTCTGTTATGACTTTCAAAAAAATCATATATCAAATAGTGTCAAAATTGACACAAAATAGTTTTTAAATCAAATATTATATTACTAATTGTTATTTTATTCCTAAAAATCTAAGGTTCGGCCAAATGACTTAGATAAGGATATATATATTAATAATAAACAATTTGGGGTTCGTTTGGCATGTTATAGTAAGTGTATTAACCATATAGTGAAAGAAAACAAAAAGACACGGTAAAAGTTAAATTAATTAACTTAGAGTTAAATCTAATTGATAAGGTTAAAATAATACCCTAAACTTGTCTAAATCCTATTGGTTGATAGGATTTTGACCCATCCCCACTTTAGCTTCGAAATAAGACACTTTGGAACCATTATAAACCGATTTTGACTTTAATATAAAATAATATTTTGAGATATTCCTAAGGTGCCCCTCTCCTCCCTTATAAAAGGGCACCTCCTCCCCCTCCTCCTCACACCAAATTGAGCACTCAAGCTCGGCCAACCCCTGCCATTTTCTCCTCTCCACTTCCCTAGAATAATCCTAGAGGTCCTGGTCTTCTCCAAAGACCAATCTTAGTTCCTTAAGTGGAGGATTCAAAGAAGCGTTCCAAAGAAGAGGTAATATCCATTACCGATCTTTTCAATTTCTTTCTTCTTCAACTTCTTCTTCTTTAGTTGTTTCATGATAAAGTAATAAAATCAGTATTACTTACATACTGATATGTTATTATAAATATGAAACAACCCTAATTCACCTTCTATCCATCCTACGGAAAAATGAAATCACCACGCGTGCGTACGTACGGAATACCGTCTCCACGCCGTGGTGTAATCTATTTTCCACCATCACCTTACAAGGATGGGTATAATGGTGTAATGAGTAACTACATATTATTATTATGAAGTAATATTGATACTGAAATAATATATATATACTCCAATACAATTCCACAATCATAGGAACGATATCATCACTCGTGCGTACGTACGGAATACCGTCTCCACGATGTGATGCGACTCGTTCTACATGATCTTCATTTCATAATGATTATATAAATGAATTGAATGAATAAATATGATATATGTTACACTAATACCATTCTGGATATAAGGTATCTATAACCTTAAAAGAAGAATAAGAATGTATTCGGCAAAACACGCATAAGAACAAAAGGCAATAAAGACCCGAGTAACAAGTAACCATGAAATATTACTATCAAGAAGCTAAGAATATGACCATATATGATATCATATCAATATGTATTATTCTGGAATAAGTCAATAACATTATTTAAACCATTATACAGGAGCTTCGGACACATACAAGGCAAATTGGACCTAAGGTAAGGGAAAATATCACAATCTCACTTTTATCCGAGATTGTTTTTACTTTGGTAATTACTGGGGTGTATTTTATCATCCACATCCATGTTCCCTCGATATGTAATATTATTTCCTTCCTTCTACAATAGTTTATATCCAATTTTACCCTTCGGTAAGTTTTTTGTAAAAGATATGAAAGGAATCTTTTGTCGTTTTTCGTACGAGGTACTTTTTGACTTTTCTGACAAAAGTTAGAAGAATGTTTTTTTAAATTATACGGCATGAATGGATTTTTAAAACATTATTTCCAAGAAGCTTCCTTTACAAGTTTTCAAGTTTATTTTTAATCAACTTCTTTTATTCTAAAGTTATATGACATGTTAGGAAAGGAAAAATGTTTTTGAAGAAGAAAGGATATTTTCCTCAAGAATGAAGTTCAAGTGTTTTATCAAAATTATTTTCCATCTAAGATAATAAAGGGTTCTATTTTTATCCCTATTATTACATTGATTTGATCGTGTTGTGATGGAATTATTTTTATGAATTCCATTGTCTTATATGAATTGATTTATGATGTCATAATGTTTCAAGAATCCCATTTTTGTTACATGTGTTATGCGATGATGTATGTTTTATGATTATGTGGCACACATAAGAAAGGATTCATTATAAGATGGGTGGGACCTATATCTCCCTCCAATGCATTGGGTAAAGATTTTATATCTCATGAGATAGACATGGCTGGAACAGAAGGTTATTTCGGTTCAGTGATACAGGACTGAAACGAGGAGTGAACTCGGTTCAAAAAGGGACTTTGTCCACTAAGATAGTCTTGGCAATGAGTCATGACTAACAAGAAATGATTTTCCATGATTATGTGTGCATGCCACAAAGTTTCAAGTCTTATGTTATGATTATGGGGATCTCATTTTCACTTCTATGATTTATTAAGATTTTATGATCTCTTTTGCAGGTTATGATTTTCAAAAAGATATGATATGATTTTCATTTCCTTTATTGCCCTTGCTGAGCATTTGAGCTCACCCTTTTATGTTTTCTTTTCCCCAGGTCAGGAAGATGGATATTAAGTCGAATATGCTAAAAGGGACCCTAAATATGATGAAATAAATGGGAGACACTGTAGAAGATTTATGAACCAGTTGTTTATGTTTCCCAGTTTCTAAAGACACTATACCTATACGGTCCTTTGTGGTTTTATCATATGTTGTAATAAGTGTGCTTCAATTTTGAAGTATTAACAATGTATGTAAAGTATGGGTCGTTATAGACTCTCCCTCATTAATGAGGTGAGTTGATAGGTTTTCCTCTCCCACCATTATTAGGGGGGTTTAGTCTTGGGTGGTCCCCACATCGTAACCTCTCGTGGGAGGTTAGGTTAAGGTGGGCCCCACCACCATAACCTCTCATGGGAGGTTTATAAAGACCCGTAAATTTCAAGGAAATTTTTTTTTCTTAATTTTCTTTGGAATTTTACAAGAGCGCAGTTTCTGACGGCACCTAATTCTGAGGCCCGGTGTGCCCAGAATCATTTTCCGAACTTTGGCTCGGGTACGTTCAATGAACGGACAAGCGGGTTTTTTTCTAACTTTTGAACCGGTGCCTAGAATCGAATTCTGAGGGCACTGATGAAATCGCAGCGCCGGTATTTGCTTAGAAACACCTCTTCCGGAGTTGCGTTTGCTCGGGTGTGGTTTTTAATTTTCAGGCTTAAAGTTAAGAAATAAAATAATTTTACGACAACTTTATTTTATTTCACTTAAGCCACTTGGAAGCCACTTGAAGCCACTTAAAGACGGCTTAAACTGAGTTGATCCGGATAGGATGCTATCCAGAAATATCCTACCCCCTTGGTATGATATTTGTGAGGTGGGGCCCGCACGAGCCCCGCCGTTTCTTTCCGCTAAGTAACGCACCCGCGAAAACCCATCATTATGAAAGTCAACTGACGCGATTTCTTAAAATCTTAACAGACCATTTAATTGGGCGGTTTTCTTCGTGAATTAAATGACCTGTTACTTTCGTTGAATTAATACAACGAATTGATGGGTCGTTACTTACCCGTTTTCGTTTGCTGGCGTATTAATAAAATAAGACCAACAAGGTCTTTTGAAGGATTACTCGTGGAGAGGAGTTCTTGAACCTTCAACCTTCTTCGCGAAGAACGCGAAGAACGCGAAGAACGCCGAACCCGGAAATCGATGACGCGACACCATGATCCGCGACGCCGACGTTCCCTTCCTGCAACATTCTTCTGCGATGTCTCTTCCTCCGTGACGGATCTTCGATCGGCTGCTTGAGGTAAGAGTCTCGGATTTTTTCTTTTCTTTTATCTCCTTTGTGGTTTTTACCGAAACACGGATTTAATTATAATTAAATTAAATCTGTTATTCTTGGTCCGTTGAGTTCGCTGACTCAACGCCGGATTCTGCGACGACACGACGCCCTTCCGCGACGACGCGACGATCCCCTCCTTCCGTGACGAGAAATTCCGCGAAGGACGTGCGTTCGACGACGACCAACGAGGTAGGGGTTGTTGTGATTATTTCTTTCCTTTTCCTGTGATCATTCTTTCTTTAGTAAATAACCGGACTATAAGAACAATTTTCATTTATTAAAATTGTTGAATTCATGTGTTGAATTTTGTTTCTCTCGATGTTTATCTCTAACGCGGAGGGTGCGGGCCAAACGAACACGGCCCGACGACCCTCTGATGTTCTTCGTTCTTGTGCGGATTTGAAGGGCGATGACGGAACATGCCGCAATGGAAATTTGGTGGTTCTGCAGTGAAGAACGAGTCCCGGGAGGAGCAACGACACAGACAGGAAGAAAATCGGGCCACCGGAGCGACTCCGGCGGCCCGTGAAAGCCGGCGGCGGCGGCGCCCGGCGCGCCGCCGGACGAGACCGCCGCAGCACTGGCCGCGGTGGCGGCCCGCGCAGACCCGCGGCCGCGCGGGTCCGGAGCGCGCGGGACGCGGCTGATGCTGTGTCCGGTCACCAGGGAGACACCTCGCGGGTGTCGCGGGGGTGTCACGCGGGGGTGGCGGCTCCCCCCCGCGTCACTCGGGACGCGGCTTCAGCCGCGTTCGGCTGTCTGGCCGACACCCCGCGGGTGCCGCGGGGGTGTCACGCGGGGCGGCGGCTCCCCCCGCGTCGGCCACTCGGCCGCTCGGCCGAGCCGGGTTGGGCTGGCCGAGCCAGACCGGTCCGACCGGGTCGGACCGGGTTCGGCCGACCCAGGGGGGGTCAGGCCGGGTCGGCCCGGGCCCGGACCCCCCGTCTTCGGATGATTTTCGTTCAAATGGACGTATCTTGAGCTGCGGGCCTCTAAATGACTCGCCTTCAGCGGAAACACGATCCTTGGATCGAGACGGTCGTTTCGGTATATCGCACTCAAGGTTTCGAAATACTTTGAGTTCGTCCGGGTTGGTTCGTACACGAAACCAACCGGGCCTTCGGAGCGGAAATGCTCATATCTTGAGATACGGACGTCCGATTGACGTGCTGTCAGCTTCGTTGTTTTCCTCTATGTGATACGGATCATTTGGCATACTCTGCCTGAGGTTTGGACACAGGTGGAGTACGGTCGGTTTGGTTTTGCCATAAAAACCAACCGGGCCCCTGGGACGAAAAAGCCAACAACTCTCAGACCGGGCGTCCGATTGACGCGCCGTCTGCGACGTTCAGTTCCTGTTGACGATACGGAACTTTTGGATACATCAAATTCGGACTTTGTGTCAGTTGATGTATCAGCCTCTCGGCTCGTGGAGCGGACCCTCCCGAACGAGCTTGCTGTGTGCGGGAACCCTAGAGCTGGCTGCGACTGCTTCTTCGACAGCGACGACTGTGCAGAGATCCTCCGTGGACTCCGACGACGACCGTGAAGAGATCCTCAGTGGACTGCGGCGACGACTGTGCAGAGATCCTCAGTGGACTGCGACGACTACTGCACTCAGCGATCCTGCGTGGATTAGTGCTACCGGTCCTGTGTGGGCCCGATCCTGTGTGGGTCCAATCCTGTGTGGGTCAGCGCTCAGCGGTTCTGTGTGAGTCAGCGCCTACAGGTCCTGTGTGGGCCCGATCCTGTGTGGGTCATTGCGGGGGTTAGTTACCTATCGATCCTTTGTGGGTCTAACGACTTAGATGGATCAGTGATCTTCTTTATCGTCATCTGAAGAAGTATACATGTGTGAGATGAATCATGTGTTACTCTCCTTTGTGGATTGTGTTGAGCTATCCTGTGTGGATTTACTGTTTACTCTCCTTTGTGGATTGTGTTGAGCTATCCTGTGTGGATTTACTATTTACTCTCCTTTGTGGATTTTGTTGTGCTATCCTGTGTGGGTATAAGTTTTCTTTCCTGTGTGGACTGGGTTGTGCTTGGGCTCGGACGTTGGAGCCGAACGGGAATTGATGACTTAGGTATATGTATGGGCATATACCTAAGTCGTGTCAGATGTTACTTTGTGATTGTACCTTTCCTTTGTGGATTATCCTTTTTGGATTTTAGGAGACCTTCGGGGGTCTCGGGGTCCCTACTGAGTATCTTATACTCACCCCTACACAGGTTTTGACCGCACTTCGTTGTGTTAGTTGCAGACGACGGACAACACTGATCGTGGTGGAGGCGTGCGGAGCAGGACGGTACCTGGAGGTGGACCACTGGGCGGGACGCACTCGGAGCAGACAGCTGGACCGAGGAGCTGTGGAGGCTATCTGTACCCACCCTTCAGGTGGGACTTCCAGAGGACGGCTCGACGCTGTGGATTTTACTTTTCAGTTGTTGTTTTTCTTTTCCATTGTACTTTACAGTTGGGCTTGTATTTCCGGACCCTTTTACTTTCAGCATAGCTTGTTACAGTTTTTACTTAGTGTTTACTTTTCCGCTTGCTTACTCTGTGGTGCTTGTTTACTTTCCAAAGGCAATGCCTTCCCTTTTTGTTGGGATTTACGCCTTGGTGCTAGTCGCCAGCCCCTGGCCTATGGAAGGCGGGCTTGGGGTAGTCACGGCACGGGCCCCGAGGACGGGTCGTGACAAGGTTAAGGTGTGATGGTCCCCACCTCCAACTTCCACTTGGGTGGTTATAATAGATAAAAATAAAATAAAACATGCATTTATTCAATTTTATTATTCCCACGAAAATCCCAAAAAATATCTTCCACCCTCAACCAACTATCGTCGAGGTGAAAGTCTTATTAAGCAAATACAAGAGCAACGAGTTCAACGGTGCCCTCCATTTCAATTTCGAGTACAGGTTCAAAAGTTATAAAAAATCGCTCGTACGTTTACTGAACATACCCAAACAAAACATCAGAAATTGATTCTGGGCACTCTGAGCCTCGGAATCACGCGTCGTTAAGTTTTGTAGACTCGTAAAATTCCCATTTAATTAAAACAATTACATGGAAATTTCGGGTCTTTAAATTCTCCCCTCCTTAGGGATTTACATTCCCATAAACTATAACTCATAACTAAGGGAACAAGTGGGGATACTAAGCATGCATATGATCCTCCCCGCTCTCATGTGTTCTCTTGGAGGTTCTTATGCTGCCAACGAACGCGCTCTAGAGGTATCAACCATCCTCAAAGGACCCACTCTTGTTGATCCCCAATCTCTACTGGAACCTCTGTAAAATTTTCCCCATCGTTGACATCCAGCTCGCCATGGTCAATGATGTGGGAAGGGTCATGCACGTATCTCCTCAGCTGGGATACGTGGAAGACTTCGTGCACCTGATGCAACTGAGGTGGAAGATCTAAGCGATAAGCCACCTCGCCAATGCTATTGAGGACTTGAAAAGGTCTGATGAATCTCATAGATAAATTCCCACCTTGGCTAAATCTTCGTAGACCTCGTCGAGGTGAGACCCATAGAAAGATGTGGTCTCCATCCTCGAACTCTAGAGGTCTTTGTCTCCTATCAGCATATGACTTATGCCTGCTCTGTGCAGTATTCATCTACTCCTGGAAGATTTTCACCTTCTCCATGGTAGCCCATACCATCTCTGGTCCCACTAGTGTTGACTCCCCTTGGTTAGTCCCGAACAAAGGTGATCTGCAAGGTCGCTCGTACAATGCCTTCAAAAGTGTCACCCCAATGGCGAAGTGATATTTGTTGTTGTATGAACACTCCACCAAAGGCAAGTAATCCTCCCAACTATGAAAGAAGTCTAGAACACAAGAACACTGCATGTCCTCAAGGGTTTGAATGGTCTTCTCAGTCTAGACATCGGTCTTAGGATGGAAGGTGGTGCTCAAACGAAGCTGCATCCCAAAAGCTTCTTGCAACCCCTTCCATAGCCGAGAAGTAAATCATGTGTCATGATAAGAGACAGTTGTCGAAGGTAATCCATGTAGTCGTACAGTCTCCTACACATAGAGGCATCCTAAGCTCTCTACTGAACCCTACTCTCTGATCGGTATGAAGTGGGCTAACTTGTTGAGTCGGCCAACGATCACCCAGATCGAGTCATGACCTCTGAATGTATGTGGAAGTCATGTAACTAAATCCATGTATATCCCATACCAATTCCACTCTGGGACCTCTAAAGACTAAACCAAGCCTGCTAGTACTTGATGCTCTTCCTTTACTTGCTGACAAGTGAGGAACTGAGAAACAAACTCAGCAACTGATTTCTTTATTCCTGGACACCAGTGCTATCGTCGGAGATCCTGGTACATCTTTGTCACTCCTGGATGTACCACTAGAGGGGATTTGTGGGACTCCCCCAACACTTCCTCATGAAGTGACACTGGTACCAAAGTACGTCCTCTTATGAGGATGATGTACTCCCCACCTTCAGAAAATCCATCAGGTTCATGTCCTATGGATATCTGAGCACGTCGTGTCTCACAGTCAGTGTCCCCATGTTGTGCCTCCCTGACTTGCTGAAGAAGTGGGGGAGTGACTATAAGAGTCTGAATAAAGGTTGCTCCATCTCTATCCAAAAATGATATCTGTAAAGCAGCCAGCTGCTCTGTCTCCTCGCCTAGTATTTGTATACCAGTTCTCCTGCTGAGTGAATCTACAACAACGTTCCCCTTCCCGGGAGTATAGACTATGTTTAAGTCATAGTCCTAGAGTAACTCAAGCCAATGTTGTTGTCTCAGGTTCGGGTCCTTCTGAGAGAAGATATACCAGATGCTCTTGTGATCAGAGTACATGATAAAACGTTCTCCCATCAGATAGTGTCGCCACATCTTCAAGGCGAAGACCACTGCTGTTAACTCCAGCTCATGGGTAGTGTAGTTCTTCTCATGTTGACTCAACTGATGAGAGACATATATGATCACTGCTTGCTCCTGCATCAAGACGCATCTGATTCTAGTCCCTGATGTGTCATAGTAGTCTACGTACCCTACACCTTCCTCTAGAATCCTCAAGATGGGGGCACTAGTCAGCCTCTTCCTCAGCATCTGAAAGCTCTGCTGACATCTCTCTGACCACACAAAGGGTTTCCCCTTCTTTGTCAAGGCTGATAGTGGTGCTGCAACTCTGGAGAAGTCTGGCACAAACCTCCGGTAGTATCTAGCCAAACCCAGGAATCTCCGTACCTCCGTCACACTCCTCGGTGGCTCCCAAGCAAGTACTGCCTCAATCTTCACTGGATCTACTGCAAATCCTACCTCCGAGATGACATGTCTCAGAAAGTGAACCTCTCGAATCCAGAATTGGAACTTCGAGAGCTTACCATAAAGCTGGTGCTCTCGGAGTGTGTCCAGTACTACCTGCAAGTGATAGGAATGCTCCTCCTTAGTAGTTGAGTAGATCAGAATGTCATCAATGAAGACTACGACAAAGCGATCGAGGTATAGATGAACGATCATGTTCATGAGTCCCATGAACACTGTTGGAGCATTTTTTATGCTGAACAGAATAACCAGGAACTCGTAGTGGCCATACCAACATCTAAAGTTTGTCTTCTGCACATCCTCATCTTGAACTATGAGCTGGTGATATCCTGATCTGAGGTCTATATTTGAGAACCATTGTGCTCCCTTCAACTAATCAAAGAGGTATTCAATCCTTAGAAGTGGGTACTTGTTATTCATGGTCACCTGGTTCAGGCGCCGGTAGTCAACGCAAAGCCTCAACCTCCCATACTCCTTCTTGGTGAACAGAATTGGGGCTTCCCAGGGAGAAACACTGGGCCGGATGAATCCCTTCCCCTGTAAGTCCTCAAGCTATACCCGCTGCTCACGAAGATCCATGGGAGCCATCCGATACACTGGAGTTGATATCGGTGTCATCCTAGGGTACAAGTCAATGTAAAATTCCACCTCTCTATGAGGAGGTAGACCTGGGACATCATCAGGGAAAACATCCGTGTACTGGTCCCCCACTACAGGATAGCTCGGACTCTCTACATCAACTACTCCGAGGGTAAGGCAAGCTTACTGATGATTGATCGGCTGCACCCTCCCCTAGGTAAGTCTGTCCTGTGCTGAAAAGGTTACCTTATCACCGGTGAAGGTAAACCTAGTCCCATCCATGTGGACACACTACACTTTGTGCCTAATACATCCAATCTGAGCATGGAATCTAGATAACCAGTCCATAATAAAGATGATGTCGTAAGTCCTTGACGCCGCTACTAGGAGATCCCAGCCGAAGATCTCACCTCCTAGAGTAAGCTCACACTACCGGCACCAGTGCATAATCATCGAATCTGCTCCCGTAAGAGTCTATAGCTGAAAGGATCGAGCCAACGGCTCTGTCATAATTTCTGAGCTCTGAACGAGGGAAGTGGCAATGAATTAGTGACTGAAATATGTGTCTATAAGAACTACAGCTAAGGTGGAATAGACACAGATTGTACCTCGTATCATCTACAGAGTGTCGTGATCATAGGCCTCAGCTTCCTGGAGCTGAGCTCTCCCTTTCCCACCTGCTCCCTACGGTCGGGGTGGACCTCCTAGTGGTGGTGGCGGTAACACCTCAAAATGTCATCCACCACTAGCTGCATGGCCATCTCCTCTGCCACGTCCTCCTTCTCCATGAGGACCACCTCAATCGAATCTATGTCTCTGCATAGGAATTCCTTAGACCATCTGTTGTTCATATGAACGGAGGGTCGGATAGTCATGATCCATGTGACCCTGCCTGCCACGTGTGAAACACTTCCCCCTCCTGGCATGTATGTCTATGCTCCGGGTGCCCCGCACAACCGATCTTGAGTCATGAAGTCGTCCACCTATAGGTCTGGTCCTCTTAGACCTCTATGACATCTATTTTATACTAGCTGTAGAAGACTCCACTATGTGTCGACTGGTGGTGGATCTCACTGCTATAGACTGCTCAGCAAGGAAACTCTCCACTAGGAGGTCTCTCTTTAACACCCCTGCCAGCATCGGGATGCTGAGTGAGATCACCGAAGCCCTGATCTCCCACCTAAGTCCCTGCTCAAAGGTATGGGCCCTAAATAATGGGTCATGTACCATATCGGTGGAGTATCATGAGAGTTCTTTGAACCTAGTTGAGTACTGAGCTACAGTCATGTTTCCCTACTACAGATGAAGTAGCTCATGTATGCGCACTGCGTGAAGAGTCGCTGGGAAAAACTCTGCCTGAAATAGGCTCTCGAAGTCTGACAAGAGAAGTGTCATCTCTTCGTGAACTTGGAGCATCAAGCTCCACCATATTCCCATTGCTGCCTATAGAAGGCTGGCAGAAAGAATCACCATGAGGTCAGCTGGTGTCCCTACCAGTCGGAAAACTCTCACCACAACCTCCATCCAATCCTCAACCACCTGTGGGTCCGTCTCTCCTCTAATCCTAGGTGGCCTCTAGCACTGGAACTCGTGAAACATGATCAAGTGGCATACATTCTCTGCTGCTGGGACTGGTGGAATCAGTGTCCAAACGGGAAGTGTACCGCTGGTGCCTCCACTGGAAAAGGGCCCTGCACCGAGGTCTCATCGCTCAGTGGGCTATCTGTGCATACAACTCTCAGGACTCTAGCTATTCGTCTGTGGGGAGGCATCCTGAAAGAAAATGATGTGACACAATCAAAATATTATACCTGGTGAGCTGACTTGGTTGAGTATACTTAAATAAAACTTTTGAAAACACACACGTAACCAGTGTTTTCGTGCACTGAGTCGGAAATCAGAAGTCAGGGTCCTGGTGTATGGATACGTCGACCGCCGCACCAACACTAGACCCCCTAAACTGAGAATCACACTCACTACTCTTAACACTATTTCTTCATAGAAAAGAAATGTCATAGTCCTAGGTTCTGCGGTAGAACTGAATCCTCTAATACCAATTCATCACGACCCGTCCCCCGGGGCCCATGTCGTGACTACCCCAAGCCCGCCTTCCATAGGCCAGGGACTAGAGACTAGCACCAAAGGTGTAATTCCCTAAAACTGGGATTTCATTGCCTTTATAACCTGTAAACACGCACAGCAGATACAATCATGAGTAAACTGAATAACCAACAAGTGAGTATAGTAAGTAAAAAAGGGGCCATAATACTAGACCAACTGGAAAGTACAAGAAACTGAAAGTACAAGTACAGCTGAGGAAAAAGGAAAAATAGCCACTAGGTTATCCTCTGAGGTTTCTACATGAAGGGTAAGTACAGATCTCCTCCTCAGTACTTCATGTCTATCCGTCTCCTCCTTGTACCGACATGTCGTAAGGTCTACCTCCGGTTATCGTCTAGTCCTGGTACTCTCAGCCTCAGTTAGCGATGTCTGTGGTCTACATCCAACACAACGAGGTGTGGTCATAGCCCGTATAGGGTTGAGTATAATGATACTCAGTAGGGACCCTGAGACCCTCAAGTTATCACAAAATCAAATGAGGATAAACCACAAAGTATGAAATCAACAGATAACACCACTTAGGTATATGCCCATACATATACCTAAGTTATCAAGTAATACATCTCAATCTTGAGGTAACACAAAAGTTACTGACTCAGCTCAACCAGGATTTTTATTCACATTATCGAAACCACAGCTACTGGAGAAATCCTCCTCTGTCGAGTACAGTGGGCCTACCGCGACACCAAGGTGCTTCCCACTAACCTTGGACTGCTGAGGTACTCCTCCTGTCAAGTATCGTGGGTCTGCTGCATCACCAAGGTGCTCCCCACCATGGCTCTTCTGCCACAACCAGGAACTCCCCCTAATAGCCTACAAAGGTACTCCTCCTGTCGAGTATCGCATGTCTACCACCACAACCAAGCGCTCCTCTACCGTGGGTTTGCCGTCACAACTAGGCGCTCCCCCCTGGGCTAGTCGAGTCACTTCGATTCAATCGGTCAGTAGTCGTCAAGTCTCGCCCAACTACTAGGTCTCTGCACTCTGTCTGCTCATCTCTGGAAGGATCCTCTCCACGAGCTACTGGTCGATACTCCAACTGTCATGAAGTCTCACGAAGAAGTATCTCAAAGGTCTTCCACGTCATAGAGGTCTCAACGCAACAGGCGGCGCGTCAATCAGATGCCCGGTCTGTGAGTTATTAGCCTTTTAGTCCCGGGGGCCCGGTTGGATTCGTGCGCGATCCAACCTGACCGTATCTCAACTATACCCCAAACTCTAGTAGGGTATACTCAAAGGGACCGTCATGCTCCAAGATTACCAGGTCCACTGACGGTTCGTCAAACGGACGCCTGATGCCAAAGATATGGCCAAAAGAAAGTAAAGGGTCATGGTGGGCCCGGGTCCGGTCCGACCTAGTCAGACAGACCCGGTCTGGGTCGACCCGACCTGACCCGGTGGGTCTAGCCCAACCCGTTAGGTGGGCCCGCCCGCTGGGCTCAGCCCTGCAGGCCGCGAGGGGTCGTGGTGGGCCGCCAGATCGTGGACCAAACGCGAGGGCGCGTACCTGCCGAAGGTCGACGCGATGGCGGTTCGGCCCGGAGGGTGCCATGAGGGCGCGGCTCAGCCCTGAGGGCACCGAGAGGGGCCAGCTCTGGGTGGATCAGCATGGGACCAGGGAGACGCGGCCGGGACCGAGAGGCTGGCCCATTCGGGGCGCCGCGAGGCGCGCGGACGGTGGAGCCGCGGGGCGCGCGGGGTGCGCAGAGGCCGGCGGTCCAGTTCGGCCAGTGGCAGAGCGGGGCGCACATGGTGCATGGACGGAAGAGCCATGGGTCGCACAGAGGCCGGATCGGCTAGGGATCAGGAGGGCGTCGCGAGGGACGCATGAGGCGTGGTGGCCGGGATCCGGGTAGCAGTGCGGCTGGAGCGCGGCTTGGCTGGTTTGGCCGGCGGGTGGCGAGGCAGGCAGGCAGCGTGACCAAGGTGGCTCGGAAACCGGAGGGCGACACGGTTCGGCCTAGGGTGCCGGAGCGTCGCAGGGGTGGCACAGGTTTCCTTCACCGCCTCGTCTCCATACCGAATAACATCACAAAGAAGATCGGTGGAGGGGTTGGACCACGTTGGTTTGGTCTGCACCCTTCCGCATTTTGGGTAATAGCAATTGGCTCATAAGGATGAATCAAAGAATTAGCATGGAAGATATCTTTAAAAAATCAATTCCCATAATCCCTCATTAATAAAAATATTCCCAACCCGCAAGGAAAAACATCCATGGATCAACTTGATAATAAGTTGGTTTGCGTTCTTTTTTTTGGAAGAAAAGTAACAGGTGAATAATATCATACTAAAATAAAATTAAACCCCTACCTTTGTTTGTTGTTCATTGATGGAGTCACGAGGAAGAAGACGGAGTTTTGATCGTTCTTCACATCCGCTGCACACTTCCAATCCCGAGATCGTGTGTCGGTTCATTTGACGACGATGAGGAGGGAGGGTCGGTCGTCGAAGACATCCCACGACGGTTGCTTCCGCAAGGTGCTTTTGAGGAAGAAGTTGAAGACGCTCATTATCGGCATTCTTCGTTCTTCATTGGCGAGATCTTTTCTCTCAAAAGTTCCTTCCTCCTTTTCCAACAAAATAAAATGTAGCAAGAATAAAATATTATAAAATATATTAAGTTGTTGGCATAAGAATTCAAATTGGGTGAATTAATTAAGTTGGCTCCACTTAATTAATTCATGAGGTTGGCACAATTAAAAGAGTGGAAGGGTTGACACCATTAAAGGAGGGGGTGGAGAGACTCTCCCTCAATAATGAGGGGAGTTGAGAGGTTTTACTCTCCCAACATTATTAGGGGGTTTAGTCCTGGGTGGGACAAACATCGTAACTTCTCATCGGAGGTTAGGTTTGGGTGGACCCCACCACCATAACCTCTCATGGGAGGTTAAGGTGTGATGGTCCCCAACTCAAACTTCCACTTGGGTGGTTATAACAGATAAAAATAAAATAAAACATGCATTTATTCAGTTTTATTATTCCCACAAAAACCCCAAAAACTATCTTCCACCCTCGACAAACTATCGTCGAGGTGAAAGTCTTTTTAAGTGAATACTAGTTCTATGAGTTCAATAGTGCCCTCAGGTTTCAATTACGAGCACCAGTTCAAAATTTATAAAAACTCAATCGTATGTTTACTGAACGTACTCGAAAAAAACTTCAGAAATTGATTTTGGGAACTCCGGGCCTCAGAATCATGCTCCGTCAAGTTTTGCGGACTCATAAAATTCCCATTTAATTAAAAACAATTACATGGAAATTCCAGGTCTTTACATTAACACACTTTTCTAAACTTTTTAAGGTGTAGAAGGAATGTTTAGCATGTACGGTCTTACCCACCGTCATAAACATCATTTCCTTAAAGCTTACTTTGTAAGTTTATGGGGTTATTTTTAAATAATTTTTTCCCTAATATTATTTAAATTTTTTTATTTTAAATTTTTTTTCAATGAAAAAATTTTTCATATAAATTATGCTTAGAAAGTGTTTCAAATTATTTTCATATATTCCTTTATATATTTTTAAAAGTTTTTTCTCAAAGACAAGGGTTTTCAAATTTATTTCAACCCTTATTTTTAAGTTTTAAAAATATTTTAAAATAAAAAAGTGTTTAAAATTTTTTTTCGAACTTTATTTATTAGTTTTCAAGGTTTTTTAAAAGAAAAAAGTTTTCAAAATATTTTAAATCTTCCTTTATAAGTTTTAAAATTTATTTTAAAAGAAAAATGTTTTCAAAATTCTTTATGTTTTAAAAAGGAGTTTTTAAAAATGGAAAAGATGTTTTTCTCAAGAAATTTTTAAATGAAATTGTAAATATATCTTTATAAAAAAAATATTTTTAAAATGGTTTTAGGAAAATTATTTTCAATTAAAGACTATTTTCCTTAAGAAATATTCCATGTGATATTTCAGAATCCTTTCCCATCTAAGATGATAAAATTTATTATAGTTAATGATTTACTGGGGATATGATCCAATAATACCATTCATATTCTTTATTTCATGGTTTATGATTTTATGACATGATGTTTAAGAAATCTGTTTCTCTTCAATGGGTTATATGATTTTGAAAGCCTCTTCTTTTCACATGTTATAATTTGATGAAATTATTATGAAACCTATCTATTTTACATTGGTTATGATGTGATGAAATTTTAATGATACCCATTTCATTTCATGGGTTAAAATATGATGTTTATGAAAACCCATATCCTTTTATGGGTCATGATTTGATGAATGTTTTGTTGTATTGGGGCACATTAATGTATGATTTCATTATGTGATGGTGGGAGCTATATCTCCCTATAATGCATTGGGTAAAAAAATATGTTTTATGATATCAAAGGGTACACGGAAGGGTATACCATTCCCTAAAAAATACGGTATCCCAATTCCAAAACAAGAGGGTATACGGGATGGAATCCCAAGCCCAAAACAAGAGGGCATCCTAAGATTGAAACAATTGGGTACACAGGAGGGCATCTCAAGACTGAAATAAGAGGGTACATGAGAGGGCATCCCATGCCTTAAATAAAAGGGTACGCAAGAGGGAATCCCAAGCCTTAAATAAGAGGGTACATGGGTGGTAATCCCAAGCCCAAAATAAGAGGTTATAAGGGAGGGAATACCAATCCTACAATAGGTACATGGGTGATTAGACCAAGCCTAACATGTTAGGAAGGTCGTGGTAGGTATCCTTGAATTAGGATATTATATGCCTATGTGTCTACTACAAATTCCATGTCTTATTCCTATGTTATGATTTCATGGATTATTGTAACATCACAAGTAAGTAATGAATAATAGATATTCTTATCTTTGTCTATTTATGAATTATATAGTTTTTTAGAGGCTTAAAATGAGAATAAATCCAATCTTAAGCATGGAATACACTAATATTTTTAAAATATTGTTTTACTTCCTTTTGATGGCAAACCATTTTTTAAATCTATCTTTTGACAATTTTATAAGCTCTATTTGTCAAAATAAACTTATTATTTATAATTGGGACATTTAAATTTACTTTGGATTAATTTTTGGTATTTTTCTGACAATGTTCATTTTTTTAATGAATAGTGAAAAATACTGCATTTTACATCAAAACTGCTTTTTCATCTAATTTAATTATATGGTTAGAATATCTTTTTAATTGGTTTTAAAGTAAATTCTCAAACTTTTGATAAAAATTGTTTCTCAAAAACCCGCTATTTGTTTTGAAAACGGGAATAATTTTTAAATTAATTATTGCAATTTCTGTGTTTAGAATTTGGTAAAATGGATTCCATATTTGGAATCATAAGGTCCAAATTATGTAATTAAGACTCTTTTTTTAGACAGTATGAATAGTAATGACGGTAATTATCTTTAATTATCGTGATTAATTAGTAATCGGGTAGTTAAGGGTAATAAAATAATATCATAATAATAACAAATGACCCCAAAATGTGTCCTAATTCTATGGTTTGTGTCATGGATGACCTTGGGTTTCCTCGTGCCAAACTTTGGGACCCCATGGAATCACTTTTGTATGATAGTGACTTTTTATCTTTTAATTTTTAAAGAAAGTTAAATATAAAAAAGTATGTAACACCTAAGTAAAACAATTTTAATTTTGTCTACATAAATTAACTCTTGGACTATAAATAGTCATTGGAAATATAAAAATATTTCCTACATAATAGTATTTTTTTTATAATTTTTAGAAATTAAATAAATTAAATTTTTTATGACACCATGATGATGCATCGATTACCTCATTAAAAAAAATTTAAATAAAATGAAAAGATAATGTAAAATCTAAGACTTACACTTGTCAAAAACCTATTGGATGAGTATATTTAGAACCCTTATCACCTTATCCTCTAAATATATCAATTTGGGACCTTTTAAAACCGAAAATCATTTTAAAATAAAGTAACATTTCTTGGCTTTCCAAGAGTGCCCCTCCTCCCTCTTATAAAAGGCCCCCACCTCTACCTCCTTACCCACACTTCTCAAGCCATTTTCTCAGCCAAACTCTGGTAATTTTATCTCTCCACATCCCTCTCTTCATCCTAGAAGCCTTACCTTAGGCATAAATCTCTTCAAGAAACCCTTTTGGTTCAAACCAATAGGAGTTACCCGATTTAAAGGTAAAGTCTTATCTAATGTTATTTTGTTTTATTTTTCTTCTCCAACCCCTAAACTCTTTTTATTCATTTCATTTGTAACAAAACCAGTATCTTCAATATACTAGTATGTTGTTATAATAATTATTCGAGATACATTTTCACACACCTACATCTAATGGTTAAAGAGCATACTGTTTCCGTGGATGGTGAATTTCTACCTCACGAAACGATGATTGTTCAATATTCTTCTAACACCTTCAAAGGTGGATATTAAGATGTCACTATATTTATGTATGATATATAATATATTTATTTTTTCCTTAATATTCTGTATTTTTCATTTATGGCATACCTTTATGGTTTCCATTCTAGGTAAACGCGATATCTTCATTTTAGGAAGTGCGGAATACCGCCCCCTTAAAGTGATTTGATTCGTTAATGCCATAGGTGGGAGGTATAAAGGATGGAGTTTATGATGTTATATATGATATTATACTGGAATTATAATATACCTTTATATCATTATGATTCCATTCCACAAAATATGAAATAGAAATGAAAGTAGCGTCCATGCGTACGTACGACTTACCGTCTCCATGAACGGTGCATTTCATTTCTTACCCCTAAATGTTATGTAATATTATAAATGCATGTATATAATGGATATATATGATATATATGATATCTAAATCATGAATATAATTATGGATATAATGGATATTTTACCACATGAACAACTTGTAATTATAAAGAGTTTATTTTTTACTCAAGTGCCAATGATCGACAAAACGGCCATTATTAACTTAAATAATTACATAGTGTTCATAACATGGTAATAAGTGATATAAAATTAATAATGAACTTGAAAAAGGTTCTTAAGAAAGTAGAAATTAACTCAAGTTTATTATTCAGGAGGTTAAAGAATGATCGAGTCAAGTCGGACCCGAGGTATGGGACTTCGTCTCAATCTCCTTTCATTGAGGCAGATTTTGTTTTATACACAACTTTTTTTATACAGTGTATAAACCACTTTGAATTTTATGTATATTAAAAATGAATATTTTTTATACGAAGTGTTTTACTAAATGAAAAAAGTAATTTTTTTGTCATACGTATTTGGTGACAACGACTTCTCCGCCACCGTGACCATTATTTGAGTTTCATATTCCTCTACAAGCCATAACTTTTTTTAAATGAAAAATAAATACCATGTTTTACTTTTCTTTTATTTTGGTATTGAAAATGGTTTTGATAATTTTTTTATTATATCAATGTGTTGTATTGATATCTTGTGATTGAAATATGGAAATGTTATGTTTCCTTTATGCATGTTTTATGTGATGCGATTATGGTTCTTGGGCATTGTTATGAAGACGGGTGATTATGTGATAAACTTAGGGCAGGTGAGCCCGATATAGCTCTCCAATGCATTGGGTAATGAGAGGGGGTTAAAGGTTAAGGTTTCTCTGAAGAGATTTAGGGAATATACTGTGATGGGTATTCCAAATGTAACCATGAGGGTTACTCCCTATGTAAGAATGTTATGAATGCCTCAAGTTACCTTTATGTGATATGATTTCTATGATTTATTCATGATTTGATGAGGTATGTTAAAATTCTTATGTTTTATGACTAAAGTATGATTTCATACATGGACTAATGTTTTCATTTCGTGCTTTTATATCCCTTACTGAGCTTTTTATGCTCATCCCATGTTTTTGAAATGTTTTTCACAGGTCAAGTTAAAGGTACATGATGTGATGATAGTGTCAAGGAAGTGTCAAGAAATAATCTGTGTTTTATTTTAAATATGTTTTCATTGATGGGAAAAATGAGTACTATCTTTTATGTGACCACTTTGTTTAAATGTGGAATGTAATGCATGATTTATGATCTAATTCTCTAAAAATCTAAACCTGAAAAGATCCTCAACGTGTATTCTTGAAATAACTCAAGATTAAGTAATGTTTAAGGCTGGGGCCTTATAATTATACTCTTGATTCACTTATGATTTATGTATTAGGAACTATCAATATTTATGCCATGATCCATGTTTATGATATTTCATATACAGGGTATGATCTTCTAATGTTATGTCAGGTTTTCATACCCTTATGCTCATGTTTATGACTACATAACTCCCTTGTTCACCCTTACTATCCATTTGAGATAACCCCTTTCTTATGTTTCCTTTCCCCAGGTTATGAAGAAATGTTTTAAGTAGAATTACCAAAGGGGAAGATCTTAATGGGAAATATTAAAGGCCTTTATCCATGTTAGAATATTTTGTTCCGTGTTCCCAAAGACACTAAACTATTACGGTCTTCAGGCATGTATTTTTGTAATATTCTAAATATTCTTTAAAAAAAATGTAATATCCATGTATGTTAAGACTGTATAGTTATAGTTTTTATCAAAGTAATGTTTTATTCAACCTTTGGAAACTAGTCTAAGAAAAATTTTGTGAGATCCCTCAGGATATGGGTAACACCCCGAGATTTTATGAGATATATTATTTTTAGTTTCTTTGATGTCTTATATTATACACTACACCAATATTAGCTTTTACTATAAGCAACACCATATTAGCTTGCAGTATACGCAACACTATTCTTGGCTTGTGTTACACACAATTTCAAGTTCGTTTTGTGGAAATTATTCTACGCAACATTAAGTATAGATTTTGTTTAATATATAAATGAAATAAGTTTTGATTATATTATATGCAACACCAAAGAGATATTTCACTACACGCAGCCCTGAATTTGCTTGCTTTACATGCAATCAAGACCTTATTCGATAGCGTGTGTAGTACGCAATACTGAGTTTCACTAAACGAGATATTATTATAATATTTTTATAAACTAGCCGTTATGAATAGTAATACCCAATTTTTCAAATTTTATAAATTTTATATTTCAAAATGGACTTCATTTTTGGATTCGGAATATCTAAATTATCCTAGGGTGAATTTTTGGTATTTTTCTGAAAACTTTCAATTTTTAATGAATAGTGAAAACACTAGGTTACTATTTTAAAACTGAATTTTTATTTAAATAATTATTTATTTTATTTAAATTTATTTTAGGTCAAAATTGATACATAATACCTATATAAGTTCAATGTAATTCATTGGAGTCATTTTATAATAATTTTAGATATATAAAAATTTTATTGAACTTTTCACCGTCTTTTACCCACCTCCTAGGATAATTTGCAAATTTACATAAAACATAATTTTACCGCTTCTGTGAGTGTAATTTTGAAAATCCGAGAGACACAGTTAAAATCAATTAGTAAAATTTGGTTCAATAAGATAAAAATAATTTTTGGTGAATAGTAACTTTTTACTTTTATTTACCACGGTTAAAAGTAAATAGGGTAATTAAGGGTAAAAATGATATTATTATTACCCTAACACATGTACGAATTCTATTGGATAAGTGTAATTCGACCAAAAACAACGTTAGGAATAAAATATTACCCTTTAGGTCCACTTGGATTAGATTAGGACTCTTATTATTATTTTATTTAAAGAAGAGTTAAAAGAGTTAAAATGAAAGTTTAATAACTAAAACATTTTTAATATAGAGTTATACATAAGATAAATTAGACTATAAATATTTATTAGAAATATAAAAATATTTCCTACATAATGGTATTTTGTTTATAATTTTTAGAAATTAAATAATTTTATTTATTTATGATACAATGATGATGCAGTAATTACCTTATTAATGAAATATTAACATAATTGATGTTATAAATACCCAAATAAATGTAATTTGAGACTTTTTATAAATTCCACTAATTTTTTTAGGTTAATATGACATGTTATTATTTATTAAATTAACTTTTTTCAAACTAATCATGCTGTTATGATTGTCACAAAAATCAATTACCAAATAGTGTCAAAATTGACATAAAATGGTTTTTAAAACAAATATTATAATATTAATTGTTATTCTATTCCTAAAAATCTATGTTTCGGAAAAATGACTTATATAAGGTTATATATATTAATAATTAACCACTTGGGGTTCTTTTTGATTTTTATAGTAAGTTTATTAACCATATAGTGTAAGAAAACAAGAAGACATGGTAAAAGTTAAATTATTTAACTTAGAGTTAAATCTAAATGATAAGGTTAAAATAGTAACCTAAACTTTTCTAAAACCTATTGGGTGAGAGGATTTAGACCCATAACCACTTTATATTATAAATAACTTCATTTTGAGCTATTATAATCCGAATATGACTTTATTATAAAATAATATTTTAAGTTTTTTCTAAGGTGCCCCTCTCCTCCCTTATAAAAGGGCACCTCCTCCCTCTTCTCTTTACACAATTTTGAACCTTCAATATCAGCCAACCCATGACCATTTCTCTTCTCCAATTCCCTAGAAACATTCTGGAGGTTATGGTCTTCTCAAAACACCAACTCTAGTCCCTTAAGAGGAATCCTAAAAGAGGTGCGTCGAAGAAGAGGTAATCTCTTCTACCGATTCTTTCAGGTTTCTTTCTTCTTCAAATTATTCTTATTTAGTTGTTTAATTATAAATTAATAACATAAGTATCAATAATATACTGATATGTTATTATAAATATTAAACAACCCCATTTCACCTTCTATCCATCCTAGGGAAAATGAAATCATCGCGCGTGCGTACGTACGGAATATCGTCTCCATGTCGTGGTGTAATCTGTTTTTTCACCACCACCTTACATGGATGGGTATAATGGTATAAATAATAACTATATATAGTTTTTATAACATCATATGGATTCTGAGATATTATATCATCCACTCCAATTCAATTCAATAATTATGGGAACGATATCATCGCTCGTGCGTATGTACAGATTACCGTCTCCACGACGCGATGAGATTCATTCTCCATGTTAACTACTCAAGAATGATTATAAAGTATATATAATTAATAATAAAGAAATATATGACATGATAAATCAACTTGATTTATTTATATATATATATGTCATCTACTTACTTCCATTCAAGTAAATAAAGAAAGGAAAACAGCGTTTATGCGTACGTACGGCCTACCGTCTCCATGAACGGTGTATTTCATTTCATTTATCTATCTATTATATATATATACTGAATATATATGATATATAAATCATTATTTACATTATAGAAGTAATTAAATCATGATATAAGTAATAATAATGTCAAGAACAAAAAGTCCAAACACGTACGATAAATAAAACGATTTTACCCAAAACGCTGCTTTAACATGGAATTTACAAAAAAACGAGTAATATAAAGTCATAAGTGAACCATATATGATATCATAACAATTAATATTATTCTGTAATAAGTCAATGACATTATTTAAATCATTATAAATGAGGTTCGGATACGTACAAAGCATATCGGACCTAAGGTAAGGAATAACTTTTCCAATCTCGTTTTTATCCGAGATTGTTTATTCGTAAGTATTTACTGGGGTTATTATTATAATCCATGCCCATGTTTTCTAAAAATGTTTTATTTTATGTTTAAAGTCCTTTTTACTCATTTTTTGAAATTTACCACATGTTATGAAAGTAATCTTACTTTTTTTTACCACACGAGGAACTTTTTGGCTTTTCTGACAAAAGTACGAGGAGAATGTTTTTTTAACTTATATGGTGTGAATGGATTTTTATGGTTTCATAAAGCCTAATTTTCATGAAGATTCGTCTACAAGATTTCATGACTATTTTCAAAAAAAATCCTTTTCTTTTAAAATTGAATGGAATTTTTTGAAAAGAAAATGATTTTGGAGAATAAAGTATATTTTCATTTCAAGTGTTTTATCAAAACCATTTTCTATCTAAGATGACATTATTTCACATGTGTATGTTTCAAGTATAATGTATCTATGATTTAAATGGATTAAATTTTCTTATGATTAAATTATATCCATTTGTTTTATATGGATTATGTTATGATGGAATGATGTTTATGAAACTCATTTTATTCGTTGGGTTATTATAAATGATGTATGTTTATTTTGTGGCACACGAAAGAATGATTTCATTATGAGATGGGTGGGACCTATATCTACCTCTAATGAATTGGGTAAAGATTTATATCTCATGAGATAGACATGGATGGAATGGTAAGTTAATCCGGTTCAGTGATACAGGACTAGAACGAGGAGTGAACTCGATTCAGTAAGGGACTTTGTCCACTAAGATGGTCTTAGCAGTAATGACTTAGATACTATGGAAATCATATCACGTGCTTAATGGTTTTATACAATTACATGTTTTATTCCCATGCTATTTTATCATTATTTATGTTCCTTTATGATATATTCCTTATGTACTTCCAAGATTTATGTCTTTTCTCAAGATTTTGATGTTTATATTTTATGTTCATGTTTTTGCATTCAAATGTTTATGGATTGTTTTACGTTCTCTATATTTACCCTTATTGAGAATTTGAGATCACCCTTTTTATGTTTTATTTTCCCCATGATATAAAGAAAGGTTTTGGGTAAGAAAAAAAAGGGGAAGATCTTTATGGGAGATGTTGAAGATCTTTCACCATGATTATAAGATTATTTTTCCGAGTTTCCAAAGACACTAAACTATTACGGTCCTTGTGTGTTTGTTTTTGTTATGTATTAAGTATTCCGAAAAAGTAATATAATTTACATGTACGTCAAGTTTGGGGTCTCTGAAATATGTCTTGGGATGTCTTTAAGGATAAGCCTAAGGTGTTATATATTTAAAATAAGGTGTCATGATTTAGATATACTATAAGTTATTTGTTATTATTATGTATTTTTTCACTATGATGAGTGCTTATCACACTATGCTTTATATTTTTAGTCAATAGTGGGAACCAGAAGGAACTGGGTTAACATTGAATGTGAATGAATTTTTTTTGATGAGCAGTCAAATGGGATGATCACTGGAGTAAAGAATGTTGTGATCATGCATAGTCAGTTTTTACTGAACATGATTAACAACATGTAACTTAACCAACTCACTGACTCACAAAAGAATAAAAGGAAGGAGTTAACTGAGAGTTCAGTTAATAGATACAATGGATTAAATAAGATTCATTTACTTTTATGTCAAGGATGCAGAAAGAATACCCCAAGTGATTGTCTTATAGGAACAAGAAAATGTTTTGACTATGGGAAAGAAAGAAAAAAATAGTTAAATAAAAAGGAAAAATGAAGATATTGGTTAATTCTATAGATAAAAATATTGGACTCCTTGATAAATCATTTATTGTTAAATTATTTAAGTGTGAAATGAATGGTCATTATGCAAATCTATAACCCAAGTGGAAAGCTCAAGAAGAGAATTAGCACGGTGGTACGGGTAATGGTTATATTGCTTATGATAATGATACTAAAGGTGAAATATGAAATTAAATAGGGATTAAGTAATAGGAAGAGGTATACCTATTAATGGCATAAGAATTAAGTGAAATAATTGAATTTTTTTTGTATTTTAATTCAAGATTATGTTATAAGGATTGTTCAGTTTATGTTTTCACTAAGGGTTTACAAGAATACGTTAATTGGGTCCGATGGACTAGAAATGTGATTTAATGGAAAGATGGTATTTATGTAAAACAAATTATTAAGGTAAAGATAAAACTTAATATGTTCCTGATTTTGAGATAATGATTTTTGGATAATATATGTTGGATATGAATAAGTAAATTGAATAGTACCGATTACCTTGGAACGGACTAAGGATTTGTTGAAAAAGTGTTGGGTGAAGTTTATAATTTTTTGGATTTAAGGAATATATACATAATAAATCATGCATGTTTTCAATAATTATGTATGGTAATTCAAGTTATTATCATGTTTCAAGAGAATACATGATAACGGTATTCACATGCTTGTAATGTGAAAACCAAGAGCTACTTTATGATATACGGGGGATCAATGTTAAGTTGTTTTTAAGAAATTTGATGAACTTATTTCTCATGTTTTGGAATTCCATATTTCAAAAGGGTTATAAGTTTGACCATTTATTGAATGGTTTATGTTAAACTTTGGATGTGGTTTTGGAGATTAAAGTATTTTCACGCCATTTGAGGATTTATACATATCAGATAACATGTGATAACCTTCGTGTTGTGATTACTAAATATATATGGAATCGCCTATAGTTATATTTATAGATCTCATGATTTTATAATGCTTTATGAATGAAAAATTCACCTTTATTTCTTGGAATAATAGTTGAAGTGGAAATTGATCAAGGCATAACAAAGGGTGAGGTTGTCTTGAAATCATGTAAGTATTTATTCTCATAAAAAATTATTCAACTTTTGGAAAATATTATTGAAATAAAATTTTGTCCTAATATCATCATTTTATATGATATCAAGTACCTCTTTCATGATTCTTCAGTTTATGGTTTTGTGATTGTTAACTTTCTATGTATCACCCACTTTATTATGATCAGTGATCTTTATCAATATATATGATTATTTATTATTTTCTTCTATGTCCATATTTTCACTTTCCAACTATGTTCTCTTATGTAGAAACCTATTTATGAGTCATTTTTTGTAACTGTTATATTTCAAACGTCCCCTTTTTTAAAGGAAGTTTTTGTATTCATTTTTATGATGTAGCTTTCTATGGAAGGAACATTTAATTATTAAACCATTGATAACCCATATGAATTTTGAGGGATAAATTCATTTTAAGGGTGGTAAAATGTAACACCCTTATATTTTTTGAATTATTCTTTTTATAATTAATTTTATATTTTTGATATCTTCCATTTAACGTAACATTGAATACAGCTTTTTCTATATGAAAGCATTAAGTTTTGCTTGCATTATATGAAAAACCAACTTAATATTTCACTGCATGAAATAGTTAGATAAAATTTTAGTACATTCAACACAATGTTTTTCTTGTGTTATATACAATGTTGATTTTCTTGGATAGCTTTCGTAATACACAAGGCCAAGTTTTACCAAACTATAATATATTATTAATATTATTATTAATATATTATTAGAGATACCACCTATCCATTTGAATGGAATTTATGAATAAGATTAACTAAATTTTAAAAAAATTATTTACACATGTATATAAAATGAATCCTTTGGTTATAAATTAGTAAAAGTGAATGAACGAACTATTTTAATATAATGAAATTACTTTTCTAAGAAAACTATTTTTTATGTACAAATATAATTTTATCTAAATAAATTAAAAAAACACTTTTGATTAATGTTTTTAATAAAATTTATATATTATATATTCAATCAATACTTTGTATACTCATCCATTAGATTTTATAGGTATAAGATAAGAATAAATTCAATTTTATAAATAAAAAGTTGTATTTTTCTAATAGGTATTTTGACCACCTTTTAATGGAGAATCCATTTTAAATATGAATTTTGAAACTTTAATATATTTTAATATAAAAATAAACTTCATTTTTTAAATCTGAATATCAAATTTTAATTTGGGTGAATTTTTTATATTTTTTTATGAAGTTTCTTTTTTTGATGAATAGTGAAAACATTGAATTTTAATTCAAACCTATTTTTCTTCTAATTTATTTATATAGTTAAATTAGATTTAAATTTTAATTTAAATTCTAATTATATGAATTATAAATAAATTAATCCAATTTATGTCATTGGAACCAATTTCATATTGAAAGCAGATATAAAAACATTTCAAACTTTTGGACATTTTCGCTTTAAAAACTCATCGCCTCCCCCTCTACAATAAAAGGTAACTCATCCCCATTACTTATTCACACCTCTAAAGAAACTTTGGTTTAGAAAAAAATCTTCCCATATATTCTACCAACATCCATACTCTCATCTTATAAGCCTCAATTTGGTGCAAACCAAGAGGAGTTACCCAAAGAAGAGTTAACATCCTTCCACAGGTAATTCTGATTTATTTTCATTATAAACCCCCTAAAATATTATTACTCCGTGATTATATAATAACCTCAGTATCTTAAATATTTTGATATTTTTTTATTATAATTTTTTAACTTACACTCACACACACTTCCATCTAATGGGTAATGAACTTACCGTTCGTGTGTACGATGGACTACCGCCTCACGAAACGATGTTGTATGTTTTTATTTTACCGTCTCTAATGGGTAGGAATTATGATGGAAACCCTATATTTATATTATATATATGATATTTATTATTTCTTTATGATTCTATAATTATTATAAAAAACATACCTTCATGCCTTCCATTTTGTGTAAATACGATAACTTTGTTTGTGGACATGTGGATTACCACCTCCTTAAAGTGATGTGATTTGTTATCACTATATATGAAATTTATTAAGGATGGTTTTAGTGAAATTATATGATATATATGACATAATAATTCTAATTTATTGATATTATATATATATATATACATATATTTCATTTAAATTTTTTTCAATGTGATAAGAAAAAAGAAACAACGTTAATACGGATGTACGACCTACAATCTCCATGAATGGTGTATTCCATTTCATATTTATATATTTCATATATTATTATAAATATATACATACTGAATATATATAATATTTATATCATTTTTACATTTTGTAAATAATTAAATCATGATCTAAGTAAGAGTCCCAAGAATAACAAGTCAAAACTTATATGAAAAAACAAAGAAAATATTACCTGAAACATAAAAATAACATAAAGTTGTTAATAAACAAGTAATATAAAGTCATTAAAATTATACAGGGTATTAGATATAATAATATGGTTCTTTTTTATATGTATAATAAACTTATATTTATTATACCATAGGTTTGAACATGTACGAATAAATTTAAGATTTGAGGTAAGGGTTTTTTCATATCACTTTAATTTATGTGAGATACATGATATATTCACCACTTATTCTTATTGTATAGTTTATATACATTCCTATAACATGTTATATCATGATATTCAAAGTTTCAGTTGATTTTATTCTTCCACGGATCTCATGATTAAAAAAGTTACTCAAGTAGTAAGGGGATTTCTAGTCTCACTTTTATTTCCACAAGACTTATGCCTTATTCACCACTCATTTATTTTGTGAGGTGTATATACTGGCCATGAATGTATTATATGATTAATATAAATAAATTTATGGGTATTTACATATCCATTTTATGATCTCGCTTTCATGGGGTTTATGGTTCAAAATTTACCAAATCGTTAAAGTAATTTTGTATCAATTTGCCTTCTTTGAGACACATGCCATGTTATGCACCCATATTCTTATAATAGGTGTATATAATACCATTTGAATTGTTATAACATGAATATATATTTTTTAATGATATTATAATCTTCATGTAATGGTATTATCTCTTGGGGATTATGATTTAAAGTTACCAATGTGGTAAGATTTTGTTGCTACAATCTCATCATTTATCAGGATTTATTATTATTATGCTTCCATTGATGGAGTATTATGAACCATATCTCCATATATTTCATGAATTATCTTCTCATATGGTTATTCATGTTATATCAACGTAATAGTACCATTTATTCACTCTTTGTTACTTAAGATAATTAAGAAAATGTTTTTATGAAAATATGACTTTGTTTCTCATTTAGGTCAGCAATTTTTGTTGTTTCAAAACCGTATTTTCAAAAACAATGTTTTAAAAAATCTCTTAATATCATCTTATGATGTTTAAAGGGAAATTTTTACCCATTTTTAACTTTTTTTAAAGTAATCTTCTTTTTATTTTCTAGTCAAGTAACTTTTCTAAATTTTTTAAGGTGCAAAAGGAATTTTTGGCTCATACAAACTTACCCTCCATCACGATCATCATTTCCATAAAGATTCTTTTGAAAGTTTACAATGTTATTTTTAAAGAATATTTTTTCCTAATATTCTATAAATTTTTTGAATTTAAATTTTCTTTCAAATAAAAAGGTTTTAAAAAAATTATGTTTAAATGGTGTTTTAAATTATTTTCAAAACTTCTTCTATATGTTTTCCAAAGGTTATTTTTAAATACAAGGGTTTTAAAAATGATTTAAAGCCTTATTTCTAAGTTTTCAAAGTATTTTTCAAATAAAAAGGTTTTAAAAAAATTTCAAACTTTATTTATTATTTTTCAAGTTGTTTTCAAAGAAAAAGGTTTTCAAAATATTTTCAAGATTTATTTATAATATTTAAAATATATTTTAGAAGAAAAAGGTTTTAAAAATGATTTATGTTTTAAAAAACCAGAAAAGAAAAGATATTTTCCTCAAGAAATTTTTTAAATGAAATTATAAGTCTCTCTTTATAAGAAAAATATTTTTTAAATGGTTTGTGAAAATGATTTTCAAAGAAAGTATATTTTTCTTAAGAAATTTTCCTTGTAACCTTTAAAAATCATTATCCATAAAAGATGACATACTTTGTTATAGTTTATTATTTACCAGGTATATTATCCAATAATACCATTCATATTATTTCCTTAATGGTTTTTGTTTTGATGGAATGATGTTTATGATACATGTTTCTCTTCTGAGGGTTATATGCTTTTGAAACCCACTTCTTTTCACGGGTTATGATTTGATGAAATGATTATGAAACCTATATCTTGTCCAGTAGTTATGATGTGATTAAATGTTAATGATACCCATTTCATTTCATGGGTTATGATATTATGTTTATGAAATCCTATATCTTTTTATGGGTCATGATATGATGAATATTTTTTTATCTTATGGAAGATGCATGTATGATATCATTATTTGATGGGTGGGACCTATATATACCTCCATTTCATTGGGAAATGATAAATGTTTTATGATATCAAAGGGTATATGGGAGGGTATCCCAAACTCAAAACAAGCGGGAATCCCAATCCCAAAATAAGAGGGTACAAGGGAGGGCATCTCAAGCCCAAAACAAGAGGTCATCCTAATCCCAAAACAAGAGGGTACATGAGAGGGAATCCCAAGACTGAAACAAGAGGGTAGACAAGAGGGGGAAATCCCTAAACAATAGGGTACACTAAATAGAATCCCAAACATGAAATAAGAGGGTAAATAGGAGGGAATCCCAAGCAAGAAATAACAAGGTACATGGGAGGGAATCCCAAGCCCGAAATTGGTACATGGGTGATTATCCAAAGCCTAACATGTTATGAAGGTCTTAGTAAGCATCCTTGACATAGGATTTTATATACTTATGTGTCTTCCACAAATTCCATGCCTTATTCCTATGATATGATTTCATGGATTATACTCTTGATTCCATTATGATTCATGTCTTATAAACTGTCAATATTTATTCCATGATTTATGTTCATGATATTTGATTTTTAGGTTATGATATTTTAATGTTATAAAACTTTATCATACTCTTATGATCATGTTTATGATAACATATCTCACTTATTTACCCTTAATGAGCATCTGATCTCTCCCATTTATTATGTTTCCTTTCCCTAAGTTATGAAGAAAGATTTTAAGTAGAAGTGATAAAGGGGAAGATCTTTGTGGATAACATTAAAGATCTTTAACCAAGTTAGAATATTTTATTCAAAGTTTCCAAATACACTAAACTATTACAGTCATCAAGCATGTATTTTTGTAATGTGCAGAATATTCATCTAAAATGATGTAATATCCATTTATGTTAAGCCTGGGTTACTATATAGGGTATGTCCTTTAGGATACTATGGAATTTGGTCAGAGTGGAACACAAAAGAATAATAATATGAATAAATAGTGAAAATGTATATCAATGATCAACTATAATAGAAGAAGAGTTAAATATCCAAATAAGATAAATTGACTGAATAGTAATAATCATCTCTGTATGAAAAATGATTTCAATGTCATGATTTTATACAAAAAAATAGGCATACATTAAATACATGTATATAAAAAGGGAAATAAATACCAAAACTATCTCTAATGTCATCACGAGCCTAATATTGGACTTTTTCTTGAAGTTCCCATGCTATAAGCAACTCAAGAATCCATGATTGGGGACTTTCCATTATCCCTATATGTATCCATGAACTCTATCCAGGTACTAATCAGTGACCCAAATAGGGTGTGAGATATACTCAATAGGACACCACCAACAGTGTATATAAAAATTTCATTATATGTATATAATATAACTGTGTGCAGGTATAAGAATGAGAAATAGAATAGAATACATGAAATAATAACCATGTTTGGCTCGGATCCCCATAGGATTCTCAGTTGAACATACCCTCTTCATCCTAATCTGGATGTGTCTAATCAAGTGAGCTATAAATGGTTAGGGTATAATAATATAACCAAGGTTTACAAATATAATCCATTTTTAAATGATACCAATGGTGTAACCAAGGTGTCCAAGTAGTGATAATAGGAGGAGGGGATCCAAGGTGAAACCAAGGCATCCATAACCTTAGAAGGTAGATCAAGCTCACAATAATAAACCATGAAGCCTAGATACATGATTCTAAGTAAAATCTAAGGGGTAAACCCTTATAATTTCACTTGAAAATGTCTAATCAAGTCCATGGAGCATATCTATAGTAAATCCCGATGTAATCAAGACTAGAGCCCAAGGAGAGAATCCAAGGTGTCAAATGTATGAGAATATCAAGTTGGATCTACTGTGTGTAACCAAGGGATCATAATTTATAGATATGAAGCATATAAATCATCATTATTATATTGAGGCAGTCACATACTAATAAAAAAATATTGATTTCCAATGTGGGTATCTCCCTTTGAAACTGGCTCAATGAATCGGGGTGGCATCCTCTGAGTGATCAAGGTACTCCCTCGGGAATCCTTAGTTGGATCAAGTCTAACCACTCCTTTAATATAAAAAAGGTCTATAGTAGAAATAGGAACCTTATACTTATAAATATTCAAAGTCCATGTTAAAACCATTCCATATTATTATTTTCATTTAAATAAATCCATTACCTTTCCATTCATAATTGGAAAAGGATCGTGGTAGGTTTCATACCTTTAAGCATTCTATTCAGATTTTATATAATCTAGGTGAACTTTCTTTCTGTATTATAGTGAAATATTTCATTCATTAAAATTAATTAAAAAATGTGTGGAATCCAAACCAAACACACCAAAGGGTGTTTTGGTTACTTTTATACAAATGATCATATAAGTATATACCTGGCACACCCAAGGGGTAGGTCACATTGATACCATTATCCTCTAATGATAAAAGGGAAATCTATTAGGGTGTTTCATTTCCAAATTAGACAATTAATTTAAGGTGGATTTATTTTAGGGATGATATGTGGGAAAATACGATGTGCAACATAATGACAACAAATATAAATAATGAGACTTGTGGGAAATTTATAGAGAACATGCCTTATGGTGGTTGACAAACCCAAGTCTAGTATCAGCTTCTGATTTGGGATAAAATAAAAAATGGATAAATATAAAAATACCCTAGAAATATGGAATATTATCTAGCATAGAAATAGTTTCGAAGATGGAAAGATAAGTAGATAAAGTGAGGTAATGGATTAAAACACTAATCATTGGCTAACCAACATGATAGATGGTTGTCTGATCAGAGTCTAAATGAAGGAGAAGCTTCAAAGCCTAGGTGGATGTCATGGAGGTGCTCCAATAGAGGAGGAATGTTGTGAGGGGAATAAAGAATAGGGGTGATAATTTATTAGTGTTTAAGGGAAAGGGTGATTTTAACCTTATTTAATGAGGTGCACAGTTCATCCAAACCATGCACCAACCATGCGGGGTCGCTACCTAAGTGGAACTACCCATGTGGGATAGGTGCATGGTTTGGAAAACCATGTGCATCACGTACGGGTCACCTATGTAACTTCTATTAATTTTTTCACATGTACATGTGTCCTTACTTGTATGGTTTATCAAAATATACTCCTCTATATATGAGTCTCATGGTTGAGCTTCACGGTTACTAAAAATTGAGAACCACATATTTTTCTCTAAAAACTAGAGCTACAGGCTCTGAGAAATCCCTGAATGTTCCCAGATCCTTCCTTAAAAATTTAAGAACTTCCATAAGAATACAAAGAATGGTTTCAAAAAAAATAAAGGATATTTTCCTAATGAGAAAATATGGGATCTTACACAACTAAAGTGACATATGGGATTCTATATGAGTTGTGGTGTGGAAAGAAACTCAATTTTTCACACATGCATATATGGGGATGTGAGTCTTTTTTCAAGACTATACATAATGAACAATTATCATCAAAAAGAAAAAAATTATTCTTTATAGGTTATCCTAAGGAAACCAAAGGATATAACCTATATAAACCTTCATATAGAAAAGTGATTGTGGTAAGAAATTCAATATTTCTAGAAAGGTAACACATTTTCAATTTAAATACTGGGATAAAATTGTCTTTGATTAATTTGATTCTCCAGATGCACAATAGTTGATATAGGAACAAACTCTACAATATAAAGTGGGAGATGAAGAAGTTATTGATATACTAGTACTATGTAGGTTAACTCAAGTAGTTAGGTAACTAGATCATTATGGTTTTCTTATCACTATGTTGGCTGACACATTTCTCATAGAGAATAATGAACTTGTAACCTATAAATAATTAGTATAAGAAAAGGATAACACTAAATAAAAATAATACATGCATTCTAAGATATATTCTATATACCAAAATCATGTTTGGATTTTAGTAGACCCTCCAGCTGATGTAAAACCCATTGGGGGGAATGGGTATTCAAGAAAAATATATACATGGTTGGTAAGGAAAATAAATATAAGGAAATACTAGTATATAAGGGTTTTATACAGGTTTAGGTAATATACTATGATGAAACCTTCTCACCAATAGTGATGCTAAAATCCATCAAAATGTTACTTGCAATAGAAGCCTTCTATGATTATGAGATTTAGAAAATGGATGTCAAAACTTCTTTTTTAAATGGGAAGTTGGTTAAAGATTTCTATATGACTCATCCCAAAGGGTTTTTTAATTCAAAGTGTTCCAATAAAATATGCAAGCTGTAGAGATCTATTTATGGGATGAAGCATGCATCGTTATCGTGAAATGTTCATATTTATGAGGAAATAAGAAAATTTAGTTCTATCAAGAATGAAAGAAAAAAATGTTTCTATAATAAACATAATGTGAATGCCATAATTTTTCTTGATTTATATTTTTATGACATATTAATTATATGAATTGAAGTACAAGTCTTATAGTTATTTAAGACTTGGTTAAATTAATGATTCTTCGTGAAAGACTTAGGTGAATAAGCCTTAATTATATGGATCAAGATCTATTGAGATAGATATCAGAGGTTTTCTGGGATAATTCAAAGTACATATATTGACAAGGTACTCAAAAGGTACTTTATGGAACAATCCAAGAGAGAGTTGTTACCAATGTCACATTATATCAATCTCTCCAAGAAAATGTTCCCACAAACAGGTTCATCAGGCCCAACCAATAAAGGAACCACATATCATACCTACCATACTATATTAGGATCAATCACACTATTTTACATATGAGACTATCCTATTGTATCTCCTAGTAATAATAAAACTCTAGGAAGTTCACAATTGGTCTTACCTGAACCACCCCACACATTCCCATTTACCACTCATCACATAACACATGTATACTTCAAGAATCATATATGTACCTCCTGCCTAATTTTTTTGGACTCCAGTCACTAATAAACTTTGGAAATTTTTTATTTAATAGGAATATTTATAAAAATATGACAAAAGACCTAAAATTAGGGTTTTCCATTAAAAACCATGAAATAGAGAGAAATCATGGAAATCAGACACATAAGGACTATTGGCATTTCCCATAACTCCTTATTTCTTTAGACATGACCTAATTCTGATGAGGAATAGAGGGGATCTCCCTCAAAGAAGAATAGAGGTTCATGAGGGGTTCTTGAATGATATCTTCTATGTAGAGGCCATGAAATCCCTAAAATATTCTTAAAATGTGATTTTAATAGTTTATTCAATGTTTGTAAAGTTCAAGAAACACTATTAATATGAGACATCATTACTAAAATTTGTAAGGATAAATGGTCCTTACTCAAACTAATAAGGATAAAATATCCCTTACTCATGATAGTAAGGATTCTAGAAACAATATTCATCTAAGTCGATCCTTGCTCAAATGATTGAGGATAAATGATCCTTAATCAAATGAGTAAGGATAAAATGTAAATTACTCATAATAGTTGGATCCTAGAAACACTGTGCATCTTATTTGATCCTTAATCAAATGAGTACAGATAAATAATCCTTACTCAATCTAGTGAGAATAAAATGATACTTACACAAAATTTGTGGCACTCCCAAAACCCCATAAAAACTCAAAAACAATTAAAGCCATGTAAACATCTCAAAACCCTTAAATAATTGATATTTCATGCTAGAAAACCCACAAAAACATTTATAAAAATCAAACCATCGGGCTCAGTCCAACTCCCAAGGCTACTTCCTTGGATTATAAAAACACTTCCAGCACTTCTACTGGGTCCCAACACACATTTCTAAGGAAATATCTAAACCAAATCACTATTATAAATACCCAATACCTTGAAACATTCCCATAATATGATATCTCATCCTAGAGATATCCTAGACCCTTATCAACCAATGCTTTCCAGCACTCAAGCATCCATGTCTACACATTCTCACAACACTATGATGATACTAAAAGCATCTGTCTCTTACCCACATACTCAGAATACCTTAGCTACCCAATATTATAAATTGATTCCTTATATGGTAACTCCATCATATAGAAATCACCTACCTAGTCTCATCATGACCAAAATTTTGGACACAACAGTGATATCACACTCATCCATCCCACATACATGGGTTATCTACTTAGAAGTCAGTAATTATCCATTATCACCCTATATCATTTTGATTCCCACCTCTTATCCTACATCATACATGATTCCTACATTGTATTGAATTTAATTTGATTCCAACTTTATATAACATCATGCATGATGCCCACCTTATCCTACATCATACATGATTTCCACATTATCCCACATCGTACTTGATGCCCATGTTATTTATCAATGCCAACATATCCCATATTTACCATGCATCATATCTGATGTACACGTGTTAACCAAACTTGGTTAACTCACATATCATTTATGCACATAATGCATAAGTATCTATCATATAAATCCAAAAACCATCTTCACACACTCATGGAATACCTCTGATTATCATCAACTCTTCATCCTGCTCTAAATATACTGACTCAACTACATATAGATGGCATAAATCTCATCTACCTAATGTTTTTCCTCCCTATAGAGATATACTTTGGGCTACTTATTATCCCCATTGATGGGTATCTCACCCACTACCACATAATTTGCATGCAGTTGCATCCCATATACCGCCACCCAATACTGCTTCTAGTCCAATATCAAATGTTAGATTCTACCCTGCTTCATGAATCCTAGCTGCCTATGTGGTCCCCTAATAAAAAATCTATAATTGCACTATTTGGACACATTCTTTCCATTCCTTAATTGGTTGATTGCACTGATCACGAACATGTACCACCTTCCAACACTTGAAACATACATTCAATGATCCACTCCATTATGGAACCCTCACACCTATACTCCGACTACCCTATTGGGTATCCTCATGGCCCTACTTCCAGATACTAATAGTTCTACCAACTATCTCACTAGACCTAACTATCTAGTTTGGTATGGTCTCATCTATGAATTTCTACTCATATATCAATATCTGATTCATTTACTTTGAGAATGAGGTCAACCTAAAGATTTTTACCTACACCCTGATAGCACAATGGTTTATAGAAATCAATCTCATCTTCCTCAAGTGTCTTCTCAAACAATAACAAGTCTATAAATTATTTAATATTCAACTCACATATATTTTATCGAATAACATGTAATTAAATATTTTCAATCAACCAAACATGAATAATCATTAAACCACGTATAGGAATGATATTTATTAAACAAGTTAAATTCAAATAGAATTTAACTGAGGTTACAAATACACTCGGCCTGTGACCCTCTAGGCCCCTTTCTCAGTGAAATTAGTAAAAACTTCCTAAATTACAAGAATTGTGTCTAGTAACATTCTAAGTAACCCATAGATAAATAAATTAAATGTCATAGAGACAATAATAACATATGAGAATACACCATGTAATATAATCTTTTTTTCTTGATTTCTCTAATCAATAAGTTTTCATGCTAGTGTCATGAACCAATGTGCTCGATGCCTCTTTGTTTGACTTTCTAGAAATGAACTTGTCAATAGAATTTCATGGAGATAGACTTTATTAGGAAGTTTTATTCCCATAAAAGGGCCTAATATATCAACTCATGTTAAAGAATATAAGGGGAAAATCTTTTCTTGCATTATTAATTAATGTCATATCAGTCATGACGCACCCAACTTCTCCATGAACATATGTAATCATGGTTTATGATAATACATCAATTCATGTGACTCATGATATGAATAAATAATAATATTAAATTATAAGGACCACTAAACATGTATGTGGACAGAAATATCCAATGACAGAAATAAATATGTATTTCCTACTGGATGGTTAAGTTATCACAACCTTCTTCTCTTGAAGATTACCAAGGAAAAAATTCATGTGAAAAAGACTCAATATATTATGATCCTCCAATTCTTGATGGTTTATATCATTTATGTCTAGTTTGATAATATCATATAGATATAGAAAATGTATTTAATAATACTTTCATAGAACATATAGGATCTCATCATAGAAGTGAACTTCTATGATCTTTCATCATGATAGGTACCCTTAAGACATTATCTCATAGATGTCACACTAAAGAAAAATCATCATGTGATAAGATATTAATAAATATTCAACAGTATGAATGTCTTGGTAATTGAATTTATATTATAGTTAGTTCTAATAAACCAAATCCAAAAAACTCCCACTTACACTAGATCCAATTGCTAACAACTCAATCGGATGGCCTCATGTGATAAACATGCTTTTAATGAGATATGGTTATAGTTTTTGATCCCAACATTGTACTTGTGGTTGATCTTCTTATTGAAAACTAATTTCTATGTGAAAATACCTTAATATATGATATAAACAATTATATAATTTTTTCCTCTATTATCACTAAAATCTTGGATAATACCATAGTAAAAATTTAATTATAATGTTATTAAATTTTATTATCTTGGTAAAACTCAAAAATATAGAAAAAAATGTTCTTAAGATTATTTCTTAAGCTATATCGGAAGCCGCAACATACTTTGTCTAATGTAGATATGGAAACTACTAGCTGTACTATAATTTACCATTATATATTAACTTATCCTTACTATTATTATAGATCAAACTGATCTAAATAAAAGTAGTTTTCATCCCCTAAAAACGAGTATTCCCATTTCTCCAATTTCAAGGAACTCATCAAAATTTTCTTCCTCAAGCACTATTGGATAGTTTTTAATTCCAGCCTATGCAATTATCCGAGTCTCATTTGATATTTTCATTCTATTATTTATGCATAAGAAATATCAAACCTATGTATACATCAGTTCATGTGAGATATATTTCCAAAGTAATCTTAGGCACATGTAGTATGTACATCGCCAAAATATCATGCAAAACTAAAAAAAATTAGGTGTATTATTCCATATTGTATTTTTTTAATACCATATAAGCTATGTATAATGACTTGGATTAAGAAAACCTTTTATCTATGCTAGAATATATTGTTACCTAAAACATATCTTATTATTTAATTCATCTTTTAGAAATTAACTTTTAGTCTTAATTAACTATAAAATGAATCACTTATTATATATATGCTATTAAATTTTTTTGTCTTGAATACTATAGAACTCTAATAAACCTATTATAGACACTTTGGAACACATTCACTTATAATTATCATCCTATGATCATTATACTTGTTTTGAATCATAAATGGGTCTTTTAAACATATATATCACATAATTATTGTTTGATGTCTCCAACCTTTCTGGTCGTGTCATATAGACATCTTCCATAAGTATTCCTATAAAGGGAATGTCCTTAATATCTAATATCAAATTAAATGATCACATAAAAGACATGAAAAGAAGCATATGAATATAATTTTTCATGGTGATTGGTAATAATGTATTATCACCCATCGTGGTGAATATATAATATATTTAGATATTGTAAATTTTTCATTGATGATTTGTGCTTCATTGGTTCAAACCTAGCCTTCCATGTATGGTTTCTCTTAAATAACTACCAATATATTTATATAAATTGGAGAAACTTCCAAAATGTGTAACTGGAATTTGGTACATGGAATCTATCTTTAAAATGAACTTTTCAAACATAGCTATGTTTCCAATTAGCATTTCCTATGGGAATTATTATTCTTACTGATTAATATATATCATCCATAGTAGTGTGTATAAAACTACTACCATACTTATAACTTTATTACATAGTATATGTCTCTAGAAAAATTCTTCCTACTAAATCTTTTTGAGTTAATTGTTCTTATGCCAACTTGTGTATATTGATCCAAGATTCAATTGAAACCATTATTGATCTAACTATCTAAATGTATATGTACTTCTCACATAGAAATGTAGTAGGTGTGATTAATACCTTTCTATCTTGGGGATTTTAATATCCATGGTAGTTATAAGTTAAGAAATTAATATGCACTTTGTGTTTTTTTATGTACATTTGAATCTAAGGCCATATTAATAAATTATAATCATAAAAACACCTTATCCCATGAAATAATAGACTCCCATAATATCATAACTTATATGAAATTAATTATTCAAATTAGTTGGCATATGGTTATTTTTTATGCTACTATCTTGCGATACATGTATGGAAATGTGTCATGGAAGACTTTAAATATATATATATATAAGACTCCTCATTGATATACCTTATGTTATCACTATCTCTATAATTTGAATAAGGTAATATGAATTTAGGGAAAATATTTACTTTATATTTAACGATCAATGAATACTTGGTTAATACATTATCTGAAAAATCTTCCCAAAGGATGTTGTATCTTTTACCAAGTTCATTCATTACATTTATTTATTATTTCTAAAATTTCATAAAGTGATTTAATAAAAAAATATTTGAATTTACCACTAGATTAACCTTGTAATATTTCATACTATATAGATAAACTAACTCAGGAAGATTTGCTTTATACCTTCATTTTTAAAGGTTTGTTTATTTAAAAATTAATAAGTATATAAATAATACATAAAATTTATTTATCTACAAGGAGACTAAATATTTTATTAGGTATATCCTTGACAACAACCTTTGATTTTACTTAAAAAAGAATGATCTTTCCACAACTAGTTATGAGTTATATATTTTATATTTATTTATTTATTTCCAAAATTAGATATCAATTATTCAATTTTTACTGAGCTATTAATTAATTTTAAGATACCATAAAACATTAATTTCAAAATGAAGTAATGTCTTGTCATGTCCAAATAGACACTGTGATAAATTTTTTTGGTAAAAGTTAATAAAAAATAATATTTTAAATTTAATCAATCCTCTTGGAAATTATTTTGTTAAATTCTCACTCCTAACATAGGAATCACCCTTTTTGTCCGCTAAGAGAGTTCAACTTTACTTCTTGAAGTCATCTGTTTCTCACTGCTGACATAAGAATCACCCTCTCTCAACCACTGGTAGAACACACCTCACTTCTTATAATGTTTTTTTTCTTAAAAACACCTTACTTATTTAGTTCTTGTATTAAAAAAATTAGTAAATACCAAATAATTTAGCAAAATGATTATATACTAATATGAATATATTATTGAAGTAGACACAATTTTTTTGTTCTTCTTCAATTTCAATTATTTTTAAAATGAAATTTCTATCCACTTGAGAATAAAACAACCTTTTATTTACTACAATACCTCTAAATCATTTTCCCGTTGAATTTGATTTCAAATAAACCATTTACCGAAAAATAGTCATCGGATTTTCAACATTTCCTTTCATGTTGTTCACCATTAGGGTTGTGGAACTGAGTTCCACATAACCCTTATCTCCCTAGTGAATCTTAGTCAAACTATTCATGATTGATATAGTGTTCATCATATACTTAGATAATATTGGTTGTAAAAATGATAATATAACATTAATGGGTAATTACTTATCCAAATAGAAGCCCAAATTTTCTAATTGATAAATATACTCTAGCATTTTGAATAAATAATCAATAGCTAGGTTCCCTTCTTCTAGTTTACACTGATATAGTGTTATGAAAATCCCATTTATCTTAGGCCTCGCTTTATCCTTATCAAGGGATAGGAGATTAGTTTCCATTGTATAATTACCCTTTTATTTATATTCCATTATTATTTCTATGAAAATAATTGATATCTGATGTAACCAACAATAGTAGAAAATATATGTACATCCTGTTGGAATCATTCCCACCCTCACTCACTCTATGAGGTACAGGATAAGGTATAGGGTATTCCATCACATAATACAAACCTTCCAATATAAAAATAGCATATAAACGTCTATAACACTCTTAAAAGTCAGTCTTGGATAAGAAATTGACTTTTTCTAGAAATAACCACAATGTTATGATGATTTATCCTTCTATAATCTAACTTAATTAAAAGAAAATTATAGTTTTATATTTATCACCAAAATATATTCATGTCACATATATTCTCTTAAATAACTAGTGGATGAATATTTAAAATCAACCAAACACGAATAATCATTAAATTGTGTACAAAAATAATGTTTATTAAACATTTTAAATTCATATAGAATTAAACTGAGGTTTTGAATACACTTAGATGTGACACTCTAGGAAGCATCCAGGAACACACCAACACAGCCATAGAGAAATAAGTTAAATGTATTAATGAAAATAAACACGATTGAACATACACTATATAATATAGTACCTTTATCTCAATGTCACTATTCAAGATAGTTTTATAATAGTGTTATCAACCTATGTGATCAATGTATTTTATTTTAATTTATAGAAATGAACTTATTGAAATAATGTCATGGTAATGGACTTGATCAGGTAGTTTTATTCCTATAAAAGATCTTGAGATATCAACTTTCATTAAATAAAAAAAGGTAAAAATCTGTTATCATATTATTTATTAATTTCATATCAGTTGTGATGCACCCAACACACCCAACTTCACCATGGGAATATGACATCATGGTTTACAAACTTAAAGTATAAGGACCACTAAATATATCCACATATAGAAATATTCAATTACGCATATGAATGTTTATTTCTTATTGGCGGTTCAATTTCTCATAACCACATTCTCTTGAATATTACCAAGTAATAACTTTATGATTAGTCTCAGTGCATTTTTAGAACCATACCCCTGATAACCTATATCATATGTGTCTTGTTGGATAATATCATCAGGCCATAAAAATTCATTTAAAAATACCATCATAGAACTTCTTGGTTCTCATCATAGTGGGAAATTGCTATAACCTTTTAGTGTGATAGGTTCCCTTTGGAAATTATCACATTGATTTCACACAGAAAAATGATCATCATGTGATAAGATATTAAAAAAAATTTAATTATATGAATACTATAGTAATAGAATGTAAATTATAGTTTGTTTTAGGTTAAAAACATCAATATAAACCTCATAGAATAATCCATAACTAATTTATCTCCCGGATAAAAATGCCTGAACTCATGGTCTTGATCCACCCTCGGTGTATTGGGAAAGATGAATTTGAAAAAAATGGCATCAAAGTCCTTCCATGTCATCCTCCCATGCCTGTATGCCTATAATTAAACACCCCACCATTGTTTTATTTTCCCTCTAAGCATATATGTAGCTAACTTCACCTTCCATCCCGGGGGTGTCTCAATCTGATCAAATATAATCTTTATATACATTATCTAATAATCCACTATATGTGGCATACCCTACCCTTGGAACAAAGATGGATGGTTCAACTAGAACTCATGTGTCAAATACATCATGGATGACTTAACTCCCTATGCTCCCCAATCAATACCTTGAATAACCCATACGAAGATGGCACTTATCTACTCATCTAACCACTTCCTCTTCTCCTCTACCTATTATGGTGGTCTTACCTACCTTATAGACACTACCTAGTTCTCATACTCACAATTTCACTTAGGGGAATCATATCATGCATTCCCTAGTGGTACCACATCTTTACCCTCCTAATACTCCAACAGAGGCTGACTAGGTATCATCTACATGAGAAATAAATACCACCATAAACATAGATATAATATTCCAAATACCACAAATAGGGAAAACTATAATACATAGGGAAACTCACAAATCCTTACACTTCTCCACCACACCCATGTCACATACCATCCAACCTCATGGTCCCCTGCCTACCCGTATCAGGTCTAGGAACCACAACCAAAATATCCACGTAGTTTAACATACTCATTCACATTAGAAATCACATACCTGATCTGACTGAGTAGAATTTGACCAAGAATTTATAAAGGAAAATATTTTATAGTTTGTTTCCAAAACATTAAATATTCTGACCTCTTTTTATTTCTAGAACCACTACCCTTTCTCAATCTAACTGAGTATAATTTCATCGAGTGGATATGTAGGAAAACATTATTTAGCCTATTGTTGAAACTTTAATCATCTAGACCCTCTTTTTTACTTCCATGTTCCAAAAATTAATAATCACAAGAAACACACACATGTATTGTGATCCCTATGTGCCTAATATAATGGATGATTACTACTTATTTCTTCTTGATTCCAAGATCCTGAATCAAAAAATATTATCATTAAATACCAATTTAACCCAAATAAATAACCCAAATTTAACCATGAAAACTAAATAGTAATCCCATTTCCCTATGGTAACTTGGACTAAATCCCACTTTAGTTCTGGAAAAACACAAAACATGACATCTATCCCATATTCTAACACATTACTCGGCCTCCAGTCTACCACAACCCAAATAACAAACCACTTTTTCTAACCTATCCTTAATAACACTTTCCAACAACCTAACACTATTACCATTTTGTAACCAACCTACTCATGTACTACCTTATAACACCCAAGATTTGATACTACTTTATAACACTCCACATCCCATGACCACTTGACTGATGCCCTGACTGGAGGTGCACTACATGACCTTAGGCATGACAACCCATATTACAAAGGAAACCAACTAGTAGTAAGGGTATATTGAGTGATAGTGTGTATAATATACCCTATGATTAGGATGATGATGATGATGATGATGATGATGATGATCACAGAGAAGAAGAAATAACTCAAAAATGGTGAAATAAATTTATAACAATGGAAACAAGAATCCAAAATAAACATATGATCACTTTAATAAATATTTATCATGCCATGAGAGTCATAGAAAATATCTAATATCACCAGTGGTCCGATAACATATAGACATATATGAAATAACTAAAATAGTCAGCAGCTCAGCATTGAGGGAACACCCAACACATCTTCGAAAATCATGAAATTCGTCTCATGCATTATCTGCAGATCCCACTCTACTAAATTGCTAATGTTGAGAATTTACCCTTACCTATACTCAAATCCATAAAGTCTATATATGTCTCAAAGGTCCTATGTGGGGTGTAAGTATGAACTCATTAGGCCACCACTAACTGTGTACCTATATTATATCCACATGTATACCATTTTATGTAAAAATATAAATAAATTGAAATCTACCATAAATCATACAACCTAATCCCTTTCTTATCAATATCCATAATTGAGCCTTTACCTCACATATTCAGTGATGAAGAATAATGATACATCTATTTAATGTCATACCAAAAAATCCCTTTCCCTTTCATCCAATAATATTCCACATGGTGTCACATGCCAACAATGACCAAATAATCATCCAAGTCATCCCAAAACCCCAATGGTACATCCATAATTCGTATCAAAAGTCCCAAGGACTTTTGTGTATTCATTACCACCACTGACTTAATAGCCCAAAAAACTCAAGTAATGTGTATTCTCATCCTTTTAAGTCATGGACCAACTACCCCAACATAAATATAGAACTTCTTCCCCATTTAATGTTCTCAACTTCCACCAACTGTAGCCTTCTATAATGAGAACCCCCTCCATAATGATGGTCAACATCATCACCTTTTCCACTTAATCCATGGAGGCCTCCACCCATAATGTGTATTGAACACAACCTTATGGGTCCTTACCTATGTACACTTGATCCCAACATCCTTATCATCTACCCATAGTAAGAGGAATCAACAAAAACCTAGGACACACCATCATTGAACCTTTTTTGCCACCTAAGAATCATGCATCCTATCCATGGAAATGAACAGTTCCATCTTACTCATCCTAACAAACCATGTCACCTCACTTTTGGTGATCATCATCACCTACACAATACATTCCCAACATATTTCCATGGAATAAACTCTACCCTTGCATCATAAAAAAAATTTCCATAACCTAATTCATCACACCCAACCAACCAAGGAACCACATATCACACATTTCATGCCATACCAGGATCAACCAAATTGTTTCACACATGATACTACCCTCTAGTATCTCCTAAGAATAATAATAACTTTATGCAGTTCACATCCAGTCTTACCGAACCACCCCACACATGCTTGTTTACCACACATGAAATAACACATGTATACTTCAAGAATAGTCTATGAACCACCTACTTGGAGTTTTTTAGGCTACTCTCAATAAAAAATTATGTTTGATTTGTTTTTAACAAAAAAATAGAAAAAACTACAAAAAAGTAATGAAATTTGGGTTTTTAGTAAGGTATAAATAAATTGAGAGAAATATGGAAATAAAAAACATACTAACTATTATCCTTAACCATAGCACCATCAACTTTATACTAAATGAAATTAATATAAGAAATATAGGAGATATCCCTTGGAGAATAAGAGATCAGTGTGAGGGGTTCTTGGAATAGTGTTTCCATGTACAAGTCATTGAAGCCACAAAATCCCAATAAAATGTGTTTTTAATAATTTATTTGATATTTTGAAAGTTTTAGAAACACTTTACATAAAATAAATATTTATTTGAACTGATGTGTATAAATTATCCTTACTCAAACCATTAAGTATAAAATTACCCTTATTCATAATAGTAATGATTCTGGAAACATTATTCAACCAAGTTGATCCTTTATCAAATGAGTAAGGATAAATGATCCTTACTCAAATAAGTAAGGATAAAATAACCCTTATTCTTAATAGTAAGGATCCTATAAACATTTCTAATCCTATCTAATAATTACTCAAATGGGTAGGGATCAATGATCCTTACTCAATAAAGTAAGGATAAAATGATCATAACTCAAAATACACAGAAATTTCCAAATAACCCTAAAAATCCAAAAAAATCATTTTTAAAGACTTAAAAACATATCAAAATTTTTAAATATCAAAAAATTAATGCAATAAAACCCAAAAAAATTATAAAAATTGAACCCTTGATCTTGATCCAACTCCCAAGGCTTGTTCATCTGCCTATAAAGACACTTCGAACACCTCTATCGAGTCCCAATACAATTTACCAAGCCAAGACCTAACCAAAATCACAATTAAAAATACCCAATACCTTAAATATGGATTTTGAATACTGATATAAATTTTTTAAGTTTTTTATTCTAAAGAGTTCTATAACCTTAAACTTCATCTATTAAATTCATCATCTAATTTTTTATGGTTTAACTGACAAATTTGTCAATTTAGGTATATCTTGGTCTTTGTAATTTATTTTTTCTATTATGAATCCTTAATTTACTATTTATTTCACTAAAAATACATCTGAATATTTGTTAGATAAAATAATGAGTGCATTATGATCATTAAAACACATAAATTCAAAAAATGAAAATGACGATATCTAGAGGACAACCCAACAATATCCTTTTTTATAATCATAAGTCGAAATATATTTAATCATGAAAATTATGTATTTTGATAAAATAAAATTTGTTATGATAATTAATACTCATCTATATATAGTGTGTAGAATGTTATATCTAGAGGATGACCTAACAATCTCCCATTTTTATTGATCGAAAGAAATGACACATTAAAGCATAAATCAAACTCAAATAAAAGTTTCACTAAGTTTTATTATAGATTTTTTTATTTGTTAAAACAAAATAGGTAAACATATTATATACTGTGACTATGTATGAATTTTGGTTTTAACTAAACTATACCCCTTTGTAGTTATCAAAAAATAACAGGGTATGATATACACTCTCCCCCTTGAACATTCACTCACCCTTTGTGAAAGAAAAATGCTTTAAATACAACTTTCCTCCTATAAAACATATGTGGTGTTATTAAATTAATGGGATTAAAACTCCCACTTTGAAAAAAAAATTATCATCGAAGCAAAAAAATATCCTTTGATAAACATTCAAAAATATTATCTAAGATAAAGTAAAAACATTGAAAATATAATAAAATATATAGTTAAATTTTGAAAGTTAAACAACTATGAATATTTTAAAATATGTTTTTTAAAATATAAATCAAGAAACTCTCCCAATAAAATGATTTTAAAGGAATTAAAAGGTATGTCAATTCAATAAGATAAAATTAAAAAGAGGTTACCATCTTGAATAATTTCATAACATAATATCTTTGATTGAAATAGACACAGATTATTTTTTAATAGATATGGATCAACTTAAAATTCCTAAGAACGAAATTTTGGAAATATAGGATTGTAGTGACATTTTTTATTTGAATCATGATTTAATATTTATTTTTGATTCTCAAAAAAAAAATTAGCATGTTCGATGTCTAATAAATATTTTTTATTTTATTTTTGTTCCAATGTTTAATTATTCTAGCAATATTTTAATTTACTGGTCCTGAAACTCATGGGTCTAGTATGATTAGTTTACTATATATATAAAACTTAAAACAAAACATTCCAATTGAAGTAAAAAGTTATTTCTTCTTAAATTAAAAAATTGTAGAATACTAGTGTATATAAAATATGAAATTAAATACAAGTCAAACAAATGAAATAATTATTCTTCCAATATTTTTATCCATCCACTTAACTCATTATATGCTTGTTATTTAATATTTGTGTCTCCACTTCAACCCATTAGTTTCATTTCTAATATTATCCCATTTTTAAGTACCTCTCAGATCCTCAAGGAGTATATTATAAATAATTGATGGAGAATGAAGATTATTATACTACTTGGGAATTGACCACATCATGTTTTTCATGGAGATGTCTTCCTAAATAAAGCCAATAAAATTTCCAATTATACCCACTACATAAGTGTTTTAAAGATGACATATAAAAATAAGAATAGTGGTAGGAAATTCCAATATAAAAGGAATGTGAAAAAATCTCATTTTGAAAGGTAAGAACTCTAAAAATGGGGATTTCTTAGAAAAATAATAGATTTATGAAAAAATAATTTCAAGAAGTGTGAAAAAATAAACTTTCAAGGAGTGAGTTAAAATAAAGGATTAAATACTCTATTTGTAGGTTTATAATTAAAGATAGACATTTATATCACACTAAATAATTTAATGAGAAAATTAAATAGTGTAACTCGTTCATCTGAGATCTAATTGTGAATATTAAAAGCATCATTGAGATGTGGTCTCATAAATTTTAAAATAAATACTTTTTGAAAAATTAAATATCATCAAATGAAGGAAGCTTGATGTAACCTCATCAATTTTTTATTTCAAGAAATTAAATATATTTTACCTTGTGAGATTTTTATTATTAATGATGTATCATTAAGGTGATATTCTCTTTATCTGATGAATCTTTGTGATAAGTGTTAGATGGGATAGATTTAAAAATAAATATCTTATTTAGTTCTAAATTTGTGGCATATAATTCCTTTAGAATATATATTTTCTTTTATTACTATTTGGTCCCATGTAGAGTGATATAAAATATAAGATTTGTTGAATTATTAATCTTAAAAAAATAGCATGATTAAAAAATTATTACGGATGTGGTGGAAATATCAATTAAACCATTCAAGAACAATCATATTTTGCAGTGGGTGTATATAGTGTATATTGTAAAGTAAATAATGAGATAAAACATAAAGTATTTTATAATAGTTCATATCAAAAATATCATACATCAACTCTTCACACCCTTAACATGAGAGTATGGATATCCATTAGATATATCCTTTTACAATAGGTGTAGACTAAACCCATAATTGTACAAGTGCGTTCTTGACATAGACTTTTTAGAAGATAAATCCTGACTTATTTTACCTTTTATATAGAGTGGTATAACTCACTTTTCCTTTTATGGGATAGAGGAACAACTCATGTAGATGATATTTGGTTAGGTAATAATAGTCATAAATATACCTTTTAATGAAGGTATAACCATCAAGTGAGCTATGTTATAACTTGATGGAAACTTTAGAAGACTTATATACTTATAGTATAATGAAAAACTAAAATAGTGAAAACATAGAATATAGCATATGAGGTATAAGTGATGAACATATAAGATTTATCCCTTTTATTATCACTTAAATGATGGAGCTTTGTGAAAACTATTAGAGTATTCTCAAATTAACAATAAGTGAATTTTAATGATCAACTTATATAAAGTTTATCATATAATAGTATGTTCTACCATAACCCTAAAGTGTATTTATAAAAAAGAGATTAATCCTTGGATTTAAATGGCTCATTTATCCAATGATTACTCCACATGAGTACACTATTAATTTTTAAGATCGTGGATTTCTTTATAATTAAAATCTTGTAAGGAAATAGTTTGAAATAATTAAAACATAGAAAGTATATGTTACCAGTTTAAAATACATGTGTCCAATAATAAATGAATTATTGTGTATCCCCTTAATGTATAATTATTGATCTAGTGTAGTGTCATGTTATATCTTGAAAATACATTGATTTTACTTCACATATTACATGGGTTCCTTAAAATGTGTTTCTATCACAATTTTTCCTTGCATTTTCTTTTAAGAATACGCTATCTCCATACATGGTCTAAATCTAATCTTAAGATTATGTTGTTACTAAATTAATGTATTCTTTCTTTGTAGGAGTATGTTATTCACATAAGATAATGTTAATCCTTAGAAAATAGCTTGTATTTTGAAACAATCTCATCAAGTATTTTCCAAACTTTTAAAACACCTCACTCAACTATCCATAAGAACGAAACTTAGAATATACGTAGCCAAAATATGTCATTTTTCATCTAATATTTTACATGAAATTATCATAGTACAAAAATCATAGACTTTATCCACTTTTGAACATAGTTGTAACAACTGCATCATGTTATAGTGTATATCACCATTCTTGGATTTATATCAGCATTGAACCCAGAAAAATGCAGCACCCTGCCTTAAAATTTCCTAGAATCAACTATATTATCAAATTGGTCTCCTTAGAACCTATAATAAATTGTTTTTAAAAAATTTATTTATATCATTGTTAGAGATTGAATAATAACATTGAAATGGTAGACCAGCATGGATAAACCAAAATAAAGTGTAGAATATTAGAGAACCAAAAAACTGGAGAAACGGGGTATTGTGAAGGGGTAACACAATATCTATTATATAGGATATATATTGTGAGAAACTATCGCAACCCGTGATCTGTAGAAAATATAACATTGAGTTCCATTAGAGATTCCATTATTATTGAAACATAATATGAAGAGAGATATCATGAATGGAATTTCCTATAATGTTATGTGATTCATGTTATTTTATCATTCATAAGAAATTTCTCCCAACATGTGATCATGAATGTCCATTATGAAATTAAACTCCAGTATATTGTTCCATAGTTCTCCAGGATGTATTGTTCTACAATTTAATTTTATTTATATAATTCATTTCCAATATCACAATTTTTTAATTCTTATTTTATCTCTCTGTACATTCATGAATATGTCCACCATCACATACATCCATACCCATGTGAAATAGATATTATATAGTAACACTAAACTCTCATGCACATTAATTATATGTATACTTATTAATGTGTATATCACATATCTTAATGCACTTTTAAATTTTTTTTATTTCGCAAAGTGATAATTATTTTATTCAAATGAATATACCTTCGAGAAAATATATACAATTTTGTACATAAATAATAATATAAAAATAACATAACATAATTATATACTAAATATAAACACATTAATACATAAATATAGCACTTAATGTACTGAATATATATATAACATTAAATGATATCAAATCACATACTTAAGACAATATAATTAATAAAACTATTACGCAATAATTTGAGCATATAAACAATGGGATGGATATTTATAGTTATTAAAATAAAATAATCAAAGTTGCAAGGATCCACTCAACATTATCTCACTTTTGGTAATTTAAAAATATGAATATACACTCCCCTTTTTGTAAATATAAAAATGGAAAGACTATAAAAATCACATAACATACAAAATAAAATGAAACTAATTAAGTAAAAAGGAATGAAAATGAAAAAAAAATAGAAACTATAACTATGATAAAAAATTAAGTACAGTAATAGTAAGCTCCTATTAAGAATAAAATAACATGAAAATTTAGTGAATTATTATACAGAATACTTTATATAGAAAAACATGAAATTTAATATATATTAAAATCACTTGATTAAAAGTCATGATAAACTTAGAAATAAACTCCCCATAAAAATATGCATTCCCATAAGGGATACCAATGATTAAATGATAATCAAATGTGAAGTTCCCAAAAGGATTTGTAAATATGTTTTGTAATTTTTTTCAATAAAAAAAATTAAAAGTCAATGTATGAGGATAAAGTTGTTTCAATTATAAATCGAAAAGGAAGATGAAGTTTTTTTGGAAATATTTTGAGTAAACCTATTATAAAGTAGATTACCGTTTATTTGATGATTGGTGAGCTGATATTTACATAAAATAAAAGTTATGGTGAAGGAAAACTATATATAATAGTTGGTATGATTTTTTAAAGAGGCCATCTAATAGGGATATTAAAGAATTAATATTAAGTAATAAAAAGGATAGTTGAAGATATGAGAAGTTTTCATGGACCATCCAAGTGAATACAATATTTGGATGATGATTTAGAGGTGTTGGATGATGATTCTGAGTTAATTTGAGGTGTTAAAGAGGTCTCTAAGATGATTTAAATTAAGTTGGATTAAATCTATAACTGTAATACTGAATCCAATATCTGAAAAATTCATAAACCTTATGCACTTATTAAGGTTGTTATAAGACTTCATAAGGTTCATGTATCTTTTTAAGATTTAAAACTAATAAGAAGTATGAAAATATGGTAAATTAATGAACCCTATGTTAAACATTATTAGGTTCATTATAATATTTATAAATTTTACAATATTATTACGGTTTAACACTTTATAAAAAATCATCTTTGTAAGGTTAATAAAATTTATAAGTTTTATCTAAGAAGTAAAGTAAACTTCCTAAGGTTATCTTACAATAAAATAAAGTTGATCTTGAGAATAATTTTAAAAAATATAAAAGGTATGAGAGTTTATGGTTGAGTATATTTGTAAGGTTGATTATAGATAAAAAGTAAAACTTTGTAAGATTCATTCCTTGTAAAAAAAACTATGATGTGAGAAAATCTAGAACTAAGGATTCTAAAGAATATAATAACTAAATTATTTGATTATTTCTAGTCAATTATTTATTTATTCAAACATAATGACTACTTAATTAGATTATGATTCAAGTTAATAAGTAATGATAAGATTTTTATGTCATGATCAACAATGCCATGCCACAATGCATGGGGATATTCATACAAGGATAAAGATTTCAAAGGAATTAAAATCATGGATTTTGTGGAATTTTTATAGAAGAAAGTCTCCCAATTATCTTGGATATTTTAAAGAAAGGATTGACTAGCACTTTAAAAAGGATATTGTGAGAATTAAAACTGTAAAATATTTAATTATTTTAATAAATATATTATTTATTATTATTATTAAAGGGAGTTTCCATTTTTCAAATATGAAAAATAAATATTCAAAATATTAATGTAATATTATGGGGATGTAAAAGTGTAGGAAAAGGAATAAGAAAAGTGTTTGATATTAATCTGAAGAAACTTTAACCCATCAAAGAGGATACTTGAGAACCTGATACTGAACTTGAAAGAAAAATACTTTTTTGTGTTGAAGGAGTAGGAGGAGTAGATCTATGATATAATTATATCATAGTATGTGATCAATTGAGAACTACTAGAGTAGTTTGAGAATACTGAGCAAGATCGACCAATCTATTAGTAATCATTAGACGTAAAATCTATTAATGAAATTAACACATGAAAATATTATCATATTTAAGGATAATAGAGTAAGATCTTCATCAACTATTATAGAATAAATAAGGAGATAAGAATTGTTCTTTCCCGTTGTGGTTAAAATATTTTTATTGATAGCAAGAAGCTTTTGTTTCTGGTGGGAATATAGAAGTAGAGTGTGAATCTATATTTATGGGATCAGGAATATTCTTAGTATAACCACTTGCATTTATAGTGAATAATATATGATTTTTGGGTTTAACTAATCATAGAAAGAAGTGTTCTTTCACATCGAGGCTGAAATTTGTAAAAATTATTGTCTCATATACAATTTATCTATTGAAATATTTGAGTGATGTTGTGATACACACATTGAGAGGATTGATATCTTAAATAATCATAGAAGTTGAATTGAAATGAAGAATTCATAAAAAATGAGCATTGATTACCCCCCCCCCCCCCTCAATGATCTAAACAAGTTTGGGATCTGTAGTTGGTATCATAGAAAACTTAAGTCTGGTTCATTTTAATAAGTTCATGATTGTTTTTGAGAATAGATAATTTTATTTCTTGTAACAATATAGGAGTACCTACATTTTATGGTAATAATTATCACAGTTTAAAGAATAAGATATTAACCAATATTCTATCTCTTTCCCAAAAATTTAGAGATGCATCAACTGAGGGATTTCCACCCATTTATAAAGATTATCCTATGTATTTTTCAGAAAATAGAAATATGGGGGTTGATGGGAAGACTCAAAATTCTACTTTGATGTATTTTTCAATAAAGTTATATACATGATTCATGGTACTTCAATCTACCAAGGGATGTTAGGATAAATTGAGGAGTAGTTATAAAGGCAATGTCAAAGTCAAGGAAACTAAATTGAAAACTTGGAGGAGAAATTTTAAGGATATAAGTATGTGTGATAAAGAAAATATTAAATACTAATTTGTTAGAGTTAATTAAATTTTATAAATATTTAGGGATTTGGAGAAACATGGGATAACTCTATAGTTGTGGAAAAGTTTATGAGAAATTTTATGGATAGGTTTGAACCTATAATTTTAGCTTTATAAGACATATAGGATCTTTATATTGATAAATTATATAATATTTTAATTTCTTATAAAATGAGAAAATTTTAGTTTTCAAAAATAAGATAAAAATGAAATGGTTTTGAGGCTATAAGATTGATAAAAATAAAATATTATGAATTTTCAGAGTCAAGTGATTCATATAATTAAAAAGATAATTGATATTTAAATACAATTTTTCTATTTTATAAAATAATATTAAGTATATAAAAATAAAAAAGATAAATTCACCAAGATATTATAGTTGTAATGGTATTATAAATTTTTTAATAAAATATCTAATAATAAAGGTTGTAGAATAAGATTCAAATGAAGAGGATGAGAAACCACCAAAAATAACATGGAAAACTAAGAAAAAATTATCTAGCAGTATGAGAAACAATTTTATGAGTAAATAAAAACAATCTAACTCCTCATAAAATATTTGATCAGAAGAGGAAACAAATTTTATAGCTCATTTTGAAAAAAAGTGATACTTTAATTAGTGATGATGATGAAATTGAACCAAAATATCTGAAATAAATGATAAATAATGATTTAGAATCTTGTCTTGAGTTAAAAACATAGATCAAAAAGGAAAATATGTTACTGATAAGATAAAATGTAAATACGGTTGAAGGTAAAGAGGATCATCCAAAGAAAGAAGTAGTATACATTGATGAGATAAAGAAATAAAAACTGAAAGTGGATGAGCAGGAAAAGATGGTTAGATATCTTGATTAAAAAATGGGTAAGAAGTATTAAATATGTAATCAATGTGTTTTAAATCTCAAAAATTATTTTAATAAGATCATAGAATACTATAACAAGGTAGTTTAGTTTAAGGGTGATTCATCACAAGTTAGTGAAAACAAGGGTCCAAAGAGACAGTGTAAAGACTTCAACCTGAGTATCCCAAAGCTGGTGGTTACATTATTACATTGGAATTAGATACAAGTAATTTAATCCTAAAGGAACAAATATTTATTAGTCTTTTTAAACTAGATACATACTTGAATCTTACATTATATTTTAAAACATAAAATACAATATATAAAAAGTAAATATTCTAAATCCTTGAACTAATTCAAGGATTCCTTCTTCATAACCTAGGGAATGGAAAAAAATAAGGGTGTTCTCAAATGCTCAGTAACAGTTGTGTATAGCAGAATATATCTTGATTAAATAAGGAATAATCAATATGTAAGGGTAAATAACTAGAATCACATGTTATTAAATAAATAACTTCATCATAGAGAATAATATAAAAGAAGTAATTACTGATAAAATAATTTCATATAAATAAACACCTGATCTTGAAACTTATCCATGGATATCATAACTAATAAAATAATAACATGGATATTAGTAAAATATTTATTAATGGGGGAATACATAATTTTGGACATCATAAACTTAATATCAAGGCTTTTTTCCAAGACAACTTACATAAATGGGTAAGGCCTCATCCAAATACCAAAACTAGTTTGTCTCATGAGAACTACCAATGCATCGAGGGGCCATAGAAAACTTCATCCATCACTTACTAAGTTTATTTCATTCATCATATTAAAGAATAGAATAATAATTTAATACTTAATCAACATAAAAATTTGTATTAAAAACTAGTATATAAAATGTTAATAACATTTACAATTAATAAACATAATCATAAACCATCCATAATAATTTCTAAAATTATATTAAAATAGTAAATCCCCAGTAAGTCCTAATATTCACCCAAAAAATTGACATGGATTAATATACTTTAAAAAGATCACTTGAATATTTCTTGAGGAAGATACCCATTTCATTTTGAAATTAAAATTTCTTAGATATTAGGGAAAAAAATTTCTTAGAGATAACCTTGTAAATTTATAAATTAATCTTCAAAACATTAAATTTTCATGACATTGGTAAATTATGTTCATGTCGTATAAGTTAAAATAAACTTATCTTTCACACTTTTATAAGAAAAGTCAAAAAGTACCTATTTTAGAAAATAATAGTAAGATTAATTTTAAAACCATTTTTTAATATTGAAAAATAGGTTAAAATTTCTTTAATAAAATTTTGTATGATATTAAAAATATTATTTAAAATATTTTTAGGAAAATATAGATGTGGAAGAAAAAGATACCAGCCCGAGTAGAAAAACAAATTTGGTTTCCCTTTAAAACGTGATTTAGGTATCTTTAGTACTTAAAGAGTGTAAAATGAAATGAAAAATTTTAATTCCCAAAAATAAAAATAGGATGATAAAATATACTAGTTTTAAGAAAGAAAGATCAAATATTTTCCCCTATAGATGCTTTAACATAAACAATCCCGAATAATGATCAGATTGTGAAATAAACCCTTACCACTTTGGTAACTTTTGAATCATAACCCTCATAAAAGAAATAGAATAAAATTAAATATTAAATAACATTAATATAAAGTGAATAATTATATATAATATCAATAGGTTAGTTATATACACCACATTAAAGAAATAAGTGGTGAATATGGCGTATGTCTCATAGAAACAAAAGTGAGATAAGAAATCCCTTACCACAGGTATGACTTCTTTTGTATGTGATATAACCACATATTTAATAAATATATATTTATTATACATCTATTACAGAACCATAATCATATATTTAATTCCATATATTATTTACTTATAATCTTTTATCACTCTTTTAATAATCATTTTGTATTAAAATCATTTTTCTAGGTGATAATCGCTTCGTTATCAGGTTTTTTTTGTTCAGTAGTTTTCTTACTTTTTATTTGATCATGGTTAAAACATATACATAATATTAATAATTATATATATATCATATATATTCATTATATATATAGTTATAATCATCGATAAAAGGTGGATATAGAAAACTGAATTTCACCATTCATGGAGACAGTAAGGAATACGAATGCATGAATGTTGTTTTCACTTTTTGACAGATTGAACGAAATAAATTTAAATGATAATTAAACTTTCCAAATTTATTATTATATCATATATATATATAATATAATAATTAAATCTATATTTAATATCGTCCATGTAAATTTGAAAAGATAAATGAATCAGATCGCTTCGTGGAGGTGGTAGTCCACACGTACACATGAGGGATGTTATCATTTTTCAACTGATTGGAAGGTATGGAGGTAGATATGATATTATAATTATTTAATAATAATTATATCATAAATATCATATAATTTTATTAGTTTTATCTTTATAACCATCCATTTAAAGTGGTGATGAAAAATAAATTACGCCTCTATATGGAGACAGTAAGTCATGCGTACGCACAAGTGATGTTTTTTTCTTTTCATATGATGAAAAAGAGATGTAATATGACTATACCATAATAATAATAAAATATAAATATATTTATGATACAATTGTTATTATTTTATTATGGTTACAACACATTAAAAGGTAGTATAAGACAAAAAAATAAACATGAAAGATACAGTAAATACAATTACCTCTTCTTTGATATTCTTCCTTTAGATCTTCTCTTAAGGAACCTTCGGTTGGTCTTTTGGAAGGTAAATAACATGTATAACATGTCTAAGTATGTTTATGATGTAATTATGTATTTTTCTTTTAATCTAGGTTTCACAAAGTGGTGTAAATAAAAGAGATAGTGGGTGTCCTTTTATAATTGCGGGGAGGGGCATTCTTTGAATTTATTAAAGTATTAAATTAATGTAAATTATTTGTTTTATATCCAAATGGATCCAAAATGATATAATTAAAATATAATATGATAATAAGTTTTAATAATCTCATCCAATAATATTTTTACTAGTTTTAGTTATGTTTTCACACTTATCTTTTAGTTTTAACTCTCCATTAACCCTTTTGACAATTACCGCAATATTATAATTTTATACCCTTTATGGGAAAAAAATGTTACCATAAAAGTATAAAAGACCCATAAATGGAACATGTATGATTTTGTAAATCATGTACCATTTATTTGGTAAAATGAAATATTTTTAGGAATTTTAAATCATTTAAAAAAATATTATTTATTATAAAACATTCTTAATATTATTTTTGATACTATTAATTTAATATGAATTTAAATACCACAATAAAAAGGTTTAATTTGAATATAATAATTAAAAAATTCCCAAACATGTCATATATATCTATAATATTTTTTTACACATTAATTCATTCAAATTATATCAATTTTTTTATTTTTAAAATCATTTGTTTTATTTTATTTATTAATTGGATAAATATTAAGTTAGTGTTGTGTAAGAATTTAAGGTACTTATTGAAACACTAAAAATTATAAGTAAATTACCATGAAAAAAATAAATATTTATCTTTCAAATAACTATTTAGAACCAAATATAGCCTCTATTTATCCTTATTTAAAAAAATTTAAAGATAGACAAAAGAGAATGAACTTTTTGAGTTTTCATTAAATAAAATAATATAAAGGTCAAAATAAAATATAAATATAGGGAGAAAAATCTCATATGCTCGAATATTGGATGAGTATGGACAAAATAGTTTCATTAAATGAAATCAATTCAAGTGTTAGTGTAACGTCTCAAGTTTTTGGAATGGCTTGTTTTTTTGGGTAAATTTTAATTTTATATTTGGTGGATAGGAAAAATTTTAAATTGGACTTAAAAGAATGATTTCAAGAATTAAAATGTATAAGTATGTTTTTTAGATGGGATTTAAGTCCCAGTGAGTGCCTTAGGGGTTTTTATAAGTTTCGATAGTGTCGAGCCCTGAAAAATATTTTTTTCAAAAGGTGTGGGCATAGGCACAAAAAAATTTAAACTGTGTGGCCATTAAGGTGAAAACCTATGGCCTATATTTAAACTATAGAATGGATATGAAAATATTTAAAGGTTGGGTGCATGACCATGTGATATGTCTATAGTTTTTAGCAGAGGGTTTTCATGGGATATGTATGGTTTTATAAATCGTGCAGCCTAGCCGACATGCTTTGTGCAACTTAAGCAGTACGTGTACATGGTTGGCGCATGGTTTGGCCAAACCATGTGGAGAGACCATGTGAGCTATGTTAATGGGGGTGACCTTCTAATAGTGTAACTGAATAGTTGGTTCAATATTATCCAAACCATGGAGCCTAACCATGTGATTCAAAAGGGGTGAAATTATGAAACTACCCCTCTATTTATATTTCTTATTCCTTTCACATGCACAGTAGAAGGATTCCTCCCATTTATTCCTCCTATAGGATTTGTCATCCTTACTTTATATGGCCTCGGTTTCATGATATGTTGGAAGAGGTGGATATCTATTAATAAGACAATCAATCCTCTTACTTCTATTCTTATTTTATTTCCCTGTTCGGAATTCTTTTACCATTTGAGCTCATATGCCTTATTTCTAGGGTGTTTAAAAGATTATTCAATTTCTTTCAATAAGTCTAAAATTAAAGGAATTTTTTTAATGAGTGAGTGCCTAAAATACTAAGGAAGGAAGTTCCTTGATTTCTCTACTTTTATATGTGTGTTATAGGATGTGTGCCTAAATACGCATGTGTGGGTTATCCAGAGGAAACCATTAATAAATTAATTATTGTTTTCAATTCATAATTAATTATTGTAATGATATTTTGATAAGAATTATCCATCATATTTAAATATTCTAAGTTTATTATGGTGCTTTTTGATGGTTGGGAAGGTTATGTCGATGGTTTAAATTGTTCAAATTAATTAAAATGTGATATGAATGCTTGATTTCCAAGGGAACATTATGGGCATGGCCCAAGGTATTAAGCTGATGTTGATCAATATGACTGATAGGATGGGGATAGTCAAGATAATGTGGGATGGTGATACAATCATAAATTTAGGATATTTGATCTTTAGGTTGAGTTGGATGGTGATGACCATGTTGCTGATGGGCGACAAGGTTTATATGTGTCAATGAGGTTTTCAGTTGATGTGGCTTGGGTATTGTTGGTGATTGTTGCTCATAGTTGTTAGATGAAGTTTCTTTTGGAGTCATGCACAAATAAATAAGACTCGTTTGAGGTGGTGTTGACCACACATTGTGGTTGGATTCCTCATTAGTTTGATCATCTTGGGGGGATGGTGTCGACCATTAGTTATGGAGGAGGTGATCACCATAAAAAGCCATGGTTGATGGTGAGTGAGACCATCAGATGGGGGTAGAGGCTCACCATGAAATTTATGGTCCATGGGATAGGATTATTAGAGGATTTATGTCTCCATTCCTAGAGATACTGAGATGAGTTTATGGTTATTTATTATTAATTAAAGGAAAAATATCATTGTTCCTTGGGACGTTAGGTTGTTGAGCCAATGGGGATTATATGAATGAGAGTATAACTGACTTATTAGGTATTTATTGGGAATGTTTTTGGGATGTTGGTTGTGTTCAATATTAGGTTACATGTGGTAATGGTTGGAATGATTTTTAGGGTGACATTTTTAGGGATGAGATACTGAGGTCCTTTCAATACGAATGCCCATGGATATATCGTCCCACTCTGACATTGGTTGAGGTAGGTAAATTCTTCATCATGACTACTAATTTTGAGTAAATCTAGTTATGTGTTTCCTTCATGAGTGTATTATCTATTTATTTTCATATGCATTCACTTGTATAAGTATGTATGTAAGATAGTTACATGTTGGTGGTGGCCTACTAAGTTCATACTCACACCATACGTGGGCCCTTCGGTACGTGTGTAAATATTATGGTTTCGATATTGGGTTAGGGGCCAAGATCGAGCTCTTGAACATAGTGATTAGGTATGCATATGTGCATGGGATGGATGGAAGATAGACCATGGTGGCTATTTGATTCGATTTAGAGTTTCTTTTGGGGTTTTAAGTGTATTGTTATGTGATCAGCCAGAGGTGATCTTGCATGTTTATTCTTGTATGACTATCTAACATGTGTGATTTATCTAATATGTATGACTATTTATTTTGGATTATTATTGACATTATCTATTATTTCTTCTACTAAGTTTGGTATTTATTCTTCGATAGTGTTTACTTATCATATGAACTTTATTATTATCATCACCAAGGGGTATAGTCTCCCCACTATCATCTAATTAGACCCTCACTACTAGTCAGAATCATTTAGCATATGGGTATTCATGCCTATAGCCTAGTGGATCATTGGCCTGGAAAATAGGTTAAGTGGATCCTGATTCTGGGTTCTATAAGTGGTATCAGTGGTGTTTCATTTCCTTTTTTATTATTTGTAATATGGTAGAACAGATAGTAGGGTCTAGTTAGAACTAGATAAAGTGTTCATGCTTTTGGTTCCTATAGCCCCATGAATAGGGGATAGTCCTGGTTTCCATGTGTGGGGAATTGGTTTTATGGTTTTTGATTTTTCATTTGATTGATTTCTACCTTGAGTGATGCACTTGGGTGTGATGTTATTGAATTAAGAGATTTTGACCCATAGTCTGGTATGTAAAAGTAGGAATATTTATGAATTATAGTAGGAACTTAGGTTCATATGATGTGTGTATGTTCTTGTGATTTTAATTATGAAGATGGAATGTTCTAAGAGGGTTTGTTCTATTTAAATTTTCAACAAAAAACTAAATGGGTTTTTCCTACATAGCCTTTTCGTGGTATTCTACTCAGCCAGCCCAGGTATGTGGTTCCTGATGAGATTGAAATATGAAGCTATGTGTATGTGATATATATGGTATATATGGTCATGACTCTAATATGGGTAGGAATAAATCATTAAAGGGGGAAATCCATTTAAAATTTCAACAAAAATCTAAATAGAATTTTCCTAGATAGATTTTTGGTGACATTCTACTAAGCCACCTCAGATTGTTGATATTTTATATGCATGATATTTAATACCTGGATTTGATATTTGTAGGTAAGGGTCTATGAGGCTGGAAAATATGGGATAAAAGTGTTATAGGGTAGTGTAAGTGTGGTGAGATGTGCTTCCTATTACAAATTTCCCTATTTTCTATATACATGCAGTTATTTTTATTATCGACCATAGTATTTGGTATTTATCATGATGAAACCTAGATGACTTCTACTAGAGTGTTGGGAGCGCAAATATTTGGTCCAAAAAATCATGAAAAATATGAGGCCTTGGAGGTTTGGTTTGATCATGAGTCTCAAGTATAAGCTCTGATACAGGAGGGGAAGCCACAACAGATGGAAGATTTTGGTTCATGGATATATGAGAATCTCAGGGTGAGCTTGATACAATTCATATAGAGTATTTATAGGAGTATTAGGGAGATAATACATACATAGATTATCTTATGTGAGATCACAATCTCATAACCCACCATTTTTTCAGATTGAGGGTGGAATATAGGCAGTAGAGAACTGGATTGAGTATGTGTAGATGATTTTTGGCCAACTCAAGACACACCTAGGTTGGAGGATGAAACTGGATACTTATTTACTTATAAGAATAGAAAATTGTTGTTTAGATGTATAAGTATAGGCTAGAAGACATGAGGGACTATCATTGAAGGATTTTTAGACTAGGTTCTTCATTAATTTCATCTGAGAGGCGTTGAGGGTGGATCCAACCAATGAGTTCATGAATTTGCAGTAGGGAATTCATATGTTATGGAATATGTGGTGAGTTTAACATACCTGTATTGATTTTTACCTTCTATGGCAGTTTATGATGTTTCTATGGTGAGACAATTCTAGGATGGTTTGATGCATTCCATCAGGGTGTAGGTAAATATATTCAGGTTGACCTTATTCTCTAAGGCAATGAACCCGGATTTGATAAGCAAGGAAAATCTAATAGACATGACTTATTTGATCTAGGTGATAGCACCAGGTGAGAATAGTAGTGATGGTTCAAGTAGATGGAAGTGAAGTCATGAAGTGTCTTACTAGGGTAGTCAGTTTAGATATTTTGGAAGACCACCAAGGAGTGGGTCATTGATAGTGTTCTTCTAGAGTGGTAAGCCAAATCATGTTCATACCCAATGTGAGAAGCCTCTAAAGGAGTGTGAGGCATGATTCCATATGGGTAACTTAGAGAGGTTTTGTACGAATACTTATCAGAACACTAGGATTCAGGGACTAGGTCAAACTCAAGGATATATGGTAGGACCAAGAGTGGTACTAGGAGCTGGTAGTCAAGATTCAACTGCACGTGTAGGTCATGGAATAGAGAGAGACCCAATAGTGGGGTTAGTCTCTAGTGGTCGGTTCAGCTTCATAGAGAGGTCAAGCCTTAGGTAGTTGGGCTTTGGGCTAGGTGTGTGTCGTTGAGCTGGTAGGTTCAGAGCAGATCAAGGATCCAACTATGGTTATAGGTACTCCTTGATTATTTCATGTCATATGTTTTTAGATATAATGGATATGGATGTATGAGGTGCACATGTTATAATTGAACTAACCAGGGGATTGTTAGTATGTGGGAATCGTGTATGATGCATGATTTTTATGAGATGAATAGGCATCAAGACTTTTGTTAGAATGCATATATATATATATATATATGTATATATGTATTTATATATATTTGTGTGTGTTTGTGTGTCTGTGATGAATAGTTTTTTAGCATCAATTTAGTTCTTAAATTTCGAGCATTGATTGTGATGCAGGATCTTGTGGGCATCATTGATGACGTGGGAAATACTGAACACCAGATGGGATGTGGAAATTATTGGGAATTGGTTACAATGAGAAAATATGGGCATCATTTATGACATGAGTATGGAATGAGAACCTGTTGAGGTGTAGGAATCATGGTAGGTCATGTGAGGACATGTATGTTTAGGGGATGGTTGTTTTGGACCATCAAAATGTCATTTTGGGTCCAGAAGTGACCGGGTAGGTAATTTTTAAGGTGGGGAGCACTGTGATGGGAATTAACCTATGACTAAGTAATTGGGTTAGTTCAAGGATATGTTTATGAGATGGGTATATTTGGTATCATCTTAGAATGAGACTACATAGCTCGAGGGTGAGCTATCTTAATTTGGGGAGGTTGTAACGTCTTGGGTTTTTAGAATGAGTCTTTTTTCTGGGTAAATTTGAATTTTAATTTTGGTGGATATGGAACTTTTAAATTGAACTTTGTAGCATAATTTAAATAATTAAAATGCATTAGTATATTTTTTATATGGATTTTATGGATCAGTGATTTCCTCAAGGGTTTGGATGAGTTTTGGGAGCATTAGGCCCTGAAAACTCTTTTTTCAAAAGGTAAAAGTAGAGGCACACCGTTTTTTTAAATAGTGAAATGCATAATGTGAAACTATGCAAATGATATTTGAATTGGAGAATGGTTAGAAAAACCATGTGAGGTGTGGTACATAGTTATATGAGATATCATCATTTTTAATAGAGGGTGCACATGGGTTGTGAAAAGTTTGAAAAATCATGTGTCCTAGCCCATACGTTTAGTGCCACTTCGGCAGTAAGTGAACATGGTTGGCACATGGTTTGTCTAAACCATGCATCCAAATCATGTGTCCTATTTTAAAGGGGGTGACCTTAAAATAATAGCACTACACTACTGGAACATGGTTAGAGAAATCATAAAGCCTAAACATGAAGTTCATTTAAAAGGTTTAAATTATGAAACTGCCCCTCCCTCCTTATTTATTATTCCTCCTCCTTTATTCTCCCTTTCACACACACAATTGGGGGATTCCTCCCATTTATTCAGCCTCTATGATTTTTTCACATTCCTTCATACATGCTCCAATTCAATCTTCATCATCAATGTTGGATATCTATCAATAATACCATCAATCCCATTACTTATATTTTTATTTTATTTCACCATTTAGAGTTTTATTTCCACGAGAGCTCATAAGACCTATTTTTAGGGTGTTTTAAAAATTATTTTATTTCTTAAAATATAACTCAAATTAAAGGTCAATTTTCAATGAGTGAGTTCCTATAAGCCTAAGGTAGTTGGTTCCTAGATTTATACACTTTTATACATGTGTGATGGGGTGCATACCTAAATACACATGTATGGGTTTTCCAGGAGATAACCTTAATAAATTATTTCTTATTTTTTAATCATAAATAATTTTTGTTATGAGATACTAATGGAAATTCTTTATCCTATTTAAATATACTAATCTAGGTTTGGGGATTGTGAATGGTTGGGAATGTTATGTTGATTCTTTAAATTGTTTAAATTAAGTAAATTGTGATATGATTACATGTGTTCTATGGAAATATGATTGTAATGGACCGAACCTCTTTATTCAATTTATTTGTTGAAATCTAGTGTTTCAGGTGTTCTAGGAGGTCAATATGACTAATCCCCAACACTTTCCCAAATTTTAAATTCTGTGAATAGTGTTTCTAGTTTTGTGAACAGTGCCATCAATGGTTCATCTTCATTTGTTGGTGTCCGTGAGTCATCTTCATCTATTAGTATTGGTGAGTCATCTTCATCTGTCAGTGTCAGTGAGTCATCTTCATCTTTTAGTTTTGGTGAGTCATATTTATCTATCGTTGTTAGTGAGTCCTCTTCATTTTTCAGTGTCGATAAGTCATCTTCATCTATCGGTGTCAGTGAGTCATCTTAAACTATTAGTGAGTCATCTATCGGTGATTCATATTCAAATTTAGGTCTCAATGAGTCATCTTTCGGTGTCGGTAGGTGCTATAGTGTTTCCATATCAATCGTTGAACAATGTTTCCAGCTTCATACAATTTCACCCCTTTAATATTTTCCTTAAAATTAAAAGTATTCAAGGCCCTTTTTTAAGGGATTTAAGGCCGATTTAAATACCATAACTCCTATCTTAATTTTACTAAGGATATCGGTGCCTTTACTCAGTCCAAACAAGTACTATTGATGAGATCATCCTTTAATGGAAAATCTAAAATTGTATCCAAAATAATGCTCCATTTAAATTTTCAAAAATATAAGATAACTTCTGCCTTGTTCTTATTTATTTGTTTTCCCTTGACATAAGACGCCCATATTTCTTCCCCCCATAGGAGTATTGAGATCAAACTATGATCCTTGGATAATTTTCCTTAGAGTCTTCCTACTGTAAGTGCACCCCCTATTTCAGTGCAAGTAGTAATTTTTGATCTATCTCTGATATAAGGTATGTTCTACTACCATTATTTTGGGTTCCTCTCCTTATGTTTCTCTTTTTTCCATGTTATGGAATGTGAACAGCATGTTTCAAATGGAGATTCTTGGATTTCAGTTTTTGTGGTGGTGTCTCTACATCCTCGAGTGGATGTTGTCTTCTAGAATAGATGATTGTGATAAGAGTTGTTTTCCATTCTCATAAAAATAATGTCTAAAACCTTTTGAGTTAGAGTATTACTGGGTTATCTATTATTTTTTATGTGCAGTAGTAGAGTTATCATGATTTATCCCACTGGATAATAGTGGAATTGATATGAAAAATATTTGAACCAGATTAAATAATTGGTATCAATTGCTTAGTGATGCTTTTGATGCTTGATTTGACAAATAGTGTGATGTCTATGCTTTTCTTGTTTAGCACATATTTATTTATGGAAATTGGTAAAGAACGTAAATCCATAATTAATTGTAAATTGATTGGATAAAGATAAATAGGTATGTTAATGAATCTAGTTATTGTGGATATGCATGTTTTATTGAATTGATTGACAAACCTAAATCATGTTGATTATTTTTGTTTAAAGGCATTCGAAATTAACTATTTGATAAATTTGTGATAGATATGATATCTTGTTGTTTAGGTTTCCCATAGTGGGAAATTACTAAAAATGAATCAGTTAATTCAAGATGGATTAAAGAATTGGTTGTTTGACAAAAGACAATTCCTGGTAGCATGTTGAGTTACCCTATTTCTTATGAAGGCTAATTTATTTATTCTTGGATCCATGAGAGATAATTTTCTGTGAAGGTTGAATGCCTTATTTAGGGTCAAGAGCTTAGTTTCTTGTTGTTTTCTACTACTTGTGATTTTATGTGAGACTGGATGGATATTGTTATATGTGGGACAAGAAGGCATAGTGGTTATGGAAGAAGTTGATGCCTAAAGTGGAAAGATACATTAGTTTATGTATGTGGGTGTCGGGGAGGACACTGGAGGTGATGAAATGGGTTGAAGCTGTACTTACCCTCTATTGTGGATATTGGATGCTTGTTGAATCTATTCTGTGTTTATCTGTTTTACCTTCCCCATTTCTTGAGGCAGTTTTCCTTTCTTACCCTCCTTCCTAAAGTGGTGAAGATGCATGGGGTATGTCATGTTATTTCCATGTTTAGCTTCTTAAATATGGATGGTTCTATGCTCCTACTATAGGTGGTAAATACTAGATGAGTAGTCCATCAACTCACCGTGTTAATCTCCTTATGTTTGGTAGCTTAGTTTTTCTTTTCTAGAATGCTTGGGAATATGGGAAAGTTATAATTAAATTAATAAATGATTGAATAAATTAATGTTGAACCATGGGGGTTTGATCTTTCTGGGATGCAATGATGAGTTTGTGTTTTTGAGAAGTCATGTACTTAGTTTGGTTATTCCTGGAGAGCATGGATCTTGGTTGGAATGGTAATAGAATGTAATGTGAAAAAATTTAATGGTTAATTAATGGTTAAATAATTAATTAACATAAAGTGTAACATGTTAAAAACGGATAAGTAATTTAATAAATCTCTTAAAATGGTTGTGTTCTTAGAGTATATCTAGTATTAGTAGTGGTATTTGGGAGTCTGAGAGACATTAGCTATAGTTAAGTCTAAGACTAGGTTTTTCTGATAGTGTTTTTTTGATCTATTTTATATCATGTACCTTTTGTGTTTCTATATTCTACCCCACTCTATTGGTTAGGGAAACTGATACCCCAAGGATTCTAAGCCATGGGGGTGTTTTCCCCCAACATTCCAATGGGATGATGGATGGATAACTACCACCTTTTTCTCCACTCTCTTATCTTGGTAGTTACTTGTGCTGGTAATCATGGTAGTTAGTCTTACCCATATATGTGTGTAGAGGGATATAATGGATTCTATTTATTCACACACATATATTCTATATATAGTTTCCTATGGACTACTATAGGTGTAACATGTATAGGCTATGATGGATTGAGGATCCTTACTCGATGTATGGGTAGTAGTGGCCGTTATAATACCTGATGTATTATATATGTTATGTGAGATATGGTGGCTACTAAAAACTACGTGGTTAACTTGGTTATGTGGACGTGGTAGTTTTGTTTCATGAGGTTCATGTTGTGGTGCTTCGTTCAAGTGTCTGTGGGAAACCCTTTTGGGAGAGAGATTTTTAGGACGTGAGACATTAAGGAAAAGTGGAAAACCAGTGGAGAAGTGGTAGCTTGAAACCCTTGATATTCATTATTATATTATATACTCTTGTAAACAATACTTGGTGAGAGTATCTATGGTGAGGTTGGGAACATAGTATACATGTTTAGGTGATGAGTTAGTTTTACTTGTTGTTCATTGTGCTTTAGCATACTTTCTTTACTTTTTAACAAGAGGCTCTAGGGAGTATCCTATTGAGTATACTATTATACTCACCTTATGTATTTATAAACTATTTTTCAGGTCACTTGGAGCAGGTTTGAGATCAGGCTGGTTACTACTAACTTGGGGTTGCAGGAGCTGTTCGGGCTTCGTGGTTTTTGTTGTTTTACTCTCTTTTGGTGCTTTCTGTTTTCCCTTTCAGTTGTAGTAGTTCTTGCATTACATTATATATTTTTACTTAGGGTTTATTTTTATATTTTGGTATGATTAGGATTTGGTTGGTTTCTATCTTATATCTCCCTTCTGCATGTGTTCTCTTAGAGGGTAATGCCTCTCATTTGCATGTTTATTATACCCTCGATGCTAGTCTCCAAACCAGGGCCTACTGGAGGTGGGACTCAGGTGTCACTATCTCTCTCCTCTCATTGTCGGCCTAGGAGGGGTATACTTTTTTGGGAGGGGTTCATGAAATAGTGGTATTAGATGTCTGTTTGAGAGATAGGATGGAGTTTGGTGTTAGAAACATGTGAGGTTGCATGGGTCAGTAGGGAAATGGTGTCAGTCAAGGTTAAAAAGTGTTGTAAACACTGGTGATTGGCTGAGACACATGCATTTAGGACCCCTTGTGATCTGATGCATAAAACTTTAAGTTTACTTTGGCTACTAAACAAGGTGATACAAGTTATAGGGTAGAGGCCTAGGAAAAGATCATGCATCATTCTTCCTTATGCCTGTGTCTGAATGGGTAGACCTTAGGATAGGTTAACCTATAATGAATAAAATAAAAATAATTAATTAATTAATTTTGAGACTTCCATATTCTGGGTTTAGGAGCTCTAACTATTTTTCCTTTTGTAGGAATGTCTCTATGTAGATGTCCTCATCAAGTTCATGTAGAAGATGTTTATCAGGTTGTGCCAACCGATCACCATAGAGTAGAGGTTGATGACGATGAAAATTAGAGGAGGATACTCTAAGAGTTTCATATCCAAAGTCTACAGAAGTATGAGGGATCTATTTTAGATGTGGTCATGAAAGACTGGTTTAATGAGGTCGACATAGCTTTGAGTTCGATCCATAATTAGAATGAGAATTGGGTGTCATTGGTTGTGACAATGTTGTATGGGGTAGTGAGGAAGTGGTGCTTCTTTTTACTTAGGGATTGTGAGGAGTCAACAGTCTTTTGGGAGGAGTTCCAAGACTAGTTCAGAGTCAAGTTTCTCTCTTAGATTGTGAAGGTGGCCAATCACCAAGAGATGTTTACCCTTCGACAAGGGATCTCTAGTGTGTGAGATTTTGGAATCCATTTTAGGAACCTTTTATTATATACTTCATACCTATAGCCAGATGAGGATTCTAGGGAAAGGCATTTAGAGGAGGATTTACGTCCAAAGATCCAGCATCAGGTCACCCCATTTATGTTGAAGATCTATCTTGAGGTGTTGGAGAGGGTAGAGGTCATTGAGGGGAAGTTATATATAATTGGATCATCATGAGAGGGGATTCGTCGGGATTCCTCATGAAGTGGACCTATGGTCCAGGGTTCCCGGTTTTCAAGGCAGAAGAGTTTTTGTTTGGCCAAGGGTAGGTCCCATCCCTCAGTATCTCATTTCTCTTGGGGCAGTGTCTCTCAGACCTATGCTAAGGGATCAGGTGCTTCTTTTTCTTATGGAGGTCATGGTCATTAGTAGTGAGAGTTCCCAACCTTTCTAAGAATATAGAATGTGTCAGGCATTCCGCTTCAAGTTCCTCCCTTGAGGTAATTTCTTTCGAGGCAGTAGTAGTAGGTTTCACCGTATTTGGATCAGCAGAGAGAAGATGGGGTAGTAAGAGGATAGCCTCAGGATTCTTCCCATCCCCATAGAGAATAATGTGGTCATGGTGGTGGTCTTCAGTAGGGTCAGAGAGGTCATGAAGTAGGCCGTGGTTAGCTTCATGCTTTATGGTTGCCAGCATTGGAAGATCCAGACATCCTTCGAGGTACCCTTTTCTTTTTTTCTACTTGGGTGTATGTCTTGTTTGATTTTGGAGTGACACACTCCTTCATATCACCTACCCTTTTCCATGCCTTGGTACTTGAGGTAGAGATGCTTCCAGTGCCCCTAGCATTGACTATGCTAGTTGTAGGTTGAGCTGACTTGTTTGAAGTATGTAAATACTGTGAGCTAGTGTTGGAGTAGCACCACTATTAGGGATATTTCCTATGTTTATGAATACAACAATATGATTTCATCCTTAGAATGGATTGGTTGTATTCGGTGCAAGAAATTGTATATTACTTCAGGAGGAAGGTGGTGTTCTTTGATGCTAATTGAGATCTAGTAGTGTTTTTTGGTGAGTGATACCCTCAGATGGGTCAGAGGTATACTCCTTAATTGGAATTCTTTATGGCTAAGATTATGTTGAGTTCATCATAAGTTCAGTCGTTGGAATTTCCTAGGGTCGTGGAAGAGTACCCTAACGCCTTTACAAAATAGGTTTTAGTATTACCCCATCGATGAGATAATGAGTTCAGGATAAAACTATATTCAGGCGCATCTCCTATATTGATGTATTCATATAGGATAGATCCTTATGAGTTGAGGGAGATACATATAAAACGTGATGGTTTGTTGTAGTGCAGTTTTGTTTGGCCGATTGTGTTATCATGGGGTGCACTAGTTTTGTTTGTGAATAAGGATAATGGAAGTTTGTGTTTGTGTATCAAATATTATCTATTGAACAAAGTGAAAATGAATAATCGTTATCCTCTTTCATGGATTTATGATTTATTTGATCAACTTAAGGGTGAAAGTTGGTTCTTGAAGATCGAATTGTGGTCATGATATCATCAGATGCATGTGAAGGATGAGGATATCGTGAAGACTACTTTCTGTTGTCATCATGGGAATTATGAGTTCATTGTGATGTCAATCAGTGTGATGAATACTTCAGTTGTGTTCATGGGGTTGATGAACGATGTGTTTTTTGAGTTCTTGGATAAGTTTGTGGTGGTCTTCATCAATGACATCCTTGTGTACTCCGCATCTGAGGAGGAGCATGCAGAGCATCTATAGTCCATTTTGGGAGTTCTTTGTCGACAACAGTTGTTTGGGAAGTTGTCGAAGTGTGAGTTTTGGGCTTAAGAAGTCTGTTTCTTAGGGCATGTTGTATCCCAATCAGAATTAGTTGTGGATCCATTGAAGATAGAAGCCATTGTGTCTTGGGAATCCCCAAGATAGTGGAAGAGGTGAGAAATTTCCTTGGTCTTATAGGCTATTAAGGAGGTTTGTGGCCGATTTATCTCAGGTTGCGACCCCTATGATAGCATTGACCAGAAAGGATGAGGCATTCAAGTGGATTGATTAGTGTTAGGAAGCTTTTGAGTATCTAAAGGATAAGTTGGTCAATGTTATAATTCATCATATTCCAGTATAATGAGTTCATTTTGAGGTTTTATGTGATGTTTCACATGTGGGGTTAGGTTGTGTTATGATGCAGTAGAGATCGGTCATTTCTTATGGGTCTCAATTGTTGTGTCCCCATGAGCATAACTATGCTACCCATGATCTAGATTTATCCTTAGTGGTGTTTTCCCTAAAGTTACAAAGACATTACCTTACCGAAGAGCGCTTTGTGGTCTTCACTGATTATAAAAGCCTAAGGTATGTTTTCTCACAACATGATGTAAATTGAAACATAGTCGATGGATGGATTTATTACAAGATTTTTACTTTGAAATCTTATATACACCTAGTAAGGGTAATATTGCAGCTGATGCGCTGACCAGGAAGTCACATAGTGATACAATGCATGAATCAGGTGATTCCAAGAGAGTAATGGAAGAGCTTTTGGCAATATATCTGGATATGGGAGAAGTTGGTGTAAGAGGAGGTCTCCTTAATATGACAGTGCATTCATCTCTAGTTCAATAGGTATAAGTTTCCCAATTGGGGGGTTTAGAGGTAGAGTTCTTGATAGACTGAGTTGTTTTAGTGAGGCCCTTGATGGTTGTTCTGAGGATTAACAACATCGGGTGTTTTTAGGGAATGTTTTTTGTTCCATTAGAGATACATGAGACGGTTCTAAAGGAGTTACATAGTTCAACCTTAGTGGTATATCTTGGCATAAAAAAGATGTATCAAGCGTTGAGGAGTCAGTTTTGGTGTCTTTGGTTGAAGCATGCAGTTGTGGAGTTTTTGACTTGTTGTTTGGTCTACCAGAAGGTGAAGGTCGAGCACTGTGTTCCCAGTGGGTTTCTCCAGCCTTTACATGTTCCTCAGTGGAAGTGGGAGGACATATCTATGGACTTTGTTACCATTTTACTTCGATCTTAGGGGGGATATGATTCTATATGGGTATTTTTGGATCATTTGATGAAATTGTCCCACTTTATTACAATCAAAGAGTCAATATCAGTTGAGTTTTTTTCGAGAAAGTTTCTGGAGGAGGTGGTGAGATTCCATGGGGTCCCTAGGATGATCATTTCCGATCAAGATCCTCTGTTTACCTCCAAGGTTTGAATAGGTCTCCAGTGTTCTTTTGATTCTCATCTATGCCTTAAAAATTCTTTTCATCCACAAACAGACAGTCAGACAGAGTGGACCATCCAGACTCTTGAATACATGTTGTGCTCTTATGTCCTAGATTTTAGAGGTTTATGGATGAGTTAATTACACTTGGTAGAGTCTGCCTACAATAAGAGTTTCCACTCCACCATCATTATGTCTCCATTTGAATCCTTATATGGTTAATATTTCCATTCTTCATTGTGTTGGACTGGGGTTGGAGAGTCAGCAATTCTTAGGCCGAAACTGATACAGAACATGACATAGAAGGTTCGTGTGATTCATGAGAGGATGAAGGCAGTACCAGATTGTCATAAATACTATACTAATCATAGGATGAGACCTTTGGGGTTTGAAATTGAGGATCACGTGTTTCTAAAGGTGAATCCCTATCCTCGGAAGTGAAGGTTTGGTCGTAGATGTAAGCTTCCTCCCCGATTTGTTGGGCCTTTTGAGGTTTTGGATCATATTGGAGCCATGGCATATCAGGCATCACTTCCCCCATAGATGAGAAGGATACATGATGTTTATCACATGTCTCATCTCTAACATTATCTTCATGATGACTCTCACATCATCTATTGGGGTGAGATCAATATTGATGATGATGCGACCTTCGAGGAGAATCCTGTAGAGATCCAAGACTGCAAGGAGAAGGTGTTTTGTGGGCGTGATATCCCCTTGGTTCATGTATTGTGGCAACACGGTGGTGTGGAGGAGAGTACTTGGTAACGTGAGTCTCAGATACATGCTCAGTACCCTGAGTTGTTTGATGTTTATCTCTTTTCTTGAAAAGATGTTCTTTTTGTGGTTGTAGACCTTTCTTATTATGATATGGCCTTATCTTGTTACTATTTTTTGTGACTTTCTCTCTCTTGAGAGTTATCTCCCCCAAGAGACTAGTTAGGCTCTGGTTAATTTTTTCACGTTGTTTCATGTTGTTCCTTTTAGAAAGTGGTTGAGCTCCATTGGTAACGAGATCCTTGAGAGGTATCTTGAAGGGTGTTTGTTCAAACCCTTTATCTATTTCCTATCTAGGTTGGTTTTTGGATTCTTGATGACGAGAATATTTTGAGAGATTTATGATGTAATGGTCTGGACCTCTCTGGTCCATTTATTTGTTGAAATTTGGTGTTTGAGATGTTTTGGAAGCTCAAGATGACTAATCTCAAACACTTTTCCAAATTTCCAGTTATGTGAACAGTGTTTCCAGTTTTGTGAACAGTTCCATCAGTGATTCATCTTCATCTGTCGGTGTCGGTGAGTCATCTTCATCTATCAGTGTCAGTGAGTCTCCTCTATCTATCAGTGTTGTTGATTCATCTTCATCTTTTAGTGCCAATGATTTATCTTCATGTATCGGTGTTAGTGACTCATCTTCATATGTCGGTGTCAGTGAGTCATCTTATTTATTGGTGTCGGTGAGTCATCTTTATCTGTTGGTGTCAGTGAGTCATCTTCATCTATAGGTTTTGGTGATTCATCTTCATCTATTGATGTCAGTGATTCATCTTCAACTATCGATGAGTCATCTTCAATTGTCAGTGTCGGTGATTCATCCGTCGGAGTCGATAGGTGCTACAGTGTTTCCTGATCAACTGTTGAACAGTGTTTCCAACTTCTTACAATTTCTCCCTTTTAACATTTTCTTTGAAATGAAATGCATTAAAGGCCTTATTCTAAGGTATTTAAGGAAAATTCAAATCCCATAACTCCTATCTTAATTTTCCTAAGGGTAATGGTGCCTTTACTTAGTCAAACTGTGTAGTATTGATGAGAGATTCCTTTAATGGAAAATCTAAAACTGTATCTAAATCGATGATCTGTTTATATTTTCAAAAGGCTAATATACCTTCCACCTTTTTCTTTATTATTTGTTTTCCCCTAGAACAAGACACCAAGAGTTCTCCCCCCCCATAGGAGTTGTGTAATTGAATTGTGATCCTTGGATCATTTTCCTTGGAGTCTTCCTACAGAAAGCGCACCCCTTATTTCGGTGAAAGTAGGAATTGTCAATCTATTTCTGATATAAGTTATGTTCTACCACCATTATTTTGGGTTCCTCTCCTCCTATTTCTCCTTTTCCATGTTATTTAATGTGATCACCACGTTTCTAATGGAGCTTATTGGGTTATCAGTTGATGTGGTGGTATCTTTACATCCTCGGTTGGATTCTATCTTCCTAGAGAGGTGATCTAGACCCGTGGTATTGGTTGTTCTCATGCAAAGAATGTCTGAAACCTTTTGAGGTAGGGGATTCATGGGTTCTCTATCCCATTTTATATTCAGTAGTAGATTTATCATGATTTAGCCCACTGGCTCACAATGGAATTGATATAATAAATATTTGAACTGGATTAAAGAATTGGTATCAATTTCTTAAAGATGTTTTTGCCTCTTGATTTGATAGATAGTGTGATATCTATGTTTTTCCTATTTAACACATAATTCATGATGGAAATTGGTAAATAATGTAAAAATACAATTAATTTTAAATTGATTGGGAGGTATGTTAATTAATCTAGTTGTTACAGATATGAATGTGTAATTGAATTGATTGATAAACCTGAAGCATGTTGATTCTTTTTGTTTAAAGGCATGTCAAATTAACAATCTGATAAATTTATGATATCTATGATATCTTTCTATTTAGGTTTTCCATAGTGTAAAACTAATAATAATGAATCAGTTAATTAAAGATGGATTAAATAACCAATTGTTTGATAAAAGGCAATTCCTGGTAGGGTTCTTAGTTACCCTCTTGCTTGTGAAGGCCAAGTGCCTTATGCTTGGATTCATGAGAGCTCATTATGTGTGAAGGTTTAATGCCTTTTTTAGGGCCATGATCACATTTTCATGTTATTTCCTACTTATTTTTATTTAATGTGAGCCTATATGGTTGTTATAGTATGTGAGGTAGGGAGGCCCAGTGGTTGTGGCAGCAGTCAATGCCTATAATGGCAAGATGCATTGGTTTATGAATGTGAGTGTTGGGGATGACACCAGAGGTGATGAAATAGGTTGAAGTTGGGATTACCTACTGCTGTGAATGTTGTATTCTTGTTGAATCTATTGTGTGTTTATCAGTTTTACTTTCCCCGCTGCTTGAGGTAGTTGGCCTTACCCTCTTTCCAAAAGAGGCGAATATTTGTGGGGTATTCCATGTGATTTCTGTGTTTAGATTCTTGAGGATGGATGGGTCTATGATCCTATTATAGGTGTCAAAGACTTGATTGGTAGTCCATCTACTCACTTTGTTGATCCCCTTGTGTTTGGTAGCTTAGTTTTGCTTTTCTAAAATTCTTGGGAATATGGGAAAGTGATAATGTTTTTAATAAATGATTGAATAAATTAATGTTAAACCATGGGGGTTAGAGCTTACTGGGATGTAATATTGAGGTTGTGTTTCTGAGAAGCCTTGGAATTAGTTTGGTTAAGCCTGGAGGGCATGGATCTTGGGTGTAATGGTAATGGAATTTAATGAGAATAATTATAATGGTTAATTAATGGTTAAAGAATTAATTAACATTAAGTGTAACTAATTCAAAAAGGGACAATTAAGTTAATAAAGATCTTAAAATGGTTATGTGCTTATAGGATATCTAGTTTTAGTAGTGTAATTCGGGAGTTCGAGAGATGTTACCTGCAGTTGAGACTAATTCTAGGTTTTTTCAATAGTGTGGTTGTGAGCTATTTTATATCATGTACTTTTTGTGTTTCTATATTATACCCCACCCTATTAGTTAGGGTGACCGATACCCCAAGGATTATGATCCCTGGGGGGTGTTTTTTTCAACATCCTTATGAGAGGATGGATGACTAACGTACCCCTTGGGCCCCGCTCTTTTCTCTTGGTAGTAACTTGTGATGGTAGGCACGATGGTTAGTTTTCCCCATATATGTGTGTAGAGGGTTGTAATGTCTTGTGTTTATTCACACACATATATTCTATATATAGTTTCCTATGGAATACTATAGGTGTAACATGTATAGGTTGTGATGTCTTGAGGATCCTTACTCGGTGTATGGGATGTAATGGATTGAGGTATAATACCCAACGTATGATACACGTTGTGAGAGTTGTGGTGGATCCCAAAAATACCTAGTTAACTTGGTTATGTAGATGTGTTGGTTGTGTTTAATGAGTTTTATTTTATGGTGCTTCACTCAGGTATCTACAGGAAAGCCTTTTTGGAGAGATATGCTTAGGACGTTCAACATTGGATCAAAGCAAAAAACCTATGGGGAAGTGGTGGCGGGGTACCCATGATATTCTTTATTATATTATATACTATTTTATGTGATACTTGGTGAGATTAGAGATGGTGAGGCTGGGAACATAGTATCCATGTTTAGGTTACAAGTTAGTTTCACTTTTTTTCACTATGCTTTAACATGATTTCTTTACTTTTGCATGAAAGGCTCCAGGGAGGATCTTACTGAGTATACTGTTATACTCACCCTATGTATATATAAATTATTTTTCAGGTCACTTGGATTAGGTTGGAGATCAGGCTGGTTACTATTATCTTGGGGTTGCAGGAGCTATTTGGGCTTTGTGGTTTCTGTTGTTTTACTTTCTTTTGGTACTTGTAGTTTTCCCTTTCAGTTGTAGTAGTTCTTGCATGAAATTACATATGTTTACTTGGGGTTTCTTCTTATATTTTGGTATGAGTAGGAGTTGTTTTGTGTCTATCTTATATATATCTTCCATATGTGTTCTCTTAGAGGGTAATTCCTCCCATTTGTGTGTTTAATATACCCTTAGTGTTAGTCGCGAACCCGGGGCCTACTAGAGGTGGGACTCAAGTGTCAGTATCTATCTCCTCTCATTTCTGTCATATGAGGGGTACACTTTGTGGGGAGGTGGTCATGATAGTGATGGACATAGCCTAAGGTATTACACTGAAGTTAATCACTATGACTGAGATGACGAGGTTCGTCAGGCTGAGGGAATGGCCCAGGATATGTGGGGTGGTTCTGACCATCATAAATTAAGAAAATTTGATCATCATGTTAAGGTGGATGTTGATGAACATGTTGTGGATGAGCGACAAGGTTCGCATGTGGAAACGAGGTTTCTTATTTGTATGGATTAAGTATTTTTTGTGATTTACACTCACCGTTGTTGTTCGACATTACCATCTAAGTCATGTTCACATAGATAGAACTTAGTTGAGGTGGTATTAACCACTCATTGTGGGTTCAAGCCTTCATAAATTTAGCATCTTTGGGGATGTTGTTTACCATCAGTTATGTAGGAGGTTCTCACCATAGAAATCAATGGTTGATAATGAGTGAGACCATCATATGGAGGTAGAGACTCACCGTGACATTGATGATCAATGGTCTAGAATTATTGGAGAAAATTTTCAATATGCCTCAGGATGTTGTAATATTGATTCAATGGTGATTTATTATTCATTAGAGGATGGATATAGCCGTTCCTTGGGATGTTGGGATATTTAGCCAATGGGGATTCGATGAATGGAAGTATAACGAACTTATGACATATTTTTTGGGTATTTCTTTGGGACATTGATTATACTTAATGTGTGGTTATATTTTTTATTGGTTAGAACAAGGTGTAGGGTGACATGTTTTTTATATGATACTAATCTCCTTACAGTATGATGGACCATGGATATATTGTTCTCCTATGGCATTGGTCGAGGAAGGTAAAAGCTTCCTCATAGATGTTAAGCATGAGTGAAGTGAGTTATGTGTTTCATTCATGAGTCTATTTTATATTTATTTTCATATTGATATACTTTTATAAATATGGATATAATATAGACACACATTGGTGGTTTCCTACTGATTTAATTCTCACAACCTATATAGGCCCTTCAGTAAATGTGTAAACTTTATGGTTTTGAGATCATTTCAGGGGTCGGGATTGTGCTCTAGACCATAGTGATAAGGGATGAATAGGTGCATGGGATGAATGGAAAATATACCATGGTTGTTCTTTTCTTCGATCTGGAGTTTCTTTTGAGATTTTGAGTATGTTCTTATATGATCGGGCACGGGCGATCTTACGTGTCTATTCCTGTATGATTGTCTTACATGTGTTCCTAATATAATATGTATGGATAATTATTTTAGATTTTTATTATTTTTATCTATTATTTCCTTCACTTAGTTTTGTATCTATGATTCCATGGTGTTTTATTATCATATCACCATAATTATTATCTTCTCCATAGGGTATAGTCTCTCAACTATCACTTAATCGGACCCTCACTGCTAGCTGGAAACCTTTAGCATATGGATATACACACTTAATTCATAGTGGCCCACTACCCTGGATCACATGTTAAGTGGATTTGAGGTTAGGGAGCTACATTTAGGGTCATTTTTTAGTCCTTATCATATTATTTTTAACCTTACTTACACGATTTAACCTTACCTAGTTGAAAATTATTTACTATAGTTATTATTCATAATGACCAAAAATAAAAGGGGTATATTTACCAAATTTGTACCTCATAATTAAAAAAATGTAATAAATTTTTCAATATTCAATTTCTATAAGTGGTAGTAATTAATTTAAAATCAAAGCAAAAAGCACAATGAAAATAATTTTCATAAAAAATCATTCTTATATATATATAAAAAAAATTATAACAAATTCAAGAATACAATTGAATTAAATGGACATAATTGAATTATTCATAATATAAGAGAACTAATTTTAGTTTTAAATCATTTTAAAACAAAATGGAACTTTTTATATGCTTGAAACAAAAATACAGTTTTCAATAAAAAACAGTATGTTTCACAGTTCATTGGAAAATCAATATTTTCAGAAAAAAATTAAAGATCTCACCCCAAGACAATTTTGATATGATGATTTAAAAAATGATATTATTTTTAATAAATAAAATTTCTATAATTTTCATAAATTAATTATAATATTTACTTATAAAGAAGTAAAATCATTTGTAAACAAAACATATTTCTGAAACATAAAATAACTTTACTGAAAAATGAGTACTTATTTCCTAATAATTAATCAATGAATCTGTATTGAGTAGGTCCTTTATATATCTTTTATAATTAAGTTAATACAATTTATATCCACTAATTCAATGGATAGGTGATAAATGTTACACTAAATAATAATATTTAAATTGTATATCACAGTTTTCTTAAACTCAGTGTTGCATATCTTATAATCTATCAAACACAAAATTATTTTAAAATATCAGGATACTAAATTATACACCCCTTAAATAAATTTTTTCCTAAAACTTTTATCTTGGTCATCAAAGTTTTAACCTTTTTTTAAAACCCAGATCAGGTTGAGGGATAATTAAACTTCTTTTAAAAAGGAAAATTGAGAAACAATAAGGTTACTTTAAATATCACGTATTTGGGTTCCCAGATAGGGATAAAAATAGTGGGAAGTTAAAATATAGACATGTAATAGAAGAATAATGTCCAAATACTAATATATAATAATATATAAAATGGTCAAGATAAAGTAAACGACCACAAAACCTTAAATCGTTGAGGAGTGAAGTGGCCATAAATTCATCAGAAATGAATGTAAACTGATAACATTTTTATATCATGATCATTTTCATATATTTTAGGAATTAATTTACCATATATACTAAAATAATAAGTAAATATACTTACTTAACAAGTAAAATTCCATCCTTCAATCAATTTACACTACAATCTCATCCTTTCTCCGAAATATGAGTATTCAGGATGAATTTTTTAGGCCTAAAGAACTAAAATAAACATATAATGGATCACATAATCCTAAAAAGGGAAAAATATATTCCCCAATATGTCTTTAAATTTTAACCAAAATTGAAATGATTACCATAAGTTATGATAATATCCAAAATGTAAAATTCATAATATGAAGAAATAATATCTTTTACTTCAAAATTTCAACAATAAAACCAAAGGTTCAACTTAAATTATTACACAAATAAATAACCCCACATCCCAATTAACCTAAATAACATCAACATTAAATAATAATTAACCATAATGTTTATCTCGTATGTTTTAACTAACATCCCCACAATTTAGTTTCATTATTTCTAAATAATCTTTCATGTTAAACTACATGTTAAACATAAAGGTTACATATATCTTAACACAATGAATAATCTCATAAAATAACATTAATAACCATGATAAATCACTATATAATCTTATAATGTAGTGAAATTCACACCAAAATATCATGAATCAAATTTATATACTAACATGAAAGGTAATCCTTATCTTGACCATAAATATCTCTAAAAATATGACATTTGTAATAAAATAAATTTTTAACCATAAATATTAACTATATCCCACTATCCAAAAGAACATGTTATCAAATTATATACTAACCCAAAGGTTATTTAAACCTTAATAAAATATTCTTCCTAAAAATCAGTAAAATTTTTAAATCACTTAAAATGTAAAGACCCATAAATTTCAAGGAAATTTTTTTTCTTAATTTTCTTTGGAATTTTAAAAGAACGCAGTTTCTGACGACACCTGATTCCGAGGCCCGGTGTGCCCGGAATCATTTTCTGAAGTTTGGCTCGGGTACGTTCAGTGAACGAACGAGTGGGATTTTCTAACTTTTGAAATGGTGCTCGGAATCAAATTCTGAGTGCACCGATGGAATCACAGCGCCAATTTTTTCTTAGAAACGCCTCTTCTGAAGTTGCGTTTGCTCGGGTGTGGTTTTTAAATTTTTGGGGTTAAGTTAAGAAATAAAATAAAGTGTGCAACAACTTTATTTTTATTTCACTTAAAGCCACTTAAAAACCACTTAAAGATTCTTAAGATGAGTTGAAGCGGATAGGGTGAAATTCAAAATATCCTACCCTCTTGGTAGGATATTTGTGCGGTGGGGAATGCACGAGCCCCACCGTTTCTTTTCCGCTAAGTAACACACCTGTGAAAACCCTTCTTAATGAAATTCAACTGATGTGTTTCCTAAATTCTTAATGCCCCTATTAATTGGGCGGTTAATTCGTTGAAATTAATTCTATGAATTAATTTTGTTCATTTCTTAACACGTTTTCAATTTGTTGGCATGTTAATAAAATAAGGCCAACACACCTTATTCTTGGATGTTGTGTTAAACCTTTGGAGAATATCTAAAGATCTTCATCCTCCTTCGCGAAGAACGCGAAGAATGCCGGCCTCCGACGAAGGGAGAAGAAGAACGCCAGACCCCCAGAGATCGACGACATGACGCCGATGATTCTCCCTCTGCGACGCTTCTTCCACGACGATCCATCCCCACAACAATCTTCGATCGACATCTTGAGGTAGGGGATTGTGGTCCTTTTAATTCTTTGTGGATTATAACAACAACATGGATTTAATTGTTATAATTAAATCTGTATGTTCTTGATCCTCGGAGTTTGTCTACGCGATGCCGAGTGTCGCGCGACAGCGACGCCCTTCCGCGACTCGACGATCCTTTTCTTCCGCGACAGTCAATTCCGCGACGAACTCGCGTCCGACGACGATGTTGAGGTAGGGTTCGTTTTGAAAATGATAATACCCATGTTTTTTTTCCTCCAAGGCAAGAACACGGACCAACCAATTAACAAGTTGGTCCACGGATTATTTTTTTTGCAGGTCGAGGTTTATCAATTGCTGGGAATTGTGGTGTTGTTTCAAATTGCTGACACGGTGGGTGCGGACCGACGAACAAGTCCGAACCCACCGCCCTTTTGTTCTTGGTGTGCGGAATGGCGGATGATGACAAAACGGGCCGCAGAGACAATTTTTTGATTCCGCAGTGAAGAACGGGACCCGGGATGAGCTACGGCGTAGACGGAAACGAAATCGGACCACCAGAGCAACTCTGGTGGCCCGCGGACTCCACCGGCGGCGCCAGCGGCCGGAGGCGGCGGTGCCCCGTCACGCCGTCGGATGGAGCCGCCGCGGCTGAAGTCGCAGTGGCGGGATGCGGTTCCGCGGCCGTACGGAACCGAAGGTAGGACGCGGCATTGCCGCATCCGTTGGCGAGAGGCAGCCCCCACGCGGGGCCGCAGAATCTTCAAGGGGGGGGGGGGGGAGCGGCGCCCCCCTTGCACCCGCTCGGCCATCACGGCCGAGCCACCCGGCGGCCGGGCCGGGTCACGCCCAGGCCGGGCCGGGCTGGGCTGCACCGGCCGGGTTGGACCCAGACACGGGTCGGGCCGACCCAGGGGGGTTGGGTCGGGTCGGTCCGGGCCCAGATCCCCCGTTTCCGGACCTTTTCGGTCTTTTGCTCATAACTTGAGCTACGGGCCTCTGAACGACGCGCCGTCAGCGGCGATGCGATCCTTGGATCGAGACGGTCGTTTAGGTATATCACACTCAAGGTTTCGGAATGCTTTGGGTTCATCCGGGTTGGTTCGTACACGAAATCAACCAGGCCCTCGGAGCGGAAACGCTCATATCTTGAGCTCCGGACGTCCGATTGATGTACCGTTGACATTGATGGACTCCTCTAAGTGAAATGGATCTTTTGTCTTACTCCGCCCGAGGTTCGGATGCGGGTGGAGTACGGTCGGGTTGGTTTTGCCTTAAAAACCAACCGGGCCCCTGGAACGAAAAAGCCAATAACTCTCAGACCGGGCGTCCGATTAACGCGTCGTCTGCGACGTTGAGTTCCTGTTGTCGATACGAAACTTTTGGATACATCAACTCTGGACTATGTGTTAGTTGATGTATCAGCCTCTCGGCTCGTGGAGCGGACCCTCCCGAATGAGCTTGCTGTGTGCGGGAACCCTAGAGCTGGCTGCGACTGCTACTGTGACGACGACGACTGTGCAGAGATCCTCAGTGAATTCGACGGTGACGACTACAGCACTCAGCGATCCTTTGTGGGTCAGTGCTACCGATCCTGTGTGGGTCCGATCCTGTGTAGGTCAGCGCTCAGCAGTCCTGTGTGGGCCAGTGTCTATAGATCCTGTGTGGGTCCGATCCTGTGTGGGTCCTTGGGGGGGTTAGTTACCTATCGATCCTTTGTGGTCAGATCCTGTGTGGGTCTTTGTGGGGGTTAGTTACCTATCGATCCTTTGTGGGTTAGATCCTTTGTGGGTCATTGCGGGGGTTAGTACCTATCGATCCTTTGTGGGTCAGATCCTTTGTGGGTCATTGCGGGGGTTAGTACCTATCGATCCTTTGTGGGTCCGACGGCTTAGATGAATCAGTGGCAATATCTGGTCATCTTTATCATCATTCAAAGAAGTATACCTGTGTGAGCTGAATCCTGTTTACTTTCCTTTGTGGATTGTGTTGTGATATCCTATGTGGATTTACATTTTGCTTTCCTGTGTGGACTGGGTTGTACTTGAGCTCGGATGTTGGAGCTGAGCGAGAATTGATAACTTAGGTATATGTATGGGAATATAACTAAGCTGTGTCAGATGTTACTTTGTGATTGTATCTTTCCTTTGTGGTTTATCCTTTGTGGATTCTGGGAGACTTTCAGGGGTCTCGGGGTCCCTACTGAGTATCTTATACTCACCCCTGCACGGGCTATGCCTGCACTACATTGTGTTGGTTGCAGATGACGGACAGCGCTGATCGTGGTGGAGGCTTGCAGAGCAGGATGGTACCTGGAGGTGGACCACTGGGTGGGACGTACTCGGAGCGGTCGGCTGGACCCAAGGAGCAGTGAAGGCTTCCTGTACCCACCCTTCAGGTGGGATTTCCAGCGAACATCTTGACGTTGCGGCTTTACTTTTCAGTTGTTGTTTTACCCTTTCCAGTTGTACTTTACTTTCAGTTTGGGTTTGTATACTGGCCCACTTAATTTTCCGCACTTACTGTTGTACCAGTTTTTACTTTGTGTTTACTTCTTCTACTTGCTTTCTCTGTGGTGTTTGGTTACTTTACAAAGGCAATGCCTTCCCTTTTTCTGGGATTTACGCCTTGGTGCTAGTCGCCAGCCTCTGGCCTATGGAAGGCGGGCTTGGGGTAGTCACGGCACGGGCCCCGAGGACGGGTCGTGAAAAATTGGTATCAGAGGAGTTCGGTTCTACTGCGGACTCTGATCTTTTATATGTGAAGCAATAGTGTTTAGCGTATTGGGTGTGGTTATCAGTCTAGGGAGTCCATTGTTGGTGCGGCGGCCGACGTATCCGTACACCAGGACCCTGACTTCTGATTTCTGACTTAATGCACGAAAACATTGATTGCGTGTGTGTTTCAAGTTTTCTTTGTGATTACTTTGTGTCAGCTCACCAGGTATAATGTTCTGACTATGGCGCACCTGTTTCCTTTTCAGGATGGCCCCACGACGGCAGCCAGCTAGGGTTCCAAGAGTTGTACGTGACGACAGCCCGCCAAGCGACGAGGCCTCGGTGCAGGGCCCTTTGACAGCTGAGGCACCGGCGGTACCTCTACCTGTCGAGACACCAATGCTTTCAGCCCCAGCCGCTGATGATGCACGTCGCCTCAGTGCACTACATGAGTTCCAGTGCCAGCGACCGCCCAGGTTCCGCGGGGAGACGGACCCCTAGGCAGCCGAGGACTGGCTGGAGGCAGTGGTGTGAGTTGTCCGGTTAGTGAGGACACCAGCAGACCTCATGGTGATCCTCGCAGCAAGCCTACTGCACGCAGCAGCGGGCCGATGGTGGAGCTTGATACTCCAGGTGCAGGATGAGGCATCTCTCCTCTGGACGGACTTTGAGAGCCTCTTCCGCTCGGAGTTCGTCCCAGCCACCCTTCGTGCGGTGCGCATCCAGGAGCTTCTTCAGCTGCGGCAGGGCATCTTGACGGTCGCCCAGTACTCGGCGAGATTTACCGATCTCTCGTGTTACTCGACAGAAATGGTACGGGACCCATTCTTCCGGGCCCGGACCTTTGAGCAGGGGTTGAGACATGAGATTAGGGCATCACTGATCTACCTCATCATTCCGACTCAGGAAGGAGTACTGGAGCGAGCCCTTTTGATCGAGAGCTTTCTTGCTGAGTCTACACCAGTGGCGAGACCTACCGTGGGGCGGCACGTAGCATAGTCTTCTGCGGCAGGCAGTCGACGGATGACTCAGGGGTACAGGAAGACCAGACCCTCACGCAGATGACCTCAGGACACTGCCTCAGCAGTGCGGGGCACATAGCGTGAAGCCAGTCTTTTGAGAGTCAGGCAGTGCTACACATGCGGTGGGCAGGGCCACATGGCTCGTGACTTCCCGACCCACCGTGTCGTGGAGCAGCAGACGGTTGAGGGGCCACTCAGGAAGAGGCAGAGGGTCGGTCGTGGCAGTCCTTAGGGAGGAGGAGGACGAGGCAGAGGAGCTGGCCGAGCAGCATGTGGTGGACGACGCTTTGAGGCTCTACCACCACCACCACCAGGAGGTCCACCCCGACCACAGGGAGCTGGTGAGCAGAGACAGGTACAGCTCCAGGCAGCGGAGGCCTATGTCCACGGCGCGCCCGAGATGATTCGAGGTACTATCTATGTCCATTCCACCCTTTCTGCAGTTTTTATAGACACAGGAGCGAGTCACTCTTTCATAGCCGCTGCCCTTGTTCGGAGCTCGGAGATTCGGACAGAGCCATTGGCTCAATCTTTACGGCTAGAGACTTCTATGGGAGCAGACTCGACGATTACGCACTAGTGCCGGCAGTGTGAGCTTACTCTAGGAGGCGAGAGCTTCGGCTGGGATCTTCTTATAGCGGCGTCGAGGCCTTATGATGTCATCTTGGGCATGGATTGGTTAACTACAGTCCATGCACAGATTGACTGTATTAGGCACAAGGTGCGATGTGTACGCACTGACGGGAGCAGGTTCACCTTCACCGGCGAGAAGGGAGCCTTCGCAGCACAGGATGGACTTTCGCAGAGGAGAGGACAGCCCATCACTCATCAGTTGTCTAGCCTCATCCTAGGAGCAGTTGACGTGCGGAGTCCTAGTTTTCCTGCAGTGGTGGATCAGTATGCGGACGTCTTTCCCGACGACGTTCCGGGGCTACCTCCTCGCAGAGAGGTAGACTTTTATATTGACCTGTACCCCAGGACAACCTCGATATCGACTCCAGCGTATCATATGGCCCCCGCTGAGCTTCGAGAGCTACAGGTAGAGTTGGAGGACTTGCAGGGCAAGGGATTCATCCGACCTAGTGTTTCACCATGGGCTTCCCCGATATTGTTCACCAAGAAGGCGGACGAGAGCTTGAGACTTTGTGTCGACTATCGTCGCCTGAACCAGGTGACGGTGAGGAACAAGTATCCGCTGCCAAGGATTGATGACCTCTTCAATCATCTCAAAGGAGCATGGTGGTTCTCGAAGATAGACCTCAGGTCAGGCTATCATCAGGTCAGAGTTCGGGATGAGGACATGCAGAAGATGGCCTTCAGATATCGGTATGGCCACTATGAGTTATTGGTTATTCCATTCGGTGTAACCAATGCTCCAGAAGTGTTCATGGGCCTCATGAACAGGATCTTTCAGCCATACCTCGATCGATTTGTCGTAGTCTTCATCGACGACATTTTGATTTACTCATCGACTGAGGAGGAGCACGCCTACCACTTACGGGTTGTACTAGACACACTCTGAGAGCACCAGATTTATGGAAAGCTCTCGAAGTGTCAGTTCTAGATACGTGAGGTCCAATTCTTGGGACACGTCATCTCTGAGTCAGGAGTTGCGGTGGATCCTATGAAGATCGAGGCAGTGCTAGCTTGGGATCCACCCAAGAGCGTGATGGAGTTGCGGAGTTTCTTGGGACTAGCTGGATACTATTGAAGATTTGTGCTAGACTTCTCCAGAGTTTCGGAACCACTCTCATCTTTGACGAAGAAGAGGAAACCCTTTGTGTGGTCAGACAGATGTCATCAGAGCTTCCAAGAGCTAAGACAGAGATTGACCAGCGCACCTTTCTTGAGGTTTCCTGAGGAGAGAGTAGGGTATTTAGTCTACTACGATGCATCAGGGATCGTACTCGGATGTTTCCTAATGTAGGATCGGGCAGTGATCGCCTATGGATCACGTCAGTTGAGGCCGCATGAGCAGAACTACGCTACCCATGACCTGGAGTTAGCAGTAGTGGTCTTCGCTCTGAAGACATGGCGACACTATCTGATGGGCGAGTGCTTTACAGTATTTTCTGACCATCTGAGTCTCAGGTAAATCTTCTCTCAAAAGGACCTGAACCTGAGACAGCGGCGATGGCTCGAGTTCCTCCAGGACTACCACTTTGATATAGTCTATACTCCTGGGAAGGGGAATGTAGTAGCCGATGCTCTCAGCAGGAGGACGGGCATTCAGCTACTCGAGGAGGTGACAGAGTAGCTAGCCGCTTTGTGGATATCCTTTGTGGATAGGGATGGATCAGCCTTCCTTCAGTCTCTCACAGTCACCCCTCCACTACTGCAGCGAGTCAGAGAGGCACAGTGTGGGGACGCTGACTGTGAGACACGGCGTGCACAAATATCCTCAGGACAGGCACCTGATGGGTTCTCCTTTGGATCAGAGCACGACATCCTTTTCAGAGGATGTACCTTGGTACCAGTTTCTTTACGGGAGGAGGTTCTGAGAGAGTTTCACACTTCTCCTTTGGCGGTACATCCTGGAGTGGCAAAGATGTACCAGGGCCTCAGACGACAGCACTGGTGTCCAGGCATGAAGAAGGTTGGGGTAGAGTTCGTTTCACGATGCCTCACCTGCCAGCAGGTGAAGGTAGAGCATCAGGTACCAGCAGGCTTGGTACAACCCTTGGAGGTCCCAGAGTGGAAGTGGGACGGGATATCTATGGACTTCATGACTGGACTTCCACACACTTCCAGAGGTCACGACTCTATCTGGGTGATTGTCGACCGACTCACCAAGTCGGCTCACTTCTTACCCATCAAAGAGCAGGGCTCAGTGGAGAGCTTGGGATGTCTCTATGTTCAGGAGATTTTACGGCTTCACGGTGTTCCATCATCTATCATCTCCGATAGAGATGCTCGCTTTACTTCCCAGCTTTGGAAGGGGTTTCAGGAGGCGTTCGGGACGCAGCTACGTCTGAGCACCACCTTTCACCCTCAGACGGATGGTCATACGGAGAGGACCATTCAGACTCTCGAGGACATGCTCCGCGCATGTGTCCTCGACTTTGGTCGCAGCTGGGAGGACCACCTACCCTTGGTGGAGTTTGCGTACAACAACAGCTACCACTCCACCATCGGGATGGCACCATACGAGGCATTGTACGACAGACCTTGCAGATCTCCTTTGTGCTGGACAGACCCTAGGGAGTCAGCACTTGTGGGACCAGAGATGGTTCGGGCCACGACAGAGAAATTCCAGGTCATCTAGGAGCAGATGAGAACAGCTCAGAGCCGGCAGAAGTCTTATGCTGATAGGAGGCAGAGGCCACTAGAGTTCGAGGATGGCGACCACGTCTTCTTGGGTGTCTCACCTCGATGTGGTTTACGGAGATTTGGTCGAGGTGGCAAGTTGTCTCCACGCTTCATTGGACCATTCCAGGTCCTCAGCAGGATTGGCGAGGTGGCTTATCGCCTGGCTCTACCACCTCAGTTGCACCGGGTGCACGATGTCTTCCACGTATCCCAGCTGAGGAGATACGTGCACGACCTGACGTACATCATTGACCATGGGGAGCTAGACGTGGATGATGGGGTGACTTTTGCAGAGGTCCTGCTGGAGATCGAGGATAAACAGGAGTGGGTCCTACGTGGATGATCGATTCCTCTTGTGTGCATCAGATGGAAGCACGGGAACCTCTAGGAGAGCACTTGGGAGCGGGAGGCTCAGATGCATGCTCAGTACCCACATTTGTTTCCCTAGTTTATGATGTATCTTTACGGGGATATAAATTCCTGAGGTGGGAGTGATGTAAAGACCCGTAAATTTCAAGGAATTTTTTTTCTTAATTTTCTATGGAATTTTACAAGAACGCAGTTTCTAACGGCACCTGATTCCGAGGCCCGGTGTGCCCAGAATCATTTTCCGAAGTTTGGCTCGGGTACATTCAGTGAACGAACAAGCGAGATTTTCTAACTTTTGAACCGGTGCTCAGAATCAAATTCTGATGGCACCGATGGAATTGCATCGCCAGTTTTTGCTTATAAAATCCTCTTCCGAAGTTGCGTTTGCTCGGGTGTGGTTTTTAAATTTTTGGGGTTAAGTTAAGAAATAAAATAAAGTGTGCGACAACTTTATTTTTATTTCACTTAAAGCCACTTAAAAACCACTTAAAACTGCTTAAGCTGAGTTGAAGCGGATAGGGTGCAATTCAAAATATCATACCCTCTTGGTAGGACATTTGTGGGGTGGGGCCCGCACGAGCCCCACCGTTTCTTTTCCGCTAAGTAACGCACCCGTGAAAACCCTTCTTAATGAAAGTCAACTGACGCATTTTCTAAATTATTAATTCCCTTATTAATTGGGCGGTTAATTCATTGAAATTAATTCTATGAATTAATTTTGTTCGTTTCTTAACACATTTTCAATTTGTTGGCATGTTAATAAAATAAGGCCAACACACCATCTTCTTGGATGTTGTGTTAAACCTTTGGAGAATCTCTAAAGATCTTCATCCTCCTTCGTGAAGAACGTGAAGAACGCGAAGAACGCCGGCCTCCGACGAAGGGCGAAGAAGAACGCCAGACCCCCAGAGATCAATGACGTGACGCCGACGATTCTCCCTCCGCAACGCTTCTTCCATGAAGATCCATCCCCGCGATAATCTTCGATCGACATCTTGAGGTAGGGGATTGTGGTGATTTTAATTCTTTGTGGATTATAAAATCAACATGGATTTAATTGTTATAATTAAATCTGTATGTTCTTGATCCTCGGATTCTGTCTACGCGACACCGAGTGCCGCGCGACAGCGACGCCCTTCCGCGACGCGACGATCCTTTTCTTCCGCGACGGTCAATTCTGCGACAAACTCGCGTCCGACGACGACGTTGAGGTAGGGGTCATTTTGAAAATGATAATACCCATGTTTGTTTTCCTCCAAGGCAAGAACGCGGACCAACCAATTAACAAGTTGGTCCACGAATTTTTTTTTGCGGGTCTAGGTTTATCAATTGCTGGGAATTCTGGTGCTGTTTCAAACCGCGGATGCGGTGGGTGCGGACCGACGAACAAGTCTGAACCCACCTCCCTTTTGTTCTTGGTGTGCGGAACAACAGACAATGACAAAACGGGTCGCAGATATGATTTGTTGATTCTGCAGTGAAGAACGGGACTCGGGATGAGCTACGGCGCAGAAGGAAATGAAATCGGACCACCGGAGCAACTCTGGTGGCCCGTGGACTCCACCGGTGGCGCGGGTCGCCGGCGCGCCGCCGAACGGAGCCGCTGCGGTTGAAGTCGCGGCGGCGGGATGCGGTTCCACGGCCGCGCGGAACCGAATGCAGGACACAGCATTGTCGCGTCCGTTGGCGAGAGGCGGCCCCCACGCGGTGTCGCGGAATCTTCAGGGGGGGCCTTGCACCCGCTCACCCATCACGGCCGAGCCGCCAGGAGGCCGGGCCGCGCCGGCCGGGTCGGACCCGGACCCGGGTTGGGTCGACCCAGTTCGGGCGGACCCAGGGGGGTTGGGCCGGGTCGGTCCGGGCCCAGATCCCCCGTTTCCGGACCTTTTCGGTCTTTTACTCATAACTTGAGCTACGGGCCTCCGAATGACGCCCCGTCAGCAGAGATGCGATCCTTGGATCGAGACGGTCTGTAACAGCCCAAGATTTTATGAAAAAAATTCTTTTTAATTTCACTAATGTCTTCTGTTGTACGCAACACAAAAAGGAGCTTGCACAACACGCATCTTTGACTTGCCTTGCATTACACACAATCGCAACCTTCCTCGATAGCGTGTGTAGTACGCAATACCGAGTTTCACTAAACAACAATATGCTATTAAAATATTATTATAACTAGCCGTTATGAATAGTAATAACCACTTTTTGAAATTTTATAAATTTTATTTTTCAAAATGGACTTCATTTTTGGACTCAGAATATCGAAATTAGCCTAGGGTGAAATTTTGGTATTTTTCTGAAAACTTTCAATTTTTGATGAATAGTGAAACCACTAAGTGGTAGGTTAAAAACTGAATTTTGCATAAAACTTAATTTTACCGCTTCTGTGAATGGAATTTCGAAAATCCGAGAGACACGGTTAATATCAAGGACTAAAATGTGGTTCAATGAGATGAAAATAATTTTTTGGTGAATAGTAACTTTTTACTATTTTTACCGCGGTTAATAGTAAATAGGGTAACTAAGGGGTAAATATGATATTAATATTACCCTAACACATGTCCTAATTCTATTGGACAAGTGTAATTCGACCAAAAACAAACTTAGGAATAAAATATGACCATTTAGGCCCACTTGGATTAGATTAGGACATTTATTATTAATTTATTTAAAGAAAGGTTAAAATAGTTAAAATCAAAGTTTAATAAGTAAATCATTTTTAATATGGGGTTATACATAAGATAAATTCGATTGTAAATATTCATTAGAAAGATAAAAAGATTTCATACATAATGGTATTTTATTTGTAATTTTTAGACATTAAATAATTTAATTTATTTATGACACAATGATGATGCAGTAATTATCTTATTAATGAAATATTGACATAATTGATGTTATAAACACCAAAATAAATGTAATTTGAGACTTTTTATGAATTCCACTAGTTTTCTAGGTTACTATGATATATTAATGTTGATTTAATCAACTTGGTTCGAACATATAATTCTGTTATGACTTTCACAAAAATCATATATCAAATAGTGTCAAAATTGACACAAAATAGTTTTTAAATCAAATATTATATTATTAATTGTTATTTTATTCCTAAAAATCTAAGGTTCGGCCAAATGACTTAGATAAGGATATATATATTAATAATAAACAATTTGGGGTTCGTTTGGCATGTTATAGTAAGTGTATTAACCATATAGTGAAAGAAAACAAAAAGACACGGTAAAAGTTAAATTATTTAACTTAGAGTTAAATCTAATTGATAAGGTTTAAAATAAAATCCAAACATGTCTAAATTTGATTGGTTGATGAGATTACAACCCTATCTCATCTAATCTTCGAATATGAGTCATTTTTGGAGGTTTTTAAGTGGGGTTAGATTTATTATAAATTAATATTTTTAAGAATTCCTAAGGTGCCCCTCCCCTCCCCTATAAAAGGACACCTCCTCCCCCTCCTCCTCACACCAATTTGAGCACTCAAGCTCGGCCAACCCCTGCCAAAATATCTTCTCCACTTCCCTAGAAACATCCTAGAGGTTCTGGTCTTCCTCAAAGACCAATTTTAGTGCCCTAAGAGGAGGTCTCAAAGAGGCACTTCAAAGAAGAGGTAATTACCGTTACCAATTCTTTCATCTTTATTTCTTCTTCCACTTCTTCTTCTTAGGTTGTTTCATTATGAAGTAATAACATCAGTATAACTCATATACTGATATGTTATTATAAGTATGAAACAACCCTATTTCACCATCTATCCATCCTACGGAAAAAGAAATCACCGCGCGTGCGTACGTACGGAATACCGTCTCCACGCCGTGGTGTAATCTATTTTCCACCACCACCTTACATGGATGGGTATAATGGTGTAAAGAATAACTATACATAGTTATTACAACATCATATTGATTCTGATATATTGTATAATCCACTCCAATTCAATTCAAATGATATCATCGCTCGTGCGTACGTACGGACTACCGTCTCCACGACGCGATGAGATTCATTCTCCATGTTAACCATTTAAGAATGATTATAATGTATATATAAGAAATAATAATGAAATATATGACATTATAAAGCTACTGGATTTATGTATATATATACATATGTATGTCATCTACTTACTTCCATTTCAAGACAATAAGGAAAGAAAAACAGCGTTCATGCGTACGTACGGACTACCGTCTCCATGAACGGTGTTTTTCATTTTATTTATCTATCTATTATATATATATATATACTGAATATATATGATATATAAATCATATTTTATATTCTGGAAGAAAGTAAATCATGATATAAGTAATAATGATGTCAAGAACAACAAGTCAAAACACCTACGATAAATGAAACGATTTTACCCAAAACGCTTCTTTAACATGGAATTTACAAAAGAACGGGTAATATAATGTCATAAGTGAACCATATATGATATCATAACAATGAATATGATTCTGTAATAAGTCAATGACATTATTTAAATCATTATACAGGAGGTTCGGACACATACGAAGCAAATTGGACCTAAGGTAAGGGAAAATATCACAATCTCATTTTTATCCGAGATTGTTTATTCGTAAGTATTTACTGGGGTGTATTTTATCATCCACATCCATGTTTCATCAAAATGTAATATTATTTCCATCCGCCTACAATTGTTTAAATCCATTTTTACCCTTTGGTGAGTTTTTAGTAAAAGAAATGAAAGGAATCTTTTGTCGTTTTTCGTACGAGGTACTTTTTGACTTTTCCGACAAAAGTACGAAGAATGTTTTTTTTAACTTAAACGGCACGAACGGATTTTTACGGGTTTATAAAGCCTTATTTTTATGAAGCTTCATCCAAAATATTTCATGACTATTTTTAATAAAATCTCTTTCTTTTAAAATTCCATGATGTTTTGTGAAAAGAAATTGATTTTGAAGAAGAAATGATATTTTCCTCAAGAATTCATTTCAAGTGTTTTATCAAAATTATTTTCCATCTAAGATAATAAAGGGTTCTGTTTCTATCCATATTTTTACATTGATTTGACTATTTTGTGATGGAATTATGTTTATGAATTCCTTTATCTTATATGAATGGTTTTATGATGTCATGTTGTTTAAGAATCCCATTTTTGTTACATGGGTTATGAAATGATGTATGATTTATGATTTTGTGGCACACATAAGAATGGTATCATTATGAGATGGGTGGGACCTATATCTCCCTCCAATGCATTGGGTAAAGATTTTATATCTCATGAGATAGACATGGCTGGAATGGTAGGTTATACCGGTTCAGTGAAACAGGACTGAAACGAGGGTTACTCGATTCAGAAAGGGACTTTGTCCACTAAGATAGTCTTGGCAATGAGTCTTGACTAACAAGAAATGATTCTATATGATTATGTGTGAATGCCACAAAGTTTAATGTTTTAAGTTATGATTATTGTGATTACATTTCACTGCCATGATTTATCCCATGTTATGAAATTATGATCTCTTTTGCAGGTTAAGATTTCCAAAAGTTATGTGCTTGTGTATATGATGTGATTGATATTTCTTTTGTTTACCCTTACTGAGCATTTGAGCTCACCCTTTTATGTTTTCTTTTCCTCAGGATATAAAAAAAAGGGTTTTAGGTAAAAAAAAAGGGAAGATCTTTATGGGAGATATTGAAGATCTTTCACCACGATTAGAAGATTATGTTCCGAGTTTCCAAAGACACTAAACTATTACGATCCTTGTGTGTGTGTTTTTGTTATGTACTAAGTATTCCGCAAATGTAATGTAATGTCCATGTACGTCAAGCTTTGGGTCTCGATAGTTGGTATCAGAGGAAAGGTTTAGTCAACCTTTGGAAACTAGGATGCGAAAACGTTAGTGAGATCCCTAGAGATATTTCTAAGGTATGTCTAGGGATGTCCCTATGGATAAGTATACGTATAAGTTATAGTACTAGAACTACGCTAACGATCATATAATTAAACCTAAGATGTTAGATATTGAAGGTACTCCCCCTTTATTATATTGTTTTCCCTAGCATGATTTTTGCCTCTCACACTATTCTTTTCGGGTTTTAGACGATGGCTGGAACCCGAAGGAACCGTGTTGATCAATGCAATGGACAATGCAATGATTGTCCTCCTGAACAAACAAATGTTATGGGAGATGGAGTGCAAAATCTTATTGCTATACTTACACAAGATATGAATCATTCTGGACTTTCAAATGAGCAGAGAAGGGAACAATATTCTATTGAGTCCTTCATGAGGCAACGTCCACCTTCTTTCAGTGGGTCTTCTGATCCACTTGTTGCTGAACAATGGATCAGTACCACTGAAAAGATATTTTCAGTTCTTCAATGTTCTGAACATGATAAAGTCATCTTAGCAGTATATCATTTGGAAGGTGAAGCTGATCAATGGTGGAATCTTATCAAGAATACAAGGCAAAGAGATGAAATTGAGTCCATGGAATGGGACGAGTTCAAGAACTTATTTTTCAATAAGTACTTCCCTCGTATTCTTCGAACAAAGATGGATAAGGAGTTTATTGAACTAAAGAAAAAGGATGATGAATCTGTTGGTATATACGAAGCGAATTTTACAAGACTTGCAAGGTATGCATCTGGCATTATCATCCAATCCGAAAGTAAAGTTGATCGATTTTTCAGTGGCTTAAAACCAAGTCTTCGAAGGGCATTAGCTATAAGAGACTTCAGTAGATATGAAGAAATTGTGTGTTGTGCTATCAAGGTAGAAATGGAAGTTGGTGTTACATATCCATCTCATGGTTTTGACAAAAAACGAAAGATGGAGTTCAAGGAGAAATCTCAGAATAATGGTGAAAAGAAGATGAATGTTTCCTTATGCACAAAGTGTGGAAAGAAGCATGGTGGAGATTGTCTTAAAGGGACTAGAAAATGTTTTAAGTGTGGAAAAGAAGGTCATCGAGTAGCTGAGTGTCGAAGTAATGGAAAAAGGGTTTCTAATAATGTGAACAAAGCAAACACTGCAGAGAACGCACCACCAACACTTCAATGTTTCAAGTGCAAGGAGATGGGACATTATGCCAATAAATGCCCTAATCCAAGGGTTAGTGACGATCAACATAAGCAACCACTTAAGGAAAAGGACAAAGGGAAGTCACATGCGATCTCTATTGGCAATGTTGAATATGACAATGATGTGGTGGAATGATTAAGTGTTTATGTAATGGGATTCCAAAATAATGTTGTATCATGTGGTATTGGAATATTTATGTATTTGTCTAATGTGGTATTCCAATTAATTGAGATATTATGCGCATAATGAAGGGAAAATGAGAAAATGAAATGTATAACAGTATTCATGAGCTCATGATTGATATAAGGACTAAGTGATATCATGGTTTGAGTATAAATAATTTTGAGGATTTTGGTATGTGTAAAGTGTTAACTTTTAACTGCATTCAAGTTTTCACTAAGGTTCAATGGGTATTCAAGAGTATACATGATTAAGGACTTTGAATGTTTGGAATGTGACCAACAAAACATATCTTATGATATATGGGGATCAACGATGATATTAAATCTCTGGTAATTGTTTTCACTATGTTATGAGAGTGGACTGCAGTATTATGGATAAGCCTAAAGATTGGAATGGATTGTGTTGGACGTAAGTTAGTATTGTTTAAGGATAGAAATTTTTTTCGATATTATTGATGGGATGTTATAGTAATATAGTTTTGGAAAAAGGACAACCTGCAGGACGGGTGATAGCCCATCGCTTCGGACAAGGCTGTGGGAATCGAACCCACAACCGAAGTGCGACTGGCCTTTATCGCCTACCACTGGCCTACAGGAAGTCCCTGTTTAGTAGAAACTAGTTTTATTTTATTAAGCGGTATGATATATGAAGTATAAGTTCATTTTAGGAACCATATATGATTAATCTCACTATAGATCGACTTATGTATATAATTTTTGCTAACCTTTTGTTTGAGACAGATGGAATGACCCGTCATTCTATCACATGATCTGCTAACACTTCACGAATAACAAATTCAACTTCATTTATTTAAGAGATGAAGTGGAAATTGTTCAAGGCACGAACAACAGTGAGATTGTACCAAAATAAAGTAAGTATTTATTCTAATTCAAATTTTCAACTTTAGGGAAATGATCTTGAAAACCAAAAATGTTGTCCTAGTGATCTTATACCTGATGAATCGGATGGTACCTTAGATCGTCACAAATTTATGGATTTGTGATTGTTGTCTTCTCCATAGCCATGTTCTCTACCACTCTCCATCAGAACATGATGGTTATATTTTTCTTCCATATCCATATTTTCACCTATGTGGAAACCCAGTGATTAGTTTATTTGGGTAACCGTTAAGTTTCATACTTTTGTTTTAAAATATTGGTTTTGGTATTCTTTTTTACGATGTGGGTTTCTATTAAAGAAACTTTCGAATAGTAAACCATTTATATCCCCGACGAATTTCGAGGGCGAAATTCATTTTAAGGGGGGTAGAATGTAACAGCCCAAGATTTTATGAAAAAAATTCTTTTTAATTTCACTAATGTCTTCTGTTGTACTCAACACAAAAAGGAGCTTGCACAACACGCATCTTTGACTTGCCTTGCATTACACACAATCGCAACCTTCCTCGATAGCGTGTGTAGTACGCAATACCGAGTTTCACTAAACAACAATATGCTATTAAAATATTATTATAACTAGCCGTTATGAATAGTAATAACCACTTTTTGAAATTTTATAAATTTTATTTTTCAAAATGGACTTCATTTTTGGACTCAGAATATCGAAATTAGCCTAGGGTGAAATTTTGGTATTTTTCTGAAAACTTTCAATTTTTGATGAATAGTGAAACCACTAAGTGGTAGGTTAAAAACTGAATTTTGCATAAAACTTAATTTTACCGCTTCTGTGAATGGAATTTCGAAAATCCGAGAGACACGGTTAATACCAAGGACTAAAATGTGGTTCAATGAGATGAAAATAATTTTTTGGTGAATAGTAACTTTTTACTATTTTTACCGCGGTTAATAGTAAATAGGGTAACTAAGGGGTAAATATGATATTAATATTACCCTAACACATGTCCTAATTCTATTGGACAAGTGTAATTCGACCAAAAACAAACTTAGGAATAAAATATGACCATTTAGGCCCACTTGGATTAGATTAGGACATTTATTATTAATTTATTTAAAGAAAGGTTAAAATAGTTAAAATCAAAGTTTAATAAGTAAATCATTTTTAATATGGGGTTATACATAAGATAAATTCGATTGTAAATATTCATTAGAAAGATAAAAAGATTTCCTACATAATGGTATTTTATTTGTAATTTTTAGACATTAAATAATTTAATTTATTTATGACACAATGATGATGCAGTAATTATCTTATTAATGAAATATTGACATAATTGATGTTATAAACACCAAAATAAATGTAATTTGAGACTTTTTATGAATTCCACTAATTTTCTAGGTTACTATGATATATTAATGTTGATTTAATCAACTTGGTTCGAACATATAATTCTGTTATGACTTTCACAAAAATCATATATCAAATAGTGTCAAAATTGACACAAAATAGTTTTTAAATCAAATATTATATTATTAATTGTTATTTTATTCCTAAAAATCTAAGGTTCGGCCAAATGACTTAGATAAGGATATATATATTAATAATAAACAATTTGGGGTTCGTTTGGCATGTTATAGTAAGTGTATTAACCATATAGTGAAAGAAAACAAAAAGACACGGTAAAAGTTAAATTATTTAACTTAGATTTAAATCTAATTGATAAGGTTTAAAATAAAATCCAAACATGTCTAAATTTGATTGGTTGATGAGATTACAACCCTAGCTCATCTAATATTCGAATATGAGTCATTTTTGGAGGTTTTTAAGTGGGGTTAGATTTATTATAAATTAATATTTTTAAGAATTCCTAAGGTGCCCCTCCCCTCCCCTATAAAAGGACACCTCCTCCCCCTCCTCCTCACACCAATTTGAGCACTCAAGATCGGCCAACCCCTGCCAAAATATCTTCTCCACTTCCCTAGAAACATCCTAGAGGTTCTGGTCTTCCTCAAAGACCAATTTTAGTGCCCTAAGAGGAGGTCTCAAAGAGGCACTTCAAAGAAGAGGTAATTACCGTTACCAATTCTTTCATCTTTATTTCTTCTTCCACTTCTTCTTCTTAGGTTGTTTCATTATGAAGTAATAACATCAGTATAACTCATATACTGATATGTTATTATAAGTATGAAACAACCCTATTTCACCATCTATCCATCCTACGGAAAAAGAAATCACCGCGCGTGCGTACGTACGGAATACCGTCTCCACGCCGTGGTGTAATCTATTTTCCACCACCACCTTACATGGATGGGTATAATGGTGTAAAGAATAACTATACATAGTTATTACAACATCATATTGATTCTGATATATTGTATAATCCACTCCAATTCAATTCAAATGATATCATCGCTCGTGCGTACGTACGGACTACCGTCTCCACGACGCGATGAGATTCATTCTCCATGTTAACCATTTAAGAATGATTATAATGTATATATAAGAAATAATAATGAAATATATGACATTATAAAGATACTGGATTTATGTATATATATACATATGTATGTCATCTACTTACTTCCATTTCAAGACAATAAGGAAAGAAAAACAGCGTTCATGCGTACGTACGGACTACCGTCTCCATGAACGGTGTTTTTCATTTTATTTATCTATCTATTATATATATATATACTGAATATATATGATATATAAATCATATTTTATATTCTGGAAGTAAGTAAATCATGATATAAGTAATAATGATGTCAAGAACAACAAGTCAAAACACCTACGATAAATGAAACGATTTTACCCAAAACGCTTCTTTAACATGGAATTTACAAAAGAACGGGTAATATAATGTCATAAGTGAACCATATACGATATCATAACAATGAATATGATTCTGTAATAAGTCAATGACATTATTTAAATCATTATACAGGAGGTTCGGACACATACGAAGCAAATTGGACCTAAGGTAAGGGAAAATATCACAATCTCATTTTTATCCGAGATTGTTTATTCGTAAGTATTTACTGGGGTGTATTTTATCATCCACATCCATGTTTCATCAAAATGTAATATTATTTCCATCCGCCTACAATTGTTTAAATCCATTTTTACCCTTTGGTGAGTTTTTAGTAAAAGAAATGAAAGGAATCTTTTGTCGTTTTTCGTACGAGGTACTTTTTGACTTTTCCGACAAAAGTACGAAGAATGTTTTTTTTAACTTAAACGGCACGAACGGATTTTTACGGGTTTATAAAGCCTTATTTTTATGAAGCTTCCTCCAAAATATTTCATGACTATTTTTAATAAAATCTCTTTCTTTTAAAATTCCATGATGTTTTGTGAAAAGAAATTGATTTTGAAGAAGAAAGGATATTTTTCTCAAGAATTCATTTCAAGTGTTTTATCAAAATTATTTTCCATCTAAGATAATAAAGGGTTCTGTTTCTATCCATATTTTTACATTGATTTGACTATTTTGTGATGGAATTATGTTTATGAATTCCTTTATCTTATATGAATGGTTTTATGATGTCATGTTGTTTAAGAATCCCATTTTTGTTACATGGGTTATGAAATGATGTATGATTTATGATTTTGTGGCACACATAAGAATGGTATCATTATGAGATGGGTGGGACCTATATCTCCCTCCAATGCATTGGGTAAAGATTTTATATCTCATGAGATAGACATGGCTGGAATGGTAGGTTATACCGGTTCAGTGAAACAGGACTGAAACGAGGGTTACTCGATTCAGAAAGGGACTTTGTCCACTAAGATAGTCTTGGCAATGAGTCTTGACTAACAAGAAATGATTCTCTATGATTATGTGTGAATGCCACAAAGTTTAATGTTTTAAGTTATGATTATTGTGATTATATTTCACTGCCATGATTTATCCCATGTTATGAAATTATGATCTCTTTTGCAGGTTAAGATTTCCAAAAGTTATGTGCTTGTGTATATGATGTGATTGATATTTCTTTTGTTTACCCTTACTGAGCATTTGAGCTCACCCTTTTATGTTTTCTTTTCCCCAGGATATAAAAAAAAGGGTTTTAGGTAAAAAAAAAGGGAAGATCTTTATGGGAGATATTGAAGATCTTTCACCACGATTAGAAGATTATGTTCCGAGTTTCCAAAGACACTAAACTATTACGATCCTTGTGTGTGTGTTTTTGTTATGTACTAAGTATTCCGCAAATGTAATGTAATGTCCATGTACGTCAAGCTTTGGGTCTCTATAGTTGGTATCAGAGGAAAGGTTTAGTCAACCTTTGGAAACTAGGATGCGAAAACGTTAGTGAGATCCCTAGAGATATTTCTAAGGTATGTCTAGGGATGTCCCTATGGATAAGTATACGTATAAGTTATAGTACTATAACTACGCTAACGATCATATAATTAAACCTAAGATGTTAGATATTGAAGGTACTCCCCCTTTATTATATTGTTTTCCCTAGCATGATTTTTGCCTCTCACACTATTCTTTTCGGGTTTTAGACGATGGCTGGAACCCGAAGGAACCGTGTTGATCAATGCAATGGACAATGCAATGATTGTCCTCCTGAACAAACAAATGTTATGGGAGATGGAGTGCAAAATCTTATTGCTATACTTACACAAGCTATGAATCATTCTGGACTTTCAAATGAGCAGAGAAGGGAACAATATTCTATTGAGTCCTTCATGAGGCAACGTCCACCTTCTTTCAGTGGGTCTTCTGATCCACTTGTTGCTGAACAATGGATCAGTACCACTGAAAAGATATTTTCAGTTCTTCAATGTTCTGAACATGATAAAGTCATCTTAGCAGTATATCGTTTGGAAGGTGAAGCTGATCAATGGTGGAATCTTATCAAGAATACAAGGCAAAGAGATGAAATTGAGTCCATGGAATGGGACGAGTTCAAGAACTTATTTTTCAATAAGTACTTCCCTCGTATTCTTCGAACAAAGATGGATAAGGAGTTTATTGAACTAAAGAAAAAGGATGATGAATATGTTGGTATATACGAAGCGAATTTTACAAGACTTGCAAGGTATGCATCTGGCATTATCATCCAATCCGAAAGTAAAGTTGATCGATTTTTCAGTGGCTTAAAACCAAGTCTTCGAAGGGCATTAGCTATAAGAGACTTCAGTAGATATGAAGAAATTGTGTGTTGTGCTATCAAGGTAGAAATGGAAGTTGGTGTTACATATCCATCTCATGGTTTTGACAAAAAACGAAAGATGGAGTTCAAGGAGAAATCTCAGAATAATGGTGAAAAGAAGATGAATGTTTCCTTATGCACAAAGTGTGGAAAGAAGCATGGTGGAGATTGTCTTAAAGGGACTAGAAAATGTTTTAAGTGTGGAAAAGAAGGTCATCGAGTAGCTGAGTGTCGAAGTAATGGAAAAAGGGTTTCTAATAATGTGAACAAAGCAAACACTGCAGAGAACGCACCACCAACACTTCAATGTTTCAAGTGCAAGGAGATGGGACATTATGCCAATAAATGCCCTAATCCAAGGGTTAGTGACGATCAACATAAGCAACCACTTAAGGAAAAGGACAAAGGGAAGTCACATGCGATCTCTATTTGCAATGTTGAATATGACAATGATGTGGTGGAATGATTAAGTGTTTATGTAATGGGATTCCAAAATAATGTTGTATCATGTGGTATTGGAATATTTATGTATTTGTCTAATGTGGTATTCCAATTAATTGAGATATTATGCGCATAATGAAGGGAAAATGAGAAAATGAAATGTATAACAGTATTCATGAGCTCATGATTGATATAAGGACTAAGTGATATCATGGTTTGAGTATAAATAATTTTGAGGATTTTGGTATGTGTAAAGTGTTAACTTTTAACTGCATTCAAGTTTTCACTAAGGTTCAATGGGTATTCAAGAGTATACATGATTAAGGACTTTGAATGTTTGGAATGTGACCAACAAAACATATCTTATGATATATGGGGATCAACGATGATATTAAATCTCTGGTAATTGTTTTCACTATGTTATGAGAGTGGACTGCAGTATTATGGATAAGCCTAAAGATTGGAATGGATTGTGTTGGACGTAAGTTAGTATTGTTTAAGGATAGAAATTTTTTTCGATATTATTGATGGGATGTTATAGTAATATAGTTTTGGAAAAAGGACAACCTGCAGGACGGGCGATAGCCCATCGCTTCGGACAAGGCTGTGGGAATCGAACCCACAACCGAAGTGCGACTGGCCTTTATCGCCTACCACTGGCCTACAGGAAGTCCCTGTTTAGTAGAAACTAGTTTTATTTTATTAAGCGGTATGATATATGAAGTATAAGTTCATTTTAGGAACCATATATGATTAATCTCACTATAGATCGACTTATGTATATAATTTTTGCTAACCTTTTGTTTGAGACAGATGGAATGACCCGTCATTCTATCACATGATCTGCTAACACTTCACGAATAACAAATTCAACTTCATTTATTTAAGAGATGAAGTGGAAATTGTTCAAGGCACGAACAACAGTGAGATTGTACCAAAATAAAGTAAGTATTTATTCTAATTCAAATTTTCAACTTTAGGGAAATGATCTTGAAAACCAAAAATGTTGTCCTAGTGATCTTATACCTGATGAATCGGATGGTACCTTAGATCGTCACAAATTTATGGATTTGTGATTGTTGGCTTTTCCATAGCCATGTTCTCTACCACTCTCCATCAGAACATGATGGTTAGATTTTTCTTCCATATCCATATTTTCACCTATGTGGAAACCCAGTGATTAGTTTATTTGGGTAACCGTTAAGTTTCATACTTTTGTTTTAAAATATTGGTTTTGGTATTCTTTTTTACGATGTGGGTTTCTATTAAAGAAACTTTCGAATAGTAAACCATTTATATCCCCGACGAATTTCAAGGGCGAAATTCATTTTAAGGGGGGTAGAATGTAACAGCCCAAGATTTTATGAAAAAAATTCTTTTTAATTTCACTAATGTCTTCTGTTGTACGCAACACAAAAAGGAGCTTGCACAACACGCATCTTTGACTTTCCTTGCATTACACACAATCGCAACCTTCCTCGATAGCGTGTGTAGTACGCAATACCGAGTTTCACTAAACAACAATATGCTATTAAAATATTATTATAACTAGCCGTTATGAATAGTAATAACCACTTTTTGAAATTTTATAAATTTTATTTTTCAAAATGGACTTCATTTTTGGACTCAGAATATCGAAATTAGCCTAGGGTGAAATTTTGGTATTTTTCTGAAAACTTTCAATTTTTGATGAATAGTGAAACCACTAAGTGGTAGGTTAAAAACTGAATTTTGCATAAAACTTAATTTTACCACTTCTGTGAATGGAATTTCGAAAATCCGAGAGACACGGATAATATCAAGGACTAAAATGTGGTTCAATGAGATGAAAATAATTTTTTGGTGAATAGTAACTTTTTACTATTTTTACCGCGGTTAATAGTAAATAGGGTAACTATGGGGTAAATATGATATTAATATTACCCTAACACATGTCCTAATTCTATTGGACAAGTTTAATTCGACCAAAAACAAACTTAGGAATAAAATATGACCATTTAGGCCCACTTGGATTAGATTAGGACATTTATTATTAATTTATTTAAAGAAATGTTAAAATAGTTAAAATCAAAGTTTAATAAGTAAATCATTTTTAATATGGGGTTATAAATAAGATAAATTCGATTGTAAATATTAATTAGAAATATAAAAAGATTTCCTACATAATGGTATTTTATTTGTAATTTTTAGACATTAAATAATTTAATTTATTTATGACACAATGATGATGCAGTAATTATCTTATTAATGAAATATTGACATAATTGATGTTATAAACACCAAAATAAATGTAATTTGAGACTTTTTATGAATTCCACTAATTTTCTAGGTTACTATGATATATTAATGTTGATTTAATCAACTTGGTTCGAACATATAATTCTGTTATGACTTTCACAAAAATCATATATCAAATAGTGTCAAAATTGACACAAAATAGTTTTTAAATCAAATATTATATTATTAATTGTTATTTTATTCCTAAAAATCTAAGGTTCGGCCAAATGACTTAGATAAGGATATATATATTAATAATAAACAATTTGGGGTTCGTTCGGCATGTTATAGTAAGTGTATTAACCATATAGTGAAAGAAAATAAAAAGACACGGTAAAAGTTAAATTATTTAACTTAGAGTTAAATCTAATTGATAAGGTTTAAAATAAAATCCAAACATGTATAAATTTGATTGGTTGATGAGATTACAACCCTATCTCATCTAATCTTCGAATATGAGTCATTTATGGAGGTTTTTAAGTGGGGTTAGATTTATTATAAATTAATATTTTTAAGAATTCCTAAGGTGTCCCTCCCCTCCCCTATAAAAGGACACCTCCTCCCCCTCCTCCTCACACCAATTTGAGCACTAAAGCTCGGCCAACCCCTGCCAAAATATCTTCTCCACTTCCCTAGAAACATCCTAGAGGTTATGTTCTTCCTCAAAGACCAATTTTAGTTCCCTAAGAGGAGGTCTCAAAGAGGCACTTCAAAGAAGAGGTAATTACCGTTACCAATTCTTTCATCTTTATTTCTTCTTCCACTTCTTCTTCTTAGGTTGTTTCATTATGAAGTAATAACATCAGTATCACTCATATACTGATATGTTATTATAAGTATGAAACAACCCTATTTCACCATCTATCCATCCTACGGAAAAATAAATCACCGCGCGTGCGTACGTAGGGAATACCGTCTCCACGCCGTGGTGTAATCTATTTTCCACCACCACCTTACATGGATGGGTATAATGGTGTAAAGAATAACTATACATAGTTATTACAACATCATATTGATTCTGATATATTGTATAATCCACTCCAATTCAATTCAAATGATATCATCGCTCGTGCGTACGTACGGACTACCGTCTCCACGACGCGATGAGATTCATTCTCCATGTTAACCATTTAAGAATGATTATAATGTATATATAAGAAATAATAATGAAATATATGACATTATAAAGCTACTGGATTTATGTATATATATACATATGTATATCATCTACTTACTTCCATTTCAAGACAATAAGGAAAGAAAAACAACGTTCATGCGTACGTACGGACTACCGTCTCCATGAACGGTGTTTTTCATTTTATTTATCTATCTATTATATATATATATACTGAATATATATGATATATAAATCATATTTTATATTCTGGAAGTAAGTAAATCATGATATAAGTAATAATGATGTCAAGAACAACAAGTCAAAACACCTACGATAAATGAAACGATTTCACCCAAAACGCTTCTTTAACATGGAATTTACAAAAGAACGGGTAATATAATGTCATAAGTGAACCATATATGATATCATAACAATGAATATGATTCTGTAATAAGTCAATGACATTATTTAAATCATTATACAGGAGGTTCGGACACATACGAAGCAAATTGGACCTAAGGTAAGGGAAAATATCACAATCTCATTTTTATCCGAGATTGTTTATTCGTAAGTATTTACTGGGGTGTATTTTATCATCCACATTCATGTTTCATCAAAATGTAATATTATTTCCATCCGCCTAAAATTTTTTAAATCCATTTTTACCCTTCGGTGAGTTTTTAGTAAAAGAAAAGAAAGGAATCTTTTGTCGTTTTTCGTACGAGGTACTTTTTGACTTTTCCGACAAAAGTACGAAGAATGTTTTTTTTAACTTAAACGGCACGAACGGATTTTTACGGTTTTATAAAGCCTTATTTTTATGAAGCTTCCTCCAAAATATTTCATGACTATTTTTAATAAAATCTCTTTCTTTTAAAATTCCATGATGTTTTGTGAAAAGAAATTGATTTTGAAGAAGAAAGGATATTTTCCTCAAGAATTCATTTCAAGTGTTTTATCAAAATTATTTTCCATCTAAGATAATAAAGGGTTCTGTTTCTATCCATATTTTTACATTGATTTGACTATTTTGTGATGGAATTATGTTTATGAATTCCTTTATCTTATATGAATGGTTTTATGATGTCATGTTGTTTAAGAATCCCATTTTTGTTACATGGGTTATGAAATGATGTATGATTTATGATTTTGTGGCACACATAAGAATGGTATCATTATGAGATGGGTGGGACCTATATCTCCCTCCAATGCATTGGGTAAAGATTTTATATCTCATGAGATAGACATGGCTGGAATGGTAGGTTATACCGGTTCAGTGAAACAGGACTGAAACGAGGGTTACTCGATTCAGAAAGGGACTTTGTCCACTAAGATAGTCTTGGCAATGAGTCTTGACTAACAAGAAATGATTCTCTATGATTATGTGTGAATTCCACAAAGTTTAATGTTTTATGTTATGATTATTGTGATTACATTTCACTGCCATGATTTATCCCATGTTATGAAATTATGATCTCTTTTGCAGGTTAAGATTTCCAAAAGTTATGTGCTTGTGTATATGATGTGATTGATATTTCTTTTGTTTACCCTTACTGAGCATTTGAGCTCACCCTTTTATGTTTTCTTTTCCTCAGGATATAAAAAAAGGTTTTAGGTAAAAAAAGGGAAGATCTTTATGGGAGATATTGAAGATCTTTCACCACGATTAGAAGATTATGTTCCGAGTTTCCAAAGACACTAAACTATTACGATCCTTGTGTGTGTGTTTTTGTTATGTACTAAGTATTCCGCAAATGTAATGTAATGTCGATGTACGTCAAGCTTTGGGTCTCTACACGGTCGTTTTGGTATATCACACTCAAGGTTTCGGAATACTTTGGGTTTGGCTGGGTTGGTTCGTACACGAAACCAATCGGGCCCTCGGAGCGGAAACACTCATATCTTGAGCTCCGGACGTTCGATTGACGTACCATCGACTTTGATGGATTCCTATAAGTGAGAAGGATCTTTTGGCTTACTCCACCTGAGTTTTGGATGCAGTTGGAGTACGATCGGGTTGGTTTTGCCTTAAAAACCAACCAGGCCCCTGGAACGAAAAAGCCAATGACTCTCAGACCGGGCGTCCGATTGACGCGCTGTCTACGACGTTGAGTTCCTGTTGTCGATACGGAACTTTTGGATACATCAACTATGGACTATGTTTTAGTTGATGTATCAGCCTCTCGGCTCGTAGAGCGGACCCTCCCGAACGATCTTACTGTGTGCAGGAACCCTAGAGCTGGCTTCGACTGCTACTGTGACAACGACGACTGTGTAGAGATCCTTAGTGGATTCGACGGTGACGACTACAGCACTCAGCGATCCTTTGTGGGTCAGTGCTACCGATCCTGTGTGGGTCCGATGCTGTGTGGGTCAGCGCTCAGCGGTCTTGTGTGGGCCAATGCCTACAGATCCTGTGTGGGTCCGATCCTGTGTGGGTCTTTGCGGGGGTTAGTTACCTATCGATCCTTTGTGGGTCAGATCCTGTGTGGGTCTTTGCGGGGGTTAGTTACCTATCGATCCTTTGTGGGTCAAATCCTTTGTGGGTTATTGTGAGGGTTAGTACCTATTGATCCATTGTGGGCCAGATCCTTTGTGGGTCATTGCGGGGGTTAGTACCTATCGATCCTTTGTGGGTCCGACGACTTAGATGAATCAGTGGCAATATCTGGACATCTTTATCGACATTCAAAGAAGTATACCTGTGTGAGCTGAATCCTGTTTACTTTCCTTTGTGGATTGTGTTGTGCTATCCTATGTGGATTTACGTTTTTCTTTCCTGTGTGGACTGGGTTGTACTTGAGCTCGGATGTTGGAGCCGAGCGAGAATTGATGACTTAGGTATATGTATGGTCATATACCTAAGCCGTGTCGGATGTTACTTTGTGATTGTATCTTTCCTTTGTGGTTTATCCTTTGTGGATTCTGGGAGAACTTAGGGGGTCTCGGGGTCCCTACTGAGTAGCTTATACTCACCCCTGCACGGGCTATGCCCGCACTACGTTGTGTTGGTTGCAGACGATGGACAACGCTGATCGTGGTGGAGGCTTGCAGAGCAGGACGGTACCTGGAGGTGGACCACTGGGCGGGACGTACTCGGAGCGGTCGGTTGGACCCGAGGAGCAGTGAAGGCTTCCTGTACCCACCCTTCAGGTGGGATTTCCAGCGGACAGCTCGACATTGCGGCTTTACTTTTCAGTTGTTGTTTTTCCCTTTCCAGTTGTACTTTACTTTCAGTTTGGGTTTGTATACTGGCCCACTTAATTTTCCGCACTTACTGTTGTACCAGTTTTTACGTTGTGTTTACTTCTTATGCTTTCTTTCTCTGTGGTGTTTGGTTACTTTACAAAGGCAATTCCTTCCCTTTTTCTGGGATTTACGCCTTGGTGCTAGTCACCATCCCCTGGCCTATGGAAGGCGGGCTTGGGGTAGTCACAGCACGGGCCCCGAGGACGGATCGTGACATAAAAGTCCCATAACATAAATCCTAAAAGGGGTATCTATGCCTTTAAACTTATGAAAATTTTAAAATTATAAACTCATGATGGGATCCAAAATTCTAAATTTAACCCCACATGAAAAAATATATCCTTCCAAAAAATAACACAATTTTTATTCCCCAAATAAATTCATAGACTATTCCCATAAATCCAAAATTGAAATAAACTTCATCAATGTTAATCACCTCTTTATCCCAACTAAACATTACTACTTCGACATCAGGAAAATATTAAGGGTTATATTTCCCCTAATCATATGTTTTTCATAAAATTTCACCTTATCATTAAATTAGTTTTCTAGGTCCTCGGTATCATTCAACATATACTTTAAAATCCTTAAATAAAAACTATTTCAAAATTATAATTAGATTTTTCATGATTCTTATAACAAAAATATCATTGATATAACACTTATAAAACATAATTATAAAATCCCAATACATAATCAATTCAATCTTAACACTTCAATGATTATCATAGCATATTCACTTCCTTGTTCTAGGATTTAACCCATAGATTAGGGCATAAGATTAGATAATTCCCATATTCTCCATGCATAAGACACTGAACTATAAATGGTACTTTGGGATGGACTTCATATCCCTCCATAGAAATCTTCATTTTACCTCAACAATTTGTTGATCTATGACATTATTTTTCACACATAAAACATTTTCCCATTCCTTTGAGGAATTCTCTTGGGTGTCACTTTCCACATTCCAGACATAAAGGGAATTTATATTTATTTCCTCCATGGTCTCCACTACCCAATCTCTCATAAAACTTTATCCTTCTCTTATTTTCTGAGTTTGAGATTCTATTAAGGTGTAGGTTGTTAAAAATATATCGTGATAAATAATTAGGCATAATCACAATATATTTCACTCTGGTCATCATCCCATTTGGTTTCTCATGATCACCACATTGTCCACCACATTCAATATTAACACAGTTCCTTTTGGTTTTATCCAGTGATTGAAACTAAAAATAATAGTATGAGAAATAATAATCATAGTTTAAAACCACATTATCATTAAAATAATTTATATAATGTCTAAATAATTTCACCTTCTTTTTAATCTAGGACAACTTATGTTTAACCTTGGTCATTCATGGTCATCATCCTTTTAAATCCTTTATGATGGTTCATGGATAAAATATGGATTAACCCATAAATATACCTTGGAGTTTCAAGGGAACACTCACTATTCACTAGAATGATGGACAAGATATATTTGACCAACTCTTTTCGCGGTTATTACCCCCAAATTAATCTATGATAAATCCACATCCACATGTAATATCTAGACATGGATATATTATTAGGAAAACAACATAATCTATATCTTAAAAAAATATAGGATGTAATCACATACTTAGGCTCATCCTCAATGTTAGTTATATGGTTATGATCCTTAATTAATGTTTTCATAAATCTATTTCACAAGGTTTCTACTAAACATTCTCTGATACCAACTATAAATACCCAAACCCCAACAAACTAAATCCAGTGGTTACTTTATTACATTGGTACTGGATACAATAAATACCATCCCAAAGGAATAAATAGTTTATTAGTCTTGGTAAACTAGATATATACTTGAATTTTACATTACCTTTGAAAATATAAAATACAACATAGTGAAAGTAAATATTTTTCATCCTTGAACTAATTAAAATATTCCTTCTTCATATCCTGGGAAAAGGGAAAAAATAAGAGTAAAATCAGATGCTTAATAAGGGTTACATATAGTGGAAGTGATCATGAGTAAATAAGTAATAATCCATATGTAAAGGTAAATAACTAGAAACACATTTCATTTAATCAATAACTTGATCGAGAAGAATAATATAAAATGAATAATTAATTACCAAATAATGCTATATAAATAATCACATGAGATTAAAACATATCCATGGATATCATAACTAATAAAATAATCACATGGAAATCAATAAATTATTTCATAATGATGGATTACATAATTTCAGACATCATAAACTTACCATCAATACCTCATGCTAAGACATATTACCTAAATCGGTAATACCTTGGCCAAATACCCAAACTATTTTGTCTCATGAGACCTAACAATCCATCTAGGGGCTATATCAGGCCTCACCCATCAATTTCTAAGTCTAATGCATTCATCATATGAAATAGGAGAATAAAAATTCAATACATAATCATTATAAACATTCATATTGAAAACTATTATATGAAATGTTAATAATATCCCAAATCAATAAACATAAACATAAACCATCTTGATTAATATGTTTAATGGTATAAAAATAGTACATCCCTAGTAAATCATAATATTCACTAAATAATGTTGACATAGATGAACATACTTTAAGTTAAGAAAATATTTCTTTCACACTTTTTTAAGAAAAATAAAAAAGTATCTCATTCAAAAAAATGATTAGAAAATTCCTTTTAAAACCATATTAAAGAGAAATATTTCTTTAAGATAACCTTGTAAATTTATAAAGGAAACTTTAAAACATTAAGTGGTCATGGTGGTGGGAAATTCTATTCATACTGTATAAGTTAAAAAATATATTTCTTTCACGCTTTTGTAAGAAAAATCAAAAAGTATCTCATCCAAAAAATGATTGGAAGATTCATTTTAAAACCATATTAAGGAGAAATATTTCTTTGATATAACCTTTTAAATTTGTAAATGAAACTTAAAAACATTAAGCGGTCATGGTGGTGGGAAATTCTATGCATACTGTATAAGTAAAAAAATTATTTCTGTCACACTTTTTTAATAAAAATCAAAAAGTATCTCATTCAAAAAATGATTGGAAGATTCCTTTTAAAACCATTTTTTAAAATTAAAACATGGATAAAATTTCTTTAATAAAAAAATTAGAATATTAAAAATATTATTTAAATTTTTTTTAGGAAAATATGGATGTGCAAGAAAAATATACCCAACTGGATAAAAAAACAAAGTTGGTTTCCCTTAAAACTTGAATTTGGTATCTTCAATACTTAAAGTGTGGTAAATGAAGGTAAAAAATATAATTTCCAAAAAAAATAATAGGAGAATAAAATATAGTGGGTTTAAGATAGAAATATCAAATAATTTCTCCAATGGATACTTTAACATAAAACAATCTTGAATAATGATGAAATTGTGAAATAAACTCTTGCGACATTGGTAACTTTTGAATCCTAACCCATGAAAAAAAATCTAATTAAATTTTAAATACTGTGAATATAAAGTTAATCATGATATATCATATCAAAAGGGGAATTATATAACCTAAATTAAAGAAAAAGTTGTGAATATGGAATATGTTTCACAGAAACAAATGTTAGACAAGAAAGCTCTTACCTCATGTCAGGAACCAGCCCGGGTCGAACCTGAACCGGTCACCCGAGCCGGCTCGCAGTAAGTCCTGAGGGGCGTTCCTGATCCCCCCCCCTGATATGGAAACTAGTGTCGGGCATCAAATTTTATCATTGGGAATGATTTCAACCCAAACAAAAGCAGGATCGAGGCAAGAAAACTAACCAAACAGAACAAATAAATGCTAACAGCAGAAAAGAAATAAAATCCACAAGACCAAACATACCTCCATGTGACCTCAAAGAACACCACCCAACCAAAGACCAACCTCGCTCCAACACCGAGCGACTCAAACTAGAAAAACCTTAACAAGGGGAACCTGCAACTGAAATGGTAAAAGATAGGCCTGAGTACAAAAGTAATCAGTAGGTAATCCCAATAACAAATTCCAAAACACTACCAGTGAGTAATGAATTCACAAATTCCAGGTTTGAACTAAAATGTATAAAAGTAAGCTCCCATAATATTTCACTTGAAAAAAACTAAAACACGAGACATTTACCTTATTCTTTTTCAAAAGTTGGATTCCTTTCATTAGTGCCAAACTCATTCTAAAAGGGAAAGAAGTGTTACATCTTTAAATTTTACACAAAGAGAATAAAGAATTTTCATTTGAAAACCATTTTCACAAAGTAGAATAGTATAAGCTGTAAAGGGAAACTGAGAGTAAACAAGAAATGAAAAACAAGTAACCATGTGTGATCCTAAACATCCCTAGAAAACCCCTAGATATACTCGGGTTCAGACTACCTACCGGCATAGTACTCCATAGTCAATAACCAACTGGCCACCCTAACAGCCAACCAGTGGCACACCCCACAAGGCCTACCTACCAGGGGGAATAACCCGTCTAATCGGTGTTAGCCAGCAACCGTCACTCGATTCTCTAAAAGACGCCCAGGAACCCATGGTGGTTTTAATAAAACTGTGTAAGTGGGAGGCCCTCACACGCGTGACTCATCTCACCGCACTTGCCAACCCCTTACACGGACATCGCTACATGAAAACCCTCAAAGGGAAGTCCCCCTGTAGAGATGCCCCATAAGTATGTATATATATATATAATCACTTCACATTTCATAAAGTTCCAACCGGGCCGCCATATCATTCAGCATTTAAACCATTAGATACCAAGGCGTTTCCAAAAGACATAACACACACCATCATGTTGAAAACCAGAAACTCACTTAGAAACCCATTTAAGGAAAACCAAACCACCACAGACAAATTCCAAAATCCAGTTCAAAGGCCAAACGGGCATTTCTTCTATCCAAGTTTTTAAGAGATCACCATTTTCCATAAACGATACACCCACCATTTTACACACACCAAAACCATTTCAAAACACAGTACAACAAGATTTTCACATTTTATAAGGTACCCATTTAGAAATATCACCATAAAAACACACCTTTAAAACCAGGAAAGATACTTTCGGTGCAATGTGAGAAATAAACAGATTTCAATTTCAACAAGTCCCCACTCTATCCGTAACTATCTAGTACTACTTTAAATTTACCGAAAACAATGATATATCAAGGAATAAATAAATTTCTAAACTTAAAGGTGAGTGCAGTGGAAGACCTACCTCGAAGTCACAAAGTGAACTTGATGACACAGCACACCTCGCGTAGGCGCGTACACACGTGGAAGCCGAAGACCGCAACGTTGTGGAATTATCCCGCTGACGAGCTGCAACAAACACCAAAACACCAAAATAGTAAACCACGGATATAAAAATAAACTCAAACAGCAATAATCCACAAAAGAATACCTCAGCACAGATGCGCTCGACCTCCGGGGTCGCGCTACAGTTAAAGGGGTGGCGCGCACTGGCAGGGAGACCGTCAGAGGTCGGGCAACGACATTCGGGTGCACCGCTAGCCGGTGCAAGGCGGTGGCGGCTGGCCGGATTGCAAGAAAAAGGGTAGGGATGTCCTGTGGGGGCTGGAGTGCTGGAAAAAAAGTCGGAAGTGCCCGAGGGACTGTTGGAGCGGGGCGTTGGATACCGGGTCGCCGGAGGAAGCCCGACCGGGGCAAGGCGGTGGCCGGAGGCGGCTGGCCGGAGGAGTTCGTGCGGAAGGAACCGGGGCTGCACGGTCGGCGGCCAGTGAAAACAAAGGGGAGCGGGGGCTGGGACAGGGGGTCGCGCGGGCAGTGCCGCCTTGGGAGAGGTGGAATGGCGAGTGGGGCGCAGCAGTCTGGAGGGCCTGAGGCCGATCGGAGGTCGGGACATCGGGAGGAGACTGGCGGAGGTCGGCCTGGGGGGTGAAGCGGGAGGCCAGGCAGGCGGCTGGGCATGGCGAAGGGGAAGCGGGGGCCGGGACGGCGGGGGAAACGCCGGAGGCCGGCGGAGGAGAGGCGGCGGTCGGCGGACAGAGGGAGAGCAAGGGAGGTGGAGGTCGCGCGGGCGGCGTGAGGGTAAGGGGGGAGGGGGATTAGGGTTTAGGAATATATATATATATATATATGTATATATATATATGATAATGATAAGGATAATAAGGATAATAATAATAATAATAATAATAATATGATAGAATAAATAAATAAATCAAATCAAATCTTAATAATAATAATGAACTTTACATTAAAAATTTTAAGAAACTTTATAATAATAATAATAATAAACTTTGTGATAATAATAATAATATCGAAATAATAATAAATTTAACAATCCTAATGATGATACAACAAACCTAACGATTATAATTATAATACTGTCAAAATAAATTAAAATATTATTATTATTTAAAACATCGAGCAGACACACGATAACTCGGGCCAAACACACGGCCACCGCTAATGTTGCGGTGTCTGCGTATCGGCGCAAAACCCGCCAACACAATTAAACTTTGAAAATTTCAAACCGGGACCAAGAAAGGAGTAAAATAAAGGCGTCTGCGGTCGGGGTGTGACAATTCTCCCCACCACAAACACTTTCTGCCCCCAGAAAGTCACCCAATCGAACGATAGACAAAGGATGATCCATGCCCAGCTGAAAAACGAAAGAGACCACAATCCAAGAGAACAGGAGAACACGAAAGGGTTCTCCCCACCACAAAACTCAACTAGTGCAGAAATTCAATTCTCAATCATACCATTCCGGGAGGGGGGGAGATGTGGGAACTCCCAATTAACCCAAACTAACCTTTGTAACACAAGCGAAACAGCTCCGCTAAAACTAAGAACTCTCAACCTCGACCAAAACCCCAAACACCTGAGAAAACTTCCGAGGAGAACTTAATCCACAAGGTAAACTCGAGCATAACCACAACATCGATTCTTCCAAAAGAACTACATCTCCAAATGAACACAATCAAACCGAGATCAACTCACGCAAGATCCAAACACACCTTTAAGAAAAACACATGATCCAGAACACCATAATCAGAAAAACGAGACTGTTTGGATTACAAACAAACACGTCCATCCCAACTTCATGACGACACAATGGACCTATGACAACACCAAAACTTTAACAGTGGAAGAATGAGAACGGAAGGAATTTTAAATGCTTTATTGCTAACACCGAACACAAAACCCGAACTGAGGCTTCACACCCCCCCCCCCCCCCCCCCCCCCGTGAACTCCTGACTGTGTGCGAGCTTCACCCTGAGACTTTTGGTTGGGGATCTGATGGATGAAGCATCTCCTACCTCATAGTCAGGCACTGGAATCTTCTGGTCACAGCGTCTCCCTCAGGCGATGCTTCCTACAAAACTTCTCTAGGTGACCCAGACACCAACAATGATGGCACGTCTTCATAGGGGTGTGACATGATGGCTTTGCATGCCCTAAACGTCCACACTGATGGCACACCATTAGACGGTTTAACGAACTGAAAGCCAGAGTCACTACAGAAGACTCTTTAGAACAGATCCTTCTGACACACTCCACTCATCAAATGGGAGACCTTCACGAGAAACTGGATACAGTGGATTTTTGACCGTCTATACTCTGGAGACTAACCCAGCTAAGAACACCTCATGCACCAACTTCCCAAAATTGATGCTCCAAAAAAAAGGGAGGACTCGCTCTTTGATCTCCGGATGAAGACCCCCGATGGAGGGAGGAGTCTTCATCAAATCTTGCGACGCTACCTCTGGAAACAGAGACACAAGATCCTTGAATTGGTCAACATATGCGTTCAACGCCTGTTGTCCCTGTTGATTACGCATAAGATCTTCCACTTTCTTCATCTTCCCCTCTTCAAGTATAAACCTTCAGATGAAGACGACTTTAAAGAAAACCCATGTCATCCCAGTTTGTAGTGATGGCAGGGCGAACAACTCTCACTCATCCAAAGATGAACCCTCGAACAAACAAAAAACAACACGCACTCAAACAGCGCCAGGAGTTCCCAATACCCTGAAGATGCGCTCAACCTCTTCAAGTCACTCTACTATCTCTAACAGACTCAAATCACCAAGAAGGGAAGATAACGTCCGAGAAGAACCAAAAACTGGGCATGACTCATCGAAACTCTGTGGACCTTTCTGGGCGGCATTTCTGAACAACATATAAAACCCCAAGCCGAAACCAATATCAATTGAAGCAACATCAATAAATCATCCTTATCCAAAACAACCAGCTCGAAAACCAAACACAACAAAAAATTCTTCCTTTTAGAATCCCCTTTTCATTTTAGGTTTCAAAACCTCCTTCTATCAAGACCAATTTCCAAAACCATTTCCCCTTTAAAAAAACCAGATTCAGAAAACAAGGTCAAACCCCTTATTTCAAATACGCACCCAGGTAATCCCATGAACTTTTTCACATGTCTTCATCCACTTTCCATTCATACGCACACCAACAGGAACTTTCCATACATTCTCACACATGTGGAAACGTTCATAAAGAGGACCTGGGGTTTCACCCCAAACCATTCTCGACCAATTTCTAATCAAACAACTAATTTCCAAATCAAGATCTTCCATTTTTAAAACCCATTTCATACGTTTAAAATCATTTAAAATAAAGCAGCCCCATTTTCAAAACTCTTTTTCACTTCCAAAAACGCACTTACACCAACCCAAACGAAAACAGCATTCAAGTTGCATCAAACACTGGGGTGAGGGACTAGTAGTCACGCTTAACCTGGCAACAAGGTAGTGGGCCATGTCCCAAGTAAGTATCGGCCACTTGGAGGAATTCAAACCATGTACCCAGACTCCACATGGGTCACTACTCCATCTGAAATCACGATGTAACATCGGCTTCCCTCTGTTGTCATCTCTCAACCCAAAAAAAACCAGACAGAGACAACTACTCAATTCTCGGACTACCCCTGGCGGCTCGAGGTGCAGATCAGGTGAGGGTTCATGACGTCCTTCCCGTACCTACCTCTCGAGTCCCGAAAGTCCAAATCTCCACCTACCGGACAACCCAAATAACAAGAACCTGGCTCTAATACCATTTTTTCACGAACCAGCCCGGGTCGAACCTGAACCGGTCACCCGAGCCAGCTCGTGGCAAGTCCTGAGGGGCGTTCCCGATCCCCCCAGGATGGAAACTAGTGTCAAGCATCAAAAGTTTATCATTGGGAATGATTTAAGCCCAAAAAAAGCAGGATCGAGGCAAGAAAACTAACTAAACAGAACAAATAAAGCTAACAGCAGAAAATAAATAAAATCCACACAACCAAACATACCTCCATGTGACCTCACAGATAACCACCCAACCAAAGACCAACCTCGCTCCAACACCAAGCAACTCAAACTAGAAAAACCTGAAGAATGGGAACCTGCAACTGAAATGGTAAAAGATAGGCGTGATTATAAAAGTACTCAGTAGTTAAGCCCAACAATAAATTCCAAAACACTTCCAGTGATTAAAGAATTCAAAAATTCCAGGTTTGAACTAAAATGTATAAAAGTAAGCTCCCATAATATTTCACTTGAAAAAAACTAAAACACGAGACATTTCCCTTATTCATTTTCAAAATTTGTATTCCTTTCATTAGTGCCAAACTCATTCTAAAAGGGAAAGAAGTGTTACATCTTAAAATTTTACACAAAGAGAATAAAGCATTTTCATTTCAAAACCATTTTCACAAAGTAGAATAGTATAATCTATAAAGGACAACTGAGAGTAAACAATCAAGGAAAAACAAGTAACCATGGGTGATCCTAAACATCCCTAGAAAACCCCTGGACGTACTCGGGTTCAGAATACCTACCGGCATGGTACTCCATAGTCATTAACAAACTGGCCGCCCTAACAGCCAACCAATGGCATGCCCCACAAGGCCTACCTACCAAGGGGGGACCAACTCGTCTAATCAGGGTTAGCCAACAACCATCACTCGATTCTCTAAAAGTCGCCCAGGAACTCATGATGGTTTTAATAAAACTGTGTAAGTGGGAGGCCCTCGCACGCGTGACTCATCTCACCGCACTTCCCAACCCCTTACACAGACACTACTACACGAAAACCCTCAAAAGGAAGTCCCCCTGTAGAGATGCCCCATAAGTATTTATATATATATATATATAATCACTTCACATTTCATAAAGTGCCAACCGAGCCACCATATCATTCAGCATTTAAACCATTAGATACCAAGGCGTTTCCAAAAGACATAACACATGCCATCATGTTGAAAGCTAGAAACTCACTTAGAAACCCATTTAAGGAAAACCAAACCACCACAGGCAAATTCCAAAATCCAGTTCAAAGGCCAAACGGGCATTTCCTCTATCCAAGTTTTCAAGAGATCACCATTTTCCATAAACGATACACCTTCCATTTTACACACATCAAAATCATTTCAAAACATAGTACAACAAGATTTGCACATTTTATAAGGTACCCATTTAGCAATATCACCAGAAAAACACACAGTTAAAACCAGTAAAGATACTTTCAGTGCAATGTGAGAAATAAACAAATTTTAATTTCAACAAGTCACCACTATATCTGTAACTATCTATTACTACTTTAAATTTACCGAAAACAATGATATATCAAGGAATAAATAAATTTCTAAACTTAAAGGTGAGTGTAGTGGAATACCTACATCGAAGTCACAAATTGAACTCGACGACACAACACACCTCACGAAGGCACGTACGCACGTGTAAGCCGAACACCGCAGCGTTGCGGAATTATCCCGCCGACGCGCTGCAACAAACACCAAAACAACAAAATAGCAAACCACGGATATAAAAATAAACTCAAACATCAATTATCCAAAAAAGAATACCTCGGCGCAGACGTGCTCGACCACCGGGGTCGCACGCCAGTTAAAGGGGTGGCGTGCACTGGCAGGGAGACCGTCGGAGGTCGGGCAATGACAGTCGGGTGCACCGCTGGTCGGTGTAAGGCGGCGGCGGCGGCTGGCCGGACCGCTGGAAAAAGGGTCGGGATGCCATGTGGGGGCCAGAGGGTGCGCCGGAGTGCCAGAAAAAAAAATCCAGAAGTGCCCGGGGGGCGGCTGGAGCGGGGCGTTGGAGACCGGGTTGCCCGAGGAGGCCCGGCAGGGGCAGGGCAGCGGCCGGAGGCGGCTGGCCGGAGGAGGCCTTGCGGAAGGAACCAGGGCCGCACGGGTGGCGGTCAGCGACGAAAAAGGGGAGCGAGGGCCAGTATAGGGGGCCGCGTGGGTGGCGTCGCCTTGGGCGAGGCGGGACGGCGAGCGGGGCGCGGCGGTCAGGAGGGCCTGAGGCCAGTCCGAGGTCGGGACGCCGGGAGGAGACCGGTGGAGGTCGGGGGTCGTGCAGAGGCTGGGCTGGGGGGTGAAGCGGGGGCCGGGATGGTGGGGGAAATGCCAGAGGTGGCGAGGAGGCCGGCAGAGGAGAGGCGGTGGCCGGCAGACAGAGGGAGAGCAGGGGAGGGGGAGGTCGCGCGGGCAGCGTGAGGGTAAGGGGGGGAGGGGGATTAGAGTTTAGGAATATATATATATATATGATAATGATAATAATAATAAGTATAATATTAATATTAATAATAATAATAATAATATGACAGAATAAATAAATAAATCAAATCAAATCTTAATAATAATAATGAAATTTACATTAAAATTTTTAAAAAACTTTATAATAATAATAATAATAAACTTTGTGATAATAATAATAATATCAAAATAATAATAAATTTAACAATCTTAATCATGATACAGCAAACCTAATGTTTATAATTATAATACTGTCAAAATAAATTAAAATGTTATTATTCTTTAAAACATCGAGCAGACACACGATAACCCGGGCCAAACACACATCCACCGCTAATGTTGCGGTGTCCGCACACCGGCGTGAAACCCGCCAACACAATTAAACTTTGAAAATTTCAAACCGGGACCAAGAAAGGAGTAAAATAAGGGCCTCTTTGGTCGAGGTGTGACACCTCAGGTATTAATTCCTTCATATGTGTTCCAATATCTTTTATAATAAATATATATTTATTATAAATATATTACAAAACAATTATAATATATTTTATACCATATATGATTTAATTATAACCATTTATCACCCTTTTATTAATAATTATTTATTAAAATCATTGTTCTATGTGACAACCGATTGGTTTTTCACGTATTTTTTTGATTCGATAATTTTGGTCCTTATTATTTAATCATGGTTCCATCATATCTATAATTTTATTCATTAAATAAATATAATATATATTCATTATATATCTATTATCCATTAATAACAACATTTTAGATACTAACCCTCCATGGGTTTTTGCTCACTCTTTCCTAAAGAACCCTTCTTTAATCAATTCTGGTGATCAGATGGTCAGTTGTGTGTTCAACAATCTTGGAGTGTAGATATTTTATTCCTTCATCTATTCTCAAAATATGTATAAATACAAAAGAAAGTTCTGCAAATATATGGACTCCATAAATGTAAGGATCACTGGCCTACAGATTGTACTTGGAGACTTAAATGTCATCCTAATCCCAGATGAAAGATTGGTTATTGTTACTCCTTCTATATCATGTGAAAATTTAAGGAATGCATTGAAATAAATAGCTTAGTGTAGATCAATATTTGTGTTGTTAAGTACACATGTTATATGAATAGTCTTAATAGAATGGTGTCTAGTAAATTATAAAATACTTTTATCAGTGAGGTTGGCCTTGACCAATGGCACATCATTTCCTGAAAATCTCTTTCTAGATTGAAATTCAATCATCATCCCATATTGATCATCCTCTCAAAAAGATAAATAATACCTTGAATCCATTATAGATCAAATAATGAATTGTTCTTCCACCCTAAATGTGGAAATAATGTTCATGATGTCTAGAATTATATTACTAGCAGTAGTGATGCTTTTATTTGTGTCGGGAAGATTAAAATGTTAAAGGAAAATATTAATAAATGGAGTAGATAGATATTTATATCCTTGTATAAAGATATTATTTCACATTAGTATAACCTTAAACACCTTCAATAATATAACACAAGAATAAATATCATAATGGGTCTTGAATAAGAAGATTAAATTTCTTATAGGATGAACATTATTCTAAATATTAAAGAATGTATTCATAGAGAAAACTTTAAGATCAACTGGATTAAATAATGTGATAGAAACACCAATTTTTTTAACAATGTTCAAAGAACCAAAAAGTTCAGTAGACCCTTGTATCTTATTATTGAATGGGAACATATCATGGACAATAGACAGACTCTATCAAATCAGATAACTTCCTATTACATGAACCTATTTAATGGTTCTACCCTTAATAATTATCTAATTGAATATGTGATTCCCAGTCTTGTAGATCATGATGGAAACATTAGACTAACATCTGTTCCTCTTGAACTTGAGATTAAATAAGTATTTTTGTCCTCAATTCTAGAATTTTCACTAGGCCGGATGGTTTTACCAACTTTTTCTTTTAGTATTCATGGGATATCATTCAGCATGATGTTTTTAGAATTATCCTTTTATTCTTTAGATTTGTATATCTTCTCCTAGGATTTAATAATCAATTCCTTACTCTCAATAAAAATATTTATAATTCTATTAAAATACATATTTTCATTCCAGTTTCCCTTATCAAAACTATTTAAAAATTTATTGGGAAGATCTTAGATAACATATTGGACACTATTTTGAAAAAAATATCCTAAAATCACTTTGTATTTATCAAAAGGAAGAAGAAAAAACGATTACCTTTTCATGTATTTTGAATGTATTAACCTTATTAGGAAATATAGCGGATTGGGTAACTTTACTTTGAAACTTTAGGTTAAAAATTACTTTGACACGATCAGTTGGAGCTTCATTCGAAACATATTACAAAATTTTGTCTTTATTTAATCCTTCATTAGATGGGTGAGAGCTCTATTTAACTCAGATCACATCTGTATTCTTATTAATGGTTCTCCAGAAGGGTAATTTCCATACTCAAGGGGGGTAAGGCACAGAGACCCCCTCTCTGCCATCATTTTTTATATTGTTGAGGACAATATCAGTAGGATAATCTCTAATCTGGTTGATCAAGGTAATTTGAAACCCATCAAGGCTACCAAGGGTGTTAATTATTCATCTCCTCTTATATATGTATATGATATAATTATCTTCATTTAGGGAGATAAGAAAAACATTTAAAGAATTAAGGAAACTGTTTTTCATTATGATAAAGTTTCAGGGTAGGAGATAAGCTGGAATAAGTCCTATAACTATTTTGGGAAGAACATTTATGCTACTCAAAAGGTTGACATTATTGGCAGGATAGGAATCAATTAATGAGTTCTCCCCTTCACTTATATCAGTGTTCCCATGTTTTTTAGGGTGACCCAAAGTTGGATACATCACTAAAATTTCTTGTCACATCAAGATAAAACATGACTCATGTAAGGGTAAATCCTTATTTATGGATAGTATAATTTTCCTTGTGAAGTTGATCATTGTATTGATATTTTCCTACTCCTTCATGGTCTATAAATTTCTCACCACCTAGATCAAGAGAATAAATCTATTTATCAAAAACATAATCGGGAGTGGAAGTATCCTTGAAAGAAAGATGGTCATATTCTCTTTGAAAAAATTATACAAAAATTATAAAGATAGAAGCCTAGGAATAAACAACCTTCATAGGTTCAATGATTCCTTACAAGCACATTTTATCTAGAAACTTATAAATAAAAAATCTAAAGGTCTGGGATTTCTTAAAGCCAAATTTATTAAAAAGCTAAAAACTCAAATTTTCAATTATATGGAATCTTCTATCTATCTATATTTCAAAGAATAATTTTCAATCATTCTCTCTAAGTCATAGTGGATTTCTAAAAGGGAATCCTCCCTCAACTTCTAGATTGAAAATTGGATAGGTACAACTCTTTTCAATTCTATTAATGATGCAGGCCCATAAATTGACCTGAATACCTTGATCAAAGAGTGGTTTCAAGGCCCCTTGAGTGAGATACCCATAGATATCATCACAACTATGAATATTTATTTTTTCAACCCATATGATGATCTTTTAATCTAAAAGCCCATAAGAAATAGTATTCTAAAAACCAAGTTTCACTATGATGGTGTCACGATTCAATACTTTACAAACCATGATTTGGTTTGTAAATTGAATAGGGTGTGGATAAAATCTTCCAGATTCACATTGACTTGGAGGTTTCCCTATAGAATATTACCAACTGATGAATTATTTTAATCCCTTAACATTTATTTATCCTCGAGATTCATTATTTACTAAAATTTAGATAATAAATTGATCATCTCTTTCTTAATTGTGATACTGCATCATCCATGTATTGAGTGTTTTCTGATGTGTTTGAAACTCCTCTTCTACAAGTGGATTCCCTCCCTAAGTTTTTTTGAGGCTAAACTAAACTCTCCCTCTCCCCTGAGCTCTTCAATGCCTTCCTTGCAACTATTTCTGAGTTATTTCACATTTTCTAGTAGACTTGCAATTCCCCGATTCATGGACAAGGCCCCTTCAATCTCCAAACCAGTCTTTCCACCATGTTGGTTGTTGCGAGAGACATAAATTTCCTTCAGAATGGAAACTGTCATAAATCAATACATGAACATTATATTCTAATATTCCTTATTATTAATGGTAAATTTTTTCCTCCTCTTCGAACCTTTGAAGATTTTATAAAATCATCTTTTTCAAGATGGATTAAAACCAATAATGATAAATCCCTGAGGTGGAATAATATACCATCAGGATATGGGGATGTCTTTAGAGACAACATGGGTGACATAATAGGTTGTCTATATGTAACTCTTGTAATTTACTTCCCTCTTGAAGTGGATATTCTTGGTGTTATTAATGCAGTTGAGTCTACCAAATAGTATGGATGGTCCAATCTTTGGTAGGAGTGTGACTCCACTATAACTATCCAGGATATAAGATTTGGATCCCTCAATATCTCTTTAAAATTGATTTCATAGTGGATAAAATTATAGGATCTACTTTATTCCATGTGTTTTATCATCACTCACACTTACATAGAGGCTAATTCACATGCAGATGGACTAGTGAATAAAGGAGTTAACTGTAATGATTTTATCTGGACTAGTGAGCCACCAGTTGATTTAACCCCTTTTGTCAAATAGATCGTTGTAAAATACCTTATTTTAGACTCATGTAGTTTATTTCTTTAATAAAATATCCTTTACCATTAATTATAAGGTTATACCTCTTATAATAATAAATCTATACAAATTTCCATCTATGAAAAGAGGAGATGAAAAACGAATCGCATCGCTTTGTAGAGGTGGTAGTTCACATGTACAGACAAGAGATGTTATCATTTCCAATAGATTGGAAGGTACGAAGATGGATATAATATTATAATTATAAAAGAATAATTATTTCATAAATATCATATAATTTCATTATTTTCAACTTTATAACCATCTATGTAAAGTTGTGATGAAAAATGAATTACACCGCTATGTGGAGATGGTAATTCATACATATGTATGAGTGATGTTTTCACTTTTTATATGATAGAAAAAGATGGAATATGGTTATTACATAATCATAATAACATCTCAATGTATTTATGATACTAGATTTATTATTTTAGGATGGGTAAAACACATTAATATGGATTGGAAGAAAATTAAATAAACTTGAAAGAGTGGGTAAAGACAATTACTTCTTCTTCAGTAGACTTCTTTTATATCTTATCTTAAGAGACCTAGGGTTGGTATTTTTGAAGATAAAGAACTAATATAACATGAATATGGATGTTTAAGATTTAATTTTTCAGTTTTTGGTTGAGATAGGTTTCTCAAAAAATTTTAAAGAAAAGAGAGAAGGGGAGTCCTTTTATAAGTGAGGGGAGGGGAATTCTTAGAATTTATTAAATTGTTAAATTAATGTAAATTATTTTTTTATATCAAAATAGATCCAGATTGATATAATTCAAATATAATATGATCATGAGTCAAAATATTATCATCAATATAATTTTAAAAGGTTTTATTTATGTTTTCACCCTTATCTTTTATTTTTAACCCTCTGTTAACCCTTTTAACAATTACCGTAATATTAAAAAAATTTACCCTTTAAGGGTCAATAATGTTACCATAAAAGGAAAAATGACCCATAAATGGACCATGGTTGATTTTTAAACCATATCCAATTCATTTTTATAAATTAAATATTTTTATGAATTATAAATCATTTAATAAAATATTAGTCATTGTAAAATAATATTAATGTCATTTTTGACATTATTCATTTAATATCATATTAAATACATCAATAAAATAGGGGAATTCGAATATAATCCTTTTAAACTTTCCTAAAATGTAACATAGATCTATAAAATTCATGGGACACGTTAATTTATTCAAATTATATCACATTTTATATTTTTAAATAATTTATTTTATTTTAATTTATTAATTGAATAAATATTATGTCGATGTTGCGTATGAATTTAAGATAATTATTTCATCACTAAAAACATAAATATATTACCATTATAAAAAAATTATTTATATTTTAAATAAATATTTATAATTGAACATAGCCTCTATTTATCATTATGTAAAAAAATTAAAGATAATAATAACAAAGAGAAAGACATTTTTTACTTTTCTTTAAATAAAATAATATAAAGGTAAAAATCACATCTAATTGGAAGAAAATGCTCATATAAATGAATATTTTATGATTATTTATGAAATATTTTCATCCAAATAAATTAAGAAAATTGGTAGGTTCATTTTTTGAGTCCTTATTATATTATGTTTAACCTTAATTACCTAATTTACCCTTACTCTGGCAACAATTATTTATTATGATTACTATTCATAGTGAGAAAAAATTAAATGGGTCTATTTACGAAATTTTCACCTCATGGTTCCAAATATAGAATCCATTTTTCAATATTCAATTTCTATAAGTGGTGGTAATCAATTTAAAATCAAAATGAAAAATGCAAGAAAAATAGTTTTTTAAGAAAAGTGTCTTTTTATGTATAAAAATGTGTTTATACCAAATTTATTCATAAAATTGATTAAAATAAACTTAATTAGATTATTAATAATATAAGTGAACTAATTTTAGTTTTAAATAATTTTAAAACAAAATTGATCTTCGTAGATGCTTAAAACAAAAATACATTTTTCAATAAAAATCTTTATTTTTCAGAATTCATTAGAAAATAAATATTTTTAGAAAAATCCAAAAACTTTAATCCTAATATAATTTTTAAGTTATAATTTAAAAGATTATATTATTTTTATAAAATAAATTTTTTATAAGAGTTATAAATTAACTATAATATTGTATCACAAAAGCAATAAAATCATTTCTAAAGAAAATGTTTTTATAAAACATAAAATAAATTTACATATAATTGAATACTTTTTTCCAAATAATTAATGAATTAATTTGTATTAAATATTTAATTTATATATATATATGTTATAATTATGTTAATTCTATTCATACCTTCTAATTCAATGGCTAAGTGATAAATATTACAATAAATAATAATATTTAAATTTTATATCATGGTTTTTCTTAAAATCATTATTGTCTATCTTATACACTATCAAAAATAGTATTATTTTAAAATCTTAGGATATTATAGACAATTTAATTATTTTTCTAATAAATCTCAAGTACAACATGTTATCTCTAATATTATAGGTTTTAAAATCAAACATGGGATAGTTTGGACCAAGAAGATTAGTGAGAAACTCTCTTCTATATAAAAGGATGTAATTAATTACTCAAAAGGATCACTTCCCCTAGTAAAACATATGATCAATTTAAATTAAGAAGAAAACAATAATTTCTTGGATAGATTTATTATCAATATGGGAGGTCAAGGTTTAAAGGATAATGTTGATGTTATGGGGTGTTTGGACACAAAATATACTCTTACTGGTCTAATATTTTATTACCAGGGAGGAGGCATAAACCCAGGGGAGTTATAATACTCGGATGAGGATAAATTATCAAAGGAATAAACTTTTGACCAGAAATTTATCAAATATTATAAAACAAAATATATTTTAATGTTTATAGGATCTTTTTCACAGATGTGATTAGTAGGGTCATAGATTTGAGGAATGCATGACTGGCCTAACTATAAATATTCCCTATATTGTGAAAGGTAAATTAATTAAAAGGTTACAGGAAGAAAAGTTTGTTTTACCATGACTAATAATAAATCATGTGGAAATCCCAAGAAATGTGATCATGGTAAAAAGGAGTGTATAATTATTTTTCCATACTAATTAAAAATAGAATGACATATAGAGAAATCATAATAAAATGATAGTTTGAATGGGAAAACATTTATGTTACATGACAATATTTAAGTATATGGAAGTTTTTCTTAAAATTTTGACCCAAATATTCAAATAATTTGTGTGGAATGTGTGACAATGTTGGACATGGTATCAAGTATTATATGACCATATTAATATCTTGGTAAGGATTTATGAAAAGGATAATAAAAACACCAGGTAATAAATTTTCCCTAATGTCTAATTTTTAGAATTATAATCCACAAAAGAAAATGTCTTAAGAGAATAATATGACTATGAAATATATAGAGACTTATGATAGGAAAGGAAGTAAGAAAAATTCACCCCATCTTGAGATTAGAAGATTTAAGGATCGTGGTTGAGATGGAACTCTCATAATTACAATTTTATCTAAGGATCTAATACATTCATCTTTATTCCCTTATTTCCTTTATTTATATTAACTTGTATAGAATTGAAGGATATGAATTAAAATAGGGTTTGGATATGGTTTTAATCACTGGACTTTTAAATAATTTTCCCATCATAGATTTTTTTAACTACCATAATGAATAAGAATAAAGTGTATCCCTTGCGGGGGGATCTTATATAAGGAGGAACCTATCAGAAATAAGTTATTTTGTATAAATATTGAATATGGAAATCATCTAAAAAACTATAAGTTGACATAAAATAATCACTCTCCCATCCTTATTCGAAACTCTGATAAATTTTTCTATAAAGGAGGAGTGTATGGTGAGTTTCTAAAAAATGAGGGAAGAGAGGATTTTAATATCTTGTACCTGAACATATATTTTAATTTATTTAAGATGATTTAAATTTAAAAATTATTGATAAATATATTTTTGAATCCCCTAAAATGATAAAATTTAAGTGATTAAACATATTAAATAGATTAAGGGAAAACTTTAATATATAGTTTTATTTATTCTCTATTTTTCTATACTGGGTTAGCCTAGGTATACTTAGATGAGATAATTGATGGATCTTGGCTAAGAAACATGTAGTTTCATTATTCTCTCAACAAATTGAAACAAGATATAATTTTGAATAAAAATATAGAATAATTTTAATTTTTGAAATCATGATAAAGGTTGAAGATGAAATGAGGACAACCCTACCCTTTATTCCTTTTTATTAGTTGTTAATATGGGGTGAATATAACAATAACTTTATAAGAACATTGGGTATTGACAACAAACACAAAGGGAAATATTGAAACGCAAAAATGGATTTGTGAAGATGATTTGTATCTGTTATAAATATAATTTGTGTGTAAATTCCATGTATGAAAATAGAATTATTTTCATCATAAATAGAAAAGGAATATAAATTATTACTGCTAGTTTTTTGATTAAATAGGTTCTAATGTAGCATCCCTAACATGTGTTGATTATTAAACTAATATTCAAGTAAAATATTAATTTCTAATGAAATAAAACTGTCTTCAAAATTTGGTAATATGTTTAAAATAATCCAACTAGTGGGGTGATTGAATAATTAAAATCAAAGAATAAAAGTTATAGATAAAGTTTCGATAAGTTGTGTGATTCCATCAAAGTGAAGAAAATATTTATATGATGGTTTATAAGTATTGGATAATGATTCCAAGTTTATTTGAGGTTGTGAATAAGCCTCTGGGATGATTTGAATTGTGGTGGGTCAAATATATAATTGTAGTGTAGAATCCAATATCTAAAAAAGTTCTAAACCCTAAAAACTTTGTAAGGATTTTATAAGACTTCATAAGGTTCAGAACTAATCATAATACTGAAAATATATTAAATTCATAAACCCTATATAGAACTATGTAAGGTTCAAAATGTTCATAAGGTTCCAAACATTGCGGAAAATCATCTTTATAAGGTTGATAAAAATTTTAAGGTTCATCCCAAAAACAAATTAACTTCATAAGGTTTTATACCAACAATTTAAGATCGATCTTGTGAATAATATTGATAAAATAGTAATAATGTGAGAATATAAGGTTAATTATCTTAATAAGTTTAATTTTAGATACAAAGTAAATCTCTATAAGGTTCATTCATTATGAAAAACTATGAAGTGAGAAAATCAAGAATATATAATTATGAAGGAAGAAAGAATTAAATCAGGTCATTCTTTATTATATGTTATTCATGTATTAAAACATCATGATTACTCAATTAGATCATGATTCAAGATAATAAGTGTTGTGAGGAGTTTCATTTCATGAGCCACAATTTCACATAATAATGCATGGGGCCATGTATACATGGGTGGATATTTCAAAATAATTAAAATCATGAATTGTTTTGAAACTTTGAAGGAAGGAATTATCTCAAGTATCATTGATATTTTAATAGAGGATTGAATGAGATTTTAAATGAGGATATTCTATGAATTCAAGATAGAAAATATTTACCAATTTGAATGAAGAGATCACCTATCTCCAATATTAAATGCAGTTTCTATATTTCAAATATGGAAATAATATTCAAAATATTCATTTAATATTTTGTGAATATAAAATTATAGGAGAAGGAAGAATAAATGTGTATGAGACACCCTTTGATTCTTTTATAACTCTGAATAAACTCCAACCATTTAAAGAGGAGAATTGAGAACTCAATAATGAACTTTAAAAAACATATTGTAGTATTTAAGAAAAAGAAAATGGTGTAGGAGGAGGATTATGATATAACTATATCATAGAAGGAGATCAACTGATAAATTCTGGATAAGTTTGATAAGACTAATAAAGATCGAACAATATGATAGTGATCATAAATTGTTGAAGCTCTTGAATAAATGAGAATATTAAAATATGATCATCTTGAATGCTTGTGGAGGAATATCTTCATAAACTATTTTATAAGATACTAGGAGCAAAGAAGTGATCTTTCTCATTATGGTTTTAATGTTTGTACAGGTAGTGAGAAACTATTGTTTCTAGTGGGACTCTGGAATGAAAATAGTACAACTCTATATTTATGGGATTATGAATATTCTTGGTGTAATGAATTTCATTTATATTTTATAATATATGATAGGTTACTTTAATCAATCATAGAAAGAATTGGGATCTCACATCGAGGTCCAACCTTGTAAAAAATATTAGGTGTTATCCCATTTATTTTTGAAATATTCGAGTGAGGCTGTGAGACACACATTGAGAGAATTTATATCTTAATTGATCACAAAGTTTGTATTAAAATAATAATTCATAAAAGGGGATAAAAATTTCACCCCCTCCCCCACCTCTTAGTGATCTAACCAAGTCTAGGCTCTATAAAAAGAAAAAAAAGTAGAGTATACTCCCCCTTAATTCAAGGACTATCTCTCTAAAATGATAATGATATTCCCTAAAGCCTAATGTGTATATAATATATGTTATTATATATCATAAGGTATGATATATGGATATGGTATGTTCCAATATCTAAGGAATATTATATTCAAGGTAATACCGTTTATTATGATATAATTATTTCATAATGCTTCTTCTTAAGATATTCATACCATGTGAGTGGATGTATTATAAGGCAGGAAGAATCATTATGAATTATTCATATTAATCACTAAGGTTGAGAATGGTCTTTGAGTGTTAAGTTTTAATATTCATGTGATCTTTTATATAAGTCAAGATATCATTACTTAATCATTTCATAAGATGAAATGCGTGGGAGATGGTTAAGTGTTATAAATGGTTTTTAAATAATGGAATTACTCAAACATTTCATAAACATTTGAGTAAATTCAATGAGGATCAAGGAGTATCCTTGATGCCTATGTAAATAGTTTGAAGGACTTGGAGGTGTTTTGAGTCTACCTAAGCCTTTTTGGATTCTACCTCAAAAATTCCTTCCTTCTTATCCCTTTACTATGAGAGATACTAGCATATCATGGGATTGAGGAGGGTCATTCCCATTTAATGGGTGATTTATTTAAGCTCTTGGATGAACCATGGATGAGGGAATTTTAGAGACCCAAAGCTTGATGTAAATGGACATTACATTACTTTTGCGGAATACTTAATACATAACAAAAACCAAAAATCAAGGACTGTAATAGTTTAGTGTCTTTGTAAACACAAAACATAATCTTCTAATCATGGTGAAAGATCTTCAACATCTCCCATAAAGATCTTCCCCTTTTGTTTTCTTACCTAAAACCTTTCTTTATATCCTGGGGAAAAGAAAACATATAAAGGGTGAGATCAAATTCTCAGTAAGGGTAAGCATGGAGAAAATAAAATAGACCATACACATTTGAACTTAAAAACATGAACATAATGTTTAAAAATCAAATTCTTGAGCAATGACATAAAACATGGCAGTACGTAAGGAATAGATCATAATGGAACATCAATCATGATAAAATATCATGGGAATAAAACATGTAATTGTGGAAAACCATTAATCACATGATATGATTTCCATAGTAGCCAATGCATTGGTGCCAAGACCATCTTAGTGGACAAAGTCCCTTACTGAATCAAGTTCACTCTTCATTCCAGTCTTGTATCACTGAACCGAATTAACTTGCCATTCCAGCCATGTCTATCTCATGAGATATAAATCTTTACCAAATGAATTGTAGGGAGATATAGGTCTCACCCATCTCATAATGAAATCATTCTTACATGTGCCACAACATAAACATAAATCACTCATCATAACCCAAAGAATAGAATGGGTTTCATAAACATCGTCCCAACATAACATAATCCATATAAAACAAATGGATATCATTTCATAATAAGAAAAGTGAAACCATGTAAATCATAGAGACATTATACTTGAAACATACACATATGAAATAATTTCATCTTAGTTGGAAAATGGTTTTGATAAAATACTTGAAATGAATTCTTGAGGAAAATATCCTTTCTTTTTCAAAATAATTTTCTTTTCAAGAAATACCATGAAATTTTAAAAGAAAAGGATTTTGTTGAAAATATTCATGAAATCTTGTAGAGGAATCGTCATGAAAATTAGGCATTAGGAAACCGTAAAAATCTGTTCATGCTGTATAAGTTAAAAAAAATGTTCTCGTACTTTTGTCCGAAAAGTCAAAAAGTACCTCGTATGGTAAACAAAAGAAATATTCCTTACATACCATGTAGTAAAAGTAAAAAATGGGTAAAAAGGACTTTAAACATACATGAAACCATTTTTATAAAACAGGGACATGCATGATAAATATAACCCCCGTAAATACTTACGAATAAACAATCTCGGATAAAAACGAGATTGGAAAAGTTATCCCTTAAATTATGTCTGATATGCTTCGTATAAATCCGAACATCCTTTATAATGATTTAAATAATTTCATTGACTTATTACATAATAATATTTGTTGTTATGATATCATATATGGTTCACTTATGACTTTATATTACCCATTCTTTTGTAAATTCCATGTTAAAGCAGCGTTTTGGGTAAAATCGTTTCATTTATTGTTTATGTTTCGATTTTTTGTTTTTGATATTTTTACTTATATCCTGATTTACTTAATTCCAGAATGTAAAACATGATTCAGTATATATATATATATATAATAGATAGATAAACGAAATGAAACACACTGTTCATGGAGACGGTAGGTCGTACGTACGCATGAACGTTGTTTTCCTTTCCTTATTGACTTGAATCGAAGTAAGTAGATGACATATATATATATATATATAGTAGCGTTATTATGTTATATATACCATTATTATTAATTATATATACTTTATAATCATTCTTTAATGGTTAACATGGAGAATGAATCTCATCGCGTCGTTGAAACGGTAATCTGTACGTATGCACAAGCGATGATATCATTCCCATAATTATTGAATGGAATTGGAGTGGATGATATAATATCTCAGAATCAGTATGATGTTATAATAACCATATATAGTTATTCTTTACACCATTATACCCATCCAAATAAGGTGGTGGTGGGAAAAACAGATTACACCACGGCGTGGAGACGGTATTCTGTACGTGCGCACGCGCGGTGATTTCGTTTTCCGTATGATGGATAGAAGGTGAAATGGGGTTGTTTCATATTTATAATAACATATCAGTATATTAGTGATACTTATGTTATTACTTTATAATGAAACAACTAAAGAAGAATAAGTTGAAGAAAAAAGAAAACTTGAAAGAATCTGTAGAAGAGATTACCTCTTCTTCGACGCACCTCTTTTCAGCTTCCTCTTAAGGCACTAGAGTTGGTCTTTTGAGGAGACCAGAACCTCTATAATGTTTATAAGGAAGTTGAGAAGGGAAATGGGCATGGGTTGGCTGAGATTTAATGCTCAAAATTGTGTAAAGAGAAGAGGGAGGAGATGCCCTTTTATAAGGGAGGAGAGGGGCACCTTAGGAAAAACTTAAAATATTATTTTATAATAAAGTCATATTCGGTTTATAATAGCTCCAAATTAATTTATTTAGAATATAAAGTGGGGATGGGTCAAAATACTCTCAACCAATAGGTTTTAGAAAATTTTAGGTTACTATTTTAACCTTATCATTTAGATTTAACTCTAAGTTAAATAATTTAACTTTTACCGTGTCTTCTTGTTTTCTTACACTATATGGTTAATAAACATACTATAACAAGCCAAAAGAACCCCAAGTAGTTCATTATTAATATATATAACCTTATCTAAGTCATTTGGCCCAACATTATATTTTTAAGAATATAATAACAATTAATAATATAATATTTGTTTTAAAAACTATTTTATGTCAATTTTGACACTATTTGGTAATTTATTTTTTTTGAAAATCATAACCTCATGATTAGTTCAAACAAAGTTAATTAAATTAATACTAACAGGTCATATTAAACTAAAACATTATTGGAATTTATAAAAAGCCTCAAATTAAATTTATTTTGGTATTTATAACATCAATTATGTTAATATTTCATTAATAAGGTAATTACTGCATCATCATTGTGTCATAAATAAATTAAATTATTTAATGTATAAAAATTATAAATAAAACACCATTATTTAGTAAATAGTTTTAGCTTTCTAATGAATATTTATAGTTGAACTTATCTTATGTATAACCCTTTATTAAAAAAAATTTAGTTATTAAACTTTGATTTTAACTCTTTTAACTCTTCTTTGAATGAAATAATAATAAATGTCCTAATCTAATCCAAGTGGACCTAAATGATAATATTATATTCCTAAGGTGGTTTTTGGTCGAATTATACTTATCCAATAGAATTAGGACATGTATTAGGGTAATAATAATATCATTTTTACCCTTAATTACCCTATTTACTTTTAATCGTGGTAAATAAAAGTAAAAAGTTACTATTCACCAAAAATTATTTTTATGTTATTGAACCACATTTTACTCCTTGATATTAACCGTGTCTCTCGGATTTTTGAAATTCCACTCACAGAAGCTGTAAAATTAAGTTTTATGTAAATTTTGAAATTCTCCAAGGAGGTGGGTAAAAGAGAGTGAAAAGTTCAATAAAATTTTTATATATCTAAAATTATTATAAAATGACTCCAATGAATTACATTGAACTTATATAGGTATTATGTATCAATTTTGGCCTAAAATAAATTTAAATAAAATAAATAATTATTTAAATAAAAATTCGGTTTTTAAATAGTAACCTAGTGTTTTCACTATTCATCAAAAATTGAAAGTTTTCAGAAAAATACCAAAAATTCACCCTAGGCTAATTTCGATATTCCGAATCCAAAAATGAAGTCCATTTTGAAAAATTAAATTTATAAAATTTCAAAAAGTGGGTATTACTATTCATAACGGCTAGTTTATATAATATTTTAATAACATATCGTTGTTTAGTGAAACTCGGTATTGCGTACAACACACGCTATCGTGAAAGGTCGCGATTGCGTGTAAAGCAAGTCAAGTCATGGTTAAAAGTAAATAGGGTAATTCACTACGAGAAAATCACTTGTTGCGACGGGTTATTTGCGACGGGTTATTTGCGACGGGAAGAAATCTCGTCACAAATAACCCGTCCAGGAAGCTATTTACGATGGGGAAAGTTGCCCTTCGCAAATAACTAAGTATTTGTGACGGGATTTCGTCTCCCGTCGCAAATAGTTTGGCGTGACTTGCGCGCCAAACTGTGCGAATATTATTTTGCGACAGGGAGATGTCTCCCATCGCAAATAGTTTGGCGCGACTTGTGTGCCAAACCACGCAGGGGTATTTGCGACGGGTCCCGTCGCAAATACCCGGTGACGGTCAATACCTTTTTGCGATGGGATGTCGTCCCGTCGCAAAAAGACTTTCGGTAGGTACTATTTGCGATGGGACCCGTCGCAAATAACCTTTTAATCACCAACTGTAATTAATGTGTGCGAGGGTAATTGCGACGGGCCCCATCGCAAATACCACCATTTGCGACGAGCGGCCCGTCGCTAATAACCTCGTCGCAACTAATTTAACATATATATACCCTCATCTGTTTTTTTCCAAATCATTCAGATCTTGCTCTCTCTCTCTCTTCATTCTTCGGTTTCAAAGAGAATTTTTCTTTTTGTTGAAGTTTTTTAGACGAGAGCAATCGGAGGGCGTCAATATCTTCAGAATATCAAAGTTTAAGGTATTTATATTTTATTTTTTTTATATTTATTTTATTTTTTTATATTAATTTTAATTGTTGTTTATTAGTTCTAATTTAATTATATTTCAATTGATTTTTATTTATATTTAGTTTTACAAAAAAATTGATATTGTTAGTTATAATTATAAATATTTAGTTATAATTAATATTAATTAGATATAATTAGGAATAAAAAGAAATAATTAGCAATAAATAGATATAATTAGCAATAAATAGATATAATTAGCAATAAATAGATATAATTAGCAATAAATAAAATATAATTAGGAATAACTTGATATAATTAAGAATAAATAGATATAAGTAGGAATAAATAGATATAATTAGGAATAATTAGATATAATTAAGAATAATTTGTAATATTTAGATATAATTAGATATAATTAGGAATAATTAGGAATAAATAGCTACAATTAGTAATAAATAGCTACAATTAGTAATAAATAGCTACAATTAGTAATAAATAGCTACAATTTGTAATAAATTGATACAATTAGTAATAAATAGATACAATTAGCTATAAATAGATACAATTAGCTATAATTAGCTATAATTAGCTATAATTAGCTTTAATTAGATATAATTAGCTATAATTAGATATAATTAGTTATAATTACATATAATTAGCTATAATTAGAAATAATTAGCTATAATTAGAAATAATTAGCTATAATTAGAAATAATTAGAAATAATTAGCTATAATTAGGAATAATTAGGAATAATTAGGAATAATTAGGAATGATTAGATATAATTAGGAATAATTAGCTATAATTAGGAATAATTAGCTATAATTAGGAATAATTAGCTATAATTAGGCATAATTAGCTATAATTAGGAATAATTAGCTATAATTAGGAATAATTAGCTATAATTAGGAATAATTAGCAATAATTAGGAATAATTAGCAATAATTAGGAATAATTAGGAATAATTAGGAATAATTAGGAATAATTAGGAATAATTAGGAATAATTAGGAATAATTAGGAATAATTAGGAATAATTAGGAATAATTAGAAATAATTAGGAATAATTAGCAATAATTAGCAATAATTAGCAATAATTAGGAATAATTAGCAATAATTAGGAATAATTCAGAATAATTAGCAATAATTAGAAATAATTAGATATAATTAGATATAATTAGATATAATTAGATATAATTAGATATAATTAGCAATAATTAGATATAATTAGATATAATTAGATATAATTGGATATAATTAGATATAATTAGCAATAATTAGAAATAATCATTAGTAAAAAAATTATATTATCAATATTTATGAAAAAACAATATTAATATTATTAAAATAATAAAAAAATTATAAAATATTAAAATTACCAATATTCACAACAGGATTTGCTCTATTCTTAACATGTTCAAATCTCAAAGGGTTGCCAATTGTCAGGTCATGCGCAATAAAAAGTTTGTGTCAGCCATGTCCAATATAAACTCTATAATTGTCCTTGCATGGTTGATCACCTCGCAAGTAGTGTTGCAATCGGAAAAACCAAGTCATGACCTTATTATCTATAAGAATTATCTCACATGAACCTTTATATAGACCATTCTACCTTGAAAATTTAATGGGAAAATAATGATATCCCCTCAAATTTTAATGGAAGAATGATCTATGTAAAGTGTCATGTGAGATGATTCTTAGAGATGAGAATGTCATTACTTTGGTCGTCCTATTGCAACAATACTTGCGAGGTGATCAACTATGCAAGTACAATTATAGAGTTTACATTGGACATGACTGACACAAACTTTTTATTGTGTATGACTTGACAATTGATGACCCTTTGAGATTTGAACATGTTAAGAATAGAACGAAGTCTATTGTGAATATTGATAATTTTAATATTTTATAAAAAATTTATTATTTTAATAATATTAATATTATTTTTTCGTAAATATTGATAATATTATTTTTTTTATTACTAATAATTAGTAAACAAAATCTTCTTGGATAATGAAGGGAAAATTTGTAATCATCTCCACAACGATGATTACCAAATTTCCTTTCATTATTCAAGTTGTTTTCCTTTTGCTAAGTATTGCTAAGTATTTCTAAGTATTGCTAAATTAGTAATAATTAGTAATAATTAGTTATAATTAGTAATAAATTGTAATAATTAGAAATAAATTTTAATAATTAGTAATAAATTGTAATAATTAGTAACAATTAGTATTAATTTGTAATAATTTATAATAATAAGAAATAATTAGCAATAATTAGCAATAATTAGCAATAATAAGTGTGATAAAGATGTAATTTAATGAGCTGTCGAACAAACGAGTAGTCGTCAATCCACTTGAAATTGTGTCGCCCTTAATTAATGATAATTATTAAGTAGTTGTAATTATTTATATTCTTTTTCAGATAGTGTTTTTATAATTTCAAACTATTCAAAAACAGTGATGATTTTATATTTTATGTAGAAAAATATAGAACAAGGAAGTCAACATCAGTCATTATTAGATGATCGAGCTTGGATAAATCAACACATAAATCCAAATGATTCTGGTTTAAATCATGTATATATTGAGGGTGTTGAAGTTTTCTTAGCATTTGCATCATCAAAACAAGAATATGTTTCAGAAGGCACAATTAAGTGTCCTTGTAAAAAATGTGCTCTGAGAACGTTTGACACATTTGACAACGTTGGGGGACATCTCTTATTGTTTGGTTTTCAACCAGATTATGTTTTTTGGTATCAACATGGTGAACGCAGTTCCAGAGAAGATCCTAATAACTTGATTCCGGATCCATCACGGTTTCAAAATTTAGTACATGATATTGCAGGTCCATTTGTGTAACAAAATGAAACTCACGATGATATTGATTTAACTCATGAGTTGGCACCATCCAAATTTTATGAGTTGTTGAGGTCTGCTGAGGATGCATTATATCCTGGTTGCAAGATAAGAAAATTAGAAGCGGTTGCAAAATTTATGGCTATTAAATCAGATAATGCAATATCAAACAACTGTTTTGATCACATATTTTCTTTGGTTAAAACACTGTTACCTGAAGGAAATGTGTTGCCTGAAAATTACTATGAGAGCAAGAGGCTTATTCATAATATGGGCCTTAGTTATCAGAAGATTCATGCATGTCCAAATGAATGCATCTTATATTATAGCGAAAATGAGTCATTGGATATTTTTCCCACATGTAGACAATCAAGGTATAAAGATGCTCAACCAGGGAAGTCTAGATTGATTCTAGTAAAACAGTTGAGATATTTCCCCCTTACACCCAGGTTGCAGCATTTATTTATGTGTCAGAACATAGCGTTAATGATGTCATGGCACAAAACCAAGATTTCAACTGATAAAAGCTTGAATCATCCATCTAATGGTGATTCATGAAAACATTTTGACCATCTACATCCGTCTTTTACTATAGAAGCCCGAAATGTGTGATTGGGTCTTTCTACTGACGGTTTTTGTCTGTTTGGTTCTTATGGTAGTTAGTATTCATGTTGGCCTGTCTTTATAACTCCGTACAGTTTTCCTCCATGGATGTTGATGAAGGAGCCTTATATCTTTTTGACTCCATTAATCTCAGGACATCTGAAAAAGAATATTGATGTTTATTTGAAACCATTGATTGGCGGGTTAAATGCATTGTGGAGTAATGGTGTTAATACATATGATGTTTCTACGAAACAAAATTTCAAATTAAAAGCTGCATTGATGTGGTCGATTAGTGACTTTCTGGCATATGGCATGTTATCTGGTTGGAGTACACATGGTCCGAAATCATGTCCTTACTGTATGAAAAAAAAAACAAAGCCTTTATGCTGGTCAACGGAAGAAAACCTTGCTATTTTGATTGTCACTGTAGATTTCTTCCAACCGATCATCCTTTTCAAGGGAACAAATATCATTTCAGAAAAGGTACAATTGAAAGGGATGAACCTCCAAAGATGATCTCAGGTACAGAGTTAAAATCAGTTGTATTTTCATTACCCCCATCACATTTGGACCAACAGTAAACCAACAAAAAAATAATGGCTTTGGGAAAGAACATAATTGGATAAAATGGAGCATTTTTTGGGATCTTCCGTATTGGTCTGATTTTTTGGTCCTCCACAAGTTGGATGTTATGCATATTGAGAAGAACTATTTTGATAATTTATTTCATACAGTTTTGGATACACCAGGTAAGACCAAAGATACTGTAAAGGCATGATTAGATCTTGCCCAAATTTGCAGGAGACCAGAACTTGAATTATTTGAAAATGTCAGATCACAGAGGTTAATGAATCCAAAAGCAGCTTATACACTATCCAAAGAGAGTCACTTATTATTTTGTCAGTGGATTACAGATTTGATACTTCCAGATGGCTATGCTTCCAATTTGGGCAGATGTGTTAAGAATGGTTACATTACTAGATTAATAAAGTCATGATTTTCATGTTATAATGGAAAGACTTATGCCGATTAGATTCAGATGTTTGTTGAATTATATGATTTGGGATTCAATAACAGACATATCATATTTTTTTTGAGACATTTTTGCAACAAAAATAGACTATGATGTGCTAAGAAAACTGTAATAAGATGTTGTTGTAATTATATGTAAACTGGAAAAAATATTTCTGTCGGCTTTCTTTGACTCAATGGAATATATGATATTAAATTTTCCACATGAAGATAAATGTGGAGGTCCAGTATAGTTTCGATGGATGTAACCATTCGAGAGATGAATGCAGAAATTGAAGAAAAAAATACGTAACAAAGCATCAGTTGAAGGCTCAATTATTGAAGCTTATTTTCAAGAGAAAATTTCCTTTTTCTGCTCTCATTATTTTGAATCTCAATATCCCTCAAAACATAATCACATGGGATAAAACGAGGGGAATGTTAATGATGAAATGGAAAATCAATTAACAGTTTTTAATTAGCCAAATCTTCGTTTCAGTGGAGTTCATGAACGATGGATTTCAGATGATGAACATCACAGAGCTCATACATACATTCTTCTCAACTATGAAGAAATGACATCATTTGTCCTATGAGTGCTTCTATCACTTATTCTATAATTAATGTTTCAGTATTTAAACTTATTTTATTTGTAGGTTATATGATAATCATATCAAGAAAAAACTTCCATAAATTACAGCTGCTTCTCTTGAAGAACGCAGACAAAAAAAAATTCAATGGTTTTAAAAAATGGTAACATAAATTATTGATGGTTTAATATCAATTCCATTTATTATTTATTATATTTATAATTGTTTTAAAAAATTTCATGTGTCTCAATATGCTGATAAAATTGATAAGCGACTGTGTATATTAAGTAAACCACAATCCAAAATGGTTAAATCTTATAATGCATATGTGGTGAATGGTTTTCGATTTCATACACATGCATATGGGGAATCAAAAAAAATGAATAGTGGAGTTTTCTTGAGAGGATCACATCATAGAGAAACTAAAGTTGACTTTTATGGAATTTTGGATAAAATTATTGAGCTGTGTTGTCTAGGACAGAATTACATAACAATGTTTAAATGTCGGTGGTTGGATACTGAGAGAGTTTTTTGTGTTCATCCGACTCATGGAATCATTGTTATTAAATATAAAATTCTTCTTGCAGTAAATGAACCATTTTTACTGGCTCAACAGGCACATCAAATTTATTATGCAAAGTATTGTGCTACTTCAAGAGACTTGAGCGATTGGTGGAGCATAATAAAAATGAAATATCTAGAAAATCAGTTTACTCAAACTAAATGTGGTTCTGCTGAAGTGAAAGGAATTGAAATTTTTCAAGATACGGCTCAAAATCTATCTGATTCACAAAGAGACGTGAATATTGATGATGAAACCCCACAATTAATGATCAATGGTGATGAATATGTTAATGATGTTACAAATGAATTTGAAATGACAAGAGATGCTGAAACTGAAACTCATATGGATATTGATGATGCTGAGGAGGAAGATGAATACATTGACATTGACAGCTATGGAGAAGAGGATGAAGAGGAACATTGACACAGTTAAATGCTGGTTATAATCATAACTAATATATATCTATATATAATAGTTATTTTCAACTATCTGCTAACAAAAATCATTTTGTGTTTCAGATGGACTATGATCTATTATGTGAGTTAGAGGAGGCTGAGCTACCTTTGAATGATGAGGATGTGGGATCATCTGACCCTCAGACTACTGGTGGTTCAAGAGGTACACAGAGGGGGTGCGGTCTTGCGCGACTGATGATTCCTGACCCTATCCCCAAGTGACGTCCACATCTTGGTTTCGATCCACGCACATGGAGGTATGGTAACCTGTATATTTTAGTTATATTTCATTAATTTATTTATATATATACTAATTGTTTGATTATTTATTCCTTTTTCACATTTTTCAGCATGTATCTATTGGACAGGGGAGCACTATATTGCGCAATTATTTTTCTCAGCCATGGATCACATGGGAACAGATTCACGTTGATGTGCGACGTGACATGTTTCATCATTGGCTGGTATGTAAATAAATAATATTTATTTTGAAACTTATTTTATTAACAACATGATATTATAAATTATTTTTAGGGTTTATGGCATCCTATCGATGATAGCATGTGTGATGTTATCCACGTGGCATGGCAGGTTTCTATGCGTGACCGTTTCCGCCAGTTTTTGCAAAATTTGAGAAGGAAAGCCATTAAGAAAGTAGGGGTGACAAAATTTGATGAGTCGTGTAGAGCCCACCGACCAGAGTACATTTCATCTCACGTTTGGGATGAATTATGTTTACACTGGTTGGGTAGCGGATTTCAGAGGAGATCTTCAATGGGATGACAGAACCAGGGGAGACAGGAGGTGACGCATCGAGCTGGTAGTCGTACATTCAGTTCTCATAGAGAGCATCTGGTAAGTATATTATTTAAATATTTTATATAACTTTAAATTTAAACAATTTATTTTATATTTCTATAGGTAGTCGAGCATCCCAATATTACGGAGTTTGATGTTTATCTGAGGATGTACAATGATCCAGCCACTGGAGAGATTAGAGGTGATCGCCAGCATCAGATTGTGGTTAGTATTATTTTTTCAATTTAATAATTAACTGCATATAATATTTTTACAATTTTAATTTTAAATTGGAATTGAAGGAGTCATATGAGGTTGAAACCTCTCAGACATAGGATGAGGGTCAGGATGAGACAGTTGATCAGACCAGTGCTCACCATTTCTATGAGGCGGCATGGATGCAGGCGACTCAGTATGGATTTGATAAGGGTAGAGTAGTTGGCATCGGCTCTCATTTGACTCATGGTACTTATTATGGTACTGTTTTGATGTCGGCGTCCAGCTCGAGAGGAGATCGTGGAGAGGAATCATCATCTGGCTCACAGTATCAGGATCAGTTGCGAGCTCAGGCTGAGCATATAGAGATTTTGTAGAAGCAGTAAGAAGAGATGTGTCGGTGGCAGCAGCAGCACGAGGAGGAGATGCTTCGATGGAAGCAGTAGCATCACGAGCAGATGGAGTACATGCGTCGTCTGAATCGTAGTTTAGGGATGGATTTTCCTCCACCAGCTCCTTCAGCTCCTCCACCTCCTCTAGAAGACGACCCCCCAGTGATTTTTTATGTTACAAACATTTGAATTTAACATTGTAATATGAATTATTTACATTTTCTATCTTTTATATCGGTAAAAATATTACATAAATTAATTTTTAAAATTTTATTATTTTTTTTTGTGAATATTGAGAATTTTAATTTTTTGTAACTTTTTTATTGTTTTAATAATAGTAATATTATTTTTTTCATTAATCATAATTTTATTAAATTTTATTTTTTTTTAAATTAATTTATTATTTGTGACGGGAACTTTTGCGATGGGGTCCCATCACAAATAGTCTAACTAAAATGTTTTAAAAAAAATATTTGTGACGATACTACTTGCCCATCACAAATACTTTGTTGCAACGAGACCATTGTAGAAAGTTTTATATATATATATATATATATATATATATATATATATATATATATATATATATATTGCGACGGGATGAGAGCCCGTTGCAAATCGTGTTTGCGACGAGCCCGTCGCGAAAACTTTTATGTATATATAATACATATAATCAGAAGCTTATTTGCGATGGGGATGTTTCCCATCGCAAATGAAATTATTTTCGATGGACCCATCACAAATAATTTTATTTGTGATAGCGTTTTCTGCAACGAGCTATTTGTGAAGGGGCCCTGTCGCTAAAGGCTATTTGCGACGGGATCCCGTCGCAAATAGGACGTCGCAAATACCAAGAATTCCAGAAGTGATTAAGGGTAAAAATGATATTCTTATTACCCTAACACATGTCCTAATTCTATTGTATAAGTATAATTCGACCAAAAACCACCTTAGGAATATAATAGTATCATTTAGGTCCACTTATATTAGATTAGGATATTTATTATTATTTAATTCAAAGAAGAGTTAAAAGAGTTAAAATCAAAGTTTAATAACTAAAACATTTTTAATAAAGGGTTATACATAAGATAAATTCAACTATAAATATTCTTTATAAAGATAAAAAAATTCATAAATAATGGTATTTTATTTATAATTTTTAGACATTAAATAATTTAATTTATTTATGACACAATGATGATGCAGTAATTACCTTATTAATGAAATGTTAACATAATTGATGTTATAAATACCAAAATAAATGTAATTTGAGACATTTTATAAATTAAAATAATATTTTAGGTTAATATGACATGTTATTATTAATTTAATTAACTTTTTTCAAACTAATCATGCTGTTATGATTTTCAAAAAAATCAAATACCAAATAGTGTCAAAATTGACATAAAATAGTTTTTAAAAAATACTATATTATTAATTGTTATTCTATTCCTAAAAATCTAATGTTCGGCCAAACGACTTAGATAACATTATATATATTAATAATTAACCACTTGGGGTTATTTTGTCTTGTTATAGTAAGTTTATTAACCATATAGTGTAAGAAAACAAGAAGACACGGTAAAAGTTAAATTATTTAACTTGGAGTTAAATCTAAATGATAAGGTTAAAATAGTAACCTAAACTTGTATAAAACCTATTGGTTGAGAGGATTTTGACCTATCCCCACTTTAGATTTTAAATAAATCAATTCGGAGCTATTATAATCTTAATATGAGTTTATTATAAAATAATATTTTAAGTTTTTCTTAAGGTGCCCCTCTCCTTCCTTATAAAAGGGAACCTCCTCCCTCTTCTCTTTACACAATTTTTAGCCTTCAAGCCCGGAAAAACCCTGACCATTTACCTTATCAACTTCCCTATAAACATTATAGAGGTTATGGTCTCCTCAAAAGACCAACTCTAGTGCCTTAAGAGGAAGTTGAAAAGAGGTGTGTCGAAGAAGAGGTAATCTCTTCTACCGATTCTTTCAAGTTTTCTTTCTTATTAAACTTATTCTTCTTTAGTTGTTTCATTATAAAGTAATAACATAAGTATCACTAATATACTGATATGTTATTATAAATATGAAACAACCTCATTTCACCTTATATCCATCCTACGGAAAACAAAATCACCGCACGTGCGTACGTACAGAATACCGTCTCCACGCCGTGGTGTAATCTGTTTTTTCCACCACCACCTTACTTGGATGGGTATAATGGTGTAAATAATAACTATATATGGTTATTATAACATCATACCAATTCTAAGATATTATATCATCCACTCCAATTACATTCAATAATTATGGGAATGATATCATCACTCGTGCGTGCGTACGGATTACCGTCTCAATGACGCGATGAGATTCATTATCCATGTTAACCATTCAAGAATAATTATAAAGTATATATAATTAATAATAATGGTATATATAACATAGTAATTCTACTGGATTTATGTATATATATATATATCATCTACTTACTTCGATTCAAGTCAATAAGGAAAGGAAAACGGCGTTCATGCGTACATACGGCCTACCGTCTCCATGAACGGTGTGTTTAATTTAATTTATCTATCTATTAAATATATATATATATATATACTGAATCATGTTTTAAATTTTGGAATTAAGTAAATCATGATATAATTAATAATATCAATAACAAAAAATCGAAACACATACGATAAATGAAACGATTTTACCCAAAACGCTGCTTTAACATGGAATTTACAAAAGAACAGATAATATAAAGTCATAAGTGAACCATATATGATATCATAACAATTAATATGATTCTATAATAAGTCAATAACATTATTTAAATCATTATACAGGAGGTTCAAATACATACTAAGCATATCGGACATAAGGTAAGGGATAATTTTGCAAATCTCATTTTTTCTGAGATTGCTTATACATAAGTATTTACTGGGGTTATATTTTTCATCCATGACCATAAAAATGTTTTCATAAAGTGTTTAATATTCTTCCATGTATGTTTAAATTCATGTTTACCCCTATTTGACTTTTACATTGTGTTATGGAAGGAATCTTTCTTTTGTTTACCATACGAGGAACTTTTTGACTTTTCCATTAAAAGTACGAGGAGAATGTTTTTTTAACTTATAAGGAATGAATGTATTTATACAGTTTCATAACACCTTATTTTCATGAATCTTACTCTACAAGATTTAATTATTATTTTCAAAAAAATCCTTTTCTTTTAAAATTGCATGGAATTTTGTGAAAAGAAAATGATTTTGAAGAAGAAAGGATATTTTCCTCAAGAATTTATTTCAAGTGTTTATTCAAAACTATTTTCTATCTAAGATTACATTATTTAATATGGTTATGTTTCAACTATAATGTTATGATTATTTACATGGTTTTATTTTGTTTATGATGAAATGATATCCATTATTTTATATGGATTATGTTATGATGGGATGATGTTTATGAAACCCATTTTATTTATTGGGTTAGAATGAACGATTTATTTCTATTTTGTGGCACACAGAATAATGATTTCATTATGAGATGGGTGGGACCTATATCTCCCTCCAATGCATTGGGTAAATATTTATATCTCATTAGATAGACATGTCTGGAATGGTAAGTTAATCCGGTTCAGTGTTACAGGACTGGAATGAGGAGTGAACTCGATTCAGAAAGGGACTTTGTCCACTAAGATGGTCTTTGCAGCAATGCCTTGGATAATATGGAAATCATAACATGTGATTAATGGATTACACAATTACATGTTTTATTCACATGCTATTTTATCATGATTAATGTTATTTTATGATCTGTGCCTTATTTACTGCAATGTTTTATGTCATTGCTCAAGAATTTGATGTTTAAACATTATATTCATGTTTTTAAGTTCAAATGTGTATGGTTTGTTTTATTTTCTCCATGCTTACCCTTTATATGTTTTATTTTCCCTAGGATATAAATAAAGTTTTAGGTAAGAAAACAAAAGGGGAAGATCTTTATGGGTGATGTTGAAGATCTTTCACCATGATTAGAAGATTATGTTCCATGTTTACAAAAACACTAAACTATTACAGTCCTTGAGTGTTGGTTTTTTTTATGTATTAATTATTCCACAAAAGTAATGTAATGTCCATTTACATCAAGATTTGGGTCTCTACAGTTGATATCAGAGGAAAGGTTTAGTTAACCTTTGGAAACTAGGATGCGAAAACTTTAGTGAAATCCCTAGAGATATTTCTAAGGTATGTCTAGGGATGTCCCTAAGGTTATGTATAGGTAATAGTCCTATAATTATTGTAACGATCTTAGAATTTAACCTAAGATGTTAGATATTGAAGTTACTCCCCCTTGATTATGATTTTTTCCTCTCACACTATTCTTTTTGGGTTTTAGAAAATGGCTAGAAACAGGAAGATTCACGATAATGGAGAATATGATGGACAATGGAATGATATTCTTCATAATCAAGAAAATGAAATGGGATTTGGAAGGTGAAACATTTTTATTATGCCTAATCAGAAATATCATAATATGATCAATAATCTCAACTTTGGTAAGTTTCCTGACTCAATTAATAAGCGAAAGAAGGATTTTCATGATGATCATAGAGGAAAGAAAGATCAATTTTCCTCATGTTAATCATGTGGGAAGAGACATAAAGGAGAATATTTCAAAGGAACTAGAAGATTCTTTGGGTGTGGAAAAGAAGGACACAACGCCAGTAATTGCAAAGGAAATGGTTCAATTAACACCATGTACAAGGATAATGGTATTGCTAAGACACCAACAATGGTTAAATGTTTTAAATGTGGAATGTACGGGCATTATGAAAACCAATTCCCTAAGGGAAAATCTCATGAAGAGAATCAGCATGGTCGTATTGGTAGTATTTATATTGATGATGATGAAGAGAATACAAATGATATGTGGGATGAAATAATTGTTCAAGATCGGTCAATGGTTTAAGAAGGTAGTGGAATGATTACATGTTTATCAAGAGTAATGTTGTATAAGAAATATCATGGTACTATGGAATAAAGAGACAGCTAAGGATTATTACACTATTTTTTTAATTATATTTTTGAAAGTATATGTTGAATGGTACCGGTAACCATGAAATGTTATTCAGATATTTTTAGAAAGCACCTAATATGCGCATAAAGAAGGGATAAGGAGATAATAAAATGTTTGATAGTATTAATGAGCTCATGACTGATATAAGGACAAAGTGATATCATGGTTTGAGTATATAGAATTTTTGGGATTTTGGTATGCAAAAAGAGTTACATTTTTAAAGCATTCATGATTTCACTATGGTTCTATGATAATTTATGTTTCAAGATAATACATGGTTAAGGTATTCACATGTTTGTAATGCGATCAACAAGATATATCTTATGATATATGGGGGATAAATGATGGTATTCACGTGCTTGGTAGTGGAATCAAGGGACCTTGTAAATACCCAAATCATGGCGTACATGGACATTACATTACTTTTTCGGAATACTTAATACATAACAAAAACCAACACTCAAGGATTGTAATAGTTTAGTGTCTTTAGAAACTCGGAACATAATCTTCTAATCATGATGAAAGATCTTCAACATCTCCCATAAAGATCTTCCCCTTTTGTTTTCTTACCTAAAACCTTTCTTTATATCCTGGGGAAAAGAAAACATATAAAGGGTGAGCACAAATGCTCATTAAGGGTAATCATGGAGAGAATAAAACAAACCATATACATTTGAACTTAAAAACATGAACATAATGTTTAAACATCAAAATCTTCATCAATGACATAAAACAAGGCAGTACGTAAGGTATAGATCATAATGGAACATCAATCATGATAAAATAGCATGAGAATAAAATATGTAATTGTGGAAAACCATAAATCACCTGATATGATTTCCATAGTAGCCAAGGCATTGCTGCCAAGGCCATCTTAGTGGACAAAGTCTCTTTCTGAATCGAGTTCACTCCTCATTCCAGTCCTCTATTATTGAACCGGATTAACTTACCATTCCAGCCATGTCTATATCATGAGATATAAATCTTTACCCAATGCATTGTAGGGAGATATAGGTCCCACCCATCTCATAATGAAATCATTCTTACTTGTGCCATAAAATAAACATAAATCATTCATCATAACCCAAAGAATAAAATGGGTTTCATAAACATCATCCCATCTTAACGTAATCCATATAAAAAAAATGGATATTATTTCATTATAAGAATAATTAAACCATGTAAATAATAGACACATTATACTTGAAACATAATCATACTAAATAATGTCATCTTAGATGGAAAATAGTTTTGACAAAACACTTGAAATGAATTCTTGAGGAAAATATCCTTTCTTTTCAAAATCATTTTCTTTTCCAATAATTCCATTCAATTTTAAAATAAAATGATTGTTTTGAAAATAATCATGAAATCTTGTAGAGTAATATTCATGAAAATAAGGAGTTATGAAACTGTAAAAATCTGTTCATGCCGTATAAGTTAAAAAACATTTTCCTCGTACTTTTGTTGGAAAAGTCAAAAAGTTCCTCATATGGTAAACAAAAGAAATATTCCTTTAATAACATGTGGTAAAAGTAAAAAATGGGTAAAAATAACTTTAAACATGCATAAAAACACTTTTATAAAACATGGACATGGATGATAATAATAAACCCAGTAAATACTTACGAATAAACAATCTCGGATAAGAACGAGATTGGAATAATTATCTCTTACCTTAGGTCCGATATGCTTCGTATGTATCTGAAACTACTGTATAATGATTTAAATAATGTCATTGAATTATTAAAGAATCATATTAGTTGTTATGATATCATATATGGTTCACTTATTACTTTATATTACCCTTTCTTTTGTAAATTCCATGTTAAAGCAGCGTTTTGTGTAAAATCGTTTTATTTATCGAACGAGTTTGGAATTGTTGTTCTTGATATTATTATTACTTATATCATGATTTAATTACTTCTAGAATTTAAATCATGATTTATATATCATATATATTCAGTATATATATATAATAGATAGATAAATGAAATACATCGTTCATGGAGACGGTAGACTGTACGTACGTATGAACGCTGTTTTCCTTTCCTTGTTGACTTGAATGAATGTAAGTAGATGTAATATATATATATATATATATACATAAATCCAGTAGCTTTATCATGTCATATATTTCATTATTATTAATTATATATACTTTATAATCATTCTTGAATGGTTAACATGGAGAATGAATCTCATCGCGTCGTGGAGACGGTAATCCATACGTACGCACGAGCGATGATATCGTTCCCAAAATTATTGAATTGAATTGGAGTGGATGATATAATATCTCAGAATCAGTATGATGTTATAATAACTATATATAGTTATTCTTTACACCATTATACTCATCCATGTAAGGTGGTGGTGGAAAAACAGATTACACCACGGCGTGAAGACGATATTCCGTACGTACGCACGCACGGTGATTTCATTTTTCGTAGGATGGATAGAAGGTGAAATGGGGTTGTTTAATATTTATAATAACATATAAGTATATTATTTATAATTATGTTATTAATTTATAATGAAAAAACTAAATAAGAATAAGTTTAAGAAGAAATAAACTTGAAAGAATCGGTAGAAGAGATTACCTCTTCTTTGACTCACCTCCTTTAAGATTCCTCTTAAGGGACTAGAGTTGGTCTTTTGAGAAGACCAGAACCTCTATAGTGTTTATAGGGAAGTGGATAAGATAAATGTTCAGGGGTTTTCCGAGCTTCAAGGCTCAAAGTGTTTTGAAGAGGAGAGGGAGGAGGTTCCCTTTTATAAGGGAGGAGAGGGGCACCTTTGGTAACATAAGAAATATTAATTTATAATAAATTAAAACTCACTTAAAAACATTAAAAAATGACTCAAATACAAATATTAGATGATATAGGGTTGTAATATCATTAGAAAATAAAATTTATACTTGTTTGGAATTTATATTAAACATTATCAACTTGATTTATCCTTATTTAATCTATTTCATTTTATTTGTGGTAATAAGATTATAATTTTTAAATTGTTATAAAAAATTACTCATGTGTTTTTAATTGTCCATGATTAGATAAGTTATGACATTTTAGACCATATAAATTTTAATTTATAATTTTTAAATATTTTTGTGATTTTTAAACAATTTTAGAATATGTTATTTTTATAAAATAACAATAGTGTCAATTTTGACATTATTCATTTATTTTAAATTTAATAAAATATACAGAGAGTATATATTCTAACAAAAATATTTAATAGATTCCTAAAATGTCAAATTTGTCTATAAAATTCGTGTACCACATTAAATTGTTCATATAATATTTATTTTAATATTTTTAAAACCATTTATTTGGTATATCTCTTAATGAAATAATTAGTACAACATGTTTGTATAATTATTTAATATACTTATTTTTGCATAAAAATTAAAAATAAAATCCTATGATGAATATAAATCTCATATATTTTATAATAATACTTTTACTAGAATTTATCATCTTAAAATCACAACATTTAAATTTTTATATTTATTAAATTATGAAGGTGACATCTTTGACATCATTTAAAATAAAATATTATAAATGTCCTAATTGGTTTTATAATGCTCAAAATGGTCCAAAAATAGACTCTTGGATGGTTAGGGTATAGATATACTCGACCAATAATTTTTTGTCAAGTTTCTAGTCCTTTTGATAGGTATTTTTATTTTAATAAAAACTATATTATTGATTTTTCACTAAATAAATAATTTCTACATCATTAATGTATAAGCTATTAAAGTAATTAAATATTTCTTAAAAATTACAAATAAATTACCATGATAAATAAAAACATTTCATATTTCAAATGAGTATTTATAATCGAATTTACATTCTGTATATCCTTATATTAAAAATAATCTAATTATTAAAGTTTGAGTGAGACATTTTTCACTTTCTTTAAAATAAAATAAATTAAAGGTCTTAATCACATCCAAGTGGGTTCCAATGGATTCTATTTCGACCCAAATATGCCTTAGGACAAAATATAATCATCCAATTATATTAATACAAGTGTTAGCACAATTTTATAATATTATATTTACCCTTAATTACCCGATTTACCTTTAACTATGGTAAATAAAATTTTCGTAGTTACTATTCATAGTGCCCAAAAATAAAAAGTGGCATATTAACATAATTTGTCCCTAATGATTCCAAATATTGAATCCATTTCTCCAAATTAAAATCACATAAGTTGCAGAAATTAATTTAAAATTAATCCTGTTGTTAAGAAAATGAGTTTTAAAAGTTAAAACATTCCAAAAGATTGAAATGATTTTACCTATGAATTCATTGTAAAATCAATAATAATGACATAAATTCTATTAAATAGTACAAATATATTCTATTTATACTTTAAAACCATTCAATATTGTAATTTAACCATATAAATTATTATGATGAAAAAGGTTGTTTTTAATTAAAATATAGCGTGTTTTTACTATTCATTAAAATATGAAAGTTATCATAATAATATGAAAAATTTATCCAGAGTAAATTTTTATATCCTGATTCCAAAGAAGAATTTTATTTTGTCAAATTAAACTTATAAACATGTCAAAAACTAGATTTAAAGTGGATGCGTCATCACAAGGTGACTAAACATACATGAAACCATTTTTAGAAAACAGGGACATGGATGATAAATATAACCCTAGTAAATACTTACGAATAAACAATCTCGGATAAAAATGTGATTGGAAAATTTATCCCTTACCTTATGTCTGATATAATTCGTATGTATCCGAACCTCCTGTATAATGATTTAAATAATGTCATTGACTTATTATAGAATCATATTCATTGTTATGATATCATATATGGTTCACTTATGACTTTATATTACCTTTTCTTTTGTAAATTCCATGTTAAAGCAGTGTTTTGGATAAAATCATTTCATTTATCGTATGTGTTTCGATTTTTTGTTCTTGATATTATTACTTATATCCTGATTTACTTAATTCCATAATGTAAAACATGATTCAGTATATATATATATATATATATATATATAATAGATAGATAAATGAAATGAAACACACCGTTCATGGAGACGGTAGGTTGTACTTGACTTGAATTGAAATAAGTAGATGACATATATATATATATATATAAATAAATACATTAGCATTATTATGTTATATATACGATTATTATTCATTATATATACTTTATAATCATTCTTGAATAGTTAACATGGAGAATGAATCTCATCGCGTCGTTGAAACGATAATCCGTACGTACGCACGAGCGATGATATCATTCCCATAATTATTGAATGGAATTGGAGCGGATGATATAATATCTCAGAATAATTATGATGTTATAATAACCATATATAGTTATTCTTTACACCATTATACCCATCCAAGTAAGGTGGTGGTGGGAAAAACAGATTACACAACAGCGTGGAGACGGTATTCCATACGTACGCACGCGCGGTGATTTCATTTTCCGTAGGATGGATAGAAGGTGAAATGGGGTTGTTTAATATTTATAATAACATATCAGTATATTATTGATACTGATATTATTACTTTATAACGAAACAACTAAATAATAATAAGTTGAAGAAGAAAGAAAACTTGACAGAATTGGTAGAAGAGATTACCTCTTCTTCGACGCACCTCTTTTCATCTTCGTCTTAAGGCACTAGAGTTGGTATTTTGAGGAGACCAAAACCTCTATAATGTTTATAGGGAAGTTGAGAAGGTAAATTTGTAGGGTTTTTCTGATCTTGAAGGCTCAAAATTGTGTAAAGAGAAGAGGGAGGAGGTGCCCTTTTATAAGGGAAGAGAGGGGAACCTTAGGAAAAACTTAAAATATTATTTTATAATAAAGTAATATTCGGTTTATAATAGCTCCAAATTTATTTATTTAGAAGATAAAGTGGGGATGGGTCGAAATAATCTCAAACAATTGGTTTTATACAAGTTTAGGTTATTATTTTAACATTATCATTTAGATTTAACTCTAAGTTAAATAATTTAACTTTTACCGTGTCTTCTTGTTTTCTTACACTATATGGTTAATAAACTTACTATAACAAGACAAAAGAACCACAAGTGGTTAATTATTAATATATATAACCTTATATAAGTCATTTGGTAGAACCGTATATTTTTAGGAATATAATAACAATTAATAATATAATATTTGTTTTCAAAACTATTTTATGTCAATTTTGACACTATTTGGTAATTTATTTTTTTGAAAATCATAACAGCATGATTAGTTCGAAAAAAGTTAAATAAATAAATTATAACATGTCATATTAACCTAAAAAATTATTTTAATTTATAAAAAGTCTCAAATTACATTTATTTTGGTATTTATAATATCAATTATGTTAATATTTCATTAATAAGGTAATTACTACAGCATCATTGTGTCATAAATAAATTAAATTATTTAATGTCTAAAAATTATAAACAAAATACCATTATTTAGGAAATATTTTTATCTTTCTAATGAATATGTATATTTGAATTTATCTAATGTATAACCCTTTATTAAAAAACATTTAGTTATTAAACTTTGATTTTAACTCTTTTAACTCTTCTTTGAATTAAATAATAATAAATGTCCTAATCTAATCCAAGTGGACCTAAATGATAATATTATATTCCTATGGTGGTTTTTGGTCGAATTATACTTATTCAATTGAATTAGGACAAGTTTTATGGTAATAATAATATCATTTTTACCCTTAATTACCCTATTTACTTTTAATCGTGGTAAATAAAAGTAAAAAAGTTACTATTCACCCAAAATTATTTTTATCTTATTGAACCACATTTTACTTCTTGATATTAATCGTGTCTCTCAGATTTTTGAAATTCCACTCACAAAAGCGGTAAAATTAAGTTTTATGTAAATTTTCAAATTCTCCAGGGAGGAGGGCAAAAGACAGTGAAAAGTTCAATAAAATTTTTATATATCTAAAATTATTATAAAATGACTCCAATGAATTACATTGAACTTATATATATATTATGTATCAATTTTGACCTAAAATGAATTTAAATAAAATAAATAATTTTTTAAATAAAAATTCGGTTTTTAAATAGTAACCCAGTGTTTTCACTATTTATCAAAAATTGAAAGTTTTCCAAAAAATACCAAAAATTCACCCGAGGCTAATTTCGATATTCTGAATCCAAAAATGAAGTCCATTTTGAAATATTAAATTTATAAAATTTCAAAAAGTGGGTATTACTATTCATAATAGCTAGTTTATATAATATTTTAATAACGTATCGTTGTTTAGTGAAACTCAGTATTGCATACAACACATGCTATCGTGGAAGGTCGTGATTGCGTGTAAAGCAAGCCAAGTCCGGGTTGCGTGTAGTGAAAGACTCCTTTTTTTGTTTCATATAACAAAATCCAGCCATATTTCATTTATACATTGAATATATATATATATATATATATATATACTCAATGTTGCGTAGAATAACTACTATCAAACAAACTTGAAATTGTGTGTAACACAATCCAATAATAGTGTTGCATATACTGCAAGCTAATATGGTGTTGCGTATAGTGCAAGATAATCATGGTGTAGCGTACAATAGAAGATATGAAAGAAATTTAAAAATATATATCTCATAAAATCTTGGGGTGTTACAGGAATCATTTGTATAGATCATAGGGATCTTCATCAAGAACTTGTATGAAGAAGGAGACTCATCCATCTATGGTTAGAGGTGCATGGTAGTTTCTCTATTTTATATACAAATGGTCTTGGTATCAATGAATGGTTGATCTTGTATTTAAGGGTTTATTATTATTTCTTACATGTTTATTAAGTGTTAATCGATACTTATAAATCCATCAGTGGTATCAGAGATTCACCATGAATTTTAATTCATGAAATCATGCTGAAAATGAAGAAATATATGTCATTTTGGATATCGTATTGTATATCATTAGAAACAACTGATAATTTGTATTGTGGTTGTCTTTATGATATAAAATATTTTAATATATGATATATTCATTCAATATGATATGGGATATCATAGGATAAGATGAAATTAAAATTATTCAATTTTTTCATATCTTAGTGCATAATATGAGGTGTCGTAGCCAATAATAGTGGCATTCTAAAGGATTTAAAAATAGAGCATCATATTGATAATAGATTATAATGTATATTATAAGATATGACATGTTAGGAATTGAAGGTTATATAACAATATAGGAATTATCAATCATTAAGTATGATAGATAACAGAACCAATCATTCCTTATAATATAACATATATCATGAAATAAGATATCGTGAAGATTTTAATTTTTTTCAAAATTTAAATTTGGAATTTAATTATATAGTTTATGAATTGTTTGATAATTATATAAAAAGTTATTGTTGGATATTTATATAATTTATAAAATGGTTATAAACTAATAAATTATAAAATGTTTATAATTAATTATTTAATTTTTTATGAAAGATTAATTAAATAAATATTCCATAATATTAATTGAAAAGGAGTCACATTGGAGTGAAGTCACAGAGGCCCAAAAATTTATAAAAATAATAAATATAGAGTTTAAATAATTTTGAGGAAAAAAAGAATCCTCGATTTCACCCATAATTACATAATATAAAAAAATATCCACATATTCCCACACACATATTATTTAGAATGTATATTATTTGTTTACCCTCCTTATATGTGTGAAACACCACAAAAACAATATACATATAGTATTATATGAAATATTTCAAATCCTTAATGAGTCTCTAGGGGAGGGAAGTGGTGTTACATTTAATGGAATGAATAGAACATCAAATTCCACTTAAAACCATAGCTTGTTAAAGTTATTGTGCCTTGTAATCTGTATTTCAAGGATGGACCCTTCCATCTCAGCTTCCTAAGTCATGGTTGTAACATCCTAGCCTTCCTCATTTGCTTGAGGAGTGATGGGGGAGATACTGGGACTTAGGTGACATCCCCAAGACCCCAAAGGTTAGAAATAAATACCAAGGACTTCAGGGGTTGTTGGGGATTATTTTACCTTTTGAAATAACACAACCAACAAACATAAAAAAACATCAACTACTTTATATAATGCATGAAAAAAAATAAACGAAAATATCATAGTTATAATTGAAATGGGAAACAATAATATAGAACCCACATGACTCAATACATCAATACAACCAAATCCCAAATTGCTACAAACCCCAACTCCACATGTCATTCCCAGTCTCAAGAAGCGCCATTAAAGAAGTGAGATATCTTTCCTTTACCTGTGTCTTGATAGATATCATATTAAAATTCACTAAAGTGAACAATAAGGGTTGAGTATATAGTTAGTAGGATTTCCCCAATGACTTACCAACTCATTCCACTAGGAAAAAACTTGTTAGCTCATTTATATAAAACAATTTAATGAATTTTAAAATATTTTATATCAAAACAGTAAACAAGTTTCCATGGAAAGAATTTAAACAAGCCTTTCAAAAATTTCTCATCTCATTTGGAATACCCATTCCATGATTCCACACACCCACACATGCACTCCCAGGTGACATTTCCATACTCATGATAAGTCTCTTGTCGATCCACTAAGTTATCACAAGGCGACCAATCCTACATGCCATTACACCTTTGACACTGAACAATAATTTTTATTTTAACACGGCCCCGTAAAATGTAACACGAACACACGCCAACATGTATGAAAAATCTATTTAAAATCATTCCATAAACCTTTATTTCTTTAAAACAATTCTAAAAACCAAATTCATGAATAAAATCCAACATTTTAAAATCCACATTTTAAAATCATAAATCAAATTATCTTTCTGAAATACAACCAATTTTCCCAAAAATTCCAAAAAAAATAAATAATTATAATTTCTACAAAAAACACACAAATATTCCACCATAATTTCAATAAAAACATTAAATTAAAACTAGGACTTAAAGTTATAAATCAAGTGGAGTTTATAGAGAATCGATCCAGATTACAGTGTTTGGAGAAAATGAAGAACAATGTAAGAAAAAATAAAGATCTGATCACAGCTCATCTTCCCTTCAATAGAACCAATAAGATATCATCATAAAATAAATAATAACACATAGATTTATCAATTAAGTGTTGTATATATGGTTTTGGGAGAGAGAATAAACTTGTATATACAAATAAAGAGTAATAATGGGAACAAACCATCAAATTTAGGCTTCTGACATACTTTAATTCTCCCAAGTATTGCTCTCGAATCGAAGGGAATATTCTCTCATGCCTTAGAAGAAAGTGGAATTCAAGTTATAGGAGTATTAGGGTGAAAATGAGGTCTTGAGGGGTTAATTCATATTAGATCCACTTTTTAAGGAGGGTTAACTATACATCACATGGTTAGGCCACACGCTTTAGAAAACCATGTGCCAACCATGTGCTGCTACTATCTGAAGGCTATACCTCACATGGTCGGCTCACATGATTATTCAAACCATGTACCGACCATGCATTTCCCTATCTATCAATAAGAACAGTTTCACCTAGGAATCTATAAAATTTGGCTTAACTATGTGTCAACTATTCTCCAACTTTTCACCTTCCCAATTCCCATTTTCTTTGACTTTATGATTTCCTATAGATCCTGAACGGTTTCTATTAACCATGCACAAATTGTGAACCTCCAAAAAACCTCCAAATATTTACAAAACCCATCATAACCTCCCAACACATAAACTGAACATTATATAGAATCTAAATACATGAATAAAGGTTCATGTACCTAAAAATAGGGTGCTACATTATCCCCACCATTATCTTTTCCATCCCTGAAAAGTAGAACCCCCCCCCCCACCACCACCACCATTGCCCTAGAAGAGTTTGGGCCATTTATCCACCATTTCCTTCTCATGCTCCCATATTTATTCCTTAATCCAACCATGTTTCCAGAAAAACTACACTAGACCCATTCTTTTCCCACAAAATATCTTCTCTTTTCTATCCACAATCTGTACCGGTGGATGAATCAATTTAATATCTAGATCTATTTCAATGTTATCTCATTGAATCGGTAGTCAAGATCAAGTTTGTACTTCTTCCACTGAGATGCATAAAACACATTGTGTATTAGACTAAACCTTGGTGGAAAATCTAATTGATATTTAATATCACTAACTCCTTCAAGTATCTCTAAAGAGCCTATTTATCAAGGAGATAACTTTCCCTGCTTACCAAAATGATGGTGCCCAAACCTTGGATAGATTCTCAAGAACACAAGATCACTCACATAAAAGTAAAATGTACATCGATGATGATCTACATATGATTTATGATGAATCTGATCCATCTCTATTCTCTTTTTGATTAACTGATTTTTCATTGTTGTCTCTTGCACAAGGATAGGTCTAATTAGTGAAGTTACACCTGTTTCCACCCAATATAGTGGAGAAAGATAAGGACACTCATACAATTCTTCAAAAGGATCCTTGTGTACTAAGTCATGGAAACAATTATGGTATGATAACTCCACTAAAGTTAAATTCTCCTCCCATGAGATACTAAAATTAATCACACAACCCCAAAGAATTTCCTATAATGTTTGGATTTTCTATTATGACTATACATCCATTTGAGGATGATAATATGTACTCATAGCCAACTATGTTCCAAGTTATTGTTATAATAATTACCAAAAACAAGATGTAAACCTGGGGTATCGATCCAAAACAATTAAGATTGGAACGTTGTGTATCTTTATCATTTCCCGAATATATATTTTGGACAAGTATTACACCAAATTAGTTTCATGGATAGGGATAAAGTGAGATGATTTTCTTTGTTGATCCACTATCACCCATATGGAATCATGTTTCCTAACCCTCCTTGGTAGACCTATTATAAAATATGTGGTTTTATGCTCCCATTTCCACATGAGAATAGGTAGAATAGCAACATACCTACTGGTTATTGATGATCTTCCTTAATATGCTGATAGGTGAGGCATCATAATACATACTCTGTTATATCACTTTTCATGACAACCCACCAAAATTGTGTTTTTAATGCCTTATAAATTTTATAAATCCCATAGTGAACAACCCAACTCGAATGACGGTAGGAACTAATAATTTGTTCCTGATAAGAAAAAGTTATGATAATTTGATCTCCAAACCGCAAAACTAAATTCCCACCCATATTCTAACTCTAAATGGTCTCCCCAATATTAATTATTGACCTTATAGTAACACAATCAGAATAGGATTTCTAAGAAACTATAACATGCTCAACCAAATTAGGAAAAAATGAAACTATAAATAAAAATGAAGCATCACCTTTGTTTGAGAAATATATATGCATATTTTCTATAACTTACAGTACTTTCTACTAGTTTAAATACTCTTTATCCAACTGTTCATATTAATTCCTACTCAAGGCATCTTCTATAGAGTTCCCTTTACCTGGTGTATACATAAAGTCAAAGTCAAACATCGGTAGATACTCTATCAATATTCACTTTATTAAATTCGAATCTCTTTGTGAGAAAATGTGTTTCAAAATATTATGATATGTAAACACTGTAATTTCTCACCAAATAGGTAATAATACCAATTCTTTAAATCATATACCATGATAGCTAATTCTAAGTCATGTGTTGGGTAGTTATTCTCATGAAAATGTAAATTCAATAAGACATAAGCAACAAAATGATATCCCTACATGAGAATATATAACAAACTAGATTTTAATGCATCAAAATAAACTACATATCCCTTTCTAAAATCTAGAAACTTGAGTATAGGAGTTAATGTATGTTTATCATTAAGTTCTTTAAAGGTTTTTTTAAATTTTCCATTCCATTAGAAAGGAACTCATTTTCTCGTCAAACCTATCATTGGTGATGAAAACATGAAAAAACATAAACAAAACATTTGTAGTATCTAGATAATCTAAGGAAACTATGTATCTCAAAGAAATTATTAGGAAATTTACAAGAGATAATAGCTTCTATCTTTTTTTGAACCATATAAATTCCTTGTTTAGAAATGACATGTCCATGAAAATGTACCTCTTATATCCATAAATCACAATTTGATAACTTGGCATACATCCAATGTTCCCACAGGATACCAAATATCACCAGTAAGTGTTTCTCATGATCTTTTTTTTCTTATAATACACCAATATATCATCAATAAAAACCACCACAAAGGAATAGAGATATATAAAAAATACTTGATTCATCAATTCCAAAAATACGATTGGTGCATTCGTAAGACCAAAAGGAATAATGATATATTATTAATGTCCATATATACTTTTGAAAGTTTTGTCCAGAATATCCTCCTACCAAACTAACAATTGGTGATATCCTGAATATAAGTCAATTTTAGATAACCCTAGGGCTCTCCTCAATTGATAAAACTAATCATTAATTCATGGAAGATTATACATATTCTTTATCATAAACTGGTTAAGCTTACGATAATCCTCACAAATTCTAAGAGTTCTATCCAACTTCTTCAAAAATAGAACTGGTTATTCCCATTGAGATGAAATTGGTCGAATGAACCCTTTACATTACAAATCTTCCAACTAACCATTCAACTCCCTTAATTCTATCATTTACATTTTATAATATGGAAGAGAAATAGTACTAGACCTTGGTGGGAGATTAATCATAAACTCCACTTCTCTTTCGGGTGGAAATCCAAAGATGTTTTTCAAGAAAAACATCAGTAAATTGGTCAATAATAGCTGGAAAATCTCTATTCCCAATATCATCCACATATTCTAAGGAAAGAAATACCAAATGATAAGAGATGGTTCCAACCAATGTTTCCAAAAGTCTTTCTTTACTAGCCTTTACACCCTAGTCTTCTCTAAAGATAAGCTCGACGCCATCTAGATATGTAAAACTAATATTTTGGGCATAACAGTTGATATAGTCCTTGAATGAAGTAAACCAATCCATAACCAAGATTTATTCATATACATCTATCTCAATAATAGAGAAATCCCAAATCAATTCATCTTCATCGATAGTTATGGAACAATATTTACACATAAAGGCTCTACGCTCTCTTTGGACAAGAGGTTTTTTAATTTTAAAATAGAAGGAATAATCTCAACATGAAATCCCATATTATTAACAATACAATAAACAATAAATTATTTGGATGTGCCCATATCAAATAAAGCTTTCAAAAGGGTGGAATTTAAAATAATTATACCTCTCACTGTCAAAGGATTATATTGGTTATCCAAAATCATTTTTTTATCTCCATATAATTTATTACTCACTACACGTTTATCTTTGTTACACTATTGAGATTTCACTGGTTGAGGAATCATGGTTTTCCTATAATCACCTTGGCTCGCTCTATTATGATAAAAAAGTTATTTTGGTGCACTCATCCCATGAAATCATCTAATGCCTGAGAAGCATGAGATATATCGTTAGCACCTAACCTTGGAGAGCTATGATAATAGAGTTGAATATGTCACATATTGTTTCACTTGTGACATGCTCATGGTGGTGTCATACAAACTTTCTTCATATGGTCGAAAAATCACATTGAAAACATTCATCATATTCAACACCTACCCAGTGCCATTCTCTACAACTATAACAAAACACCATTTAGTCTAACTCATTAGTAATTTAAGGATTATAAATTTCAATCTATCACATCAAAAAATATCACAACCGAGCATTACACAATTTAACCATCTTTAATATTTTACCATTTTTGAAAATACTCCAACCATGCCTTTCAAAATCATCCATTTTCATTATCTTCAAAAATTATCACTTTTTTCCATTTCATAACCCATTTTACTCAAAATGAATAATTAAATCCTATTGGGAAGTCCTACCATCAATGCATGTCATGAAAAACTCATTGGGTAAACCCATTAAGATGAGGTGAAAACTCACCTAGAAGTGTGATAAAACACCCATGTACCAAAACACCCTAGTAACTTGAAGTTCATCATAACTTGGTTAGATAAGCCTTTTTTATGCTCAAAATTTCAAGTTCAAAAAATCCTAATCCTTACTAAAATCCAAATACATAGACTGATACTATTTCCAACTCCATGACCAAATAAAACTGACATCATTTATTATGTCAAAACCAAAAAATAGTGATAGTATTTATCCCAAAAAGATATTTGGATCAACCTAGATTGATACCATATTTCCAAAAAATATATTTGGACTGACCAATATTGATACCATTTGTAACATCCCACCCCTTCTCACTAGTTGAGGATTGAAGGGGGGATACTAGGCCTAAGGTTACATCCCCAAGACACTAAAGTATGGAAATAAATTCTAAGGTCTTTAGGGAATGTTGGGGTATGGTTTTCCATTTTAAAATAACACAACCAAAAAATATAAATAATAAACATAAAATGTTATATATGACAAATAAATAAAATACAACCAAATTCATAATCAACAATAAACCAAAATATCATAGTTACAATGGAAATTGGAAACAATAATCTAGAAACCAAAAGACTCAAGACATTAAGACAACCAACTCCCAAATAGCTCTAATATCCAACTCCACATGTCATTCCCAATCTCCAGAATCATCACTAAAGAACTAATACCTTTCCTTTACCTATGTCTCGATATATGACATCTATAAATTCACTAAAGTGCACAAGCAGGGGTGAGTATAAACTCGGTAAGATTTCACAAATGGCTTCCCAACTCACACCACTAGGAAAAAACTTGTTATTAAATTTATATAAAGTATTTTAAAATATTTTATATCAAAATAGTACACAATTTTCTAAGAAAATAATTTCAATAAGCCTTTAAAACATTTCTCATCTCATTTAGCATTCTCATTCCATGACTCCACATACCCACACATTAATTCCTAGGTTACGGTTCTATAATCAGGAGTGATCTATCATCGATCCTCTAATTCATCATAAGGGGACAAATAACATGTTTCATTACACCTTTGTCACCAAGAACCTAGTCTTATTTCCATAAGGCCCCAAAAAATACAACATGAATACACACAAACATTTATGAAAAATCCATGTAAAACCATTCCAAAAACCTTTATTTATTTAAACCATTTATAAAAACCAAATCCATGAATCAAAACAAAACCAAAATTTTAAAATATACATTTTAAAATATAAATCAATGTATCTTTCTGAAATAAAACCAATTTTCCCACAAATTTAAAAAACAATACAAATTGGGATTTCCACCAAGAATCACATAAGGATTTCAATGCAATTTAAATCAAAAAAAAATTAATTAAAACTAATACTTAAAATTATAAATCAATTTAATTTTAGATAGAATCCACCTACCCCACAACAGTTGGTGAAAACAAAGAATGACCTAACAAAAATTCAAGATCTGATCACAACTCACATTCCCTTCACTATATCCAAAAAAATATCTACATAAAATCAATCATAAAACATATATCTATCTATGATGGACTATATATATTTTTTAGAGAGATATAAGAACCTTGTATCTAAGAAGAATGAGGAAGAAATGGAACTTATCAAAAAATCTCTGCCTCTAACACACTTTAATTCACCTAAGGATCACTCTTGGATCAAAGGGAATCATCTATCATGCCTTGGGAGCAAGAGAAATTTGATATATGGGAGGATCGGGGGAAAATGATGGATTAAGGGGTTAATTAGGATTAGATACACTTTTTAATTAGGTCTAACTATATACTTCATGGTTTGGAAAACCATGCACCAATTGTGTTGTGCTACTATCTTAAGGTCATACCTCGAACAGTTGGCTCATATAGTTAGAAACACCATGCTCCAATTGTGAATTTCCCTATATCTCAAGAAGCATAGTTTCTCTTAAGAATCTGCATGGTTTGGATAAACTGTTCACTAACCATGTGCCCACACAGTTCCCATTATCTTCCCTTTCACATTTTCTTGGAGATGCTACACGGTTTCTATTAAACGTTCACCAATCATGAACCTCTAAAAAAGCCTCCAAAGTATGAAAAAATTCCTAAAAACTCCTAAATAATAACCCAAACATTATATAGAATTAAAATAAATGAATAAAGGTTCATGTACCTAAAACCATGGTTGATATAATAGCTAAGATATGATTTTTGTGAAAGAATACAAGAGCCTCACCTTTAAAATTTCTAAATATCTTTTCACATCCTACAGGTCCTTTAATTCATTTAGTAGTGTCTTCCATGTTGATTTTAATCCAACCTTCGCATCGATTAATATATCTATCATACCCTTTAGTGTTACCATGAATTCCAAGACTGTTAAAAACTAAAAATTACTATATAGATTTTCCTGATGAACTAGGTTGAAATGAATTATATGACTTGATAGTTGAGAAAATTATATCCATGGAAACTTGATAATTTATCTTCTAGAAATTAAAAATTATGATATTTTGAATTCAATAAATAATGTAATAAACTTCAAAAATAGCTTCCAAGAAAAGGTTCATAATATATGCTTATATGGATAGGTTATAGCAGCCAAATAATATATCTTGAATAGAATTAGTTTCAAATTCTTTAATTAAAAATAAATTGAACGTAATGGACCATAATGATTTTTAAAAATTTCATTGAAATAAAACATGATCAATAGAGCCAGTTCTCTATTTCAAAAAACTGTAAATGGAGAAAAGAAGAATTCAAAATTTCATTAATAAATTATTAGTTGGAAATTTGTTATAAATAGCTCTAAAAATCAAAACAACTCTAGAATAATAAATCTACAGTTTATTAAATTGATGCGATCAACAATATATTTTAGTGGGCCTACTAACAAGAGACTAGTAAAAATGTTTTCATGTTAGAGTATTATGCTTTACTGGTTTCCAAATCTACAATTCCCTATTAGGGGGAACTTATAGTCATATATAGACTCCCTAAGAGTATTAAGGATTTTATTCAATAAAGATATGATTTTATCCCTTATCTTGACATGATTTTCAAGAATTTCCCCTTGATAACAGTTATCCAAAGGTGTGTTAGTAAAATTCTCATTCCAAAATGATAGGTTATAATTTATAAAAACTAATTATCTAGACTGGATCATAATAGGAGTGTAAACTTTCTTGAGGTAAGTCCAAATAATGGAACACAAGTAATGGATCTTACAACATTTGAGTATGTTAAGGAAAACTACTTTACGAAAGTGATTTTATTCTTCATTTTTTGATAATATACTCTAAATAAATTGATCTGGGAGAGCTTCATTAAAGTATCTATGGTTTTTAATATCCATGGCCCTGTCTTTTTTGGTCTGGAAAGTAATTCTCTAGGAAACTATTTCCCACTTCCTCTCAAATATTCTCCCACTCCATATGAAGATTTACATAATTTGTTTTATAATCTTTATAAGGGGTAAGTGGTAACTTATACACTAAAAATAAATATAAAAACTTAGGAATAATAATGAATTTAACTAATGGGATTGTTCTTGTAGGAGATAACTACTTTCCTTTCTAGTAACTCAGTTGTTACCTTATTTTATTGACAATGTTTCTAAATTGATCCACTTTTGGTATGTGCTAGAATAGGGGAATGCCTAGGTAGGTTAAAGGGAGATTACTTTATTTTATATTTAGATTCCTCTTGATGATAATGTTTCTTTGATTTTTAAAGTTATAGATTGAATAAAATAAAATATTTATCCCAACTAATGAGCTACATAAATACCTCCCCATTGTGGCTCAAGAGGTCCTTGATGACTTAAATGTTATCAGTTATCCCTTGAAAAACGATAATCAACTCATCAGTGTAAAAATAATTCATTGGTGCTTTAAAACCTCTCCTATATTGTATGGGACTTATTTAGCTCTACTCCACCATCTTGATAATGGATCTAATTATGTATTATTCAATTATGCTAAAGAGGATACTCGATAAGGGGTCCCCCTACCTATCACCACAGGAATAGGTGAAATATCCTTCTAGAATACCATTAACAAGAATATAAATATTAATAGGTTCAAATAATATCCTTAAAAAGATATAAAAATGATTATTAAATACAAAAATATGTAGAATCTAGAATATAAAGTCCTACTTGATGGTGTCAAAATCAATGTTAACATCTAACTTGATTGAAATGCTACCATATTTATACACCTTATTTAATAGTTTCTCACTTCTTGAAGTTGTGATCATATAGTCCTAGATTTTTATACAATGAATAAATACAAATTTATTTTTTGATACCAGCCTTCCAATGAATAGATAGAACCTGATGACCAAGATCTTACTCATAATTTTTTAAACACTATTAGAAGGTGCAATAGTACTGAATAAATGAAGGGATTTCACAAACTTTACCTTAGGAAGTAGGAAAAGAAATTATAAATTGGATCCCTTATCTAGGATTACATTAATAAAAAAAATGTAGATTAGTTTTAGAATATATTTTAGGAAAATGTAACAAAATTCCTAAAATAATGGGTTAATGAATCCATCTGGTCTAGGGGAACTTGAAGTATTCAAAGATAACATTGCATATTTTACCTATTCCAAGTATGTAATTTTAGGTAGCATACTATTTTAAACTTCATCAAGAACTTTAAGAATAACATCCAATATTTCCTTGGTGTTCACTATCAAATTCTTGTTGAACAATTCCTTTTAGTAACCCAAGATATTATCCCTTATTTCATCCTTTCCTAAGATCACAATAACACTATTATTAAAGAAGGTAAGAGGTTTTTTATATTTCTTAGCTTTTTAGAGGTTATTATAAAATGTGGTTGTCTTTTCCCATTTATTGAATCATTTAACCCTAAATTTTTTCTTAAGGATTGAATCCTTAGTACTAATATTAGTATTCGGTTAGTGAAAAGTTCAACTTCTTTATTAAGGGTCGGGATTTCAGTCTCCTCATTAACATTGTTATATATTTATTATTTATCTTTTTATAGGCCATCAATATCCACATAAATATTTTTAAAATTATTTTTTATAAAATAACTGATCTTTATCTTCATGTTATTTAGTTTCAGAATACAAGTATAATGTTCATTATTTTCGGAAAATCAAAATTAAGATTCTTAAACCACTCTCCTTCTATCCAAATTCATTAGGTAAGAATTGTTGAATCTAAAAGGTAGTGGGACTATTTATTTATCCTCATAAAATTTAGTAAGGATAGGGTGATGATATAAATTTATATTCAAAAGGGTTATGTATTTTTCATATTCCAACTTCTCTAGAACAATGAAGTTTGAAAATCTTCTATATAGATTACTGTACATAACTATGTTGACTGATTTTTTTCACCATGTGTATTTTTTACTATGTAATGAAACGTCCAATAGATATTGAGAGTGTATACATTCACAAAATTACCCACCATAAATAACTATGTTTATTTCTCAAGTCCTTTCATTCCATGACCAAATTAAAGTGTCTTGTGAGTAACCAAGAAACCTAAATAGTGGGTTTGAGATTTCCAATTTCCACAAAAAGTTGCCTCCTTACTTGATAATTACTCAAAGTAAAAATAAAAGAGTGGTAAAATGAGTTACTTTAAAGGGTAACTTTACTAGTAAATATATGTGAATGATAGTAAAATCAGTCACCTTAGAAGATTCAAGTACCTAGAGAGTGTCCACAATATTCATGTAATGGTTTATCCCCACAACATCCCATCCTAATGCCCTAAAATTCAAAACTTTTGAAGATTTCAATTAATGCATGGGTTTATTAATCCCAATAATCAAAGAATGATGGTTTAGAATGAGTTTTTTAATAATTATAATTGTGTTTGTATTTTCCATCCCCTAACTATGCCAAAAAGGCATTTATTTTTTACCATGTCTTAATTTTGGATTCCTACCACTGGAATGTGACTTTATTCTACTTGAAAACCCTTATTACTACCATTTTTACTATTTTTTAGAATAAAGGGGAATCCACATATTTGATTCCAATTTGAGGTCCCTTTTCTTTGCTAACGGGATTTTCAGTATCCGTAGAAGGTGCATTAATAGAGGTCTCTTCATTAATACCATTCATCTGAGGACTAATCTCTATTTCAGTTAGCGGTTGAAATTAAGTAATTATAGGGGGATACATCTTCTTTAAAGAGATATTTTCATTCTAATATAATGTCTTGGGAGTGATTTAGTTGACCTGCATTGGAAGGTTAGTTTCTCCATCCACTAAGTCACTCCATTTTTTACCCTTAAGGCCCTCATTCCTGACCAGGTTCTTAACTATTTCTTTTCCATTAAGAGAAGTATTATTGAGGATAGATGAAAGGTATCCTTATAGAGCATCCTTGTTTTTTTAACCTTCATATTATACCTCTGGTGACCTTTTAGAAGTCTCTTAGGGTCTAAAAGTTTTGTGCATCTCAATGGTCCTAATATTGATGCTTTTTTTGGGATTGAATTTCTAGTTTCCTTCTTAGAGGAGGACCCTGGATACTTTAGTTGGAGTTTTATAAAACTTATGTAGCTAGAAAAATCATGAACCACTAATTTTTGATATTTTTTTGAAGGGATAAAGGAATACATATTTTAAATCGAACATAATTTTTTCCACATTAACCACTAGAGTGACACTGTCAGGTAGTAGTCATTTCATATCATCATCCACATGAACCCTAGCATGGTATCCAAGATTACATTCGATATTATTTTCATCCATATTAATGGGAGATCCAATAAACAAATAAATATCATTTAGGGTTTTTGGGTTCCAAAACACCAATCTATGTCTATGAATTCTCACTCAAATATGAGCATAGGTATGCTTCTGGGTGTGAAGGTTAAAATTGATGTCCCTAACAAAGATTCAAAATAGCCTCTAGTTAAGATTATAGAATCTTGAGCTCCAAACAATAGATAGGGAATTCATAAATTTAAAAACAAGATAGAAATAAGACTTACAAATAGGAATAATTATCCAATTTTAAAATTCCCATATTTGGGATAGCCTTAGATTCACATCCTTGGTGTTTAATGGCTTGTCTCCCTTTATGAGGATAAGGCACCCAATTAGTGTGAACCTACAACATTTGAGTCTCTTCTTGAGTGCCGATGGGTTGTTGGTAATGGAGTACCACCCATCCTCATATCTAAAATGGAATGCTTTATGTAAGTCCTAAACTAATGTTCCATTCTCCTAAGTGTCTTACCAATTTAAAACCTCCACAAAGGTTACCCCCTTATTAAAAAACTGCCTTTTATTCTTTTATTGATCCACTACCATGGTTAATCAAGAATCCAATTTGGGGAACAATATTTTTGAAATAAATTTATATGGAATGAATTATTATTTGGATACATAATGTCTATATATAAGTTATAAGAATAATTTATTTTTAAAAATTACAAATTAAGGCATAAATATAAAGGAGATTGTATTTAAAATTATAAAATTTTCATAATTATTTAATTTGAATTTTTCAAATTAAAGGCCTTATTTGAGAAATTTTTTGAAACGTATCAAATAAATTTTTGATAATTGATGATATCAATATTTAAATAATATCAAGTATGTGATATTCAGATTATTTAAATTGGTTACATAATAGATTTTAAATATAAAATGTTTATATTTCATTTGATATAATATATTTAAGTAAAATCAGAAATAAAGGATAATATTAAGTAGTTAATATTAGAATTCAATATAAAATGTTTATATTTACTTGATTATAGAATTTTAATAATGCATGGATAAATTATAAAATGCTTATAATTTCTTTATTTATGAATTTTTCATAAATTTTTGTCTAATGTTTAAATATATGAATTGTTTATTTATTTATTTTATTCTCTATTTTATTCATAAATATAATTTTTATATTATGAATGAATGTATGATTTGGTTTAAAGCATTAAATTACTTCAGTAAATTATCATACATGTATATAAGGATTTACATGTTAGATATGATAATTGATTTAATTTTATTCTACCCTAACTTTGGATTATACTAGGTTATGATCTTGAATTAAGAACTTAATTATAGTTTATAAAAATTATGTGTTAGAATTATGAAGTAATTAAGGTCTTTCTTGAGAAAAGTATCCTTGATTATAGGGAATTTGGGTTAGAATGGTCACTCACTTTGATATTTCTGCCTTGTTTAAAAAAGTGTGGGTTAGCTATTTATCACTTCAAGCTTCCGCTTGTGGGGATTATTAATTTAATATGATTATAATCCTTTAAATGAAATGGTTTCATCTAACTCATGTATAAGATACATTTGGATGTGTATAAATATATCTTTCTTTTAATTTGGGTTAGTGACACAAGTTATGAGTTGTATAAAGAGTTTCACATCAATATGGTTTGGATAGATTGATTTGGTATAAGAAATAGGACTCTAAACTAAATCATTTAAAATCATGAATATATGTAAAGGTAATAATATGATATAATATGGTGATATTAAATCCCATTTAAAATAATAAATGTTATATTTCTTATAAAGAAAATACATGTAAAGACCTTAATCATTCAACCGGGTAGGTTATACCAATGCAGGGTGCCCATGGATTATATCATGTAATTCATAGTGAAAATGGTTAACCCTAATATTTTTGTAAACAAATACTACTATGATATTTGGTCTAAATTTATTTGTAAACCCTTAGAAAGGATACTATAGGAGTATTATTTAGTTTAACCATATGATGTATTTGATAAAGAGTTGTCTAATCAATCATCCAAGAGTCATATGTGATATGATTGGAATAATGGACTACCTAAATAGATAAGTAGTGAGAGGTATGCTAAAGAAAAATCATTTCTTAGTGAAATATTGATATTGGGCCTCTAATGGATATTATGAAATTTAAAATAGGCTATCATTTTAATGGGATGGTATTTAATTAATTTCCTTATTAAATAAGTGTAAAATATGATACACATAAGATAAAATATTCTATTGTAAATAAATGGAATCATTATCATAAACTTAAATAAAAGATAAAAAAATGTATAAAGAGAAGATTAATGTAAGAAGCTTCTTAAATGGTACAAAACTTAGGAGTAGTTCTTAATCAAAAAAGAAAATTTTATATTTTAGAGATACTACCTTTTAGAGAAACCAACTGTTAAAGGTTTTTCAACACTTGAATCTAGATACTTATGAGAATGATAAAATTATTCGATTAAGTTTTAAAATGAGTTTTATGAAAGATAAAAAAATGAATTTTAGTATTTTCTTGTATACTCAATGTGACTAGGTATGTTAATGACTTAAGGAGACTTTAGGTTTCCTTCCTGGATTGTTCAATATATGGAATTATTTCTATTATCATTATTAGAAATGTTATGAAAATTTTAATTATTTTAAGATATTTTAACCGAATTTTATAAAATTATTGAGGAACGATGAACTAGGTCATGTGATTTCTAGGTTCCAATGTTGTAATAATAGTTCAAGTGGGTAAAATTTCAAACCAGAAGAAGAAAAGTAAGTTATAAAATTCAAAAAAAATTCTTAAAATAATCAATCAAGGTTATTGAACCCTAAAGGAGGTTCCAATATGAAAAGGAAATATTTCTATAGGATGGAAATTTTCTAGAATACCTAAAGAAATTTGAAATTCTATGTCATTTCATTGTGAAGTATTGATGTTATAGAAATAAATTCTTCAATTTTTAATGGTATATGATATTGAATGTATATTTTCAAAAGGTTTTAAATATATAAAAGTTCAAGATCATGGAAAGGATTTATAGATTGTATATTTTGTATTCAAATGATGAAAAAAAATAGTTGTTAAATCATATATTTGAATACAAAGGAATATTTAAAGGCCAGTTGGATATTAGTAAAGTATGAGTATAGTTATCTCATTTATATTATGTGATAAGAGATTTGGTTTATTCACATGGAGTTATTATGAATAATTTATATGATATTTCAATACATATGGTTTATGATTCATTGAATTATATAATTTGTTCTAAGAAGAATATTAGGACTAAAATGTATTATTTGGGATAAAAGTTTTTGTATTGATGTTTTTTAAAATATTTGGGATTTTATCCCACTGCCTTCAATAAAATATTTTAAATAATAAAGTCTTATTTTCTAAATAATGCTCAAAACACATAGAATACTATATAAAATATGGATATAATAGTTGATTTTTTAAATATTCACACTAAATGAAATAGGATTTTTTTCTTAAATACAAAATATTTTGTGTATCATAGCATAATATTATAAAGATAATATAGATTCTAAGAGGATATTAGGAGTATATTGGAACTTTTAGAAGTTCAAAGTTAACAAATAAAGGATTTTACTAGTCAAAAGTCACAGTGAAAGTCAATTTTTGAATTAAATGATTTTAGTAGATCTCAAGGAAAAAATTGGAGTAAGTTCAAATAAAGATAATGATGATGAATTTATAATTATTTATAAGTATACAATAAAAGTTATTATCATAATAACATTTAATTTTGTGAAGTAAAAGAGTTTGATTACTTGTTCAAAGACTTTATCATTTGAAATATGATTCCTAAGTCACAAAATTACTCAAACTATCTTTATCCACAGATTTCACTTGATAAGGAGTTTATTGGGAGAGTCTTATTAGATAGTAACATAGATATGTGGTGGATATCAAGATAAATATCTTTTTATCATGAGTATCATTAATGATTTTCTATAGGATTCTCTTTTATTGCATTTATAGATTTAGGAATTCATATTTTTTAGAAATTTATATAAAGGTCAATGGAATAAAACTTTATGGTTGACTGGATTGGGATTGAGTTTTACTCAAAGATATACTCTAAAAGTGTTTTATAGTTAATTAAAAAGGAGTTTTGGATGGGTATTTATAAGGTATTTCATATGATGTGATATGCATTGAATTTAATGATAGCATTAGATGTTTTGGATATGATTCATAAGTTATTATATATAATACAATATAAGGTGAAATTTTACAAAGTCTATGTGGTTTTTGTGCAAGTAGTAGATTGAAGGTGATATTCCCTAAATACTAATATGTATATGATACATGTTAACCTATATAATAAGGTATGATATAGGGATATTGTATGTGACAATATCCAAGTTATATTCCATGCATGGGTATATAGTTTATTATGATATAATGATACCATAATGCTTCTACCTAATCTATTCATATTGTATGAATAGATATGTCATAAGGTATAAAGAATCATTATGAATGATTCATATTAATCCTTACAATTGAGAATAGTTACTGAGTGTTTATTGTTAATATTCAGGTGATCTTCCATGTAATTAAATATATCATTAATTTATTAAATGTTTCATAATATGAAATTCATGAGAGATTATTGAGGGTTATAAATGGTTTATAACTGATGTCATTACTTGAACATTTCATAAATGTTTAAGTAAATTCAGAAAGTCTTGGGTAGAATCCATGATGTCTATATAAATAGGTCGAAGGCCATAGAAGTGGTTTATTCTAGCCTAAGCCTTATATAGATTATCCCCCAAAGCTCCCTTACTCATTCTTCCTTTACTGTGAGAGATACTAGAATATCTTGGGATTAAGAAGGTTCTTTCCCATTTGATGGGTTATTTAGTTCAATTTGTGGATACATCATGGAAAAGGGATTCCTTTGGTTACCTTTGAGGGATATTCATCAAGCACTTACATGAAGAAGGGGGTTTGGTCATCTACGGTGAAAGGTACATAACAGTTTCTTCATTTTATATACACATAGTTTTAGTTTCAATGAATGGTTGATCTTGAATTAAAGTATTTATTATGTTTTCATTGAATTTATTAAGTGTTAATTGATCCTTATAAACCCATCAGAAAATATAAAACAGTGTAAGATCTATCTTTATTAAACTCTCCCTATTTATGACATTCACTTCAAGGATCCATTAAACATGCCAATTATATTCAAATAATTAAATATAAACAAATTAGTGTATAACATGTACACAAAATATAGATGAATATATCTAGTACATAACCAAAAAAATTAAAAAAGTATGTCACAATCTTATATACAATTAGATGAAATAATTAAAGTATGCATACTGGCACTAAGGATATACATTACCTAAGAATGTAAAACAGAATAGGTCTCATTTGATTTTAATAAGATCCTTTAGGAACCCAAAATATAGAAGGGTTTAGAACATTAACATTTAAATAAGACTTAGATATAGATGATTTTTTGTGTCCAAGTGATTGAACAATCCTTAAAGAATAATCATAATCATAACATTCAATGAACCACATTTAAAACAATTAATAATAGAAATACCAGTGTTTTTACATTTCACAAAGTAGTCCATGTATTTCTTATGTTCTTGACCGCTATATATGATAACGTTTCTCTTTTTATTCATCATTTTCATTATCATAAATTTATTTAGACTTTCTCTTTTGGTAGTGAATTTAATTAAGGATTCATTAAACCTTTCAATATCAGCTCTCAACTTCCCATCATACTTCTGAGTAGCTTTTAGATCCTCACACACCTTCTAACTTGTTATAGAAGTAGTATTATTAAATTTTTCATTTTATTCCTTGATTTTAGAGACTTCGTAATCAACGGTATTTTTCTCCTCAATAAATTTATTATTTTTGTTCTTGAGTTTCTTATACAGATCTGAGGTATTGAGAATATCATTTTTCAATTTATCAACTTTTTTATTCAACTCCTTCACACTAAGCTTATTATACTTAGAATCAATATTAGAATCATAATCAGAATCATAATTAGAATCACTAATCTCATTCATGTTTTCTATTTTACATAAGTTCACAGATTCCTTTTTAGTTTAAGAATCATAACTTGAGTCCTATTTTTCAATACAACTTTGTATATCAAGAATTGATCATTTATTTATTTTCTTATGCTTCTTTTCCTTTTATTTTCAACCTCATAAATTTAGTCTTAATTTGATCTATCTTGTTTCATTAATAACATTTAGTATATGTATTGAAATTTTATCTCAAGTTACCTTTCTAGACATCCCTACTAAACTTCCTTCTATATATTTTAGACTTTTCTTCTCCTTGATGTCTCTATACACTCCTTTCATGGTCTGAGGTACCCTCATTTTCCCATAAGTTGAGGAACCTAAATCATCATCAAAGGAACTAGAAGAAGAAATAGTAGTCTTTAAATCAATGTTATTCTTAGTATCACAAACCTCATTATCAATGTTTTTCAATTCCAATCCATACTATAAAATGGACCAATAATCTCTTCTAGAGTGTATTCCTTGAAGTTCTTACTCTCATAAATTTTTAATTTCTTAGCATTTTGGTTGTTGTTAGTGTTCTAAGAACCCTTTTAACAATAAAAATATTTTCTAATGTTTCTCTAAGTGATATCATCTGATTAACAATGCTTTTGGACCTAAGGAACATTTTATTGATTGTATTGTTTTCTCCCATATTGAAGTCTTGGTATTTAGATTGTAGCATACCCAACTTTGTTCTCTACAAATTATTAGTTCCATAATGTGTAAATTTTAAAATTTTATAAATTTCATGAGCATTTTTACATGAAGATATATGACTAAATACATTTTGTATAATACCATAATATAGGATATTTATAATATTATAGCTTAAAACATACTTAATTGAAACATTACCTGTGATTTAATTAGAGTCTGCCTAAAGAAATGTTTATGGTTTTACAGTTATGTTCCAATACTGAATTAGTAGTTGATTCAGATAGGCTCCCTTCTTGGGTTTTTGTTAACTATAGTCATTCCTATCAGGGGTTTCTTCTATGGAATTCATCCATTATTTTTTCCTTAACCTTCCAATCGAATTATCTTTCTTTTAAATTGTTATGTAATGCCCCAACCCCAGCTACCCAGAGTCGGTGCATTTCTTCGTAACATTGGCATGATCACAGAAGATCAAGTCTCGAAAGACCGATTAGTTTAGTAGCCTTGGAAACACTAGATAAATTCATAAGTCTTACATTACATCATAAGGTGAAAAACTACAATAACAAAGTCTCCATAGTCCACACTCATATCCTCTTCTGACTATCCCTGCAGGTCATTCATAAAATACTTCTTCACATCCTGGAAAATATTAAAACATTGAAAGGGGTGAGCTCAGATGTTCAGTAAGGATAACAATATTGCGGAAGCTTTCATAAATAATCATTATCATTTAAGGCAATGTATAACTAAAACAAAAGCCTTTTTAAACTTGAACTTTAGCATAATATGGCAAAAATAAAATTCAATAATTCCATTTACTTACTCACATGGATATTCTACTAATCGAATAATCCCATGAAACATCAATAACCACTTTCATAATGATGGAATGCATAATGCCAGACATTCTGAAATATTTTGTCAAGGCCTCGGCCAAGACGTCTAAAATGATTAAGGCCTCGGCCAAAACCATAAATCAAATTGAGAAAGGGCCTTGGCCAATTCCACGTCTAGTTGTCTCATGAGACCAACCGATGCATCGAGGAGGTATAGCGGGCTCCACCCGTCACATGTTAAGTCCAATGCATTCCTCATATGAATAGGTTTAAACATATCATAAACCATAACATAATCGTATCACATAAAACATGCATAAAGGAAACATAACATTTCCAAATTTCAATCACAACATATCAATACAACACATTGATATAATAAAAACACTTTCAAAACAATTTTCAATACCAAAATAAAAGAAAGTTAAAACTTTGTATTTATTTTTCATTAAAAAAAATGATGGCTTGTAGAGGAAGCCGAAACTCAAATAATGGTCACGGTGGAGGAGAAGTCGTTGTCGCCGCATAAGTATGGAAAGAAAAACATTCCCTTTTTGTTGTTTAGTAAAACGCTTCGTATAAAAAAAATTCCTTTTGAATAAACGTAAAATTCAAAGGGGTTTATACACCGTATAAAAGAAAGTTGTGTATAAAACCAAATATGCCTCAATGAAAGGAGATTGAGACGAAGTCCTTAAAAAGATAATTTTTAAAATAAAATAGATATATTATGTGTATTAACTATAGGTACACATAAAGAAAGTAAAAATACAAAATAATACATAATAATATCATGACATAATTTGAAAGTAGGAGATTAACCCAGAGAATGGAAGTTGGGTTAAGAAATTCCCTTACCTTGCGTCTTGTCCTGACTCGACCGTTCTTTAACCTCCTGAATAATAAACTAGAGTTAATTTCTATTTACTTAAGAACCTTTTTCATGTTCATTATTCCTTTTATATCACTTATTACCATGTTATGAACATTATGTAATTATTTAAGTTAATAACGGTCGTTTTGTCGATCTTTGGTACTTGAGTCAACAATAAACTTCTTATAATTACAAGTTGTTTATGTGGTAGAATATCCATTATCTCCAGAATTATATTCATGATTTAGATGTCATATATATAATATATATCCAGTATATACATTCATTCATAATATTACGTAACATTTAGAGGTAAGAAATGAAATGCACCGTTCATGGAGAGGGTAAGCCGTACGTACGCATGAACGCTACTTTCATTTCTATTTCGTATTTAATGGAATGAAATCATAATTATATAAAGGTATAATATAGTTCCAGTATAATATCATATATAATATCATTTACTCCATCCTTTATACATCCCACATATGGCATTAACGATTCACATCACTTTGAGGGGGCGGTAGTCCGCACTTCCTAAAATGAAATTATCGCGTTTACCCATAATGGAAATCATAAAGTATGCCATAAATGAGAAATACAAAAGCATAAGTAAAACATAAACATAATATATATATCATATATGAAAATATTGTCATCAAAATGGCCACCATTATAGGTGTCAAAAGAATTTGAACAATCATCGTTTCGTGAGGCAGTATTTCGCCACCCACAGAAACAGTATGTTCTTTAACCATTAGACGAAGGTGTGTGTAAGTGTAAACCAAATCCTTATCATAACAACATCCTAGTATATTTTAGATACTGGTGTTATTTCAAAAGAAAGGAATGAAAAGAGTTTAAGGGGTTGGAGAAGCAAAATAAAACAAAACAACATTAGAGAAGACATTACCTTAAAAATCGGGTAACTTATTTTGATTTGAGCCAAAGAATTCCTTGGGAAGAATTCTGCCCAAAGTGAGGCTTCTAGGAGTAAGGGAGGGAAGATGGGAGAGTATTTTGGCAGAGGTTGGCCGAGCCAAATGGATTGAAAGTGTGAATGAGGAGGTAGAGGTGGGGGACTTTTATAAGAGGAGAGGAGGGGCACTCTTGGAAGGTAAGGGAATTTTACATTATTATACAATGATTTTCAGATTATAAAGGTCCCACACTTATATAATTTGTGGATATGGTGATAAGGGTTCGAAATATACCAATACAATAGTCTTTGGATAAGTTTAAGCCTTGGATTGTACATTATCTTTTCATTTTATTAAAATCGTTAAATAATGAGGTCATCGCTGCATCATAATGATGTCATAAATAATTTAATTTATTTAATGTATAAAAATTATAAAAAAATACTATGATGTAGGAAATCGTATTAGCTTTCCAATTACAATTTATAGTCAAAAATATGACTTGTATAACCCCATGTAAAAATTGTTTTAGTAAAACATTTTATGTTTGTGTCATTTTTTACTTTAACACTAAATAAAAGGTATTTATGTCATTTTCCAACTAAAGTGGCTCCATGGGGTCCCCAAGTTGACCCATGGATTGTATTGGTCGGCCATGGAACATCCAATGAGGGTAGGACATGTGTCAAGCTCATCTCATATTATTAAAACATTATTTTTACCTTAAACTACACTAATTACCTCTAATCGTGATTAAGAACTTAAAAGTTACTATTCACCAAAAATTATTTTAATCTCATTGAACCACATTTTACTTCTTAATTACAACCATGTATGTCGGATTTTTGAAAATCAAATCACAGAAGTGGTAATATTTCATTTAAACGAAAAATCAGTTATTTAACTACCACTTAGTGGTTTCACTATTCATCAAAAATTGAAGTTTTTCAGAATAATGCCAAAATTTCACCCTAAGCTATAATTGATATTCCGAATTCAAAAATGATGTCTATTTTAAAAAATTACAAACATATAAGTTTCATTAATTAATTTTATAATTAATTCCCGTTGTCACAACAAATAGCGTGTTTTTAAGAAACAATTTATATCAAAAGATTGGCAATTGTTTATGTCCAATTTCAATGTTAAATTAATTCTAATGAACACCATTGGATAAAATGGTAAAAATATATTCTAATTATACTTTAAAACCACTCAATAGTATAACTTATCACTACAAATTATTTTGATTAAAAAAGTTGTTTTAAGTAATTTTCACTATTCATAAAAAATTGGAAGTTCTCAGAAAATTCAACTTTGGATAATTTCGATATTACGAATACAAAAATGAAGTCCATTTTGAAATATTAAATTTCTATAATTTTAAAAAGTGGTTATTACTATTCATAACGGCTACTTTTATTAGTCGCGGTGTTTTAGAACTCGAAGTTGCGTACAATGCAAGCTATTGCATTATTGAATGAGAAGCGTATCGTGGAAGCTCGGGGTGTTACATTCTCCCCTCCTTCAATAAATTGCATCCTCGCAATTTGAAATTTTTCTTTAAAAATAAAAGGTTGAAAAGAGAAAATACCTTTGTGGAAAACCCACATCAAAAATAAGATTAATAAAATTTAGCCTTAATAAGAGGGAAAGGGAAATGAAAAAGTCACCACCCAATTATGATCTCGATTAGCAGAACATTGGTGGAAATTAAAGACATATAATTGGAGGAAAAACGTAAATATTTGTAGGGAGTGATTGAGGTCATCAATCACAATCAACTGTCAAATTGAGGGCCTCAAAGACTTCAATCTATGTTGATTTAAAATATCATCAGTTCAACAAGACATAAGGTATTAGGATAACACATTTTTTGTTTTAATATCCCTTTACTAAAGTTTAAGAATTAATTTATTCATTGAATAAGAGATAGGTATATATATATTTATGCTTGACAATTAGAATTTCAACCTTCAACTCATCTTTCACTCAAAAAGATAATAGAACTCAAAAATATTATACTTATCCTAATTGTATAAGGTTCCAAATGTTAACACATACCATTTAGATTAGTAAAATTATTTTTTAATAACCAGGGACTTCCTATAGGCTAGTGGTAGGAAATAAAGGCATGTCGCACTATGATTGTGGGTTCGATTCCTGCATCTTTGTCCGACGCGACAGGTTATGCCCCACCCTGCAGGTTGTCCTTTTCCTAAAACTATAGTATTATAATATTCCAAAAATAATCTTCAGAAATGTTTTAACCTTAAACAATACTATCCAAAGTTCAACTTAATCCATTCCAACCTTTATAGTTATCCAAAATACCTTTGTCCAAACTTTCTCTAAAAGGTCTCTAAATTCCAAAATCAATTGTAACATCAGATTCCCCAAACAAAGAAAAGTTTCTCTTATTGTCACATACTAAAAATATGATTACCTTAATCATATTAAAACCTTACTGAAATCAACAAGTACTGTAGTACAATCCTTATATATATATATATCACATTATTCTAATAACCAGAATATAATCCATGAGTCCAAAAGCACCAATACATTAATTATTCTGCTTCAACTGTAGTAACAGCATAAGATTTTCCTTGATCCCTTGGCCTTTTCTGAGGTAAGTTTCCCTGACGCTTAGGACATTCATTTGCATAATGCCCCATTTCCCTACAATTGTAGCATTCAACATTGATAGCCTCTTTCTTTCCCTTACAATAACGCGCCTGGTGACCTTTTTCTCCACATTTATAACAAACTCCCATTCCTTTTAGGCAAGTACCAGGGTGATTCTTCCCACAATTATCACATAATGGAAAATCCTTATTTCCCTTTTTCCCTTTTTCTGTCTCTTGTTCCACCGTTCTCTTCTTCTCTTGCTTTAATTTGTTGTCATAAGACTTAGAGAATTCCTTTTCTGTCTTGATAGTACATGAGACAATATCTTCGTATGTTGAGAAAGATTGTGATACTAAAGCTCTACGGAGAAATGGTTTTAACCCATCAAAGAAACGATTAGTCTTACTTCTTGGGTTACGTATGTAATCTGCAGCATACCACGCTAACCTTGTAAAGTTAGCCTCATACTTTGCGACATTCTCATCCTCCTTCTGCCTCAGACTCAGAAATTGCCTTTCCATATCCGCTCGATGGTCTCGAGGAAAGTATTTTTCTAAGAATAGCTCTTTGAACTCCTGCCATTCCATGTTTGTTAATTCATCATCTTCCTTTGTGTTTTGAATTAGTGACCACCATTGATCAGCATCTCCAGTGAGGCGATAAACTGCCATGACAACTTTCTCCCTTTCACTACACCCCAAGGCATGGAATATTTTCTCTAAGGAATTTATCCATTGCTCAGCTACTATAGGATTTGTACTCCCAATGAAGGTTGGTGGTTGTTGCCTCATGAAACGGTCTAGCATTGATCCTCCACATTACGGATCAGGGTGCTCCATACGAGTAAGGTTATTATTCATAACCTGAGTGAGTTGTCCCAGTATGGTAATAAGTTGATCAGCACCAGTTTTATCTCCAGATCCACAATAATTATCTTGAGCAGGAGGGCAATCCCTACACGGAGTGCGTGCATTGATACGGTTTCCATTCCTTCCACTAGGCGCCATTTCTAAACAATGGCATAAACTAGATTAGTTTATGAAATAAAATACATAATTCCATATTTGTAAAACACTTTACATAAATTGAACTATTTATGGATATAATCCATAATCATAAAAAGAAATGTTTCCTTTGAGGAAGTATATACTCATAACCCTTCATAGTGGTTTGTAAAGAAAATGAGAATTATCCTAAGCATATCCCCCGGGAGTGTCGTAACCAAGAGTGCAGCAAGGCCCGTTGTCGTGCACCAGTTCCCGTTTGAGTCTAGCTCAAAGCGGTGTTTTCGGGTTTTACCCCTAGGTACATCTGTGCCAGAGCCGCCTCTACCTGATCGTATCCAGACAGGGATGTATTGCTCGGAAAACTCACAAAATCTCTATAATACCAAAATTCTAGGAAGTTTTTCTATACTAATCCTCAAAGTCTATCTTCGGGCTATGTGCTCTAATCAGAGTTTATCTAAATCTATCTTCCAAGGTTAGTACTAAACTACCTCTGATACCAACTATAACGCCCCAACCCCAGCTACCCAGAGTCGGTGCATTACTTCGTAACATTGGCATGATCACAGAAGATCAAGTCTCGAAAGACCGATTAGTTTAGTAGCCTTGGAAACACTAGATACATTCATAAGTCTTACATTACATCATAAGGTGAAAAACTACAATAACAAAGTCTCTATAGTCCACACTCATATCCTCTTCTGACTATCCCTACAGGTCATTCATAAAATACTTCTTCACATCCTGGAAAATATTAAAACATTGAAAGGGGTGAGCTCAGATGCTCAGTAAGGATAACAATATTGCGGAAGCTTTCATAAATAATCATTAACATTTAAGGAAATGTATAACTAAAACAAAAGCCTTTTTAAACTTGAACTTTAGCATAATATGGCAAAAATAAAATTCAATAATGCCATTTAATTACTCACATGGATATTCTACTAATCGAATAATCCCATGCAACATCAATAACCACTTTCATAATGATGGAATGCATAATTCCAGACATTCTGAAACATTTTGTCAAGGCCTCGGCCAAGACGTCTAAAATGATTAAGGCCTCGGCCAAAACCATAAATCAAATTGGGAAAGGGCCTCGGCCAATTCCACATCTAGTTGTCTCATGAGACCTACAGATGCATCGAGGAGCTATAGCGGGCTCCACCCGTCACATGTTAAGTCCAATTCATTCCTCATATGAATAGGTTTAAACATATCATAAACCATAACATAATCGTATCACATAAAACATGCATAAAGGAAACATAACATTTCCACATTTCAATCACAAGATATCAATACAACACATTGATATAATAAAAACTCTTTCAAAACCAATTTCAATACCAAAATAAAAGAAAGTTAAAACTTTTTATTTATTTTTCATTAAAAAAAATGATGGCTTGTAGAGGAAGCCGAAACTCAAATAATGGTCACAGCGGCGGAGAAGTCGTTGTCGCCGCATAAGTACGGAAAGAAAAACATTCCCTTTTTGTCATTTAGTAAAACGCTTCGCATAAAAAAATTCCTTTTGAATAAATGTAAAAGTCAAAGGGGTTTATACACCGTATAAAAGAAAGTTGTGTATAAAACCAAATATGCCTCAATGAAAGGAGATTGAGACGAAGTCCTTAAAAAGATCATTTTTAAAATAAAATAGATATATTATGTGTATTCACTATAGTTACACATAATTAAAGTAAAAATACAAAATAATACATCATAATATCATGACATAATTTGAAAGTAGGAGATTAACCCAAAGAATGGAAGTTGGGTTAAGAAATTCCCTTACCTTGCGTCTTGTCCTGACTCGACCATTCTTTAACCTCCTTAATAATAAACTAGAGTTAATTTCTATTTACTTAAGAACATTTTTCATGTTCATTATTCCTTTTATATCACTTATTACCATGTTATGAACATTATGTAATTATTTAAGTTAATAACGGTCGTTTTGTCGATCTTTGGTACTTGAGTAAACAATAAACTTCTTATAATTACAAGTTGTTTATGTGGTAGAATATCCATTATCTCCAGAATTATATTCATGATTTAGATGTCATATATATCATATATATCCAGTATATACATTCATTCATAATATTACGTAACATTTAGAGGTAAGAAATGAAATGCACCGTTCATGGAGACGGTAAGCCGTACGTACGCATGAACGCTACTTTCATTTCTATTTTGTTTTTAATGGAATGAAATCATAATTATATAAAGTTATAATATAGTTCCAGTATAATATCATATATAATATCATTTACTCCATCCTTTATACATCCCACATATGGCATTAACGATTCACATCACTTTGAGGGGGCGGTAGTCCGCACTTCCTAAAATGAAATTATCGCGTTTACCCATAATGGAAATCATAAAGTATGCCATAAATGAGAAATACAGAAGAATAAGGAAAACATAAAAATAATATATAAATCATATATGAAAATAGTGTCATCAAAATGGCCACCATTATAGGTGTTAAAAGAATTTGAACAATCATCGTTTCGTGAGGCAGTATTTCGCCACCCACAGAAACAGTATGTTCTTTAACCATTAGATGAAGGTGTGTGTAATTGTAAACCAAATCCGTATCATAACAACATCCTAGTATATTTTATATACTGGTGTTGTTACAAAAGAAAGGAATGAAAAGAGTTTAATGGGTTGGAGAAGAAAAATAAAACAAAACAACATTAGAGAAGACATTACCTTAAAAATCGGGTAACTTATTTTGATTTGAGCCAAAGGCTTCCTTGGGAAGAATTCTGCCCAAAGTGAGGCTTCTAGGAGTAAGGGAGGGAAGTTGGGAGAGTATTTGGTCAGAGTTTGGCCGAGCCAAATGGATTGAAAGTGTGAATGAGGTGGTAGAGTTGGGGGCCTTTTATAAGAGGAGAGGAGGGGCACTCTTGGAAAGTAAGGGAATTTTACATTATTATACAATGCTTTTCGGATTCTAAAGGTCCCACACTTATATAATTTGTGTCTAAGGTGATAAGGGTTAAAAATATACCCATAAAATAGTCTTTGGACAAGTTTAAGCCTTGGATTGTACATTATCTTTTCATTTTATTAAAATCGTTAAATAATGAGGTCATCGCTGAATCATAATGATGTCATAAATAATTTAATTTATTTAATGTCTAAAAATTATAAAAAAAATACTATGATGTAGGAAATCTTTTTATCTTTCCAATGAATATTTATAGTCAAAAATATGACTTATATAACCCCATGTAAAAATTTTTTTATTAAAACATTTTATGTTTGTGTCATTTTTTACTTTAACATTAAATAAAAGGTATTTATGTCATTTTCCAACTGAAGTGGCTCCATGGGGTCCCCAAGTTGACCCATGTATTGTCTTGGTCGGCCATGGAACATCCAATGAGGGTAGGACATGGGTCAAGCTCATCTCATATTATTAAAACATTATTTTTACCTTAAACTACACTAATTACCTCTAATCGTGATTAAGAACTTAAAAGTTACTATTCACCAAAAAATATTTTAATCTCATTGAACCAAATTTTACTTCTTAATGACAACCATGTATGTCGGAATTTTGAAAATCAAATCACAGAAGTGGTAATATTTCATTTAAACGAAAAATCAGTTATTTAACTACCACTTAGTGGTTTCACTATTCATCAAAAATTGAAGTTTTTCAGAATAATGCCAAAATTTCACCATAAGCTATAATTGATATTCCGAATTCAAAAATGATGTCTATTTTACAAAATTCCAAACATATAAGTTGCATTAATTAATTTTATAATTAATTCCCGCTGTCACAACAAATAGCGTGTTTTTAAGAAATAATTTATATCAAAAGATTGGCAATTGTTTATGTCCAATTTCAATGTTAAATTAATTCTAATGAACACCATTAGATAAAATGGTAAAAACATATTCTAATTATACTTTAAAACCACTCAATAGTATAAATTATCACTACAAATTATTTTGATTAAAAAAGTTGTTTTAAGTAATTTTCACTATTCATAAAAAATTGGATGTTCTCAGAAAATTCAACTTTGGATAATTTCGATATTACTAATACAAAAATGAAGTCCATTTTGAAATATAAAATTTCTATAATTTTAAAAAGTGGTTATTACTATTCATAATGGCTACTTTGATTAGTCGCGGTGTTTTAGAACTCGAAGTTGTGTACAATGCAAGCTATTAGATTATTGAATGAGAAGCGTATCGTGGAAGCTCGGGGTGTTACATGTTATATTTGGGTAAGGTTAATAATACAAATACATCTAAAAGATCCAATTCTCTGATACCAATTTTTAGGTCCCATCCAGTGTGATGGAAAATATAAGAGGGGGTAAATTTTCAATCTTAAAATAATCAAATTAATTAAACTAGTAATGCGAAATGAGGTGGAAATACATATTAAACAATTCGAGCACAACTAGATAGTAAAATATGTATATAAATTGTATAAAGTAAAGAACAAGATAAAACATAAGGTATTTTATAGTAGTTCTGATCAAAATGATCCTATGTCTACTCTTCATACTCTCTACCCAAGAGAATGTATATCCACCTGATATAGCCTTTTACAATTGGTGCAGACTAAACCTGAACTTTTAATAGAGAAAACCAAACCTATATTTTTCTCAGGAGAAAACCTAACCTATAGTACCTTTTGTATGGAGTGGTATAACTCACCTTTCTTTTTTTCAAATAGAGGTCCAACCTATGTATGTGATTTTTAGTCAGGTTGGAATAACTAGAAACACACCTTTTAATGGAGGTATAATCGTTGTACGAGTTCTGTTACAACCTAATTTAAACTTAACAAAACTTATACAACTATAATACATTGAAAAAATAAAATATTGATACCATAGAATGTAGTAGATGAAGCGCTGGTAATGAATATGTAATCTTCGACCCTTTGATGATCACTTGAATGATGGAGCCTCAGGTGAACCAGCAAAGTGTTCCCAAATTAATATCGAGAGAGTTTCAATGGTCACCTTCTATAAAATGTATCATGTAACAGTGTGTTATGCCTTATCCCTCAAGTGGTAATTATCAACAGAGAGTTTAAGCCTTGGATTTCAATGGTTCTTTTCTCCAACGATCACTTCACATGAGTACTCCATTAATTTATAAGATTAAGGTTTCCTTTATAATAATCAACTTATAACGCACCAATTAGAAATAATTAAAACATGGAAATTATTTGTTACCACTTTAAAATACATGTATCCACTTATCAAGATATTATTATGTCTCCCCTTAATGTAGTGTTCTAGATCCAACGTAGTTTTACATTAGCTCTTGACAATATATTGAGTCAACTTCATGTATTGCATTGATATTTTTGAATGTGTTTCCATCGTAACATTGTCTCATGTTGTCTTTTAAGAATAAGTTGACTCCAAAATGTGGTTTGTGCCTGATCTTAAGATTACCACTACAAGAAAAGCGTTTTTTGCGATGAGTCATTTGCGATAGACTAGGGACTCGTTGCAAATAATAAAAAATTTCAAGGTATTTATGATGTGAATCACTTCTCGTCGCAAACACCTATTAATTTTTTGGTTTTTACAATGATAGATTATTCTTATCCCAAATACTTTTGGCGCGACTATGCGCCATGAGGTGGGAAGGGGATTTTTTCAATTAAAATTGGATTTTTTCGCAAATACCAATATTCATGATGGGCTACTCTCCCATTGCAAATGTTTATTAGCAACGAAATCATTATTTTTGTCGCAAATAATGTGTCATCAGGGTAAATAAAGGGTATTAATTGTGGGTGGTATTTGCGGTAGGATTGGTTATCTGTGGAAAATACTTTTTATATCGTCGTCATATCTATTTATGGTGGGAACTATTTGTGATGGAAATTCCATCAAAAATAGTCTGTCGCTACTAATCTAACTTATATATAGGGCCCCGGCATCACAATTTTTGCGCTCCTCTTCTAGTTTCTCTCTAATTTTTCTCTACATGAATTTTAATTTTTACAGGGACCGATGATTTCAAGATCACAACACTATTTTAACTCCAGTAAAGCATTTTTTTTGTGGTATTTATTTTAATCTTTTTAATTATTATTTTATTTATTTTATTTTATATTAGAAATAATTAGTATTAATTAGCTGTAATTAGTTGTAATTAGCAATAATTAGTTGTAATTGATGTTAATTATAGATAATTGATAAATTATTAGTAATAATTACCAATAATTAGTAATAATTAGTAAATAATTCATAATATTTACTAATAATTAGAAAACAATAGCAAAAAATATTGATAATTAGTTAAAATTAGCAAAAAAATGATGATAATTAGTAAGAAATAGTAATAATTACTGATAATTAGTAAAAATTAGTAATAATTACAAATAATTACTAATAATTAGTAATAATTATCAATAATTACAAATAATTAGTAAATAATTTAGAACAATCTGTAATAATTAGAAAATAATAAATAATAAATAGTAATAATTACCAATAATTGCCTATAATTAGTAATAATTACAAATATTTAGTAATAGTTAGTAAAAATTATCGATAATTAGTAAATAATTAGTAATAATTACCAATAATTAGTAATAATTACCAATAATTAGTAATAATTACCAATAATTAGTAATAATTACCAATAATTAGTGATAATTACCAATAATTAGTAATAATTAGTGATAATTACCGATAATTAGTGAAAATTACCAACAATTGGTGATAATTACTAATAATTGGAAATAATTAGTAATAATTAGTAATAATTACTGATAATTACCAATAATTGGAAATAATTAGAAATAATTGTAAATAATTAGAAGTAATTAGTAATAATTTCTGATAATTAGTTACAATTACCAATAATTAGAAATAATTACCAATTATTAGTAGAAATTAGTAATAGTTAGTAATAATTAGTAATAATTAGTAATAATTACTAATAATTAGTAATAATTAGTAATAATTACTAATAATTAGTAATAATTAGTAATAATTACCGATAATTAGTAAGAAATATCGATAATTTGTGAGAATTATCGATAATTAGTGAAAATTACTAATAATCGGTGAGAGTTACCAATAATTGGTGACAGTTACCTATAATTTGTGACAATTACCCATAATTGGTGACAATTACCCATAATTGGTGACAATTACCCATAATTGGCGACAATTACTGATAATTGGCCACAATTATGGATAATTGGCCGTAATTACCGATAATTGGTCACAATAATCGATAATTGGTCACAATTACTGATAATGGTCACAATTGCCAATAATCAGTCGAAACTGCCGATAATTGGTTGAAATTACTGATAATTGGTCGAAAGTACTGATAATTGGCCACAATTACCGATAATTGGTCACAATTACCTATAATTTGTCACAATTACAAACAATTGGTCACAATTACTAATAATTGGTGACAATTACCAATAATTAATACTAATTAGTAATAATGAGTAATAATTACCAATACTTGGTAATAATTAGTAATAATTACTAATAATTGCAAATAATTAGTAATAATTACTGATAATTGTTAATAAATAGTAATAATTACTTATAATTAGTAATAATTACTGATAATTTGTAATAATTTGTAATAATTAGTGATAATTAGTGATAGTTTGTGATAATTTGTGATAATTAGTTATAATTACCAATAATTAGTAATAATTTGCAATAATTAGTAATAATTATCAATAATTACCAAAAATTTCAATTAATTAGTGATAATTATCAATAATTAGTGACAATTACCGATAATTAATGACAATTGCCAATCATTAGTAATAATTATCAATAATTAGTAATAATTAGTAATAATTTCTAATAATTAGTAATAATTACATATAATTAGTATTAATTATTAATAATTACCAATAATTATTAATAATTCATAATAATTACAAATAAATTGTAATAATTACAAATAATTCATAATAATTAGTAATAATTAGTAATAATTTCCAATAATTAGCAATAATTTGTAATAATTAGTAATAATTAGTGATAGTTACCAAAAATTATTGATAATTAGTAATAATTGTCAATAATTAGTCATAATTATCAATAATTACCAAAAATTATTGATAATTACCAATAATTACCAATAATTAGTCATAATTAGTGACAATTACCAATAATTAGGGATAATTGCCAATAATTTTAAATAATTACCAGATTAGTAACAATTATTAATAATTAAAAATAATTACCAATAATTACCAATAATTGGTAATAATTAGTAATAATTCATAATAACTACAAATAATTCATAATAATTAAAAATAATTCATAGTAATTAAAAATAATTAGCAATAATTATTAATAATTAGTGATAATTACCATGATTAATGAAAATTATTAATAATTAGTAATAATTAATGAAAATTGTTAATAAATATTGATAAATAATTATAATTAACAATAATTAGTAATAATTACAAATAATTACCTATAATTTTCAATAATTACAGATAATTGCCAATAATTAGTAATAATTAGTCATAATTACAGATATTTGGTGATAATTACCAGTATTTTGTGATAATTACAGATAATTGGTAGTAATTATTGATAAATGGTAATAATTACATATAGTTTGTAATAATTAGTAATAGTTGTTAATAATTAGTAGTAATTACTAATAAATAGTGATAATATGTAATAATCAGTAATAGTTTCTATAATTAGTAGTAATTTGTAATAATTTGTATTAATTTATAATAATTTAGTATGAAATATCTCTATTCACTGTTATTTTTTAGCAATAATTTTTAATATTTAGTTGTACTTACCACTAATTATCAAAATTTGGTAATAGTTATAAGTAATTTTTAATTTTAGGAATTTTTTATTTTTTATTGAATCATCTCTTCTATCAAATTAATCATAAAAAATATTTTTAATTTTTAATTTTTATAAAAAATATAGAATAAAGAAGTGGAAAAAAATATTACAATATCATGATTGGATAAATCATCATGAAAATCCAAATTAGTTAAATCTTATAATGCATATGTGATAAATGGTTTTTGATCTCATACACATGCATATGGTGAATAAAAAAACAATGAATGATTGTGTTTGCTTGAAAATATCTCATTATAGAAAAGTTAAGTTAACTTTTATTGCACATTGGATTAAATAATTGAGTTGTGTTATCTGGGATAGAATTATGTAACAATGTTTAACCGTTATTGGTTTTATACTGATAGATGTTTTTTCATTCATCCACACCATGGAATCAATGAAATTAGATATAAAATCTTTCTTATAATAAAAAATATATTTATAATGGATTTTCAAGCTTATCAAATTTATTATGAAAATTATTTTTGTTCTTTAAGAGATTTAATTGACTGGTGGAGCATTATAAAAATGAAATATCAGGAAAATAAATTTATGAAAAGTGAAAGTGATTCTATTAAAGTGAAAGGAATGTAAATTTTCTAAGAGATAACTCCAAATACTATTTTACACAAAGAGATACAAATATCAATAATGAAACCCCACAGTTTTGGGCCGATGGTATTAATAATATTGATGATGTAACAAATGAATTTGAAATAAAAAGATATGATGAAGTTGGAACTCTTATAGAAATTGGTGATACTAAGTAGGAATATAAAGATATTGACATCATGGAATATAAAATTGGGGATGAAAATGAATAATGAAATAGTTGTATGCTAGTTATACTCACAACTAATATATAATACCCATTTTTAGTTATTTACAAAAAACATTATTTTCATGTTTCAGATAGCAGGTGTTGATTTTGATGAGATGTTTTGTAGACTTAAAAGAGGATTTTCTTCTTCATGATTAGCTTGATGCTTCATCATATGACCCATAGGCTACTGCCAGTTTATCATTGACTCAAATGGGTCATGGTCTCGAGAGATTAATGATTCTAAACCCTATTAATGAGTGATGCACACCTATTGATTTCAAGACATTCATGTAGAGGTATGTTCAGTTGTGTATTTTAGATAATTTTAATTAATTTTAATTTATTTATTTATGTATTAATTTTTTGATTATTTATTATTTTTTTCCATAGTTTTTCATATATAGTTTTTGGACAGGGGGTGAAACTCTATGGAATTAATTTTCCAAACCATGGGTGATATGAGATCATATTCCCATTAATGTTCATCATCACATGTTTAATCATTGGATGGTATATAAATAAATAATACTTATTTTGACATTTATTTAATTATAAACTTTCTATTAATAATTATATTTAGGGTTTTTGGTATCCTATTGAAGATAGAATGAGAGACACTATCTAAGAGCCCAAGGAGATTTATATGCATGAGCATTGTCATTAATTTCTACAAAATCTAAGAAAGAGATCAATAGAGAAAGCTAGATTCATAGTTTTTGATAATTCATGTTGTATCCATTGACCTAATTACATCTCATCTCATGTTTGGGATGGATTTTATTCCTACTAGATGGGAGATAATTTTCATATGAGATCATCATTATGCTGATAGAACTGGGTAGATATAAGAGGTCATATATTGAGATGGTAGTCATGCATTTAGTATTCATCAATGACATATGGTAAGTAATTTTATTTAATAATTTATATATACTTTAAATATAAAATGTTTATTTTATATTCATATCAAAATTTGATCATCCTGATGTTATAGAGATCAATGTTTTAAAGTGTATGTACACTGATCATCCCACAAGAAAGATTATTGGTTGCTAACAGTGTCATATTATGGTCAATATAATTTTTTTGATTTTTAAAATTAACTAAAATAAATATTTTCACTATTTTAATTTAAAATATCATTTTAAGGAGGCATATAAGGTCGTGAATTCTCACACACATGATGAGATTCATGCTAAGACTAAGGGTTAGGACACCAGTGCACTATGATTTGATGAGGTATCCTAGATAAAGATGACTCGGTATGGTATCGAGAAAGGTCAAGTGGTTAGTATTAGTTCTCAATTGTTGTCTGCTAGTTATTATGGAAATATTATGTGGTAATAGTCCTACTTGATGGGATGTATGAAAAGTCTAAATACTCATCTGTAGAGTATGAGGAGAAGCTGTAAGCTCAAAATGAGGCTAGAGAGAGACAGCGTAGAGAGTGGGAGGAGCTTCATCGACACCAGCAGCAGTATAAGGAATAGTTGAATTGATGGTAGGAGTAGCATCAAGGGAAGATTATGGAGTACATTTAATGACTTACACAGGGTATAGGGATGGATTTCCTTCCACCTGGCCCTCCAGATGATCCACCACCTCTATATTGATTGATATATTTTGTTGGAAAACATATTATGTTGAGTTTTATATGAAAATATTATGTATAATATGGTTATTAATTCATATGTCTATAGTTTTATATATTTAGTTTTATTAAATTTGTTTTAGGTTTTAAAATTTTTTAATTTTTTATATTTTTAATTTTTTCAATTTTATTTTAATTTTTAAATTTTTTTTCTAGTTTATCTGTAATGGAAATCCTATTCTATCAAAAATAAAAAATAGTTTTATATTTTTCCAAAAACTATTTGTGATGGGACATGCTTCCATTGAAAAAAATTACTTTTTATGATGGTCTGTCAAAAAATAAGCTTTTGTGGTGTCATTTTTAGCCATAGGTTAACTGCGATGAGATTCCATCACAATTAACCCACCACAAATACCTAAATTTATTGTTTTGTATAATGTTAATAATATAGAATCGTCTTACTTTGTGGGAGTATATTATTCATATAACATAATGTGTATCCTTATGAAATAGTTTTTATTTTGAATCAAGGTCATCATGAATTTTCCAGACTATGAAAACACTTCACTTGACATCCATAAGCATGAATATTTGACTATAATTATCCAAAACATGTCCTTTTTTCATCTGATATTTTACATGAAATGATCACAATATGTAAATCATATATTTCAGCTACTCTAGAACAAAATTTGAATAGTTACAGCATGTTACACTGTATATCATCATTCTTATATTTATATTAATGTTGAACCAAAAAAAATGGGATTGTATCCCACATTAAAAATTTCCCAGCATGAATTATAGTCTCGTATTGATCTCTTTCAGAATAGAAACAGATTATTTCAAATAACTTCAGGTATATCATCATTAGATACTAAATAAGAACACTTAAATGATAGACCATTTTTGATAAAAATTAATAAAACATAGAATATTAAAGAACCAAAAAAATAGAGAAATAAAATATAATGATGCGCGATATGCCATCTTGAATTTAGATCATCCATTGTAGATCCTTGGAGTATGTTGCGAAGGTAAAACATATTTATTCAACTAACCCACACTCTATTGTAAATGATGGATGATGTGTTTTGTGATTGTGGCTCATGTTTCATTGTAATGCTGTCTTAGAAAAAATCCATATCTTTTGTTGAGTATGATATATTATCAAGGATCACACAACATCTATTAAGTAAGCAATGAGGTGTGAGAAATTTTTGTGGCCTATGATCTATGGATAACATAGTGTCAAGTTCTATAAGAGCTTCCATTATTATTGAAACATAATATGAAGAGATATATCATGAATAGTTTTGGCTATAATTTTGTATAGTCTTCATATTATTTTTTCATTCATAATAAAATTCTTTATGAACATGATCATGAAATTAGAATCGATTATATTGTTTCATAATTCTTCACACAACATTGTTCTATAATGTATCCTTATGTACGCAATTCATTTCTAATATTTATGTTCTATATTATTTATGTTATATCCCCATACATTGATTCATGTATCCATCATCCCATGCATCCATGTCCATGTAAAATTCCAACTATATAGTAACACTTCACTCTCATTCACATTCATTATATATATGTTTATCCATGTGAATATTTCATATCTCCATGAACTATTGAAGTTTTATGTTTCATGTAGTGCTAATTATTTTATAAAAAATAATATACCTTCAAGAAAATACATACAATTATATAAACAGATAATAATATAACCATATCATAACCTGATTCTATGCTAAAGATAAGCACATTAATACATACATATAATAATAAATACATTGAGCATAGTTGTTACAAAAAAATATATTAAATCACATAATTAAAAAAATATAATTAATAAAACTATTAAATAATAAGTCAAGTATATAAACAATGAGAGGGATATCTATAATTATCAAAACAAAATAATCAAAGTGGAAACAATACACTCAATAATTCCATATATTTAACATTATTTTTATATTTTACTAGATCTTTAAGGAGGATGATTCAAGTAAAACATAGTATCTTCTTAATTGAGTAGTTTTGAGTGGTATTTCTAGAGGTGTAACAATGTATATATATCATTTTTTCCTTTTTCATCTAGATGAAGTAATTTTGGTGGGAAATCGTTCTATTTATCTTATAATATCATATTCTAAGTAATAATTTGGAAGATTAAGTGTTTTCTCTAAATTTTTATTTCCTTTCACAAATGTAGGTAGATTCTTATTCAAATATTTAATTTCTAAAGTCATTCCATTTATTACCTTTTGATATTTTATGAGGACTTTTGGAGGTGTGTCTCTTTGATGAATTTTTATTTTCCAAAAGTGAAAGGTTTATTGATAGATATTGTGAAAATTTGAGTGGATAGTACCTTTTTTCTCATGTATAGATTCTAATTCCTTAAGAATAATGAGACATATATACTTTACTCTTTAAATATATGATTATAAATTTTGTGTGTATCCATTATACTTAGAGATTGTGGATAAGGAGTCTTCAATATTTTTCACTTCAGAGAATGATTCTTTAATATATGACTCTGACAGTCTTCTTTATTCTTTACTATTTAAATATTTGAAATATATATATCTAGTGGATATTTTAGTTTCCTTTTATAAATTTTAATCTTTATTGGAAATATATTTAGGAAATTATTTTTCTTCATTATGTATAGAGGATAAAAATGATACTAAGATTAGTAAGTTGATAAATAAATCATCTCTTATATCTTTGTTTATCATTGAATCATTAGAAGGATATACTAAAAATTTGAACAAGAAACCTCTAGTTAATATATCCCTTTGATTGGTGTTTCAGTGATAAAGTGTTTATTAAGATCATTTTATCTTCATCAAATTTTTTTGAGTATTTGGAAGTTGTGTCACATATAATTTGATGCTCCAAATATTTAGAGGTTTATTTCTGAGTATTTTTAACTTTAAAATTAGTGGTGATATCTTCATTATTCCTATAAAATTAAAGCATAAGAAAATTACATGTTTCATGAGTGGTGTAAAGTGATAAGACATGTTTTTATACATCACTTCTCATGTAATATATTAGAATATTATGGAAAAAAATATTTATATCAAAAATTGAAATTTTCTAAATAATAATGGAAGGTGTATCCTTTATAGGAACAAAATAAGGTCTAATAACAATAATCCAAATGGGTATAATTTTAGATATAAGAAACGGTTTCATCATATCTTACTAGTAAATAAAATCGGATCCATAAAAAATGTTAGATAAATTAAAATCAATTTTAAAAAAGGTTTTGAAATAAAGCACAAGAACACAAGGTGTTACTAAAAAGATCTTAAAAGGTAAAAAATAATAATAGAATCTAGATACCAAGAGTTAGTTTCTATAGTAAAATAATTTCATAGAGACTCACTTATGATATTAATCATTGAAAGTCTGTGGGAGATTATAAAAGAGAATACATATAATACCACCTATTATGTATTTAAGATAAACCAAAGGTTACCAAGTGGATATTTTAATCTCTAGATTATTAGAGATAAAAGGATATAAAATTTATGAATTGGAATTGATACAACAAGTTAGTATCTTCTTGATAATTTAAATTTCTTATTGGGTCTTTTCTATTGATTTTTCAGATTCTATGAAAGTTTTAGATATATTCCTTGATACTATACATTATCCTAGATACGAAATATTCAAGATGTGGTGAATTAAAATGATAAATTAAAACACAATTTTAAAACATTCATTATTAAATAATGAAATCAAAGTAAAATAATAAAGTATGATTCAAAAATAGATAATCTTGAAAGTATAAATGGATAAAAAAAATAAGATAAGGAATTAATAGGACTAGGAGTATCCAAGAAACAACTTTATAGATAACAAAATTCATTCCTTCATATTCTATATGATTTGGTAGAAAAATAACCAACATATGATAAAATAATGAGTAAATACATGTTAAAGGAATATTCCAAAGGATGGTTAGTTAAATAGTTAAATATTAATCTTCACTCAGGGTCAAGATATTTAAAATATATTAAACTTAAGTAAATAGGGAGGCATTAGAAAGTAAAAAAAATAAATGAATTAAATGAAAATTTTGAATAAACAAGACATAGGAAATGTTAAATAGGATCAAGATAAGAAATAACTATGTCGCCTATTTATATTAAAAACAATTTTATATGGTTGGAAACTTTTTTTATTTTTACACAAATTTTCATAAGGAGATTATGCCTAAATTGAGATAATATTGAGTACAATCAATACCCACTTTATCAAAAAATATACATTCCCTTATACCTATGAATTCTTTGATTAAGGATCAGAGGATAAAATTTTCATATCCCTATAAATTCTTTGATTAGAGATTAGTGTAAGGTGGGACCCTGTCCTCAAGATTAATTCACTAAAAAATAAACATGGAATTATTAAATGAATACAATGGAGAGGTCCTTATGCCATTTTGAAATTAATATAAAACTTATAAAGATAAATACTAAAAGGTTAAAGATCTAGAAAATAAATGTCAAAATAAAAATTTCTTTCTCATTGAAGATGATGATTATAAAGATGATCCAAGTGATGTATCAAATTGTATGAGCTCTATATAATGCTCCCTTTTATTCTGAAATGATTTATCACCAATTCATATGAATTTGTTACTTCAAATAATCTCTCCTTAAACATTTATATAGGTTTAAGAATCCTTATATTGATAAATATATTCATTGGATCTTGATGTCAATTCTCATATCACCATTTATCATTTTAGAGTTTCCATCATTGCAACTTCTATTATGACCATTAATTTATTTGACTATTATGGTCGATATGAATTATCTTGTAAATGTTGGCCTATTTTCCCATTGTATCCAACATGATGTATCTTAATGATTGTTGATATTTTATTTTATTATAACTAAATTGTATATTCCTCAATAACTTCTTAGCATATAGAATATGTAAATTGAAGGTGATGGTAAGTTGGACTAAGAATATTCATACTTTCCTTGTTTAGTTTTTAAATTCCAGGCATCATTAGTCTTCTAGTTTAAAGGTCTAGTAAAATAATAATTCTATATAAAAGTATTTAATGGTGTCCATGATTTTCTTATATGTTCTGAGCATATTCCATTTAGCTTCATCCTTGGTATTTTCATCTAATAAGTGATGTTTATATGAGGAAGTTGATTCTATATATTTCATCACCTAACTTTGCTTCATATGTTCAATGTTTCATCTAATTTCCTTGATTTTCTACTTGTAAATTAACTCTGGGTGATGAAAATGATTTATAATAATACTTTTATTTTCGTAAAATTGATCTATTTAGGTTTTTCACCTATCTAACATGTTGTGTTATGTTTAAATTGAGTCTATATGTTGAATATAATTTTATAGGAGCCATCATCCTGCTTTTTCTTCTATTAATTATGTAATATATCTTTTTTGAAGTGCCACTGTTATATGGATTTTGGTTATTGATGTTGATTTTTACTATTTTTTGATTTCATAGAAGTCTTAAGTCTTTAAATTATTATATTAAACACGTCATATAATTCCTTAATATTTAACTATAAATTTAACCAATTTAAGTATATCATGGTATTCAACCTTTTCTTATTCTACTATTCATTCCTCTTTTGTTATTTATTTAATTGAAAACACTTAGTCATATTTTTTAGATAAAAATATGATTTTATTATGATAATTAAAAAGTTTCAATCTAGAGGATGATAATTATGCCATATTAGGGATGAACCAACAATATTAACATTTAATTATTTAATATGTTGATATTTTGATTCAACCAAACTAAGTATTATCTAGATATCCAAGATCTTTACCATCGGATAAAATATTCTATTGAAATTTATTCATTACTTTTGTTAAAATTATTTCACAACTAACCATACCTTATACTATTTCCTTCCTTTTTTACCTCCAAAATTTTGGTACTCCATAAAAATTTCAATTTATCTAAATTGTTCAAATTCACTTGATCATGATTTTTTGATTATTTTTCCCAACCGGTTATTCCACCAAGTATTAATCCTTATACATGATACCTTAATTGAAAATCACATTTTCAAATTTAATATAATTTCATTGATCCTTCTCCCAAAGTTGAAATATGAATTATTTATCAACATTCCCTATAAAGATTCATATTTTTTATTTATCATCTTTATTTCCCCTTTCACTAATGACAATATTGACATAGGTGACACTTTTAAAAAAAATAAAGTGTGAGACATCAAATATCTTAGTAGTCCAATGTTTCTTAAGTAATATCATCCATAAATGTATAAATGGACTTTTATTTATCAAATAATCCATTATATTCACTATCTCTAACCAAAATTTCATTAAAAACCTGAGGGAATTCACATACTTTATGCTCTCTCATTAAATATCTTTTTCATCCATTCTACCATACCATTATGTTTTAGTGTTTCAAGTACCATATTTTAAAAAATGATCCCCTTATACAAAAAAAAGTGTTTTGAATCTTTATTATTATACTCACCACCATTAACTAACTTCAAGAATTTTATTTTTAAACCAGATTCATTTTTAACCATGGATATCCATATTATTAAAGTTAAAAATACTTGAAACATGTTATTCATATAGTAAACTTTCCCCTTTTGAATGTCATCGTCAATAAAAGTAATATAGTACAATGATCCTCTATGATAAAATATTAGAGTTGGTCCCTATACATCAGTATATAAATTCTATAGCTTCTAAGGCTTGAGTATCTTTCCTTGCATAGAAAAATAAACCCTTTTCTAATTTTCAAGGATACACTATTCACATATTATGATCTCTACATTATTTAGTATTCCTTTAACATCTATGAATACCATTCCATTCTTACTCTTATTTCTATGATATTAATTTCAAAACTATGAATATTGAGTAGAATAAATAACAATTATTGATCTGACATACCAGTTAGATACAATATACCACCTTTGACTTTTTTCCCACTAACATGGAAACCTAGTGATTTTCCATATATGATATGAAAATTTAATTTAAAACCCTACATCATCTAGATAAGCTATCAAAATTAAATTATTTCAAAATATTAATATGTGTATTACTCTTTTCAATTTTAGAAATCATTCCTTTTTAAGATAAACAACAGCTTCACATTTCTCTATAATCTCAATATCTCCATCATCACTTAGATAAATCTTATCAAAAAAATTGGAATCATAATTTTTCATGCATCCTCATTTTGATATAGAATGATATGACACCAATAAATCAATGATTTATGGATACACCAAATTTTTGACACTCAATAATAAAATACTATTATTTTTCTCATTTTTGATATTTATATATATCTCTATAAAATTTTCCTTTTCTTCCTTATAATCATTCATTGAATATTTATTCTTACTATAATTCCAACATGAATTACCCAAACCTATTAATTTACTTTGGTTCATTTATTTTGATCTACTTATCTATTTATAAATTATTTACTAAGAAGATCATACTCTACCCTTTGTACTTTAAGTTTTACTGGTAGACTTATTGAGTTCCTTCTATATGATCTATTCATTTAAAATCAAAACATTGATATATTTAAAAACCAATTTAGAGTTAGCATAAACTAATCACTATGGTAACCATAAAATCCTATGATTTTGGTAATGAAAATAACAAAATCAATTCCCATACCCCACTTTCCAATTTAACATTCATAAACTATAACTAGATCCTAATCATGTTAAATCTATTCACATGATTAGACACTATCTTTCCTTTAATCATCTTTAGAGAAAAGATTTTTTACATAAGAAATACCTTATTCATAGAAGTATATTTATCATACAAATTACTGAGTATGGACATTAATTTAGAAGTTTTTATCACCTCTTGGGTATTGAAAGAAATATTTTTTGATAATTTCATATAAACTATTCAAAGTGTCTTTTGGTCAAGATTCAATCATTTATATTTTAAAATTTTCTCTAGTTTGACTCATAATAATATAAAATTAAAGTCTCTCTAATAAATATTTTACTTTATCAACATCTTACATAAACAAAAATCAATTCCATAAAACCTTTCAATATTAATCATAACTTCATCAAATTATATAACTTATTATCAGGACTTTATACATCATAGGAAATCACTCTCCATAAATCTTTTAAATACCAAGATCATTAATAGGGATATGAACCCAATAACTTTTATACAAATTGTTTTAGAAATGCATGGATCACTCTCTAAACTACAACAACATAAACAGGCTTGGATATACAAAATATTTAATAAAGGAGAATTTGAGTGAGAAACCTCACCATACTCTATATCAACCAAACATATTAGTGATAAATAATCAAAAAAAACATTAGGATAAGTAGTGTTATGATTCAAACACATACTATATAACACAAATAATTAATGTGGTTAAATATGTAGCCTATATTCATTAGGAAACATTATAATTCACTAAGTTAAAAGTGAGAAAACTATCAAATTAGAAGTTTTTCACAAATAACTCACTAATTGAAGTTAATAACATCCCATGTAGGGACTCCCTATATATTAGAAAAAATTTGATCCACTAGAAAATCACTATCAAACACATAGACTAAAAATACAAATAATATTTATTCCCAACTAATTATTATTTATTTTTATAGAACTAATTTATTTTCTAATATTGTGAAAAATAGAAATCTTCCAACCAACTACTTCTATACATTTATTAAATAATTCATAGACTACTTAATAAATCTTATCCATTAATCTCCTTATTGTAATAGTATTTCATTCTTATAACAACCCTTCTTTTTATTACACATTTAAACATGCTTTATTACATAAAATTGCTCTTAATACAACCCAAGAGATCAGGATTTCTAGTGTATTTTGGGATTAGTAACATTATATGACAACTTAAGACATAAAAATACAACATCTTTATTGAAAAATTCTTTTACATGATGAAAAAAATCCTTCGTACTTAGCATTGCATGGGATAACCTTAGGACATACATAAGAAAAGGGTGAGCTAAAGTAGACAATTAATGAAATGAAGAATACAATACATGTTAGGAAATATTCATATCAATGGATCATAATATAAACATGAACATAAAGGCATGATATTTCATGATTATCATAACGTGGAGATGTGGAAACAACATTTAACATGATATTAGCATGAGCCAAGGCTCATTGCACATGGAGCATGATTAAACCCTCACTGAAATTGAATTAGCATGAGTAAAACCTAATTTAACTTGAATTACAATGATTAATCCCTCATTTCATGGGGCGTATCATGATACTATTCTTTACCCATTGCATTGGAGCGCTATTAGGGTGCACCCTTCTTAATCATTTCATTTTAGGCATAAGTGTTCCACATAGATCATAAAACATGGATTCATTAAACATAATAATTTATTCCACGAATAAGATATGTGGAATAAATAAATTTATGTCCTAAATAAACAAGTATATGTGAATAAATTTGAATACCCTTGATAGATAAATGAGTACGGTATTCACTTACATGATGATTTTGGCATGGAAATTTTGGTGTAACTTCGGCAGCATAATGACGTCAAATAGAAATTGTAAAATGAGCTGATGAGAGATAAAGGGGTCTATAATAATTTATAAATGAAATTGAAACTAAGGGGTTAATGTAACATAATATACCAACATATGTAATGGAATTTAGATGCATAATATAAAATAATTTCTTGAATGTAAATGAGGAGAGAGAAATCCCTTACAGAATATCGGCATGGTAACGGGTGTACATGGGAGAAATTAATGAGAGAGAAATGGGTATATAATCATTTAAAAATAAGGATGTAATTATAGTGGAGGTTATAAATTATACCCTAACATTTTTAATTGAAAATAAAAGGTCATAACAATATAAGGAAACTTGGACATAAATAAGGAAGGAAGGAAAGTGAGGATCCCTTACTTGGAAGTGTGATCCCAAAGGCTTAAGAGAGACTTGATAGAGGATTCTTGGTAGCTTGGGGTGTCTTTTGAGGATTCTAGAGAGAGGAGGGAAGATATTTTTTGAGTTCCAAATGCTTTGAGTGAAGACGAATGGGATATTAAGTGGGTTTATATAGGAAAGGAGAGGGAATTGTTTGTTATTTAGGTTTTGGAAACTACACATTAAACTAATAAAAACCAAAAACTATACCATGGTTTTTTCAAAGTGGAGGGGAAAACATTATTTTATAAGTTCAATGTCCTAACGTATTAAAATATTAGGCTTTATTAAGTGGAGGTGAGTCACACTCTCAAGGAAATCATTTTAAAAAGTTAAAATATTTTATAAGACTTGGATGGTCCACTAAGGCACCATAAAATTAATCAAAAAAATGTAAACTCAGATTATTTTAAATTTAAGACATATATTATCCGAATATAACTTTTATAGTATTTTATTACATCACTATTGGGTCATTATTATATCATAAAACACAATATATATTTAAACGGTATTTAATTTTTACCCAAAAATTTGACAATCTCAAAAAATTATGAAAAAATCACCGTTAGTTAATTTAGACATCCTGAATCCAAAAAAGATATTATTTTTATCTAAAAATAAATAAATATTTTATTTTTTACTTTTAAAATAAAAACCGGCATTTATCAAAAATTCCTGGGTTTTAACAAAAACAGCTTTCAAACCGTAATAAAAATTACAATTGTATTCATAAAAATTATACGATAATTTATATTTAATAAAAAGTAATTTAGTAATAATATTTTATTAAAATATTGTTTAATTAAAAAATCCATTAATTCATCAAAATATATTTCTTAATTTAATATTAATTAAAAATACTATTTGTTCTTTAAAAACCATTTACAAAGTAACAATAATAAAATAAATATATATTCTTTATTCAATAAAAAAATAATGCACATAATTATAGTGCTATGGTATTTTTACATAACCCCTTATAACACCTGCATAATACCTAATGGTGAGGTGTGAAATGATGATATACTCTTGGGGTGTCTCGGATAACATCATTGGGGTGCTAATCTCTATTAACTTCAACTTCTCTCGTAGGTGATTTTGTTCAATCTTAATGTGTTGAAGATCGGATTGGGCTTGCTCAAGAGCGAAGCCCAGTGAAACTACCTCCTTTACAAGCTCTAATAAATGGGATTCATATGGATCAATTCTACTGAATGAGGTCATCACTTCCTTTGTCTGAGTAAATTGGATTTGTTAAAGCCCTATATTTATACTAATCATGTGATCACAGTTCAATGACTATATTGGAAATTGTAACAATTCTTAATGGTAATTTAAAATCCAAAAACATAAAACCAAAGAAGTTCATATTTTTTATATATCCATTTTACATAACAAGACATTTAATTGGATCAAGAGTAATTTTCATTAATAAAAGTTTGGATCATTAAAATCTTCCCCCCATAATAAATTCTCCCCCAAAATTTCATTTTCCCACAAAAAAAAGATAAGGGTAACTCCATTTTATCACTTCCTATGATTCCAACGTTTCTTCTTCAAACATGTGGTCTCTACACAACACTTTGATGAGGGGCATTGTCTTATTTTATAGAAATTTTCCCCTGTGATCTAATATATTCACTGGATTCTATTCATAAAATAGGTCATTCTACAATGGTACCATCTATGGATTGAGTATATGAGATGGGTTAGGTATGTACTTCCTCAAGAGTGATACATGGAATACATTGTATACTTGAGATAGGTTTAGTGGGAGTGCTAGTCTATAGGCCACAACTCCAATGTGATCAAGGATCTCCAAAGGTCTGATGTAACTTAGACTAAGATTTACCTTCTTCTCAAATCTCATAAATCTATTCCATGGTGATATGTAGAGGAATACCATGACTCCAACATCAAACTCTAGGTATTGTTGACGATTATCATCATAGATTTTTTGTTGAATCTGAGTATCTTTAATGTGTTGATGGATGGTTTTAACCTTCTCCACCATTTCTTCATCCATTTATGGACCTAGGATTTTTTGCTCCCCAAATTCATCCCAACATGTTAATGTTCTTCACCTCTTCCCATAAAGGGCTTCATAAGGAGCCATTTGGATGCTTGAGTAGAAACTATTATTCTAAGAGAACTCAACTAGAGGAATATGTTGATCTCATCATCCTTTGAAGTCTATTGATCATACTCTCAACATATCCTCAAGTGTTTGGATAGTCCTCTCATATTTTCCATCAGTTTGAGGATGATAAGTCATACTGAAGTTTATCTCAGAATTTAGAGCGTGTTGGAGACTCTTCCATAACTTAGAGGTGAATCTTAGATCTCGATCGGATACAAAAGATTGTGGAACTCCATGAAGCCTGTAACGCCCTGACCCCAGTTATCTAGAGTCGGTGAATTATTACATAACATTGGAATGATCACAAGAAATATCAAATCTCGAAAGACCAATTGGTTTAGTAGCCTTGGAAACACTAGATATATTCATAAAGTTTTACATTACATCATAAAGTGAAAAACTAATACAACAACATATTGTCTCCATAGTCCACACTATTATCCCCTCATAATATCCCTGCAGGACATTCATAATTTACTTCTTCACATCCTGGGAAAAATAAAACATAGAAAATGGGTGAGCTCAAATGCCCAGTAAGGATAACAATATAGCGGAAACTTTCATAAATAAGAATAAACATTTAAGGCGGTGTATAACTACAAAAAAAGCCTTTTAAACTTGAAATTCAACATAGTATGACAAAAATAAAATGAAATAATGTCATTTACTTATTCACATGGATATTCTACTAATCGAATAATCACATGCAATATCAATAACCACTTTCATAATGATGGAACGCATAATGCCAGACTATCATAACCACATAGCCAAGGCCTCGTGCCAAGACTACAAATAAGATTTTTCCAAGGCCTTGTTCCAAGACACTAGTTTGTCTCATTAGACCTACTGATGCATCGAGGAGTTATATCGGGCACCACCCGTCATATATTAAGTTCAATGCATTCCCATATGAAAAGGTTTAAACATAACATAAACATTCGTATTAAAACTAGCATACGAAATGTCAATACTTTCACCATAAACCATGAATGGTATAAAAATAAAACATCCACAGTCAAACATATCACAAAACCTTCAATATAATATAGAAGTTTTGTATCATAATAAATCAAATAAGCATAAAATCCATCAAAGGATGTTGACATAGATGAAATCAAAACTCTTTTTAGAGAAATATCTCTTTCTATTTTGAAATCATTTAAGAGTCATATATTTATAAAATAAAACATTTTCTTTTAAAATATTCTTATAATATTTTAAGTGAAGCTTCAAAGATTTTATAACGGCGGAAAATAGCCGCACCCGCCGTATAAGTTAAAAAAACATTCTTACCTTAATTCTGTCGAAAAGGTTAAAAAGGAGCTTGTTTGGAAAACAATAAAAAGATTCCTTTATAAACCACTTATAAAAGTCAACAAGGGTATAAATGAATTTATACCATAGTCTCTAAAATAGAAATAATGATTTGAAATACATTTTTAAGAAACATGGATGTGGATGATAAAGAGATCCCAGTATATAATCACGTATAAACAACCTCGGATAATGAAGAGATTGCGAAATAAACCCTTACCTTGTACTTTTCCTTGGTTGGGGGTAGGTTAACCTCCTGTATAATGGTGAAATAATTTTTATTAAATTATACAATAATCATATACATTAATATGATATCATATATGATCTTTTAACATTGATTTGTTAATAATATCTTAGTATTATCGTTGTTTCGGGTGTTAACTTACTCGTTTTCTTTTATATGTTTTGTTACGTAAGCCATGTTTGTAATGGATAGGTTGTATCTTATTCATATACAGAATTATATCTAGTCCTTAAACATTATTTTTAAATCATCAAATGATAATTATACTTGAATGGATACGATGGAGAATGAATCTCATCGCGTTCGTGGAGACGGTAGTCCGTACGTAGGCACGAGCGACAATATCATTCTTTTGATATTAAAATAATATATAATTGGATGGTATATCATATATACAGAATTATTATCATGTTATATTTATTATTTACATGAATTATAAATCATTATTATACCCATCCAAATAATAATTTATTGAATAACAATTACACCACGACGTGGAGACGGTAAGCCGTACGTACGCACGTATGGTGACATGTTATTCAAAGGATGGATAGAATACTGAACATGGTTGTGCCATATTTATAATAACATCATAGTATATATAAGATACTGGAGTTATTATTTTTTAATGTTAATAACAAAGGAATAAGAAGTGGAAGAAGAAATGAACTTGGAAAAGGGTGGTGAAATCATTACCTCTTCTTCGGGTTCGTCCTTTTGATTTGATCAAAAGGGCTATTAGGTTGGCTTTCTGACTAAATTAAGGCCTCTATGATGAATTGAGGGAAGTTTAGAGAGTATTTGGGCAGATTTTGTCCGAACCAAAAGGCTTTTAAGGTGTGAATTAAAGACAAGGGGGAGTGCCCTTTTATAAGAGGGGTGAGGGGCACCTTTGGAAAAGCTAGAAATGTTATTTTATAATAAATTCATATTCGGTTTATAATGGCTCCAAAGTGGATTATTTAAATTTTAAGGTGGGGATAGGTCGAAAAATACTCAACCAATATAATTTAGATAGGTTTGGGTCATTATAATAACCTTATCTTTAAGTATTAACTCTTAGTTAATTAGTTTCACTTTTAAAATGTCTCTTTGTATTTTTATATTATATGGATAATAAACATACTATATAAATCCAAGAGACCCCCAAGTGGTCCATTAATGATACAACTATCATGATATAAGTCTCTTGGCCGAACCATAGATTTTTAGGAATTTAATATCAATTAATAATATAATATTTTTTTAAAAACTCTTTGTGTCAATTTTGACACTATTCAATAATTGATTTTTGTAAAAATCATAACAGAATGATTACTTTGAAAAAAGTTAATTAAATCATTTATAACATGTAATATTAACCTATAAAATTATTTTAATTCATAAAAAGTCTCAAATTATATTTATTTGGGTATCTAAAATATCAATCATTTTAATTTTTCACTATTATGGTAATTACTGCATCACCATTGTGTCATAAATAAATTAACTTATTTAATGTCTAAAAATTATAAATAAAATACAATTATGTATGAAATCTTGTTATATTTCTAATGAATATTTATAGTAGAAAATACAACATATATAACCCTATGTAAAAATTGTTTTTCTAAAAGATATATGCTTGTGTCATTTTGGTATTCATTTTAACTTAATTAAAATAAAGTGTCCCTATCACTTACAAGTGGCACCATGGGATCCCAAAATCTACCCAAAGATGCCCATGGTCGGACATGTATCAACCAATAAGTTTAGGACACGTTTTAGGATAATTTTTTATTATTATAATATTATTTTTTAACCCTTATTTACCGGATTTACCCTTTAACCGTGGTAAATAAAATATTTACCGAAGTAATTATTCAAAATGTCTAAAAATAAAAGTTACCTATTTACAAAATTTGAACATCCTGATTCCAAATATGGAATCCATTTTTCCAAATTCAAAACACAGAAGTGGCAGAAATTAATTTAAAATTAATTCCCGCTGTCAAAACAAAAAGCGTGTTTTTAAGATATAATAACTATCAAAAGATTGATACTTGTTTATGTTCGGTTTAATTGTGAAATTATGTCCAATGACCAAAATTGTATTAAATGGTAAAAATATATTCTAAATATACTTTAAAACCACTCAAATTCATAATTTATCACTATTAATTATTTTGATTAAAAAAGTTGTTTTTAATTAAAATTTAGTAATTTTCACTATTCATCAAAATATTAAAGTTATCCGAAAAGTACCAAAATTTCACCTTAGGATAAATTCGATACTCCGAATCCAAAAATGAAGTCCATTTTTAGAGATAAAATTTATAAAATTTCAAAAAGTAGGTATTACTATTCATAACGGCTAGTTTGATCGGTTGTGGTGTGTGTTAGAACTCGATGTTGCGTACAACACACGCTATTTCATTATTCAAAGAGAAGCGTACTGTAGAAGATTGTGGTGTAACAAAGCCTTACTACTTCACTTATTTATATCCATGCCAGTTGATCCAATGAGAAATCCTCCCAATTTTCAATGAAGTGTGAAGTCTTTGTAAGATGATCCAAAAAACCCCAAATAGCATTATTTCCTTTGGATGTCTTCAGAAGTCCAGTGAAAAAGTCCATGGTGATGTTCTCTCATTTTCATATTGGTATGGTTAATGGTTTTATCATCCCCTTAGAATTATTCCTCTTATCCTTCACTTGGTGTCATACCAGGCACTTTGATATATACTCAATGATCTCCTTCTTCATGTTATCCCACCAATAATGATCTCATAGATCTTGATACATCTTTGTGTTTCCTGGGTGAATGGAGAAATTTGAACTATGTGAATCATACAAAAGTTCATTCTTTAACTTCAAATTTTATGGAACACATGGTCTTGACCCATATCTCACAATTCCTTCTTCATTAACATTCAACTTCGAGGATTTCCCTTTTCTGATAGTTTCCACTTTCTTCTAAATTCCCACATCATCTTTTTGATCATCCTTTAACCTTTCTAAAAAGGACGGTTGAGAAATCATTTGTGAAAGGATTGATGATGTTCCCTTCTTTATGATTCCCATGTCCATATTCATCAAATCTAAGAAGATTGTATCCTTTTCAATTCTCATCAATGATAGAATTGCTAGGTCCTTTCTGATTATAGAATTCTCCACCTTGTTCGCTTTCCCAAGGTGGTAATGGATTGAGCAGTTATAATCTTTGATAAACTATAACCATCTTCATTGGTGAATATTCAACTCTTTCTGTGTGAATTTATACTTGAGGCTTTTTTGATCTGTGTATATTTCACACTTCTCCCCAAAGAGGTAATGTCACCAAATTTTTTAAGAGAATATTACTGTAGCCAACTCCAGATCATGTGTTGGATAGTTTTTCTCATGAACATTCAATTACCTTGAATCATATTCAATAACATTTTCATTTTTCATCAACACATAGCCTAGGCTCTTCTTCAAAGCATCACTGAATACCACGAAAAGTTATCCACTTGTGGATAGTGTGAGCACAGGCACAGTGATAAGCCTCATTTTCAACTCCTTGAAGCTCTCTTCGCATTCATCACTCCAAGAAAACTTGACTCCCTTCTGAGTTATCTTGGTAAGAGGGTTTGAAAATCATGAGAAATTTCTCAAAAATCGGTAATAATATCTAGCTAACCCAAGGAAGTTATGGATATCTGTTATATATGTTGTCCTTGTCCATCCCTCAATTACATTTTTCTTATAGGGATCCACAGATATCCCATTTCTTTTGATGATATGACCTAATAATGATACTTCCTTCAACCATAACTCACTTTTTGTAGTTTTCATAGAGCTCCTCCTTTCGTAAGTTCTCTAGTATAGTGCTTAGATGCTCCTCATGTTCCTCCTTGGTTTTGAAGTATATTAGAATATGGTCTATAAAGACTACCAAATTTTTTTTGATGTAATATCTAAATACTCTATTCATAAATTCCATGAAGATTATTGGAGAATTAGTGAGTCTAAAAGGAATTACTATGAATTCATAGTTCTCGTACCTTGTACGAAAAAGCAGTCTTGGGGATATCCTCCTTCTTCACCCTTACTTAGTAATATCCCGACCACAGATCCACCTTGGAGAAGTATTGTGCTCCATGTAGCTGATTGAACAATTCATCAATTTATGGTAGTGGATACTTCTTCTTTATTGTGATTTTGCTGAGCTTGCGATAATCAATGCATAGGTGCATTAAACCATCCTTCTTCTTGACAAAGAGGACCGTTGCACCCCATGGTGAAGCACTTGGGCATATAAACCCTTTTTCTAGATTCTCCTATAGTTGTTTCTTTAACTTCCCAAGCTCCACAACAACCATTCTATATGGAGTCTTGGATATTGTAAAATCTCTAGGTATAATATCAATATATAATTCAACATATCTTCTATAATTAAGGTCAAAAAATTCCTCGAGAAACACTTCAGTGAATTCCCTCACAATAGGCATGTCTTAAAGGATAGATTCTTCCTTATACTCAATCATCTGAGCAAGATACATGTGCTCAGAGGGCAGTAATATCCATGCTTGAAATGATGGTGCTAAAGAAGATTCATCCTCCTCCTTACAATTGTATAGAATCAGGGGTCAATTCTCCTTATGGAGAGTGATTTCCCTCTCATAGAAATTTATGTTGGCTCTATATAGGGAAAGCCAATTCATGCCAAGAATTGCATCAAATTCCACTAGAGGGAGTATGACGAGGTTTTTCAGGAAGTTAAATCCACAAAATGTGATAGGTGAGGAGTTATATTAATGGGATGAAATGATTTCCCCATTTTCTGTTCTCACCAACATCTCTACTTCCATGATTTGTGGTGGTGTTGGTATTGTTCTACTAAACTTTCAGGATATAAAACAATGCATAGAACCAGAATCCAAAATTACATTCTCTATTCTTGAATGAATAACTATAATACCTACCACCACTTCGTTGTCGGGGTTCTCTTTGGAAGTAGTGATGGTAAAAGCTCACCCTTGTTGCCTTGGAGGTTGTTGGTTGCCTCTGAAAACCCTTGTATTAGGGAACTGGTTTGCAAAGTTCCCTAGCTCTTTGCAGTTGAAGAAATGAACAATGTGTTGAGGTTAAAACAGAGCATTCCTCTCCTCTGTCACAGTAGTGGGTTTTTCTTATTAGAAATTAATGTCAAGGTTCCCTTCTCTTTCACACCTAAATCATTTCCTCATCCCCTTCTGAAAATTTCCAGGGTGCTTCTTTCTGCACCTTTGGAAAGTGGGGTGATGGAATTTCTTATCACTGTTGGATTTATCCATTAGACCACCAGAATTAAATTCCACTTTTCTATTCTTATCCCCATGATACCCTTGAGATTCACCAATCTCTATTTCAACTTTGAGAGAATATTGTACAATTTCCTCATAGCTATCAAAGTCACAGATCACTAGGGATTTCCGTATGCTAGGTTTTAGACCACCAAATAAGTAGTCAAACTTACATTTGGGGGTAACGACAAAGTAGGAGGCATATTGTGCAAGCCTTGTAAAGTTTTCCTCGTACGCTCCTATGGATTCATCATCTTTTTTCTTGAGGTATCAAAAAACATTTTCCAGAATTCCTCACATTCCAATGCCTCAATATCTTCCTTAGGCTTTGTATTTTTTATCAATGTTCACCATTGATCATCTTCACCCTCCATATGATAAGTATCCAAAATAACCTTATCTTTTTTGGAACATTGAAGTATGGAGAAGATCTTTTCAATGGAGTTGATACATTGTTCGGCGATTGAGGGATCGGATGATCCATTAAAAGTAGGAGGCCTTTGTCTCATGAATCTCTCAATTACAGCTTGTTATTTCTTAGGGGGGGAGTTGGATGATCCTATTGACCCATGTTTATATTCAAAACTTTATTTAACTGAGAGATTATCATGAAAAAGTTTTCAATTCCCACTCCCATCAGATTGGGCATCTCATTAGAACATTCATCACATTGATCTTCGCATCAGTTGTTAGCTCGAGTCCTCCTATTACTGGACATTGGTTGGAATAAAAGGAAATTTAGGGGTAACACATAAAGGGAATCCAAATACAAAAAGAGATAACTTATAAATTACATTTATTTCCTTAACTTATGAATTTCAAGGCTTCAATCTATGTTATCCATGATCTGCTTCCCAACATTTATTATTAGAGTCATTTTTTTATTCCCTTAATAATAGTGCATACTAATATTATGAATTTACCAAAGAATTTCCCCTAGGAGTATCTAACTAAGAGTGCATAAAGGCCTGTTTTCGTGCACTAGTTACCGTATGAGTCTAGCTCAAAGTGGCGTTTTCAGGTTTTACCCCTAGATACATATGTGTCAGAGCTAACTCTACTTGTTCGTATCTAGACATGGATGTATTTTCTTAATAAACCACTTAATCTATACTAACAAAAATTTAGGGATGTTTTTATTATACTTAGTCTTATCCCTGATTCTTTCACTAGGTTTTTCTAATCCTAATCCTAAAAATAACTAAACCTATCCTCTGATACCAAATATAACAACCATGTTCTTTATTGCACATTTAAACATGCTTTATTACATAAAATTGAACTTAATAAAACCCAGAAGATTGATAGGTATAGTGTATTTTAGGATTAAGAAAATTTCATGAGAAGTTAAGACAAAAAAATACACCATCTTTATTGAAAACTTATTTTACATGACCACAACATTCCATCTCACTTAGCATTTCATGGGATAACCTGAGGACATCGTAAGAAAAGTGTGAGCTATAAAGCCCAATAAGGGAGTAGACCAAGCATAACATGAATAATACAATACATGTTAGTAAATAGTAATATCAATGGATCATAAGAGAAACATGAACATAAAGGCATTATATAGCATGATTATCATAATTTGGAGATATGGAAACAACATTTAACATGATATTAGCATGATCCAAGGCTCATTTCACATGAAGCACGAGTAAACCCTCATTACAATTGAATTAGCAGGATTAAACCCTAATTACACTTTAATTATCATGATTAAACTCTCATTTCACATGGCGTATCATGATACTATTCTTTACCCAGTGCATTGGAGCACTATCAGGGCACACCCTTCTTAATCATTTCATTTCACGCATAAGTGTGCCGAATAGATCATACAAAATGGATTCATTAAACATCATAATTTATTCCATGAATAATATATGTGAAATACATAAATTTAATTCCTAAATAAATAAGTACATGTTCATAATGGTGAATACCCTTGATAGAGAAATGGGTATGGTATTCACTTACACAATGATTTTGGAATGGAAATTTTGGTGTAACTTCGGCAGCATAACAACGTCAAATAGAAATCATAAAATTTTGTTGATGAGATAGAAAGTGGTATCTCATCATTTATACATGAAATTTACAGTAATTTGGTCATGTAACATAATATCCCAACATATGAAATGGAATTTAGATGCATAATATAAAATAATTGCTTGGATGTAAATGTGGAGTGAGAAATACCTTATAGAATTTTGGCATGGTAAAGGGTGTACATGGGAGGAATTAATGAGAGAGAAAGGATTATATCATCATTAAAACATAATTAGGTTATCATATAAGAGGTTAAAAATCATAATCCAACATTTTTAATTGAAAATAAAAGGGCATAACAATATAAGGAAACTTAGACATAAATAGGGAAGGAAGAAAAGTGGGGATCCTTTACTTGGAAGTGTGATTCCAAAGGCTTAGGAGAGGCTTGAGAGAGGATTAATGGGAGATTAGGGTGACTTGGGAGGATTATAGAGATATTAGTTCAGAATTTGGTTGATCTCTAAATGTTTTTAGTGAAGAGGAATGGGAGATTGAGTGGGTTTATATAGGAAAGGAGAGGGAATTCTTTATTATTTAGGTTTTGGACACTACACATTAAAATAATCAAAAACAAAATCTATACCATAGTTTTATTCCAAGATTTTTTCCAAATTTGAGTGGAAAAAAATTATTTCATAAGTCCAATGGCCCAACTTATTAAAATTTTAGGATTTATTATGTGGAGGTCAGTCACACTCTCAAGGAAATCATTTTAAAAAGTTAAAATATTTGGAGGGTCAACTAAGGAACCATAAAATTAATCAAAAAAATATAAATTCATATTATTTTAAAGGTAAAAATATATTGGTAGAATATACCTTTAAATTATTTTATCACATCACTATTGGGTCATTATTATTTCATAGAACACATTATATATTTAAACGGTATTTAATTTTTACCCAAAAATTTGACTATCTCAGAAAATTATGAAAAATTCACCATTAGATAATTTAAACATCCTAAATCAAAAATATGATATTCATTTAATCTAAATAATTTTCTAAATATGTGATTTTTTACTTTTAAAATAAAAACTAGCATTTATCAAAAATTCCTGGGTTTTGACAAAAAGAGTTTTCAAACCTTAATAAAAATTACAATTGTATTCATAAAAATTATATGATAATTTATATTTAATAAAAATTAATTTAGAAATAATATTTTATTAAAATGTTATTTAATTCCAAAATCCATTAATTCGTCAAAATAGATTTCTTAATTTAATATTAACAAAAAATACTATTTGTGCTTTAAACCCCATTTAAAAAGTAACAATAACAAAATAAATGTATATTCCTTATTCTATACAAAAAATAATGCACATAATTGTAGTGTTATGGTCTTATTACATAACCCCTTATAACACCTACATGATACCTAAGGGTAAGGTGCATGATGGTGACAAACTCTTAGGGTGGATCAGATAAAATTTCTTGGGTGGTAATCTCTATTAACTTCCACTTCTCCCGTAGGCAGTTTCGTTCAAGATTAACATATTGAAGCTCAGCTTGGGCTTAGTCTAGAGTGGAGCCTAGTGATACTACCTCTTTTTCTAGCTCTGAAAAATGGGCTTCATATGGAGAAATTCTACTAGATAAGGTCATCACGTCCTTTGTCTGAGTAAATTGGATTTATTAAAGACCTATATTTATACTAATCATGTGATCACTATTTAATAGCTATATTAGAAATGGTAATAATTATTAACAATAATTTAAAATCAAAAAATATAAAACCAAATAAGTGCATATGTTTTATATTTCCATTTTACATAATAATACATTTAATTAGATCATGAGGAATTTTCATTAATAAAAGTTTGGGTTGTTACGATTCTATGAATATTTCTTCCACCAAGAATAGGCTTTACACCTCAACATGATCCTTCAATTTGAGAACTTTAACTTGAAAACTTTCTATAATTTCTAAATTATTTCATCTTTCATCCTCTTAATATCAACCTTCAACTCAATTTTATCTTACTATTTTATTATATATACAATTTTGAGTCAATTTCCATTGAGTTTTCTTTCTTTCTTTAGTTATTTCATTTGTTATGTTAATATTTATTTAAGAAAGAAAATCCAATGATTCTACTTTAAGGTCAAAAATTCATTACACTCCATATTTTTCTTATTTTTTATTCTATTGAATTTGATATTTATCAATTATAACCACCAAAAAATTCTTTTAATCCCTTTTAGTCATTGATATCTTTTATTTCTGCTTTATTTTAGTCACTATACTCTTTTAGAGAAAATTATAATTTTTGAAGAAATTTTTCTTTGTGTTTCTCTATTTCTTCAAATAACTTGAGTATTTTTATATATATTAATTGTAATCATCATTCTTATCATTAAAAAAATTCTTTGGACACTTTTTAATGATATTTACAACCTTAACACATAAAAAACAAGTGAGTGGAAGCTTTCACTTGAACTTTCCTTTTCCCATTTTGATATTTGAGGGAAAAAACTACATCAAGTTATTGACCTCCTTTTATAGAATTTCCTCTATGGTAATATGATTCATTGACTTGAAATTTATCTCCCCCTTAGTGACTCCTTATCTATAGGATCATCTTCATTCATCCTCATCTCATATACCATGAGAATTATTTATAATTCATCTAAGGATATTTTGTGATTCCATTCACCAACCACTAAGACCATTGGATTTAAATAATGAGGAAACCACTATAATATTTTCATCACAATGACTATATCTTGAAGTGTCTCACTAATTCCACACATTTTTTCTATAGGTGGTTTCACCCAGTTTAATAACACATAAAAAATTTGATCATATATATCTTTGAGTCTTCATATTTTTTCCATGAAACTTTAATCTTGGTCTCATTCACCATTGAATTACCTTTATAAATTTCTATAAATTTCTCATGAATAACTTTTTAGGACTTACTCAAAGCCATTTTCATGTAAAATATATTATAAAATACTCTCCCTAGTTAATTAAGTATAGAATCAGCATCCAACTCCCTATGATCTTTCTCAATGAGTGATTCACCTTCTATGTTCATAGTAATCTATATAAAAATATAGTGTATACATTTATTCTAAGTGATTGGAAGTAATATTACATATAATTCTTCCAAAACTGAAAGTTATGCATGTTAAAGATCATAACTCTTTTGTGGTTTAATATTATTAAAATTATAAAGAGAGATAAATAACTTTAGTAGAAAAAATATTAACTCTTATAACACTTTTTAGACTCATGAGTAAATTTACCTTGGGGTTGAATCAATTCATGTTAATTAAAAATTTCCCTTTCAACAATCTTATTTCTACTATAAGTCAGAACTCTTCTCAAATAATCTATATACAAGTTAGAAATAAATAACATGATACATGTTATTTTTACTTGGTTTACCTATGTTGAACTATTTTCAAGTAGAATACACATATTTATGATTCAGTAAACCAAAATCACTAAGAATGCTAATTTTACAATTTTTAGAGTATATTTATTGTCCCTCTAAGTTTACAATACTCACTTAAAACCTAACTCATCTCTCACAAGTATTGATACAGTATTAATTTCAAGTGAATATGATGAGACATATAAAAAACAAAGATAGGGATTATGTCATTGATTTTGGTGTAACAAATTGATCCATTTTCATCATGTTGATGAACTCCATCTTCTTCTTCCTCCTCTATAAAAATATATCACTTACTAACAAAAACTCTCGCTTTTTAAAAATATTTCCCTCAAAAATCCACTTCAATTAATCACTTTTGATATTAAATCATGTTCAGTTTGAAAAAAATACTTATATGAATTTTTGAATTATGTTTTTTGACAAATATATAGAATTATATTCTAAAATACTCAAGAAATAATGGAGAATTGATATCATGGAATTTGTTGAAATTGTTTGAGATATTACCTAAATATCATGTGTGTTTTATATATATGGGATATATTGTATTATATGATATATTCATGTCATAGAGTATATAGTTTTTAGAACTATGTCACATCATATCCCTTTGGAAAGGATTCATAAGGCATGGTATATGATATCATGCAACTGGATTTATTTAGTTTGGAATTAAAATGTTAAGGTGTTAACATTTGAATCTTACCCACATAATCTATCATTTAATAAACTAAAAATTTTGTAACATGAAATGTTGGGAGATTTTTTAGTTGAGAGTTACAGCCATTATAACAATATAAATTAACTAGTAACATAGTAGTTAATGAATGTTCATTAAAGGAGTGTCCCAGGGAACTTTATATAGAGGTATTCACTATGAGATGGTGATCGATGGAGTCTACTAGTGTCTCTTTTTATTCTCCTTGAAACTCACCCTTCTTCTCCATTTACCTTAATAGGCACTGGAATGCTTTTATAATAGACTATGATCCTTCCCATTTGATTGGTGATTCTCATTGTCCCATGAATGCACCATTTATAGGGGGATCTGATGACTTTCCTTAAGTTATCTTCATTAAGAAAATGGTAATTATATAGTTATTGGTCATTCTTGAGGACAGTATTGTATTATTTTTCAATGTATTTTCATTATGAAATTTTATAAATCTAGTATTTATGATACATGAAAAGTTATTGAGCATCAAAAGCACTATCTATAATAGTTTGGGAAGAGTTTAATGTCCAGCTTATGTGTACATCTTGGAGTGTTGTTGGTTATAATGTTGAAAGATTGACTGAAAAATAATATAGATGATTTTAATAAATAAAGAATCCATTCAAAGTTTTTCAGTATTAAAATAAACCATGGAGAGTCCTTGGGTGATGGTTTGAAATGGTTGAGAAGGGTTGGCATCATTTTGACGAATCCCAAAAATCATTTAAAGAAAGTTTGCAACTTGGATCTGAAATTGGAAATGTATCTGAGAAATGATTGTAAGTCTTTACTTTTTAAAAATATGAATTTGAGTTCTAGAACTAATAATAATTGTTTAAGCCTCACCATAAAACTTTGTTTCAGAATGAGAAAAAATGATAAAGTAGGAATGAGAGAAAGTATTTGATTCTAATCATAACACTTCATGGGTGATTTTATTTCTTTGAGACGATTATAAGTATTCATTGTGAAACAATGATCTTGATCATATGACTTCGAAGTTGATTATAATACTTCTATAGTTAGATAATTTTTTGAAGTTTCTAATAAGGAAAATAGAGTTTCTAAATTTAATTATCTAAAGTTGAAAATAAAATTAGATGATTATTGTGAAACATTATTCAAGGAATCATTCATAATGATCATTCATGGATCATTATTTAAGTCAAGATAAATTTTTAACCAGTAGAGAAGAGGATAAAGGTTGATGCTGATACTAAGAGATTTCCACACCACAATTTGATGGGCCGCATCACCATGCAAACGTGGAAATATATAATTGAATTTAATGTCGTGAATTTTTTGGGAGATTTAAATAAAATGGGAGACCATGATAATTCAAATATCATGTGGTGGAATCATGATGAGCCTTCAAAAGAAATTTAGAATGAGGTTTAATGAGTTGAGTCAATCTATCAAGAATTAAGGGATTTTCCATAGCCATTATGAAGACAATATTCATGTGATATTTGATAGATATAAAAAAATAAATGAATAAAGAGATAGTGTGAGAGAATTTTAAAATTTTGGGATTTTATATTGCTATATCAAATAATAAGTGAGAACATTTGTTGGAGATTAATGTGAAAGGAGGAGGAAGATCACTATATGGAGTCCTTGTAGAGGTTCATATACTCATTTGCAATAATTATTCATAAGTATTCATTTGTGTTCCATTGATGAGAGATTTAAACTGATTAGTTCTAGAAAATTTTATGAGTTCAAGGTTAAACCATTTATTGAGTTCTTTTTGATAATAATAAGGGGAATGTGCACATGGTATAATAACCATGTGTCTCCAAGGACATAGTCATCCTCAAGGAGGTGAACCTTGTTTTAAAACTTTTTATTCCTTTTTTATTTCTTTTTAGTAAATTGAGAGAGAATCTATGAAAAAACATGAGATTAAAGTGATTTGAAATTTCAACACACACTGATTCACCCTACCTCCTCCCAGTGTGTATCACCATTTGTGTGATCCAAAAATTGGAATTAGGTAAATCTTACTCACTATTATCTCTATCAAGTAAAAAATATGGATAAAAAATTTGTTAATAGAAAATTAATACCAACGTTTTATGGAAAATGGTTTAACTCATGGAAAAAAGGAATGGTTACTTAGATTCTCTCTCAGGAGATCGATATTCTAGACTTTGTGATATATGGATTCACTATTCCTAATAAAGCCTTAACATGGTCCCTAACTAATAATAGGAACATTGAAAATTATGGGAAGTCTATGAATGTTTTGTTTTCATCTTTATATGAAAATGAGATGACAAGGGTCATGGGATTTAAAACTACTAATTCTATCTCAAAGAAGTTTCATAAAATTTATGAATGAAATAAAAAGGTAAAAGAAGAAAATATATAAATTAGTTGATAAAAATTTTAAAACATTGGGATGCATGATGTAATTTCCAGAAATTTCCTTAACATTTTTTTATATAGAATTATTTTCAGACTACACGCTCTGATGGCACATGATTCCAAGGCCTGGAGTGCCCGGAATGATCCATCGAAAAATGTTAAGCTTTAAATAGATCATATGAGAGGTTTTCATGAAAAGTGGAATAACTCCTAAATGGGTGCTCAGATCAGAAATATGAGTGCACCTTTGTGTTCAGGACTGCAGGTTTACCCTAGGCGTGACTTAATTTTAGTTGGCGCAGGCCTCCAGTGAGAAAACCCAAAAATGGAATAACCATAAATAAAATAATTAAATAAAATTATTTTATTTTTAAAATTATTATAACTCACTAATGGTGACTCAGATTAAAAATTTCAGACCATCATTGATCTCATGAGGGTATTTTTTCCTTAGGAAAACCCTAATATCGGCTGGTGTGGGCCAACAGTGGAAGTTAGTTATTGGCCATGAATAAAATAATTAAGTAACAATTATTTTATATTCAAATACTTATAAATATTAAATGGTAAATCATATTGAAAATGTGAGAGTATTTTTGAACTCGTGGGGGTATGTTCCCCTTAGGCGGATCCAAACCTCGACCGGCGTGGTTCGAGGGTGGAAGTTAATTTTTTTTGAACTTTTTTTAAGGTATGTTCAGTAAATGTGCAAGTGAAATTTTCTAATTTTTAAACCAGTGCTCGAATTGAAAATATGAGGGCATCGTTGAATTCAGAATGTTGGGATTCACCTATAAATGACTTAAATTCGACTGGTAAGGGCCGAGCAGAAAAGTTATTTTTTGAACTTTTTAAGAAAAATAATAAAAGAATTTAAAAGAATTATTTTATTTCTTTTCTCACCATTGGGTGGAGGATGACGACGTTGTGGTGCAGCAACCAGGCGACAATGATGTGCACTAATGAAGATCATTAATGGACTGTATCATGTAGCGTAACGATGCAATAAAGTAAGCATAACAACAACATTTTTTCATAAATGAAACTGTGTAATGACACAAAGTTACAGCATAACAGAAATGTTGGGACATGATTCTTTTTATTAAACCAACACGTGGTAGAATGGGAAATTAAACTATAGGGATTATTTGACAAACCGCTGGCAGTTTTCCTCTAAAAAAAAGAATAATGAACACTAGAGAGATTTCATAATCTTCAACATGCCTCGAAGAATGGATTCGGAAGTGATTTAGACGTCTTGAAATCTCGAGGTCAAACACTTTGGCATCTAAAGTAAATGAGGTAGGGGTTGTTTTATTCTAATGTTTTTACCCGTTCTTTTATAAAAATGATAAACGAGGATCAACCCACAAACAAGTTTATACACAATTCATGAATTATATAGGAGGGTGACTTTTTCTTGCAGATTCATTATTCAGGATTCAAACATTGAATGAAATGGTAGAATTCAATCCCAAACCCCCACCCCTTGTTTTAAACCTCTAATGTAGAGAGCCTGGGCCAACACAAACATGGATCGAGCACCTCCTCATGTGATTTCTTGGTGGCCATACTCTCGAAGTGATGGAAAGATAGAATCAAGGCCTTCTTGGTGAAGAGGGATACCTCTGGGTGCCATAAACACTTGTGGTGTGAATAACAGACCCCCGGAGCGTGTCAGGTGGTCCACCGAAGGCTCGGCCGCCGCACCGGCACCAGCGGCAGCACACGCCAGTTGTGTGTCAGTAAGTGGGACGGAGGGCCACCAGCCACGCTGGTGGCCGGCTGAAGTAGCTGCAGACCATGACCATCGGTTCACGGCAGTGGAAAATGTGTCTCCAGGCGGTGTGCCATGTGGAGGGGTGGCCCACGACCAGGTCACCTGACTATTTGGAGGAGTTGTGGTCCATCGACCTTGTCTAGAGGCGGAGGCCCTAAGGCATCCTATAGGGTAGAGGGGGCCAGACGCGGCATGCTGCTGCATCCGGGCTGGATGGCGTACCACCAGCTACTCCAGCAGTTGGTCCTCGGCTAGCGGGGTGGACTAAAATGGGTCACCAGGCGACCCGACGGGCTAGACCCTCGGAAAAACTGGGCAGGGTCCACTGAGGCCCATTGGCTAGATCAAACCGGACCGACCCATACCCAAAATGAGTTAGGTTGAGTTGGTCAATTTTAAAATAGGGTTTGTGGGACCCCTAAGCTGAGTTGGTCGGGTCAGTCCGGGCTCGGAAGCAACCGTCCTTTGGTTACTAAAACGCTAATAACTCGCAGACCGGGTGTCTGATTGATGAATCTCATGCAATACGAGGACCATTGAGATGATATGGACCTTCTAAGGTACTCTACAAGAGTTTTGGTGGGGGTTTTACTATGCCCAGGTTGGATCGGACTCGAATCCAATCGGTCCCTTTTTACTAAAAGGCTCATATCTTGCAAACTGTGTGTCCGATTGATGAGCTATTTGTGGTGTTGGGACCCTATTGATAAGGTGGATCTTTTTTCATGATATATGGTGACTTCCATGGAAGTTTAGATGCGATAAATGGCTTGAGAAGATAATCTCTCAAATGCGCTATGTACGGAACCCTACGGTTGGATGAGACCTGAAGACTGTTGACTTTCGACTCTGTATGAATCGACTATGGCCCTGTGGGAAGCACTTATCTATTAATTTCTAGGACCAAGGTGGGAATAAATTCTCTGTGAAGTTGTAGGTCCATGGTATACGATGAGGAGGATTTCCTCAGTTTGCCAAGATTTTTTGGAAGCACTTCTTTATGACTTTTCAAGCCCATAGTGGGAATCACTTCTCTGTGACTTAGTAGGCCCACAGTACGCGGTGGAGTGGTGTACCTAAGTAGTCAAATGTTAGTGGGAATCACTTCTTCATGACTTTTAAGGTTTGGTATACTCGTTAGAGGAGTATTTCTCCAGCATCCAATGTGTTCAATGATGTGACTAATGTTTCCACTATTACTACCCTAAACGTATACCTGGTGTGAGTTGTCTTGTGTTTCATGCTTTACTTTGAGGATTATGGTGTATTCTTTCTTTTTTGTTTTGGGGTCCCTAATGAGTAATTTTTTACTTACCCCTACACGGGTTTCACCCACACGTGTTGTGCTTGGTGGAGACGATCGGCATTTCGACAGAGATTTTGGTGGACCAAGACCTAGAGGTGCTCAGGGAGACGGGACTGACAAATGATACGACGGTGTACTTGGTGGAATAAGACCCGGTGGGGCCCAGTATTATCGGGTGGATAGGAAATTATACTTCATATTTTAGTAGCAACACTAATATCATAACCATGTGGGGTTTTCCGCGGATGGCCACCAGATTTTCCTTTGTGCACTCTACTATTTTCTGTTCTTTTATTTGGTTTATATTCGGGACCACTTTTATTAGTTCTACTGAGGTTTGTTTTTAGAGATACTTGTTTCCTTGCTAAGTTTGTGGGACTTGGTTGGTTGTGTGTGTGCATACATGTACTCAAGAAAATTCCTCCCACATGCAGGTTGACACCTTTGGAGCTACTCTCCATCCTCTGGCCTTCAGGAGACGGGCTTGGGGTCGTCACGGAATGGGCCCCAGGGGATGGGTCCTGAAAAATTAGTATCAGGGGGAGGTTGTTCCTACCACAAAGACCGGGAGTCTGTAGTTTTGTTCTGGGGCAATAATGTTAAGTGTTGTGAGTTTGACTTTCATATTTAGGGAGTCCATTGTTGGTGCGGCGACTGACGTATCCATACACTGGGACCTTGAATTCTGCTTTTTGACTCTATACATGAAAAAACTAGTTTCATAAGTTTCTCCTTATTTTCTTTTGAATAATAGTCAACTCACCAGGTATAACCTTCTAACTATGGTACATATTGATCTATATCAGGATGCCTCTACATGGATGACTAGTTAGGATCCCGATATGAGGTCGTGAGGAAAGTCTGTCTAACGGTGAGGCGTCGGTTCAGGGACCAATGCTAGAGATGGTCCCATCGGGTGGTATATCGGTGTTACCACCACCCATTGATCAGATAGCAGGCATAGATCCAGTATTTTAGGTGGATGCAACTTGCTATATGGAGTCATGGATAACTCTTTTGGCACTTAGCGATAAGGCACAAGTTTTGAATATGTGTCATGGGAATCTGAGGCAATGATCACCTGAGATGCAAGGTCATAAGAACCTATGGATTTTATGTGCACAAAGTAACCCACAGAACCGGAGGTTTAATAGGATGGAATGTGCTAGTTTCTAGAAGGGAAGGACTTTCTATGCTTGTCATGAAAAGGGAAATCTCATTGGAGATTGTCCCACTATTCATGTTGCAGGGTAGGAGAGGATACAGTTGCAGAATATCAAGGATTTACGATGTAAAACTTGGTATGGACTAGTACCATCCATGCTAGGATTGATTGTATTAAGCAAAGGATGTGGTTCATCAATGGAGATGGAACCAGATTTCCCTTTATCAGTAGAGGGAAATCCCTGCAACTCTTGATGGACTCAGGAAGAGGAGGGTGTAGCCAAATTCTATTCAGTTGTCTAGTTTGACCCTCATTGTAGTGAATGTAATGATTCCACAAGTTCCTTAGTGATATTAGAGTATAAGGACATCTCTCTTGAAGATTTTCCATGATTACCTCTTTGTTGAGAGTTAAACTTTTGCTTTGATCCATACCCTGGGACGACACTGATATCCCCACCAGCATATCAGATGACTCCCATAGATCTTTTTGAATTGAGGTTACAACTAGAGGAAAGGGGAAGGGAGTATCTACATGCGGTCAAGAAGTATGACCCGAGGGATCCATGAATGATTCAAGGTACGGTATGTGTCTACTACTAGCTACCGTATTAATAGACATAGGTGTTAATCATTCCTTTTTGTCACTAATCTTTTTCAAGGCCTAGAGTTTCCGGTTAAACCGTTGACTTGATCCTTACATCTGGTGATACCTATGGGAGGAGACTCGATAATCACACTTATTCTGAAGGTATGATCTGACCCTTGAGGTAAGAGTTTCGGTTGGAACCTCTTGGTGGCAGCATCGAGGCCTTATGATGTTAGTTTGGGTATGGACTGGTCATCCACTTTTCATGCTCAGATTGACTATTTTAAGCAAAAAAGATGTGGTATATCCACATAATTGGAATGGGGTTTTCCTTGGTCAGATAAAAAAAGGGGAAACCTAGGTAGCATGAGATATAATTATGTATAAGAGGGTGAATCCAATCACTCTTGAGTCCGCCGACCTTACCCTCATGTAAGTAGATGTTTTGAGTTTTTAGTTCCCAATAGTAGAGGTGGATTTTGGGAATGTCCCTTAAAAATATGTTTCCAGTGTTACCTCCCCATAGGGGGAGGGACTTCTGTATCATTCTACACCCTGATATGGCACTGATATCAGCATCATTATATCAGAGGACTTTTGTAGAGCTTCGTAAGCAGGGGGAATAGGTGGGGTACTTATAGAAGAAGGGATTCGTAAGACCGAATGTTCAATGTTATGTGTGTATTACCATCACTTTAACCAAGTGGCCATAGAAAACGAGTACCCACTACCAAATGGTCGATGGGCACATCAATCAGTTAAAAGGGGTAGCCTTTTTCTTGGATGGAAAGGTGCTAATAGGCTTTTCAGAAGTTGAGGCAGCAGCAATGTCTAGATTTCCTTCAGGACTATGACCTTGAGATAGTCTATACTTCTGGGAAGGGGAATATAGTGGAAAACACACTCAACAGGAGGTCTAGTTTACGGCTGCTTAGTGAGGCAACAGAGCAACTAGTTACAATGAAGATATCCTTTGTGGGTGATGATGGAGAAGCTTACCTTTAGTCAATAACTATCAATACACCACTCTTACAGTGAGTCAGGGAGGCACAGTTCATGGATGTTGATTGTGAGGCCCTATGTGCTCAGTTATCCTTAGGACAAGCTCCTGATGGATTTTCGATAGGCGAGGAGCATGTCATTATTTTCAGAGGACACATAGTAGTACCAGTGATGTTACGGGATGAGGTGTTGAGGGAGTTTCATATATCCCATTTGGTGGAACATCCTAGTGTGGAGAAGATGTACCAGGACCTTCAACATCGGTACTGGTGGCTAGGAGACGGAGACCCTTGGAGTTTGGGAAGGGAGACTATGTTTTCCTTCGGGACTTTCCCCGATGAGGATTGGAGAGTTTTGGACAGGGTGGAAAGTTATCTCTGAGGTTTATCAGAACTTTTTAGTTTCAGAGTGGATTTGGTGAGGTGGAATACTGCCTAGATCTTCACCCACAGATGCACCGTGTGCATGATGTTTTCAATGTGTCATAGCTGAGGAGTTACATGCATGATCCATCACACGTCGTCGACTGGGGAGAGATGGACATTGATGATGGGGTGACGTTTGCGGAGTTCCCAGTGAAGATATAGGATCTATAGGAGTGGGTCCTTCATGGATGGTCGATTCCTCTAGTGCATGTTTAGTGGCAGCATGAGAACCTCCAAGAGAGAACATGGGAGCAGGAGACTCAAATTCCTGCTTAGTACCCCCCCCCCATTTATTTTATTTGAATTTGTTTTGGATTTTGGGTACATAAAGACCTAATGTGGGGAGAATTTAATGTCCATGAATTTCCATGCAGATTTGTTTTTATATGGAATTATTTTGAGACTACATGCTCTGACGGTACGTGATTTTGAGGCCCAGAGTGCCCAGAATGATCCGTCAAAAAATGTTAAGCTTTAAATAGCACGTGTGAATGGTTTTATTGAAAAAGTATAATAACTTCTAAAAGGGTGATCAAATCAGAAATCTAAGGTCACTATTTCATTCAAGATGGCAGTTTTACCCTATGCGTAACTTAATTTTAATCAGCATAGGCCTCCAGTGAGAAAACCCAAAAATGGAATAACTGTAAATAAAATTATTAAATAAAATTATTTTATTTTTCAAATGCTTATAACTCATGAACAGTGAATTGGATTAAAAGTTTGAGACCACCGCTGAACTCATTTGGGTATTCTTTCCTTAGGAAGACCCTAATATCGGCTGGCGCAGGTCAACAGTGAAAGTTATCTGTGAATAAAATAATTAAGTAATAATTGTTTTATATTAAAATCCTAATAACTCCTAAACGGTAACTCGGATTGAAAATCTGAGAGTATCATTGAACTTATGGGGGAATTTTCCCCTTAGGAGGATCCTAACCTCAACTGGCGTGGGTCAAGGGTGAAAGTTAATTTTTTTGAACTTTTTTTAAGGTACGCTCAATAAATACGCGAGCAGGATTTTCTAAATTTTGAACCGGTTCTCAGATCGAAAAAATGAGGGCACCGTTGAATTTGGAACGCCGGTATTTTCCTCTAAATGACTTAACTTCGGCCGGTAAGGGCAGAGAGAAAAGGTTATTTTTCAAAATTTTCATGATAAATAATAAAATAATTTAAAAGAATTATTTAATTTCTTTTCTCACCATTGGGTGGCGGACGGTGACGTTGCAGTGTAGCAACCAGGTGGAAACGAGGTACATTAATGAAGCTCATTAATGGGCTATATCACGCAGCATAATGATGCAATAAAGTAAGCATAACAGAAATGTTGTGACATGATTATTTTTATTAAACCAACACGTCGGAAAATGTGGGATTAAATTGTGGGGATTCTCTGACAAACCGCTGTCATTTTTCCTCTCCAATGAAGAATGGAGAACGCCGGTGAGACTTCATTGTCTTCGACGTTCCTCAAAGAACAGAGCTGGAAGCGATTCCAACGTCTTGAATCCTCGAGGAAGAACACTTTGGCATCAAACTTCAATGAGGTAGGGGTTGTTTTATTCTAATGTTTTTCCATTTTTTTCTAAAAACGATGAATGCAGATCAACCCACAAACAAGTTGATCCGTGATTCATGCATTATGTGGGAGGGTAACTTTTTCTTGGGGATTCATTATCCGGGATTCAAACCTGGCATATGAAATGGTTTAACTCAATCCCCAAACCTCACCATTATTTTAAACCTCCAATGTGGAGGGCTCGGGCCAACATGAACAAGAATTGAGCACCTCCGCTTGTGTGTTCTTGGTGGTAATACTCTCAAAGTGACGGTAAGATAGAATCGAGGCCTTCATGCTGAAGAGGGTGACTTATAGGGACCACAGACATAAGAGGCATAAAGAATGGACCCCCCAGAGCACATCTGGTGGTCTGCTAAAGGCTCACCTGCCACTCCGGCACCGACAGTGGTGGCAGTACGCGCCAACCGTATACCGATTAGTGGGATGGAGGGCCGCTGGCCACACCGGCAGCTGGGTGGAGTGGTGTGCCCGTCAGTGCACCATGACGGCTGGAGACCACATCCATCAGGCCACGGTAGTAGAGGACACGGTGCTAGGCAGGGTGTTATGTGGAGAGTTGGCCAATGACCGGGCCACCTGGCTGGTTGGAGGAGCTGCGGTCCATCATCCATGGCTAGAGGTGGAGGCCTCGCGGCATCCTGCGGGGCAGAGGGGGCCGGACACGGCGCCCTACCGCGTCCCAGCTGGATGGCACACCACCGGCCGCTCCAGCGTCCGGTTCTTGGATAGAGGTTTGGTCCATTCCCGCACCAAGTAGGCTGGACCCGTTCCATTCATGCAGGACCGAACTAGATCGAGTCACCGGGAGACTTGGCAGGCTGAACCCTTGGACAAACCGGGTCAGGTCCAGCAAGGCCCATTAGGCTTGACCCATTGGAAAGACCGTACCGGACCGACCCAGACCCGAACTGAGTTAGGTTGAGTTAGTTGATTTTAAACTAGGTTATTTGGGACCCCCTGGGCTGGGTTGGTCGCGTCGGATTGGTCTCGGATGCAACCGACCCCTAGTTACTAAAACGCTAATAACTTGCAGACTAGGTGTCTGATTGACTTTTCATCTATGGAAGGAAGAACCTTGAGACGAGGTGGTCCTTCTGAGATGCTCTAAAAAGGTTTTTCCGGGGGTTTGCGTTTGGACGGATTGGATCGAACTTGAATCTAATCGGGCCCTTTTTATTAAAACGTCCATATCTTGCAAACTGCACAACTGATTGAGGAGTTGTTTGCGGCGTTGGGACCCTCTTGGTGAGGCAGATCTTTTGGAGTTATCTATGGTGACTTTCATGGAATTTGAGATGTGATGAATGGATTGAGGAGTGGTTCTCCCAGGTGCGCTACGTACAGAACCCTATGGTTGGATGAGACCTAAATATAAGTGACTTTCGACTCTGTATGACTCGACTATGGCCCAGTGAGAAGAAATTATCTGTAACATTTTAGGCCCATGGTGGGAAGAAATTCTATATGACTTTTCAGGACCATGGTACACGATGAGGAGGAGTACCTCGGTTGGCCAAGATTAGTGGGAAGCACTTCTCTGTGACTTTGCAGGCCCACGGTGGGAAGGACTTCTCTGTGACTTAGAAATCCCATGGTATGCAGTGAAGATGTGTACTTAAGCAGTCGAAGGTTAGTGGGAAGAACTTCTTTGTGACTTTCCAGGCCCACTATACTCATTAGAGGATAGTTATCCAGCAGCTGAGGTGTTCGATGATGTGACTGATGTTTCCACTATTACTACCCTAAACGTATACCTGGTGTGATTTGTCTTATGTTTCATGCTTTACTTTCAGGATTTTGGTGTGGTCTTTACTTTTTGTTTTGGGGTCCCTTCTGAGTACTTTGTTATTCACCCCTGCACAGGTTTTTCCCACACATGTTGTGTCTGGTGTAGATGATCGGCATTTCGACAGAGACTTTGGTTGATAGGGATGCAGAGGTTCTTTGGGAGACGGGACTGACAGACACTATGAAGGTGGACTTGGTGGCTAAGGACTAAGAGGGGGAAAGTAGGATTGGGTGGAAAATAAATTCTACTTCGGCTTCCAGTAGCTACACTACTCTCAAAATCATGTGGAGTTTTCTGCGGATGGACATCAGAGTTTTTTTGTATACTTTTATATTTTTAGTTCTTTCGTTGGGTTTGTATTCTGGACCATTTTTATTAGTTGTACTCAGATTTTTTTTTAGGGATAATTGTTTCCTTGGTTAGTGTGTGGGACTTGGTTGGATGTTTTTGTGTGTAAAAGTACTCAGGAAAATGCCTCCCACTTTTAGGTTGATGCCTTCGGCACTAGTCACCATCCCCTAGCCTTCGAGATGTGGGCTTGGGGTAGTCACAGCATGGCCCTAGGGTACGGGTCGTGACACATGAGGATGAGACTTTAAATGGGTTATTTAGTATATTAAATCTAGTTTTTAGAATAATTATAGGGTTTGAAGAAATTTTTTAAAGACTCTGTTATAGTGAAAAAAAACTTATGAGGATTCTACCTTATAAGTTTTATGTAGTGATCTTGGCCTATAAAGATAGATATATTAATTAATTCACTATTAATAAACTACATAGTACTCATATCAACTATGAAATTATAATAGTACATTTACTTAAGAGAATATGTAAGAAGGAAAAGAAAATATGTATAAACTCTTTCTCTCATGAAATATTAGACAAAAGAAGATGTAAGTATAGAGGAGGAAGATGTAAGTACATAGGTGAACTAACTTTCAAATTATTTAATTTTGGAAATTTTTCCCATTTATCTAGTAATTTTACAATGAAGTTTATAATATAAAATGATTATGATTAAGCCACCATAAAAACCACTGCTAGAGATCTCTCATATTCTAAACCAAAAGGAAATAAGTAGTTTTCACCTGGTTCTTTGGGAAGGAATTTTTTTAGTTAAAGAATGTGTTTCTGATAATGAAGATAGTGGTGATAAGGAATATCCTAAAGATTCATCTCAAAGTTTGATCATGTTAAAATAAGAAGAATAGGTGAACCCATTAGAATATGAATCTCAATGCAATGGTATGTTTTTAATGGAGGAAGGAGAGACTCCATGTAATAGCTAAAAAATTTATTTCTATGGTTAATAAAAGAAATTTTTTCATAATGACTATTTTATTATATTTAATAAAGGAAGTACATAGAAATAATATTAAAAAATAAATATTACATGTCAATTAATAATACTAATTACTACATCTATGAATAGTATAGGGATATAAAAACCAAAGAATATCGACTGTGCAATGGTATACTCCATCAATTTGAACTATCCCAGGAATATTAAACCTTCCATGAAAATTTTTAAAAGAAAAAGAAACATTAGTAATATAATTGAAATTATCAATGGAATTATAAAAACCTTTGGGAGCAAGTATTAAATGTGGTATTATGTATAGATTATAAAGGGAAAAGTGATCATTGGGATATGATCATTAACTGACCATTGGCCTATAGGACTATTGTCATTCTGACCATTGATCACTATAATTGTTGGTAATAATATTACTATTGTAATTAGTTTTTATAAATGGTGTTGAAAACTGATAATTGATGTAGAAAGGATAAACAATGGCCTAAACCAGTAGAGTCCTGATTTTTGAAGCCTGTTTTTCAGAACTTGGGAGTGAGGTAGTGTCATTGGGTTTTAACCTTGACCAAGTCCAAGTAGAGATTCAACAAGTCAGGCTTGAATGAAATTTCCTTTTGTAGAAGTTCAAGTTAGTGGATATCACAACTAGGCCAATGTCAGTTGATCCACACCATGAAACTAACACCATCACACACCTTACCCTTAAGACGTATATAAGTGTAATGAGGAGTTATGTATCTAGATATTAGTATCATAAAATTAAAATTTCCTTTTTATAAATGAAATAGCTATTTCATCAATTCAATTTTTAGTATTATTTTATTTAATAAAATATACATGAAAATAAGATGAATTCAAAAAAGGTATATTTGGATAAAAATAAAACATAATTGTATTTTAGAAAATATATACACTTAATCATTTTAAATAAAATTTATTTTCATTAAATATTCTTTTAAAATTCTAATTATTTAACTATAAATTATAATATAATTTTATTATGTCCATGGAAATTTTAATAAGTGTCTGAAAGTTAACTACATCGTAAAAACTGTCATTTTTTAAAAAATAAGGATTTTTTATTTAAAAGTTAAAATTATCGTATTTAGGAAATTGTTTTTATAAAATAAAAATTATATTTTAAATCATTGCATTAAAATTAGGTTAGTGTGAAATTTTGAGAATTTTCTAAAATACTTTATTTTTCAATGAATAGTAAAAATACAGTTTTGTGTTTTTGGTTTGTTTTATGACTTCATATGTATATAATAATGATATAATGATAAATAAAAAATAAAAAATACTAAAAATATGTTATTTTATTTATATTATGTATTTTAATTCATATAAATAAATTTCCAAACCTATAAATGATTTTCCAAAGTCTAAAATGGAAATTATGATTCTAAAAAATATTTTGTGGAAAATTTACTTTTCCATTTCCAAAGTAATATTAAAAAGTATATTTTGATTCTAATGGATTAAAATATTATAAAACATAAATAACCAAAACCATGATAAAAAACCACGGGTAATCCATTGGTTTTTCATTTCCCACAACATAGAATTCCAAAACCTATATTTAGAAATTATTAAACAATTCATCATATTTTTCTATAAATACCCACCAATCCCACCATTACTCCCCTATCAAAATATATAATCTATTAATTTATGTCCATTTATCTTCCCAAATAGTCTCTATAATGTTTCTTAATGGTTTTAAGGTGTCATCCTCAAGTTATAGGAAGAAACTTTTTAAGGTAATGGAATTCTCCGCCTCCTCTTTCCATTCAAGTACCTATTTGTGATATATTTTATAATTATTGAATTAATTTCTTTTCATACCCTTTTTTATTATCCCAATACTTACAAAATAGTTTTTTATCAATGTGTAACCTTTTTCCATCCCATTATACCATTTCCTTAATCCATGTTGTATATTGTCATGCTTCCAAATTCATTTCTTAAATTTCCATATTTTACATGAAATATTCTTATATTATGAATGCCAAAACCCCTTCTTTATCCATGGGAATTAACCTAGATGTAAAAATAATTTATTTATTTGGGTATTTACATGTATGTTACCCAAATTTCCTTTTGTGAGTTAAAAATTATGTAATCTCCAGGTCTTTAATCATTTATGTACGTAATGATTTTATATAAAATGTGTTCTCTATTCTCCTCAGGTTATTGATGAAATGATTTATTATAATTAATGTGGTTCACATGAATTAATACATATAAATAGTGAACCTTGATAGTTCTTCAATGCATTGGGTAAATAATTAATCTCTATATATGTCATATTTTATGATACTAGGGTAAATAACCTTGGTAATTATGTTTTATAAGACCTAGGTTAAAACCCTTGGTGATGTGCTTATGAATGTACCATTTTTATATTTTATATATATTTCCATGTTATTTATCAAGTATTTATTATTATTATCTCATGTTATTCCTCTTGTTTTATACATGATGATCATTTATGTTCCATTTCCTTTATTATCCCATACTAGGCTTTATGTTCACCCTTTTCTATTGATGTATGTCCCCAATAAATTACTTGAAGTGATGTGACCTAGGAAGAATTAACAAAGGATTATTTCAAAAGGATTAAATAATGTTTATGTTTATGTTTTCATTATGTAATTAATGTATTATGTACCTAGTTTCCAAAAAACTAGACCTCAAAATATCCTTCAAAATTATTAATGAAATATTTGTTAAGGAGTTATGTTAAAATTCATGTATTAAAAAGGATAGATGTCATAGTTGGTATCAGAGGTAAGGTTTAGTTATTTTTAAAAATTAGGACAAGTAAAATATTAAAAATAACCTTAGGTATATGTCTAAATATAGGAAAATTTCCTTAAATTTTGATGAAGTTTTAAGCGGGTGGTTTTGAAGGAATGAAATCCATATCTGGATACTACAAGTGGATGTGACTCTGGAATAGTTGTTATAGTGACTGTTATTTTTTATACATTTATTATTACATAATTTTAAAGATAAAAAATATAAAATCATTACATGACCAGGATCAAAATTTTTTGTTTCTTGGTAAAGTTAGGACCATACATAACATTTAAAAAATAAAACATAAACATTTATTTAGTTCCTTCTTCTATAGAATCTTATTAGAACATGAATTATACTTAGTATACGTAATCACCAGAAGATATACATAAAAAATGGGTGATCTAAAATCTCAATAATATGATAGATAAGAACATGAAATAATATTACATTGGGTGAGAAAAATCATAATATCATCATCATAATCATGAGAGTAAGCATTAGATAAAAGCATAGAATGTGGAAACGCATAAAAATGAAACATTATATCTTAGTGGTAATCTACCACACATAGTTTTGAACAAATATAGAATCATTTTAATTCATATTTCACTTTTTTAATGAGATACATCACATTATCCAGTGTATTGGAGAACTATATAATTTCAGGAGCACCCGTCACATCATAACATTTACATTATCATGCATGCCACATAGAACGTATATAAATCTTGGACAAAAAATATCACATGGAAGGGAAGGGGTTTAATTTAATAAATCATAAATTAATAATATTTGGGTTCCCAAATGAAAGAGGTAACAACATACTTGATTAATAATCATCAACATTGAGTGAAGAAGAGACAATCTCAAGAAGTAAAAGGTGTGTTTTTTTAAAGAAGAGTTCTTTTTCAAAACATTATGTTTGTCATAAACTCAATTAGAAAATATTTATATCCAAAAAAAAGTTAATATAATTATAAATAAATGATATTTAAGGAATATCCATACTGAAAATGATGTGAAAGAGGGAAAACCGAAATAAAGAGAGTTGGGTTCAATAATTCCCTTTATCTTGGGTCTGAATAATTCCTTTACTTTAATATCTTGTATAATCACATAAGATTGATTAATTAAAAATAAAGAACCTTTGATACATTATTTTGATTAATTATATTTTTATTAAGTTCATTTATGGGATTTTTTATGAGTTATAGAGTTCAATTTCATCATTGGGGGTATTCGTTTTCATAGATTTCATGATCGGTTCACTTATATACATGAATGGAAGTTCATGTAAAATGCGGATAAATATCCAAAAATTTTATTATATGATATTAATGATATTACATAATCTAAAATTATCTTATAGTGAATTTGTTTATATTTTATGAGGATGAATCATTAGATGAAAGTTAATGATGATCGTTTTAAGTTAATCTTAGTGGTTTTTCGATCACAATGAACTCATTTTGTTTTATCATTTAGTATTACAAATATATGTTAGTTCATAATATAAAGTGGATTTTAAAATTAATTTTAAATTAATTTTAAACCACTATAATGGTTTTATTAACATCCTTTAAGGTGTTAAATTAAAATGAAATTGCATTGCCCATCATTTAATGATGGATCTTCCATTAACATGTTATCATTAAATTATATCAAAAATACTAGAGTTATATTTCCATTTGGATCATGTAATTTTAGTATTAGAGAATAAAATAAATTAAATTGAAAAGAAATTAAAAGAAAAAGGAAGAGGAAGAGGATTTTACCTCTTGGATTTATCCTCCTTGAAAACCTCCTTAGGGAAAAGGTGTTGGTATTTTTATGAGACCAAGAGCTCCTAGATGTGGGATAGGTGATTGGGAATAGTATTTGGTAGAATTTTTACAAGGTTAGAATCTTGAGATATGTGAGGAGAAGAGGGGTGAGGGGTGGTATTTATTGTGGAGGAGAGAGGTGTTTTCTCATTACTATATTCATTAGTTTATTATGTTGGATCAAGACTATGAATATTTTGAGAATTATCTCTAAATATATTAAAATAATTAAGTATAGTTCTATATTTTGAGCTTCCATCATCCTTACATCATCTATGACTCTATAATTCATGTATTTAGCTTTTATTGTAAATTATCGTATTTTATTATTCATAAAAAAATTCAAGTATTTTAGAAAAATCCCAAAAATTCACCCTAACCATTTTTCAATGTTTAGAATCCAAAAATTAACTCCATTTTATGAAAATAATTTTCTATATATTATTAATTTGATTTTTAATTAAAATCATCATTTACTTGGAAAATATGGATTTTAAAATTATAACTGATTTTATAACACTTTGAAAAATTACTTAAGGTCTCATAAAATTATATTAAAATCATAAGACATAAAAATATTAATTTATGAATACATTTTTTGAAAATAAATTTTCTTTTAAATAATTAAATTAATCATAAAATTATAATTAAATATTTATGACTTACAAAAAATCCAAAACTTAATTAATAATTTTAAAAAAATTATTTATTTATACTATGATATAATTATACCATAATTTCATTTATAAGGTTTCTAAATTTTATTTATACTTTCATGGGTGAGGTTACTATTCATTTGGTCGGTTTACTATTTATAAGGGTCATATTACTATTCCTAAGGTCAAGTTATTATTTCATCAGTATTGGTTTTTTAACTTCTATAAATACTTATTATTTCATTAATTATTCATTTATAAAGATTTTAGTATGGTATCTAAGTGATTTTATGATATTTATACTATATTAAATTATGATAAAATGAATAAATTCCTTTGATAAAATTTGGTTCAATACATTCTTCCCCCCTTTTGAAATTTCTCCCTCAAAATTTCATTTTGAATAAACAAGTGAGGGTACTTCTCCTTCGTCACCTACTATGGTTCCCAAGTTGCTTCTTCACACTTATAGTTCCTCCACAAAACTTTGAAAAGGTGGGTTGTCTTATTGTGTAGAACATTATCTCTCCAGTCCAGAACCTTTATTGGATACTCCTCATAAGAGAGATCATCTTCCAACTGTAACACTTTTGAGTTTAGTACATGTGAGGGATTGGGTATGTACTTCCTCAGGAGTGATACGTGAAACATATCATGAACTTGATCCATATTCGATAGAAGTTCAAGCTGATAGGACATGAATCCTATGTGATCAAGGATCTAAAAGGGTCTAATGTACATTGGGATTAGATTCCCTTTATTTCCAAATTGTATGACTCTCTTCCATGGTGATATTCGAAGGAAGAGTCTATCTCTAATGTTAAACTCTAAGTCCCTTCAACGGTTGTCAACATAGCTCTTTTTCTGACTCTGGGTAGCTTTGATATGTTTTTGGATGTCTTGAACCTTTTTTATCTTCTCTTTCACATAATTAGGTTCAAGTAGCTTTTTTTCTCTAACTTTATCCCAACAGGTGTGAGTTCTACATCGCTTTCCATACAGATCTTTATATAGAGCCATATGAATACTCGAGTGGAAGTTGTTTTTGTATGAGAACTCAACCAATGGGATATACTGATCTCATACACCTTTGAATTCTAAAGAGAAGTCTCTTATCATGAATTTGAGCATCTGAATAGTCCTTTAATATTGTCCATTAGTTTGGGGGTGATAGGTTGTGCTGAAATTCAATTCAGTACTCAAGGCATGTTGAAGACTCCTCCAAAATTTTGATGTGAACCTAGGATCATGATTATAAACAATCAAGAGTGGAACTCTATGTAGTCTCAACACTTCCTTCACATATATATTATCAATTTTTTTAAGAGAAATACCTTCCTGAATATCAATAAAGTGAGAAGTCTTGGGGAGTTAGTCCACCACAACCCATATTTCATTATTTATTTTGGATGACTTTGGGAGACCCATGATAAAGTACATAATGACATTCTCCCATTTCCATATGGTTATAGTAAATGATTTAATCATCCCTTTGTACTTTTTTTGCTCTTATTTAATTTTCTGACATATCAAACACCTTGATACATACTCATCAACCTCCTTCTTCATGTTGTCCCACTATAAGTGTTCTTGGAGATCATAGTACATCTTGGTACTTCTAGGATGGATAAAGAAAGTTGAGCTATATTAATTATAAAATAGATCCTTCTTTATCATATGTGATGAAATCACACAAATCCTTGTTCCAAATAGAATCACGCCATCATCATGGATATGGAACTCTGGTGGATCCTCTTCCTTTAATGCATTCACCTTGTTTTGTAACTTCAGATCATCCCTTTGTGATTCCTTAATCTTCTATTAGATAGATGGTTGGGAAATAATTTGGGAAAGGTAGGATTTATTCCCTTCCATTATGATTTCCAAACCCATCCTTTTCATATCCATGAAGATAAGGTCTTTATCAATCCACAACATGGATGGAGTAGCAGGTTCTTTTTTGATAAGAACATCAACTACTTTGTTTACCTTTCTAGGATGATAGTGAATAGATAAATTGTAGTATTTGATTAGTTATAAACATCTACTTTGATACATGTTGAGCTTTTTCTGTGTGAATATATACTTTAGGCTCTTCTTATTGGTATATATGTCACACTCCTCACCATATAGGTATTGTCTCCAGATTTTCAAGGTGAAAATCATAGCTACTAACTCCAGATCATGTTTTTGGTAGTTTTTCTCATGGATCTTTAACTACCGTGAGGCGTAGGCTATCACATTATCATTTTTAATGAGTAAACAACCTGATCCTTTCTTTTAAGAATCACTGTATATCACAAAACTTTCTCTGTTTTTTGGTAATGTGGGTACAAGTGCAGTGATCAGCCTTCTCTTTAGTTCCTTGAAGATTTCCTCACACTCTTCCATCCAGAAATAATTTACCCCTTTCATTGTTAATGTAGTTAAAGATCTAGAAAATAATGAGAAATTTCTCACAAAATTTCCATATTACCCTATTAATCCAAGAAAATTGAATATTTCTATTACACTAGAGGGTTTAGGCCATTCCTAAATTTCATTTTTTAAGGGTCTGCAAAAATTACCTCACTTGTGATCACATGACCCATGAATGTGACTTACTGCATCCAAAAGTCACACTTTATTAACTTGGCGTACAACTTATCTTTCCTTAATGTTGCCAACATGAGCCTTATATGTTCTTCATGTTCATCCTTTCTATTGTAGTAGATGATAATATCATCAATAAACACTACCAAAAATTTGTCGAGGTAATGTCTAAAGACTCTATTCATAAAATCCATGAACATTGTAGGGGTATTAATAAGTCCTAATGGCATCACCAAAAACTCATAGTGACCATACCTTGTATGGAAGGCAATCTTCTAAATATCTTCTTTATTCACCTTTAACTGATGATATCTAGAATGGAGATCCACCTTTAAGAAGTACTGATCTCCTCATAGCTAATCAAATAAGTCATTAGTTCTTGGAAGAGGATACTTTTTCTTTATGGTGATCTTGTCGAGTTTGTGATAATTGATACACATCAGTATTGATCTATCCTTCTTCTTGACAAAGATCACCGGAACACCCCAAGGTGATGCACTAAGGTATATGAACCCTTTGTCCAAATGTTCTTACAGATCCTTATTTAACTCCTATAGTTCTATTGGAGACATCCTATAGAGGCACTTTGAAATAAGAGTAGATCCGGGTATGAGTTATATTGATAACACTATCTCATGATCTAAAGGAAGTCTAGGTAATTCTTCAGGAAATACATCATTTTATTCCCTTAAAATGGTCATTTACCCTAGGTTGATACCTTCCTTTGACTCAACTATTCGAGCGAGGTATTCTTCTTCACAAGGAATCAACACCCACATCATTGAAGGATTTTCCAAAGGAGATTCATGATCTTCCATGCATTTATAGAGGATCATGGGATGGTTTGGTATATAAAAGATATTTCCTTTTCCTGATAGTTTATATGTGCTTTATATAATGAGACCCAATCTATTCCTATTATAGCATCAAATTCCACCAAGGGAAGTATCATGAAATTCATTGGAAGAATCTTCCCACATACGCCAATAAGAGAAGAGTCCAACACTTGGGTTGTAATGATTACACCACTAGGTATTTTTACAGATATATCTACTTCAAGGTTTCGGGCATTTGATTCAATAGTTCTAGAAAACTTGCATGATATAAATGAATGCGTAGAACCAGAATCAAATAAGACTTTTTTCATTATTGAGTGAATATTATTTATACCTTATAATAATTCATTTTCTTGCCCCACTTTAGCAGTATTGATGGCATAAGTCGTTCCTTTCTCCTTTTTATTTGGTTACTGCTAATGTTGATTACCCTCGAGGACTCGAGGTTTAGTGCACTGGCTTGTATAGTTCACTTGATCCCTATAATTTTATCATTGGACTATGGGTGGTTATCACCTTTCATCCACCACATTTTCCTTCTTCCTCGTGTCTTTTTGACATTCATGAGTTTGGTGGCCTTCTCTCCCACACATAGATCATTTCCCCATCCCTTTGAGGCAATTCCCATGATTCTTCTTGTCGCATTTTTGACACATGGTTGGTTGAGTTTTCTTTCCAACTTTCTCATTAGATCCTCCATATTAATACTCAATCTTTTTTTTCTTATCACCATATCCATGGGAACATTCACCAAACTCCATCTCCACTTTGAGATCACATTGAAAATTTATTCATGACTCCCTAAGTATCAAATTTCTAGATCCTTTTTAAAGGTGTGATTTTAAACCACTAAATAATCTATCAATTTTACTATCATTATTGATAGAAAAACCCAAAGAATACCATGAAAGCCTTGTGGAATTTGATTCATAGCCTATGAAAGATTCACCTTCATTTTTCTTCAGCTCTATGAATCCTCTCTACATCCTTGTTCAAAGATTTGGAGGGAAATACTTATTAAGAAACATTTTATTAAAATCTTCCCACTTCATCTCTTCAATTTTATCCCTTGGCTTGGTGCTATTAATCAAGGCCCACCATTGATCGGCCTCTCCATCTAAACGGTAAACAGTCGGAGTCACCTTCTCTATCTCTGAATAATGAATTATAGAAAAGGTGTCTCTATTGAGTTGACCCACTGTTTCATGACTATTGGATCAGAATATCCACTAAACATTAGTGGTCGTTGTCACATAAATGACTTGATAGCTAGTTTATCCTTCTTAGGTTAAAGCGGACATTCCACATTATTCAGGTTATTATTCATAACTTGAGATAGCTAGTTAAGAATCACCATGAAATTTTTAACTCCACCTCTAATGCATTGGGGGTGTCATTTGGGAAATCGTTGTATTGTCCCTCGCATGATTTGTTGGCCTGGTTTCCCCTGGTTCCCTTCATTTTCTAAAATAGAAAAGGTTAGAACAAAACATAAGTCAACAATTCATCAATAATTTATCCCTTTGGGAAATTAACTCTAAAGTCATATCTTATTGGATCCCTATGTTTAGAATTTTATAAAACAAAGCTTATTGGGTTCTTACTTAGACTTATACTAAGGGTTTTCACTTAGTTTCTCTAATCCTAATTCCTAAATTAACTAAACCATGCTCTAATACCAACTATAATGACCCTAATTTTTCTTACATGTCTTATTACATCATTTTAAAGATAAAAAACATAAAATCATTACAATAACATGATCCAAAGGTTTAGTGTCTTGGGAAAATTAGGACCATGCATAACATTTACAAAATAAAACACAAACATTTATTTAATTCCTTCTTATATAGCTTCTTATTGGCCCTTGAATTCTCTTTAGTACACATAATAACATGAGTATATACATCAAAAATGGTTGACCTAAAATCCCAGTAATAGTATAGATAATAACATGAAACAATATAACATGGGGTGAGCATAATCATAACATCATCATCATAATCCTGAGAGGAAGCATTAGATAAAGGCGTAGAATGTGTAAATGCATAAAAATGAAACACCATGTCTTAGTGGTCAACTACCACACATATTTTTGAAAACATGTAGAATCATTTTCATGCATATTTCAATTTTATCATGAGATGCATCATAATTCCCAATGCATTGGAGCTCTATATGATTCTGGGTGCACCCATCACATCATAACATTTACATTATCATTCATTCCACATAGAATGTATATCAATCTTGGACATAAAATAACCCATGAAAAGGGATGGGTTTAATTTCATAAATCATATATTCATATAATTTGGGTTCCAAATTTAAATAGGGAATAACATACTTTAAATAATAATAATCAACCATGATTGAAGAATAAACAATCTTGAGAAGTAAAAGGTGTGTTTTTTTTAAGAAGAGTTCTTTTAGAAAACATTATGTTTTTTATAAACTCGAGTAGAAAACATGTATATCCCATAAAAGATAATATAATGATTAAGAAATTATATTTAAGTAATATACATACTAAAAATGGGGTGAAATAGGGAAACCCCAAAGAAAGAGAGTTCAGTTTGAGAATTCGCCTTACCTTGTGTCTGAATACTTCCTTCACTTTAATATCCTGTATAATCCCATTAGATTGATTAATTAAAAATACAGAAACTTTTATACATGAATTTTATTCATTATAGTTTTATTAAGTTAATTTATGAGCTTTTTATGAATTATAGATTTTAATTTCATCATTCAGGAGTATTCGTTTTCATGGTTCTCATGATCAGTTCACTTGTATGCATGAATGGAAGTTTGTGTAAAATGAGGATAAATATAAAAAATTGTTATTATATGTTATTAATGATATTTAAGGATCTTAAATGATATTATAATGAATTTTTTATATGTTATGAGGATGAATCATTAGATTAAAGTTAAGGATGATTGTTTTAAGTTAATTTTGGCTATTTTTCGATCATAACGAACTTGTTTTGTTTTATCATTTAGTATTATGTATATATTTTGGTTATATTACACAAATAGGGTTGTAAAATAAATTTTATATTATTTTTCAACCATTATCATGGTTTTATTAACATCCTTTAAGGTGTTAAAGTAAAATTAAAGTGTGTCACCTATGATGTCGGTAAATTAACACATCACGGGTGACGATTTCATTTTTAGAATAGAAGAGAGAGATGGAGGATTTTAATGATGGATATTACATTAAAATGATATAATTACATTATATCAAACATAATGAGTTATCATTCCATTTTTATAATATTAGGTTAGTATAAGAGAAGAAGATAAATGAAATTAAAAAAGAAATTAAAAGAAAAAGGAAGACGATTTTACCCCTTGGATTTATCCTCCTTGAGAACCTCTTTAGGGAAAAGGTTTTGGTATTTTGATGAAATAAAGAGATTATTGACATGGTATATAGGATTTGGGAGAGTATTGGGCATAATTTTTACAAGGATAAAATTTTTATAGGTGTGAGGAGAAGAGGGGGTGAGGGGTGGTATTTATAGTGGAGGAGAGGGGTGTTTTCTCATTATTATATTCATTAGTTTATTATTTTGGATCAAGACTATAATTATTTTGAGAATTATCTATAAATATATTAAAATAATTAATTATATTTCTAGATTTTTCTTACATCAACCTTACATCATCTATGACTTCATAATTCATGTGTTTAGCTTTTATTGTAAATTATCGTACTTTACTATTTAGCAAAAATTCCAAGTATTTTAGAAAAATCCCAAAAAATCACACTAACCATTTTACAATGTTTAGAATAAAAAAATTAACTTCATTTTATGAAAATAATTTTTGATATATGATTAATTTAATTTTTAATTAAAATCATCATTTACTTAGAAAATACATATTTTAAAATTATAACTGATTTTATAACACTTTGAAAAATTACTTAAGGTCTCATAAAATTATCTTAAAATAATAAGACATCAAAATATTAATTTATGAATATATTTTATGAAAATAAATTTTCTTTTAAATTATGAAATTAATCATAAAATTGTAATTAATTATTTATGACGTATAAAAATTACAACACTTAATTAATAATTTTTTAAAAAAATTACTTATTTAGAATATGATATAATTATACTATAATTTCATTTATAAGGTGCCTAAATTTTATTTATACTTTCATGGGTGAGTTTACTATTCATTTGGGTGGTTTACTATTCATAAGATTCATATTACTATTCTTAAGGTTAAATTACTATTTCATCGGTATTGAATCTTTAAATTCTAGAAATACTTCTTATTTCATTAATTATTCATTTATAAAGATTTTATTATGGTATATAATTGATTTTATGAGATTTATACTATATGAAATTAATTTAAAAGGAATCAATTCCTTCAATAAAAGTTTGGGTCATTACAGTTGTACCTAGGGGTAATAACCCCAAAAAGGGAACATTGGTATTTGACTTGATTGTCACTTGGTGTGTGACAAAGAGGCCTTGTTGAGATCATGTTTTAACACTATTGGGGGATATGATTTGGGTAATTACAAGATTTTTACAAACCATTATGAAGGATATATAGATAATCTAAACTTTTCAAGATTGATATATGTCATCCTAGGATTATGATATTATAAAATGTTAGGATTAAACTTTCCTTTATAATTGTTATTATAATATTCAAAATAGAAAAAAAATTATAACATAGGTTTTATTCTTCTAAAAAAATTGCAGGAATAGAAGGACTCATGTAAACAAAAGATGAAACATACAATGTGGTGATGAACTTTCCAATATAGTGGGAGATGGATTTGAAAAGTTCATAATGATGATAAATCAGTTAAATAATGTCATAGATAACAACATAAACTTTGTGGAGCATCAAAATTCCCCAAGTAAGGAACAATTGAAAGTTGAATGCTTCATACATCAATGAACACCTGTTTTTATTGGAACCTCTAATCCACTATTTTAAAAAATGGATCAATACTATAGAAAATATATTTTTTGTACTCCATTACTCTAACCAATATTAATATATATAGAAATTATATCTCTTAGAGGGATAATATGATCATTGGTGGTCATTTATTAAGAAAAAAAAGATAAGGGGTGAGGTGGAATCCATAGAATGGGAAGACTTCAAAAAAAGTCTTTTTCAACAAGTGTTTTCCTAATACCCTCTACACCAAGATGGAGAGGGAATTCCTTGAGTTGAAACAAAGAGAAAATAAATTAGTGGGGATTTATGATATGAACTTTACAAGGATTGAAAAATATGTTTCATTCTTTTTCATTGATTCTGATGGGAATATAGACTGATTCTTTAGCAGACTGAGACCCCATCTATTGAAATAATTTTAAATCCAAGGCTTTGGTTGTTATGAATAGATAGTGTGATATACTCTAAAAGTTGATATGTAGTTCAAAAATTCCCGGTAGAGTCATGGATATAATTAAAATAATTGAAGGATGGATCAAAATTATGGAAATAATCTGAATGAGAAGAAATTACAACATCCCATGTGTGACAAATTTGGGAAGAATCATTTGTGGAGTTTTCTATAAGGAAGTGGAAAGTGGCTAAAATTGTGGAATAGATGGATATATATATCAAAATTTCATGAAAATTTTAATCCCCAACATATGAATTCCAATGAAAAATGGAAGATAGTGAAAATACAACCTATGTTGAAATGCTTCAAGTGTGGGAAGCATGTAAATTTCACTAACCAATGTCCAAATCATAAGATAGTGAAGGGTAACTACCATCAACCTTATAATGGGATAAGGGAGTAAGTTCTTTCATTTGTAATCATGATAGCTGGTGTAGAGTCGCCAAATGATATTTTTTAGGTACTCTCATCATACACTCAAATCTAGAAAGCACATTCTTTTATTCCAGTTTTTGCATTATTTTATTTAACTAAATTTTGAAAATAATATCAAGTTAATCCCTAAACTATTTATGGTATATTTTTTAGTTAAAATACCTAGAGTAACTATTTTAACATCAAAGGTATATAAGGATTCCCCTATTAACTTTTGTGAGTAAAATCACTCTACAAACTTAGTGGCTCTTCCAATGGTGGAATTTTACATTATACTTTGGGTGGATTGGTTGTCAAATTATAATGCAAAGATAAACTATAGAAGTAAGGATATTTATATTATCTTTAAGGGAAACCCCATAGTTATCTTAAAATGAGAGATATCCCAGCCATAGTATTTCAAAGAACCACCTCTTATTTCCTTCTTAATAGAAATTTTTAGTGAATAAGGATAAGAAATGGAAATTATAAAGATTGTATATGTACCCATTATTCAGGAATACATTGATGTATTTACTAAAGAGTTGCCTAGACCTCCTGTTACATTCTACCCCTCCTCATTGGCTTGAGAAGTGACGGGTGTGCTACTAGGCCTTAAGTGACATCCTCACGAAACCAAAGGCTGGAAATAAATGTCGAGGGCCTTATATAAAATTAAGGGATGATTTTCCCTTTGAAAATAAAACAACCAAAACAAAATCACCATAACCAACAAACTTTATATTATTCATGAGTAAAAAATACAATTCAAAGAAAACCCAAACTAAACCAAACTATATCAAAGTACAATGTGGAAATCAAGACCAAAAAAACTCAATGACGCATAATAAATCAACTTATAAAATCCCAACCTAATCCAAGCTCCAACTCCAAATGTCATTTCCATGGTTTCATGATGAAAAAATTAATAAATGAGATACTTTTCCTTTACTATTGTCTTGATATACAATATCTACAAATGAACCAAAGTGCCCAAGTATGGATGGGTATAAAACTCAGTAGGTTTTCTCTAATGAATTCCAAATTCATGTCACTAGGATAGGACATGTTATAACATTTATATAAAATATATTAAATCAATTTAAAGAATTTTATATCAAATCATAAAATAGTTTTCCAAACTAAATAGTTTTCTATAGAAAGAAACCAAATAAGACTTTAAAACATTTCACAAATTCATTTGGAATACCCATTCCACACATCCACACATGTATTCGCTGGTGACGGTTCCATACTAATGAGTGGTATCTCATCGATGTACCATGTAATCACAAGGAAACAATATAACAAGTTACTCAATGTCATACACCCCTTCCATAAGATCACGTCAATGAAAATGAACACACGCTAACCATGTATACCAAAAACGCATGCCAAATCATGCCAATGCATTTCAATAAAACATTTATTTTATTAAAAAAATTCCAAAACCATTTTACGTAAATAAAAACCAAACCATTATTTTAAAATCATAATTTTAAAATCATGAGCCAAATGTATTTTCCACAAAACAAAACAATTTCCACCATTTCAAAAAACCGTCACTAAAGAGGTTTTCCATCAAGAATCACCCATTAATTTCACAATTAAATTCAATAAATTTGATAAATTTTAAAAACAATACTTCAAGTTCTAATCAAGAGAAGTCAATAGTGAATCCACATACCTTGAAAACATTGGCAAAGACGAATAATGGCACAACAACCTCAAAAACCCAGCTTGAAACTCCTAGAACAATCCTTAGATCTTGTTCCCTTCAATAAAAAATAATATATCATCATTATTGACATAAAAAAATGTTTATTCATCCTCAATGGAATAAATCCATGATTCCAAGATAGGTAAGAAGAAGAAAACTAGGGAAAATAAGAAGAACAATCACTTTCCAACAAATCTAGCATCTAATGAACCTAGATTCACCTAGGAATTGCTCTTAAATCAAGAGGAATGGTATCCACATCCTTTTGGAGGAAGATAAATTTGTTTTATGAATTTTTTTTGGGGGAATGAGTGGTTTATGAAGTGATTCATATTATATCAATAATTTTAGATCTAAATTTTAACAGTGCACGGTTATGGTGCATGGTTAGGAAAATCGTACGCTAACTGTGAACTGGCCACTACCTCTACCCACCTCACATGATTGGCTCGCATGGTTTTACAAATGGTGCACCGAAAAATATATTACCCTATGTTCATCCTTTTATGGTTTCCCCTGGGAAACCATGTGATTTGGCAAAACCGTTCACCTACCCAGTGCCCACTATTTTAGTTGCAGGGTTTCCTAGGAGGTGTTTCATAGTTTTTTCTAACTGTGATCAAATAATGCACCTAAAAAATGCATAAAAACATGAAAATATTCTCTAAAACTCTAGAAACTTATACCAATTACTTTATATACTTAAAATACATAAATAAATAGTCAATTACCTGAAACAAGGTATGCTACATTCTCCCCACCATTGGTATTTTCGTCCCCAGAAAGTGGAAATCCACCATTTTCCTATAAGATATTGGGCCATAATTCAATGATTTCCTTATCATGATCCCAAATTTCATCCTAAATCTGACTATGCTACCATAAAACCTACACTGGAATGATTCTATTCCTGTTAAGGACTTTCTCTTACCTATCCAGAATCCACACTGGCACATGAATCCATGTAGTATCCAACTCTATGTAGACGTGATCCCATCAAATCACATGTATTGGGTTAGGTTGATACTTCTTCAATTGAGATAAATGGAACACATTATGCACTTAACTGAAACCTGGTGGAAAATTCAACTATCATTCCACCTCACCAACCCATTTAAGTATCTTAAAAGGGCCTATGTATCAAGGAGATAACTTTCCTTACTTCCCAAAATGATAATGTCCAAGCCTTTGAGAGATTATAAAGAACACATGATCACTCACCTAAAATAACAATGTTTGTAAAATATTATCCACATATGATTTATGTTGGGTCTAAACCATCTCAATTTGCTTCTTGATCAACTGATTTTTCTTTATTATCTCTTGCACAAGGCTTTTTCCAACCAGTGAAGTCTCACCTATTTCCACCCAAAAAAAAGTGGATAATGATAAGGACTCCCATACAATGCTTCAAAAGGACCCATATATATCAATTCTTTATAACTATTGTTATAAAAGAACTCCATTAATGGTATGTGATCCTCCCATGAGCCACTAAAATTAATTACAAATTTCCTAAGCATGTCTTCCAATGTTTGTATCATCCTTTTAGATTTTCTATCCTTTTAAGGATGATACATTATACTCATGGTCAATTGATTTATAAGGTATTTATATAAGTATTTTCAAAAATGTGTTGTAAACCTCAAATCTTGGTCTCATACTATTGAAACCAGAATGCTAATCCTTTTTTCCACTTCTTGGATATAGATTTTTGACAAGTCTTCCTCCATATTAGATTTATGAATAGGGATAAAATGAGATAAATTTTTGAGTTAATGCACTATCACCCATATGTAATTTTATTTCTAAACCATCCATGGGAGACCCATTAAAAATCCATAGCTATTTCCTCCCATTTCCACATAAGAATCAGTAAAGACTGTAGCATACCTGCTGGCCATTGGTGCTCTACCTTAACCTACAGATAGGTGATGCATCTCATAAAAAACCCAGCAAATTTTCTTTTCATTACAACCCACAAAAATTGTGATTTCAATGAATTATAAATATTTTTTATTCCTAGAATAATATTCCATAAAAAATAGTGGTAAGCATGAAGAAGTTGTTCCTGACAAGCCATAGGTATGACCATCCGATATTGAAACCACAACAGTGATCCTATATCAAGCTTTTATCCCTCAATGGTCTCCCCTCCATTGATTTTTGACCTCATAACAGAATATTCAGAATTGTATGAATATGCCTCTTTAACCTTATCAACCAAATCAATAACAAAATAAACCATAAATAAAACCACAAAACTACCTTGGTCTTCACAATCCAAGTGCATGTCATTTATCACTGACATTACCTACCATTGATCAGAATCCTCTTTAGACAACTGACTATATGACTTCCTTCTTAATTCATCTTCCTTGGAGTTCCCTTTACCCAGTGTATATATCAAGTCAAATTCAAACATTTTAAGATATTTCATACATCTTATTTTTCTCAAATTCAAATCTCTTTGTGATAAAATGTGTTTCAAGCTCTTAAGATCCATAAACACCATAAATTTCTCACCAAATAGGTAATGACACCAAGTCTTCAAAGAATAGACCAAATCATCTAATTAAAAATAACGTGTTGGGTAATTATTCTCATACAAATATAATTTCCATGATATATAATCAACAACATGATCTCCCTACATAAGAACACTCCCCAACCTAGATCTCTAAGAATCACAATACACCACATAGCCTTGTCCTGATTCTATAAATATCAAGATCAGTGCATATGTAAGGTGAACCTTAAGATCTTGAAAATATTTATAAAATTAATTGTTCTATTATAATGTAGAATTTTTCCTTTTAAAAGTTTTCATTGGTGAAGATATTTGTGAAAAGTCACAAAAAATTATAATAACCAGAAAGACCAAGGAAATTGTATATCTCAAAGTCATTCTTTGGAAGTTTCCAAGAGATCACAGCCTCTATATTTTCTAGATCCATAGAAACACATTTTTCATAGATAACATGTCCAAGGAATCACACCTCTTGTATCCGAAAAACACACTTGTAAATATTAGAATATAGACGATGATCCATCAATATAACCAATGTTATCACCAAGTGTTTCTCATACTCAACCTTTTTCTTTGAATTTTGCAGTATTTCATCCAAAAAAACCACCAAAAAAGAATTGAGATACATTTGAAATATCCAGTTCATCAATATCATAAATATGGTTGGTGCATCTATAATACCAAAAGGCATAACCACATACTCTTAATGTCCATATCTACTCCAGAAAGTTGTCTTCGGAATATCCTCCTTTCAAACCCGCAGTTTTTGATATCCTAAATATATTTGAATTTTAGAGAACCACTGAGATACCCTCAATTAATCAAATAGTTCATAAATGTGTGTAAGAGGATACCAATTCTTTGTCATAACTTTATTTAGCTTATGATAATCCACATAAATCCTAAGAGTTCCATCCGCCTTTTTCACAAAAATAATCATTGCTGCCTAGAGAGATGTACTCAGCTAAATGAACCCTTTGTTTTCCAACTCTTCCAACTATACCTTCAATTACCTTAATTTTTTTGGTTCTATCCAATAAGAAAAAATTTAGATAGTACTATTCTCTGGTAAGATATCAATTATAAACTCCACTTCTCTTTTTGGTGGAAATCATAAGAAGTTATCAGGAAAAACATCAAGAAACCAATCAACAATTATTGGAAAACCATTATTCCTGATCTCACCCACTGATGCCAAGTTTAATTCTGCCAAATTGTATGAGATAGTTTCAACTGCTAGTACCAAAAATATTGCTCCACTTTCCTTTATATTTTGATCTCCTCTAAAGAGATGCTTGACACCACCATCAGTTCTAAAACTAACTCTTCAGGTATAATAGTCGATGTGAGATTTGAACATTGTCAACCAATACATACCAAGGATTAAGTCCTAGACATCAATCTATAGTATAGAGAAATCCCAAATTAATTCATCCCCATCGATAGTTACAAAACATGATTTGCACATAAAGGCTATATATTCCCTTTGGCTAAGAGGAGTTTGAAATTTCAAAATACAAGGCATCATATCAACATGTAAACCCATAAGATCAACAGCACAAGAAGAAATAAACAAACAGGACTCACCCATATCAAAAAAATCTTACATATGGGTAGAATTAAAATGAACAGTACCTATCACTATCAAAGTTCTCGATTGATCATCCATAATCATTTTCTCAGATCCATACAATTTCTTACTCGTTGTAGTTTTCTCTTTATTACACTATGGAGATTGCACTAGTTAAGAAGTCATGGTATTCCTAGAATCACCATGGATTCCTTAGTTCTTCTGATGATATATATTTTGTTGCACTTATCCCATCAAACCATATGATACATGAGAATCTTGAGGTGTGTCTCTATCACTTGACCTTGGATCATTGTGAAAATAGCACTAAAGATTCCCCATTTGGTTTAAATTATGGCATGATTTAGGTGGTTTTGTACAATCCCACATCATGTGCTCAAAAGAACCAAACTAAAAAAATCCCAACTTACTCTTTGGTTTTTGAGGAATATGCATCGATCCTACTATCTAATTTTTATTTGTACCATATACTTGGAAACAGGTTTCCCTCTTCTTCTTATTCCTAGAATTAGAGTTATCACCAGTTCCCATGGGTGGAAATATGCTTCCTCCACCTGTGTTTCCTGAGATGTCTCTTTCTACCAGCATCACTCTATTGAACATCTATGTATAATATTTTATAAAAATCATGGAAATATTTGAGAAAATATATGGTCTTCACCCCAATTCATAAATTCATGCATTTAAGGATGCACTTGTAGAAACTTCTGGTGAAAAGAAGACTAAATTAATGAATTTAGCCGCATACTATGTTGTTGAAAATTCTCCTGCTTCAAGAAGAAAAATTCTATTGTTCTAGAAATTATCAATGTGTGAGGATAGAATTTTTTATTGAACAATTATTAAAAATCCTCCCATGAAATGGATTGGTCTAATTTAACCTGAATTGCAAAATCTCACCATTTGCATACTATATCCTCCAACATATACATTTCTAACTTAACTTTCATGTAAGCTGGTGTTTCTAGGAAATCAAAGATTTGATTCATCCTATTTAGCCTCACTTATGATTTTTCTGGTTTTAAATCACCCTAAAATATTGGTGGATTCTGATTTTGGAACTGAATGTAATGATCCACCGAACTTGGTTCATCCCTTCTGCTTGATCTATCTATGACCTAAAAATCTTGAAAAATACTCTAAACTAGTTGTCAGTTCACTTGTGGCTTAGGTGAAACCACATTCTCAGTAGCCTCTTCTGGTCAGTTCCTACAGAGCCTACTGAGTTCAATTTTCTATAACCAAAAGAAAACTCCATTTAGTCTCACTCTATAGCAATATAAGACTTAGAAATTTGAAATTTATCACATCACACATATCACAATAAGGCTTTCCAAAATTCAACCATTTCTATTTTTAATCCATTTTTTAAAATTACACCATGCCTTTGAAAAATAAAACAATTTCAAACTATTTTAAAAAAACAATATTTTTTCACAAAATCATAAATCATTACTCATAATGAATTATGCACACCAAGTGGGAATCCATTTCTATCAATGCATGTCATGATCTTCTCATCTAAACCCATGAAGATGAGGTTACAACTCCTAAAAGTGTCTCAAAACACTCATGTACCCAAAATCCCTTACAACTTGAGGTTCAACATAAATACGTTAGCTATGCCTATTTATTCTCTACATTTTAATATCAGATGATCCTATACCTTGCTACCATCCCAAAAGATAGACTAATGCTAATCCCATATCAAGGACTAAACAAGATGATACCATTTACCTCAAAAATATATTTAGACTGACCAAGACTGATACCATTTGTCTCAAAAATATATTTGGACCTACCAATACTGATACCATTTGTAATATCACTCCCCTCCTCATTAGATTGAGAAGTAACGGGTGTTCTACTAGGCCTTAGGTGACATCCCCAAGACACCAAATGCTGAAAATAAATACCAAGGGATTCATAATAAATTGTGGGATGATTTTCCATTTGAAAATAAAACAACCAGACCAAAATCACCATAACCAAAAACCTCTATATTATAACTGATTATAAAATACAATTCAAAGAAAAACAAAACCAAACCAAACCAAACTATATCAGAGTACAATACATAAACCAAGACCAAAAAAACTCAAAGACATGGAAGACATAAACTCATAAACTCCCAACCTACTTTGAGCTCCAAATCCACATTTCATGCCCATGGTTTCAAAATTCATCACTAAATAAATGAGATACCATGTCTTTACCTATGTCTTGATATACAATATTTGTAAATACACCAAAGTGACCAAATAAGGGGGTGATTGTAAAACTCAGTAGGTTTCCCCCCAATGACTTCCCAACTCATGCCACTAGGATAGAACATGTTAGCACATTTATATAAAATATTTTAAATCAATTTAAATTAGTTTATATCAAAGTATAAATCAATTTTCCAAACCGTATAATTTTCCATAGAAAGAAACCAAACAAGTATTTAAAACATTTCACAATTTCATTTGATATACCCATTCTACACATCCACACATTTATTCCTAGGTTAAAATTCTATAATCATGAGTAGTATCTCATAAATATAAAAATTGGTAATAAGGTAACCATATACCAAGTTACCTAATGGCACACACCCCTTCCATAAGGTTACATCAATGAAAATGAACACACACCAACCATGTATGCCAAAACCCATTCTAAATAATGCCAAGCCATTTTAATAAAACATTTATTTTATTGAAAAAAATTACACAACCATTTTCCAAACATCAAAACCAACTAATAATTTTAAAATCACCATTTTAAAATAATGAAACAAATACATTTTCCGCAAAACAGATTAATTTCAACCATTTCATAAAACTATCACTAAAGAGGTTTTCCATAAAGAATCACCCATCAATTTCACAATTAAATTCAGTAAATTAAATCAATTTGAAATCAAGACTTTAATTTCTAATCAAGATGAGTCAAGATTGAATCCACTTACCCCTAAAAATTAGGTGAAAATAAATAATGGAACAACATCCTCAAAAACCTAGATTGAAACTCCTAGAACCGTCCTTAAATCTTGATCCCTTTAATAAAAAAATTATATATCATCATGATTGATATCACACAATGTGGATTTATCCCCAATGAACTAAATACATGATTTCAAGATAGGGAGTAAGAATAAAACTAAGGAAAATTACAAATAATGATCACTTAACAACAAATCAATCCTCCAACTCATTTAGATTCACCTAGTATTTGCTCCCAAATCAAGAGGAATGGTATTCAAAGCCTTATAAGGGAGAGGAATTTTTGTTATGACAATTTTTATGGGGGGAATGAGTGGTTTATGTGGTTATTTATATTAGATTAATAATTTTTGGATCAAAATTTTAACGGTGCATGGTTAGTGTGAAGGGTTAGGAAAATCATGCACTAATCAGGCACTAGACACTACCTCCAAACCTACCTCGCACAGTTTTCTTACACGATTTAAAAAACCATGAACCAACCATGTTATTTCCCTCTGTCCATACTTGAATAGATTTTCTAAACTATGTGCCTAACCATGTGCATACCCAGTGCCCACTATTTCAGCTACATGATTTATTATGAGGTGTTTCATGGTTTATACTAAAGGTGATCAAACTATTAACCTTCATAAAATCCCCAAAAACATTCCAAATCTCTTATAAACCTCCCAAAACTTAACTTAATTACTTTATATACATAAAATACATAAATAATGGGTCAGGTGACTAAAACAGTGGGAGTTACACCACCCCTATAAAGGTAGATAGAGTTTTCAATTGAACTCATATCTGGATCTAAGCCAATATTTAAAACCCCATATAGAATTACATATGTTTAGTTATAGGAATTAAATAAGAAACATCAAGATCTTTTGGATAAGGATTTTATTATTCAACCTAGTCTGTCTCTTAGGGGATCACCTATTCTCTTTTTGAAAAAGAAATATGTATCAATGTGGATATGTATTAACTATAGAAAGATTAATGGGATAAAATTAATGAACAAATACACTCTCCCAAGGATTTACAATTCGTTCGACTGACTTCAAGGGGATCAATTCTTCTCCAGGATTGACCTCTGATTAGAGTATCATAAATTGAGGGTAAAGAAATAAGTTATCCCAAATACTACCTTTCAAAAAATAATAGGCATTAAATTTTTTTTGTTATGAAATTTTTATTAACTAATTATCTAGATATATTTATAAATTTTATAAATAGAGTCTTTAGGGACTACCTTGGTAAATTTTTGGTGCTATTTATTGATTATATTCTAATTTTTTCCAAAAATAATGAGGAGTGTGAGTATCATATAAGGTTTATATTAAAAACTCTTATAAAGTAAAATCTATTTGGTAAATTCATTAAATTTGATTTCAATTTATAAAAAGTTTCATTATTGGGAAACATTCTAACTTATGAATGAATCTCAGTTGATCTTGCCAAGTAAAAGGCTATAGAGGAGTGGCCTCATCCTATAACTGTAACTAATATTTTTAGTTTCATTCATCTAAAATGATACTATATATTTTTTTTGAAAAACCTTTCACGGATTTATAATCCACTAACCAAGTTAACTCTAAAGGTATTTAAGTTTATTTGGACAAAGTAGTGTATAGAAAGTTTCTAAGAACTGAAGAGGAGGCTAGTTAGTGCACCTTTACAAACTCTACCCTCTATTAGAGAATAATTTTTTATCTATAGTAATGCATATATTAAATGGATTGAATGTTTTCTCATGAAACATTATAAGGTGATTTCCTATTAATATTAATATTTAAATCCCCATGAGAAAAATTATCCTACTTATGACTTTGAGTTAGTTGTATTCATTTTTTCTCTGAATATATGGAGGCACTATATTTATTGGTAAAAGTGTGATATATACATAGACCACCAAATTTTGAAGTATATATTCACACAAAAGGAACTGAACATGAGACAAAAAAGATGGTTGGAGATTCTTAAAGACTATGATTTTTAAATTCATTGTCTCCCTAGAAGAGCAAACAAAGTTATGGATGCATTGAGTAAGAAAGATCTTAGTATTCTTGTAATGATGAGGATTGAAGGATACCCATTGATCAAGGACCTAGAAATGTTGCACATGGGAATCATTAGAGAAGGGATACCATAAATCATATCTCAAATTATTTCTCATCTATCATTACTAGATAATATTAATAAATCTCAAAGAGATGATCCTTTGATGAAAAAGAATATAGAGGCTGTAAAAAATGAAAATATTCCTGAATTAAATATTGATCAAGTTAGTGTACTAAAATTTGGTACAAGGATATATATTATATATATTCCAATTATAAAGGATCTAATGTATGAATCCCATATCTCAACATTCTAAATACATCACATAAGAACTAAAATGTATAGGGACCTTTGTGATCATTTTTGGTAGGATAATATGAGAAGGGAGTTTTTTGATTACACTGTAAGGTGCTTGGTGTGTCAATAAGTAAAGGCAGAGTGAAAACTTTATAAAGGGGTATTAAAACCAATAACCATACCTATATGAAAGTGGGACAACATCACTATGTAATTTTTCACTATCCTTAAGAAATCCAAGGGAAACAATTCTATATGGGTAATCGTCGATAGATTGAAAAATTATACCCATTTAATTACCATAAAAGATGATTTCTCCCTATAATGACTAGATAGCCTCTATATTAAAGCAGTATTGAGACTCTATGGAATAAAACTATCATTTTTTCTAACCAAGATATAAGAATTACTTATAAATTTTAGAGGATCCTTCGAAAGGATATTAATATAAAACTAAACATGAGCATGACCTATCATCCACAAACTGATGGGTAGTCAAATAGGACTATTAAAACATTGGAAGACATGTTATGATCTAGTGACGCACCCGCACTCATTGTTTAATATGTGTGGTTTGTGGTCATATTAGATTTATGTTTCTTAAACTACACTTACTACTAGGGCATAGTATAGTGGTAGTGTGGGGTCGGTCCCATGAGGATATTGGATTGGATGGTAGGAAATAATCTTATAACCCTTTGGGGTATGAGTCCTCTAAATATGGTTGATTTTGGAAAAATTACTAAATCTAAGATTTTTATGGATAAAGATCAGAGATAAGGAAGGGTTTGGGATCAATTTTTGGGTTCAGGAGAAAGGATGTTCTTTAATTCTAACTTGGTATGGTCCTAATGTCTAGGTTGCAAAGCAAGCAGAGGTTACTAGTTATCTATGGTCAATCCAACTAGATATATCCAAGAGATAGTTATTCCTTGGTTTGGAGATAGCTGTAGCCGATATACATTAAGCCTAGCTTCAAAAGTAGAAAGTATCATAGGTTATTGTTCATATCCTATTCTACTCCAATCGGATCAGGGTTGTTAATTCAAGATTCCTATGGTCAAGGTTGCTTAAAATAATTTAATTGATAACTATTATTTAACTTTATTACTATTCCTTAAGATTACCAAGGTGAGAATTAAAGATTAATTATATTTAATCACCACTAATCTTGATCCCTACCCTAAGAAGTTTAGCTACTCATGGTAAAATCAATCAAAACTAAATAAGAAATTGAAAACATAGTTTACATGCCAAAAAATATTGAAATTAAATGATTAAAAAACGTGAAATGATTAGTATTAACCGATTAATGGACATGCAATTGAGAATAAGCAATATGATCTTTGAATCAATCACAATCAAATCAAATACTTACTTAAAATAAGAAAAAGAACAAGCGTAGTATGAATTCAAATTAGATTGATGATTGGGATGAAAAATGCACATATCATGGTGTTGGTAATGTAAAAAGGATGAAGAAAGCTTCGCAAATCAATGATTAGGGCTTGGGTAATCATAAAACAATGAATAAACTTAATACAGATTGAATTTTTGGAGAAAAGGAGGAAGGAAAATAGAGATAGATCGAGAGAAAAACTAAAAGTTACCATATCCTTAAATATGCGGTCCGCCTACTGTATGTAAGTAATTGGGATATTATATGAAATTTAATGGTGTTTCGTGTCATGTAATTTTGATCTGAGTTTTATTTCTTGATTTTTGAATCTCTGTGAATCTCGTGCAAATATCATTCATAGATTTGGAACTTTGACTCCTTTCACAATGTGTATCTAGGACTCATGATGTGTATATTTCTCTGGGCTTTATCTTTAAATCGGGAATTGAATTAAAAGTTTACTTGACATGTATTGGTGAATCATTTCATGTAATTTATTCACAGCTTAAAATTATTCATGACTTCCTTCATGACTTGTCCTTATGCTATGAAAATTGTCTACATGTCGTGTAATGGAGTTTCATGATGTGTAATGGGAATTTTTGGTTAGTTTCTATATTTTTTTATTTAAAACCTTGAAAACCTATTTCCTAGAATAAACACACATACTTTCTGCATTATTGAGTAAAAACATGGATAATCCTTAACAAAGTGATAGCGAAATGTATATATGATTTCATCTTATCAAGTTACCCCACACTAAAACAATTGCTTGTCCTCAAGAAAAAAGATATCAACAGGGATTTAAAAGGGTAATAAATTTTTAAAATAGGAAACATTCATTATCTCTAGGTAAATAAAACTAAGTGTAAGTAGAAAAATTTAGTCTCCAGAATCATCCATGGTCTTTTGCTGAACTTAAACAGTGTATTTCACATTGTTGTAATTTCTAAAACTGGAGATTGATTCCCCTCAAAGAAGTTTACTTCCATATAATCCTTCAGAAGCAGAAGGAATTGAATGCAATATAGAAGCTTGGAACCCTTAACTTGAAGCCTAGGATCTTCCACCTCTCAGAATGGGATGCCAACTTTAATCAATTCACATAGAAACAATATATTTATCAGGTATGGGAAAGAATCCATGGACTACCATGGATGTAATGGCATTCTAAAATTCTCAATGATCTTGCCTATGGTATTGGAACACCTTTGAAGATAGATCAGCGACCAATTAATGGAGATCTTGGACTTTATGCCAGAGTCCTCATTGAAATTGATATGGAGACCTCACCTCCTGATCGTGTAGCACTGGATACCAATTATCACCTTATTGAAGTTAGAATTGAATTTGAAAACCTTCCTAAATATTTTGAGCACTGTATAATGGTTGGGAATATAATTGAAAAATGTCATATTGTATAAAAAATAGTACAACCAACATCAAATAATGGATCATGGCAGGAGGTTCCTAGAAGAAGGGCTGCTATCACAATGCAGTATGTTAAAAGGAGCGATAACAGGTCTTCAAAACAGGTTACATGCAATCAAATAGTGTGAACAAGCAAGAATTGGGTGGATCTTGCTGAAGAAGAAGAAAAAAATTCTCTCCAAAATGACAATGTTGTCCATGATAAAACAGCGGTTATATCAATGGAAGAGTAGGTTGAGAATATGGATCCTCAAACATTAGCATACGAGATCTTTACTCTTATGCTTGGTATGAACAGGAGGAACTTGCTTTAGATATGATTAGTTTGGGCATTAATGAGGCACTGGACATAGATTCTGTAGACAGTATTGATAGGATTCTCCCTTCTAATCAGATACTGGTGAACACCCTTACTCCCAACCCAAATCAACATATGAATGAGGCTACTTTCTCAAAGGAAGAGGTTGGCATTAAAACTAGAGATCAAGACATCCCCTCATAGGAATAGTTTGGAATTAAAAATGGAGATTATAGTAGGGATTGCATAGAATCCACGCCGACAAGAATTCATCCAACTACAGTTTCCAAGAAGGATGAACTGAGAAGGTATGGACGAAATAAGACACTCGTGACATGGGAAAAAGGGGGATTCAACCCCAAACTTAAGTCAAAATGAGTATATTATTCTAGAACTACCAGGGATTGGCCAACCCTAACACTCTATATTCCCTTAGGCTGCTTATAAGTAAATATAAGCCTGAAATTTTTGGGGTATCCGAGCCTAAGACCAAGCAACATAACAATGATTCCTTTCTTCATGGAAATGGATATTTAAAGCATGGTTATATATAGGATTCTAGTCATGATAGATTATGGATTTTTTCTCACAACAATGTGGTCAATCCTCTTAAAATATCTAAGAATGAACAGGCCATCACATGCAGGTTTACTCACTATGGCAGAAACATTCTATGATCGATGGTTTATGACTCCAACAACTATATTACAAGAAGAGATTTATGGAGTCATATTAAAAATTTGTCTAGTTCCATCTTGGAACCATGGATTATCATGGGAGACTTCAATTCCATTCTATATTCAGATGAAAATATCGGGTATGTTACAAGTACCACTTCCATCATGGACTTTAGAGTTTTTATTGAAGAATCTAATCTGACTAAAATCAATTTTTTGGGATATAAGTACACTTGGTACAGAAAACATTTGAATGGAATGAGGTCAAGCAAAATTGACCATGAATTTGTTAACATAAGTATGCTTGAGGACAAGAAAACCATTTCATGTGTTACTCTTGCATGACATAATTTAGATCATCATCTAATTCTAGTTAATTTCATTAACAAGGGAGAAAAACTACCTCTTCCCTTTAGGTTTAACAATGCTTAGACCACCCTCCCAGAATGTTCCCAGATTGTTAGAGACACTTGGGCCATGCAGGACTACAATCACAATCCACTTGCTTGTGTTATCAATCTCCGGGTTCTTAAGCAGAAAATGAAGCATTGGAGCAAGAACAAGTTCAGCCTTCTTGAGCAGGAAATAGATTCTCTGGAAAGAAAACTTCATGAGATTCAACAATCTATTACTCTCAATAAATTTTCTGGAAATGATGACCAAGAGAATAAGGTTTCCTTTGAACTCTAGAAACTCATTGTGCTCAGGGATAACATTCACAAAGATTTTTTCAAAGTTAAGTGGCTTACTGATGGTGAAAGGAATACCAAATTTTTTAATGCACTTCAAAGAGATAAAAAATTCAATAGGCCTATATCTCTTCTGAAGGATGGAGACTCTATAATTTATGATAGACAGAGTCTTGCAGCCCATATTGTCTCCTTCTATAAGAATCTTTTCAACTGACCCACAAGAAATGAAGAATTTATTCATGGCATTATACCAAAGCTGTTTACTGATACAGATAACACTCTTCTAACCTCTAATCCAATGTATATTGAGATTAGGGAAGCATTATTTGGTCTTAAAAAACAAATCTCACTAGGGCAGATGGTTTCACTAATCATTTCTTCCAATTTTATTGGGAGGTCATACAAGATGATGTGTGTAAAATGGTAAATCATTTCTTCACATAGGGATCTCACACTCAAGGCATTAATGCTCAGTTCATTGCCTTAATCCCTAAGGTGGAGAGTGCAAGTGATATTGGTCAGTTCCATCCTGTAGCTCTTATCAACACTATCCACAAGATCATCACCAAAATCCTAACCATTCACCTCACTCATGTTTCTGAGAGAATTGTCTCATGGAACCAGTTTGGTTATATCAAAGGAAGAAAGATTCATGATTGCCTTATAAATTCCTCTGAATGTATAAACCGCCTTTGGAAGACCACATGGGGTGGAAACATTTCTCTTAAGCATGATATTAGGAAGTCCTTTGACACCATCAAATGGGGTTTCATTGGATGTATCCTGCATGAGTTTGGCTTCCACAGTAGATTTATTCATTGGGCTAATGCTCTGATCAGCTCTGCTCATATTTCTATTTTGATTAATGGATCTCCAGAAGGATACTTTAAATTCTCTAGAGGGGTGAGGCAGGGGGAACCCTTGTCCCCTATTATTTTTTCAGTTGTTGAAGATTATATCAGTCGACTTACCCTCGATAGAGTTAACAAAGGAGAGATCAAATCAATCTGTGCTGCCCGAGGTATCATTGCCCCCTATCATCTTCTTTTTGCTGATGACATCATTCTGTTTACTCAGGGAGACAAGAGTAACCTTAAAAATATCAATAGAACTCTTATTCATTGTGAAAAAGCTTCTATCCAAGAGGTCAATTGGACCAAGTCGTTCATTTTCTTTAGAAAAAACATCTCAGACTCAAGGAAGAAATGCATGGTTCATGAGCTAGGAATAAGGGAAGGGTCCCTTAATTTTATTTACCTTGGGGTCACAATGTTCCTTAGAAAACCTAGGACCTCTTATTTTACTGATGTTGTGAGCCAAGTTAGATGAAATCTATCCACCTGGAAGGGTAAGTCACTCTCAATGGTAGGGAGAATCTTCCTGGTTAAACATGTGATTATCTCAAAGCTGGTTTACTCCTTCATGGTGTACTCCTGACCGGATTCCACCCTTAAAAGTATCAACACGCTCATGAGGAAATTTTTGTGGAGTGGAAGTATACTTCAAAAGAATATTATAACATCTCCATGTAAAATTTGTTGCTTTCCACATACCATGGGAGGCCTGGGTATTAAAAACATTGAACTCTTCAACCAATCTCTTCAAGCACATTTCCTTTGGTGACTTATCAATGATAAATCTGAATCCCTTGATTTCCTCAAAACTAAACTTCTAAGAAGGATGATTGTAGGGAAGGTGAATTACATCCAATCCTCAGTTTGGCCAGGTCTAAAAAAAGGCTTTCTAAAAGGTTAAAATACAGTCTCACTAGTTAGTCAGCATGTAATCCTCCCTCCAATTATGAAGGGATAACTGGACTGGTACCCCATTGATTGATAGTTTAGATATGCAAGATACATCTATAAACTATAATTCCACTATTAAAAACCATATTGAGAAGTATCATTAGCTTCCACCTTAGATTTCCCACATGGTCTCCTCCTATGATTTTCTGAGCACAGATGACATTATAATTTGGGAACCGAGCTCAAATGGAATTCTGAACTCCAAATTATTATACAAGAATCTTCTACAAGGTAGAGATAATGGAACTATTAATTACAATAGAAAATGGTTTCCACCATCTAGATCTACACTCCTTTGGAGCCTCCATCTCAACAAACTTCCAGTGGACAATAACCTACAACAAGTTGGGATCTCCCTCTACTCCAGATTTGACTTGTGTCATTAGCACCGTGATGATATAAACCATTTGTTCATGTCTTGTAAGACCGCAGATTCACTCTGGAACATGATCTTTAACTGGTTTGAGATTTAACCTTCACATGTGAACAGTATCATGGACCTCCTGCTTCTACTTCTAGCGACCCAATTATCAAAGCAGGTTCGAATACTCTTCCTTTCCGCATGTGCTGAAGTTATTCACATTATTTGGAAGTGTAGAAATAGGGCTCTCCATACAAATGCTGGAATCAATTATAGGGTGGTGATCTCTGAAATTTTATTTGTGGCTCAACAAGAAAATATTTTACATGTTGAAAAATGTGACAACTCAGTAAGAGATTTCACTGTTCTGAAAAAACTTCACATGCAAGGTAACTATCCTCGGCCTCTTGGAACCATGGAAGTCTTTTGGTTACCTCCTTTTGCAGGCTGGATTAAATGAAACTTGGATAGAGCCTCAAGAGGTAATCTAGGACCTTCAGGATATGGTTTTGTCTTCAGAAATCATGATGGGGTTCACGGTACGTGTGGACTGGCCACGACTATTGAAGCAGAGATGATGGATCTCATCAAAGCAGATTATTTTTCTCATAGAATGAATTGGAGGAAAATATGGTTTGAAAGTGACTCTGCCACCATTGTACAAGCAGTTAGAATGGGTCAGATTCACCTTGCTTGGAAACTAACATCGAAATGGATAAAGTGCCTTGACATACTTGCTTCAATGCATTATATCATTACACACGTCTATCGTGAAGCCAACCAACTTTTTGATTTCCTTGCAAACATGGGAGCCTATGGTGACACTTACACCTATCATTCTAGCACTCCTCGTGAGATGCTCCCTATCCTTTACAGAGATAAATGTAAACTTCCTTTTTTTAGACTATTGTACCCAGTTTTCCTTTTTTTAGTTATATGAAGCCTTGCTGGTTGCTTTTTTTTTAAAGGAGGGTAATATCTGAAGTATAATGCATGAATGTTGTGAAAGGTGTAAAGAAATGACTCCTCCATATCTAATGAAGTCCATGATCTCAACAGCTCAATTTGGATCATCATATATATATCAAGTGAGTGAAAAAAAGGTATCTTGTTCCTTTATTTTTTTATTTTTTCTTGTTTATTTTTTGAAATTCATGTCTTTTCTAGAATTCAAATCCATCCCCTAACAACATATTATCCTTGAGGGGATTCCTCAGTCTGAAAATAGTGATTTTTGATCTTCCTAATACACAACCCAAATCACTTTTTATTTTTCTTTTTTATTTTTCAAAGGAATGGGATATATGTGAAATAATGAAAAGTAAACATGGATCACAATCAAACATTATAGTGATCAACACAATACATCTCCGTAGTAGAATCATCATGTGTCTGCTGGCTAAAAACATCCCCCACACTTGTTCAAAGTAAAGTCATGCATTATACAAAGAGCATGGTAGGAAGGGATAACCATCTTGGAATAGCTACATCCTATAAGTTCATTCATGGAAACTACAGGCTTAATGGAGGAAAGATGTAAGGTGTATCTCAGGAAAAATTAGATCAACAAAGATTGCTTCAATCATTTTAAAATTGTATTTGTTCATTCATAACCTCAATAAGATCACAATGAATGTTATGATAGGTTAACATGTCCCATGTGTCACTCAAGAAATATGATCAGAAAATAATATACAATTTTAGGCTCATAATTATCTTAGGAATAAGAGTAAATAAATAAAACTAACAATCACTAAGGGTATAAAACCAAGTAATAATTTAATTAAAAGTAATTTCAAAAAAATTAAATTTGAGTTAAATTACTAAAATTAGAAATCATTATAAAAATATAAATAGGGGAAAACATGGATTTTCAACAATTTACAACTTAAATTTTTCTTTTATTTAAATGGGTATAATGATTTTTAGGTTTAAATCATGCTTCCAAATGAAAAATTTCTCCTAGATAAATGAGAACAAGCAAAAATTCGAGTGTATCAAAAGTGAAACACAAGAAAAACTCCCCCATACATAGAATGAGATAGTGTATGCACTGTCTATGGAAGTACTATGGGAGGTTTATGGTAGATAAAGCTCATATTATTGAAATGGAAATTGGAAAATGAAATTCTAAGGAATCAAGATCTCCCTATATAGAGTGGTATGCCATGGGAAAAGTTGAGATGTATTGATTTTGGAATTGGTCTACCTATAAAACTGGTGAGAAATAAAAATCCTTCACTATATAAAACATTATTCCATAGGGTTGAAGCATTTTATAAGCTGTAAAATAGGCAAGTGAACACAGTGAATAGTAATGAAATACATTTGATATAAATGTAGTTATGTGTGTACAATAAGGTTCAAGGTGACTCAAAGATAAAAAGAAAAAACTATAAAGGGACTAATAGGATAAAATCATAACTACAAATAATGATAAAACATATGAAATCTGGGTTGTCTCCCATAAAGTGATAATAATGACATCTTCATCTAGATGTATGGACCACTATATCAGGTAGTTTCATCCATCGGTTCAGCTCTCCTCTATCTTCTTTAGCTACTCGTGGCAGTTTCCTCTAGCTCTCAGGGTCATTTGGAAGGATTGATCACTTTATGAGCATACCTATCATAGATCTAGTGTGAAAGGAAAGGTATATGTGCTTGTGGGGTGGATGTTGAGCAAAAATATCAAGTTAGATCTCTTTAAGCTAACAATCGACCTCAGATAGGTGTTGAGTCACTCTTCGAATATGGATAGATGGTGGCACAGGTGCATCGATAACCATAGATGAAACAGAGGATCTAGATATGGCTACTATAAAAGTGTAAAGATTTGAAAATTAAGATAAGTAAAATGGAGAAAAATTAGTATCCCATATATGTAAAGTGCAGTGATACAATCATGAAAGGGAATACAAGTAGTAAAAAAATGATAATCCTCCTAGAAGCATACAAAAATCAGGGGATAGGATTGGGGTACACTATGAAAAATCAGTTTCAACAATGACATCATTGATGGTTCGCTCCCGAACAGAATGTAGTTGCAACTTCCCCACCTTGTTAATGGATGTAATGGATGATGGGGATGGTTGGTCAGCTACGGATGATGGTGTCATGGTACTAGTATCTATCTGAGTGTTGGTGGGTGGGGAAGTACTGATCCATAGTGTGGATGTGGGTCTGGAAGTGGGATCGATGAAGGGAACCTTTGTGGATAGGGTGGTTACTGGTCCCTTTCCCCTATGGGCTTGCTCTGCCAAATATTCCTACTGGGTAGAAGGGTCTATTAGATCTGATGGTAAATTGACCGAGGTATTGGATAGTGTAATAGTGTTATATGGTGAGGGATCAGTAGGGGATAGTGATAGTGAGGAAAGAGTAGTGAACTGGGAGAACTCTGCGAAAGGAATTTGGAGGTGCTAAGAGATTTGGCGCATATTCTCTAGGATGTAGAGGTTCATGTCCCATAGATCTACTAGATAAGATAGGGTGGGTGGATCAGTAGGGTAGGTGGTGCTGGTGGTGCTGGTGGGTGGAAAATGCGGAGTGTTAGGGTGGGAATGGAATATGTGGGTCCTGGGATGGAGGTGGGGGTTATGGGTGTTGTGGGATCTTCTTCATGATCTCATGGGGATTATTTAGTATCATCAACTACTTCTAGTTCCCACATATAGGTATCATCATCCTTGATATAGATCTCCATCTTATACAGTATTATAAAATCAATAGATTCCATCGGACCAAGAGAGGTGAGTGGTAGGTATATGTCAAAAATGTCAAGATGATGGGCTATATGTGTAATGAAATATCCCCCCTTTAGTGTGTCTTTCATCCTTTGAGAATGGAATCTATAATAGAATGCGAACTAAGATTCCATGTTGACGGTGGGGTCTCCCATGGCTGCAGCGAGTATAATGAAATCCATCTGACTAACACTACCATGAGACTCGACTCGGGAAAACTAGGCATGTGTTAGGGCTCTAGAAGGATATGGAGTGTTGGGCCTCAGATATGAGTGGACATGGTAATCCTAATATCATTCTCAGTGTGAGCATCCTAGGAAATCATCCACTAGGGCCTCTTTGAATTTGACTTTGACAGCTCAAGCTGTAGTGTAGGGAATACCTGGTATGTGAAAAAATCCTTAGTATAGTTCCTAAGGCCAATATCAAATTCCATGAAGGAATGATCGTGAGGTCTTCCACCTAGTCCGAATTGGAGGCTATCAACTATGACCTCAAATGTGGAAAGAAACTCTAAAAAGTGTCCTGATATGTCTCCTCATGTACCACAATAATGGATGAAATGTGGAGGCGCTCAAGGAGCTAGAGGACCTCCTAGATGATATGTAAGTGTGTAATGATGGTCATGTTGATGGTTTTTTTGGTCCACAACGGCTTCTCTTATAAACGTTTGAGTGACACATGTTATTTTGGGTTTGAAAAGTGGAGAATAGGGTACATGTGAGGGTGGTATTCATTATACTACTCACTATAGGTGGATTAAGTCTCTCCCTGAGTAGTGGGTTTCTCAGAGGAAGCAGTGGAGATGGAGGGGGAAGCTATAGGAGGTGGTGGGGGTACAAGAGGGGTATTTCTCATGGGCGCTTCACCGAATTTGGTTCATCCCACTCAGATATAGAATTGGGAGGGTAATGGAACATGGGATTTGTGTATTCCATGTGGGAGTATGGTTGGATACATGGAGGACTCATGGAGTATATTTAGGGAGAGGGAGGCTTGAGGAAGGGGTAGAGGGAGGTAAGGGAAGATGGTTGAGGGTGTCGGATATTGATCGATGGGAGAGGAAGGGGTAGGGTGTCGAGTGGGAAGGGGGGAGATGGGTTATGAACCCTAGGTTCACAACCTATTTTTAAAAACTGGATTAGGGAAATACATGATGTGTAACTGGGTTTCATGTCATGTATTTGTAAATTTTATGAAATTTTTTACCATGAAAATACACATCATGAGTTATGGTTACATGATGTGTAATTTTATTTTTTTTCTCAAATTTAGACCAAGCCCTAGTATTTTTCTCCCAGTATTCCCTAAGTTATCCTAAATCTTATTATATCATATTCTAGCCTAGGTTTTCCTAATCTGGATTTCCTCCTAGTCAAAACTTCATTTAACATCGAGAGCTTGATGCTTTGATGCTTAGATGAATTTCAAACTGATGATGCACTCTTCCTAGAATAGTTATTGAAATATTTTTAACCTTTTCCCATTTAATTTGAATAGGGATTCTCTTTATCTCTGAATCTCAATCATCCCATAAGGAAATACATGAATGACTATAAATGGTCCTGACCATCTAGATTTAAGCTTCCTGGGGAACAATTTTAATCTTGAGTTTAATAATAAAACCTTATTACCTAGGAAAAAATTGTGTCTTTTAATGTGTTATCCATGCCATTTTTTGGTTTTTTATTTATAGATCTTATAATTTTCATAAGAATAATTTTTGATCTCTTTGAATTCATCCAATTGCAGCATCATGGCTTCTCCATATTTTTGAAAATCCATATTGAGCTTTTTAATTTCCCAATATGAGCAATGATCTAGTTCTACTGGAAAATGATAGGGATTAACATATATAAATCAGAAAGTTGTGGTGTTAATGGCTGTTTTGTATACAGTGTGGTGCACCTAAAGTGTATCATCTAATTTATGACTCTAGATGCTTTTACTTCTTCTAGGATTTATTTGGTTTCTTTATTTGATAATTCAACTTTTTTACTTTTTTGTGGGTGGCAGGGAGTTCCTGTGTTGTACCAAATTTCATATTTTTTAAGAAAACCTTTGAAAAAATTATTAGTGAAATGATTCCACCAATCACAAATTATTATTCTAGGAAATCTAAACTGTGAAAACACATTTTTATTTAGTAAATTGATGACCATATTTTTGATGTCATGAGATGTAGCATCATATTCTACCCATTTGGATATGTATTCAATGCCAATAATGATATAGGATTTTCCATGTGAATTAGGAAATGGTCTCATGAAATATATCCCCCATACATCAAAGATTTTGACTTACATGATTGTGTTTTGGGGTATTTTGTTCCTTTTTACAATGTTACCAGTTCATCGGTATTGCTCACAACTTTGAAAAAAACATCTTGCATCTTGGTGGAGTATTTTCCAAAAAAGTCCAATTTACATAATTTTCACTACTGTGTGTTCTGATCCATGATTTCCTTCTATCGGTGATGCATGACACATTTCTAGGACATTTTGGATTTCTTCCTCGGAAATTGAGCGACGTAACAAACTATCAGCACTTCATTGGAAAAGGAGTGGTTTATCCCAATAGTAGTGTGAAGCTTGAAACAAAAACCATCTCTTCTTATAGTATAAGAGGTATGGGTATAGATATCCCATGGAGAGATAATTTTCAATAACATAAAACCATGGTCGTGCCTTTGTATTTATGCTGAAATTTTTTTCATCAAGGAAGTCCACTTCAATGTTGAGATCATCATCATCTTTTATAAGGGGTAGTGGTAGTCAGGATAAATGATCAACGACAAAATTTTATGTTTGATTAGTATCTTTGATGAATATATATAAATCTTAAAGTAGTATGATCCATAAAATCAGTCTTTTCTTGGAATTATTTTTGTTCATCAAGTATTTCAAGGTAGCATGATCAATGTGCACACCCACTTTTGATGAAACTGTATAGAAGAATAATTTTTTGAAAGAAAAAACAGCTGCTAATAGATACTTATCTGTGGTTATGTAATTCACTTGATATTAATTTAGTGTGTGACTAGAATAGTATATTGGGCAGAATATGTGGCTGACTCGCTATCCTAAAACAGCACCAATAATGGAAAAGTCGCTGGTGTCACACATCAATTCAAATTCTTTTTCCCAAACTGGTGAAATGATTACAGGAGTAGCTATCAATATTTTCCTTAAAGTGTTGAATGCCTGCTGACATTCTTCAGTGAATTAAAATGGAGTTTCCTTTGATTACAAGTGTATCATAGGGTGGGATACTTTTTCAAAATCTTTCATGAATCGCCGATAGAATCTAGCATGGCCTGTAAATATCCTTATGCCTTTTACTATTGAAGGTTCGGGTAAATATTTGATTACTTTTATCTTGGTGGGATAAACTTCCATGCCATCCTTATAAAAAAAATTCCAAGGACTATGTATCCTTGAACCATAAAGTGGCATTTTTTTCAAATTTAAAACTATACACTTCTCTTCACAATGTTGTAGGACTAACTCAAGATTGCCTCGGCAGACCTCAAAGGATCTTCCATAAACTGAAAATTCATCCATGAAATTTTCTTATAATTCCTATTCCATATCATGGAATATATGTGTCATGCGTATTTGAAAATTTTCTAGTTTATTGAACATACCGAATGACATGTGTCTGTAGGTGAAGGTATCAAATGGACATGTGAAAATTGTTTTATAATAATCTTCTGGGTTGACTGCAATCTAATTATATCCAAAATATCGATCTAAAAAACTATATAATTCATGTCCTATGATTCTCTCCAACATTTGATCCATATATGTAAAGGGGAAATGATCTTTCCAGGTTGCTGCATTTATATTTCTGTAATCCATGCATACTCTCCATCTAGTGATAGTGTGAGTTGAGATCAATCAATCTTCATTATTATTTTCTACTGTGAGGACACCTTTCTTGGGAACTACCTATAGTGGGATCACCCACTCACTATCATATATTGAAAATATTATTACAGTGTCTAAAAGTTTCAGTACTTCTGTTTTAACAACTTCCTTCATTGGTGGTGTGATTCGCCTTTGTGGTTGATGTTTGGGTTTTTCACCTTCCTCAAGTAGAATTTTATGGGTGCATAAAGTAGGATTGATTTCTTTGATGCCATCTAGTCCCTGGGAAATTAACTGATTGTGTATTTTCAAGACTTAAACCAATTTTTCCTCTTTTTATTGAGATATTTCGAAGTTAATTATAACTGGTAGTGCATCATCAATCTCTATAAAGGAATACTTGAGTTTATTTGGGAAGGGTTTCAGTTCTAGTTTCGGTGGATAAATGACTGAGGGTATGAAATGTGGAATGATCTAACTTGTAATAGGTTCTATATAGTTTACTTCCTCCAATTAATACTCTTTATCTTTATCAGGGATCATTTCATCATTCTCTTCTTCAATGTTTAAGTAGCCTTCTCTTTCATCAGTGAGGAAGGTAGCTTGGTAGTTAAACCAATAATCTATTTTTTGTGATAATTTTTTTAGTTTGAACATGAATTGTTCATAACCTAATAAAAATATAAGTCTTCCTTGATTTACATCAATCAGTTTTTTTCCTGTGGCTAGGAATGGTTGGCTTAAAATGATTGGAATGTCTATTTCCTCTTCCATCTCCAGAACGAGAAAGTCTGCTAAAAAAGTGAACTTTTTGAATTTTACTAAGACATATTCAATAATTCCTTGGGGATATTTTACTGGTCAGTCGGATAATTAGAGAGCTACTCTGGTTTGTTTTAGTTCTTATATTTCCAAGTTGTGGAATACACTCATTGGAATGAGGTTGATGTTGGCTCCTAAATCACACAATGCTCTTCTGAAGTTACATTCTCTTATTGTGAAAGGAATTGAAAAACTCTCAGTGTCTCTCATATTTTGTGTAATTTTTTTCTAAATAATAGGAGATCATTCTTCATTTAGTTAGATGACTCCTAGGTCCTCCATTTTTCTTGTGTTGGAAAGTATCTCCTTAAGAAATTTGTCATAAGTAGGCATTTGAGTGATTGCCTAAGAAAAAGGAATATTGATGTGAAGTTGTTTTAACATTTCCAAAAATTTCTTGTATTTCCCTTAAATTATTCCTTACCTTTATATTTCCAAAAAAATTAATTGGTATCTTATAATTTGATGGGTAAATATAGCCTTCTTCCTTGGGTTTCTCTCTTGTCAGGGCTTTAATTGAAGGTGGAACTTCTAGAGGTGTTACTTGAGCAATGTCATTAGCTTGTTTATCATTTTATTCTTCTATAACTATTATCTGATTTTTGGGATCCTAAACTTTTATTCCTTTTCCTCCACATAGTTTCTGAAAATCCAATACTTTTCCACTCCACAAGAGTACTTTCTTTTCCTCTTCTCTTGGGTATGTCTCTGTGTTACTAGGTAGAGTACCTATAAATATCTCTGACAAAGTCTTTGAGATTTGACCCATTTTATGTTCAAGGTTACATAATGATGCCCTTTGGTTTTTTATTTCTGTCTCTTGAGTGTTCATCCTTTGATCTGGATTTTAAACAAAGGTTGATAGTAGATTTTGAAAGTTTAATTGTAGAGGCATGGCTGGTTGTGAAGGTCTTGGTGGAACTGGTTGAAATTGTCATTAGTTTGTTGGTGGGAAGGGTTGTCGGGTTACTTACTATAGTGGTCGAGGCATAGGATTAATTAGTAGATATCTTGGTGGTCCTTGAATTCTGAATGGTGCCTAACCACTTCTTTATTGGAAATACCCTTTATTGTTTTGTTGTGGCTGTTGAGGTGGCCTTTGTTGAAAGTATTGTTGTTTCTATAGAAATTTTTTTCATTTTTTATTGTAATTAACATAATTACACTTGTGACTTGGTTGTTCATCAAAACTTATTCTATAGTCTTGATAAAGGTGTGGCTCACCACACATTTCGCATGACTGAATTTACATAACTAGAGTAAGAGGGGTTAGTAATACAGCTGGTAATATGAATGATTCCAACTTCTTGGTCAAAGCTTTGACTTGTGCAGCTATTTGAGTATGCTCTTCAACAAGATGGATCCCACACCAGGTAAGTCCATGATCTCTCTATCATGGACTAAAATTATGAGATAATTCATCTAGAATTACTCAGCCTGCCTTAGGTGTTTTGAACATTAACCCTCCATCAGTGGCTGCATCAACAATAGTGTGAGAGGATGGTCAGAGGCCTTGATAAAATGTCTAGAGATGAATCCACATATCGAGTCCATGATGTGAGCACTTTTGGGTAAGGTCCTTAAAAGTTTCCCATGATTCCCATACTAACTCTATGTCTGCTTGAGCAAAATTCTGGATATCATTCCACAATTTCCAAGTGCGGATAGACGGGAAGTACATATCTAGGAATTTCTTGGCTAAATCATCCCAAGTTGTTATGAACTCGGGAGCTTGAATTTTGACCCAATCCTTAGCTCTATCTCATAGTGATAAGGGAACAACTCAAATTCTTATGTCATCAAAAGATACACCCTGGTTTTGAAAGGTATCGAAAACTTCTAGGAAGTTCAAGATATGCTCATGGGGGTCTTCACTTTCAAGCCTACTGAATTAGCCCATGTTCTAGATAATATAAATGAGTCTAGGTTTGATTTTAAAATTATGTGTATGTATATGAGGGTTTAAAATTCTAGGCATAACACCATGGATTAATGGCAATCCATAATCCATGATGGTCCATTCTTGCTGCATAGGTTGCTCTCCATGTATGGTAGGTTGCATGTTTGGTGGGTTGGGTTGATTTAGACCTGCAGGATTGTTGTGGTATATAATTTGTGAACAAAGTCATGTAGAGATATACTTATTGATTTTAGGCTCAAAGGTAAGTTGTTCTTATGCTTCAAGTCTCCTTGAATGATTCATAGGGCCTTTATGTATGCACTGTGCCACAAGAAGAAGGATGTAGTGGCATCTAAAAGAAAAGGGAAAGGAAAAGAAAAGATAAAGGTGGAAAGGGAGAGGTAATCCCAGGTTCTTTTTCCATAGGTGACCATGCCTTAGCACATTCCTTTTCAATCCTCGATAATTCCACCAAAATTTTATGTGCCTGCATGCATCATTTAATACACGTGAGCTGCAGATAGATTAGATTTATGTTTCCAAAACTACACTTGCTACTAGAGAATAGTATAGTGGTAGTGTGGGGTTGGTCCTATGAGGATATTGGATTAGATGACAGAAACTAATCTTAGAACCCTTTGGGTTATGAGTCCTCTCAATATGTTTGATTTTGGAAAAAATACTAAATCTAAGAGTTTTATGGATAAAGATCAAAGATAAATAAGGGATCAAGATCAATTTTGGGGTTTAGGAGGAAGGATGATCTTTAATTCTAACTTTGTATATCCCTAAGTTCTAGGATGTGAAGTAAGAAGAGGTAACTGGTTGGATATGGTCAATCCAACTAGATCTATCCAATATACAGCTATTTCTTAGTTTGGAGATAGCTGCAACCAAGATGCATTAAGCCTGGATTCAAAAACAGAAAGTATCATAGGCTATTAGTCATAGAATATTCTACTTCATTAAGATCAGTGTCATTCATTCAAGCTTCCTATAGTCAATTATGCTTCGTAAATCGATGATTGGGGATTGGGTAATCATAAAACAATGAATAAAATTGATGCAGATTGAGTTTTGGGAGAAAATGAGGAATGAAAATTGAGAGAGATCGAGAGAAAAATGAGAGAAAAACTAAAAGTTAACATCTCCTTATATCCATGTTCCACCTACTATAGGTAAATAATCATGATATTAAATGATGTGTAATGGAGTTTCATGTCGGGTAATTCTAATCTAAGTTTTCTTTTGTAATTTTTGAATATGTGTGAATCTCGTGCAAATATCATTCAGATATTTGGAACCTTGACTCCTTTCATGATGTTTATTTGGAACTCATGACATTTATCTTCCTCTAGGATTTATCTTATAATAAATAATTGAACTCAAATGTTACATGAAATTCATTGGTGAATCACTTCATGTAATGTATTTACATCTTAAAATTCTTCATGACTTTTCCTTATGCTATAAAAATTGTCTATACGTCGTGTAATGGAGTTTCACGATGTGTAATGGGAATTTTTTGTCATTTTATCTAGTTTTTTATTTCAAACCTTGAAAATCTATTTATTTTAATAAACAACACATAACTAGTTCATTATTGAGTAAAAACATGGATAATCTTTAACAAAATGATAGAAAAATGTATATATGATTTCATCTTATCACTAGCTCACTTGATTTTCAAGTTAGTTGGGATCAACATCTTCCACTTTTTAAATTATCCTATAAAAATAGTTTCAACTTGAGTATTTAAATGTAACTTTTTGAAACTCTCTATGAAAAGAGATTTAGAACTCCAAAAAGTTAAGATAAATTTGGATAAGGTTAACTCTTCTGACTGGACATTATGAACGAGACTACAAAAAAGATACAAGTTATTCAAAAACATAATAATTATACTCAGAGTTAAAAGAAAAGTTATGCTAAAAATCAAAGTAAGGAATTATATTTTCATGTTTGAGATAATGTATTTCTTAAGATATAATTATAGAAAGGGTTTATGAGGTTCGAAAAGAAGGGGAAATTTAGTCCAAGGTAAATTGGACAATTTAAGATTCTAGATCATGTTGGAGAAGTTTTCTATTGATTAACACTGCCTCTAAATCTTTCCAATATCCATAATTCCTTCCACGTGTCTCTATTGAGAAATTATATGTCTGAACTAACATATATACTTATATTAATGGTGTGTAATTGGAACCTAACTTGTCTTATGAAGAGGAACCAATCCATATTCTTGATAGAAGGGAACAAGCATTGAGGAACAAGACAACACAACTTGTGAATGTACTATGGAGAAAACATGAGTTTGAAGAAGCTACTTGGGAACCTTAGGAAGCAAGGAAAGAGAAATACCCCTATTTTTTAAGAAAGAGTCAAATTTCAAGGATGAAATTTCTTAAGAGGTGAAAATTTTAACAACCTAAAATTTCTTCCATGATTAATAAAAGAACCTTTTTTCATAATGGATATTTTATTATATTTCCTAATCGAAGTATACATAAATACTATCACAAAAAAAATATTACATTTCAAGTAATAATACCAACAACTATATCTAAGAATAGTATAGGGTTATAAAAAACAAATAATATTGACCACAAAATGGTATACTCCATAGGTACAAACTCTCCTAAAAATATTAAACCTGCCATGAAAATTATTAACAGAAAATGAAACATTAGGAATATAATTGACATTATCAAAGGAATTGTAAAAACATTTGGGAATAAAGTAGTAAATATTGATAAATTTTGGATAATATATATATTATAAAGGGAAAAGTGACAATTGGGATCTAACCATTACCAGATGGTTGGCCTATAAAACTATTGTTCAATATGACCATTGAGTTCTATGATCATTGGTAATAATGATGATTTTATACTTATGCACATGTTGAGATTCATCTGATGCAGGTTTAGTATTGGATGGTATTATTCCTACACAAGACTTATTTATTCCTATGTAGGTTTTTTTTAATCTCAAGTGGCTCCTATGTTATTCCTATGTAGGATATTATATAATAAATTAATGTCATGTGAGTCTTGTTTTAATCTCATGTAAGTTCTTGTTTCAATATACATGTAATATGTCGGTCACTAGTTGATTATTATGTGATGCCTCAATGTAACACCCCAATCTGAACCTCCATGTTCAATCTGAAGTGGCACATAACCTCATGTGTGCCTATTATATGAAAGGGAGTTCATACTAGTAGAGAGGTTCTATATTGGTGTGGGGATACTATACCCTAGGTAATCATATCCATCACAGGTTAGTACAACATAACTATGAGACAAATAAATAGCATAGTATAAGAATAACATGAATAAATGATATAACTAATTTCATTATAAATCATAAAAAAGTAATCAATGGAACCCCAATTTGGGAGTTCAATAAGTATAATAGTACAACTAGAATATTTAATAAATAAAAGTATTGCAGAAACTATCTAGAGTTTTTTTCAGTACTACCTTTATCTCCTAGAACCAAAATCCTTAGGAGCCTATTGTATGGATCTTTCCCTTTGTTGGATCCCTAATCATGAAGTCTGTATGTGCACCAAGATTCCCATGCAGGGTGTGAGTATAAACACAGTAGGACACCACTAATGCATCCTTAACATAAGTGAACATGTATATACAAGTGTATTACATGATATAAAAAAGTAAACATGCACTCAAGAATATAACCAATCATACACCGAATTAACATAAACTGACAAAGTCACCATGAACCTTAGTCATAACTTATTTGATACCATGTTGGAAGAGTATCGTATTAGTATAGTATGACTTAGATCACTCCAAGTAACTCTGTCCACCTTTAAGAATAAACCCCATTCTTGCCTTTAAGGGAAAATCCACCAACCTTTAATGACAAGAATTTTCCACCTTTAAGGAATAAATCCACACCCACCTTTAAGAGAAAATCCATATGCCTTTAAGTCAAAGCATGTTACACCTTTAAGGAATAACTCCATGCCCTCCTTTAAGTGTAATGCCTCCCCATGAATCATGGTTATCTACTTTCCTGTGAAGGTATGCATGCTTTGAATTCCCGTATAATAGACTCTCTCTCGTATGCACAGACATTCCCCATCGATGAATCACACAAGCATATATGAACACTCTTCCAAAGGTGATATGGAATTCCCCCATGTATACCAAGCTAAGTTGTTAACCATATTATACAAAGCCATAACCAATGATTCATGTATCCCACACTCCCCCTATAAGGAGTCAACTAAGCCTTTCAGGGACACCTTCCATCCTAAACACTAAAATAGATATTTAATCAGCTATGCACAAATACACATATAAGAAATGACATAGAAAGTAACAATATAACATAACAACCATGAGTATCAGTATCCATATACATGCGCATGTAATAAAATATCAAACATAGTCTCACAGGCTACACATGAACACACATGTGATCAAACATCAAGAATGGTCTCATGAGCTACACAACATCATAACAAGTTGAAAAATATATACATGGGCTCTATATGGTAAGGAACTTCTTGCTTTAAGCTTGTTGATGTCAGATTTAAAGGTTCTATGAGGAATCATCACCCAAATCATGTATGTGTATTATCAGTCCAAACATCTCACCAAGTATTCTTGGAACCTATTCCAATTTTAATATTTCCAATAATAATAAAATTCATCATGTGATAATAATTTATCTCTCCTATATAATTCATAAATTATTGATTTAAGTAATATCATGTGCTAAAAAAATTCTCCAAGAATATTCATAAATTCAATATGCGATGATATTTCATTTCTCTAGAATAATCCTGAGATAAGAATGATAATTATTTATCATTTATAATTCCATGTTATTATTGTTTAAGGTTGAATTTATCCATTTATCTAGAAGGAACATGCATTCTAATTAAATATTCTTACCAGGAAATTATCACTTGTAAAATGTTTCACACAAGAATAGAGAAGAGAGAGAGAGTTGTTCCATGCATGGAAACTAGAAAATAACTTAGTCTGATTGAATAATACTTCATAGATCATGTATAAAGGAGTTATAGGCTTCCCAAACTCAATGGGATATCAAAAAAATTTAAGTAGGAAAAGGTTCAGGTGTTTTAAAAAGAGAAATAAGTCTTTTTGATTTGTAGTATTGAAACCCTCAAATTAAACTCACCAATTAATTCATTATTTAATATAATCTTCAATTTGGGGTGTTAAAATGCTTCCAAAATAATATTTATGAAATTAATGAGTCAAAAGGATTGATTTCCTATGAATTTAGCCTTTTAAAATCATTAAAATGAATTTCAGGTTCAAGATGGGAGGAGGAAAATGAAAAAATGGGTAAAAAACTACCTTTACATCAAAAAGGGAATTGTGTAAGGGTAACATGGTTTTACCCTTAAACTAATCACATCATTAATGTGAGGGTAAGGAGTTTTACCCTTACATAGAATCTGAATTCATACTTACCCTTATATAAATCTGGATTACCCTTTTGTAACCTTGGAAAATTAGGAGTTACCTTTACGTAGCACAAAACTACCCTTACATAGAGTTTTCATTACCCTTATGTGTCCTTTGAAAATAAAAAGTTTACCTTACATAACCCTTGAAAATTCAAATTTTTCTTTATGAAACTCTCGAAAACTATCCTATGTATAGGTAGAAGGTATTTACCTTTATGAGGGCCATGTTCTCTATGTAAGGGTAAAAACAAAATTGAAAATTATTAAATTTTCACTTAAATGACTTATAAAATATCAAAAAGGGGGTTATAAATAACATTTTATAACTGATAATTTTACAAATCTCCCCTTTTAATGACTTATTATCCATGATAAGTGTCTCTTGTATTCTTTCTTGAAAAACTCAAGCCACTGAGATTGAAAATAAAACTCTCGCTCCCATGTTTCCTCCTGAATCCATCCATGATACTATAATACTTGAACAAGTGGCACTTTCTTCCCCCACAACACCTTCTTACTCTGGTCAATAATCCACATAAATCACTCCACAAATGATGCATCCACCACCAACTCAATTTCCTCATAATCGATCATATTCATAGAATTGGGAATGTACCTCTAAAATTGATAAACGTGTAACACATCATGAATACCTCGATATCAAAGAGTAAGATCCAATTAGTGGGCCACTGTCTTGATATGATTGGTAATATTGAACAATACAATAAATCTCAAATATAACTTCCCTTACTTCTATAGTGGTCGATTCCCTAGTAAAGGAGTCACCCACAAGAATACTTGATCGCCTACAGTGAACTCCAAAGGACATATCCTCTGATCGGCATATGATTTTTGTCTACTTTGAGTGGTAACTAACCCCTTATTGATTATTTTTACTCTCTTGGAGGTCTATTTCACCACGATAGACCCCAAAAAAGCTACCTCACTGGCCTCATGCCAACATAGTAGTGAATGAAATAGAAAACCATAGAGAGCCTCAAAAGGTTTCATCTGAATAGAAACCCATAAGTTGTTATTTCACATGAACTCTACTAAGGATAGGTAATCATCCCATGATCCACCAAAGTATAAGAGTCATGACCAAATAATATATTAAATTATTTGTATCATCCTCTCTATCTTCCCATTAATCTATAGATTATACGTCATACTTAGCTTCAATTGAGTCCCCAAGGCCTTCTTTATTCCTTTCCAAAACCATGACATAAAATTTGTATCACTTTCTGATATGATGTTGGAAGGAACTTTATAAAGGTTTATAATCTATCATACATGAAACTTACCTAAATCATCCTCTTAAAGGGTCCCTTGAATCAGTAATAAATGAGACACTTTCATTAGCTAATCAACCACCACCCAAACAACATCACAACTCCTCAAGGTTCTAGGAAAACTTGTCATGAATTTCATCATCATGTCATCCCACTTACACATAGGTAATTGAAGTGGATATAGAAAACCACCAGGACATTTATGCTCAAACTTTACCCTCTGGAGGATAACGAATTGTGAAATGAAACCAGTGATGTCCCTATTCATACTAAGCCATTAGCACTGATGTAAAATGTTATAGTACATCTTCTTGTGGTGGAACTATCGCATCCTCCCTATCTAGCACATTTTAACCTCATTTAATAGGTTGTCTAGTTGAGGTTCTCCTAGGTGGAATTTTATTAAATTCCAAATGAATATTTAGAATTCCTATAACAACTTGGTTATAATATCTTAAGAAATTTTAAGTCACGCATAATGTATTTCTACTGGAAGACTTATTGTAGGAGTTACTCACACAAAAGTTATAACCCTCCTAGTTGTACACAAGGCTAAAGCCTATCCCTTTGTACCTACATGTTATTCACAATCATATATATACATATAAAACATCACATCATGCTCAATTTCATCTAATTAATTCCAAATAAATATATCAAAATAATAACGAACACAAATATATCACTCAATAGAGAATATAGGTCTATCCTAAGCAAATACCATAAATCAAGGAATTTAATTAAAGAAATATTATGTAACACACAATAAGTGTATATATATGACCTATGATCCTACGTACCTACTCATGATTCATGGACACACCCAAATCCCATAAAACTTTAATAGAAACCCCATCAATGTTAACTCATATGTCCATTACACATGAGTTGGCCAGGAATGTAGTAACTCCCCTACCTGAGTTCTATGTAGCCTATCTCATTTCTATTATAACCCTAAAATAAAATAAATAAAGGAACCTTAGGCATCTAATACCATTTTGTAACACCCCATCCTAAAACTCTGGGTTTGATCCAAAGTTCCACATAACCTTATGTGTACCTCCCCATATGCAAGAGACTAACGACTATAGGTGAGGGTCTATAGTAATATAGGGAGACTATGCCCTCGATAATCATAGCCATCAAGGTTTAGTACAACATAACCCTAATAAAAATAAATAGTAGAGTAGAATAATAACATGAAAAAATGATATAATATATTTCTTTATAAGTCCTACAAAAGTAATCAATAGACCCCCAATGTGGCAGGTCAATAAGTATAATAGTACATCAAGAAATGATAAGAAATAAAAGTATTTATGAAACTATTTGGAGTTTGACCTAGTACCACATCTATCTCCTAGTTCCATGCTCTTTAGAAACCTATTTCAGATCCATTTCCCTTTGTTGGATCCCTAATCAAAAATTATATACATACACCAATATGATTGTGCAGGGTGTGAGTATAAACAGAGTAGGACACCACTAATTTGTTCTTAACATAAGTGAACATGTATGTAAAATTATGTGACATGCCAGAAAAAATAAATTCACACTAAAGAATGTAAAAAATCACACACTGAGTGAATGTGTGTTGACTAATCTGCTAAAACCCCAGTTGTGCCTACTTCAGTGCCTTTCTAAAAGAGTATCATATTATTACTACATGAATTAGATCATTCCAAGTAGCTCTATCTACCTTTAAGGACAAACCCCATGCCTGTCGCTAAGGGAAATTTTATCTTCCTTTAAGTAAAATCATGTTACACTTTTAAAGAATGACTCCACACCCACATTTAATTGAAAATTCATCCGCCTTTAAGGACAATCATGTTCCATATTTAATTAATAATTCCATGCTTTCCTTAAAAGGAAATTCCTCCCCATGACACATGGTTATTTTCTTCCCTATGAAGGTATGCATGCTTGGATTGCCTATATAATGGAATATCTCTTATATACGAGTATGTTCCCTATTGGTAAAATATATTTTCATTTATGGACACTCTTTCAAAGGTGATTTGGTGTTCCCCCATGCATTCCAAGATAAGGTGATAATTATCTTACAAAAATCCATCACCAATGAGTCATGTATCCCACACACCCCCACTAAGGAATCAACTAAGTCTGTCAGGGCCACCTATCAACCAAAACATTGAAACATAGATTCCACTAGCTATGCAAAAATCTGCATATTAGTCACAACATAGTAAGGAACAATATAACATAACAAAAAAAGGTATATTTAGTCATATACACACACATGTGATCAAATATCAAAAATGGTATCATAGGATAAACTTTAATATAGATGTGATCAAACATAAAACATGGTCTCATAGACTACACAACATCATATCAATCCAAAATATATATATACATCCTCTATATGGTAATGAACTTCATACCTAAATCTTTTCAACATCAAAACCAAACGTTCACTAAGGAACCATCAATCAAATAATATTTGTATATTAATTAGTCAAAACCTCACACTAAGGATTCCTATAACTAATTCCAATTATATTATTTCCAATAATAATGAAACTCCTCATGTGATAATTATTTATTTATCCTTTTTAATTCCCAAATTATCAATTTAATTCAAATCATGGACTAAAAAATTATTTCTCCAAGAATAATCATAAATTCAAAATGTGATGAAATTTTATTTATCCAGAATAATCATATGATAAGAACAATAATTATTTATCATTGATAATTCCATGTTATTATTATTTATTTATGAATTTATCCATTTATCTAGAAAGCATAGGCATGCTAATTATAGTTTCTTACTGGGAATTTATCTCTTGAAAAAAAATTCTCATAAGAATATAGAAGAGAAGGAGAGTTCTACCACACCTTAAAACCAAAATAACTCAGACTAATTGAAGAATACATAACATATCATAGAAAAATGAGTTCTAGGTTACTTGAACTCAAGGGGATATCAAAAAATCAAAGAAATAAAAGGTTTAGGTGTTTCAAAAAGAGTAAAATGGATTTTTTATATGAATCATTAAAAACCCCAAATTAAAATCACCAATTAATCTATCCTTCAAGTGAATATTGAATTTTGAGTGTTAAAAACCTTCAAAAATAAGAGTTACAAAATTAATGTGTCAAGAGGATTTATTTCTTAGGATTTTAGGATTTTAAAATCATCAAAACATGTCTCATGTTTGATCTAGGAAGTGGGAAATAAAAAAAATGGGTAAAATACTACCCTTATGACAAAAAGGGTGTTGCGTATATGTAACATGATTTTACCCTTACATAGCTCATTTTTTTCACTTGAGGATAATGAATTTTACCCTTACACAGGTCCTAAATTCATACTTACCCTTATGAATCTCTAGATTACCCTTATATAACCTTTGAAAATTAGGAGTTACCTTTACGCAACTCAAACCTACCCTTACGCAGTGTCTAGGTTACCCTTATGTACCGTTTGAAAATAAATAATTAACCTTACATAAACCTTAATAATTAAGATTTACCTTTATGTAACTCCCAAAAATCATCTTGCTTATAGGTAGACGTTATTTACCTTTATATAGGCCATGTGCTCTACATAAGAGTAAAAAAAAATTAAAAATTATTAAATTTTAACTTAAAGAACTTATAAAATATAAACAATAGGGGTTTTAAAGAACATTTTAAAACTTATAATGTTACACTAAACAAGATCAATTAATCCTATATAGGTTTTTGGTCACGTGGGTTTAATCTCACATAGCATGGTGCTAATCTTATGCTTGATATGGGCATATTGCATATATTATTATTACATAGACACCAGTCATTGAGTTTATTCCTACATGAGGAGATGAGTATTAATATCATGTAAGACTTCATGCACCACATTAATATTACCCATCCCTCACATATCATTAAAAATGACATGTATAGAAAAATTTGTTTTTCTAATTTTTCAATTATGAATTGATTTGGATAATTTATAATTTTTTTATAAATTATGAAAAAAATGTATAATGAGATATTTATTTATTTATTAAGGTGTTTATAAATCAATTAATTATAAATTATTTATAATTAATTAATAAATTTTTATGAACCATTTATTAAATAAATATCCCAAATATCAAAATTTAATATTGAAATACGATTTTAAAATCATATGGTAGGTCATATAATTTATAATTAAAGTATTTATTTATAAATTATAAGAGTAATTTAAAAATATTTCTATAAATTAGAAAATAATGAATAAATATAAAAGGTTTATATTTAATTATAAATTTTTCATAATTATTAATTTGAATTTCTCAAATTAAATGGCCTTATTTGGAAAAATATTTAAACTGCATCAAAATGAGTTTTGATTATTGATTTGATCAAGGTTTGAATAATAATAAATATGTGATATTTAGATTATGTAAATTGATTATATAATAGAATTAGATTATAAAATGTTTATAATTCATTTAATATGATATATTTAAAGTGAATTCCATATGATGAATAGTATTACATATTTCATATTATAAATGAACATAAATTGTTTATATTCAAAATTATAGAGTGTCTCTAATACTTGTTAAATTAAAACATGTTTATAATTTTTTTATGAATTTTTCATAAATGGTGTATGTCATGTTTAATTTTTTGAATTGTTCATTAATTTAAATTATCCCCTTGTTTATTATTCAAAAATATAATTGTTATATTATAAATTTTTATATATGATTTAGTTTAAAGGTGTTAAAACTACTTCTAGATATTACCATACATGCATCTAAGGAGTTACATGCTGGGTATGATAATGGATTTAGTTTCCTTTTACCTTGACTTTGACTTATATTTGAGTTATAAGCTTGAATTAAGAAGTCAATTATGATATATACATAAAATGAAAGGGTTTCATGCTCCTTATTCATAGGATGAATTTATATATGTATAAATATTGTTGACTTTTAATTTGGGTTAGTAAAAGTATCTATGATTTGTTTAAAGGGTTAAAAATAAATATGGTGTGAACATATTGATTTTTGTGGAAGGGGAATTTGTTTCCAAAACTAAATAATTAGAATATTATATACTTGTAAATAGAATAAATTAAATAAGTTGGTGAGATTAAATCCCCTTTAAAAAATACTAAGTGTTAGATTCATTCCAAATCAAGAGCATGGAAATATCTCAATCACTCAACCAAGTAGGTTCTTCCTTAACAAGGGGGAATAGATTTTCTTATGTAAGGCATAAAGGAAATAACTAAATCTAAGAGTTATGCAACCAAATATTGTTGTAATATTTGGGTTACATTTATCTAATAAATTATAAGAGTTAATATACCATAGAAATGGTGTTGGGTTTATCTATATCATGGTTTAGATGAAGTGTTGTATGTTCAACCATCCAAGAGTTGAATATGATATGATTAGGATAATTCCTTAACTAAATAGCCAAGTAGTGAGAGGAATTTCATAGAAGACTCATTTCTTAGTGAAATATGGATCTTGGTCTAATAATAGATATTATTAATTTAAAATGGGTCATCATTGTAGTGGGAGAACATTTAATAAAAATCACTAAATGTGTGTATAAAATTATACTCATCTAATAAAAGACTTTATTATAAATGAATAACATCATAATTATAAAAATTAACCTTGAAAATGATCTCTTAAAAGTATAATATTAATGTAAAAAAATCCTAATACTAGTATCTTAATATAGTTATTAAGTAACAAAAATTCTATGTGTTAAGGAAAACACATTCCTCGGTAACCAATTATTAAAGTTGTTCAACACTTGAATATAGATGCTTATGAGAAGCATGGAATGATTAAATTAAGGTTTCAAATAAATTAGATGAAAAATAACCAAGCTAAATTTAGTCTCCACTCATATAATCAATGTGATTGAGTATGTCAAAGACTATGTGAGAAATAATATATCCTCTAAGGATTATTCTAGTTGTGGAATTCATTTAGTTGGAATTCCTGATAATGTGAATGGGTTCAAGAAATTCTTACCCTGTTTTTGTCAATGTGTTGGGAAAATATGAATTGTTTCGTGTGATTTCCAAGTTATAGTGTGGTATAAATAGTACAAGTGGTTAAAATTTAAAATTGTAAGAATAAAATTTAGTTGGAGATTCTGATCATTCTTCTTCGAGTATCCAGCCAAGGTCATTAAAACCTAAAGAAGTTATCAGGAAGAAGGGGTAATGTTTCCATAAGATGGAATTATCTAGGTTTCTTGAAGAAGTTTATAACTTTATGTAATTTCCATGTCAGTTACCGGTGTTATGGAAATAAATTCATCGATTTTGAAGGGTATGTGATACCAAATTTATACTATACAAATGTTGTGAGTATACATGGGTTCAAAAACAAGGGTAGAATTTATCAGTCTTATAGTTTGCATTAAAATGATGAAATAAAGAGCTAATACATCAAATATTTCAATTTAAAGGAGTATATCAAGATCATATGGATCTAATTAGGTGATTTTATGGTTATATTATTTCTATTAAGTGATCGGAGAAGTTTTATGTTAATAAATAGTTGTTATGAACAATATGAGATTATGGATTCAATGCACATGGTTTATGACTCATTGGATTCTATAACATGTTTTTTTGAATAATATTAGGATAAAAATTATGTATCAAAGATAAAATTGTTTATCCATATGTTTGTTAAAATATGAGGAATAGAGATTCAACCACCATCAGTAGCATATTTTAAAGAATAATCTTCTTTTCAAGAAAATGATCCAAAAACATAGAATACCATATATGATATCAATATAATAGTTTATTTTTAAAATATTCCTAATAAGAGTAAATGAGTGTTATTTCCTAATATAAAATACTTTTTGTGTTGTATTATGATATTATGAAGAGAATATACTATATAAGAGGCTAGTGGGAGCATGTTTATACATATTTAAGTTCAAAGTTAATAAATAAAATATTATACCAGTCAATAAAGTGATTTCCACTTTATATCCTAAAGTGGTTTAGGTTATGTTGGTAAATAAAAATATAAGGAGTTATATTTTTTTATCATAACTAAGTGAATATAACTATATCATAAAGGTGTTTTGGATATGTTGGTAAAGTAATTATGCAAAGAGCTATATGGGTTACCAGAAAATTTCAAGGGAAAATTTTGATGGAAAAAGTTCCCAAAATTATGATGATTAAATTGAAAATAGTTTTAAGTAGACAATAGAGGTCATTAACATTATAACTTTTGATGTTATGGAGTTAAAGAGTTTAAATGTGTTCAAGGAGTTAAACATTGTGAATATGATTCCTAAGTTTCATCATTATTCAAACTATATTTATTCATAGATGTTACTCACTAAATATTTTATTGGGAAAGTTTTATTAGGTGGTCACATAGAAATGTAGTGGGATTTACATAAAGATGTAATCAGTTCAAAAAAAACCCCTTAAAAGTACAAAAAACATAAGGTTTATCTATAATTCTATCATATATTATATTTTAGATAATAACTTATGTATGGTTTTTAGGTATTATTAAAGAGTTTAAGAATATATAATGTATCATGTTATACAAAAGGAAATCTAAACTTTATAATTATTCTACATTGGCTATATATATGTATATATTGATATAAATTTTGTGAATTTTAGGGATAATTAACCTCTCAAAGTATGATTTTGAGTTATCCTGGACTGATGTTTATCATGAAGTATTATAGTTTATGATAAAGTGTTAAGTTTTTCATGAGTAAGATTATTATATTGGGATATGGAATATAATCATTAGGTACAAAATAAGTTTTTTTCACTAGAGACCACATGAAGTATACCACATAGAGTGTCACACACTAGGTATTTAGTATACCAAGGGTTTATTTTACTTATTTAGAGTCCCAAATACTTGAGTTTAGTAGGATACCTAGCCTGATATCCTTCATAATTTGATACCTTTCTTACGCATACCTTAAATATTAGCTAATCAGGGGTTGTTGGGTATGTTTCTGATAATATCGTCGGTTGGAGATCAACCAATATGGGATTTTTCCTCTCATATGATGAGTGTAGCATATAGGCCCTTGATTGATATAGATTTAGGAAGTGTATGATCATATATATAGTACATATGATGTGACTATCTATTTGGGTGAGGGGTATGTGATGTGATCATCTATAAAGGTGGAATACATGTGATTTATTCATCGATGCGGTCTAACAATACTACTAGAATCAAGAATGTATAAGTTGGATATATGAGATTAAAATAATTTCATGTCTCATAGTCTCTCAATATCTTTGATAAGGGATCATATGAAAATTAATGATTTTATATGTTGTAGATGGTGGAAGTGTGTATAAAGATACATGTGTTTGATATAGATTGCATCAGATCCCATTGTAACTTGAGTAGCACTGATTATTTTATAGAGGTCATTATTTTCTTAAATTTATGGATATGGTGATTTATATTTTTTTCAATGCTACAGTGGCCCATGGGGTCAAATTTTTTGGTTGACTGGAGGAGAAGTGATTTTTACTTAGATAGTTGATCTAAATTTTTCTTAGAGTTTATCTGAAATGAGTTTTTTAAGGGGATTTCATGAGGTATTTCATATTATGTGATACAAGTTGAAGTTGATGGTAGATTTCCAAAATTGTTTTGGAATATATATAAGATAATTTTGGATATGGTTTCACGATTTATTATATATGATATAATATAATATGAAATGGCACAAATTATATGAGTATTTAGTGTAAGTATGATATTGTTATATATATTACCTAAAGAAAATTCATGTTTTATGTGTGGCATATATCGTATTGTACATTATATGCATGTCGTGGAGTAAAAAATTCTTGGAACTAAGGCATATAGTATGCCTTTGTAACGAGATATCATAAGGAAAGGTATATGATACCATGAATCTACCTTTGATTAATTTATTAGTTGAATTTTAAGGTATTAAAATTTTAATCATACCCACAACATTTATCATTGAATAAATTAAACATTTTATAAGATAAAACATTGGGTGATTGCATGGCTGAGAGTTACAACCATTAAAACTGAATGTATTAACTCGTAATGTATGAATTAATTCATGTTAACTTTAGTAGTATCTAGATTTCCTTTATATGGAGGTATTAATCATGATATGGGTATTTATGGAGTATATAGGTTCCCCTTATTATTCTCTCTAAATTTATCCCTCCTTTTCTCTTCACCTCAAAAGGCACTAGCGTGTCGTGAGAATAGAGGTGGATTCTACCCATTTTATGGGTGATTATTGTTATACCATGAATAAAACATGGATATGGGATTCCAATGGATACCCTTGAATGATATTTATCAATAATATGGGATGGAGATAGTGGAATCAATGGTTCTTTGGTGTAAGGTACACTAGTTGTAGTTTCTTCATTTTTATTTACAACTGCATGGTTTTAATTTCATACATGGATATTCTTGGTTTTTGTATTTTTTATTAATTTATACTACATTGGTTAACTATTAATCATCCATTTAAACCTATCAAAAAAAATTTGGAATTTAGATAAGCTTTGGTCTGAGGGGACTAAAATCGCATCATAGTGCACTAAGGATTACACTATGATTATCTAGTGTAGCATTTTTTAGATTTAGTTAAATTATTATTCCATAAAGGTGAGATATTATGTCATTATTAGTTTTTAAGATTATATATTTTGATAATTTTGGATTATGGGTGAGGTTTCATGTCACATTAATAGGTTTTATGATGTGAATGGAAGGATCTCACCATAACAAAAAGACCATGTTATTTTGGTGTCACTTTGGAAAGTGGTTATTGTGTCATGATGAGTTGGTTTTAATCATTAAATTTTGATGGGATATATAAAATCCTTGTTTAAGTTATAGTCTTTTTCATTTTTAAGAGTGTGTTTTTAGGTTTTTAGGACATTGGAGTTGGTTTGGGAACTTCCTATAGAACCTGTACATCACACTGCCTACTGGACACATTCACATCATAAACTGGTTACAAAATGTGAATCCATTTCCAAAAATATTTCATGAACTATTTTAGAGAATGAAAATTTTACAATCCATGAAACTGGTTCATGTTGTGAAAAGTTTGATCGGGATTAATTCAGCCTGATGTGGTGACTTTTTTGGTGTATTTTGTAAATCATGAAATTCAAGTCATGAAGGGGTTGACATAATGAATTGTTAAAAACCAATGGTTTTTATCATGTTTCACATATGATTATTTTCATTTGATATGTATAACTCTTGTCTCAAAACCTAGGTTCTCTCCTATGTGATTTTGGGTGTATTCACTCCATCCGGATCACATCGTTCAGTGATTGATCTACATGGTAGATGCACTACGTCTCTCTAAGTTAGTGACCATTTCACTTATTTGTTGTCTTTGGTCATGGAAGCACAATTTCACTATGTTTTAGGATCCTTTTATCTTATTGTGATGTTATTATTGGTCCTTTCTAGATCTATTGTGCAAACTTCTTCCAGGGGATAGTCCTTTATTTGTTGTAGTGCAACAGATGTGTGGTTCTCGAGGTATGTGTGACCTAACCTCTCTCCCAACCTTTGTTTTTATAGAATATGATTCTTAAGTGTGAGAATAATTGATAGAGACTTAATTTTTCATTATTTTCTCCTTTTAGTGGTTTTGGATCCCATCTCTTTTGGTTTGTGACCTGAGTTTGAGGTAGGTGGTTTTGTCTCCAGCCTGTGTTGGATGAACCTTAATTGCTCTGGTTTTATAAATTGTTTTACAAATAAATTATAATGATTGATTTGTGTGTGTGGAAATGGGTTTTTGAGAAAGTATGGGTTTTCCATTATTTTTTTAAAAGAAAAAGTATTTTCAAATCACTGTAAAATGGATTTGTGAAATGTTTTTCAAATCATGGTTTTGATGAAATTATTTTGAAAATATGGCACATAGTAATCTTTGGGTACTTAGGTGGAAGGTGTAGAAATAGGACTCATTCATTGACAACATAAAGGGGTTCACTCATGTTGTGTTCCTATGTTCCCTATACCTATTTTTCTAGGGACTTGTTAGACATTTTTTGGAGGTTCACTTTCTAGGGTGTTCCTCAACTCTCAAGATTTGATGCATATGTCTAGGAACTTGATGCGCACGATTTTCTATGTTTGGGTATGGATGTTCTAGATAGCCTAAACTTTAATGATCCTTAGTTTGATTTTACCTATGATTTTGGTTTTTACTATTTGGATTTGATTACCTTCTTTGATATATGTGATATTCTTTGAAACTATTTTACCTGTATTATTTATATTTATAGAAAAGGGGGAATGTTTTACCATGATTTTGATAAAAAAAACTATTTAGCTAATTATCATGAATTTTTTTCTTTAAATTTGATCATGTTTGTATTTTTATACAAAGACTTGTTATGTAACACCTACTTGGGATCCTACTAAGCCTATTATCCCATACCCTGTACACCCATTTGGCAGTGTGTAGACTTGGTTATTTTTTTGATGTAGGGAAATGCAAGTCACTATAGTGAGGTGGTGAGGTTTTAGTCATCTATTATTGGGTGGATGGAGGTGAGATAATGGGAAAATGTCTTCTTATCACATGGAGTATTTATTTATCATTTTGTGTTTTTTCCTTTTTTTTAGACTTATAACTTGGTTTTGTTTATATTATTTTGAGTTTTATCATTTCTATTATTTTCTCTAGGTTATTACATATATTTATTCTTGTCTTCTTCCACTATTTATTTTTTTTATATGTATATACAATGTCATTTATTTTAGGTAAGGAAAAAATCATTCCCTCTAGTTTTTTTATGCTTGAGTTCTATTCTCCAGCTTATGGGGATCAGGAACACCCTTCAGATATACTGTGAATGGGGTCAAGTTCCATATTGTGAAGTTATTTCAGGTTGGTTTATGAAAAATTGGTATCAAATGAGGTTTTTCCTCAAGATGACTAATCTTGGGATGTTTGGTATACTGGAGATGGGATTTTCAAAACTTGAGAGGTAGATTTTAGTGGGTGTATGGATAACTATTTCCATTATAAGACTTGAGTTACCATGGTATGTTGGGATGTTTGTCTTCTATGTTTAGTTCTTTATATTAATCTTAGTTTTGATTATGGTTTTCTAGTTTAAATTTATATTATTTTATGTTTAATAATTTATTCTATTTTAAGTGTGTAGTGACGTGCCTTTGATATCTCTTCCATGGGTTCCACGGGAGGGTGCAGCGGATGCTCCTCAAGGTAATCTACCCCAAGATCAGAATCTTATCAAGGCCATTTTGCGGGAAGTTTATGTCGTGGATCAAATGAACTGCAAGTCCAAAATGCAGTTGCTGAGGTACAGCCAAAAGTTGTAGGAGAAAGGGATTGATCTTAGGAGTTATTATGTGATAAACCACCATAATTTAAGGGTACGAATGATCCCTAAGATTTATAGGACTATATGAAAATGATTGATTATATCTTCAACTTCTTAGATACACCTAAGAATATAAAGGTAAAGTGCATAGTGTTTAGACTTAAGGGTCCTAGCAAGTGATGGTCGGATTCTATAGTACAGGAATATAGGCACTTAGTCTTGGACTAGAAGGGTTTCAAGACCCTATTCTTTCAGTTTTTTTATATATATTCTCTAATGATATAAAAGTCTATGGATTTCCTCTCTTTTCAGTAGGGAAATCAATCGATGTTGGCATACTCCAATTGATTTTTTAAACAATTTTGTTTTTCTTTAGAGGTAGTGAAGAATGATTAGCAGAAGGTTTAGAAGTACCTATAGGGTTTTTGACCATATATCATATCACAGGTATTCATGTTGAATATTTCTAACTATGTAGAGATGGTAGACAAGGTAGTGATGGAAGAGATGGATACGGAAGGAAAGGTTGGCCATTTTACCCCTTCTCTTCCACCTAGTGGTAGCTTTAGATGTGTGTATAGGAAGAAGAGGAAGTAGCATGATCATCATAGGGATGGTGGTGGTTCTTAGTAGCAAGCCTAAATTTCACCCTTAATTATATCCAGTAGTGTGCACCTAGATTATTATCAGTGTGGAAAGGTCGGGAACACCCGATGTTCTTGTTCCATTCATGTGAATATGTGTAATGTTTGTGCCCACTCCAACTATTTATAGAGGTTCTATTAGTCTATGTATATGCCTCATCATAGTCAGGGATCTTTGACTCCAAAGGCCACTATAGTGTAGTTAGATGCTTCAAAGTATACATATATCTTGCCACAATCCTCGATATTGAAACACCTTCACAAAGTGGATGAGTTTCTAACAGAGGTTGAAGTGAGTCCAATGATAATGTGAGGTACCATATTTATTTCATCTTCTGTAGTGAATTTTTTATTTGATACTGGTGCCTCACAATAATTTATATCTTTCCATTTTTTTATATGCTTAAACTTCCAATAGATCTCATTTCCTCTATTATAGATATAGAAACAACTCTTGGTAAGAGGAAAGAGTAGGGGTTTCAATGTCCTTATTTGATATCAATAGCTGACGTGGTGTTAGCTTGAGATTTCCTTATTATTGATCTAGATCTATTTTATTTCATCATTAATATGGATTTTCTTATCACTCATTGTGATAAGGTTGATTTTTATCATCAACTTGTCTCATTCTAGGTTATCGATGGGAGCTCTTGAGTGTTTTAGGGATAGTGGGATCTGAGATCTAGTCATACAGGAACTTTCTACCCTGATCTTAGGAGTTTGTTATCTACTATTTTAGTTGAGCCCAATATCGTTTTCTCTATTGGCGATCTTCCCTTGGTTTTTATAGTTTTTCCTAATGTATTCCTAGATGAATTCTATAGTTTACCTCCAAATATAGAGGTAGTTTTTATGATTGATCTAGTATCAGGTACATAGATGATATTGATACCCTCTTATCACATGTCACCAGAAAAGATAAAAGAGATCTATATTCAGTTGGATGATCTAATGGAGAAAGTTTTTTATCACCCTAGTATTTGTCCTTGGGTAGCCCCAATACTTTTTTCCAAGAAGGCAGATGGTTCACTTCTTTTTTATGTGTACTATTGAAAGTATAACTACATGATGGTTAAGAATAAGTATCATTTTCCACATGTGGATAATTTTTTTTATCAGTCAAAGGGTGGAAAGTGGTTTTTAAAGATCTATATTTGGTTTAGTTATCATTAGCTCAAAGTTTAGGATTCTAATACATTGAAGACAACTTTTAGGATAAGGTATAGAAATTATGAATATCTTTTGATGCTATTTGGTATGAGTAATAATCCTTTAGTTTTATGGCTTTGAAGAACAAAATAGTACATCAGTATTTCAACACTTTTTTAGTAGTGTTCATGGATAATATTTTGATTTATTCAAGATCTGAGTGTGGTAATGAGCACCATATGAGTTTGGTTTTAGAAATTTTGAGGAATCTACAATTGTATAGAAACATTTTGAAATGTAGTTTCTAGATCTAAGAAGTAAATTTCTTGGTGAATGTGATTTCCAAACATGGTTTATCAGTTTATCATGATAAGGTTAAGGTTGTCGTGTCAGGAAAGGACCCACAGTTTATCTTTGAGATTCAGATCTCCATTGGTCTTGCTGGATGTTATCAATGGTTCATCAAGGATTTCTCAAAGTTGGAATTCCCTTTAACTTCTCTTACCAGGAAAGGGGTGAGGTTTATATGGGATGAAAATTTTCAATCTTCTTTCAATGAACTGAAATGACTTCTAAAATCATCTCCTATTCTGATCTTACCAAATCTCAATAAGGGGTTTATGGTATCTTGTGATGCTTTTGGTGCTAGTTTGGATTACGTGATTATTCAGGGAGATCATGTTGTAGACTATGTATCTCATTATCTTCGTTCACATGATAAAAATTACCGCATTTATAATTTTCAGTTTTCCACAGTTATGAATAAACTTAAATGATAGATATATTATATCTTTAGGGAGTCTTTTATGACCATAAGAGTCTAAGATATATATTTTCTTAGGAAGACTTGAATCTTAGATAAAGACGGTGGGTGGAATACCTTCAGATGTTTGACTTTGACATTTCCTTCACCCCAAGGAAGGGGAATGTAGTTTTAGGTGCTCTTAGTAGGAAAATATCATCGCAGGATATTTTTTAATTGAAGGAAGAGTAACAACTTATGGGGAATATTCACTCAGTTTTATATGGATACTCAGGAGGATGTTTAAGTTATGGTCTTAACTAGTGTTTAATTATCATCGTCTCTCCTTGATTACATTATATAGGGTTTTCAAAAAGATGATGAGTTTAGAGAAATTTGAGAGAACCTTTGTGGTAGGGAGAATGTTTTTTGTTTGTCTCTATATTTATATGGTATTCTACGCATTGGGAATTGGTTTATCATACCATTATTTGTGAGGATATTAATTCTTTTTTATTATTATAGTTCTTCATTGGTCATTCATTTGGGCACTAAAAAGATGTATTATGACATGATGCAATGATTTTGGTGTTTGAGTATGAAGTGTAAAATTACTATGTGTCCCCTTATTACACCTTCTAACATATAAAATAAAAACATCTAAAACCTTCTATTTTTCTCCATCACCTTTTATTACTAGTTTGGAAATGGGATGAGTTTTCCATGTACGTTGTTGTTGGATTCACATGGACTCATTAAGAGAATAATTTTATCTGATTGGTGATTGATTGGTTAATAAAATTAGATCATTTCATTTCAATAAGAGGAACCACTAAAGTTAAATATCTAGGTAAGTTGTATGTGCATGATATTGGTAGGTTACATTGGGTTACCTCTTCTGTTATTTCATATAGGGATCCTAGGTTTACCTCACAATTCTATAAGAGTCTCCAAGAGGAGATGGGGGCTCAAGTCAGGTTGAGTATGGTTTATCATCCACATACAGATGGTCAGATGGAGCATATTATTCAGATCTTGGAGGATATTATTTATGCCTGCATATTATATTTTTATGGATCATGGGATAACCATATGAGACTAGTTTATTTTTTATATAACAATAGTTATCATTCCTCAATCAAAATGGAACCCTTCGAGGTTTTGTATGTTCACCCATGAAGGTCATCTCTTTATTGGCCAGAGGTGGTCAAGGCCTCTCTTATGAGATAGAGTCTCATTTAGGATATGTTGATGAGGATTTATAATATACTTTTTCATCTAGATATCTCATAGTTGGAATAAATCATACATAGATCATCAACATCGTCCTTTGGAGTTTTATTTTAGTCACTAGGTTTTTTTGAAAATTTCTCCTTATTTAGGTCACTGTCAACTTGAAAAACAAGGAAATTTGGCTTTGAGATATGTTGGACCATTTGAGGTAACTAAGATTCTTGGTAAGGTTGCGTATAATTTTTCATTACCAACTCATTTTATAGGTATTCATGTTTTTTTCCATATATCTCAGCTCAGGAAGTATTATGTTGATCCCTCACATGTTCTAAGCTGAGAAGATATTCAGTTAGATGCATGTGCTTCTATTGTAGAGTAGCTAGTGGAGATCATTTATTCTTAAGTGAAAGTATTATGTGGGAATTATATTCCTTTGGTCATAGTGTTATAGAGACGTGGATCAAATTTCTATAAGACTTAGGAGCATGAAATGTCGGTGAGGGAGCAGTGGTCTCACCTTTATCCAGAGAACCCCTCTTCCACATGACTTCCTGGTGATGGAAAGTCATATAGTGGGGAGTTTGTAACATCATGGTATAATTTACTCTATTTTTCTTTTTTAAGATTATTTTTTTGATTTTTAAGGGTGTTAGAGTTCGTTTAGGGACTTCCTATACAATTTGGACATCACACTGCCTGATAGACACATTCACCTCTTGAATGGGTTATACGATGTGAATTTATTACTGGGTATATGTCATTAATTTTTTTAGAGTGTGAAAAGTTTACATGTTGAGAAAATTTTAAATATGAATAATTAAACCTCAGGTGATTCCTTTTTCGATGTATTTTTTAAATTGTGAAATTCACATCGTGAAAGGGGATCACATCATGAATTGTTTGGGACTAGTGATTTTTATCACATTGTATCTATTATTCTTTTCATTCAAAATAAATTCCACTTCTCTCCCACATTAGGTGCTCTCCTAGGTGATTTTGGGTGTCTCCACTCCTTCTGGATTTCATCATTCAGTGCTTGATCTTCATGGTGGTTGCGCTGCATCTCTCTGAGTAAGCAATATTTTTACTTCTTTGTTGACTTTGGTCGCAATAGTTCTGTTGATATATTTTTTCATACCTATTGATCTTTTGGTGATGTTATTCTTGATCGTTTATAGATTGGTTGTGAAATATTCTTCCAGGGGCCGGTTTTGTAAGTTACGATGCAGTGGGTGTGTGGTTCTCAAGGTATGTGTGACCTAACCTCTCCTCTGATCTTTGTTGTTATGGAATATGATTCTCAAGTGTGATATTCATTGATAGGTCCTCTGTTTTTTTTCTTAATTCCTTCTAATGGTTTTGGATCTTGTCACTTTTTGTGTGCAAACCAAATTTTAGGTAGGTGGTTCCATCTCTAGCCTATGTTGGATGATCCTTGATTATTCTAGTTTTATAAATTGTCTTACAAATGAATTTTCATGAGTGATTTTAATTTTTGGAAATATATTTTTGATAAAATATGGTTTTCCATTTTTTTGGTAAAATAAAAGGTATTTTCATAGCATTGTGAAATGGATTTGTGAAATGGTTTTCAAAGTATGGTTTTGATGAATCGGTTTGGGAAATATAGCACATGGGAATCCTTGGGTACTTACATGGATGGTGTAGCAATAGGCCTCATTTATTGATATCATAAAGGGGTTTACTCATGGGGTGTTCATCTTCTCCCTATGCCTATTATTATAGGTAGTTGTTAGACAATTTTGGGATGTTCACTTTATAAGGTGTTCCTTTTCTCTCTAGATTCGATGGATATGATCAGGGACTTGATGTGTGTGATTGTCTATGTTTGGGTATGAGTGTTCTAGTTAGAATGAACTATAGTGATCCCTGATGTGATGTTACTTATGCTTTTGGTTTGTACTATTTGTATTTAATTACCTTATTTGATATGTGTAATATTCTTTGAAACTATTTTACCTAGATTATTTAGAACTATTGAAAAAGGGGAATGTTTTACCATGGTTTTGATATAAAAACTATTTAGATTATTATCATGTAGTGTTTTCTTTAAAGTTTATCATGTTAATATTATTATACAGGGAATTGTTATGGAATTCCTAGGTGGGATCATATTGATCTTGTTAGCTTACACCCTGCACACCCCTTCGTTGGTGTGTAGACCTAGTTATGTCTTTTGATGTAGGGAAAGGAAAGTCTCCAAGTAAGGTAGTGAGGTTTTGGTCAGTTTATCTTGGATAGCTGGTGGTGAGATAGTGGGATAATGTCAAATTATCACATAGAGTAGTTATTTCTCATTTTAATTTTTTATCCTATGTTTTTTGACTCATACCTTGGAGTTTTTAGATTCTTTTGACTTGTATCATTTCTGTTATTTTCTCTAGGTTATGGAATATATTTCTTTTAGATTACTTCTTCTATTTATTTATATTATGTGTATATTCCATGTCATATGTTTCATGTTGGGATAAATAATTCCCTATATTTTTTTTGATTCCTAGTTGCTAATCGTTAGACCGTGGGGATCAGAAACACCCTTTGGGTATGCCACAAATCAGGTTAGGTGCCAGATTGTGAGGGTATTCTAGGTTGGTTCGTGATAGGACATATTTTTAGAAGAATCATAATAGTGTGAATTATATTTTCTAAATTGACTAAGGCTATGATTTTTAAATATTTAATAGATTTATCCATGACAATCATAGTCATACTATGATTTTATTGAGTAATTAGAATTTCCATATTTTGAATTTCCTATCTTTCAGGAAATTTCTTGTGATATTAAGGTGTATTGTTTGACTCAAATTTTAAGGATATGGAGGGATGAATTTTTCTATAATAATAAAATAAACTTGAATATTTTATCAAGGAAAACATATATATTTTCATGGGTGATGATAGAACCATATTCACTTTGTAGGGAGAAGATTAATTAAAAAAAGAAGAGGTATTTAGGAATATAAAAATTGATTAAGTGAGTGATGGAAGAGATAGTGAGAGATGGATCATGGGATTGTAGGAGATCATTCTTGTAAGTTCATATAGTTCATCATGTTGATTAAGATAGATTATATTTTTATATCTATATTGGATTAATCTCTTGTTCTTTGTTCATGGAATATTAAGATGTTCACTTGGAGGAGTAGTGAGTTCTTTTAGAGTGAGGAGGGTAGTGATCTCTCAAATATTTATGAGGTTTGTAAACCTAGAGTGATAGTGAGTCTAATCTGAATTTTTATGAATAATTAGTTCACTTATAGTGCATTTTTATGCACTAGTTCATAATTTAGTGTATACTCCTTATGCATAACCCGGTGTGGGTGAACCAAATAAAAATTACTTTTGTCTCTCATTTCTTTATTACTTTCATTTATTATGAGATAAGGAAGTAATTTCCAATTAACTATGAAATAATATAATTGGGAAGAGATGTTTTAATTTTTCATACCCCTATTTACACTCCCCCCCCAAGATATATTCCTTGTGTGGGGATAAAAATTGATATTAGAGAAGAAGGATAAATTTGGAGGACTTCTCTCTATTTTGAAGTCATGGAAGCAATAGTAAATCACAAGGTAATTATAATCTGTGATGGACACAACTTTCAACTATGGAAGAATCAAATATAACACTATTTTTTATCATTAGGGATAGATATGTACATGTATTTATTACATGGAATTATGTTCAATATGGAAATTATAGCACTAATAAAAAGAGATTTTAAGGAATTAGATATTAACTCTAAGGGAATCAATGTTTTGGGAGATTTTTCCAATGTAATATGCACAAATGTGATATCATGTAAATCTTTAAATGACATTTGGGGAAGTTTCTCAATATCTATGAAGGTGACACAAAAGGGTGAGAAGATAAATTGAAATTTATATAGATAAAGTATAAGGATTTTAGGATACACCCTAATAAATTCATTAATGCATTCTTTTATTAGGTAAATATGGTTATGGAGGAAATATGTGAACTTTGAGAAATCCTTGATAACATTAAGATTTTGAAGCATATTTTTGAATGATTTACACCACATTTCAATCCAAAGGTCTCAATGATTGAGAACAAGAATATGAAATAAGTTACATTGGATAGTCTTTATAGTACTATTATTGTATATGAAATAATGAAAAATGATAATGATCCTTGATAAAAGGATAAATCTCATGAAGTTGTGTTCAAGATGATGAATAATATTTCTATACAAGATTATCCCAAAGAAAAAACATTGAATGAGTTATAAAACCCTTGGATTTTTATTGAGGTGTGTTCTTATTTAAATTTCACACTAAGTTTTTTATTTTTTTATTTTAAATGTTATAGATGTGTTTATGGAAGTTCATAATGCTTAGGGAGCATTTAAAGAGTAGGAAGGCCTAGAAGTATGAAATTTGGAGTTACAACATGGGGTGTATGGTTAGTGTTAACTCTATGTCTAACCATACAGAGGGTTGGAGGGAGGAATATAGTTTATCAAACCATATAGGGATTCCCAAGTAACTATGCAATTTTAAAATTATTTAGATAGATTCATTTTACATGGTTGGAACATGGTTTGGAAAATCATGTGGGTCTGGGTTTTTTCCAGTGGAGTTTTCATGGTTAGTGCATTATTTACCAAACTATGTGATCAAAACTTGTGATTGGATTAATTAATTTTAAAAATTATATTTTTTAAGATAAAACTCGTCTAAAAACCCTCTTTATTCTACCCTTGTCTTAAGATATTTAACCCTATCCCTATTTTTGGTGATTTTGGTGATTTCTCACATTCCAGAAGCCAATCTCATTAAATTAGAGTGTGTTGAAACCTAGGTATTAAAGGTAAGAATTGTGTTTATCTTGTTATATCTTGATTTATCTTTATAGGAACACTAGACTGAGGTCTTCATGCCCTGGTCGATGTTTTAATTCATTTTTTGATAAGTTTTATTTGGGATTAATCTAAGTAAGATAAAGGAAATCTTGGATCTATAAGATCATGATGTGACTCCATATTGGAGTTTAAGCTCTATTACATTTGAGATAAGTGGTCTATATTTTTTCCACAAGTCTTATCAATTTTCTTAGTGCATGTGTTGTGAGGTCACATTGTATTTCCATACGTTTGAACTGGGAATAAATTATACACCTCAATTCATGGAATTGATTTTAATAATGTTCCCTTAAATTATGAATCTATAATTGGTTAACTCAAATTTGAGATAGAATGGTTAATGATTCCCAATTTAAATGGTGATTATTATTGGTAAAGAAATTCTTAATTATATTTTGATGGATTGGTAGAGGATTATAAATTAATTGGTAATGTTCGACCTTTATTTAAAGGTGAAATTAGTAATGGTTTATCTTGAAAAATTTTAGAATTAATAAATTGTAAATAATGTTTTATGACATGGTTTTAACCAATTGTTAGTATCTTGTATACATAGTTCCTAGGATAGTGTTTTTTTGGGTAGTTTTTCTATGGTTCTGGGGACATTGTTTTCTCAGGGTGTACTCACATGTTTCCAACATGTGTATATTTTCTCGAGTGTTATTCATGTTCTAGGATAGGTATATTTTCATGAGGTTTTGATATTGTTCTGAGATGGGTATATTTCCTCAGGTGTGACTATTTTTCTAGGATGGGTATATTTTCTTAGATGACTTGAAATCTGGGTGTGTATATTTCCCTAATGTGATGCCTATTTCTCAAACACATATAGCACTGGTTGAGGTAGGTATCATTAGTCTCAGGAGTCATTACAAAACCCATTTAGCAACAAAGTCTATTTATTTATTTATTTATTTTATTTATTTATTTATTTATTTATTTATTTATTTATTGAACTTATATATAATCATCACTTCTAAATGCACATACTCAGATTGGATATATTTATAAACACTTTTGTTGTTAGACTACTAATTTTTACTCACACTCTACTTGGGACACTACTAGTACTCAAGGAGGATTCATAAATATAGGACTGGATAAGGGTAAGTTTCCTATGTCTTATACATTATTTTGGCATCTAGGATGGAGCATGGGAGTCTAGGGCCCTTTTTTGGAGTATTCTCATTTTCTCTATTTTTTATTTGGGGTATTTGTGGGTTTTGATCATAGTTGTTGTCTTTTTGATATATATATACATATTAATTGTTAGTTTCTTAGTTGTGTGGTTTATGGATTTATCTATATGGTTATACCTTATTTTTTTATTTATACTGATAGTATACTCTAATATTGAGTTCATGGTATCCCTAGCATACCAACATAAACTCTTTCTACTAGTAGAAAACCTATGGTGTAAGGGGAGGTGTGTCGGAAGTCACATAGTGAACCCTAGTCTAGCACCATTTAGTGTCCATAGGTGAGGGGATGTTACAAAGTGGTATTAAGGTTCTTTATTTTTTATGAATTTTTGGGTAAAATAGATAAGAGATAGGGAATGTCGGGACTTGGTGTAAAACTTGTGCCTAGGAGTAGCTAACCCACGTAGAATAAAAATCAAAGTTTTCAGGGATGTGATTGATATCCATGCTTTTAATTTTTACTATTAACCTATTTCACCTTGAGTGATATGCATGAGTTTTAATTTTATGATTTGTGGGAATTATTTCTCTTGGTCATAATAACAAGATGGTGTGTATTTATGCATCATAGATGGAATAAAGGATTTACATGTTATCTTCATGATTTCTTGGGTTATTTATTATGGATAATATGATGGGTTGTTTAAAATAGTATTTCATGATCAATCATTAAAATTTTTAAGTATCATAAACTGAATAAAATTCCCATTATTATTGCTTAAGTGTTTTCTCAATAATTTGTAATCAATATTTTATCTAGTTAAGTTTTTGTTATGAAATTTTGGTTAAACTGCAATGATAATCATGATAATATGGATATTATATGTATAGTGACCCTATATGTGGGTGGTTGGGGCTAGTGGGAGTTCCCAAGTCATAATGTTCATATGAAATGTGATATAGAAAATAGTGGGGTTGTATGTCTGTTATCACTTTTCCTTGAACTGTGATGTCATAAACTATTATCATGAAATTTTTTGAGACATGTGTTTGTAGATAAATAACTCCATGAAAGTTTCCCATATAAAGTCGAGAATATGGTGAAGAAAAAACCCCCATAGTTGTTGGTATATAACCTCCCACAATACCAGGGTGGGTGATAGATGATCTTGTCTGAGAAATATTGCTAAGAGTGGTGGAGGATATGAAGAGAGAGAGACTCCTCAATTGGTAGTGATGATGTCTAAGCTGACTAGGGAATTCCAACTATAGAATCCACTAATTTTTGTAGGGTAGGGAAGTCCCTAAATAATTCAGTATTGAATGGAGTTTGTTAGGATGATTTTTGATCACCTTGAGACACCTCGGGATAGGAGGGTGAAATTTTCCATTTATATGATTTGAGGATCATAAAAGTAATGTTGGGATGTTCTAGTCTAGAAGTACCATCATATAGGACTGTCCTAGAAGGACTTAGATACCTTTTTATTTGAACATTTCTTTCCAGAGACCCTAAGAGTAGTCAGCACTAGAGAATTCATGCATCTTATATAGGTAAATATATCGATCATGGACTATCCAAATCATTTTATAGATCTTCAATGTTTTGATCCTATTCTAGATGGAATTGAGTTGGTTAGGGAGAGAAATTTTGAGGATGGATTTTAGTATGGGATTTCAGTTCTAGTGAACATATTTCATCTTACCTATTTCTTAGGTTATGAATTAGGTTATTATAGTTGAAAGAAATCTAAATGTGAGAAAAGTATTTAGGCAGTCAGCTCCTACTAGGGGATTTAGTGGTGGATCTTCTGGTGGCAAGAAGCACCATTATGAAGATTTACACTAGGGTGATGGTTTAATCAATCATAGTAGTGGACCACCTACCTCTTTATATGGGAGATAACTTATTGAGTTATATTAGTGTAGTATAGGAGGACATACCAGACCCTAGTTCCCTAGACCATCTATTAAGGGTCAATTTTGTATAAGTATAGGTCACCTTTAGTAGTTTTACAAGAAATATCATGGGTCTTCAAATGGTGGAGCATTAAAATAGGTTCATGGATCAAGAGAAGTATCAGTTACACCATAGTAAGTGGGAAGTTTTATTTTGACCAGCTGTTCAAGTCGGGGTGGAGGGCACGGTGCTCAAGTATGGGGGAAGCCTCAATAATATGGTAGTGCTATGTAGGTGAGTCATGCAGGAGTGTAGGGATATAGTTTAGGCTAACTTTATACTATACATCCTAATACTAAATTCTAGGATAGATATCCCTCTATAGTTTGAGGTATCTTAGTATCTTCTACCTTATCATGTGCCTTATTTGATAGAGGATATTCACATTCATTTATATCTACTAAGTTTTTGTATAGCCTTGGTTTGTATATAGAAAATATGTATGAGGTTATGTCCATTGATACGTCATTTGGGGTATGATCAGATATAATTCTCCATTATAGATAATGTGACTTGGATATTAGAGGCTGATGATTTCTATGGGACTTATTTGTGTTATAAATGATCATATTTTTAAGATCCCATACTTCTTTGAGGTATGTAATTATTTAATATTCTAGTTAAAATACCTTTAATGTGGTTAATTAAATTTTTTCTAAGTATATTAGGAGGATTATTGGTGTTTTTGGGGTTTGGGACATGAAAGAATGGAAAACGGGGTCATCCAGTGCATGTTTCACGGTTGGTGCATGGTTAGTAGTAACTGTGTGCCCTAACCATGATTTTCAGGAGAATAGGTGTATGGTTTAAAAAATATGCAGGGGAGAAGGACAAACCATTTTGTCTTGGACAAATCCATTCCACATGGCCATCACATGATTTTTAAAATTGCACGGGATTCCCAAGTAACTGTACAGTCTGGCCCCCTCTTGGACAGAGGTTGGTGCATAGTTTGTCCAACCATGTGGTCAGACCATGTGCCCCTTAAAAAGTGTTATTTTACCATTTTCCCTCTTAGTCCTTAATTTTTATAACTCAATATTTCTCTCATTCATTTCTCCTACAACCATAGGGATGAACCAAAACTCCCCAAGCTTCCCAAGGATCAATCTCCTTCATTTCTAGGTCATTTTGGAGCATCGTTGGTTGAGAATCAAAGATCCATGTGATTCTAACACTCCACTTTATTATGTATTTTTTATCATGGAGTTTATTTCCATTATTCTCCTTACAAATCCCTAAAACCTTCTTTTTCTAGCAGATCTTAGGTTGGGGATTCGAGTGGTGTTCAAATCTGAACCAAAGGTTAAAGTTGAGTGTGCGATTATCTTCAAAATTGAGGTAGGTGGTCTATAAGTTATATATCCTAGTAATGATGTTGGTTTATGAAAATTTTATTGTGTTTTTGGATCTTCTTGTTGTGATTTTTATTCCCTTGGTGAAAATGGTAAATTTATTGGTTAAATGATGAATTTAACCCCTCATGATCCCTATGGGATGCGTTTAGGATGATTTGATTGGATTAAGGGCCACCCATGGGGTTTTACACTCCTTGAACATGGAAATTGAAATTTTAAATATATAATTGGATTATTATGATGTAGATCACATAATAAAATTATTGACATGTTAGCTTGGGTAATGAAAAGTAAATAATGGTAATTCTGTTTAGTTTTTAATTTTTCATAAGGGGTTGTTTGGTATCATTTTAATGGGTTAAATAAGTGTTGAATTATAAGGGATAATCATATTGATTAGCCAAGGCATGTAAATGGTAAATTGGTTAATTTGGAAAATTCATTTAAATGAGAGTGTATAAATGGGATGGGTCATAATGATGAATTTTTTGTTGAATGAACTTTTTCTATAAATGATGAATGTATTAAATAGTTGTGGTTTGTGTTGGAAATGTGTTATGGTTAAAGAAGAATGTGCACATGGCTTGGTTGTTTATGTGGGGTATTATACTTGAGGATATACACCCATATTTTGAGTTCAAATGAGTCTCTAAACCCCCACCCCTTTTAATGCACATGTTAGGGAGAGGACTGAGGCTCTATGCCCCTAATGGTTGCATTTTATGAGACTACCTAGACCAAGGCTCCAAGTTAAATTTGATGTATTATTTGTAAAATGTTTTTCCCTAGTGAGATAGGGATCTTGACTTATCCCCTTATTCATAATTTTTGACTGATATAGGCTGAATTGAAATTAATGAAAAATGCCTAACCCAGGGAATAAATGATGAAATGGTTTAAGTAAACTTATTAACCAGTGGCACCCGATTTATCCCCCTTTATTTATCTTGTTGTTTATTTTTGTACTTTCATACACTATCTGTTTATACTAGATATTTTTTAGATTCCATTGGTGGTGGCCTACTAATTTATACTCATACCCTTCTTAGGCTTCCATTGGGTACCTAAGCAGACTTCATACTTGCAGTTCAGGATAAAGGAAAAGGATTTATGCTAGGCTATTGACTTTAGTCATGGGATGTGCATGGTGGAGGGATCTAGACTTGGAGTCATTCCTGTTTTGGGATTTCTTTTTTGTATTTATTTTGGGTCTCCCTTAAGTTCAACACTGTATGGCATGAAATAACATATTTAATGGTTTGTAGGATTGTTCCTGGTTTTTGGGAAATGGTTGGTAACGCATGTTTGTTGTTTATTATTTATTATTTATTTTGTTTCCCGTATTTCCTATTTTACCTTCTTGGATTACTTTGATATAGAGGGTATAGTCTCCACATGTGATTGGTTAGACCCTCACTGCTATTCGGAAGCCTCTAGTGTGTGGGGAGGTGTGTCTGGGGTCATGTGGTGACCCAACTCGAGGCACTGATATAGTGGCACCCAGGTTAAGGACATTAGAAATTGGTATTATAGGGGTTATTTTATATTGTATTTCTATTTTGGGATGGTATATGGGATACTAATATATGTTTAACCTTGTAAATGAGCTCATACATGGGATTAGCTAACCCATGTTTGTGGGAAAACCCAAGTAACCCAGGGTGGGATTATTGTTCTTGATGTATGTTGTTACGGTTGGATGATATTTCATTGTTGGGTGATGCACTTGTTGTGTTATGTGACTAATTTATGATATTTTTCATGTGTCCAAAATGGTAGGAGGTTTTTAATTCATTCATCATTTTAGACACCTAGGGGTATAGGTGGAATGCATCATGGTAGACACACATGAGGAAGCTGTGTGAGATGTAAGGGATAGAATACAATGAACTTTACTAAAAAAATTGAAACAAATGGTGTCTAATAAAGATGATGTTGATGGGTAAATGGAAATAATGTGAAAGAATGGTTAAATAATGGTGCTTAATGAAGGGTTATTAATGGGTTAAAATTTTGGTTATGATAATTCATAAATATGGGAATATTCCTAAAAGAGAAAGATTTATGTTGTGAAAGTGAGAATGATTAAATGTATGTTTAATGAAAAATGATTGAAATTGTGTGATTTAGTTTACCCCATGTTGACCATGACCCTTGATAGGGATAGCTGAGGGTATTGATAGAGACGTGACTATGTTTGTTGGGTTAGTGTGTGAAAAATGGGTTGTGTATGGCTAATAGAGATCCTTATTTTATGAAAGTTGTGGATGTTTTATGTTATGTGTTCTAAGATTTTTTTTTTATAATTGTAGAGAAATGATATCATCACAATATGTATCAATGGGGTGAAAAGATAATATCATCGAGAATGATCCTTCAAAAGTGAGGTAAGAAAACCTGGTGATTCAGGGTGTTAGAGGAGAGGATCAGTACTATGATAACTTTGATCATTTTATGAAGATAATGTAATGGGACCTAGGGCGGGTTGTGCTGAGTATGTTCGATTTGACCAGAGAGTTTCAGTTGTAGTACCCTCTGATTTTTTCCAAATAGTGTGGACCAAAGGTAGTAAAGTTTTGGATAGAGTTCATCCAGATGATTTTGGATCACTTGGAGACTCCTCCAGAGAAGAGATTCAATTTGGAAACTTATATGTTGTGGGGACCGGAAAAGCATTGGTGGGATATTCTAGTTCAGACTCAGTAGACATATGGTATATTTTGGAAGGAGTTCCAATAAAAAAATTTGGAAATTTTTTATTTGGAGAACTTGAGATAGGATAAGTCTAGGGAGTTTAATAGATTACCCAAGGGACTTTGTTAGTGATGGATTATATTATCTGCTTCATAGAATTGTGAATCTTTATCCCAGTGTTTATAGGGGATGAGGCTGCTATGGAAATACGTTTCTAGGATGAACTTAGACATGATATCAAGTCCCAGTTGAATATATTTCATTTAAATAGGTTTGATGGGGTGGTGGATCAGTCCCTTATTTCAAAAGGAAACTTAAAGGAGGCTTATAGTGGTGGAAATGTGGTTCCAGTTGGATGGTCTAGTTGTGTGAATTTTGAGGGTAAGAATCACTATTTTGAGAACCTTCACCAGGGTGGTGGTGTGAAGAGTAGACAGAGAAGAGAACAAGCCTCTCATGGTGGTGACTGGGTGTTTTACTATTAGTGTGGTAGTCCATGACACAAGTGTGGCTAGTGAACCCAACCACCAGTTGAGTGCTGAGCATGTGGAAGGATGGGTCATATGTAGAGGTTCTATAGGAAACCTCAATATCTAGGATATGATGGAGGATTGAGGCTAATTTAGAGTGTATGCAGGGGGTCAATTACCCCATATCATCCAGGAAATTGGAGTTCTATTGGCCGTACTGGTAGAGGTGACAGATGTGGTACTCTGGGGTGAGAGTTCCCATATTAACAGGGTAGTTCAGTGCTAAGAAATCATATCGGAGCCTAGGGTAGAGGGGTAGGTCAGCTTCACATAGTTCAACCAACAATTAGAGGTGGTGAGTCCAGACCATCAATAGTTCAAGGTATGATTCTTATAGCTTCCACACTTTCAAGTGCTTTATTCAATACTGGTACCTCATATTATTTTATATCTGCCAAATTTGTGAGTGTGTTAGTCCTAGAGGTGGAATGCATATATGGGATTATGTCGATCGATACACCGTTGTGGGTGTAAGCTAAAAATATCTGATAATGTAAGGAGTGTGTCCTTTAAATTGGTGGATGTTGTTTCCTATGGGATATTTTTATGCTTTATATGTCAGGTTTTGACCTGATTTTGGGCATGGGTTGTCTAGTGTTATGCCGGGTGCATATTTACTATTACCACTGTAGAGTAACATTCACATCCTTTGAGGGAAATGCCTATGTTCATCGTTGGGAATGGGATATCCAAGAAGGATGTGCATGGCTATTAAATCAATAGTTAGGTGAAATCATAGCCAAAGTGGATTTTCTTGTGCTTGATGATAGGGGAGTAGAGTATATTTTCTTTCCTCTTATGGTAGATCAGGTTTAGTATATGTTTCGTAAGGACTTATTAGGACTTCCACCTGAGAGAGATGTCAAGGTCATGATAGATTTTTTGTCAGGAGCAGATCCACTATTATTCCCTATATAATGTCACTAGAATAACTCTAGGAACTTAAAATTCAGTTGGAGGAATATGATAATAAATGTTTTATTCACCCAAGTATGTCACCTTAGGGATCTCCAACGTTTTTTACCAAGAAAGATGACAAATCCTTGAAACTATGTGTCGATTACAAGAAGTTAAATTATATAAAAATTAAGAATTGATACCCACTTCCTCAAATTGATAATATTTTTGACCAGTTAAGGGGTTATTCATTTTTCTCTAAGATTAATTTGAGATCAAGATATCATCAGCTGAAGGTGAAACATTATGATATGTTTTAGGTTGCCTTCAGGAGTGGGTATGGGTTATATGAGTTTTTTTAGATTCCATTTAAGTTGAAAAATGATCTGATAGTGTTTATGAACCTAATTAACCAAATATTTCACTTGTACCTAGATGAGCTTGTATAGTTGTATTTGTAAATGATATCTTGGTGTACTCTAAGACTCATGATGATCATGTCAAACATCTTGGAATCATCTTGAGTATACTGAGAGAGAATAATCTATACTCCAAGCTATCAAAATTTCATTTATAGATTGAAAATTTACATTATTGGGTCACATAATCTCTTAGGAAGGTGTGTCTATGGACCCAAAGAAAGTGTAAGATGTTATATCTTGGGTGAATTCTAAGAATGTTTTTGATGTACCGTGTTTTCTGGGCCTGGATGGATAATACTAAAGGTTCATCAAAAACTTTTCCCATTTTCCAACACCACTCTCAAGCTTGACCAATAAGGGAATCAAGTTTGAATGGTTTGGGTCATATGAGAATTCTTTCTAGGAGTTAAAGAAGAGGCTGACTACTTCACTGATTTTGATCCTACCCAAGCTGGGTAAGGAGTATACCTTGTTTTTTGATGCATCTGTTGTTAGGATTGGGGAAGTTTTGATGCAAAATGATTGGGTTGTGGCATATGGGACATGATAGTTAAGACCTTGTGAATGGAATTATCCTACGCATGATCTAGAACTGGTCATGATGGTGTATGCTTTAAAGGGTGGGAGGCATTACTAGTTGGGATAATGGTTTACTATGTATATCGATCATAAAATTCTTAAGTATATCTTCTTCCAATGTAACTTGAATATTAAGTAGTGAATATGGTTTGATTACATGAAATGCTTTGATTTTAAACTGGTATACATGCTAGGAAAGGGAAATAGGGTGGTAGATGCTATGATCCAGAAGAATCAAAACCAGGTCGTTTGGGAATCCAGTTCTGAGTGTAGGATGATGGTATTTTTTTGCAGAGATGCACTTAGAGGTTCAATATGAGAAAGAGAAGATGACTCTTACATCTTTAACAATTGGTTACATGCTTTTGAGCCAGATCAAGGAAATGATGTAAGAGGATCTGGAGTGTTTGGCTTTGAGGGAAATTCTTGAAGGTGAGGAGTCACCTTATGATTGGGTTGTTGGTGATTATGAAATCATTTATGTTTTTGGTCAAGTTTTCATTCCTACATCTATACAGGAAGATTTTATGTTTGAGTTCTATACCTCGAAGTGGGAACAAAATCCAAGATTGAATGATATGTATCGTGATCTTCACAAACAATATTGGTAACCAGGGATGAAGAAGGAGGTTTCAGGTATTGTGGTGTGATGCTACACTTGTTAGTAGGTGAAGGACGAGCATTAGTGACCAGGTGGTTTTTTATAGTCTCATATAGTTTTGGAATGGAAATTAGATGATGTGATGATGGATTTTTTTGTGGGTATTCTGAGGACACCCTATAAGAATGATGCAATCTGGGTATATGTGGATTGGTTGGCCAAGGTGGAACATTTCTTACCAATTTGAGAGACCTTTACCGTTGACCAGTTGGGAGATTTCTATGTTCAAGAGATAGTATGGTTGCGCAAGGTTCTAAGGACTATATTTTTAGATCATGGTTCATGTTTTACTTAGTTATTATGGTAGATGTTATAGAAGAAACTTGGTACCCATGTGTTTTTGAGTATGTATTTCCACCCACAGACAGATAGGCAATCAGAGCATACTATTCAAGTGATAGAGGACATGTTAAGGGAATGTGTCCAAGATTTTAGTGGGACTTTGGAGAAGCACTTGTAACTTGCTGGATTCAACTATAACAATAGTTATAAGGAAATGATTCAGATAGAACCATTAAAAGTTCTCTATGGTAACTAGTGTAAAAAATGTTTTTTACGTTGATTTTTTTAGGTTTTTCACGTCATTTTTATGGAAACGTTGTTGCAGGTGATGTAAAAAATCATATTTTCTAATGTTGGTTAATATAACCAATGTAAAAAATATTATTTCAGAGGTTTTATATGTTAGTTATTTAATAACTGACTTTAAAGATGCTTCGGTAAGGGTTTTTCACATCAGTTATTAAATAACTGATATTAAAGATGCTTTAGTGAAGTTTTTTCATGTCAATTATTAAATAATTGATGTCAAAAACATCCCACTGTGTCATAAAATAGATAAAAATTAAAAATAAATTAGTTAACATTTATAATGAATAAAACAAATGAAATATTAAGGAATAATTTATATGGAAATTTGACCTGGTAAAACTTCATAATTGTTCCAGTTGTAATTATTTCATACATAAATAATAACATATAATATATGAATTTGATGACACCTTATTATTTATGAAAATTATGCTTAAATGAGTTTTTTCAATTCAAAATATAATTTTTATATAATACATCCAAAATATTTTAATTATAAATGGATATTTACCTTTACTTTTACATATTTTATATTGGCACCCTTTTTCTTTATGGATCTTCGAAAGAAAAACCATCCCTTATTAGAAAATGATATGAATGAAATAAATTTAAAGTTAATTATAATATAAACAACTATTAAGAAATTAAAACTTACTTTTCTAGTATATTTTTAAAATTTCCTCACACATCGCCATGGACATAGCATATCCAATAAAGTGTTTTCTACCTTAGAAAAAAACACCTAACATCCAATGGTCACTGATATAAAAGAAAATTTAATGTTAGTGGTTATTATATTAAAAGATAAATAACAATTTGTGAGATATATGTTTCATACCTCTCAACATAAGGAAACATCCAACACTGCGTAATTATATTCTGTTGAAATATTTCAGTGATATAAAGTGTTTTTTATTCCTCATCCAATTCATGCCCTTTAGGTGAAATCAACTACGGGTCCATAAACCCATATACATTTGTCTCCTCATTCATCTCACACATTTTATAAATATACCTAATACAAAACAGACATAATTATAAATTTTCAATAAATTTAACATAAGGAAAGATTTGTGTTAACACTTACATGGAAAAAACTTGCACCACGTTGATACCCAAAAAATATTCAGTAACAAGCTTCATGATATCATTTTTCATAATCCTCGTATCTATTTCACATCCAAAAACAAGAGCTTCCATTATTAACTTATAATGAACCACCAATAAATTTGAATATTTTGAAAATCTCTCAAGACTAATAGAATCTAAATCTGATGTCATAGACCTTTGTCTTTGTTGTTGGATATAAAATATTTCTTTACCTTTAATGTATTCCAATAAATAAATAGATAAATATATTAACTTTCAAATGTTAAAACAAATTTAATACAAAAATAAAATAAAAGATATAACATAAATATGCCTCTATGGTAATGGGTCGCAGAAGTCTAGATGGCCAAACTAAAAAGTGGCTGATACTTTGTCCAACTATCATCACCTCATCTGTAAGCAACGGTACTCTAGCTAATATATCTATAATATCTTGTACAATGACCCTATGTTACTCTAACTTTAACTGTTAATGATATCTCCTATATAATATATCATCCCATATGTAGCTATATGCTATTGAGGATCATCAACATACAACTCACAATAACTAGGAATTTGTGGAGGAGGGGGTGTAGGAGTAGGAAATGGGTTCTACAGGTAGAGGTAGAGGATAAATAATTAGGACTTTAGGTGAAGTTGGAGGATAAATAATGGGATCTCTAGGTGGAGGTGGGGGATTGGGAGCTACTGGAAGAGGTGGAGTGGGAGATTCAGGCCTGAAATTGTCTTTTTATGTCTATAAACATAGACTGTACTGATGCTCTAATATTTTCCTCCAACATCACATTAATATTGTGAAATTCAACCTCCAAATATTATTTTTTTATATAAACCCTCAATGGAAGAAGTTGAAGAACATGGTAAAACTTTTCTTATCAATACACCCGATGGGTATCCTCGTACACGACCTAGGTGTTCAGGCTTTCCCAATTCAGCAGATAAAATATCATGCCTCCCATCAGCTTTAAATACCCCATGTGTTCTCTATTCCTTAAGAAAATCCTATATGAATTATTTGAAAAATTATTTAATGATTCAAAGTATATAATGAATTGAATTGACTTAAATAAATAAAATAAACAACTTACAATACTCTCAGATATGACCCTCGATTCTTCTGTAAGATATTGACCCTTTTTCTCATCTCATCTCTCTTACATTTTTCATGTTTATATAGAGGGGATGGAGGGGAAACCTCTCCAGAGCTGGAAGAATCAGCTCTAAGTTTTTGTAAATTTTCATCTATCATTTTTTCTTCCAATAAAGTATACCCTCCCCAAGATAAACTATGACGATATACATTTCTGGATTGGATATCCTGATGATATCTCCTTGATTTCTATAAATTAAGAATAATAAATCATTAATAATTCATTAATAAGATTATTAATATAAGAAAACTTATAAAAGTTTAAATTTTACTTACCAAAAATGCTTCTTGTCTTATACTTTTGAAAAAAAAATTCCATGTGTCTTCATCTATAAAAGGATATATATGGAATGTATTGGCATGTTTCCTATCCCCAAAAATAAAATCAGATGTGAGGGTTGATTTGAGATCCCTCCATCTCCTATCATCCATCGATAAACATTTCCTCCGGACTCCTCTAGTGTTAGGTATATCAAATTTAATCTAATAAATAATAGGGAAAACATATTATACTATAAACATTTTAATATTAGTCAAACAATAGAAAAATATCTAACCAAAATAGTCTCCCACAACTAAGCTAGTATTGTTTTTTCAACACTTCTCCAATTATTAAACAAAATTATGACTTTGCATTTACCCTGAGTTGATACAAAACTTCTAAAATATTTTTCATTAGGACCTCTTGGAAAATAATTCTCATCAAAGTCTACAACTATCCTCTGGTCTTGGATATGATCAATTGATAATTTTGCTAAATATCTCCTGACACATTTACCAACCCTTGAATTCTTCTTTGTCGTTGTGGGATCACATGAAGATGATTGTGGAACATCAAGATAAGCATGTGGATGTCCCTCCACAGAGGTATGATCATGACATTCATCTCCAGAAGTATGTGGTTGATCAACTGATTGATCTTTCATTATCCTTCAAATTAAAGAAACAAATTTTTAGTACATATAATATACAAATTCATATATTACAATACTAATGTAAACAAAAAAAGAAAAATTATGTAACACAAAAGTAAACTAAAACTTAACACATTATTTTTCATATTTTTTATAGTTAACTAAAATGCTAACAATATTAATGATATAAGAAATGTAATGTAAATGAATTAAAAAAAATCCAAAATTGGTGTAGGAATATTAAAAATGGTCCAACCTAATAAATAAATTTTTTTACACAAAAAAAAATATTTTTTAACCTATAGATTTAAAATAATTGTCATTAAAAAAATCAATAAATATATAAGTTACGTAATGGTAAACATGGTAAACTAAACTAAACTAAACTAAAATAAACAAACATTTCTACTTATTCATTTTAATACGTGTTTTAATAAAGAAAAAAATGCAATATCTAACATTTTATGAAATTAATAAAAGTAAACAAGAAGTAAACACATGTTACCTGTAATATTAGGAATTTACTAATAGATTTTTTTCCCAAATTCATTTATCATGATCATTCCTTATGGAACAAACCATGTCTACAACATGCTCGTGATTACTATCTATTAATACTTCCATGGAAGTAAGGATCTCAAATAAATCAGCATCTTCATCAAGTTGATAATCACCAATATATTGTTTTTTTCTTGTAAAATAATATACCACTACATATTGGATTGATCAAGAACATAGAAAATTTATTTTTCATGTGTTTCCATTATAAAAGAATCAGTTGTTTCTTCCAATCTATTCATATTAACAAGTGTCATTCCAAATTCATTGTGTTTGACACTATTATTACCGATAAACCATTTGAAGTTGAACATAAGAACTTTAATTTTTAATGTAATCAACCTCCCATATTTATTCAATGACTCCATAATATTAACTTGATGTAGAAATTGGGTTTTTGTCTTTAGAACTCAAAAAATGCATTGCTTCTACTAACACCAAGACCCCATTATTCTAAATTTCACTTTTGGTGTCCTAAGCATTCATATAAAATGTATAGCCATTAATTTTATACCTAGACCATGTTATCACATTTAAACTTCGACCACCCACTAACCATATTAATATATCTTATGCATCACATCTACCAAGAATGGTATTTTCAAACCATGGAAAAAAATTTATGCTCATTAAAAATCCACATTTATTTCTTCTTTGAATGACATTGTTTTAACTTATTAATATGAAATGTTATATATGTTTGATCATCATCTATGTTATTCAAGATGTATAAATGTACCTTCTTCATCTGTTCACCTGACAACGATTTGACTTTAAAGCCACGAATCCCATTTCCATCATTATTAACTCGTTCATGGAAAGATAGAGGCAAACCAATGTGCTCTGTCACAGACAAGTAGCTTGTACAAAACTCCACAACCTTCTCATAAATATAATTTTAAAAAATGGAGGCTTTATGTTGATATGGATTCTTAACATACCCCTTCAATATCTTCATATAACATTCAAAAGGATACATCCAACGTAGATATACAGGTCCACAAAGCTTTATTTATCAAACCAGATGAACCATTAAATGCACCATTATACCAAAAAAATATGGAGGAAAATACATTTACAATTGAAAAAGTATAGAAATTTCTTCATTTTCCAAAATTTTCAAATCATCTGGATCAATAACTTTATTATAAATTGAATTGAAAAAATAACCCACCTTCATGATAGTATTTCTGACACTGATGGGAAATATTCCACAGAATGAAATTGGTATAAGTTGTTGTATCATGACACGACAATCATGATATTTCATACTTGTCAACTTCAAATCCTTAAAAGAGAAAAAAAAATTATATTTGAAGAACAACCCTATGACACTTTGATATCATGAAGACATTGAAAAAATTTAATTTTATCCCTCTTGGATAATGTATGACAAGCCAGGGGAAAAAATGTTCATCTTCCATTAGGATTGGGAGATAACTTCAAACATATTCCCATTGATATTAAGTATAATATTGCATTCAAATCATATTTAGTATTTAATTTAATATCTAATAATGTTCTAATAAAACTGTCACATATATTCTTCTCCACATGAATGACATCAATTTTATGTTTCACTTTATGATATCTCCAATATGGTAGCTCAAAAAATATTGACTATTTCTTCAAAATATTTCTATCATTACCAAATTTATGTGCCTTTCCTAATGTCACATCAAGGTTTTGCACCCTCTCAAAATACTCATCAGTGGATAAAGGTTTTGGAGCAATATCAAATTCTTGTGATCCATTAAATTCCTTTTTAATCTTCTATAAGAGTGATACATAGGCAAAAACTTTTGATGACCCGTGTATACTATTTTACTCCCATGATGCAATTGAAAAAATGAAGTCTGTTATTTTCAAATTGGACACGCTTTATGCCCCTTAACATTATATCCAAATAAATTTTCACATGTTGGGAAGTCATTTATAGTGAACATAATCACTGCATACAATTGAAAATATTCCATTTTATAAGAATTATACACCCTAATACCATCCTCCCATAAGAGTTTCAAATAATCAATTAATAGTGACAAGAAAACATCAATATCATTTTCGTGTTTCTTTGGTCTAGAGATCATTAAACTCAATATGACATAGTTAAACTTCATACAAAATTTGGGATATAGGTTGTAAATTACCAATAAAATAGGCCATGAACTATGTGTGCTACTGAGGCTTTGATGTGGATTCATTACATCCATGAACAAACCAAGTATAAGATTTCTAAATTCATTTTTTAATATATAATATTGCTCATCAATTTTCTTCCACTGTGGAAAATCTTCTAGATGGAATATTTTTTCATCACATATTCGCTCATCAGCATGCCATCTTAACCTTTTTACATCATGTGAATTATCAAATAAACATTTCAAATGATTAATTATAGGAAGATACCAAAATACCTTGGAAGGTATCTCTATAATATATACATAAGAATGTGATTTTTCTTTCAACTTATACCATGATGTCCCACATTTAGGACACTCTGATAGAAATCCATATTCCTTCCTAAATATCACACATTCATTCGGACAGGCATGTATTTTCTTGTATCCCAATCCCATTGAGAATAATATTTTCTTGGCCTTATAATGTGAATCTAGAATATCATTTTCTTTAGGAAAAATTTCTTTAAATAATTGTAGTAGCTCTGTAAAACTATTTTAACTTCATCCATGCTTCGCCTTCAGGTTAATCAATCTTAACACAGATGATAAAACCATAAAATCATTACAATCAGGATATAATTTTTTTTCAACATCACCATATAGATTCTCAATTTTCAGTTCTTTCTCAATTTATTCTACTTCAATATCACTAATTATTTCTTTAATTTCAATAGAGTTTCCATCTTGCAAAGCATCATTATCAATAGATCTGAAATTATACCCAGTTTCAACATGCCAAATCCAAGGGTTGTAACTCAGATTAAAAGCATGAAAAATTAAATTATCTTTGATCTCTCTATTTTTAATCTTCTTTATATTTAAACATTTCAAGCATGGATAGAAAAACATGTCATTTTTTGGAACATTTTGTTTAGAAAACTCTAAAAAATAATCAACACCTTCCTTATATTCATCACTCATTCGATGTGTTTTAATCCAACTTCGACTCATATTAACTATAACAAATATCAAAATTATACATCTTTTTAAGATAATCCAATTTTATATTTATAAAAAATATTTCATAACATGAAAGTAACACAATTTTGAAATATAAAACAAATATATGAATATTTGAAAAATATAATTACAAATTCTACACAATAATGGAAGATAAGTTTAAATATAAATGATAAATCATAAAAAGATATGCATGGAAATAATTTTAAAAATAAAATATAGTTAGATAAGCATATTTATATTTATATAAAATATTCCATAATTTTAAAGTAACATAATTTTGAAATATAAAATAGATATATTCTTAGTTGAAAATTATAATGATATTGTTTTTGAGAAATAAGATAGAAAACCACTAAATTAAATTAATATTGAGCATATTGGTTTACATGTTATATTAACAAAAAATATATCATTTTTTAGTATAAAATACTTGAATATGACATTCCAAAAAGAATATATGAGTTTTTACCAATTTATCTAGTAGGATATGTAATAAAATGTATCTATATTGAATATAGATAGATATATTAATAAATTATTTTATAAAAAATTTGTATGAAAATTACAAAATAGTTAAATTTTTACCCTACTCTAAAATGATTTTCAGTTATGATAGCCATGTTTACTTCCACTGTGTGTAAATTGGGTTCCATAAACTACATGAATGTATCTTTATATATAATAGAGGATGAAAAACGATAGTGAGTGAAATTTTATAATGTTGTAAGAAAATGCCAACATTGTTATAGATATCTATAAAATCTAGTATAAATTCTATCAGTATGTAAGTAATGACACACATAATTCAATAAAATGATTATATTTAATATTATATAGTCATATGTAAAATATCAATACCACATGTAATAATGTCATATATGTATTTAATTAACAAAAAAATAAGATCATCTACCAAACAGATTTCGATAACTTTTTCAGTACCATATCCTAGATTAAGTCAATCTCCGCATCTAAATAGTCCAGTGTAGTTCTATTTCACATAGAAGTTCTTATAACATTTTTTTCCTATTAGATATTACGTTATTCAAGAAGGTTGTGAGTATAACACAATAGATAAAAACTAACAGATCCCATAGACAATACCATTAAACACAAATGCATATATAGTATGATATGATCATAATTAAATGACATAAAATGATATTAATATATATATATAATACTTATCCATAGGTTTTACACAGGCACAAAAGTGTGAAAATCCTGGCTTCATCCTTTGTGTCACTAAATACTTCACATGAATATTAACTTGGCATTATATATTGATTTATAATAATGGAAATAACAAATAGGGAAATATACAATGAACGAAATCACAAAATGAGATTTAGGGCATCCACAAATGATAGAAATCGAAGCATGTGAAGCTTACTTTATAGTTACAAGTCGAGAATATAGATGTGTTCATGAAAAACAAGATTAAAAAAGCTATGAAAATGAGTTTGGAGGCCACTGGATTAAAGAATCAATGGTAGGGTTCCTGTGTGAGAGAGATAGAGTCACTATCACCTAAAAGAAAAATAGAAAAATAACTCAAAATGGGGCTTCATAAATTTTTTAAATGATTATCAATTTGGTTATTTATTAACCGACATGATAAAGAGTTTTTTATTACATTTATCACATTGATTATAGGTTAACCAATGTGATAAACCAATTTTTTATATCGGTTATATAATACCTGATCTGATAAAGCAATTAAGTTTTCTTTATCACATCAGTTTTTATATAACCGATGTAAAAAATAGGCTTTATCACATTGATTATTTTCTAACCAATGAGATAAATTGAGATACTTGATTTATCACATCATTAATTATATAACCAACATGATAAATCAATATAATGCATTTATGATGTCGGTTATAATATAACTAACGTGATAAATCATTTTTTATGGCTTTACATATCAGTTATTTATAACCAACGTAATAAATACCGATGTGGTAAATACTTTTTTACTAATGGGGAGACTGTGTAGATATCTGTTATGTTGGATAGAGGTTGGGTAATCAAATTTATTAGGGATGATTCTCTTATAGGAGATGTCGAAACATGTTTCATTGATTCAGAAACAAATGGATTGTCTTATAGTAGACAAAAATTGTATGTAGATCGACATCATCAACCTCTTGAGTTTATGGTGGGTGATCATGTATTTCTATTGGTGTCTCTAGGGTTGTGTCACCATCGGATTCGTAAATAGGGTGATTTGACACCCAAGTACATGGGTTTATTTGAGATTATGGAGAGGATCGGACCAATGGTTTACTGATTGGATCTTCCACAGTGGTATAGTGGCATGCACGATGTTTTTCATGTGTCATAGATTCAGAAATATCACCCTGACCCATCTCATTTGATTGTTATTGATGATATTGAGTTAGATCCTGATGCATCCTTTGAGGATCATCGGATTAGTATTGTGGATCGTAGTGATAAGGTCTTGTGGGGAAAGACTATGCCATTGGTTTAGGTTTTGTGGAGGAATGGTGACATTAATAAGGAAACATGGGAAAGGGATATTGATGTGAGGGGATATTGGCCTGATCTTTTTATCTCAAAAAATCAATGTTTCTTTGGAATACAGCTCGAGGACGAGCCGTTATAAGTTTGGGAAGTTGTAAGATTCCATACTTCTTTGAGGTACATCCTTGTTTAAGATTCTAGTTTAAATACCTTTAAGGTGGTTAATGAAATTTTTTCTAAGTATATTTGGAGGATTGGGGGTGTTATGGGGGTTTGGGACATTAAATAAGGGAAAATGGGTTCGTCCAGTGCATGTTTCACTGTTGGTGCATGGTTAGTAGTAATTGTGTGCCCTAACTGTGCTTTCATAGAGAAGGGGTGCATAGTTTAAGAAACTGTGCAAGGGGGGAGGAAAAACCATTTGGTTTTGGACATATCCATTCTATATAGCATCACACGGTTTTTCAAACCATGCAAGATTCCCAAGTAACCATATGGCATGGGCCCCTCTTGGATAGAGGGTGGTGCACGATTGGCTCACAGTTTGGCCAACTGTGCGGGAAAACCATACACCCCTCAAAAAGTGTGATTTTATCATTTTTACCTATTGGTACTTAAGTAATATAACTCTTTATTTCCATTATTTCTACCTCTTTCAACCCTAGGGACAAACCAAAACTTCCCAAGCTTCCCAAGGATCTATCTACTTTATTTCTAGTCCATTTGGAGCGTCATTTGTTGTGAATCGAAGATCCAGGTGAGTCTAACACTTCTCCTCCTTCTTCTTTTTGTATTAGGAATTGTGAATCCATTCTTCTCCTTTTGAATCTCTAAAACCCTATTTTTCTAGTGTATTTTAGGTTGGGACTTTGAGTAGTGTTTGAATATATACTAAAGGATAAGTTTGACTGTGTTGTTGTCTTCAGAATTGAGGTAGGTGGTCTATAAGTTATATCTCATAATCATGATGTTGGTTTATGTGAATATGCTTGTGTTGTTGGATATTATTGTTGTTATTTTGATTCCCTTAGTGATTAATGGTAAATTTATTGTTTAAATGATAAATTTAACCCCCCATGGTCCCTATGGGATGCATTGAGGATGATTTTATCAGGTTAAGGGACACCCATGGGGTGTGCCGCTCCTTGAACATGGAAATTGAAATGTTGAATGTAGAATTGGATTATTATGATGTAGAGCCCATAATAAAATTTTTGTCATGTTAGATTGGGTAATGTAATGGAAATAATGTTAATTATGTTTAGTTTTAAATTCTTTATAAAAGGTTGTTTTGTATCATGTTAATGGGTTAAATGAGTGTTGAATTGTTAGGGATAATCTTGTTGATTATCCAAGGCATATAAATGGTAAATGGGTTAATTAAGATAAGGCATGTAAATGAGAATGTGTAAATGGGATAGGTCATAATGATGACTTATGTATTGAATCACATTATTCTATAAATGATGAATGTATTGAATAGTTATGGTTTGTATTGTAAATGTGTTATGGTTAAATAATAATGTGTACATGGATTGGTTGTATGTGTGGGGTATTGGACTTGAGGATATACACATAGGGATTGGGTTGTATTGAGGCTCTAAAACCCACCCCCTTTAATGCATGGGTTAGGGAGAAGAGTGGGGCTCTATACCCCTAACGGTTGCATTTGATGAGACTACCTAAATCGAGGCTCCAAGGTAAGTGTGATGTATTATTTATAAAATGTTTTTCCCTAGTGAGATATGAAGATTGACTTATCCCCTTATGAATAATTGTTGACCATAATAGGATGAAGTGGGATTGATGAAAAATTCCTAACCTAGGGAATAAATGAGGATATGGTTTAAGTAAACTTATTAAATAGTGTAACCTAGTTTATCCCCCTTTATTTATCATGGTGTTTGTTTTAGTACTTGCATGAACTATCTATTTAGACTGGATATTTTGAAACAGCATTGGTGGTGGACTATTGAGTTTTAATCACACCCTACTCAGGCCTCCATTGGGTACCCAACCAGACTTCATGCTTGCCGGTCAGGACAAGGGAAAATGCCCTATACTAACAATTGACTTTGGGCATGGGATGTGTGTAGTGGATGGATCTGGACTTGGAGTCAGGACTTGTTTTGGGGATTTGTTTTATTGTTTTTATTTTGTGTTTCCCTTAAGTTTGGAACTATATGGAATGACATAACATATTTACTGGTTGGTTGTGGGTTTGTTCCTAGTTTTACGAAATGGTTGGTAATGCATGTTTATTGTTTATTTTTTATTTTTTATTATTTATTGTTTATTTTTTATTTTTTATTTCATTTCCATTATTTCCTATTTTAAATATTGTTGATTACTCTGATAGAGATGGTATAGTCTCCCCATGTGATTGGTTATACTCTCATTGCTTGTCGTAAGCCTCTAGAATATGGGGAGGTGCACCTAAGGTCATGTGGAAACCCAGCTCGGGGTACTATTTTAGTGGAACCCAAGTTTGGGACATTACAATATTTTATTTTATCCTTGGGATGGGTTGGTTAGTATCATACCATACTCATATCTACTATTACCATTGATTAGTGTCTTTTACATCTTCTAAGGGTGGTGATTATATTCATGTTGGAGAATGGGGATTAGATACAGGTCATACAGGACCTGACCGTAAGAAACTATGTGGGAATATGGACCAGGTTTCCATTTTAATAATGGATGAAGGGAACTCACCATGAGATATTTTTTTTCCTATTGGGTATTGATTCCAATATGTTTTTCCTAATGACTTAACAAGGTTTACACTCGAGATATATTTTTAATTCGCTATTGAGATCTCACCAGGAGCTCAGTATATTTCTATTATTCCTTGTCGGATGGATCTAGTGGAGATTTGTGAGCGTAAGTCTTATCTATAGGACTTAGAGACCAAGGGGTTTATTCATTCAAGCATATCCTCTTATGGATCTCTAGTCCTATTCACCAAGAAGGCAAATGGAAATTTTCAGTTATGTTTAGACTATCATAAATTGAACTAAATTATGGTTTAAAATGTGAATCCCCTTCTATGTATTAATGATTTTTTTGATCAACTGGGAGGAACCCAGGTTTTTAAAAAATTGATCTGATATTAATGTATAACCAACTGATATTGAGGCCTTTGGGAAAGCCACATACTTCTTTAAGGAGTATATATGGTCTATATGATTATTCAATGATATTGTTCAGGTTTAAAAACACACTAAAATTTTTTATGGATTTAATAGATAAGGTTTTTTATTAGTATATAGATACTTTTATGGTTGACCTCATGGATGAAATTCTCATGTAGTTAAAAATGAGGGAGGAGTGTGAGAAGCACCTAGAGATAGTGTTGGGTACACTTCAGGAACATCCTCTCTACACTATGTACTATAAGTGCCACTTTTGGATTGATGAGGTGTACTTTTTGGGACATGTTATTTTTTAGGCTATTATATCTATATATCCTAAAATGGTTCATATAATTTTTTCTTGGGAGAATCCCAAGAACATTTTTTATATATGTATATTTATGGGTTAAGTTAGGTATTACCAAAGGTTTATCTAGGATTTTTTCCATTTGAAAATTCCAATTATGGGATTTACTAATAAGGAAGTGAAGTTTTAATGGTATAACACTTGTGAGGAGGCTTTTAAAAAGAAGAAAAGAAAGGTGGAATACAATAATGATCATGAACATTCCCAAATTAGGTATGGAGTAAACCATGTACTATGATGCATTAGGAGTCGGGATGGGGGGATTATTGATATAGGGAGGTTATGTGGGAACTTATAGTTATGTGAAGATAAGACCTCGCAAGTGTAATTGTCTGGACCATGACCTGGATATGGAATAAATAGTGTATTCATTGAGATATTGGAGGCACTAACTAATGGGGGAGAAATTTTTAGTGCACACAGACCACCAAAGTTTAAAATACGTCTCCTCCCAATGGGACCTGAACCTTTGATAGTGAATGTTGTTAATATATCTACAATATTTTGACTTTGATCTATCATTTACTCTTGGAAAGGGAAATTTGGTCAAAAATTCTTTGAGTAGGAAGGTGTAGGTTCAAGTAGTTCAAGAGTTCAATAGTGGATGGAAATTAATAGTTCTTTTTATTACGATGCATTTGGATGTTCGAGAACACCAAGATCAAGTAACCCTTACATATTTATATATTTATCCTTCATTACTTAGTAGAATGAAGAGAATATAACTATCTGATTCAGAATTTTTATCCCTAAAGGATAACATATATGGTGGGGAACCACCACCATATTGGACCTTGGATAATGATGAGATTCTCCATGTTCACAGTTGTAACCTAGTTCCCATGAACATAAATGAAGAGCTAATATATAAGTCGCATGCTTAAAAATATGTGGTTCAACCTAGTTTGATAAATGTGTATTGATATATGCACTGAAAATATTGGTGGCTGGGAATAAAGAAAGATATCATAGGTTTTGTTACGTGATGCTCCCATTTTAAGTAGGTGAAGGTTGAGAACCAGTGACTTGCTTTACTTTTGAGGTCATTGGCTATTATCTAATGGAAATTTGATGATGTTAGCATAGATTTTTTTATGGGTTTTTTTAGGACTCCCTGAGGTAGAAACTCAATTTTATTAATAGTAGATCATTTGATGAAGTTGGCTCACCATTTTCCAATTAAAGATCCATTTTTAGTGAATGAGCTAGGTAAGATCTATATATAGGAAATATTATTCCTATATGTGGTCCCTTTAACTATTGTTTCAAATTAGGATGCTCAATTTATATTGTGCTTCTAGTGGATATTTCATAAATTTTTGTGTGTACTAGTGAATTTGATCACTTTATGTCATCTGCAAACTGGTGGAAAATATGAGTGGAATATATAGATTCTAGAGGAAATGTTGAGATTGTATGTCCTGGATTTTGGGGGTTCTTGGGAGAACCACTTATCCTTGGTAGTGTTTGGATATAAAAAATAGTTATAATGATTCTATATATATGGAACCTTATAAGGATTTATATGTTAGATCATGTTGTTTTCCTCTATGTTAGTTATAATCTGGAGAGTCAGCATTGATTGGGATGAGTCTTCCACATGAGATGTTGGAGCATGTGTAGTTAATATGAAAATTTTTGGCTACTGCTCAAAGTAGACAAAGATTTTATATGGACCAAATATGTTGACCCATTGAGTTTTGGGTTGGTGACTAGGTGTTCTTTCAAGTGTTACCAAGGTTGGGGAATCATAAAATTTAGAGGTAGGGAAAGTTGGAACACAAGTTTTTGGGGCCATTCAAGATATTTTATAGGTTATGTCCATTTGAATATCAGTTGGTTATTTTATATTGCTTCACTGATATGAATAACAGTTTCCATATATCACAATTAAGGTGATACCATCTAGATACATCTCAAGTATTTGACACTGATGATATTGATCATGTGGTTAATGCATCCTTAAAGGAACATCCAGTTTGTATAGTTGATTGAAGTAAGAAGGCTCTTTATAGAAAAATAGTTCCTATAGTGTGGGAGGATTGGAAACACAACTACAACCAAGAGTAGACTTGAGGGTGTGAATCAGATATACAAACTCAATGGATGGAGTTGTTAACTAATGAGTTATAACTATGTTATAGAGTGAAGCCTAAGGATGAACTACTCTAAGCTGGGATGGTTGTAAAACCCAATTCTTTATTCCAAATTATTTCTCGAGGATAATCTGGTTTAAGGTGGAGATATTTGATAACCCTTGTTTTTTTTTGAGGTGTATTTTTATTTAAATTTTACCCTGATATTTTATTTTTTATTTTTTAAAATGTGATGGATGTGGTTACCAAAGTTAGGTTGTACCTTAGAGTGTTTCGGGAGTTAGATGGCTCAGAAGTAAGAAATTTAGAGTTTTCCTCAGGTGTGTATGGTTGACACATATTTAGCTATAACTTTGTGGCTAACCATGTGGAGGGGTAGTGTAAGGCACATTATTTTTCAAATCATGTGGTCTTTACCATGTAACCATATAATTTTTTATATTCTTTTTAAGGGTCATTTTTTATGGTAGGTGCATAGTTTGTAAAACTATGTAGCACAACCATGTGGACCTAGGTTTTTTTTCTAGTGGGGTTCACACAGTTAGTGCACTGTTTATCAAACCATATAGCTAAACTATGCGATGGGATTAATAAATTCCAAAATTTATATTTTTAGCCCAAAAATCACTTGGAAACTTTCTTTCTTCTTCCCTCATATTAGGACTTTTAACCTTAGGATTCTTTTAGGAAATTTTGGTTATTAATCTCCTTTTTTAGGATAATATCATTTAATTAGTGTGTGTTGTACCCTATGTATCAAAGGTAAGAATCCCATTTCTCTTTTTCTCTCTTAATTTTTCTTGATAGGAAAATGAGACTAGGGTATCCATTCCCGAATTGATGGTTTAAGTTATATTTTGATAAGTTTTATTTGGAATTTATCTAAGGAAAGAAAATGAAATCTTAGATATGTGATATCATGGTGTGATTCAATCTTTTCATTTAAAATATGTTACTTTTGATAGAGGTGGTATATATTTTTTACACAAGTCTTATCATTTTTCTTATTTCATGGGTTGTGTGGTTGTGTTATTTTTTCATGCATTCGACCTAGCAATAAATTATACTCCTTAATTTATGGAATTGGATTTAATAATTTTTCCTTAAATTATGAAGTTGGAATTGGTTAACTCGAATTTGATATGGAAAATGGTGAATGATTAATGATGCCCAATTTAAAAGGAAATGTTTGTTGGTAAATAAATTGTTAATGATATTGTGATAGATTAATATAGGATAAGAAATGAATTGGTAATGTGTAACCTTTATTGATAGGTGAAATCAATAATGGTTTATCTTGAAATAAAATTAGAATTAATAAATGGTAAATGATGTTTTATGAAATGGTGTTGACCAATTGTGAGTATTGTGTATGCATAGTTTCTAGGATGATGTTTTTCAAGGTAGTTTTTATATGGTTTTGATGATGGTGTTTCCTCTAGGTGTACTCATGAATTTTTAGGATTTATATATTTCCCCAGGTGTTATTCATGTTCTGGTATGGGTATATTTTCATAGGGTGTGGTTATTGTTCCTAGGAGGGTATATTTCCACGAGCATGACTATTTTTATAGGATGGGTATATTTAGATAGGTGTGACTTGAAATATGGGATATATATATTTCCCAATGTGATGACTATTATTCATATACATTTAAAACTAGTTGATGTAGGTGTGGTTGGTATCGAGTGTCATTATATAATCCATTGAACAATGAAGAATATTTATTTATTTACTTATATTTTTGTCATACTTAGATATAATCATCACTTCTGCATGAAATTACTCATATTCGATATATTTATAGAAGGGGGAGTTTTTGAATGATTCTAAATAATTTTAGAAGAGGAAAAAATGATAGAGTCCTAGAATCTTTCTATGTACATAAGAGTCATTGGGTTGTACTCCCAGATAATTGGAAAAGTGTGTAAGGGATTCCATTATGTTCATAAAGTAACATTTACAAGCTTCATGGAAAATGATAAAGTATAGTGAACTTTCCCATGAATATATCAGAAATTATCTTTTGGAATGTAGAAAAATGGATAATTCATATGAATCGCAATGGTCCTCCCTGGAGTTCATAATAATTATTTCATAGTAAATGGGGAATCATAAGGGTTATCCCTAGAGTTCGTAAGAGACATTTTATACCAAAGGTGAATCTTATGAGTCATCCCTAGAGTTCATAAGAATCATTTCATGGAATATGTTGAATCATAAATTCCATATTTGGGGTTTAAAGGAGTCATTTTTGTGACTCAAGGATAAGCATAAGAGTCGCATATGGAGCATAAAGAGGGAGTTTAAGTGTCATTTCCTTATCTATTTTTGGAGTAAAGGTTCATCCTGCAATAGATTTGAAATATTTTTTATTAATCATAAAATATGATTAATAGTTTTTCATCTAAAATGAAGAAGGTTATGTTGAGATTAAATAAGGTTCATGTAGTGATTTAATTGTAGAGTCTGTGTGGTTTTAGTTCTTAACTGAGGTCACACCGTAACTCAGAAGAGATGCAACACAATTTATGCATGAATAAGAGAAGAAAAATGTCGACTATGAATTATAATGAATATTATAAATCAAAATATATGATTGATAATGTAGTAAATAAATCTCATGGATTTGGTGGAAGAATAAGGACCCCAATATTTGAATAAGATGGTGAAGATTATAGAGAAATAAAATTTAGGATTTCTCAGTGATAATTTTATGGTATTTATATATTCAAAATATAGAAATTATCACATGAAGATCTTGATATTAAATATATAGTTTTGACTTAGAAAATATTATCATGATTTTCATGAAGTTTACATATTCAAAATATAGAAAAATATCTCATAAGATTAATTTTGTGAATTCAATATGAAGATAAGAGTAAGAGGAGGAGTACAACAACACTGTAGCTATCTAAAATATCTATATTCCAAGAAAAGAGATAAGGGTGGAATAAAATTGAAGATATGGTTTTGTGAGAAGGAAGAATGGGTATATATTCTATGCAATACTAAATATCTTCTTTTTATACAGTAAAAGAAGTGTTGAAAAAATTGAAATGTTTGGGTATAGAAGAGGAGGAGTAGAAGGGGTCCATAGAATATTACCATTTATTGTATCCATCTCTAGAAGGAAGAGGGGATAAAGAATATAATTTTTACACTTCCTTATCTATAAGTTAAAGAAGGAAAGAGACAAGGTAATTATAATCTATAATTATCTTCATTTAGAGAAATATTTGTTTTTGTTATGATATTGTGGAAGATAAAGACTCAACCCTCACTCTAAGGTGTTGACCCTATCATGCCTTGGATCATGGGAGTCATAGGAAAGAATTGATCATCATAGCATCTACCTAGATTTGATGATACACAATAATCATGCTTACTATATTGAACATTGAGATACCCTCAATTCTATAAACTAATATTTCCTTTACTAAATCAATTTGTAGAGGATAAGAATATGGAGTGTACCTAGGATCAAAAGTGTGTCTTTCCTAAACAATTTTAGTAACTATAGTAAATTTTATTACCTCTTGTAATGTCGACACATCATCGGATTATGTTCTTTGTATTAATCCTTTGTGGTGAACCAAGTAAAATTTCCATGTCCTGCGCATGATTTATATTTTTATATTCATGCTTCAGATTCAGTGGGGTTGTGTGAGAAAGAAATTAATTGATGGGTTGAACATTGTTTTTGATAATAAAGTAAAAAGTTCCTTAAGGATAAAATAGTCAAGTACAAGAATAATTTTAAATTAGGAAACACCCTGATTCACCATCTCCCCTCTTAGGGTGCCTCAGGTTACAACAAGTTAAATCATGGACAAAATATTATGACTTAGTGTTCAACTTATAAATCTATTTTTCAATTTTTTTGGTAACATGGAATCTATATTGATGACACCATTCTTAAATGATACTAACTTTTATTATTGGAAAAATATGTGCTTATGTTATTACAGGAATTTGGTAAATAGGTTGTGGGGTACATTCAATGAGATGTTGATTTGACTAAGCATATTGAAAGAATTAGTGATTCAAGGATAGATAAGGCATTGAATAAATCAATGTACAATGAAGTATATAATAGAAACTTCCATTATGAAACTACTTTTTATATATAGAAAAAATTGTAAGTAGTATATGAAAAAATAGTGGGTAAAAATAAGGTTGTAAATCCCACCCCAGAGGAGATTTAAAATATATTCATGCTGAGAAAATGTTAAAACAACTTAGTGAAGGTTTCCTTATAAAAAAGGGAAACAAGAAAAATATAAATAAGAAGAATAATTATATGAAGATAGACTCTCTAATTAAGGTGATCATTTATGATTATTTTTCTAAATATGATTTGAACAATGTCTTGGAAGATGCTTGTAAATTTGAAAATTTAGAGATTCCCACAGAGATAGATAGAATTTTATATTCTAATAATGAAATGAAAAATACATCAACTTTACAATATAAAGGTTTTTCATGTAGTATAAAAAAGGATATCCAATCCTTACATGAAAATGTGGATCAATTGGAGATTATTCATGAAGTAGACTATGCTTTCATGGAAGATCTGTCTATGAGAATAGAATATTAAAGAGAGTAAAGGTGGAATTGAACGTGTATATTATAAAAATGGGTGTAAATATGAAGGATAAAAGTGATCTCATTAATTAACTTTCTCAAGAAATAGGAAAATAGATGGTTGTAGAAAATGAGTTAAAAGTGAGCATCATCCATTTAAAGACACAACTTGAAGAGAGGATAAAAATATGGAAAAGAAGATAACTAAAAATTGGAAGTTATGGAGGTCTAATTTAAGGAAAATAATATTATTATCATTGATCTTGGATTAAATATAAAGTTCTTTAAAGGAAGGTAGAAGATACAATCTCCCATTTGGGAAACCAGAATAACTAAAGTATGTAGAATTCTAAATCTAGAAATAATGAATAAAATAAAGGGACTTATTAAACTTGGTAGTAAAATTTCTTAAAATAGGATAGATAAAGTTTTTTACACTTATATAATGGTGGTACACACTATGAGTGTGTGTCTAAAATCCCAAGGGTTCAAAGGTGGATCGATTTGTACTACATCGATATCTCAACTAAAAAATCATTGCATAAGGTATGATATTTATGAAAGATGTTTTAAATGTTCTAACCATATAAATTTAGAAAATAATTATAAAAATATATGTTTAGATTATCCCAAGAGTATAATTTTCATTTCCAAGTTAATGGGGGTGCTTGAACAGAAGATAAAAAATCTATTCTACTTAAAAGAATTATTAATGTTAGATGATTATGAAGTGAAAAGGAAAAGGAGTAATCCTCAAGTATCATAAATCAATTACTCATATAAGACATAATTTAAAAAAAAGGAATATAGTATATCAAGAAACAATTGTTGTTTAATATCACCAACCTTCTTAGAAATAGAATAAGTAAGCATGGAGATAAAATAATAAATAAAACGTTTCTCCCATGGCTTTCAAAGAAGGTGTGAAAAAAAGACCATCACTTTTCAAGATGAATGTTGGTGTTCCCATTAAAAAAATAAGTGTATTGATGTTCAAAGAAAATCACATCAAGTATAAATAGATATAAAGTGTTATTAAAGGAAATTGATGGATAAAATCATGAATTATGCTTAAGTGGTTTAATATATTCTATAATAAAGCATTAGGGGAATACTGGTGGAGTTGTTCTAACATGGAGAAAGAAGTATACTAAATAAGGAAGTAATACTGAAACATCAAAGGAGTAAACTTATATAAGTAGGATTAGTATCATAAACTATATGGAACCTAAGACATGAAAATTAAATAATCCTATAGAAAAAAATTTAGATGAAGTTTCCATGAGTAGTATCATCTAAAGGAGGACCACTTCTAAGGCTTGGAAGTTGGTTGGAAGCAAAGGGTTAGTCTACCATAACCATCCACATTCTTTAACTTGAGGATATTAGTGGTACCCCTCTCCACATGTATTTAAATTTTTCTAATATTTTTTTGAAGTGGTAAATAATTAATGGGTATATATGATCCATGGGGTGATTGTTCTGAAAGAAGACATGTATATGAGTTTGAAGGTGTGTATGTGATAAAAGGAGACACATCTCTCTAATTGTACTAAAATACGATATGTGAATGCGATAAAAATATATAAATGAAATAAATAAAATTATAAGTACTATTTTCCTTAATTGGTATTAGGCCTAAACAAAAAATTTGAATTTGTGTTATGTCCTTGATTTGACTCAATAAGTGGTCTCAAGAAACCACTTTGAATTTCTAAGAAAATATAGATTTTCATACTATGGTGAAGAATATTAAGAGATATAGAGCCTGGTCTAGAGGTAAAGTGGTGTTAAAGATAGATTTGAAAGTATCAATTGTACCAATCCATCATTGAATATCATTGAGTGATATCAGTCTATTTCTCAAGTAGTATCTAGTCACTTTAAGAAATAGAAGTAGCAATCATCACATTTTTCATATTTATTTGTTTATATAATAATAATTTGGTATCATGTGATAGTTTTAAGGATACCAAAATCTTCTATAAGGAATATATCATAACTAACAATTGGTTTCCTATACTATTAATTATCTCACACTTAATTTTAAGAATTGAAATCATTCAGGGGGAGTTGGTTAGGAACATTTAAATATTTTCTAGTCTTATCTAAGAAATAAAAAGATACTTAAATATAATATTTATATGGATATCAAGTGATATCAAAAGTTTATTTAAAAAAATGGTGTTTATTGGTTCAATTTTTAGTATATCTTACACTATTTTTCTTTATTATTTATTTTCTAATGGTTTGGTGTTAGTGTTATTAAGATCACAGGATATACTGAAGGTTGTGAGGAGTTTGATCGATATGTGTTTATTGGAGTGAGTGGCATGGATGTCCTTGAGGTTATTGACTTAAACTATTTTTTCCTGCATCGGGATCTGAATCAGTAGGATTAGAGGATTTTTCGATAACTCAATGCTAATTGGTAAACTTTCTAAACAAAATATTTGAGTAGAAAGTAGCTAAAAAGAGTGTCATGGGGCTTGAAAGGTAAAAAATGAAAATATGGATTTTTGTTTCTCTTACAAGTGGTGAAAAAATGTGGTAAAAAATCAAAAGGATCAATCAACAAATTTTTGGGCCTAAAGGTATGAAGGTGGTAAGTGAATTTAAAAGCTTAAGAGAAAAGTTAGATTTGTAAGTGGTGTGAAAAATCCCAATACTTTGGAAGTAAATTTGAAAATGGTTGATATATCCAATTGTTTTTTAAATAGGAATAAGTTTTTTTAAGTGATCAGAAGGGCCGAGTAACAAATGGGTTGTGAAAAAAAGTGCATGACAAAGAGGTAGAGAAATATCTCTAAATATGGATTTTAAAAGTTGAAATAAATAATTTTTCCTTAATAAGATCTTTTTTAAGAACAAAAAGAATATTTGGATCAAGTATTTTATTAAAAAAGTTTTAGTATAGTTGAGAAGGTTCCCCTATGGAACTCTATGATAATGGGTTAATAATTTAAAAGCAAAATCTAGATAGAAGGATCCTTTCTATTTTATTGAAAAAGGGAGAGTGAGTTGGATAAATTATAGATCCGTACACTATTTTGAAGAACTTATAGTCAAAATTTAGAGAATTATTTATGGTAGTATTGTTTAAAAAATCCAAATGGGGGTAATTTTTTAACCAACTGGTTGTGTGTTGGATTTTTTAATAATAAATTTTAGTTTTATTGACAATTAGTAATGGGTGTAAAAGATTTTAGGTGACATGGAAAATATATGAACAGCTCAAATGTTGGTTATTATAGTTCTAGAAATGTTTTTAAGGATACATAACATGACATACATTGAATAAGAGAGTTAATATATTTTTATTTAATATTTTTAAGATCATAAAGTTAGAGACTCTAGAAGTGTAAGTTGCACTGTAGGTAGTCTGGAGGTTGTTTTGTGGAAGTGGAGAATTTTTAGAATGATTCTAAATAATTTTAGAAGAGGTGAAAATGATAGAGTCCTGGAGTATTCCTATGTGCATAAGAGTCACATGGTTTTACTCCTATAGAATTGATAAAGTCTAAAAGGAATTTCACTATGTTCATAAAATTAATTTGTGTAAGTTTCATGAAAAAATGACAGCCTATAGAAGTTCCCTATGAATGTATAAGTCATTATCATCGGGAATATAAAAAATGGATAAGTTATTTGAATCATAAGATTAATCCCAAGAGTTCATAATATATATTTTGTAACAAAGGTTGAATCATAAGTTTCATCCCTAGAGTTTATAATATTCATTTCTATAACTCAAGGATAAGTATAAGAGTCACTTTTGGATCACATGGAGGGAGCATAGGGTCCATTCCCTTATCTATTTTTGGAGTAATGGGTCATATTATAGTTGATTTAAAATATTTTTTATTAATCATAAAATAAGATTAATATTTTGGTTCACTATGATTAATAAGATCATTCCTAGATTAAATAAGGTTTAAGTGGCTATTTAAATATATATTTTGTGTGGATTTGGTTCTTTACTAAGGTCACACCATGACACAAAAGTGATGTAATGCAGTATCTACATGCATGGGATAATATGGTTTCCAACTTTTAATTATGATGAATATTATCAATAAAAATGTATTATTGATAATACAATAAAGGAATATCATGTATTTTTTAGAATAATGAGGACCATAATATTTGAAGAATATCATGAATATTACAGAGAAATAAAAGGGAGGATTTTTTTATACTAATTTTAAAAATTATCTATATTCAAAATATGGAGATTATCAGACAAATAACTAAACATTAAATGCATAATTTTAACTTGGAAAATCCTACCTTTATTTTCATGAATTTACCATATGAAAAATATGGAAAAATACCTCATGTGATTAATTTTTAGAATTCAATAATAAGACAAGAGTAATGGGAGGATTTAAATAACATTGTGGCTATCTAAAATGTATGTGTTTTGAATAAATAGTGAATGTAGGAATAAAATTTTCGATCTAGTTTTATGATAAGGAAGAAGTGGTAGAGATCTTGCATAATACTAAATATCTAGTTTTCATATTGAACAAGAATTTTTAAACACATTGATAGATTTTGGTATATAAGAAGAGGAGGGTAAGGGATATATAGATGATTTCCACTGATTGTATCTGGTTCTAGAAGGAAGAAGGTTCAAAGAGTGTAAGTGTTGCACTGCCATATCTGGAATTCAAAGAAGTAAAGATACAAGTTAATTACAGTGTGGAGTTATATTCATCCATATAAAGAGTTGTTATTATTATGATATTATAGAAGACAAAGACTCAACCCTCACTCTTAGGTGTTAACCCCATCGGGCCTTGAAGGACAAGAGGCACAACAAAGAAAATATCATTATAGAATCTAGCTATATTTGAATATATACAACAATAATGAATACTATAAAAAACATGTAAACACCCTCATGTCTATAAACTAATATTTCTTATATTGAATCAGTGCTGTGGATTATAAAAAAGAGGAAAAAGGCTGAGTTAAAGGATGATATTGAAAATCTTAAATCTAAGACACTATAATTCTCAAAAAAAATCATTGAGCTCAAGATAAAAATTAAGGAGAATACTTGGATCATTGATGGATTTACCAACACAATGAAATATATAGTTAAAAGGTTTGAGAATATTTAAGGATAATTCATTTAAATGAGTTGAAATCTCAAGGATTAATAAATATTTATTATAGTGACCTGAGCTTTTCATATATAGATATTACATCTTTTAGATGAATAGTCATTAAATTACATAAACACATGTTTGAGTATCATAATGTTTTAGTGCCTCTAGAGACTAGAAACGCAATCTTATTATTTCTTGAAAGAACTTCAACATCTCCCACAAATATATTCTCACATATTACTCATCTTAGGCATACCATAACTAAACCTTTCTTCATAACTTAGGGAAAGAAACATACGAAAGGGTGAACTCAAATTCCCAGTAAGGGTAAACATAATAGATATCAATCTATGATCATATGAAATCATAAGATAATTATAAGGTTATTTGATCATGAACATAATTTACAAAGTTCATACCCAACCTATAATATATCATAACATGAGTCATGGAATAAAACTTTATCATTTTATAAAACATGGCCCAAAAGAGTGAGAAATAATCATAAATCAATCATGAACTATAATATCATGTTATAAAAGTATAGAACCATCATAAATATTGAAAACAATTTTATATGTGAATGTTAACAACAAATTCCATCAACGTATTAGATCATGACTCATCACCTATTTCCCATTGTGGATCATGACACACCTATTTCCCATAGTGGATCAGGACACACCAATTTCCCATAGTGGATCAGGACTCGTATATTTCCCATATAGGATTGAGCTCATAGACTTGTTTCCCATTATTATATCATGAGATATAAAGCTTTAACCAATTCATTGGAGGGAGATATATGTTCCTCCCATCACATAATGAAAATCATGTGTAAGTGTGCCACAAGATTATAAAACATTCATCATATTAGAACACATAAAAATAAATGGGTTTCAAAAAAAATTCATCATAACATAACCTATAGAAAAAAACAAGTTTGATAATCATTTCATAATTTCATAAAATAATAACCTATGGAAAAAATAAGTGGTTTGAATAATAATTTTATCATTTTATAACCTAGGTAAGAGAAATGGGTTTCATAAACATCTTTTCATCATAAACATAAATCATCCAGATAAGTAAGAAGAATAGTATACTTGGATCATATCCCTAGTAAATCATAATTAATATCAAAGTATGTCATATTAGATGGAAAATGAATTTTAAAGATCACTTGGAACATTTATTGAGGAAAATAACTTTTCTTTGAAAATCACTTTTTAAAAATAAAAAATCAAAAAATGTTTTGTAAATCCTTTTCTTTGAAAAAAACCTTGAAAACTTAAAAAGGAAGCTTTAAAATAATTTAAAAAAATTCATAATTAAAATATCCTTTATACTTTTAAAAACACTTTTTAAAACAAAAAACATTATAAAAATACTTTTCTTTTAAAATAACCTTGAAAACTTATAAAAGAATATTTAAAAATTATTTAAAACATTTCTTAAGGAAAATATCTTTTCCACTTTGAAAAAAAAACTTTTTAAAATATAAAAAAATTTGAAAATAATTTTCTTTAAAAATAAAATTGAAAACTTATAAATGAATCTTCAAATAAATAATGGTTATGATGAAGGAAATGTTGTTCATGTATTGCACATTAAAAAAATATTCCTTTTATATTTTTAGTAAAAGTCAAATGGGTATTATTTATAAAACCATATAAAGATTCCTTTATAAACATTCTATAAAAATTTAAACATGGATAAAATTTTCTTTAATAAATAATTTTAATAATTTAAAAAAAATTGAAAACATTTGTAGAAAACATGGTTTTGGAAGAAAATGATTTTTTGATTGAAGATATAAATAAAGATGATTTTTCTTAAAAGCATTCCCTTTAACTTTTAAGTACATAAAGACATAAAAATAAAAGGAAAACATGTATTCTCATGAAATAATCATAGGATAATAAAATTCATGATTTTATTGAGATATGTATCATAATATTTCATCATTTAAAGAAACAACATAAACAATCCTAATAAACAATGAGATTGTATCATAAAACCATTACTACTTTGGTAACATTGAATTTGTAAGCCATGTGAAAGAATAACATTAAATGAAGCTTAAAATATCATAGTAATAAATAAATTCATGATATTTCATGTCAAGTGGTCTATAAAATGCACCTCATAAAAGGATATATGTGCACAACATAACATATGTCACAAAGAAGACAAATTGAGACAAAAATCCATTTTCACATTGGTAACATTGAAACCATAAACCCCATGAAAGAGAGATCATAAAATGGATATTTAAATCCCAGTAATTTTTAAGGTAAGTTTCATAAAATACATTCATGTTCATTATACACACCATATAAAAGGAACATGTGGTGAACATGGCATATGTCTCATATAAAATAAAAGTGTGATTGAAATCTCTTACCTTAAGTCTCAACTTTCATCATACAAGTTAAAACCTCCTATATAATAAATATAAGTATATTATACATATATTACATAACCATACATATATATAATACCATATATTATTTACTTATGACCTTTTATTACTCATTTATCAACAATTCCTTATTAAAATCACATTTTGGGTAATAATAGCTTTGTTTTTCGTGTATGTTTTGATTTGTTATTTTCAGTCCTATTAAATTGATCATGATTTAATAATATCGAGAAGTTTAACCATGATATAAATATAATATATATTCAGTATTTATTTATTTATATAAATCTATAAAAGTTAGAGATAGAAAATGAAATACACCGTTCATGGAGACGGTATGTCGTACGTACGCATGAACGTTGTTTCCATTTTATCGATGAGTTGAAAGAAAGAAATTAAAATAATATATTACCATTAAAGAATAATTTTTATGTAATATATACCACATATTTTCATTAAACCAATAATTATTACCTTCCATGTAAATCATGAATGAATCATATCACTTCGTGAAGCGGTAGTCCACCGTACACACAAACGATGTTATCATATTACCCCAGAATAGAAAGTAAGAAGAAATAAATTATATAATGATTAAATATGTATAATAATATCATAGATATCATATATAAATAATAAATACATCATTTTATCCTTCCATGAGAGGTGGTTATGAAAAACTAATACCATCGGTTCGTGCAGCGGTAGTCCACTGTACACAAGAATGATGATTTTTGTGACCCATTTGATGGAAGAGGAGAAAGATTTAGGTTATTAAATTATCATAATAACATATTATTTTATGTAATATATTTACCTTATCATATCATCATGTTTTAATAGTAATTTAATTATGTGGAGGAAAAAATAAAATAAAACGCTCGATTAGGTATGTTACCTCTTCTTTAGAAAACTTCTTTTGGTTTGCACCAAAAGACTTATTAGGATGGGTTTATGACCAAAATAAGGATTATAAAATGAGAGAAGTTAATTAATTAAGTTATTTGGGTAGGTTTTTCTGAAATAATGGGTTTTTAAAGTGTGAATGGGAGAGGTGAGGGGTGGCTTTTATAAGTGAGGTGAGTGATGCACTTGTAATTTTTTAAAAGAAAAAGGTATTCCCACGTTTTTCACATGTCAAAAGGCTCTAAAATATAAAATTATAGAACCTAGAAGATATAAGGTCTAAATATATCCATAAAAAAAATTTAATAAGTTTTGGGTCATTTTTAACCCTTATATTTGTAGTTTATCCCCCTAAGTAAACTCATTTTTACCTTTACCACGGTAAATAATTTTCACTATTTTTGCTATTCATTATGGTAAAAAATTAATTTGAACTTATCATATAATATAAATTATTATGATTATAAATATAGAATCCATTTTTCCAAATTTTATTTTCATAATTGACAAAATTTAATTTAAAATTAATCTCATGGACGCGATGAGAAAGCGGTTTTCCAAAGCAAAAATGTTCAAAATTTTGAAAACATTTTATATAAAAATTCAATATTAAATTTATTATAATGACCTAAATTGGATTAATAGATGTATAATTGAACTAATTTTAACTTTAAAACCGTATTAAAATAGTTTTTAAGTTTTTAAATGCTTTAAAATAAATGACAATTCTTAATAAAAACTAGTATTTTCACTATTCATCAAAAAATTTATCTTCTCAGAAAATTATCAAAAATTCACCCTAATATAATTTTTAAATTATGATTTCAAAAATGAATTTTATTTTTCCAAATATATTTTCTAAAAATGGAAAAAATAATTTTAAAATAAGTGCATATGAGGCGATAAAATTGCTTTTTAGAAAAAATACAGTTTTTAAGCATAAAATTGGATTTATTCTTATCTATTTTCTAGAAAAAAACATAAGAAGGATATTAAAAATTTTATTGAATATATAATATATAAATTTTATTAAAATAACTCACCAAAAGTTATTTTTTTAATTTATTGAGGTAAAACATGTTTTTTTATAAAAATATTTTTTCAAAAAAGGATTTCCTTTATTTTCAAATAGTTTTTATTTTTATTTCTAATTAATTGGTCATAAAAGAAGTAATTTTATATAAATTTTTTAGCCATATATTTTTATAATTTAGTTAATTTTATTCATTCCCATTGTTCCAGCGACTAGGTTATAACTATCATATTAAATAATAAAATTTTAATCATATGTCATGTTTTGTTTAAACTAATTATTGCATGTAATGAAATATAATTTTAGTGTTTCATATAAAAAAAGATAAACACAAGTTTTTGTGTAATGAAAAATATCTAAAAGATTAAATTTATTTGAAAAATATATATTTCATAAAATCTTGAGGTATTATATTCTACCCACCTTAAAATGAATGTTGCCCTAAAACTTTGTCACTTTATCATTAACAACTGAGGATACTTATACCTCATTACATCCTCATGTTTATGTGTCACTTACTAAATCTGGTGGTTTCACCACAAATAATTTACTAGGTTAGTGATCTTGTTTCATAGAACTTTCCTTATTCGATCCAAAATCTTTACCGGTTTCTCTTCATAAGAAATATCATGCTCTGGTGGTATGACCTCTGAGTTCAGTACATGTGATGGATCTGGTCTTTACTTCCTTAGGAGAGATACATGGAACAAATTTTGAACCTAGGATAGGTTCTTTGGAAGTTTTAATCAATAGGATACCATCCTGATATGATCAAGAATTTCAAATGGATAGATATACCTAGGGCTTAGCTTTATTTTATATCATAAGCGTAATTTCATCCTTTAGTTGTGCTTCAATTTCCAATTCATCTCTTAATACAAGAAATGAAGATGAATTTTTTTTATTCATTAAGTACAAATGGATCATAAGACCCATAATAGAATGATAATTCATTCATTATATATATAGTTATAAAAAAATGGTTAGCACTGGTTATCCAATATGGATAAATTTTTATATGGTGAAGTAATACATTAATCTCTAAATCCTAATCCAAAGTTAAAATTAAACCATTTTATAAATGGTTATCCTTATTAACCTTAAAAAATATTAAAATACAAAAACTTTAAAAATAAGGTCACTTAATTTCCAAAATGAACTTATCATTAATCCCCCAAACAATATGAAGCATCTCTTAATTGTAACATACCAAAAATCTGAATACCTATATCATGTATTATCTTAAAACATGGTAATAACCTAAATTACCAGTAAACCTTATTGAAAAAATACATTCTTACTTATTCCTTAAATAAAGCACTGATTATTGGATATATTCCTTAAATCCAAAAATATTATAAACTCCATCAATGATAGTATAAACCACTTTGTCAACAAATCATTAATTTGTTCCAAGGTAATCAGTACTATCTAATTTAATTTATCTGTATCAATCATCTCTTTATCCCAACATCATTATCTAAACATCATGAACATATTAGGGGTTATATTTCCCTTAATAATTTTTTTTCATGAAATATTTTATTTCCATTAAATCACTTGTCTTGGTCATCATCACCATTCAATATATTCTAGAAAATCCTTAACAAAAAACTTATACTAAATAATTCTTATATATTTCATAATTATTGAATTCCAATACATAAACACTTCAATAATTATACTTCATTCTTAAACCATTAACTAGGATTCATCATCTTATTCCTTAATACCACATTACTTTTATATGTCATTTTTAGTCTCCTTATCATCAATAAAAAACCTTTACTTGTACCACCTTTCTGGCCCTCTTATTAAACTTTTCCCCTAGGACATAGATTTGTATAATTCCTAAACTTTCCACATTTATAACATTCAACCATTAATGATGCCTTAGGGAAACCATTATTCTCATCCATGTCATTAACTGAAATTTTCATTTTTCCTCAGTAATCGCTTACTTTGTGTCATTATTCTCCACACCTAAAACATATTCTTTATCCTTTGATACATCCCCTATAGTGGTTCTTTCCACATTTTTGACATATAGGAAACCAAGTACTCTTTACTCCATGGTCTCTACCACCCAAACTATTAATGAACTCTATCCTTCTATTATTTAGTGAGTCTAATATTTGGTTAAGGTAAAAGTTTTAAATCATATATCCTAATAAAAAATTAGGCATAATCATAATATTCTTCACTCCAATCATCATTTCTCATCAGCATATTGTCTATCACATTCAGCATTAATCCAGTTTCTTCTAGTTCCCATCATTACTAAAACCAAAAGGAATAGTGTGAGTAATAATAATTATAGTGGGGAACCACATAATAATGAAAAATTAATTATAGGATTTATAAATTATGACACATTATTTTTAATATATGACACCTTAGGTTTATCGTAGTTCATTCATAGTCATCATCTATTTAAATACTTCGTGATGTTTCATAAAGAGTTTGTGAATTTCCAAAGCATATACCCTAGGAGTGTCAAACCAGATATGCAAAGAGGACCATTATCATGCACCAGGTGATTATTTAATGCATCTCAGCATTCCCTTTTCAGATTTATTACCCCTAGGTACCTTTGAGATAGATCTACATCCACTCATAGTATCCATATAGGGATGTAGTTTCTTGGAAACCACTCACTCTATCCTTTACCAAAATTCCAAGACATTTTCTTATACTTTGAATCATACTTAGAATTGTCCTTAGACATATCCTTATATTTATCCCTAAATTTTGCTAATCCTGGTTTCCAATGGATAAATAAACCTATATTCTGATATCAGCTATAGAAACCTAGTATTTTCATACATAGATACTACATATTTTAGATGAATATTCATTACATTACACAAATACAAACCTGAGCATCATAATAGTTTAGTATATTTGGATAAAAGAAAAAAAATATTATTATTTCATGAAATATCTTCAATAGATCCCATAAATATCTTCTTACATAGTATTGCTCTTATACATACCCTACTTAAACCTTTCTTCATAACTTGGGGAAGGGAACTTAATAAAGGGTGAGCTCAGATGATTGGTAAGGGTAAACATAATAGATATCAATCTATGATCATATGAAATAATAAGATAATAATAAAGGTATGTGATCATTAATATAACTTACAAAGTTCATACCCAACCTGTCATAGATCATAAATATGAGTCATTTCATAAAACATTATCATTTCTGAAAACATGGACCTTAAGACTAAGAAATCATCATAAATCAATCATGAACCATAATATCATATCATAAAAGTTTTAAACCATAATAAATATTTAAAATAATTTCATATATCAAGTTTAAATACCAAGATAATCAACATAATGGATTGGGACTCATCACGTGTTTCCCATTATGGATCAGGACACACTTGTTTCCCATATTGGATCAAGATGCACATATTTCCCAAAGTGGATCAGGACTCACCTATTTCTTATAGTGGATCAAGCCCATTAATTTGTTTCACATTTTTATCTAATGAGATATAAAGTATTACCCAATACATTTTAGGTATATATAGGTCTTACCCATCACATAATAAAAATTATACATATGTGTTGTATAAGATCATAAAACATTCATCATATCATAACCCATGAAAAGAAATGGGTTTAAAAATCATCATAAAATAACCTCTATAAATGAATAAGGTTTCATAATCATTTCATCATTTAATAAAATTATAACCTATGGAAAAATAAGCAGGTTTCATAATCATTTTACTATGGTATAACCCGTTGAAGAGAAACGGGTTTCGTAAACATCTTTTCAAGATAAACATAAACAATCCAGGGAAGGAATAATAATGGTATCACTAGATCATATCACCATTAAATCATAAGTAACATCAAATGATTTCATCTTATATGGAAAAATTATTTTTAAATATCACTTGAAATATTTCTTAAGGAAAATAACTTTTCTTTGAAAAACACTTTTTAAAACTAAAAATTCATAAAATATTTTAGAAACGTTTTCTTTTAAAAATAACCTTGAAAACTTATAGAGGAATCTTTAAAATCATTTAAAACATTTTTTTAGGAAAATAACTCTTCCACTTTGAAAAAAAATTAAAACATAAAAAAAATTAAAAATAGTTTTCTTTAAAAATAACCTTCAAATTTTATAAAGTGAGATTTAAAAAGAATTTAAAACATTTCTTGAGGAAATTATACTTTCTGATTTGAAAAGAAATTTTTAAAATATAAAACATTTTTAAAATAATTTTCTTTGAAAATAACCTTGAAATAATATAAATTAATCTTTAAATAAAATAATGGTCATGATGGCAGAAATTCCATTCATGTCGTGCATGTTAAAAAAATATTTCTTTCACATTTTTAGTAAAATTCAAACTAACATTATTTAGAAATCTATATGAAGATTCATTTCAATAAATTTTGTAAAAAATAAAAAATGTGTAAAAATTTCTTTAATAAATCATTTTAAAATTTTTAAAAACATTTTTAGAAAACATGGTTTTGGAAGAAAACAAGTTTTCAACCAAAGAGAGATATAAAGATTGTTTTTATTAAAACATTACCTTAAAATATTTAGTACATAAAGAGATAAAAATGAAGTGAAAACATGTATTATCATGACATAACTATAGGATAATAAAATTCATGAGTTTATTGATAGATGGATCATAATATTTCATCATCGGAAGCATAAACATAAATAATCATAATAAACGATGAGATTGTATCATAAAACCATTACCACTTTGGTAACTATGATTTTGTATACACTGTGAAAGAATAACATTAAATTGAACTTAAAATATCATGAGAATAAATAAATGTATGATATTACATGTCAAATGGTCTGTATATACACCTTATAAAAGGAGAGAGGTAAATAACATAACGTATATCCCAAAGAAGACAAATTGAGACAAAAATACCTTCTGTATTAGTAACATTGAAATTGTAAACCCCGTGAAAGAGAGATCCTAAAATGGATATGTAAATCCAAATAATTTTTATTATAATAATCACAAAATAAATTCATGGTAAATATATATGTAACGACCCAGAACCGGCCCGCCACCTGAAAAGTGCTGAACGGGTCGGGTGTCACTACCTTAGGCACACCTCCCCTGAATGCCAAAAGCTGTCGACTAGCAGTGAGGGTCTGTTAGGTATAGTGGGGAGGCTATACCCTCTCAGAGGATCATAATAAGGGTATTGGTCCAAGTATAACAGTAAAGACGCAGCGGAAAGAAAGTCTCAGCAGACTCAAACCAAACCCGCAGAGCGGAAGCACAATCAATATAGATAAACAGCGGAAGCAGTAAATATAACAATAGCAGCAGAAATAAACACAACATCATGCTAATAACATGTAACTACTACTGAACAGAAAAACATGCATACAAAGCAGGTCATACACAACTGAATACAAAAAGGTGCCATTGGCTAACCAACATAGCTACAACAAGTAAGCATGCCGTTACAGAAAATTAAACAAAACAAAGTAAATCCCAACTAGGCATGACCTCAAGGTCCATACCATCTCCATGCAACAACTAACGTAGCCCAGCTCCTAAAGTTGGCCTCTTGCCTGGACATAAATCCATAAAGTCTGCACGCGTCCCGAAGGGCCCGTGCAGGGTGTGAGACAAATCTCAGTAGGATACCACCCAATGGTGCGTACCAAATATATGTGTTTAAGTAGTCATTCATTTACAAAGAAATCAGTAAACAGTACAATGCACAATTAAACACAAACTCCACTGGTTCTCAACAGCCACCATGGAGCATCACCTGCTTCGGCCAATGCTGGAATCTCTGTCATGTAACCCGGAACAACATGCCACCTGACACCTCGTGTCTCAAGTACCGACATCCCGAAGGCACACCCAAGAATAGTAACTCAGCACCATGTGCCTCCTGACACCTCATGTCTCAAGTACCGACATCCCGAAGGCACGACCAAGAATAGTAACCCGGAGGAACAGCGATATCTGCCCTCAAATCATGGCGAGCCTCAGCCCCCAACCTGATAGTCTCAATTTTATCCCCTGAAGTATCCTCACCTCCCACGTGGCTTTCTATGGCAAGCACCCCCAACCAAAATACCTAACCGCAACTACGGGGGCCTCTACCCACACGAGTGGTCAAAACCACCTCATCACGGAGTATCTCTATGTGCACACTACTCAAAGTCCCGGGTGAGCGGTAATCACCAAAATAGCCCTAAGAGACCAACACATCTGACACCTCGTGTCCCTAAGACCATGTCGCTCGAGTCCGATGACCTTTCCATCCAAGTAACCTGGGCCATGCCCAACCTGACAGTCATACTGCCATAAGCCGACGTCCATGATGCCCAATCCTGTGGTCAAAACCACCCAAAGTAACTCGGGCCAAGCCCAACCTGTGATCCGCATCACTCAAGAATATCTGGGCCATGCCCAACACCACCCAAAGGGTCCAGCAGATGCAATTCAGCAATTTCATATATAATGTATTTAAACAGAAAACCCAAACCAGCAAAACAAACTAAACAGTTGAATTGCACTATTCAAGGTGTTGTCCCATACCAGCAGTGTGGTCTTAAATGACTCTAACAAATACAACAGGCTTTAATAAATTAAACTAAACAGTTTAACACATTAATATTTCAATTAAAACCATTTTGGCGTTCCCCGGCCAGAATACCCCGATGAACCACGGCCCCTCACCCGGCCAGCTCATGCAAATTGGTAACAGGGCATATCCAAAGGCATCCCATAGGTCCCACAAGCAATTCAATATGAAATAGCAGATAAAATGGGTCCCAATCAAAATATCCGAAAACATGTCGAAGGCTGCGTCACCCAAACAACCACGAAAACACAAAATGGGGTATGCACCACCTACTTGAGACTCGTACGACGCTACTCCTTCGGTAACAGCCACCAATTAGGTCTAAAACGTGGTAAATATACAAAAGATTAAATACCGTTCAAACTCCTATAACTCGTTTTAGAACCAAAATCAGACAAAACGGCCAAAGAGGAATCAAGGCCTTACCGAGGAGCTTCCAACGCACTAATCAGAGCTCAAAACGGGTCTTGGATGGACGATTGGGAGAAGGAAATAGGTTCCTCCGGCTCTCCCCGCTCAACCCGACGAAAAACGGGTGTTCTGCCTCAAAAACGAGGATACTGCCCGTTTTAGCGGGGGAAAAAAAAAGAAATTACACAGCGTGTACTTCATGACTACATGCCGCGTATATATCTTTTAACTATTCATTTGGCGGTTGGGATTCCGCCGACCTTTCGACATGAGTACATGGCGTGTACCTATGGGTACACGGCATGTACCGAGTTTCTCTTCTCTTCCTCACTGACTTACCCACATGCCATGTATATCCCTCATACATGGCTAAACTACACGGCGTGTACCTATGGGTACACGGCTTGTCCTTGGTTCTACCCGGCCAATAGGCCTACACACCAGGTATGGCCACCACATGGTCGGGGTGACACGGCGTGTTTAAAACTACACGTCGTGTAGTAAGAAAATTATACACGGTCATCACACGGCATGTACTTGGCGAGCACACGGCCAACACTCGCTTAACATATACACGGCATGTACTTAAAAGTACACAATGTGTAGTCTGGAAATTTCCAAAAACTTCTCGTTTTCTCTAGTTTTCGCAGAAACCAGTCAAAAAATTCAAACAGGGTCGAGATTTTGACCCGTTTCAAAAACCCAGGTTCTTACAATCTCCTCACCTTAACATAGCTCGTCCCTGAGCTATCGAACGAAACCCGAAGATGGCACCAAACATACCACTCCGTTCAAAGAAACCCAAACTCCCCCGGTCTTTAGGTTCTATATAAATTCCTCAAGGGGCTCCCCACCTTAAAAATCACCTAACCCGGTCTCAACCCAACAAAACTTAAAGCAAACAAGGTTTACTAACCTGTTTTCTAGACGCATAGTCCTCCCGTGACGCATCATCACCCATGTACCTCATTGGTGCTCCTGTGTCTCTTCTGACACCCACATAGCCCGCACCACATCGGTGTCCGCCTCCACGAGGTCCTGGTGCCTAGCACCTCAAATAAACTACACCAGTGATTCCCCGATGCCCAAAGCACCTCAAGTAACATGCATCCTTGATGCCCCTATGCCCATGGCACCTCAAGTAACCCGCATCCTCGATGCCCTAATTCCATGCATCTCATACATATATATATATAGAATATATCACACACCCGATATGGTGCCAATCCCACTGACTAGCATCTAGTCAGTCCACATAGATCCTGTGCACCACGTGTACTCAAAACAGACATTCCTCTACAGGTCATGCCAAAAAGGAAACATGGAGATCACGGCCACACCGCGTTGTACCTCTAATTGTCGTCGGCTCACTGGCCTGCTCAGCCACTGGCAGCTCCACGGCATGCACCTGGCCTAAAACACAGCTGCCTGATGCCTGACCTCCCTGTGATGCTGCTCCACTCACCGGCCACTGACCCCTCAGTTGGGTCCCACCGTCTCTGTCACGACCTCTGCGCACAGCTGAACCTCGAATACCCTCTTCGGGTACCGAACCTGAACCAACTCCATACGCTACAGTCTGTCCTAGTCCGTGCCTTCCAGCTATCTGAGAAGGCTGGATTCAAAACCTCTCCAGATGCTCGTCCTGTCCACATGTCCGTCACTCTTTCGGAGGCCTATCGCACTGCGCCTGAACATGTCACGGCTGCCTACACTGAAAGAAAACCACCATTGAACTACCATGAGGTGGCCTAGCTGAGTCCTTGGCTTGCCCGCCCTGCTGGAACTCATCTCTACCTCGCTTCCTGCTGTCTGAACCATCACCTGAAGCTGTCACCCTGCCAATCTGGGGCCTATCCCTCTGGTTTCCCTCTGCTATAAGCGCCTGGTTCACCACCTCGGAGAAGGAACTCAGCCTAAAGATTTTCACCTGGACCTGAATGACATGTCGTAATCCGTCCTCTAAGCGCCTCTATAAGGCCCCAGCTTAAACCTTACTTAATCTTGAGTTATTACAAGATTACACATTGAGGATATTTTCAGGTTTAGAGTTTTAGAGAATTAGATCATAAATCATGCATTACATTTCACATTTAAACAAAGTGGTTACATAAAATATAGTACTCATTTTTCCCATCAACAGAAACATATTTAAAAAAAACATGGATTCTTTCTTGACACTTCCTTGACACTATCATCACATCATGTACCTTTCCCTTGACCTGTGAAAAACATTTCAAAAACTTGGGATGAGCATAAAAAGCTCAGTAAGGGATATAAAAGTATGAAATGAAAACATTATTCCATGTATAAAATCATACTTTACTCATAAAACATAAGCATTTTAACATACCTCATCAAATCATGAATAAATCAGAGAAATCATAAGACATAAAGGTAACTTAAGGCATTCATAACATTCTTACGTAGGGAGTAACCCTCATGGTTACGTTTGGAATACCCATCACAGTATATTCCCTAAATCTCTTCAGAGAAACCTTAAAATTTAACCCCTTGGAATTACCCAATGCATTGGAGAGCTATATCGGGCTCACCCGCCCTTAGTTTATCATGTAACCACCTGTCTTCATAAACAATTCCCAAGAACCATAACATAATCGTATCACATAAAACATGCATAAAGGAAACGTAACATTTCCAAATTTCAATCATAAGATATCAATAACAAATTGATATAATAAAAACATTATCAAAACCATTTTCAATACCAAAATAAAATAAAAGTAAAATATGATATTTATTTTTCATTTAAAAAAAATTATGGCTTGTAGAGGAAGCTGAAACTCAAATAATGGTCACGGCGGCGGAGAAGTCGTTGTCGCTGGATACGTACGACAAAAACATTCCCTTTTGTCATTTAGTAAAATGATTCGTATAAAAAATATTCCTTTTGAATAAAAGTAAAAGTAAAAGGGGTTTATACACCGTATAAAAGAAGGTTGTGTATAAAACAAAATATTCCTCAATGAAAGGAGATTGAGCCGAAGTCTCATACCTCGTGTCCGACTTGACTCGATCGTTCTTTAATCTCCTGAATAATAAACTTGAGTTAATTTCTACTTGTTTAATAACCTTTTTCAAGTTCATTATTCCTTTTATATCACTTATTACCATGTTATGAACACTATTTAATGTTTTAAGTTAATAACGGTCATTTTGTCGATCATAGGTACTTGAGTCAAAAATGGACTTCTTATAATTACATGTTGTTCATGTGGTCAAAGGTTAATTATATCCAGAATTATATTCATGATTTAGATATCATATATATGATATATATCCAGTATATACATGAATTTATAATATTACATAACATTTAGAGGTAAGAAATGAAATGCACCGTTCATGGAGACGGTAAGTCGTACGTACGCATGAACGCTACTTTCATTTATATTTCTTAATTAATGGAGTGAAATAATAATTATATAAAGGTATATTATAATTACATTATAATATCATATATAATATCATTAAATACATCCCTTATATGTCCCACATATGGCATTAACGAATCAAATCACTTTGAGGGGGCGGTAGTCCGCACTTCCTAAAATAAAGATATCGCGTTTACCCATAATGAAAACCATAAGGTATGCCATAAATGAAAAATATAGAAGCATAAGTAAAAAATAAAAATACTATATATCATATATAAATATAGTGACATCATAATGGCCACCTTTAATGGTGTTAACAGAAGATTGAACAATCATCATTTCGTGAGGCAGAAATTCTCCATCCACAGAAACAGTATGTTCTTTAACAATTAGATGAAGGTGTGTGTAAGTGTAGCTCAAATAATTCACATAAAAACATCCTAGTATATTTAATATACTGGTGTTGTTACAAAATAAATGAATAAAAAGAGTTTAGGGGGTTGGAGAAGCAAAATAAAACAAAAGAACATTAGAGAAGACTTTACCTTTAAATCGGATAACTCCTCTTGGTTTGAACCAAAATGGTTTCTTGAAGAGCTTCCTGCCTAAGGTAAGGCTTCTATGATGAAGATAGGGATGTGGAGAGATAAAATGAGCAGATCTTGGCCGAGCCAATGGCTTGGGAGCTGTGGGTAAGAAGGTAGAGGTGGGGGCCTTTTATAAGAGGGAGGAGGGGCACTCTTGGAAAGTCAAGAAATGTTACTTTATATTAAAATGTGTTTCAGATTTTCAAGGTCCCACATTGATATATTTTGAGGATAAGGTGATAAGGGTTCGAAATATACTCATCCAATAGGTTTTTGACAAGTTTAATTCTTAGATATTACATTATCTTTTCATTTTATTTAAATCGTTCATTAATGAGGTAATCGCTGCATCATCATGGTGTCATAAAAAATTTAATGTATTTAATGTCTAAAAATTATAAAAAAAATACTATGATGTAGGAAAAAAAATTAGATTTCCAATGAGTATCTATAGTCTAAGAGATCATTTAAACAGACAAAATTAAAATTGTTTTACTTGGGTGATACATACTTTGGTTATACATTCCTTTTAAAAAACATAAGATGATAAAGTGTCACTATCTCACAAAAGTGATTCCATGGGGCCCCTAAGTTTGGCACAAGGTATCCCATGGTAAGAAATGAAACAACCAGTAGCATTAGAACACATGTTGGGGTCATTTTTTATTATTATGATATTATTTTATTACCCTTAACTACCTGATTACTAATTAATCACGATAATTAAAGAATTACCGTCGTTACTATTCATAATGTCAAAAAACAAAAGAATCTTAATTACATAATTTGGACCTGATGATTCCAAATATGGAATCCATTTTACCAAATTCCAAACACAGAAATTTCAATAATTAATTTAAAAATAATTCCCCTTGTCAAAACAAATAGCGGGGTTTTTTGAAACAATATCTATGAAAAGTTTGGCACTTGTTTATGCCCAATTCAAAAGTGAAATTAATTATAATGACCACCATTGGATTAAATGGTAAAAATATATTCTAATTACACTTTAAAAACAATTATAAAGATAATCTAACCATATAATTAAATTAGATGAAAAAGCAGTTTTGAAGTAAAATGCAGTATTTTTCACTATTCATTAAAAAATGAACATTGTCAGAAAAATTCCAAAAGTTTATCCAAAGTAAATTCAAATGTCCCAATCCTAAATAATAAGTTTATTTTGAAAAATATAGCTTATAAAATTGTCAAAATATAAATTTAAAAATGGTTTTCCATCAAAAGGTGGTAAAGCAAACTTTTAAAAAATATTAGAGTATTCCATGCTTAAGATTGGATTTATTCTCATTTTAAGTCTTTAAAACACTATCTAATTCATAAATATACATAGATAAGAAAATATATTATTCATTACTTACTTGGGATGTTACATCCTTCCCCCTTTAGCAAATTGCGTCCCCGTAATTTATTTACTTATCGAATAAGTGGGGGTATTTATCCCTCATTGCATTTTCAGATTCCCATGTTGCCTCTTCAATCATGTGGTTTTTTTCCAAAACCTTTACTTTATGAATCACCTTATTCCATAACACTTTCTCCCTGTGGTCAAGAATCTGGATAGGTTGTTCTACATAAGATAGGTTCTCTTCCAACTGAACTACCTTTGGACTCAAAACATGAGATGGATCTTGCATGTACTTCCTTAACATTGAAACATGAAAAACATTATGTACCTGAGATAAACTTGGAGGTAAAGAGACTTGGTATGCAACTGATCCAAATCTCTCTAGAATTTCATATGTTCCAATGAACCTTGGACTCAGCTTTCCTTTCTTACCAATCGCATCACACTTTTCCATGGTGAAACTTTTAGGAAGACATGATCACCTACCTCAAAAGAGAGATCCTTCCTCCTGTTGTCCGCATAACTTTTCTGCCTACTCTGAGCTGTTCTCATGTGTCTCTGTATCAGCTGAACTTTTTATGTCAACTCTTCTACCAATTCTGGTCCCATCCACTTCCTTTCACCCACTTTATCCCAAAAAGCTGGAGTTCGACACCACTTCCCATATAATGCCTCAAATGGTGCCATCTGTATACTAGAATGAAAACTGTTATTATAAGAAAACTCAACCAAAGAAAGATGTTGGTCCCAACTTCCCTAATAATCCATAGAACAAGCACGTAGAAAATCCTCCAAAGTCTGAATTTTCCGTTCTGACTGCCCATCTGATTGAGGATGAAAAGATGTACTAAAATTTAATTCAGTACCCAACGACTTCTGAAGGCCTTTCCAAAAGTTAGAAGTAAACCTGGGATCACGATCAGATACAATGGAGAGGGGAAATCCATGTAACCTGACTATCTCTTTAAGATACAAACGAGAAAGTTGATCTAGAGAAAAAGTATCTCCTATAGCAAGGAAATGAGCAGATTTAGTCAAGCGATCAACAATAACCCAGATTGCATTATTACCTCGAGGTGTCTTCAGCAATCCAATAACGAAGTCCATGGATATATTCTCTCATTTCCACTCTGGCACTGGTAAAGGATGAAGCATCCCTTTTGGTAACTGCCACTATACTTTAACCTGTTGACAAGTCAAACACTTCATAGTAAAATCAGCAATATCTCTTTTCATTCTGTCCCACCAGTAATACTCCCGAAGATCTCTATACATCTTAGTACTGCCTGGATGAACTGAAAACGGAGAAATATGAGCTTCACATAACAACTCTCTCTTCAACAATGAATCACAAGACACACACAATCTCTTCCCAAACCTCAAAACACAATCATTATCAATGTTGAATTCAGGCAACTTACCATTCTGAACCAGCTCTACCTTTTTCTGCAACTCACTGTCTTGCTTCTGTGCTTGCTTAATTCTGTCTGATAGAGAAGATTTCACTGATACCTGAAACAAAACAGAAGAACATCCTGCACCAATAACTTCTATTCCAAATTTCATCAAATCCTTAATCAAAGGATCACGTTCCAAACGTAACATGGTTAATGAAGCATTACTTTTTCGACTCAAAGCATTAGCCACTTTATTTGCTTTTCCCGGATGGTAATGAATTGTACAGTCATAATACTTGATTAATTCTAGACATATCCTCTATCTCATGTTCAATTCTTTCTGAGTGAAAATATACTTTAAACTTTTGTAATCGGTATATATTTCACACTTTACTTCATACAAATGATACATCCAAATTTTTAAAGTGAAAACAACAGTAGCTAATTCCAAATCATGTGTAGGGTAATTTACCTCATGAGTTTTCAACTGACGTGAAGCATAAGAAATTACCTGATCATTCTGCATTAGGACGCAACCAAGTCCTTTTAATGAAGCATCACTATAGATAACAAACTCACCATTCCTGGAGGGTAGCGCCAAAACTGGAGCATTCACCAATCTTCTTTTCAATTCCTGAAAACAATCATCACATTCTTTTGTCCAGATAAACTTAACACCCTTCCGAGTTAGCTTAGTCATTGGACTAGATAACCGGGAAAAATTTCTAACAAACCTTCGGTAATAGCCTGCCAAACCAAAAAAACTATGAATCTCGGTTACATTTGTGGGTCTTGTCCATTCTTCAACAACCTTTTTTTTACAGGATCAACAGTTATCCCATATTTAGAAACAATGTGACCAAGGAAAGAAATTTGTTGCAACCAGAACTCACACTTGCTAAATTTCCTATACAATTTCTTTTCTTTTAAGGTTTGAAAAATAAACCTTAAATGTCTTTCATGCTCCTCTTTACTTTTAGAATAAACCAAAATATCATCAATGAAAACAACCAAAAACTTATCCAAGAACTCAGGGAAAATTCTATTCATAAGGTCCATGAATATAGCAGGTGCATTGGTTAGCCCAAAAGGCATTACTACAAATTCATAATGGACATATCTTGTATGAAACGCAGTATTTAGAACATCAGCTTCCTTTACCTTCAACTGATGGTACCCCGATCTCAAGTCAATCTTTGAAAAATACTGAGCTCCCTGGAGATGATCAAAAAAATCATCGATATGAGGCAAAGGATATTTTTTCTTAACAGTGATGTTATTCAAGGATCTATAATCAATGCAAAGTCTCATTGAACTATCTTTCTTTTTAACAAATAGGATAGGATCACCCCATGGTGATGTGCTAGGTCGAATGAAACCTTTCTCTAATAAATCTTGCAATTTCTCCTTCAACTCTAAAAGTTCAATTTGAGCCATTCGATAAGGGGATTTTGAAATTGGCTTAGAATCAGGAACTAAGTCAACAGTAAATTCAACTTCCCGATCTGGTATTATTCTAGGCAACTAATCAGGAAAAACATCAGGATACTCATTTACCACTGGCACATCATTAATCTGAATGGTTCCTTTGTTTTCAACAATATGTGCAAGGTAACATTTATTTCCATATTTTACAAGTTTCTCAGACTCTTGATATGTTATCAACAGTAAGGGTTCATTCTTGTACACAAACTGAAATTATTTCTGAAAAAAAACTTTTTTAGCTCAACAATCAATCTTAGCATGGTAAACCGAGAGCCAATCCATACCCAGGATAACATCAAACTCTACTAGAGGTAAAACAATAAGGTTTCTAAGTAGGTTCTTTCCACGGATAAGGATAGGGAGGTTCTTATAAATTATTTTTGCCTCAACATTTCCCCCAGGTGTTTTTACCACAAGTTCAGGAGTCATTTATTAAGATGTAATTCCCAATTTACTAGAAAAATTTTCAGAGATGAAAGAATGTGTAGACCCCGAATCAAACAACACATTGGCATAATATGAGAAAAAACAAAAAAAGTACTTGATACCACTTCATTTGTTGGCCCAACATCTGCTGAAGTAGTTGCAAAGGATTTCACCACTCCTTTTTTCTTTTAGTCTGACTGCTTCCCATCACTCGAGCTCTTTTTCGGACACTCATTTGCATAATGACCCATCTCAATGCACTTGAAACATTTCACTAACTGTAAATAAAATTTGGTCTTACCATCAACCTGATATTTTTCAGTGAAATCACGAGCCTTATGTCCCATCTTACCACATCGGTAGCACTTTACAGAATTCAAAATACATTCCCCAGTATGCCTTTTACCACATTTATCACAAACTGGAAACTTTGTTTTCTTACCATCAGACCTTTTTGAAGAATTCTTCCCTTTTTCCTGCCACCTTGGTCTCTTCTTCTGTTGGTTGTTATAGAACACTTTATCATCGGAAAACTCCATTTTCACCTTCTCAGCACATCAAACAATCTTTTCATAACTCTTGAACTCGCGAGAAGCTAAATCCCTTCAATATTTTGGCTTTAATCCTAAGTAAAAACGATTGATTTTACTATCAAGGTCTCGGATAAAATTTGGAGCATACCTTGCTAATCGAGTGAACCTTTCTTCATAAGCAGACACTGAGTTGTCCTCTTGCCTCAATTCCAAGAATTTTATTTCCATCCTAAGTCAAACAGCCTTAGGAAAATACTTCTCAAGAAACATACCTTTGAATTAATCCCAGTCAAGAGCATCAATCTCATCAGCGTCCCTGATATTTTTAACCATCGACCACCAATGATCTGATTCACTCTCCAAACGGTAAATTTCAAGACTAACCTTTTGATTGTCTGAACACCCCATGACATTGAAAATCTTCTCCAGTGTTTAATCCACCCTTTAGCTAGCACAGGGTCATATGATCCTCTGAATGATGGGGGATGTTGCCTCATGAAATGTTCCACCACTGATATGTTCCTCTACGGTTGATCTGGCTGATCACGTGTATGGATACCACCACCATTTATCGCTTGAGTCAACTGTGCCATTACTATAACAAACTGTCAAGTTCCAATTCCAACCATCTCAGGATGCTGATTCGGAAGGTCATTTCCTTCTGTATTCCTTCCTAGCACTGCTTCCATGTTTCCTCTATGGAAAACCATTCTAAACAAACATGTCTTAGATGAAGCAACATGGTAATCTTCAAATGCTATATCATTTCAATTTGACCATAAAAAAATATATTTTTAGATAATAATTTAATATAATTCTAACTCCTAAAGTTATCTAAACCGACCTCTAATACCAACTATAAGGCCCCATCCTTAAACCTTACTTAATCTTGAGTTATTATAAGATTACACATTGAGGATCTTTTCAGGTTTAGAGTTTTAGAAAATTAGATCATAAATCATGCATTACACTCCACATTTAAACAAAGTGGTTACATAAAATATAGTACTTATTTTTTCTATCAACGGAAACATATTTAAAATAAAACATAGATTCTTTCTTGACATTTCCTTGACACTATCATCACATCATGTACCTTTCCCTTGACCTGTGAAAAACATTTCAAAAACTTGGGATGAGCATAAAAAGCTCAGTAAGGGATATAAAAGTACGAAATGAAAACATTAGTCCATGTATTAAATCATACTTTACTCAAAAAACATAATAATTTTAATATACCTCATCAAATCATGAATAAATAATAGAAATCATAAGACATAAAGGTAACTTGAGGAATTCATAACATTCTTACATAGAGAGTAACCCTCATGGTTACGTTTGGAATACCCATCACAGTATATTCCCTAAATCTCTTCGGAGAAACCTTAACGTTTAACCCCTTCACGTTACCCAATGCATTGGAGAGCTATAACGGGCCCACCCGCCCTTAGTTTATCATATAACCACCCGTCTTCATAAACAATTCCCAAGAACCATAACATAATCGTATCACATAAAACATGCATAAAGGAAACATAACATTTCCAAATTTAAATAATAAGATATCAATAACACATTGATATAATAAAAACATTATCAAAACCATTTTCAATACCAAAATAAAAGAAAATTAAAACATGGTATTTATTTTTCATTTAAAAAAAAGTTATGGCTTGTAGAGGAAGTTGAAACTCAAATAATGGTCACGGCGGCGGAGAAGTCGTTGTCGCCGAATACGTACGACAAAAACATTCCATTTTGTCGTTTAGTAAAACGCTTCATATAAAAAATATTCCTTTTGAATAAAATTAAAAGTCAAAGGATTTTATACACCGTATAAAATAATGTTGTGTATAAAACAAAATATGCCTCAATGAAAGGAGATTGAGACGAAGTCCCATACCTCGTGTCCGACTTGACTCAATCGTTCTTTAATCTCCTGAATAATAAACTTGAGTTAATTTATAATTGCTTAAGAAACTTTTTCAAGTTCATTATTCATTTTATATCACTTATTACCATGTTATGAACACTATGTAATTTTTTAAGTTAATAACGGTCATTTTGTCGATCATTGGTACTTGAGTCAAAAATGGACTTCTTATAATTACATGTTGTTCATGTGGTCAAAGGTTAATTATGTCTAGAATTATATTCATGATTTAGATATCATATATATCATATATATCCAGTATATACATGAATTTATAATATTACATAACATTTAGAGGTAAGAAATGAAATGCACCGTTCATGGAGACGGTCAGCCGTATGTACGCATGAACGCTACTTTCATTTCTATTTCTTACTTAATGGAGTGAAATCATAATTATATAAAGTTATATTATAATTATAGTATAATATCATATATAATATCATTAAATCCATCCCTTATATGTTCCACATATGGCATTAACGAATCAAATCACTTTGAGGGGGCGGTAGTCTGCACTTCCTAAAATGAAGATATCGCGTTTACCCATAATGGAAACCATAAGGTATGCCATAAATGAAAAAGACAGAAGCATAAGGAAAAAATAAACATACTATATATCATATATAAATATAGTGACATCATAATTTCCACATTTAATGGTGTTAAAAGAAGATTGAACAATCATCATTTCGTGAGGCAGAAATTCTCCATCCACAGAAACAGTATGTTCTTTAACCATTAGATGAAGGTGTGTGTAAGTGTAGCTTGAATAATTCACATAAAAACATCCTATTATATTGAAGATACTTATTTCGTTACAAAATAAAGTAATAAAAATATTTTAGGGGGTTTGAGAAGTAAAATAAAACAAAAGAACATTAGAGAATACTTTACCTTTAAATCAGGTAACTCCACTTGGTTTGAACCAAAAGGGTTTCTTGAAGAGCTTCCTGCCTAAGGTAAGGCTTCTATGATGAAGAGAGGGATGATTAGAGATAAAATGAGCAGATATTGGCCAAGCCAATGGCTTGAGAGGTGTGGGTAAGGAGGTAGAGGTGGGGGCCTTTTATAAGAGGGAGGAGGGGCACTCTTGGAAAGTCAAGAAATGTTACTTTATATTAAAATGAGTTTCGGATTTTGAAGGTCCCACATTGATATATTTCAAGGATAAGGTGATAAGGGTTCTAAATATACTAATACAATAGGTTTTTGAAAAGTGTAATTCTTAGATATTACATTATCTTTTCATTTTATTTAAATCATTCATTAATGAGGTAATCGTTGCATCATCATGGTGTCATAAAAAAAATAATTTATTTAATGTATAAAAATTATAAAAAAATACTATGATATAGGAAAAAAATTTAGATTTCCAATTAGTATTTATAGTCTAAGATATCATTTACATAGACAAAATTAAAATTGTTTTACTTGGGTGATACATACTTTGGTTATACATTCCTTTTAAAAAACATAAGATGATAAAGTGTCACTATCACACAAAAGTGATTCCATGGGGTCCCTAAGTTTGGAACATGGTATCCCATGGTCGTCCATGACACAACCAGTAGAATTAGGACACATGTTGGGGTCATTTGTTATTATTATGATATTATTTTATTACCCTTAACTACCCGATTACTAATTAATCACGATAATTAAAGATAATTACCGTCGTTACTATTCATAATGTCCAAAAACAAGAGTCTTAATTACATAATTTGGACCTTCTGATTCCAAATATGAAATCCATTTTACCAAATTCCAAACACAAAAATTTCAATAATTAATTTAAAAATAATTCTCGTTGTCAAAACAAATAGCGGGTTTTTTTGAAACAATGTCTATGAAAATTTTGGCACTTGTTTATGCCCAATTCCAAAGTGAAATTAATTCTAATGACCACCATTGGATTAAATGGTAAAAATATATTATAATTAAACTTTAAAACCAATTATAAAGATAATCTAACTATATAATTAAGTTATATGAAAAAGCAGTTTTGAAGTAAAATGCTATATTTTTCACTATTCATTAAAAAATGAACATTGTCAGAAAAATGACAAAAATTTATCCAAAGTAAATTCCAATGTCCCAATACTAAAGAATAAGTTTATTTTGAAAAATAGAACTTATAAAATTGTCAAAATATAGATTTAAAAATGGTTTTCCATCAAAAGGCGGTAAAACAAACTTTTAAAAAATATTAGAGTATTTCATGCTTAAGATTGGATTTATTCTCATTTTAAGCCTTTAAAACACTATCTAATTCATAAATAGATATAGATAAGAAAATATATTATTCATTACTTACTTGGGATGTTACATCCTTCCCCCTTTAGAAAATTGCGTCCCCACAATTTATTTACTTATCGAATAAGTGGGGGTAATTATCCCTCATTGCATTTTCAGATTCCCATGTTGCCTCTTCAATCATGTGGTTTTTCCACAAAACCTTTACTTGATGAATCACCTTATTCCTTAACACTTCCTCCCTGTGGTCAAGAATCTTGACAGGTTGTTCCTCATAAGATATGTTCTCTTCCAACTGAACTACCTCTGGACTCAAAACATGAGATGGATCTTGCATGTACTTCCTTAACATTGAAACATGAAAAAAATTGTGTACCTGAGATAAACTCGGAGGTAAAGCCACTCGGTATGCAACTGATACAACTCTCTCCAACATTTCATATGGTCCAATGAACCTTGGACTCAGCTTTCCTTTCTTACCAAATCACATCATACTTTTCCATGGTGAAACTTTGAGGAAGACATGATCACCTACCTCAAAAGAGAGATCCTTCCTCCTGTTGTCCGCATAACTTTTCTGCCTACTCTGAGCTATTCTCATGTGTCTCTGTATCAGCTGAACTTTTTCTGCCAACTCTTCTACCAATTCTGGTCCCATCAACTTCCTTTCACCCACTTCATCCCAAAAATCTGGAGTTCGACACCGCTTCCCATATAATTCCTCAAATGGTGCCATCTGTATACTGGAATGAAAACTATTATTATAAGAAAACTCAACCAAAGAAAGATTTTGGTCCCAAATTCCCTGATAATCCATCTAACAAGCACGTAGCATATCCTCCAAAGTCTAAATTTTTCGTTCTGACTGCCCATCTGATTGAGGATGAAAAGCTGTACTAAAATTTAATTCAGTACCCGACGACTTCTGAAGTCCTTTCCAAAAGTTAGAAGTAAACCTGGGATCATGATCAGATACAATGGAGAGGGGAACTCAATGTAACCTGACTATCTCTTTAAGATACAAATGATAAAGTTGATCTAGGGAAAAAGTATCTTGTATAGAAAGGAAATGAGCAGATTTAGTCAAGCGATCAACAATAACCCAGATTGCATTATTACCTCGAGGTGTCTTCAGCAATCTAACAATGAAGTCCGTGGATATATTCTCCCATTTCCACTCTAGCACTGGTAAAGGCTGAAGCATCCCTTTCAGTAACTGTCGCTCTGCTTTAACCTGTTGACAAGTCAAACACTTCATAGTAAAATCAGCAATATCTCTTTTCATTTTGTCCCACCAGTAATACTCCCAAAGATATCTATACATCTTAGTACTACCTGGATGAACTGAAAACGTAGAACTATGAGCTTCACATAACAACTCTCTCTTCAACTGTGAATCACATTACACACATAATCTCTTCCCAAACCTCAAAACACAATCATTATTAATGTTGAATTCAGGCAACTTACCCTTCTGAACCAGCTCTACCTTTTTCTGCAACTCACTGTCTTGCTTCTGTTCTTGCTTAATTCTATCTGATAGAGAAGATTTCACTGATACCTGAAACAAAACAGAAGAACATCCTGCACCAACAACTTCTACTCCAAATTTTATCAAATCCTTAACCAAAGGATCATGTTCCAAACGTAACATGGTTAATGAAGCATTACTTTTTCAACTCAAAGCATCACCCACTTTATTTGCTTTTCCCGGATGGTAATGAATTGTACAATCATAATCCTTGATTAATTCTATCCATCTCCTCTGTCTCATGTTCAATTATTTCTGAGTAAAAATATACTTTAAACTTTTGTGATCAGTATATATTTCACACTTTACTCCATACAAATGATGCCTCCAAATTTTTAATGCGAAAACAACAGCAGCTAATTCCAAATCATGTGTAGGGTAATTTACCTCATTAGTTTTCAACTGACGTGAAGAATAAGAAATTACCTGATCATTCTGCATTAGGACGCAACCAAGTCCTCTTAATGAAGCATCACTGTAGATAACAAACTCACCATTCCTAGAAGGTAGCGCCAAAACTGGAGCATTCACCAATCTTCTTTTCAATTCCTGAAAATAATCATCACATTCTTTTGTCCAGATAAACTTAACACCCTTCCGAGTTAGCTTAGTCATTGGACTAGATAACTAGAAAAAATTTCTAACAAACCTTCGGTAATAGCCTGCCAAACCAAGAAAACTACGAATCTCGGTTACATTTTTGGGTCTTGTACATTCTTTAACAACCTTTGTTTTTGTAGGATCAATAGTTATCCCATCTTTAGAAACAATGTGACCAAGGAAAGAAATTTGTTTCAACCAGAACTCACACTTTCTGAATTTCCCATACAATTTCTTTTCTTTTAAGGTTTGAAAAATAACCCTTAAATGACTTTTATGATCCTATTTACTTTTAGAATAAACCAAAATATCATCAATGAAAACAACAAAAAACTTATCCAAGAACTCATGGAAAATTATATTCATAAGGTCCATGAATACAGCATGTGCATTGGTTAGCCCAAAAGGCATTACTACAAATTCATAATGGCCATATCTTGTACAAAACGCAGTCTTCGGAACATCTTCTTCCTTTACCTTCAACTGATGGTACCCCAATCTCAATTCAATCTTTGAAAAATACTGATCTCCCTGGAGCTGATCAAAAAAATCATCGATATGAGGCAAAGGATATTTGATCTTAACACTGATGTTATTCAAGGCTCTATAATCAATGCAAAGTCTCATTGAACCATCTTTTGTTTTAACAAATAAGACAGGATCACCCCATGGTGATGTTCTAGGTTAAATGAAACCTTTATCTAATAAATCTTTCAATTACTCCTTCAACTCTAAAAGTTCAATTTGAGCCATTCGATAAGGGGGTTTTGAAATTGGCTTAGCATCAGGAACTAAGTCAACAGTAAATTCAACTTCTCGATCTGGTATTATTCCAGGAAACTCATCAGGAAAAACACCAGGATACTCATTTACCACTAGCACATCATTAATCTGAACGATTCCTTTGTTTTCAACAATATGTGCAAGGTAACATTCATTTCCATCTTTTACAAGTTTCTCAGCCTCTTGATATGTTATCAACAGTAAGGGTTCATTCTTGTATAAAAACTGAAATTCTTTCTAAAAAGAAACTTCTTTAGCGCTACAATAAATCTTAGCATGGTAAACAGAGAGCCAATCCATACCCAGGATAACATCAAACTCTACTAGAGGTAAAACAATAAGGTTTGCAAGTAGGTTCTTTCCACGGATAAGGATAGGGAGATTCTTATAAAAAAATTGCCTTAACATTTCCCCCAGGTGTTTTTACCACAAGTTCAGGAGTGATTTCTTGAGATGGAATTCCTAATTTACTAGAAAATTTTTTAGAGATGAAAGAATGTGTAGACCCTGAATCAAACAACACATTGGCATAATCTGAGAAAACAAACAAAGTACCTGATACCACTTCATTTGCTGGCCCAACATCTGTTGAAGTAGTTTTAAAGGATTTCACCACTCCTTTTTGCTTGTAGTCTGACTGCTTCCCATCACTCGAGCTCTTTGTCGGACACTCATTTTCATAATGACCCATCTCATTGCACTTGAAACATTTCACTAACTGTAAATCAAATTTGGTCTTACCATCAACCTGATCTTTTTCAATGCAATCATGAGCCTTATGTCCCATCTTACCACATCGATAGCACTTTCCAGAATTCAGAAGACATTCCCCAGCATGCCTTTTACCACATTTATCACAAACTTGAAACTTAGTTTTCTTACCATCAGACCTTTTTGAAGAATTCTTCCCTTTCTCCTGCCACCTCAGTCTCTTCTTTTGTTGGTTGTTATAGAACACTTGATCATCGGAAAACTCCATTTCCACCTTCTCAGCACATCGAACAAGATTTTCATAACTCTTGAACTCATGAGATGCTAAATCCCTTTGATATTTTGGATTTAATCCTGAGTAAAAATGATTGATTTTACTATCAAGGTCTCAGATAAAATTTGGAGCATACCTTGCCAATCGAGTGAACCTTTCTTCAAAAGCAGCCACTGAGTTGTCCTCTTGCCTCAATTACAAGAATTTTTTTTCCATCCTAAGTCGAACAGCCTTAGGAAAATACTTCTCAAGAAAGATACCTTTTAATTCATCCCAGTCGAGAGAATCAATCTCATCAGCATCTCTGATATTTTTAACCATTGAACACCACTGATCTGCTTAACCCTCCAAACGGTAAATTGCAAGACTAACCTTTTGATTGTCTGAACACCCCATGACATTGAAAATCTTCTCCAGTGCTTTAATCCACCCTTCAGCTAGAACAGGTTCATATGATCCTCTGAATGATGGGGGATGTTGCCTTATGAAATGTTCCACCACTGACATGTTCCTTTGTGGTTGATCTGGTTGATCTCGTGCATGGATACAACCACCATTTATCACTTGAGTCAACTATGCCATTACTGCAACAAACTGTTCAGTTCCAATTCTGACCATCTCAGGATGCTGATTCGGAAGGTAATTTCCTTCTGTATGCCTTCCTAGCACTGCTTCCCTGTTTCCTCTGCAAAAAACCATTCTGAACAAACATGTCTTAGATGAAGCAACATGGTAATCTTCAAATGCTATATAATTTCAATTTGACCATAAAAAATATATTTTTAGATAATTATTTAATATAATTCTAACTCCTAAAGTTATCTAAACTGACCTCTGATACCAACTATAAGGCCCCAGCCTTAAACCTTACTTAATCTGGAGTTATTACAAGATTACACATTGAGGATCTTTTCAGGTTTAGAGTTTTAGATAATTAGATCATAAATCATGCATTACATTCCACATTTAAACAAAGTGGTTACATAAAAGATAGTACTCATTTTTCCCATCAACAGAAACATATTTAAAATAAAACATGGATTATTTCTTGACACTTTCTTGACACTATCATCACATCATTTACCTTTCCCTTGACCTGTGAAAAACATTTCAAAAACTTGGGATGAGCATAAAAAGCTCAGTAAGGGATATAAAAGTACGAAATGAAAACATTAGTCCATGTATGAAATCATAATTTACTCATAAAACATAAGCATTTTAACATACCTCATCAAATCATGAATAAATCATAGAAATCATAAGATATAAAGGTAACTTGAGGCATTCATAACATTCTTACGTAGGGAGTAACCCTCATGGTTACATTTGGAATACCCATCACAGTATATTCCCTAAATCTCTTCGAAGAAACCTTAACGTTTAACCCCTTCGTGTTACCCAATGCATTGGAGAGCTATATCGGGCTCACCCTCCCTTATTTTATCATGGAACCACCCGTCTTCACAAACATTTCCCAAGAACCACAACATAATCGTATCACATAAAACATGCATAAAGGAAACATAACATTTCCAAATTTCAATCATAAGATATCAATAACACATTGATATAATAAAAACATTATCAAAACCATTTTCAATACCAAAATAAAATAAAAGTAAAACATGGTATTTATTTTTCATTTAAAAAAAGTTATGTCTTGTAGAGGAAGCTGAAACTCAAATAATGGTCACGGTGGCGGAGAAGTCGTTGTCGCCGCATACGTATGAAAAAAACATTACCTTTTATCGTTTAGTAAAATACTTCGTATAAAAAAGATTCCTTTTGAATAAAATTAAAATTCAAAGGGTTTTATACACCGTATAAAATAAGGTTGTGTATAAAACAAAATATGCCTCAATGAAAGGAGATTGAGATGAAGTCCCATACCTCGTGTCCAACTTGACTAGATCGTTCTTTAATCTCCTGAATAATAAACTTAAGTTAATTTCTAATTGCTTAAGAACCTTTTTCAAGTTCATTATTCCTTTTATATCACTTATTACCATGTTATGAACACTATGTAATTTTTTAAGTTAATGACGGTCATTTTGTCGATCATTGGTACTTGAGTCAAAAATGGACTTCTTATAATTACATGTTGTTCATGTGGTCAAAGGTTCATTATATCCAGAATTATATTCATGATGTAGATATAATATATATCATATATATCCAGTATATACATGCATTTATAATATTACATAACATTTAGAGGTAAGAAATGAAATGCACCGTTCATGGAGACGGTAAGTCGTACGTACTCATAAACGCTACTTTCATTTATATTTCTTAATTAATGGAGTGAAATCATAATGATATAAAGGTATATTATAATTAAAGTATAATATAATATATAATATCATTAACTTCATCCCTTATACATCCCACATATGGCATTAACGAATCAAAACACTTTGAAGGGGCGGTAGTCCGCACTTCCTAAAATGAATATATCGTGTTTACCCATAATGGAAACCATAAGGTATGCCATAAATGAAAAATACAGAAGCATAAGGAAAACATAAACATACTATATATCATATATAAATATAGTGACATAATAATGGACGCCTTTAATGGTTTTAAAAGAAGATTGAACAATCATCATTTCGTGAGGCAGAAATTCACCATCCAGAGAAACAGTATGTTCTTTAACCATTAGATGAAGGTGTGTATAAGTGTAGCTAGAATGATTCACATAACAACATCCTAGTATATTGAATATACTTTTGTTGTTACAAAAGAAAGGAATAAAAATAGTTTAGGGGGTTGGAGAAGCAAAATAAAACAAAAGAACATTAGAGAAGACTTTACCTTTAAATCGGGTAACTCCTCTTGGTTTGAACGAAAATGGTTTCTTGAAGAGCTTCCTGCCTAAGGTAAGGCTTCTATGATGAATAGAGGGATGCAGAGAGATAAAATGTGCAGATATTGGCCAATCCAATGGCTTGAGAGGTGTGGTTAAGGAGGTAGAGGTGGGGGCCTTTTATAAGAGGGAGGAGGCGCACTCTTGGAAAGTCAAGAAATGTTACTTTATATTAAAATGAGTTTAGGATTTTGAAGGTCCCAAATTGATATATTTCGAGGATAAGGTGATAAGGGTTTGAAATATACTCATACAATAGGTTTTTGACAAGAGCAATTCTTATATATTACATTATCTTTTCATTTTATTTAAATCGTTTATTAATGAGGTAATCACTGCATCATCATGGTGTCATAAAAAATTTAATTTATTTAATGTCTAAAAATTATAAAAAAAATACTATGATGTAGGAAATCTTTTTAGATTTCCAATTAGTATTTATAGTCTAAGATATAATTTACACAGACAAAATTAAAATTGTTTTACTTGGGTGATACATACTTTGGTTATACATTCCTTTTAAAAAACATAAGATGATAAAGTGTCACTATCACACAAAAGTGATTCCATGGGGTCCCTAAGTTTGGAAAAAGGTATCCCATGGTCTTCCATGACACAACCAGTAGCATTAGGACACATTTTGGGGTCATTTGTTATTATTATGATATTATTTTATTACTCTTAACTACGTGATTACTAATTAATCAGGATAATTAAAAATAATTACCATCGTTACTATTCATAATGTCCAAAAAAAGAGTCTTAATTATATAATTTGGACCTTATGATTCCAAATATGGAATCCATTTTACCAAATTCCAAACACAGAAATTGCAATAATTAATTTAAAAATAATTCCCGTTGTCAAAACAAATAGTGGGTTTTTTTGAAACAATATCTATGAAAAGTTTGGCACTTGTTTATGCCCAATTCCAAAGTGAAATTAATTATAATGACCACCATTAGATTAAATGGTAAAAATATATTCTAATTACACTTTAAAACCAATTATAAAGATAATCTAACTATATAATTAAATTAGATGAAAAAAGCAGTTTTGAAGTAAAATGCAGTATTTTTCACTATTTATTAAAAAATGAACATTGTCAGAAAAATACCAAAACTTTGTCCAAAGAAAATTCCAATGTCCCAATCCTAAAGAATAAGTTTATTTTGATAAATAGAGCTTATAAAATTGTTAAAAGATAGATTTAAAAATGGTTTTCCATCAAAAGGCGGTAAAACAAACTTTTAAAAAATATTAGAGTATTTCATGCTTAAGATTGGATTTATTCTCATTTTAAGCCTTTAAAACACTATCTAATTCATAAATAGACATAGATAAGAAAATATATTATTCATTACTTACTTGGGATGTTACAGCCTCACCCTAGCTGTGTCATCGCTTACCATACCAGGTGCAAAGCGAGACAACTCTGTTAAGGTAGATGCATAGTCCATGATAGACATATCTCCCTGCTGAAGACTCAAGAACTCCTGAGCTCTATCTTCCCTCAGTGTCTCTGAATAGAAGTTCTCAAAGAAACTGTCCTCGAAGTCCTCCAAGCGAGTCCCTCGTGCCTACGAGCCTGTACCTGTACATCCCACCAACGCTTCACTGGGCCTCTCAGCATGTACGTCGCCAGCTTGACCCTCCGCCCTGGAGGCGTCTTGAGCTGCTTGAAGATCATCTGCATACTCTCTATCCAGTTCTCTGTCACTTGTGGACCACCCTCACCCTAAAAAAGTGGTGGGTGATGTGACTGGAACTCCCGCGTCAGATATTCCATAGAAGGCTCTGTACCCTGTGTGCCTCTATCAATCCCTTGTAAGACATGTACCAGGCTAGCTTGGAGCTGCTCGTCAAGCCATGGTCTGAACCCTACCAAACCCGGCTGCTGCCCTGCCTGCACTGGATCCTGAACCTGATCCTATCCCTGAGCATGTACATGCGGCTCATGCTCTGCCTGCACTGGATTCTGAACCTGATCTTGCGGTACTGCATCCTCTCCTGCCTGACGCTCCATCGAGTCGCGAAGGATTAACCCACTGAATACCATAAATGGTCAGACATCCCATATATATATAACAATATATTCTGCACAAATAAGGAAAGTAGTAAAGAGGCAGTGTATAACAACTACCCTTACTATCCCCTATCGCAATCGATGCCCTTGGCACCCCGACCTCACGGCCTCCTTACCCTCCCTCAATAGAGCCAAGTATCAATGGTACCTCGGGCCATGCCCGTCCTGACAACCAAAGTTGCCTCTAACCCGATGACTGAGTCACCCAATCCTGACAGTTACACTACCTCAGTCATAATACCTACCTGCTCTCATAAGAGCGAGACCCAAATATCATGCAACATGCAATTCTAAAAAAATACACAAGGCATGGCATACATATTGCAATATACAAGCAATTTTATCATGAGTTTCACTAATTCACATCTCAGAGTATACAAAGCATGGCAATTGATTTTTTTTATTCACATGGCATTATCACTTCACAAAGCATACATGCAATTATAAAATTGAAATACCCTAAAATGTGCCTATCAAAATCCAAACAAACAAGCCTTGCCATACCGGGCTAAGGTCCAATTCTCCCTTACCACACCGGGTCAGGGGTCACTTATCATAATCAATAACATCACACATCAAGTGAGCCACTGAGGTGGAAATCATATAAACTATAATCTGAGAAAAAGAAAAATAGCAATTCCCACCCACGACAACTCAGTCCATCCCTCGTACCTGGGGCTGCAGGCACCCAAGAACAAGCCAGGAACCCAGTTCCAGTAACAACCTATCTCCATTCTACTATATCCCAAATAGTGAAACCAACATAAATAAAAAGAGAAGTCTCAATCTCATTAGTAGCCAGAAAAACATTGCTACTAAATCCTTGTCAAGAACTCCTCTGATACCACTTTGTAATGACCCAGACCCGGCCAGCCACCCGAACAGTGCTGAACGAGTCGGGCTTCACTACCTTAGGTGCACCTCCCCTGAATGCCAAAGGCTACCGACTAGCAGCGAGGGTATGTTAGGTATAGTGGGGAGGCTATACCCTCTCGGAGGATCATAATAAGGGTACTGGTCCACGTATAAAAGTAAAGATGCAGCGGAAATAAAGACTCAGCAGACTCGAACCAGACCCACAGAGCAGAAGCACAATCAATATAGATAAACAGCGGAATTAGTAAATATAACAACAGAAGTGGAAATAAACACAAAATCATGCTGATAACATGTAACTACTACTGAACAGTAAAACATGCATACAAAGCAGGTCATACACAACTGAATACAAAAAGGAGTCATTGGATAACCAACAGTAGCTACAACAAGTAAGCATGCCATTACAGAAAAGTAAACAAAACAAATTAAACCCCAACTAGTCATGACCTCAAGGTCCATACCATCTCCATGAAACAACTAATGCAGCCCAGCTCCTGAAGTTGGCCTCTTACCTGCACGTAAATCCATAAAGTCTGCACGCATCCCAAAGGGCCCGTGCAGGGTGTGATACAAATCTCAGTAGGATACCACCCAACGGTGCGTACCAAATATATTTGTTTAAGAAATAATGAATTTAAAAGGAAAGAAGTGAACAGTACAATGCACAATTAAACACAAACTCCACTAGTGCTCTACAGCCACCATGGAGAATCACCTGCTTCGGCCAACGCCGAAATCTCTGTCGTGTAACCCAGCACCACGTGCCACCTGACACCTCGTGTCTCAAGTACGGACGTCCCGAAGGCACGCCCAAAAATAGTAACCTGGCACCATGTGCCTCCTGACACCTCTTGTCTCAAGTACCGATGTCCCGAAGGTACGCCCAAAAATAGAAACCATAAGGAACAATGATATCTTCCCTCAAATCACGTAGAGCCTCAGCCCCCAACCCGATAGTCTCAATGCTATCCCCTGAAGGCTCCTCACCTCCCACGTGGCTTTCTACAGAAAGCACCCCCAACCAAAATACCTAACCGCGACTACGGGGGCCTCTACCCACACGAGTGGTCAAAACCACCTCATCACGGAGTATCTCTGTGTGCACACTACTCAAAATCCCAGGTGAGCAGTAATCACCAAAATAGTCCTAAGCCACCAACACATCTGACACCTCGTGTCCCTGAGACCATGTCGCTCGAGTCTGATGACCTCGCCATCCAAGTAACTCGGGCCATGCCCAACCAGACAGTCGTACTGCCTCAAGCCGACGTCCATGACGCCCAATCCAATGGTCAAAAACACCCAAAGTAACCCAGGCCAAGCCCAACCTGTGATCCGCATCACTCAAGAATATCTAGGCCATTCCCAACACCACCCAAAGGTTCCAGCAGATGCAATTCAGCAATTTCATATATAACGTATTTAAACAGAAAACCCAAACTGGCAAAACAAACTAAATAGTTGAATTGCACTATGAAAGGTGTTGTCCCATACCAGCACTGAGGTCTTGAATGCCTCTAACAAATACAATAGGATTTAATAAATTAAACTAAACAGTTTAACACATTAATATTTCAATTAAAACCATTTTGGCGTTCCCCAGCCAAAATGCCCCGATGAGCCACGGCCCCTCACCCGGCCCATTCACGCAAACTGGTAACAGGGCATACCCAAATGCATCCCATAGGTCCCATAATCAATTCAATATGAAATAGCAGATAAAACGGGTCCCGCTCAAAATATCTGAAAACGCGTCGAAGGCCGCATCACCCAAACAACCACGAAAACACAAAATGAGGTACGCACCACGTACCTGAGACTCGTACGACGCTACTCCTCCGGTAACAGCCGCCAATTCAGTCTAAAACGCGGTAAATCTACAAAAGATTCAATACCGTTCAAACTCCTATAACTCGTTCTAGAACAAAAATCAGACAAAACGTCCAAAGAGGAATCGAGGCCTTACCAAGGGGGTTCCAAAGCACTAATCAGAGCTCGAAACGGGTCTTGGACGGACAATTAGGAGAAGGAAGTAGGTTCGGTCAGCTCTCCCTGCTTAACCCGACGAAAAACGGGTGTTCTGCCTCAAAAACGAGGCTACTGCCCGTTTTAGCGAAAAAAAAGTACACGGTGTGTACTTCATGACTACATGCTGTGTATATATCATTTAACAGTTCATTTGGCAGTTGGGATTCCACCGACCTGCTGATATGAGTACACAGCGTGTATCTATGGGTACACAGTGTGTACTAGTTTTCTCTTCTCTTCCTCTCCGACTTACCCACATGCCATGTATATCCCTCATACACGGCTAAATTATACGGCATGTCCAAGTGGAACACAGCATGTCCTTAGTTCTACCCAGCCAACAGGCCTACATGCCATGTATGGACACCACACGGTTGGGGTTACACGGTGTGTTTAAAACTACACATCGTGTAGTAAGAAAATTCTACATGGTCATCACACGGCATGTACTTGGCGAGCATACAGCCAACACTCGCTTAACATATACACGACATGTACTTAAAAGTACACGGCATGTAGTCTGTAAATTTCCAGAAACTTCCCATTTTCTCTAGTTTCCGTAGAAACCAGTCAAAAAATTCAAACAGGGTCAGGATTTTGACCTGTTCCAAAAACCTTGGTTCTTACAATATACACTGCATAAAATAAACACATGGTGAATATGGCATGTGTCTCATAGAAAATAAAAGTGAGATGGAAATCTCTTACCTTTAGTCTCAAATCCATTTGTACACATTCAAACCTCGTGTATAAAAAATATAAGTTTATTATACATATATTAAAGAACCATACATATATATATATATATAATACCATATATGATTTACTTATGACCTTTTATTACCCATTTATCAACAATTCCTTGTTAAAATCATGTTTAAGGTAACAATAACTTTGTTTTTCATGTATGTTTTGATTTGTTATTTTCATTACTATTAATTTTATCATGGTTAAATCATCTACATAATTTTAACCATGATATAAATATCATATATATTCATTATACGTGTATTTATATAAATACATAAAAGCTATAGATAGAAAATGAAAAACACCGTTCATGGAGACGGTAGGTTGTACGTATGTATGAATGTTGTTTCCATTTTCTTGATGGGTTGAAAGAAGGAAATTTAAATAATATATTAACACTTTATAATCATTTTAATTTAATATATATCACATATTTTAATTAAATTAATTCTTATTACCTTCCATGTAAATTGTGAATGAATCACAATGCTTCGTGAGGCAGTACTTTGTTGCACACGCGAACGATGTTATCATATTCCCATAGAATGGAAAGTAAGAAGTAATATGTGATACCATGATTAAAAAAGAATAATAATATCATAAATATTATATATAAATAATAAATATATTATTATATCCATCTATGAGAGGTGGTTATGGAAAATGAATAACATCGGTTCATGAGGCGGTAGTCTGCCGTACACACAAATGATGATTTTTGTGACCATTTGTTGGAATAAGAGAAGGATTTTGGTTATTAAATTAACATAATAACATTTTAATATATTTAATATACTTATTATATCATTTAATCATGGTTTAATAATAATTTAATGGGTATTAGAAAGAAATAAAATAAAATGCTCAATTAGGGACGTTACCTCTTATTCAGACGACTTCTTTTGGTTTGCATCAAAAGGATTTTTAGGATGTATTTATGACCAAACTAAGGAATATGGGATGATATAATGGAAATAATAAGGTTATTTTGGTAGTTATTTACCAAACCAATGGGTTTTTAAAGTGTTAATGGGATAAAATAGGGGTATCCTTTTATAAGTGAGGTGAGTGGCATGCTTGTAATTTTTGAAAAGAAAAAGGTGTACCCACATTTTTCACATTACAAAAGGTTCCAAAATGGTCCATTATAGAACCTATAATATTTAAGGTTTAAATATTTCCAAAAAATGGGTTTTGAATAAGTTTTGAGTTATTTTTAACCCTTATTTTTAGTTTAACCCCTTGGTAAACTCATTACCTTAACCGCGATAAATAATATTTACTATTTTTACTATTCATTATGATCAAAAATTAAGTTGAACTTATTATATAAAATAAATTATTCTTATTAAAAATATTTAATAAATTATTCAGAATTAAATTCATAGAATTGGTAAGATTTAATTTAAAATTAATCCTGTAGGCGTAACAAGAAAGCTGTTTTCTAAAGCGAAAATGTTCAAAAGTTTGAAAAGTTTTTATATCAAAATTCAATATTAAATTGATTATAATGACATAAATTGGATTAATATCTATATAATTGAACTATTTTTACCTTTAAACCTGTATCAAAATAATTTTTATGTTCTTAAATTCTTTAAAATAAATGATAATTCTTAATAAAAGCCAGTATTTTTCACTATTCATTGAAAAAATTCTCAGAAAATTATAAAAAATTAAACCTAATATAATTTTGATATTATAATTTAAAAAATTAATTTCATTTTTTCAAATAAATTTTCTAAAATTGGATAATATTAATTTTAAAATAAGTGCACAAAAGGCGATAAAACTATTTTTTTTAAAAAATTGTTTGTAAGCATAAAATTGGTTTTATTTGTATATCTTGTTTATAAAACACATAATATGAATGTTAGATATTTTATTGAATATATAATATATAAATTTCATTAAAACCATTCACCAAAAGTGATTTTCTTAATTTATTTAGGTAAAACACATTTGTGTTCATAAAAATAGTTTTTCAGAAAAAGATTCCCTTTATTTTCAAATAGTTTTTATTTTTATTTCTAATTAATTGGTCATTAAAGAAATCATTTTATATACATGTATAAACCATATATTTTCATGATTTAGTTAATTTTATTTATTCATGTCATTCCAATGGCTAGGTTATAACTATCATACTAAATAATAATATTTTAATAGTATGTCATGTTTCATTTAAACTCAACGTTGTGTGTAATGCAAGATAAACCTAGTGTTGTGTGTAATGCATGATAAAATTGGGGTTGAGTGTAATTCAAAATATTGAAAGATTAAATTTATTTGAAAAATATATATTTCACAAAATCTCAAGGTGTTACATTTATGACTCTCTAGATGGCATTGGAAGGTTGTATTGTGCAAGTTATGGGGAATATATAAGGAGAAACATTAAGATATAACAAATAATTTAGTGGATTGTATCCAATAACAAAGGTCTTATCAAAAATAAAAATTTAGTGTGGGGATTGATCATAATAAAAATTCAATAATGGTTGAGGCTAAGCTATAAGAACCCACTCCTCATAGGAATATTGATTTGGGAAAACCCCAAAATTCCACCATAGTAAAAATGAAGATATAGAAGAATACACCAAAAATTAGAAGTTATAATTTTGGGAAGATAGGGCATACACAAAGTGTGTGTTCCATGGTAAAGAGTTACTTCAAGTCATAAAAACAATAGATACAAATGAGTATAGATCAATATTTTTTGTATGTTTTCTTTAAATACCATTTTTGGTTTGAAGGATATGGACACAAATCCATGTATTTCTCATTAAGGATGTAAAGTAATGTTCCAAGGGAGATTCAAAGTGGTAGAGTATTATAGCTTAAGGAGTCATCTAGTAAGATAAGAACCCAAAATGTGTTTATAACTTTACAAGGTGAGGAGGTCCCATTATATCTAGTATAGTAAAAAATAAATAACCCCCAAAGGATGTAAATCACTAAGATTAAATCAAGAAGAAAAGGGTTGGAAGACAATTGTAGAAAATATTGGTTTAAAAGAAAAAAAATGAGTTAATGTATAGATTATTGATATCAGATTCACTTATCATATTATGAAAAACAAGTATCTTTCTATGGGTATTAAATATTATATGGAATGTTTCATATGGTCTGAAAATGATGAGTTATTAAATATCATTGGCTCTATGAAGGCCAAAATTAGTGGAAAAGACATGTGAAAAATATATTTCACGGTAGTTTAAGTCCTTGTTCACAATATACATATTTTTAGTCAAAAATATAACTCAAGGAATGATATAAACTTTTCCAATAAGGTTTGTACTATCAAGTAAATAGATAGTTAAATTGTGGTATAGGAAAATAACACTAAATGGAATTGTTATCTCATCGATAGTGAAAAAGGCATGTGATTTATATACCAGGAAGATAAGAAAAATTATAGCATAAATGACTTAGACACTTAAACCAAAAGTCCTTGAAAGATTTGGTGAAACATGATATGTCATGTGATATCCCTAAGCTTGCATGTGATCATACTCCTCCAATGGCCCAAAGGCCTTCATTTTTTATTGATTTTTGATAATCCACCTTTCAATGGGTGAGGTGGAACCCTTACAAGGCCCGTATGCATAAGTATTACATGGCCCGTAGGCCTTAGAGGAATTCATTGATCGTAGGCCTCAAATATTACATACAACCCAGATTAACAACTTAGAACTGCTCCTCCCCAGCAACTTCATCGTGAAATTAGCTATCCACCTTTGCATGGATATTCAACTAGTCTTTCCAATACATGCACAGGCTTGTCCCGATGGCAGGTTCCATACCCTATCATTCTTGCAATCCATTTAGCTTCTTCATGGAGAAAGCTCCATGCTCATCCTTCTTCAAGAGATTGTTCCTTGTATGTTGTCTGGTTTGTATCTACACTTAAGGTGGCCCGAAGGCCTTAAGGTGCCCTGAAGGCCTTGAGGTGGCCCGAAGTCCTTACTGACCCGAAGGCCTGGGTGGATCGAAGGCCTTAAAGGACTCGGGGACTAAATCGGTGGCTCGAAGGCCTAAATGGGGGAATAGTCCCGGCTGCTACAGTTTCAAATAGTACCTTCTATAGTTCCCACTACAGTACCTACTACAGTGCTGCTACAGTGCCCCAGAAATATTCCTCTACCTAGATTTGATCTCGGGTCACCTGGATGCACTTAAGAAGTCCTCACCAACCGGGTTGAGGCTCATGTTCCATGTGATCATACTCATATGTGTCACATTTTTTAAAAGGAAAAGATCATTAAGAAGATATACAAGTTGAAAGATAAAAATTAAAAGTAGTTAATGTAATTGGTACATATTGATGTTTGTGGAATATTATCTCTAAGAGACATTAATTATAAGAGATACTATATATTATTCATTAATGATTACAATGTAATGTCATGGTTTATGGAAATCACTCGTAAATATGAGGTGTTTAATTGCATAACATATTGTCAAATATTAGTAGAGAAGATTCTTTAATAAAAAAATATTAAAATTATACTGTTAATGGAAAAAAAAATCACAAATAGTCAAGTGAGGATTATCTTGAAAAATAATTGATAATACATCAAGTGTCACTAGTGAGGACTCCTAAAAAAATAGTGTAGTTGAGAGGAGAAACTAGATCATTAATAACACAGATCAAATAATGATTATTGAAAATGACCTACCATATAATTTTTCAAAGAAATTTATATTGACATAAGACTATATAAAAATAGATACTTTTATTCCCTTGTGAATAAAAGACTCCATAAAAGATGTGGTACTATAAAAATAGAGTTGAATTACTTTTGAATCATAAGAAGTAAATGTTTTATTCTCATGAAGAAGAAAACCCATAAGAAGATTGAATAATATATGGATGAAGCAGTTTTTTTATATACTTATCCAATATAAATTCATAAAATGTTTTAGAAAATGGATTAGAAGAATTATTGAAATCCAAGATATCACTATAATGGAGAATGAGAAAAAATTTCATTGAAACAATGAGAAAATTATAGAATAAAGAGTTTATGATTTCATTAGTTCATGGGGAGAACAAGGAGATGGTGTTGATTCAGATCAAGACACTAATAATGAAGATGTTGAAATAAGTACTTTGGTTGTAAGAAAGTCAAGAAGTAGAACTAAAATTAATGAGCAAAGCATTTTTGATGACCTGTAAATCTAATGTAAATGAGAAGAATGAATTCTCCCTGAAAAACTTCACTCTTATCATAATTATATCCTAAGATTTATTATAAGGATACTAAGGATAATAGGTGGATCATGAAAATTAATGAAGAGATTGACCAAATCAGGAAACATTAGGCATGTGAGATTGTTTTATGTCTATTGTATATAAATGCTATCAAAAATAAATGGGTTTTCTGTAACAAGATCAATAAATATGGAAAAGTAATTTGAAACAAATCATGTCATGTGTGAAAATTCAACTCTCAAATTGAAATGATTTATGTGGAATATATTTTTCCTCTCATGTATAGGTAGGAAATGATTTGATTTTTCTTATCTATATTGGTGAAAATGAGATTCAAATTAATTTTAAATTGATCTTTGTTAATATATTACTTTAAGAAGAAGTATATATAGAGTATCAAAATGGATTTATCATACATTATGATGATAAAAAGTGTTTCAAATAAAAAAATGTTCTTTATGAGCTAAAGTAAGCACCAATAGAATGATATTTTAGGCTTGTTCAATATTTGATAAAGCTTGATTTCCAACATGTAGGTGTTGATCATAATATGTTTTGTAAATAAGAAGAATAATTAAAGGATAATTATGCTCATATATGTAGATTTTATAATCTTTAAAGGATCAAATGAGGCTCAATTCAAGGAGTTTGATGAATTTATGAGGTGTGATTTCAAAATGTTAATGATTAGTGAGTTTCCATTTTTCCTTGATTTATAAGTGATACAAGGAAGGTGTGAAGATTTTAATTCTCAAATTAAATATTCCAAATAGGTGCTAAAAAAATTTGGAATAAAAAAATTTGGGTCTATGAAAGCACTTGTTTCAACTTGGATGAAGTTATCAAGATATGAAAATGGAAAATATGTCGATTTAACATAGTATGGAAAAATTATTATGAGCCTATTATATTGAATAACAACATGACCCAACATTTTTTTACTACTTTACAAGTTGTAAGGTGTCAATGTTTTCCCAAATCAACCCACATTATAGCATTGAAAAGAATAATTTGGTTTATTAAAGGCATGGTGAATTTTAGTTTTTTCTATAGTGAAAAATCATAGCAGGGGTTATTGATATATACAGATGTGGATTGGTCCAGTACAACAGATAACAAAAATTCAACATCGAGTGATGCGCTTTATCTTGTAAATTTCTATATTTCTTAGATTAGAAATAATCAAGACTATATATTATTGATCACTATAGAATATGAATATATATTAGGTACTTAATCTTGAACACAACTCTTATGGAAGAAGAAACAACTTGAAGATATTAGAGTTGAAATTGATTATCCTATTACAATAAAGAGTGATAAATCAAGCACACTTAATATTAGAAAAAATATTTTCCATAATTAAAATATTATCAAGATTAAATATCACTTTATAAAGAATCAAGTTGATAAAGTAATTATCACCCTTGATAAGTGTAGAAGATGGCGGCTCAAGGGGTTTCAGGGTTACTCCGTAAACCTGGAGATGCTGATAACTCCTTGGATCAAACTCCGGGAGATGATGCGCCCGATCCTGTGGGTTCTGGTGCAAAGGATGAGTATGTTGGCCACGCAGAATTGTTTTCACTTGCCAGGAAAGAAAGCCCCTCCCACTCTGGTCTGGAGGATGGGCGCAAAAAATTTGCGGATGTTGTAAGGAATGCTTCTGGAGTATCATTTCCAGACCTTGGAGCTCCTCCACCTGGATGTGTGATTAAGAAAGGAAGGGTTGCTCATGTCTCGGCCAACCAAGAAGCTGTTGAAGAACGGGTTAACCTGTGTCGGCATTCGATTATTTCCCGAGTTCTCACCCCTAAGGGGGCGAGATTTTGGAAATTTAACGAATTAACGAGAAAGATTACTGATTTCTGGGGATTTGATGATTGGCGGATGACTGCAATGGGGAAGGTCTACTATCATGTGGTCTTTCCCAGTGATGAGAGCAAGAGGAGGGCATGGAGCAAAGGCACTATATCCTTTAATCCTGGCTTCTTAAGCATCCAGGAATGGGATCAGAATTTTGACCCTATGAATGTTCGATGCACGCATACCCAATTGTGGATTAGGATTCATAAGCTTAATTGTCTCTACTGACATCCGTGGATTCTATGGGACATTGCCTCGGCTGTGGGTAATCCAATCCGAATGGATAGGCAAACAGAAAATCCCAGGTATGGTCATTATGCCCGTGTCTTGGTTGAAGTTGATCTATCCAGCACTTTGGTGGAGGAAGTCATCCTCACAACAAGATATGATAGCATGAAATTGGAAATCCTGTATGAAAGGAAGCCCAAATTTTTCATGAACTGCCTAACCTTTGGTCATTTGACCCCTGAGTGTAGGAGGGATATGAGTTGTTCGATCTGTAAAGAAAAGGGGCATGATGATACCACCTGCAATAGAAGAAAGAGCAAGGGAATGGTCTTGCCTTCCCAAGGGGATGGTGGTTCTGGATTTCTTGCTGGAAGAACATGGGGGAGCCTCATGTTGATGCACAAGGTCCTCTGGCTGAACAGGTGGATTCTCAGGCATTACCCAATGGAATTGCCACCTCTGGAAATCTGGTTTCCTCATCTGCTGCTATGCGGACTGAAGTGGAACGGGCTGAGATGCATGCCACTGGGAATAATGGTGGTAGAAAAGGATTAGGCTCTGAGCAATGTGGTTCGGGGCAGGAGATCTCAACGGGGAAAACTGCTGCTTCTGACCCAGGAGGCAACCCGAGGCCTGCACAGGTTGATGTCTGCATGACCCCTAACTGTGAGGAAACCGTTGCAGGAGGCACATTATGGTCTGGACAGGTTAAAACTCCTGTTAATAGCAGTGGTGAGTGTTGGATTGGTGTTGCCCGATCCGGTTGGGCCGAATGCTTGTGGCCCGCAACTATCGCGGGTCGAGCTCCGCGGTGAGCTCGTTGGGGGTTGCAGGGGGCAACGCGCCCCTGCTCCGGGGGTCCGGGGGCCGAAGGCCCCCGGCCCAATTTTTTCGGCACTGTAGCATCTCTGACCACTGTAGCGGAGCTGACCGACCGACACCGACATGCACTGTAGCGGTGCGGACTTCGGGGTCAACAGTACTGTAGCGCTTTTGACTTCCAGCCGGCAGACACTGTAGCACTTTTGACAAAGTGAGCCGCCGATCACTGTAGCAACGCGGACTACTATTCAGAACAGTAGACCGTCTTCTTCATATGTAGCCCATTTCGGGCTAGGGTTTGTAACGTTGGAAAATCCTCTGTAATTGCTCCCGAATCATAGTGAAAATCTGCCTCTCCCGTGGACGTAGGGATTTTTTCCCGAACCACGTAAATCGCCGTGTTCCTTGTTGCTTTTCTTTCTTTCGTTTTCTCGTTTTCTGTCGTTCTGTCTCCCGGTGATTCCGCAACAGTGAGTGTGGTCAAGGTACTGCTCAATCTGCTGCTTCTGACCCAGGAGGCAACTCGAGGCTTGAACAGGCTGAAATTTCTACTAATAGCAGTGGTGGGTGTGGTCCAGGCCCTACCCATGTTGCTGCTTCTGATCCAGCTGGAGCTTTTGTACAGGTTTCTCCTTCCAGATTGGCTAGGAAGAAAAAGGATATATGCTCTGACCCTTCTCATTTGAAGGGCAAGAATATGTTTACTCCCTTGAGTGGGAGGTTGTGGTCTGATGAAGTGGAGGAGGTTGCTGCTGAAGGGATGCATGGTCCTGAGGTTGCTTCTGGGGCAGATGACCTTGCTCTGAAGGAGCAGGCTGGTGTGAGTGATGTTCACAAATACAAAGAGAGCAGTGAGGCTGATAAGGCTTCCAAATTTGCCTCTAAAGGAAAAAAGAAAGGTAAAGGTAAGCAGGGTAAGGCGCAAAGTACTGCTGAGAAAACAAAGGGCCCCCTGACAAGGGGCAGGGCCCAGCGTCAATGAGGATATTATATTGGAATTGTCAAGGGCTGGGAAATTCCCGTACGGTCAGGGCCCTTCGACATTACATTCTGACCTATAAGCCGATGCTTGTTGATATTGTAGAGCCAAATCTTCTTTTTGGAAACTGGAAAGGTTTCAAATGGAGTTCTCTTGGCTTTAACTTTATATCCAGCAACCAGCATAGCTCGAGCATGGATCACTTGTGGGTTCTGAGACATGATAGTATTCAGATTAATTCATTTGCTAGTAGACCCCAGAATATTCTGATTAGCTGCAACAATGCTGGACAGAACATCTCTGTCTCATTTGTCTATGCCTCCACCTCTTATTTAAGGAGGAGGGAGTTATGGGAGGACCTTAAAGCTACTGCTCTAAGGATGGGCCAGAGGTGGATGCTTGTTGGTGACTTTAACACTATCTTGATGCCTAGGGAAAAAACTGGGACTAATTTTCATGGGACAGCAGCTCATGAATCTTCTGAGGGCATTGATTTCTGTAATATGATTCAGATCCCTCTTGCTGGAGCTGACTTTACATGGTGCAGATACACATGGGAAGGGAAGCAGGCCAGCAAACTTGATAGATGCCTTGTGCAAATTGATGACCAAAATGTTGTCTAGGGGGTCTCTGGTTTTACTCTCCCCAAGTATCACTCTGATCATAATCCAATCATTGTTGATGTCAACTTCCAGAGGATGCGGCTAGACCCCAAACCCTTCCGATTTAATAATGCTTGGCTTGTGATCCCAGGATGTAGGGAAATTGTCTTGGAGGCATGGAGGATTGAGCCCATTGGGAGCCCTCTTCATAGAATTGCTGTCAAATTAAAGCACCTTAAAGGGCTGCTAAAGGAATGGAGTATGAAATCATTCTCTAAAATTGATGATTACATTAAAATTGCTGAGGAGGAACTCGGAAGAATTCAAATTGATCATGAACATCAGCCCATCTTATCTAGGGATGAAATCCTGGCGCAGAATAGGCAGTATGATCTTCTCATGGTGAGGGATAGACTGGTCAGGAATCAGCTGGATGTGAAATGGATTAAGGATGGCGACAGAAATTCTAAGCTCTTCAATAGGCTGCATAAGGAGAGGAGAGTGCGTGCTTGCAACACGGTGATCAGAATTGGTAACCACATTTACTCTGATGATCATGAGATTGCTGCAGCTGTTGATTATTTTAAAGGAATATACTCTGATAATGGACAGCCCTGCACCTCCAACCTGGTGGACAACATTAGCCCCTGTATTGATGAGCATATGAATCAGTTTATTACAGCCCCACCTTCCAAGGGGGAAATCAGATCTTCTCTCCTCTCTCTTAATCTTGAGAGTGCGCCGGGCCCAGATGGCTTCACTAATAAATTCTTTATGTTTTTCTGGGATATTGAGCGTGCTATTAGAGATTTCTTCTGTCATTCATATATTCCCCATGGGATGAATTCATGCTTCATTGCCCTCATTCCAAAGAAGGAGAATGCCCTTGACATTAAAGACTTTAGACCTGTTGCCCTTGGGAATACAATACCCAAGCTCATCAGCAAGATCATCATGTGCAGGTTAGGTGGGCTTGTTGATGGTCTGATTATAGCAAACCAATTTGGTTTTGTCCTTGGAAGGAACATACAACAATTCCTTTTCATGGCCTTGGAGGGTGTTAATCTCATGAGACGGAAGACAAAGGAGGGGAGCTTTGCTCTTAAGATTGACATCTCTAAGGCTTTTGACACCCTTAAATGGAGTTTTCTCACTGAGATCCTTCGTAGGCATGGGTTTTCAGACAGATTTCTGAATCTGATTAATACTATTCTTGGATCCTCACGGATGTCAATTCTTGTCAATGGCGTGCCGAGGGGGTTCTTTCCTTGCTCAAGGGGTGTAAGACAAGGTGACCCCCTATCGGGTATTTTGTTTGCTATTACGAAGGATTACCTAAGTCGATGCTTCAATGAACTTGCTCATATGGGTATTTATAAGAGGATTAAAGCTGGTATTAATGATCATGCTCCATCTCATCTTCTATATGCTGATGACATTCTATTGTTGGGGCAAGCTTCAAAGAAAACCATATCTTTCATTAAGGCTCTGTTTGATCATTATGAGGTTGTGGCTGGATAGGCCATAAGCTGGGATAAATCCTCAATTGTCTTTGGCAATGGAATTTCTGCTGGAAAGAAGAACAGGATCATCCAATATCTTGGGGTGAAGAGGGGATCCTTGCCCTTTCAATATCTTGGGGTGCCTCTTTTCTGGGGAAGGGTGAAACGACAATATCTGGAAGTCATCTATGCTGGTATTACCAATCAGCTTTCCAGCTAGAAATGGAAATCTATGTCCATGGCTGGAAGGGTGTGTCTCGTGAACTCAGTTATTACATCCAAATTTGTTTACTCTTACTCTCTTTACAAATGGCCGCGAGGGCTTATTAAGGAGCTTCAAAGCCTGGTAAGAAACTTTATTTGGACAGGATCAATGTTTGAAAGGAAGTTGGTCATGGTGAAATGGAAAGATTGCATAAAACCTGTGGAAATGGGAGGATTAGGGGTCAAGTATCTACGCACCTTTAATGATGGTCTGATTGGAAAATTCACTTGGAGGCTGATATCAAATGAGATTGATGATGAATTTCTGTCGACCAGGTTCACAAAACGGCTCATGAATGGATATAAATACTACCTCCAATCCTCGGTATGGGCTTCACTCAAGCAGGCTTATGCAATGATTATGCAGGATACTAAATGGCTGGTCAGTAGAGACTCCACTCTTAGCTGCTGGAATACCTTGTGGCTGGATTAGCCCTTTCATTCCATGAATGTTCCAGCCGAATTTGCCTCTTTGTCCATCTCAGATTTTTTATCACTTTAGACTTTGCAGGAGCTGAACATCTCTGACTATGTGTTGTTTCAAATTAATAATTATGCTTTTATGGATTGTGACAGACTGATCTGGCTTCCTAGAAAGACTGACATTTTTGACCCCAAGGAGTTCTACTGGCTTTCTTGTGGCGGTACCGATCATGCCCCAACATGGCTCATGAAGTTTAGGGCCCCCTTCATTCGGCCAGCCTGGTTTCTCCTGCTTTTGAGGATTTGGAAGCACAGACTTCCCACATCTGAACATTTGAAGCAAGCTGGTTTTCAGATGGCCTCCAGGTGTGCTTTATGCAGGTCTGGGGAGGATACTACGCAGCGCATATTTATGGAGTGCAGGCAGGCCCAGCAACTCTGGAATTACTTGGGAATGTTGTTCGGATTTGCGGTGGACTCTGAAATTCTGCTCGTTGACCTGTTGTCCGGGATGCTGCATATGCGCTGCAGTGAGCAGCTCTGTAATCTTCTCGCTGCTGCTATTGTGGCGACCATTGCATCCTTGTGGGAATCGCGGAACATGGACGTGTTTGATGGTGCGCATGATGCTGTCCGAAAGGGAATGATCTCCATTCACAGGGATGTGTACGCTGCGTTAATGATCCAGGATGGTGCTATGGCCAATACCATTTCTGACCTTCAAACTCTGAGACTGCTTGGAGTTTCTGGCCGACCCCGAAAACCTCGGATGCTGAAGTATATCATATGGATACCACCGATTTCACCGCGCCTCAAAGTGAATGTTGATGGAGCTGCGTCAGGTGTGCCGGTCCCATCGGGATGCGGAGGTGTTTTCCGCACTTTTCGTGGGATCATCAAGGGATGCTTTTATCATTACATTGGCCTTGGCACTGATTTTGAAGCCGAGTTATGGGCGATGATTCATGCTATAAGGTATGTTGTCCAATATAATTGGAGATGGCTTTGGATTGAATCTGACTCTATGACTGCAGTTCATGCTTTGAATTCTAGAACGCGTAATGTGCCTTGGCGTGTGCTCCCTCAGTGGGTTGAGTGCCTCCACCAATCTAGTCAAATACACGTGGTTGTTTCTCATGTGTATCGGGAGGCCAATCAGGTTGTTGATTCATTGGCAAGAAGGGATCTAATTGATTCTGATATGATGTGGTCCTTTACGGCCCCTGCTTATTGTGCTCTAATGGTGGATGCAGATAGATGTGGTGTGTTGTATACTCGCCTATGTAATAACCCCTTGTACGCCTGACTCTTTATTTTTATCTATTATTTCTGAGGACCGGCCCACACCGGATCCTGATCTTCTTGCTAAGTTGATAAAGGTTTGGTAATATTGAAATATGTATCTACTCAAAGTTAAATTATAGACATCATGATGAAGGTGCATTCTAATGAAATTTTTTAGAAGCATCGGTTGGCTCTTTGAGTTCAGCTATCTCTATTCACTTGAAAGGTTTGGAGAAGGGAACCACACTCCCCTATGGTGATTATCATTCCACATTTAATGTTTAATGTGAGATACTTGATATGTGATTTCTTCAACAAGTGTTTTATTTAAAGGTATGCTATCTCTCATGTTTTGATAGAATGAGTACGATTTCTTCCTTATAACCTTCAAATAAGTTCTATTTGGAATTTTTTTAAAAGTGGGAGATATTTGAGCTTATATTTTCTCATTGTTAGAGATATTTAAAGAAATTACATGATCAAGGAATAATGTTGAAAAAATCTCTTATACTAACAAAGAGAGGGTATCATCTCAAAATGTAAAGGGAAGGGTTGTTTCTTTGAAAAGGTTAAAGGGAGAGTATGAGAATGAAAGATCAGGGTGATTTTTCTCAAGATGACTTGATGATCACAAAATAAATGGTTTCAATGTTTTTTTAATGAAATATTATCAACAAGTTGTGTTTGGAGAAAAAATGACAAATTAGTGTCAAGATCATGAGGACGGTGGAGTGTTTCATTTATGATCTTTTCATTTAACTCTTGTTTCTCATGCCAACCATGAATCATGTGAGGTTAGAGTTAATAATAATTGAATTACTGATTGAAATATATAAAGTATGTTAGTTTTAGTTGAAGGGTGGTGTTTAAATAGGTTCTTTAAAGTGTTGAAGTGTTATAAAAAATCCAAAGGGGTGATTGTTGGTAAAAATACTTATATTCATTTTTAGGTTGTGTTTGTTAATAAATCTAGAGAATATCCTATAAAAGACTCAATAAAACATGGATAATTGATATCATAAAGTATTGTGAATTTTGAAGGATGTTGGAGAAGCTTTTCTCTAAGGGACTAAAATCGTGTTTCAATACACTGGTATTACATGATGATTATTTAGTGTATCATTGGTTGGAGCCGGTTAGATACTTACAACATAAAGGTGATAGATTGTGTCATGAATGGTGTGTAAGATTGAATATTTAAATAAGTGTCGATTATGGGTAGGGTATCACACCAGAATAATAAGTATTGTGTCTTTAAGGGAAGGATTACACAGTAATATGAAGGCTATGAAATTTCATCATTACTCTAAAAAGTGGTAATTGCATTCTGAGGGGTTGGGTTGCATCATAGCAGTCATAGTCATTCTGTGATTTTTAAAAGTAGGAATATTTTTAATATATCTAATTTTTTATCTTTTAATGAATATACTGTGATATGAAGGGGATAATTTTACTCAAATTTTTAGGGCATGGATGGATAAATTTTTATATCATACTAAAATCACCTTGAATATTTTATCAAGTGAAACATAGATTTTTTCATGGGTGATGAGAGAAAAATATTCTATTTAGAAGGAGAATATTTATTAAAAAAAGGAAGAGATATCCTATAATAAAATAATCTAATTAAGAGTGTGCTAGAAAGAGAGGGATTGGTCAAGGGGATTTTAGGATATCATTCATGGAAGTTTGTTGAGTTCATTTTGTTAATGAATATAGAGAATATTGTTGAACTTATCTTGGTGTAATCTCTTGTTCTTGGTTCATGTAAGATCAAGGTGTTCACTTTGAGGAGTAGTTAGTTCTTCTAGAGTGAGTAGAGAAATTAGTTCGCAAATATTTTTAGGGTTGTAAACCTAAAGGGATACTGAGTCCAGTATGAATTTTAATGAACTAATAGTGTACTTATAATAGATTTTGGTATACCTGCACATCATTGAGTATATTCTCCTTGTACAAAACCCAATGAAGGTGAACCAAGTAAACATTTCCTATTACTCTTTTTTTTATAATTTTAGTTATTAATGGGGGAGATAAGTGGGTTTTTAATAATCACGATACAATATCACTGGGAGGAGACATTTGAAATTTTTATACTTAGATTTAACTCCCCCCTAAGGTATATTCCTTGGGTTGGACTAGTACTCTATTAAAATAGATCTTCAATATTTTATTAATCATTCATATATTCACTCCTTAATAATTGGTAGGTCAATACCATCAAAATAAGTATTAAAAAACCATGTTAAATCATCCCATTAAAGTCCAAATATTATCTCCTTTGAATGTGATACAAATTTTTTACTTTGAAATAACTTCATCCAAATTATGAAATGATAAATGGCACCAAGGTATGGTGTATTTGGTAAAACATTAACTCCAAAAACTATGACTATTATATCTTCATTATCCTTGTTTTTTCCCATTTATATGTTTTGTAATTCGTATCTATAATTAACCATGATGTGGCTATCTCCAAAATATGATATAGTTTTGTAATGATAAATTCAATAGATAACTCCAGTAAAATTGTCAAATCCACTCTTAGAACCATGAGAGACCTTTGTTTCAAAAAACAATTCTACAAAACACATATTTATAACATGAAATCCACTATAGTTTGGTTTCCTCATCAGTATAATGTTGGATAATAACTTCATCTTGTATTTCCTCCAATACACCTATCAAGCACAACATAATTTCTTGCTGACTTCCCCATTTTTATCCATCTTTGAAACAAATTCGATACAAACACATTATTATTGTTCATCCCATTTGGGATAGGGATTTTTTATAAGTATCTTCTCACCAAATTTTAAAACATAACATATTTTTTGATTGTGTAAAATAATAACTTCATAAATGAATCCCCGACAAACTAAAAATACCTTTCAATCAATATTTTGACCATTTTTTCCAAAGAAAAAAGATTACTATGGTGTGATATGTCCAACCATAGTTTGTTTTTTGTTTTTATCACAAAATCACTTCTAAATTCCCTTTAACTTTATTAAATCCATCATATACATTACTTAAAATCAATATGAGTCATTTCAAGGGTATTTAATTTCTGTTTTCAATAAACATAACCCAAAAACATTTTCTTGGATTTTTTTAACACATCATAATAATGAGAGAATCCAAGAGATCCTTATGAGTTTAAGGTGAGAGTAAATAATAAAAACTTGAGAAGGGATTTCCTAATGATATTTATTTCTATAAAAATACTTTAAATAGAAAATCTCAAGAAAAAAAAATTAAGGTTATCACAATTAAATGAAAAAAATATTACACTAGAAGATAATGGGAACCAAGTGATGAATAAGATGAAAATAATATATATTTTAATATAAATAAGATACTTTATTAATGTTAAAATGTTTAGACACTGGGAAATTTAGATTTTCAAAAAATATAAATTTAGTTTGATATGTGGTGTCAGAAACCTTTCTATGGGAGATTTATATGAATACAATTCTATTAGAAAGAATGTTATAAAGTATTTTGAATAAATTTAGAGAAAAAAATTATTAGTGAAAGAATATGAATCTTTTAATGAAGTTTAAAAGATGTATATTAAGAAAAAATGAAGTTTAGGGACATTTTTATTACAATTGAATCATAAATAACTTTGGATAAGATCAATGTAATGAAGTAAGTAAAATGATGAAATGTTATTATAATGGTAAAATAATATGTTTGACTGCCTTAAATGTCAATATAGATCTATATTAAGATCCATTAAATATAGATATAAATGTTAAATTTTCAACTCAAGTTAAATTTGGTCAATCAAAGGTGTATAAAAAATTATGATCATTACAAGTTTTCTTTTAGTGTATATCTAATATAAGTTTAGTGACATGACTTGTTGTTTAATTTTTTTCTAAGAGACTCACTGAAAATATGATGGGAGATTTCCAAAATCTTGGTAAAAAGGATGGTGACTCAAAAATTTATAAATCATCACACCAGAAGTTTAGTGGACATGTATTGAAAGTTCATAATGACCATTACATCATATGAGTGAAGGTTGAAATTCAAATTGAATGGTTAAGGTCAAAAATGGGTCCCAAAATGGTGAATCTTGATAGAGGTATTTTTAGAAAACATTTAAATTAATATTATCACATCATATATCTTAATGAAAGATTTCCTAGAGGTGTTTCCTAATGGGTTTTTTATAATCAAATAACATTTATTCACATAGTGGATGACATAAGAAACCATAAACCAATATCATTCATTCTTTGAAATTGAAACCGTGTATAATATAAAATAAAGAATATACTAGGTACGGAAGATGATTGATCTCATTGTCTTTAATAATATAATTTATGAGGATCCTTGAGAATCATCCAAAGGAATTCTTCATCCTAGGGTATCCATAGGTTAATAAAATACCCGATGCATGGGTGGGATTCTCCTTTCAACCATGGTATGTTAGTACATCTTGAAGTAAAGGGATAATAATAAGAGAGCTTTATATTTGAGAGAATATATAGGGATCACACATACTCATTCTCATGTCCATGGCCTCTATATATAGGCCTTGGGGATACTCCTTGAGTATTCCATGAATTTACTTAAATTTAATGTTATTGTTACAAATTATTTGTAACTCATAGACTATATGAATGAATTTAATATTTAAATGCATTCATTTGATTCTCTCAAATATTTCATTATATGAAATTTTAATGATTAATGATAGATTACATGTAATAGAATCTGAATGTTAACAATATTTGATAACCTTTTTCAATCATATAATACAATTAACTTGTATCATAACATTTATGATATTGTTATATCATACACTATGGTATAATTAAAGGTAGTGGTGTGATATCACTATATTGTACCATGTGATATGCCTTATAAAGTCATATGATATGCCTTGGTTTCAATCATACCATACATTATGACACACCTCATATATTATACTGTGATATAGCCAAAAACATCATATGATTTATATTATCTTTAGGGTATATGTCCATAAATATCTCATTTTCACTAAAGCCAGATAGATTTTATGTCATTTCACCTTATATTTTATCGTATATAATAACTTATGAAATCATATCCAAAAATACTTTTATATATTTCCAAAACAATATTGGGCATCTATCATTAATTTCACCATGTATTACACCATATACAATACCTTTTGAATACCCATCCAATACTCCATTTGGATAAACTCTAAAACACTTTTAAAGAAACTATATAAGTTTTATAAAAAAAATAATTATTTAGTAAACCAAAAAGTTTAACCCCATGTGCTTTTATAATAATTAAAACAATTATGAATTCTTAAATATTTAAATGTAATCAAATATTGGACTCTATAAAATATTTGGTGTTACCCAAGCTACAAAGGTTTTTTTCATGATCTTCATCAAACACGTGTATCTCTATACATGTTCCCACCAACTGTAACATATACAAGTATATGTAACCCAATAATCCATTTTTTCAAGGAATCAAGTGACTATAGGACAAAAAGTATGTCAATATCATATAGTTACTTATACATTCTCGATTCTCCAAGTATAGACTGACTAGATAGATAAACACATCACATGTCATTTTCCTTGATGGATGAGCACATCACATGCCCTCTATCCAATAGATATGAACATCACATGTCACTTACCTAGGTATGGATGTACATTACTTTAGTTTATTTCAATCAAGGGATTAAATATCATACTAATCATATGAAAGGTAAAATCCCATTTTGTTAAAACTCAACTGATGACATGATTAACAATATACCCAAATAGACCCTAATTAACTTAGCCTCAATGTTAGAATAATTAAGGCATTAAAGTATAAAGGTTCTCATGTTAGGTATCTTTTTTAACATCAAGTATGAGGATTTAGTAAAAAATATACACCCCTTGCATATCAATTGTATAATATATTACATTCCATGTGGTATACTTCATAGGTCATCCAACACACAATTTTTTTTTAAGTTTCATGAGTGTATTTCATATATGATAACCTTAACATCTCATAATACCCTATAATAGTCAATGAATAATATCAGTTAAGGATAACTCAAAGTCCTACTTTGAGAGGTTAATTATATTTAAACATTTTGAATATATGAGGCCAATGGGAAAGAATGATAAAGTAGAGTTTTCCTTTGTATAACATGATATATTTTATATTATTAATATCCTTTAAGAATACTTATCAAAATTATACATAAGTTCTTGTCTAATCATATCCTATATGATAGACCACCAGAGAGGCCTTATGTTCACTACACTTTTAGGTATTTTTTAGACACATTACATCTCCATGTAATTGTTTTCTCATTTATATGTTACCATCTAATAAAACCTCTCTCACTAAAATAATTTTAGTGAGTAAAGTCTATAAAGAAATATTATTTAAATAATAGTGAGATTAAGAATCATATTCCTAAATTTTTAACTCTTTAAACAAGTATTAAAACTTATTCACTTCATGATATCCATTATTACATTGTTAACAACTTTTTTGTCTGCTTAGAACTTTTCTATGTTCATAGTCATCATCTTGGAAATTTTCCATTCAAACTTTTATTTGATATAAATTTGGAAAAAAATGTAACTCTTTGCATTATCTATCTTTACCAACACATCTAAACTCTTTTATAATATTAATTGACATTCAATTTGAGTTTTACTATTATAATCATTTATTTATTAAACTTTTAACTTCTATAAGTCCAAATATACTCTCATTAGAATCTTAGAAACTATATACTCTCTGGAATATCATGCTAAGATACACAAACTCCTTTATTTCTAGAAATAACATTTATATCTTTTAGTGATAATATTTAACAAATAAACTATTAATAATAATATCTTATCTAGTATTCTATGTGTTTGGATTAATTTTTTAAAGGAAGTTTTATTCTTTAAAATATTCCACTAATGTATTGTTCTAACTCTTCATCTCATATTTTAATAAATATATTTAGATAGAACAATTTTATTATGGATAATTTTTTTTTATCCTTATCTTCTTTTAAAACCATGTTATAGAATCTAATAGATCATAAACCATGTGTATGATAAAAAATCATCTCATTTATTTATAAAACAATAATTTTTTACAAACAACACTTATAATATAAGAGAAAATAAATGATATAAAAATACACCTATTTTATTCTAGATTCATACAATCTTTGAAGTAATGTATCAAATCCAATCCCATTATGTAGAAACAATTTCTTCATCACTTGAATGTATACTTAAATCTTTAACCAGAAATCTTATATTAGTTTTTAACTCCTCTATATATTTACAATAATTTTTTAATGTATAGTTGGTATCATATACCCTTAAAATATAAGAATTTATTTCTATAACATTAATACACTATGTATACTATCCACTAGGTTTATTTTTACCCTTTAGGTATTCTAATAAATTGAACCTATAGTAACCTAGGTTACCACAATGAAAGTAATTTCCTTCCATCCTGAATCCCCACTTAGTTTTCAAAGACTTTTATTGTCTATTTGAAGACCCATTGTTGGTATTTTCAACATATTTTTTCTTCTTATAATTTAAACTTTTTCCCTCTTAAAATATCAATATAACACTTGTTCCTTAACCTATAAGGTTCAAATAATATATCCTTAATGTATTAAGGATATCGGGTAAACCTTTATTGAACTCATTCATGTTTTAGTTTACAATAAACTATTAGAACCTTTTATAGTGGTGATTATAGAATGAAATCCATATCTAAATAAATCCTTAAAGAAGAACTCCAAACTCTAAAATTAATCAATATACCCAATAATATTGAGTATATGAGTGGATGGTAAATTTCCTTCGAGCATCGTGTATTTAAAAAAATGAATTTGAAACCCCATACCTCTCATGCCTAGAATATGATTGATGGATCCTTTTAGGTTATCTATCATATTAAATAAATCTATAATTTCATATTTCTTTTAAAAATTAGGCTCCATGGATATAAACATGAGATTGGATACATCCAATGAATCCATAAAATTCTTATCATAAGCATTAAGATCCATTTTTGAATAACTTCACCATTTGAAATTTTTGGGAAGGGGTTTCTCTAACACATAGAATTTTCCTTTATTGAGAATATTTCTTAAGTTTTTGTAATATTATTGAAATTTTATTCTATTAAGAATCTAATTTTACAATATTGGCCTCAAAGTCATGTTTAATGATGATCATTTCATTTTATATACAAAAAATTAACTTATTATATAAATACCATATTTTACATTCATTTAATAAGGAATTTTATTAAATGAACTCCCACTAAAATGATAACCCCTTTTAAATTCCATGAAATCCAATAGTGATTAAAGATCTATATCATACTAATTAATTATTACACTTTGGAATTCCTCTTTCCACTTAGATATTTAGGTAGTTCATTATTCCAATAATATTATATATAAGTCTTAGATGGTTAAATGGAAAACTCTTTTCCAAGATTAATCATATAGATTATCACAATTTTATTCCTCTAGTATCCCAACTATTAAGGTTTTATAACTAAGTGTGACATAAAGATCATAGGGGTATTTGGTTACCCAACTCTTAGGGTTACCCATTTCCACCATGTCTTACATAAGATAATCCATAGACACTCTGATTTGGAAAAACCTACTTGGTTGAATGATCTATTGGGAGGTGAATTATATTTAAATTCATTGAAATTCCATCCATTGGAATTATATTCACTGTAATTTCATTAACTAGATGATGGGTTGGATGTGAGGTGAATAATGTGGTAATATAACTTCTCCAATTACAATAGGACTATAAACATTTTGTATATGTCAATGGTTTTATGATAGATCACTAGAGGTCTGGTAGTTCAGTAAGACTGAAGGGTTGCTGGGTTGGTAATCAAGCTCGTGTAGTGAATCTAATACATCTTAACATGACATAAATAATACATTAATCTCATGATATAAATAATACATCTCACAAATAGTCTGAGAATCCAATGACAAAAAGGTTTAGTGTCTTGAAGATTAGCTACATAAATATCCTAATTTTATACACTTGTGAACATTTCTCCATAATAATGTTCCTATAGACCCTTTAATATATATCTCATATGATATAATTATCTTCATAACCTGGGGAATATAAAAATAAGAAATGTTTGAGCTTAAATTCTCAATAAGGGAAAGTCATGTCATAAAGTATTAGATCATAAACATGAAGGATAATATGAGGAATATATAAATATCTTAATAAAAGATCAAAATACCATGAATGATAATCATAAAACATGATGGAGAAACATAAGATCATAAAATATGTTAAGGATTTGTAAAAGTTATAAATTGTCTCAAAATACATATAAATTACTAGAAACATGTGTGCATGACATAAAGTGAATAATACTATAAAAATAAGATATAATATTATAAACTTGGAATGACTTGATGAAAAAATTGAAAATATGGAATAATAATAAACATGGTATTTCTTATCATTATGAACTCGGATACCCACCAACCTATTCATAGGTAAAATTTCAAGCAGAACTAAACACCATCACACCCACCCTTTGTGAACCTAGCTACTCACTAACTAGTTCACACATAAAATTGTGAGTATGGATTAATGCCATTACACTCACCCTTTGTTAACCTAGTGAATTTCTAACTTATTCACACCTAAAATTGTCACACTAACCCTTTTTGAACCTAGCTACTTGCTAACCTGATCACATAACATTTCTATCTCATGAGATATAATCCTTTACCCAATAAATTAGAGGGAGATATAGGCCCCACCCAATATATAATCTATAAATTTTTGTGCCACTTGAAAATAAAAAATTTATAATCTCATAAAGAACCCATGAAAAAAAATAATGGGTTTATTAGAACATTCAAAAACATCACATAATATGAACGTAAAAAATCATAGAACATCTAAACTCTCATTTTCCAAATGAAATAATATCAGAATAACATATAAAGAGTGATCAAAAAATATCTTCATGAAATATAACCTTTTGAGGGTAAATATATCTGAAAATACAAAAGTTCTCACAAAAACATTTAAAACATTTAAGTGAAAATTACTTTCAAAAATATTTTTGTGGAAGGGAAAAAGAAGGATTCTGAAAATCTTAATATAAATAGTTCCTAAATAAAACATCCTTGAAAATACATAAAGGTTATAAAAAAGGATAAGTGAAAATACTTTGAAAAATTTTACTTTTAAAAGAATCTTTAATAAAGGAGACTTGAAAATACATAAATAGTTTAAAAAATGGAAGTGAAAATACTTTTAAAATTTTTAACTTTAAAAGAATATTTAATAATGGAGAATTGAAAATATATAAAGTTTTAAAAAATGGAAGTGAAAATACTTTGAAATAATTTAATTTTAAAATGAATCTTTAATAATGGATCCTTGATTTTTTTTTAAAATTTATCAAAATAAAATTTTGAGTGGATGATAAAACTTTTTATTTTGAAATGATGGGAAAACCTTTTGAATATTTTGAAATAGCCTTGTTTAAAACCCACATAGTTAAAAATGATAATGAAACATTTTCTTTAAAATGAAATAATTATAATAATAGGATAATTTTAGATAAAAATAATTTTAGTTTCCACTAGGTAAATTATATCATTGGTGGGAAGTAAAAATATGGTCATGCAATAAAAAACCATTAAATTAATGAGGATAATTCTTAACAAAAATGTATTTTAACGAAAAATTAAGATCATAGAGGAAGAATACATTAGTGTGAAACATGATTTCCCAATAAAATAAGTTTTAAATAAAAAATAAAATTATTATAGGTTATAATAAATCAATATTTAAATATTATAGTCAAATAAGAGTGATTATGACCCAATGAAATGTTTTGAGTCTTTAAAGACCCTTACGACTTTAGTAATTTTTTATTCAAAATTAATTTGAAGAATTAAAATCATATGGTTCTATAAATATCATGAATTAAATAATTTATTTATAAAAAATAAATTCTTGGGTATTATATACACCATGAAAATAAGAAATTGGTGTATGACATTAAAACATATCTCAATTAATGGAAGTTGAAATGAAAACCCCTTATTGATTAAGAAACATTCTAATAAAAATCAATTGAAAGAAATAGAGCATTACTTTGATGTTAAAATACCATTAATAAGGATAATATAAGATATTATATGTCAAATTGTTATTTTATACACCTTTTAAAATAAATTAGGTGCATAAAAGAACATGTGTCTCAAAGAAGGAAGTTTTGAGACAAAATACTTACCTTGTTTCCTTTCTTAGTTGATCAAACTATAACCTCCTATAAAAAAAATAATTAATATAATATTTCATAACATTACTCATAAATATTTACCTTTCATAACCCTTATTATAATTTTTTATCGTGATTTCATTAATTAGTTACAGTGTATTATGACCATCGGGTGTTAATAACTTTAACCGTTTTGTGCATGTATAATAATTTTGATATCATTACCCATAATTTGATACCAATTTTATTATTGATATATAATTTAATGTTTTTTAATATATAAATTATATTGATTTAAAATTTTATTATTTCATTCTATATGTTTTTTGGTTATGTTATGTGAAAACAGAGTTGATAACGACTTATTTTGGTAATTTTAGCGTACAAAAATGATACTTTAATAATAAGTTAAATAATTAATATAATATTTAACAAAACATATTAAAATAGTTATTTTATTGTTATATTATAATAATATTATTTTTCATTTTCCCATATTCATCCATAATAAGATTTTAAAGCATCATTCAAGTAGGTGGTTAAACTGACCCAAACTTGAACACGCTTTAACTCGTTTGGTAAGTATGGTTAATGATGTGTTTCTTTTTACATAATATCATTATGACATAATCATAATGATATTATTTTAATTTTTATATTATAGTGAACAAATATTTAATATTTTTAGATAAATAATGAAAAACTATAAGAAAAATGAAAAAAATGATTCTTCATGGTGGTTGTAGTCTGTGCCCATACACGATTGATGTTACTTTATGTTTATAAGTGGATGGAAATAAATAAATAAGGATTTTAACATTAATATAAAAATAGATAATTATAATAATTATAATTAATTAATTATATTATTATGGTGATAATATATTTCTAAGATTAATATTAAGAAGAAAAACTTAAGAAGGAGATAATACTTATGTTGGAAACTTGATTTTTCCTTGGAATTTATCTTAAAATTGAAGGGATTAGGATAACTATGAGTGACCTGGGGCTTATTTTTATGGGATAAAGTTATAGGTATATTATTAGGTAATATTTTAAAGGAGTAATTTTAAGGATATGTGTGTGTTTTAAAGGGTGTAAGTGATCCCCTTTTATAAGAGAGGAAAAGAGAACTTTTAGAACCATACTTTATATTTTAATGATATAATGACACTATTCCAAGTTAAATGGCTCCAAATTTTATAAATTATTTATTTTTCCATATTTTTAGGTCAATAAATTATCAAACAATTGTTTCCTCTCATTTTTTAAACATGTTATAGAGTTTTTACCATTGAGTGTTTACATTTTACTCTTACTTTTAAACTAGGTAACTAGTTTTTAACAAAGTGATTTTATGTTTTATTAAACATATAACATAAATAATATGAAAATTTTTGGATGTTATATAAATAAATTTAACATCTATTTAATCCAATTAAAATTCTAAATATTATAAAATTAACTTTAAAATTAAAACAAATAATGTGTAGAAAAACTGTTTTAATAGAAAAATGACTTTTTAACCATTATAGATTCTTAATATTATTTAGTATTGATTAAAAATTAAATTAGTGTTAATATATTTTGTCACGACCCGACCTCGGGGCCCGTGCCGTGACTACCCCAAGCCCGCCTTCCATAGGCCAGGGGCTGGCGACTAGCACCAAGGCGTAAAATCCCGGTAAACAGGGAAGACATTGCCTTTATAAGTAACAACCACCACAGAGTCAGCAAGCGGAAAGTAAAGTGCAGAAAAGTAAAGGGGGCCGGAATACAAGCCCAACTGAAAGTACAACAGGAAAAGTAAAGAACAGCAACTGAAGAAAAGACGGCGGCCTCGTGTCGTCCACTGGAAATCCCACCTGAAGGGTGGGTACAGATAGCCTCCAGGCTCCTCGGGTCCCGCGTCCGCTCTGAGCACGTCCCGCCCAGTGGTCCACCTCCAGGTACCGTCCTGCTCCACGCCCCAACCGTGATCAGCGCTGTCCGTCGTCTGCAACCAACACAACAAGGTGCGGGCATAGCCCGTGCAGGGGTGAGTACAAGCTACTCAGTAAGGACCCCGAGACCCCCGAAGGTCTCCCGAAATCCACAAAGGATATAGCACAAAAGAAAGATGCAATCACAAAGTAACATCTGACTCGACTTAGGTATATGCCCATACATATACCTAAGTCCCCAATTCTAGCTCTACTCACGAGCTCAAGAACAACTCAATCCACAAAGGAAAGCAAGACTCAAATCCACAAGGAGAGTAAATAGTAAATCCACAAAGGATAGTTCAACACAATCCACAAAGGAGAGTAACATAAGATTCAGCTCAACCAGGTATACTTTTTCAGATGACGTCAAAGATGATCACTGATCCATCTAAGTCGTCGGACCCATGAAGGATCGATAGGTACTAACCCCCGCAAAAGACCCACACAGGATCGGGCTCACACAGAACCTGTAGGCAGTGGCTCACACAGAACCGGTAGTAAGGACCCACATAGGATCGGGCTCACACAGAACCTGTAGCACTGATCCACATGGGATCGCTGAGTGCAGTAGTCGATGCAGTCCACTGAGGATCTCTGCACAGTCGTCGCCGCAGTCCACGAAGGATCTCTGCTCTGCCGTCGTCGCAGTCCACGGAGGATCTCTGCTCTGCCGTCGTCGCAGTCCACTGAGGATCTCTGCTCTACTGTCGTCGCAGTCCACGGAGGATTTCTGCTCTGTCGTCGAAGTCACAGCCAGCGCTAGGGTTCCCGCACATAGCGAGCTCGTTTAGGAGGGTCCGCTCCACGAGCCGAGAGGCTGATACATCAACTGACACGTAGTCCGAAGTTGATGTATCCAAAAGTTCCGTATCGACAACAGGATCTCAACGCAACAGACGGCGCGTCAATCGGACGCCCGGTCTGAGAGTTATTGGCATTTTCGTCCCAGGGGCCCGGTTGGTTTTTAGGGCAAAACCAACCCGACCGTACTCCGCCTGTATCCGATCCTCGGGAAGAGTATGCCAAAAGTTCCGTCTCACTTAGAGGAAACTACCACAGCTGACGGTACGTCGATCGGACGTCCGTAGCTCATGTTATGAGCGTTTCCGCTCCGAGGGCCCGGTTGGTTTCGTGTACGAACCAACCCGGCCGAACCCAAAGTCTTCCGAAACCTTGAGTATAATATACCGAAATGACCGTATCGATCCAAGGATCGCGTAGCCGCTGACGGTTCATCAATCGGAGGTCTCAGGCCCAAGATATGGGCAAAAGACCGAAGAAGGCCCGAAAACGGGGGTTCTGGGCCCGGGGCGACCCGGCCCGAACCCCCCCTTGGTCGGCCGAACCGGGTCGGCCCGACCCGGCCCGACCCGGCTAGGCCGGGTCCGGTCCGGCCTGGGCGCGGCTCGGCTTCGGCCGAGCGGCCGAAGGAGCCGCCGCCGCGGGTTTGACCCGCGGCTTGGAGGAAAACGCGGCCCCACGGGGGCCGCCTGTCACGCGGACGCGGCCGGGCCGCCGCGTCCCTCCCCGGTTCCGCGCGGCCGCGGAACCGGCCGCCGCCGCCGCGGCTTCATCCGCGGCGGATCTTCTCCACGGCGGCGCGCCGGGCGCCGCCGCCTCCGGTCGCCGGCGCCGCCTTGCCGGCGACCCGCGCTGCCGCCGCCTTCCGCGGGCCGCCGGAGTTGCTCCGGTGGCCCGTTTTGCCTCCCGTCTGCGCCGTTGCTCCTCCCGGGGGCCGATCTTCACTGCGGAATCAACAGATCGCCCCTGCCGCGCGGTTCGTCGTCGTCCGCCAAATCCGCACAACAAAAGATTGGCGGAGGGTTGCCGGGTCTTGTTCGTTAGACCCGCACCCTCCGCGTTAGTCATAAACAACGGGAGGAAAAAGATAATAATCAACAACAATTTTAAATAAATTAAAATTGTCGGTGATCATGTTCTTTACTTTAAAAGAAAAAAATACGGGGAATAAAAGAATTCCAACAACCCTTACCTCGCAGCTGTCGTTGCCGAACGAGGGATCGTCGCGGGATTGCTCGTCGCGGAAGAAGGGGGATCGTCACGTCGTCGCGGTATCCGGCGTCGCGTCGCCAATCTCCGGATCAAGATCAAACGGATTTAATTAATTTAAATCCGTTGATATCAAAATTAAAAAGGGAGAATTAACGATCCGATTCTTACCTTAGTTGCCGAACGAGGATCGGGCGCGGAAAAAGAGGCGTCGCCGAAGAACGTCGCGGGTAAAGCTCGTCGACGTCGCAGATCTCGGTGTGCGTCGTCGAATTCCGGTCGCCGGCGTTCTTCGCGTTCTTCGCGTTCTTCGCGTTCTTCGCGGGGAGATGAAGAAACAAAGATCCTCTCAAATCCTTTCAAAGGATTTTTAGGTTGGTCTTATTTTATAAACATGCCAACAAACGCAAAAGCGTAAGTAACGACCCATCCGTTCGTTGAATTAATTCAACGAGCGAAACAGCCCATTTAATTCATGAAAGAAACAGCCCATTTAATTCACGAAATAAACCGCCCAATTAAATGGTCTGTTAAGAATTAAAGAAAACGCGTCGGTTGACTTTTCAGTTACTTTGACGGGTTTTCGCGGGTGCGTTACTTAGCGAAAGAAACGGCGGGGCTCGTGCGGGCCCCACCGCACAAATATCCTAACAAGGGGTAGGATATTTCCGGATAGCACCCTATCCGCTTTAACTCAGTTCAAGTGGCTTCCAAGTGACTTCCAAGCAGCTTAAGTGAAATAAAATAATGTTGTCGCACAAACTTTATTTTATTTCTGACTTAAAGCCCCAAAATTTAAAAACCACATCTGAGCAAACGCAACTCCGGAAGAGGCGTTTCTAAGAAAATACCGGCGCTGCGATTTCATCGGTGCCCTCAGAATTCGATTCCGGGCACCGGTTCAAAAGATAGAAAAACCCGCTCGTCCGTTCACTGAACGTACCCGAGCCAAACTTCGGAAATTGATTCCGGGCACACCGGGCCTCGGAATCAGGTGCCGTCTGAAGCTGCGCTCTTGAAAAATTCCAAAGAAAATTAAGAAAAAAAATTCCTTGAAATTTGCGGGTCTTTACATTACTCCCACCTCAGGGCTTTACGTCCCCGTAAAGATACATCAAAAACTAGGGGAACAAATGGGGGTACTGAGCACGCATCTGAGCCTCCCGCTCCCAAGTGCTCTCCTGGAGGTTCCTGTGCTGTCATCTGATGCGCACAAGAGGAATCGACCGCCCACGTAGGACCCGCTCCTGTCGATCCTCGATCTCCACTGGGACCTCTGCAAAAGTCGCCCCATCGTCCACGTCTAGCTCCCCAAAGTCGATGATGTGCGTCGGGTCGTGCACGTATCTCCTCAGCTGAGACACGTGAAAGACGCCGTGCACCCGGTGCAACTGAGGTGGTAGAGCCAGGCGATAAGCCACCTCTCCTATCCTGCTGAGGACCTGGAAAGGCCCGATGAAGCGTGGAGACAACTTGCCGCCTCGGCCAAATCTCCGTAAACCACGTCGAGGTGAGACACGCAAAAAGACGTGGTCGCCGTCCTCGAACTCTAGTGGCCTCCGCCTCCTGTCAGCATATGACTTCTGCCGGCTCTGAGCTGTCCTCATCCTCTCCTGGATGATCTGGACCTTCTCTGTCGTGGCTCGGACCATCTCTGGTCCCACGAGTGCTGACTCCCCAGGGTCTGTCCAGCACAACGGTGATCTGCAGGGTCTGCCGTACAACGCCTCGTATGGTGCCATCCCGATGGTGGAGTGGTAGCTGTTGTTGTACGCGAACTCCACCAAGGGTAGGTGGTCCTCCCAGCTGCGACCAAAGTCGAGAACACATGCACGGAGCATGTCCTCGAGTGTCTGTATGGTCCTCTCAGTCTGACCATCCGTCTGAGGGTGGAAGGCTGTGCTCAGATGGAGCCGCGTCCCGAACGCCTCCTGCAACCCCTTCCAAAGCCGGGAAGTGAAACGAGCATCTCGATCGGAGACGATAGACGATGGCACACCGTGAAGCCGTACGATCTCCTGGACGTAAAGACATCCCAAGCTCTCCACTGAGCCCTGCTCTCTGATGGGTAAGAAGTGTGCCGACTTGGTGAGTCGGTCGACAATCACCCAAATGGAGTCGTGACCTCTGGAAGTGCGTGGAAGTCCAGTCACGAAGTCCATAGATATGTCGTCCCACTTCCACTCCGGGACCTCCAAGGGCTGTACTAAGCCTGCTGGTACCTGATGCTCTGCCTTCACCTGCTGGCAGGTGAGGCATCGTGAAACGAACTCAGCCACAGCTTTCTTCATGCCCGGCCACCAGTGCTGTCGTCTGAGATCCTGGTACATCTTCGCCACTCCGGGATGTACCGCCAAGGGAGAAGTGTGAAACTCTCTCAGCACCTCCTCTCATAAAGCGACTGGTACGAAGGTACGTCCTCTGAAAAGGATGTCGTGCTCTGCTCCAAGGGAGAAGCCATCAGGCGCATGACCTGAGGATATCAGTGCACGCCGGGTCTCACAGTCAGCGTCCCCACGCTGAGCCTCTCTGACCCGCTGTAGAAGTGGAGGAGAGACTGTGAGAGACTGAAGAAAGGTTGCTCCGTCTCTATCCACGAAGGATATCTGTAAGGAGGCTAGCTGCTCCGTCGCCTCCTCAAGTAGCTGAATGCCCGTCCTCCTGCTGAGGGCATCGGCTACCACGTTCCCCTTCCCAGGAGTATAGACTATCTCAAAGTCAAAGTCCTGGAGGAACTCAAGCCATCTCCGCTGTCTCAGGTTCAGGTCCTTCTGAGAGAAGATATACCTGAGACTCTGGTGGTCAGAAAAGACTGTGAAGCGCTCGCCCATCAGATAGTGCCGCCAAGTCTTCAGAGCGAAGACCACTGCTGCTAACTCCAGGTCATGAGTGGCGTAGTTCTGCTCATGCGGCCTCAACTGACGTGATCCGTAGGCGATCACGGCCCGCTCCTGCATCAGGAAGCACCCGAGTCCAGTCCCTGATGCGTCGCAGTAAACTACGTATCCAACTCCCTCCTCAGGCAACCTCAAGATAGGTGCGCTGGTCAACCTCTGCCTCAGCTCCTGGAAGCTCTGCTGACATCTGTCTGACCACATGAAGGGTTTCCCCTTCTTCGTCAATGCTGAGAGTGGGGCCGCAACTCTGGAGAAGTCTGGCACAAATCTCCGATAGTATCCCGCTAGGCCCAAGAAGCTCCGCACCTCTGTCACGCTCCTGGGTGGCTCCCAAGCTAGCACTGCCTCGATCTTCACGGGATCCACTGCAACTCCCGCCTCAGAAATGACGTGCCCCAAGAAATGGACCTCACGTAACCAGAACTGGCATTTTGAGAGCTTTCCATAAAGCTGGTGCTCTCGGAGTGTGTCTAGCACAACTCGCAGGTGGTAGGCATGCTCCTCCTCAGTCGTCGAGTATACCAAAATGTCGTCAATGAAGACCACGACAAATCGGTCGAGGTATGGATGGAAGATCCTGTTCATGAGGCTCATGAACACTGCTGGAGCATTGGTTACGCCGAATGGCATAACCAAGAACTCATAATGGCCATACCGACACCTGAAGGCCGTCTTCTGCACGTCCTCGTCTCGAACTCTGAGCTGATGATAGCCTGACCGGAGGTCTATCTTCGAGAACCACCACGCTCCCTTGAGCTGATCGAAGAGGTCATCAATCCGTGGCAGCGGATACTTGTTCCTCACTGTCACCTGGTTCAGGCGACGATAGTCGACACATAGTCGCAAGCTCCCGTCCGCCTTCTTGGCGAACAAAATCGAGGAAGCCCAGGGTGAAACACTGGGTCGGATAAACCCCTTGCTCTGCAAGTCCTCCAACTGTACCCGCAGCTCCCGAAGCTCAGCGGGGGCCATCCGATATGCTGGAGTAGATATCGGGGCTGTCCCGGGGTACAAGTCGATGTAAAAGTCTACCTCTCTACGAGGAGGTAGCCCTAGAACGTCGTCGGGAAAGACGTCCATGTACTGGTCCACCACTGCAGGAAAAGCTGGACTCCGCACGTCTACTGCTCCTAGGATGAGGCTAGCCAACTGATGAGAGATGGGCTGCACTCTCCTCCGCGGAAGTCCATCCTGTGCTGCAAAGGTTCCCTTCTCGCTGGTGAAGGTAAACCTGCTCCCGTCGGTGCGAACACATCGCACCTTGTGCCTAAAACAGTCGATCTGGGCATGAACCGTGGATAGCCAATCCATGCCCAAGATGACGTCGTAAGGCCTCGACGCCGCTACAAGGAGATCCCAGCCGAAGCTCTCGCCTTCTAGAGTAAGCTCACACTGCCGGCACCAGTGCGTAATCGTCGAGTCTGCTCCCGTAGGCGTCTCTAGCCGTAAGGATCGAGCCAACGGCTCAGTCGGAATCTCCGAGCTCCGAACAAGGGCAGAGGCTATGAAAGAGTGACTCGCTCCTGTGTCTATAAGTACTGCAACAAGGGTGGAATAGACACAGATCGTACCTCGAATCATCTCTGGCATGTCGGGGTCGTAGGCCTCCACTGCCTGGAGCTGGGCCTGTCCCTGCCCGCCAGCTCCCTGTGGTCGAGGTGGCCCTCCTGGTGGTGGTGGGGGTAGAGCCTGGAAGCGTCGCCCACCACCCGCTGCTCGGCCAGCTCCTCTGCCTCGTCCGCCTCCTCCCTGCGGACCGCCACGGTCGACCCTCTGCCTCTGCCTGGGTGTCCCCTCCACCGTCTGCTGCTCCTCTGGTCGGCGAGTCGGGCAGTCACGAGCCATGTGACCCTGCCCGCCGCAGGAGTAGCACAGCCTGCCTCTCGGAAGGCTGGCACTCTGCTGTGTGCCCCGCACCGCTGAGCCGGTGTCCTGAGGCCGTCTGCGTGGGGGTCTGGTCTGCCTGGACCCGAGAGTCATCCGTCGGCTACCTGCTGCCGAAGACTCAGCTACCTGCCGCCCTGCGCTAGGTCTCGCCGCTGAAGAAGGCTCTGCCAGGAAGCTCTCGATCAGGAGGGCTCGCTCCAGCACTCCCGCCTGGGTCGGAATGCTGAGGGAGATCAGCGAAGCCCGAATCTCCTGTCGCAAGCCCTGCTCGAAGGTCCGGGCCCGGAAGAAGGGGTCTCGTACCATGTCAGTCGAGTAGCGAGATAGGTCAGTGAACCTCGCCGCGTACTGAGCGACCGTCATGCTGCCCTGGCGCAGCTGGAGAAGCTCCTGGATGCGCACCGCTCGGAGGGTGGCCGGGACGAACTCAGAGCGGAAGAGGCTCTCGAAGTCCGCCCAGATCAAGGATGCCTCATCATGAACCTGGAGCATCAGGCTCCACCATCGTCCTGCCGCCGCCTGCAGGAGGCTCGCCGCGAGAATCACCATGAGATCCGCTGGTGTCCTCACTAGCCTAAAGATCCGTACCACCGCCTCTAGCCAGTCCTCGGCGGCCTGGGGGTCCGCCTCACCGCGAAACCTGGGCGGTCGCTGGCTCTGAAACTCATGCAGTGCCCTGAGGCGACGTGCATCGTCAGCGTCTGGTACTGGTAGCATCGGTGGCTCGGCGGGTAAAGCTACCGCCGGTGCCACTGCTGGCAAAGGGCCCTGCACCGAGGCCTCGTCGCTCGGTGGGCTGCCGTCGCGCCCTACACTCGGAACCCTAGCTGGCTGTCGTCGCGGGGCCATCCTGAAAAGGAGAACAAGAGCACCACAGTCAGAAAAGTATACCTGGTGAGCTGGCACAAGTAATCACAAGGAAAACTTGAGACTTTCATAAATCAGATCAGTATACCCGGTGAGCTATCATAAGTAATCACAAAGAAAACTTGAAACACACACGCAATCAATGTTTTCATGCATTAAGTCGGAAATCAGGAGTCAGGGTCCTGGTGTACGGATACGTCGGCCGCCGCACCAACACTGGGCTCCCTGAACTGATAACCACACTCAATACACTAAACACTATTGCTTCATATAGAAAGAAAAGACGATCAGAGTCTGCGGTAGAACCGACCACCTCTAATACCAATTTGTCACGACCCGACCTCGGGGCCCATGCCGTGACTACCCCAAGCCCGCCTTCCATAGGCCAGGGGCTGGCGACTAGCACCAAGGCGTAAAATCCCGGTAAACAGGGAAGGCATTGCCTTTATAAGTAACAACCACCACAGAGTCAGCAAGCGGAAAGTAAAGTGCAGAAAAGTAAAGGGGGGCGGAATACAAGCCCAACTGAAAGTACAACAGGAAAAGTAAAGAACAACAACTGAAGAAAAGACGGCGGCCTCGTGTCGTCCACTGGCAATCCCACCTGAAGGGTGGGTACAGATAGCCTCCAGGCTCCTCGGGTCCCGTGTCCGCTCCGAGCACGTCCCGCCCAGTGGTCCACCTCCAGGTACCATCCTGCTCCACGCCCCAACCGTGATCAGCGCTGTCCGTCGTCTGCAACCAACACAACAAGGTGCGGGCATAGCCCGTGCAGGGGTGAGTACAAGCTACTCAGTAAGGACCCCGAGACCCCCGAAGGTCTCCCGAAATCCACAAAGGATATAGCACAAAAGAAAGATGCAATCACGAAGTAACATCTGACTCGACTTAGGTATATGCCCATACATATACCTAAGTCCCCAATTCTAGCTCTACTCACGAGCTCAAGAACAACTCAATCCACAAAGGAAAGCAAGACTCAAATCCACAAGGAGAGTAAATAGTAAATCCACAAAGGATAGTTCAACACAATCCACAAAGGAGAGTAACATAAGATTCAGCTCAACCAGGTATACTTTTTCAGATGACGTCAAAGATGATCACTGATCCATCTAAGTCGTCGGACCCACGAAGGATCGATAGGTACTAACCCCCGCAAAAGACCCACACAGGATCGGGCTCACACAGAACCTGTAGGCAGTGGCTCACACAGAACCGGTAGTAAGGACCCACATAGGATCGGGCTCACACAGAACCTGTAGCACTGATCCACGTGGGATCGCTGAGTGCAGTAGTCGATACAGTCCACTGAGGATCTCTGCACAGTCGTCGCCGCAGTCCACGAAGGATCTCTGCTCTGCCGTCGTCGCAGTCCACGGAGGATCTCTGCTCTGCCGTCGTCGCAGTCCACTGAGGATCTCTGCTCTGCTGTCGTCGCAGTCCACGGAGGATTTCTGCTCTGTCGTCGAAGTCACAGCCAGCGCTAGGGTTCCCGCACATAGCGAGCTCGTTTAGGAGGGTCCGCTCCACGAGCCGAGAGGCTGATACATCAACTGAAACGTAGTCCGAAGTTGATGTATCCAAAAGTTCTGTATCGACAACAGGATCTCAACGCAACAGACGGCGCGTCAATCGGACGCCCGGTCTGAGAGTTATTGGCATTTTCGTCCCAGGGGCCCGGTTGGTTTTTAGGGAAAAACCAACCCGACCGTACTCCGCCTGTATCCGATCCTCGGGCGGATTATGCCAAAAGTTCCGTCTCACTTAGAGGAAACTACCACAGCTGACGGTACGTCGATCGGACGTCCGTAGCTCATGTTATGAGCGTTTCCGCTCCGAGGGCCCGGTTGGTTTCGTGTACGAACCAACCTGGCCGAACCCAAAGTCTTCTGAAACCTTGAGTATAATATACCGAAACGACCGTATCGATCCAAGGATCGCGTAGCCGCTGACGGTTCGTCAATCGGAGGTCTCAGGCCCAAGATATGGGCAAAAGACCGAAGAAGGCCCGAAAACGGGGGTTCTGGGCCCGGGGCGACCCGGCCCGAACCCCCCCTGGGTCGGCCGAACCGGGTCGGCCCGACCCGGCTAGGCCGGGTCCGGTCCGGCCTGGGCGCGGCCCGGCTGACCGGACCGGCCGGCTCGGCTTCGGTCGAGCGGCCGAAGGAGCCGCCGCCGCGGGTTTGACCCGCGGCTTGGAGGAAAACGCGGCCCCGCGGGGGCCGCCTGTCACGCGGACGCGGCCGGGCCGCCGCGTCCCTCCCCGGTTCCGCGCGGCCGCGGAACCGGCCGCCGCCGCCGCGGCTTCAGCCGCGGCGGATCTTCTCCACGGCGGCGCGCCGGGCGCCGCCGCCGCCTTCCGCGGGCCGCCGGAGTTGCTCCGGTGGCCCGTTTTGCCTCCCGTCTGCGCCGTTGCTCCTCCCGGGGGCCGATCTTCACTGCGGAATCAACAGATCGCCCCTGCCGCGCGGTTCGTCGTCGTCCGCCAAATCCGCACAACAAAAGATTGGCGGAGGGTTGCCGGGTCTTGTTCGTTAGACCCGCACTCTCCGCGTTAGTCATAAACAACGGGAGGAAAAAGATAATAATCAACAACAATTTTAAATAAATTAAAATTGTCGGTGATCATGTTCTTTACTTTAAAAGAAAAAAATACGGGGAATAAAAGAATTCCAACAACCCTTACCTCGCAGCTGTCGTTGCCGAACGAGGGATCGTCGCGGGATTGCTCGTCGCGGAAGAAGGGGGATCGTCGCGTCGTCGCGGTATCCGGCGTCGCGTCGCCAATCTCCGGATCAAGATCAAACGGATTTAATTAATTTAAATCCGTTGATATCGAAATTAAAAAGGGAGAATTAACGATCCGATTCTTACCTTAGTTGCTGAACGAGGATCGGCCGTGGAAAAAGAGGCGTCGCCGAAGAACGTCGCGGGTAAAGCTCGTCGACGTCGCAGATCTCGGTGTGCGTCGTCGAATTCCGGTCGCCGGCGTTCTTCGCGTTCTTCGCGTTCTTCGCGTTCTTCGCGGGGAGATGAAGAAACAAAGATCCTCTCAAATCCTTTCAAAGGATTTTTAGGTTGGTCTTATTTTATAAACATGCCAACAAACGCAAAAGCGTAAGTAACGACCCATCCGTTCGTTGAATTAATTCAACGAGCGAAACAACCCATTTAATTCACGAAAAAAAAAGCCCATTTAATTCACGAAATAAACCGCCCAATTAAATGGTCTGTTAAGAATTAAAGAAAACGCGTCGGTTGACTTTTCAGTTACTTTGACGGCTTTTCGCGGGTGCGTTACTTAGCGAAAGAAACGGCGGGGCTCGTGCGGGCCCCACCGCACAAATATCCTAACAAGGGGTAGGATATTTCCGGATAGCACCCCATCCACTTTAACTCAGTTCAAGTGGCTTCCAAGTGACTTCCAAGCAGCTTAAGTGAAATAAAATAAAGTTGTCGCACAAACTTTATTTTATTTCTAACTTAAAGCCCCAAAATTTAAAAACCACATCTGAGCAAACGCAACTCCGGAAGAGGCGTTTCTAAGCAAATATCGGCGCTGCGATTTCATCGGTGCCCTCAGAATTCGATTCCGGGCACCGGTTCAAAAGATAGAAAAACCCGCTCGTCCGTTCACTGAACGTACCCGAGCCAAACTTCGGAAATTGATTCCGGGCACACCGGGCCTCGGAATCAGGTGCCGTCTGAAGCTGCGCTCTTGAAAAATTCCAAAGAAAATTAAGAAAAAAATTTCCTTGAAATTTGCGGGTCTTTACATATTTATTTATGTTTTTATAAATAATAATATATTCATTTTTTAAATTAGTTTAATTAAATTGATTCGATAAAAATTCCTTGATATTTATAAAATAATAATTTTAAAATAATTATTTCACCATTATCACGATAATTAGCATTAATCCTAATAATATAAGTTTTATAAATAAAAATTAAATTATGTATATTAAATATTATAAAAATTATTATCTCAAATATAAGAATTATTTTATCAAATTAACTTTCTATGTGTAGGGAAATTAATCATAACATTAGCGCATGTAACACATAAAAGCCCATTTTTAAGTTTATTTTTAAGAAAAAAGATTTATGATTGGGATAGAGTTATCAATTCCATTATTTAAAATTAATTTAAACTAATTATTATCATTAAAATATTAATTATTTAAAAATTAAATAAATCAAAAACTTCATTTAATCATGTTATAATTAATTAAACAAAATAGATGAAAAAAGTATATTTCATTAAAACGCTACATAAATTTTCAAAATGTTGAGTATGGATTTATAAATTCAATATAGTATTTTAAAATGATTTATTATACTTTATAATATATAATTTTATAGTAAAATGTTTCAATAACTTCTAATTCATATAAAATTGATGATATTAGTTGAAAACTCCCATGTATTTGTGGCCTGGTTTGAGAAAGAGTGAATATATCATGGTTATTGGTGGGTTTGGGTTGTTTTATTTGTTAACAACCATTATTAAGGTTCTCATTAATTATAATTGTTCTTAATCTGGTTTTTATGGATTTATATATCATGTAAGAAAGTTTCAAGTCTCTATCAAGTGTTTTTTAGAAGGTTTGGGGGTCAAGGGATGGAGATTGGCTGAAGTGGTTTTGTTTGAGTTTGATTGAATACTGGAATTTCCCAAATTCATGTAGCCAATATGAGTCATGTAACTAATTTACTTATGTGAATATATATATATATATATATATTAAAATCATTTAGTTGATCCAGTGATATAGTTAGATCACTTAGATGATTCAACTATGTAACCTAATTCATGTAGATTAATGCTACTATATAGGAAAATATGGGATTTAATATAGTCGAATGATCCACATAGACAAATGATCCATGTTTCCATTTTTAGTGACATAGAGGACTGATACATGTAGTTGAATACTTCATGTAGAGGATTTATTCTACATAGGTAATGCAACATAACCAATTGTGTGACATAGCCAAATTGATTCATGTAGATAATTATGTGATGTAGCCAAATTGATTTACATATTCGATTGAATTACATATACAATTTGGGAAATCATGTAGCCGATTTGGATTTTTGGATACATATGGATTGAAATTATACAGGTTTTCAGAATTCAAATATTATTAGGAGAAATTAATTGTGATGATCTTTGTATGGTTTTGAATGCTTCTATAATCATAGGCTTTGGTTTTTAATCCATGATTATAGAATGTTTTTAAAGAGTATGTAGTAGTTATTTATTAGAATTAAATGGTAATTTAATTATGCTATAAAAAGGGAAAATTTTGGGCCATGATGTAGTTATGGTTTTCTACTATAGTTATAGAGATCATGGAGTAATTATTAATATTTTTTTCTTCATTGTAGCAAATAATAGAGAGAATAATGGTGAAATAGTGTGTAACAATTATTCATGAGTTTTTATCTTGTATGAGAAGAGGTAGAAGAGAGTGCTCTGAAGCTCAGGTTTGATACTCAGTAATCAACATCTAATGAATCTCATGGTTTTAGGAATTTTTATTTGAGTCTAAGAATATTTTTATAGCGCAATTCAAGTCTATACTATAATCAATTATTTCTTACATATTTTGGATGCTCTTTGAAGTGGGTATTTATCTTTTGTTATTAAAGAATCCTAGTTGATTTGGTGACCTTCTTCATCTTTTAATCATATTTTGTATTGTATCATGAAAATGTGATGTGGATGTGACTCCTAAAATTTTTGGTATGATGCCGCATGAATTATTATAAGTGTAACTCACTTAAGCTTGTAGTGAAGAGAATTAGTGGTTGGGGGAAACCAACCATGGTAAGGAGTAGGATTCCACATTGGATCCAAACCTTGTAAAATTGTCTTTCTCATTCATTTTCTACATGATCATGTGTGGTTGAGTTATTTCTATTTTGAGTTGATCATACCATAAAAATTCACAAAGGTTTATTTATATTGAAAATAAATTGTAAAATATACCCTCTTCTGATTCACCCCCCCCTAGTGGAGGAAACTGGTCATGCTATGTACTTCAATTGGTGTCAAAGAGATGTTACCTCTGTAAGATCCAAGAAATTTACTTTTGAGAATAGATAATATTAATTCATCTAATAATACGGGTGTACCAATATTTGATGGAAAAAATACCAAAGTTAGAAGAATAAAATGTTTCTATTTCTTTTATATCTTATACTAGAAGTTCATGATACAACTACAATGGGATGTCTACCCTTTTTAAATTATGATTAGATGATATTTGGTGTAAATAGAAATATGGAAGTGGATGGGAAAGAAAAAAATGCTATCCTCGTGTCATTATTAGATAAATTTTATGCTAAAGTTATGTTTTTAAAAACCGAAAAAGAAAATAGGGACTTAGATAAGAGAAATACATGAAAATCTTATTGGGTCAGTTCCCTCTCAAAGATTAAGGGAAAGTAGTTTGATTTCACAATGAATAAAATTCATACTTAGAAGAAGTTTCTTAAGTGAGTAATAAGAAAATTCATTGATACTTAATAGTGGGATTTCCTCCCACATTAAAAGTTATTCTAAAATTTTAAATAACATTGATAAACATAAAGGAGTTTTAGTAACATTTTGTAATGAATCTTCCTTGAAAATAAAAGGTATTAGCATAGATCAAATTGAGAATGACATTTTGAAATCAGATGATGTTCTTTATGTTTAAGGGATAAAACAAAAATTATTGAGTGTTATCCAAATTTTTGATAATGTGAATGAGGTAAAATTCAAGAGAAATAAATGCATCAATAAAAGTGCAAGTGAAGGAAGAACTATTTCTCAAGGACGTAGAACAAATAGAAATTTATTATTGATTGGAAATCCTTCCAATACATGTTACTTGATCATGAAAGATTAGAATGTTTTATGGAATATAATACTTGGGAAGATTGGAAAAATTATCCTAATAAATATTTTAAAACATTAAGTGATAATATATTTAACCAAACTAAAAAGAGATCAATATGGAGTCTATGGAATATTTCAAAGGGGAAAGATAACTCAAAAGGCTCACAAGAAGTGGATATTACTTCAAAAAGGCTATTGGAATTAGTCCACATGGATATTTTTGGGCCTATGAGATAGAAATAAAATTTAGGTTATCTTTATTTCATTACATTCATAGATTAAATTACTTAGATATCCAATGTTCTCTTTATCAAGCACAAGTCCTGGGTGGTTTGGATGTTCAAAATGTATAGAAAGTGGGTTGAAATAGAGCTTGGTTTGTGTATCAAAAAACTGAGATCTGATAATGGGAAATATTACATGAGTGATTTGTTTGAAAATATCTTAACAAATATTGAATCAATAATCAATATAGTATACCCTATACACCACAATATAATGGTGTTGTAGAGAGGAAGAATAAGAGTATTTTAGAAATGGGAATTACAATCTTGGATGAGAATATTGTTTTAAAATACTTCTAGAGAGAAACAGTGTGTAATGTGGTACATATTCAAAATAGATGTATTTTGATACATGATAATTATGATACACACTATGATATGTGGTACCAAAATAAGCCCATAGTGAAATATTTCAAGGTCTTTGGAATTCCCTGTTATATTAAAATCAGAGGAAGCGGGCTAGAAAAGTTTGAAGAAAAGGATGGTGATGGATTATTTATAGGATATTTATCTAATGGGAATGGATACAGATGATGTAATAATATATTTTATAAAAAAATTGTTTTTATGTGAATATTGATGGAAATATGGGCAAAATAGTTCAGTAGATTTGGGTAGATTTTGAGTATCCTACATAAAAAAATGAGAATATTTATGAAAATCTGGTCTAAAACATTGATGAAATCTGACCAAAAATAGTTAATGATAATTCATAATATTCTAGTGATGATGATTAATCTACTGGTGATAATAGAAATCAGTTTCATAGGTTAAAGAAACATATATAAATTGAGAATATAATTGGAAATCAAAATTCACCAGTTCAGACCAGAAGAAGGCTAACATTTGAGAACCAAATAGATCTTATATCACAAGTTTAACCTATAATGGTGTATGAGGTTTTTGAAAATGATTAATTTGTGAAATCTATGAATGAATAACTCAATCAAATTGAGAATAAATTTACATGGGAACTTGTGCCTAGAACAAAAAATAAAAATGTGATTTGTATAAAATTGGTTCTTAGAAACAAAATGAATGAGAAAGCAGAAGTAACATAGAATATGGCTAGACTTGTTTGAAAAAGGCTATTATAAAATGGAAGGCATCTACTTTGAAGAGACAATTTCTCTAGTTTCTAGAATTGAGTTAATAATAATGTTCTTAGCAGTGGTAGATCATAAGCATTATAGGGTATATCAAATGGATATAAAGTATTCTTTTCTAAATGGTGACCTTGAACAAGAAGAATTTATTGAATAACTATAAGGTTTCATTCGTGAAAATGATGGAAGAATGGTTTATATATTTAAGAAATTATTGTGTGGATTGAAATAGGATCTAAGGACCTAGTTTTCTAACTTGATGACTGTTTGAGAAAAATGGGTTTTTCCAAAGGCACTATTGATAGAAACTTGTACTTAAAGAAGGATTCCTCAGACATAATGATGGTGATTTTATAAATGGATGACATATTTTTTTCTAATAATAATAGTTTCTTATGTGTAGAATTCACAACAAATATTCAGAAGCAGTTTGAGATGTCTATGTTGGGGGAACTATAATATATTCTAGGGTTATAAATTGAGAAGAATTCAGATTATATATTTATTTAATAAGAAAATTATGCCAAAAAAAATACTAAGAAAGTTTGTAATGTAAGATTATAAAGAGGTTTATACACATATATCATTTGGAAAAAATTTAATAAAATATAAACAAGGAAGCAATGTTGATCAAAAGAAATTTAGAAGTATGATTGGTAGCCTTTTGTATCTCACAGTATCCATACCTGACATTGCCTATGTGATGAATCTATGTGCAAGGTGTCAAAGTGAAACGAATGAGTCACGCATAATTAATATTAAAATAATTTTTAGGTATGTAAAAGTCACAGTAAATTAATTATTTATCTACAAATGTAGTGTGGATCTAGACTTTCTTGGTTACACTTATGCATATTGGGTAGGTGACTATACAAATCATAGATCCACATCATATGGAGTGTTTTTTTGTGAGGTTTATGTTATATGGTACAGTAAGAAGTGATTTTTAGTGGCCCATAGTACATCTGAATTAGAGTATGTGGTAGATTCTCATGCAGTTACATAATCTTTATGGATGTTGGTTTAGCTAGAAGATTTATGGGTTGATGTTTAGATATCGTTTAAGATTATTTGTGACAATAAATGTGCTATTGATCTTTCAAAAAATATAGTTCAACACCCTAATTCTAAACATTTTCATGATTCAACCCATTGGTGGCTTCCTAACTAAAGATAAGCTGAGTGTAACACCCTAATCCTGCCTCCAATAGACCAGGGGCTTGCAACAAACACCAAATAGGCATATCACACACACATGGGAGGTATTAGCCTAAGGTACATGTACACATGAACACATATACAACCACCAACACCATGTTCAAAGATAAAATACAACTGATTCCAAAATTCATGAATACATCTAAATAAAAAAATCAAACTACATAATAAGTGTAGGAAGAAAACAGGGTCAAATACAAGCCTTCCAAAGCTGTAAAGAGTTCAACCTTCTAAGTATGAGGGGACTGTTGTCAAATGCAACTCATGGAACTAACCATGGTCTATCTAGATCAACTATACTATACCTACTCTTGATCCACCTAGGACTCCATAATAAGGCATGTTGTCTATATAAGATGTGACGTGTATAGGAAGATCCCATATAGGGGTAAGTATATACATACCCAGTAGGACACCCCAAAATCATCAAACATAAAGCATCAATAGAGAGAGAAGTTGGCTCAACACCATAACGGTATTTCAATCATAATATGTGACATAACAATAATAAAAATAACCTAGATATACTCAAGATAGACACTAAGTCTCAAGGTATGGTCACAACCATATTTTTGGCCTAGGATTCTGCTTGAGGCTTTAAGGTAATGCTCATCTGAGAGAACTCACTCCTTGGGTCTGCTAACACTAGTGGTTCTCATCTGAGAGGTCATGATTGTCGGTCCTCTCCATGAATATGTACACAGTTGAACTCATAAGATCTTGATACACAAATAGGGGATCTTACCAAGGGCCTATGGGGTATACTCAGTCCTATCTAGAATTACCCACCAAGTATGGGATCGAATGCCCGGGTATATTGGTCACATGATTCCTGACCCTACCTAGGGAAGAAGTAAATGATAGATGATCACACCCCAAGCCACATAGAGGGATTCCCAAATCTATATGAGACTAATCCTATAAAGTGGATCATATCCTATGATTAGGATGTGATTCGTCATTATACCCTCATAAGGATGGACTAAGGGAACACACCCTACGGATACTAGTTTATACTGAGTAGAATGAGGACCTCAACCTACCCTATAAAAATTACACGGCATGTACTAGGAATACGTGGTGTGTCCTGATAATTTTGTACATGCTTGTGTTTTTTATCATGTTTAACATATCTTTCCTGTGTGCTCTAGTCATACCCATGTACGCCAGTTATGCCCATGTACCTAGTTGTTTCTGAGTACCCTGGTCATGTACGAGTACATGGTCATACCCATGTACCTAGTCATGTATGTTCCCATGTACCCTAGGGGTACACGTTGAGTCACTAGTCTCAGGTGACATGGAATGTAGACATCCCACATAGTTTGTGATATTTAACTTTATGTGGAACCCTATCTACTTTAAAAAAAAGGACTACACAACGAGTGTTTTTTCGAAGTACACACCATGTATATCGGGATTTTTATAAAAACTTTTGTAGTCTTCATAAATATCACATGCACCACTACCACCACCAATTACACTATGAATCACACTAAGGAACTTGGATTTGGGTCTGACCATGCATGATCTATCGTTGGTGGTCAAATTTTGGCCACTCAATATACTTGAGAATTCTACCCAACATGAAACACTACAATACACAAAAACCTACAAATGAAGAACACCTGGTCCATCATCAATCCACACTTGATATCTCATTACACCACAATATTCCTCAAACATGTCATTAATCTAGAATCTAAACCCATAGAAATGATCTATTGTGCTAAATATTGATTGCACAATGATTAGTTTCTGGGTATTTGTCAAACTACTAGAAAAAATAAATATTGGGGATGATCATACAAAGAATGTGGGGAGAAAATCATGAAACATCAAAGTGAGAGAAAAAATTGGCCATTTTTTGGGTCAAATTTTGTTCATTGATGAAGAAATCATCAATTTAAAGGGGTAAATTAAAGAGAAACAAGTCATAATATCAGTGATAAAAATTTATCAACCATAAATCAAAATTCGACCCATGAATCATTTTTTTGGAAGGATTTATTTACCTTTAACATGGAATAAAAAAATATAGTATTAAACCAATTAAAAAACTTCCTTACCTTGAGTTTGGATCAATCTATAATGAAGAACAGTTTTACGTCACTATCATTAGCAAGATCCATGAACTCCATTGGCGAAGACAAACTCCTTGGTACTAATCATCGATCCATGATCTGGTTGTCGTCTCCTAATGCTATCCTCCATGCTCTCTCTAAATACCTAGGGTTATGTGGATAAACATAGGATTTTACCATAAATGTATTTAAATATAGGGGATCTAGGTCATTAAAATTAAATATTTAATTAATTAATTAATTTACTAATCCATCCATGACCACTCTTGAACCAAACACCTGATACGCACAAAGGTTATGGAATTCCTAGGGTAAAACCCGCATTCCAAATTTAATGGTGATATCAAATTTACCATTAAATATTCCATTAAGAATTTATTCCGTTATTTTAGAAAAAATGTGAACTCATGATATAATATGTTTAAATTTTTATTATATCAATATTGATTCTCTTTGCAGCCTGGAATCCCTCGCTAACTTAACGCCTTACTTCAAAAATATTCTTTAAAATATTTGAAAGTTATACAAGGAAAAATAGTCATTAAATTCTCTTCACCTCATGGATTTTTTTCTCGAAAAACAAAAACCTAATCAAACGGGTGAGGGTACTAAGCTCGCATATGGTTCTCCCACTCTCAGGTGATCTCCTTAAGATTCTCATGTTGTCATCGGACATGCACCGGTGAAATTTCTTTCCCATAAAGGATCTTCTCCTGCTGATACTATATATCTATCAGGTACTCCATGAGGGTATATCCTTACTTGATATCTATCTCACACTATTCAATAACATGCAATGGGTTGTGCACATACCTCATTAGCTATGAAACATGGAAAACATTGAGTACCCGGTCTAACTATGGTGGTAGGGATAAGTGGTACACCACCTCTACAACCCTATGTCATGTCTATAAAGGGTCAATGAACCTCAAAGATAACTTTACACCCCTTCCAAATCTCTATAATCCTCATCAAGGTGATGAATTTAGGAATACATGGTATCCCTCATTGAACTCCAAAGGCATCTTTCCTCAATCCTCATAAGACTTTTGATAGCTCTGGGCAGTCCTAATCTACTCTTGGATGATTTTCACCTTCTATGTCATCACTCACACTAACTCTGGGCCCATAAGTGTTGACTCCTAGAGATCAGTCCAACATAGTGGTGACCAATAGGATCTCCTATATAAGACCTCGAATGGTTATATTCTAATGGTGAAGTGGTAAATGTTGTTATACACAAACTCCACCAAAGGTATGTGATCTTCCTAACTATAACCCAAGTCTAACATGTAATACTAAATAATGTCCTTTAGAATTTGAATGTTTTTCTCAGTTTTGTCATCTATATGTGGGTGAAATGTCATGGTCAAATGAAACCGAGTCCTAAAGGAATCATGTAATCCTCTCCATAATTATGATGTGAACCAAGCATCGTGGTCTGAAATGATCATTGAGGGAAATTCGTGAATCCAAACTATCTCCTTTATGTAAAAGCATCATAAGATTTCTACTAAACTCTACTCTTGAATGGTTAGGAAGTGAACTGACTTGGTGAGTCAATATACGATCACCAAGATATCATTCTGACCTCTCACTTATCATGGAAACCCTATCATGAAGTTCATAGATATACCATACCACTTCTACTCTATCACCTCAAGGGGATGATCCAATCCTACTAAAACCTATTTCTCAGACTTTACCTACTGAAAAGTGAGACGTTGATAGACAAACTCAAGTACACACTTCTTCATGCCTGGCCACCACAACTGATATCAAAGATCAGGGTACATCTTTTCCACTTCTATAATTATCGCTAAGGTGGATATATGAAACTCCCTCAGTACCACATCTCACAACATCACTGATACCATTGTCTTCCCTATAAAATGGATAACATGCTCCCTACCTTCATTAAATCCACCAGGAGCACATCAAGTGGATATTTTAACATGCAAGGTCTCATAATGATTGTCTCCAATTTGATCCTCCCTAACACACTGAAGAAGTGGAAGGGTAACAACCATCGACTGGAGATAATATCCACCATCCTCTTCCACTAAGGATAACTGTATCAAGTCCAAATTCTTTGATTACTTACTCAAAAACTGTGAACAATATCTCTTACTGATAGAATACGTCACCACGTTCTCATTCTTAGGAGTATAGACTATCTGGAAGTCATAATCCTGGAAGAAATATAGCCACCACCTATATCTCAAGTTAAGATATTTCTGTGAAAAGATATACTTGAGACTCTTGTGGCTAGAATAGATGATAAACCACTCACCCATAAGATAGGTTTTCCACATCTTTGGGGTGAAGACCACTACTGCTTGCTCTAGATCATGGGTTGTGTAGTTTTTCTCATGGGGTATCAGATACCGAGACCCATATGCTATAATCACCTAACTCTACATCAAAACACATAAAATACTAGTTCTAGAGTAATCTTAGAACATTTTATACTCAACACCCTCTTATGAAAGTCTCAAGATGGGATCATTTTTCAACCTCTATTGTAATTACTAAAAATACCATTGGCACCTCTCCATCTAAATGAAAGGATACCCCTTTCGAGTCAAAGAAATCAAGGGTGTCGATGTAATAAAGAAATTAGGCATGTATCTTTGGTAGTATCTTGCTGACCTAGGGAATATCTACACCTCATAGATGCTCTTAGGTGGCTCCTAAGCTAGCACTGCATCAACCTTTGTTGGGTACACTACTACTCACTCTCCTAATATGACATTTACCAAGAAGTATACCTATTTAATATAAAACTAAAACTTTTAATTCTTCCCATAAATCTGGTTATCTCAGAATATTTATAGGATAATCCTCAAATGTCTCACATGATCATCCCTAGGTGCAGAGTACATTAGGATTTAATCGATGAAGACTAACATGAACTAGTCCAAGAAAGGTTGAAAGATTCAATTCATGAGCCATATGAAAACTATTGAGTCATTCATCATGATGAAAGGGATCACCAATTATTTATAGTGATCATAGAGACATTATAATTTTTCTTTGGTATATTGTTATCTCAAACTTGAAGTTGGTGATAACCTGACCTGAGGTCAATCTTCGAGAACCACCTCACCCTTTTCATCAGGTCTAAGAGGTCATAAATATTAAAAAGTAGATAATTATTCTTGAAAGTCACCTAATTCTAGTGATGTTAATCCACACATAACCTCGAGAACTCTTCCTCCTTCTTGGTGAAAAAAATACGGCTTCTCATGGTGACACAGTGGGTGTGACAAAGATCTTCCTCTACAAATCCTCCAACTATACCTTTAGCTCACGAAACTCTGTGGGGACCATTTGATATGCTGGCATAGATATTGGGGTAGTACCTAGGTGAAATTATATAAAAAAATTTATCTATAAATGGGGAGGTATTTAATATTTTTATATTTTAAAAGAAAATTATGTTTGATAGTGTATAAGATACACAACACCGAGTTTAATAAAATTGTGATATATTATTCCTCCAATGCCTTAAGGCCTTTAAAATTTTATTTATTTTTTGGATAATCCCTTTTTAAACTGGGTTGATGGGGGACCTTACATTTCCCATGGTCTTAGAGGAATAGGTCCCTAATACATGACCAAAAATCCTAAAGACCAGACATAGAGAGAAATCCCCTCCCTAGTTGTGCTTTATGGTGCTCTAAAGCTCTTCACCTACAAGGATGATCAGAAATAAATGCCCATTAAAGAACTGTATGGTTCCTGGTACCTATGTCCAAATCCATACCCACTCATTCTTCTAATATGATTATCATTGTTGGTGTTACTTCCTACTATGTACCTCTTCTGGGATCTACACCTGAGGATCTAACCCTCTTCTTTTTTTCCCACGCCAAAGCCTACACAGCTGCCATGTCGCCACGCCACCTGTTGACCGCTCGAATATGCCCCTATAATGTGTCCCATCACTATTTTTTGTTTTTATGACAATTTATCTTCCATCATCATTCCCCCAAGACCCATTATCCCGCCGCTGAGATGCGCCTGTTGCCACTACCAATGTCGTTGTTTCCTGTCGATCGCCTGAAGAAGCTATTGTGCTGAGGCCCGTCATTATCATTTTCTGTGACAAGGATGATCCACCAATTATAATGTTCCCCCAAGACCTTCATCCCGCTACTAATTAATTCTTATGAAATAAGTACTCAATATTCAGAAAAATTATTTTATGTTTCAGAAATATGTTTTCTTTAAAAATGATTGTTGTTGCTTTTATGAGAAAATATTATAATTAATTTCTAAAAATTCTAGAAATTTTATTTTATAAAAATAATATTATTTTTTAAATCAACATATCAAAATTATCTCAGGGTGAATTTTTTGTATTTTTATGAAAAGATTGATTTTCCAATAAATAGTGAAAAATACTGTTTTTATTGAAAACTGTATTTTTGTTTCAAGAATTTAGAAAGTTTATTTTTTTTAAATGATTTAAAACTAAAATTAGTTTTCTTATATTATTAATAATCCAATTAATTTAGTTATAATAAATTTTATGATTGAATTTGGTATAAAAACCTTTTTATGCATAAAAAGAACATTTTTCTGGAAAAACAATTTTTTGCTGCCTTTTTCATTTTGATTTTAAATTGATTGTTTCCACTTATAGAAATTGAATCATAAAAAATTAATTACATATTTGGAATCATTAGGTACAAGTTTTTTAAATATACCCCTTTTTTCAATATGAATATTAACAATAGTAAATAATTATCACCATGATAAGGGTAAATTTGGTAAATTAGGTTAAAATAATATGATAATGACTCAAAAATGACCCTGAAACTTGAATTAATTTCATTTAATGAACCTATTAAATAAATAATAATACAATATTCTATTATATGATATTTTTTCTATTTGGATCTAATTTTGACCTTTATATTATTTTATTTTAAAAAAGTCAAAAATGACATTCTCTTTGTTTTATTAACTTTAAATTGTTTACATAAGTATAAAGAGTGGATATGTTCACTTCTAAATATTTATTTGAAATATAAATAAATTTTTTTATCATGGAAATTTATTTTTAATTATTATTTATGAAATAATTACCTTAAATGCTTACGTAACACTGACACAGTATTTATTCAATTAATAAAAAATGATTTTAAAAATATAAAAATTGATATAATTTGAATGAATTAATGTGAAAAATTAATTTTATAGATCTATATGAAATTTTTGAAAATTTTTAAAGGATTATATTTAAATTCACACTTTTTATTGATGTATTTAAATTCATATTAAATGAATAGTTTCAAAATGACATTAATAATATTTTATAATAAATAATATTTTATTAAAATGATTTAAAATTAATAAAAAAAATTAAATTCATCCATATTAATGGTATATGGTTTAAAAAATCAATCATGGTCCATTTATGGGTCCTTTTCCATTTATGGTAACATTCTTGACCCTAAAGGGTGGAGAATTTAATATTGCGATAATTATTAAAAAGATTAATGGTGGGTTAAAACTAAAAGATAAGGGTGAAAACATAGCTAAAACTTGTCAAAAATTTATTGGATGAGAATATTTTGACTCATAATCATCATATATTTGAATTATATCAATTTTTATCCATTTTTCTATAATAAATAATTTACATTGATTTAATACTTTAATAAATTCCAAGAATGCCCCTTCCCTCACTTATAAAAGGACACCCCTTCTCTCTTTTATTTACACCACTTTGAAAAAACTAGATCGACCAAACCATACCTAATGTCCTCCTAAAAATACTTATTCATTTTATAGATTTTATTTACCTTTAAAAATACCAACTCTAGGTCCCTTCAGAGAAGATTTAAAGGAAGTCTACCGAAGAAGTGGTAATTGTCTTTACCGATTCATTCAAGTTTATTTCTTATTCTCATAATACCTAGTAATGTGTTGTACCCATCATAAAATAATAAATATATTATCATAAATATATTTACATGTTATTATTATTATGGTACAACTATGTTCCAAATTTTTTCCATCCTAATAAAAGCGAAAACATTACTCGTGTATATGTACAGCTTATAGTCTCCACTTAGCGATGTAATTCATTTTTCATCACCACTTTACATATATGGTTATAAAAGATGGAATTTATGGATTTATATGATATTTATTACATAATTAAAATTCTTTAATCATAATATCATATCAACCTTTGTACCTTCCAATCCATTGTAAAACAATAATGTCACTCGTGCGTATATGTGGACTGCCACCTCCACGAAGTGATGTGATTCGTTTTTCATTGTTAATTTACCTGGATGGTAATAAGGATAATTTTAATGAATATATATAATATAATAATTAAACTTAAATGATTAAATATTATTTATGTTTCTTTCTTTCCATCCGGTGAAAAATGAAAATAGCATTCATGCGTACGTACGACATACTGTCTCCATGAGTAGTGTAATTAATTTTTTTATATATACTTTTTATTGATGATTATAACTATATATATAATTAATATATAATATATATATATATATATATATATCATTATTAACATTATTTAGATCATTTAATAATGATCAAAGAATAAGGACAAAAACTACTAAACCCAAAAAATACGTAAAAAACAAAGCGGTTATCACCTAGAACAGTGGTTTTAATAAAGATTTATTAATAAACATATAATAAAATGTTATAAGTAAATCACATATAATATTAAGTATATGATTATGGTTATTTAATATATTTATAATAAATATATATTTATTATATGGGAGTTTGGAATACATGTGAAGGAAGTCGTGCCTAAGGTTAGGGTTTTCTTTTCTCACTTTTGTTTCTGTGAGAGATATGTCATATTCACCACTTTGTTTATTTCATATGGTGAATATAATACCCCTTTTGATATGATATATCTTTATTACATTTATATTTATGGTATTTAAAGTTTTATTTGAAGTTATTTATTTCATGGGGGTTAGGATTCAAAAGTTTCCAAAGTGGTAATGGTTTATTTTATAGTCTTGTTATTATTCAGGATTGTTTATATTAAAGTCTTTACTTGGGAAATTATTTGATATTTATATCTTAAACCAAATATATTTTATTCTCCTATGGTTATTTCTTAAATTTATATTTTTTCCTTTCATTTTCCACTCTTTAAGTACTCAATATACCAAAATCATATTTTTAATGGAAACCAACTTTGTTAATCTACTTGATTGGGTACATTTTTAATGGAAACATTTTATTAAAGAAATTTTTACCCATGTTTGACTTTTAAAAAATGTTTTTAAAAATAATCTTCCTGTCATTTTCCAAAACTATCTACTTTTTTACTTTTCTTAAAAAAGTGTGAAAGGCATATTTTTTTAACTTATACAGCATGAACATAATTTCCCTCTATCATTACTGCTTAATGTTTTGAAGCTTCCTTTACAAGTTTACAAGGTTCTATCAAATAAAATGTTTTACTTAATATTTGGAAAATTTTATTTAAAAATTAAAAGGATAAATTCCTCAATAAATATTCCATTGGTCTTTTTATAGTATATTCATCTATGTCAATATTTTTTGGTGAATATTATGATTTACTAGGTATGTAATATTTTTTATACCATTCTCCATATTACTCTAGATAATTTATGATTATGTTTATTTATTGGGGAGATTATTAACATTTCATATGCTAGTTTTTCAATATGAATATTTGTGTTGATTATGTATTGAATTGTTATTATCCCCTTTCATATGATAAATGCATTGGACTTATTAAGTGATGGTCAAGGCTTGTTATAACCCCTCGATGCATTGGTAGGTATCATGAGACAAACTAGTTTAGGTATTTGGATAAGGACTTACCCATTTATGTAAGTTTTCTTAGAACAAGGCCTTGATGTTAAGTTTATGATGTTCAGCATTATTCAATCCATCATTATTAAATCAGTTATTGATTTCTATGTGGTTATTTGATTAGTTATGATATCCATAGATCAAATTAAAACTCATGTGATTATTTATATTGAATTATTTGATCATTAATTATTCCTTCTATATTATTCTTCATGCTCAAGTTATTTATTAAATGGAATGTGTTTCCATTTATTTATCTTTCCATATTGATTATTCCTTATTTACTCATGATAGCTTCCACTATACATAACCCTTGTTGATCATTTGAGCTCACCTTTATTTTGTTTTCTTTCCCTAAGATATAAAGAAGGGATTTTTGAATTAGTTTAAGGATGTGGAATATTTACTTTCACTATGTCGTATTTTATGTTTTCAAATATAATGTAAGATTCAAGTATGTATCTAGTTTATTAAGTCCACTAAACTATCCAGTCCTTTGTGATGTGATCACTTTTATCTAGTTCCAATGTAATAAATTAACCATCAACTCTGATCTATTGGGGTCAGGGTATTTGCAGTTGGTATTAGAGTAATTTTAGTAGAAAAATTGGCAACTCGATTTAGGAAAGCGTAAATTAGGGAACAAAACCATATAAATGAATTTGAAGATAAGACTTATTATAGAATTACATCCTAAAATTTTGGTAAGGTGGAGATTATGGGGTTTTTCTAGAAATACATATCTGTCTGGATACTAAAAGTGGGTGTGGTTTTGGAATAAATATATATCAGGTTAATAATACCAAAAATAGTTGGTCATGTATATCTTATCCATCATTATAGTACATAGTGAGTGTTCCCTTACTATTCACCTAGTTTGAAACTCCTGAAGAATATGATTGGGTTAATTCATATTTTATTTACGAACCATTATGAAGGATTTGAATAGATAATGACTATGAATAACCTATATTAAACCTAAGTTGTCCTATATTGAAAAGAATGTGTCGTGATTTAGAGATCATATAAATAATTTTCATTATTATATGGTTTTACACTGTGATTATTATTACTAATACTATACTTTTTAGTTTTATTCAATGGTTGGAACCATAAGGAACTATGTTAACATTAAACATGATGGAAAATATGGTGATTATGAGAAACCAAATGGGATTATGACTAGAGTGAATGATGTTGTGATTATACCTAATCAGTTATCATGATATATGATTAATAACCTACACCTTAACAAACTATCAGAATCACAAAAGAAGATAAGGATAGGGTTTTCTAAGATCTTGGGTAGTGGACACCATAGAGGAAAGAAAGCTTAATTCCCTTCATGTCTAAAATATAGAAAGAGACACCCTAGAAAATGTCTCAAAGGAATGGTAAAATATTTTATGTGTAGAAAATAAAGTCATAAATCAATGAATTATTGAGTAAAAATTAAGGTTCCATGGAGGAATATGAATTTTATCCCAGAGTAACTTTTTTAGTTCAATGTCTTATGTGTGGGTAATAGGGGCACTATCCAAGTCAATGCCATAATCCAAGGGTTAACTCATTGACTAAGGAAGGACCTAGGCTATGCCAATCATTGAAATGTAAGGATTGAAGTGTTTGTGTATTAAGATTTAAGAATTATGTTGTAGAAGTGTTATGTCAATGATATTTTTGGCTATAAGAATCATGAAACATTTAAGGATTATTATACAATAATTTTACTTTAAGGATTTGAAAGCATATGTTGAATGGTATTGATGATCTAGAAAAATGATTTAATGGTAGGATTTTATTTTATTGAAAACACATGATTGGGGGGAAATATAACCCTTAATATGTTCCTAATGTCTAAGTAATAGTGTTTAGTTGGAATAAAGAGATTATTAGAATTAATTAAGTTTATTTCATTTTTTGATTTATAGGAATAGTTCATGAATTTATTTAAGGAATAAGAATTGTGTTAATTTTTGTAAGTATATATGTTTTCATGTGTGGTTAAATTAATAATTATGGATACCATAATGGGTTTATAATTTTAATGTTGTCATAAGTTCAAAGGCATAGATACCCCTTTTGAGGTTTTAAGTGATGGGATTTTGAGGTGATTTAAAACTTTTATTGGGTTTTAAGAAGAATAATCTATTAAAATTTAAATAACCCTTTGGGTTACTATATGATTTAATGATATGCTCTATTGGTTAGTGGGATATAGTTAATCATGATGGTTAAAAAGTGATAATATGATATTTTTGGAGATATTTATGGTTAAGCTAAGGATTACATTTCAGGTTAGTATCTAAATATGATTCATGATATTTTGGTTCACTACATTATAATATTGTATAGTGATTTACCATGGTTCTTAATGTTATTTTAGGGGATGCTTCATTGGGTTTAGATATATGTAACCTTAAGGTTTAACATGTGGTTTAGCATGAAAGATTGTTTGGAAAAAATGCAACTAAATTTTGGGGATGTAAGTTAAAGAGTATGAGATAATCATTAGGGTTAAAACATTATTTAATGTTGAGGTAATTGATCTTAATTGGGATGTATGGTTATTTATTTTTGAAATAATATAAGTTTAACCTTTGGTGTTATTATATAAATTTTGAATTAAAATGTATTATTTATTTATATAAATGATTATACATTTTGGATATTATCATACCTTATGATAACCAAGTCAGTTTTGGTTAAAATTTAAAAATTGTAGGAATATATTGTTACCCTTTTTAAGATTGTGTGATCTGTTATAAGTTTATTTAAGTGCTTCAAATATAAAAAATTCATCCTGAATACTCATTGTTTGGAGAAAGGATGAGATTGCAGTGAAAATTGATTAAAGGATGAAATTTTACTTATCAAGTAAGTATATTTCATTATTTTATTATTATAGATGGTAAATTAATTCCTCAACTCTTGGAAAAGGATCATAAAATAAAAATATATATGTTTACCTTCATTTCCAATGAATTGGTGGTCTCTTCACCCCTCACGAATTTAGGGTTTTGTGGTTGTTAACTTTCTCCTGACCATATTCTCTATCATTATATATTAGTCCTTGTATGTTAGTATTCTCTTCTGTGTCTATTTTTTAACATCCCATAAATGTTCTACCTATTTGGGAATCTGAATACATGATATTTCAGGTAACATTTATGTTTCTCACTTTTCCTTTTTAAAAGAAGTTTTATTATCCCTCTATGCGATGTGGATTTTAAATAAACGTTAAACATTTGATGACTAGGATAAAATTATGAGGGAGCAGTTTATTTAAGGGGGTATAATTTAATATCCCTAGATTTTAAAATAATACTATGTTCAATAACATACAGGATACGCAACACCAAGTTTAAGAAAATTATGATATACTATTAAAATATTATTATTTAATGTAACAGTTATCGCATAACCATTAAATTGGAGGGTATGAATAGTATTAAATAAATTATAAAATATATATAAATTAACAAATCAATAAAAATTCATTGATTAATTATTATGAGATAATTAATCAGTTTTCATTAAAGTTATTTTATGTTTCAAAAATACATTTTCTTCGTAAATGTTTTTATTGCTTTTATGAGCAAATATTATAATTAATTTTTGGGACTTCTAAAAAATTTATTTTATAAAAATAATATAATTTTTGAAATAATCATATCAAAATTATCTTAGGGAGAATTTTTTTATTTTTCTAAAAAGATAGATTTTCTAATGAATAGTGAAAAATACCGATTTTTATTGAAAACTCTATTTTTGTTTCAAGCATTTACAAAGTTTAATTTTGTTTTAAAATGATTTAAAGATAAAAAAATTCTATTATATTATGAATAATTCAATTAAGTTAATTTTAATCAATTTTATAATTGAATTTGGTAAAAAATAATTTTTATACATAAAATGCATTTTTATGAAAAAAACAATTTCATTGCGTTTTCTGTTTTTATTTTAGATTAATTACTAAAAAATAGGGGAATTTAATCTTAAAAATGGATTTAATATTTATAATCATGATTTAAACATTTTTTAAATATACCCCATTTATTTTTTGTTATTATGAATAGTAATCATAGTAAATAATTGTCATTACAATAAGGGTAAATCGAGTAATTAAGGTTAAAAATAATATGATAAGGACTCAAAAATGATCCTAAAAATTAACTTAATTTCATTTTATGAACCTATTTCATATATAATAATCCAATATTAGATTATATGACCTTTTTTAGCATTTATCTGTGATTTTGTCCTTTATATTATTTTATTTAAAGAAAATTCAAAAATTTCATTCTCTTTATTTTATAATATTTAAATTTTTGACATAAGGATAAACAAAGACTATGTTCAGTTATAAATATTTATTTTAAATATAAATAATTTTTTTATCATGGTAATTTATTTCTAATTTTTAGTGATGAAATAATTACCTTAAATGCTTACGCAATACCAACATGGTATTTATTCAGTTAATAAAAAATAAAATAAATGATATTAAAAATATAAAAAGTGATAATTTGAATTAATTAATGTTTCACATAAATTTTATAGATATATATTAAATATTATGTAAGTTTTAAAGGATAATATTTTAATTATCTTTTTTTATTGATGTATTTAAAGTCATATTAAATGAATAGTTTCAAAAATGACATTAATAATATTTTATTAAATGATTTAAAATTAATAAAAAATATTAAATTTAGCCAAATTAATTATATATGGTTGAAAACATCAACCATGGTATATTTATGAGTCTTTTTTATATTTATGGTAACATTCTTGACCCTTAAAGGGTAGAAAATTTTAATATTGCGGTAATTGTCAAAAGGGTTAACAGAGGGTTGAAACTAAAATATAAGGGTGAAAACATAACTAAAACTTGTCAAAATTTTATTATATTATAATATTTCAAACCATCCTCATCTTATTTTTTAATTATATCAATTTTTATCCATTTGGATATAAAAAATAATTTATATTAATTTAATGCTTTAAGAAATTCCAAGAATGTCCCTCCCCTCACTTATAAATGTTCAACCCCTCTCTATTTTTTTACACCACTTTGAGAAAACCATATTTGCCAAAACCTGACTAATTAAATACTAAAAATTATTATCCATGTTCTAGATGTTTTTTTTCTTCTAAAATACCAACTTTAGGTCCCTTAAGAAAATATCTAAATAAAGTCTACTGAAGAAGGGGTAATTGTATTTACTGAATCTTTAAAGTTTATTTCTTATTCTTTTAATCCATATTTATGTGTTGTATCCATAATAAAATAATAAATATAGTATCATAAATATAATTACATTTTATTATGACTATTTGACAACCATTTTTCATCTTTTTTGCATCCTATGAAAAGTGAAAACATCGCTCGTGCGTACGTACAGCTTACCGTTTCCACGTAGTGGTGTAATTTGTTTTTCATCACCACTTTACATATATGGTTATAAAGATATATGTAATGAAATTATATGATATTTATTAAATAATTATTATTTTTTAATTATAATATCATATCTACCTTCATACCTTCCAATCCTTTGGAAAATGATAATGTTTCTCATGCGTACATGTGGACCACCACCTCCACAAAGCAATATGATTCATTTTTCATTTATGACTTATGTGGATAGTAATAAGGATATATTTACTGAATATATATGATATATATGATATAATAATTAATATATAAAGGTTAATTGTTTTTTATCTTTCTTTTTTCCCATCCGTCGAAAAGTGAAAACAATGTTCATGCATGTGTACGGCCTACCATCACTATGAATGGTGTAATTAATTTTTCTATATATAACTTTTATAGATGGTTATAACTATGTATATAATTAATATATATGGTATTTATATCATGATTAAAATTTTATATGATGATAATATGATTAAATAAAAAGGACCAAAATAACCGAACCAAAAAAATATGTGAAAAATGGAGTGGTTATCACCTAAAACAGTGATTTTAATAAAGAATTATTAATAAACGGGTGATAAAGGTTATAAATAAATAATATATGGTATTAAATATATTATTATAGTTTCATAATGTATTTATAATAAATCTATATTTATTACATAGTAGTTTGGAACACATACAAAGGAAGTCGGACCAAAGGTAATTGTTTTCTTGTCTCAGTTTTGTTTCAATGAGACATATGTCATATTCACCACTTTTTTATTTCATGTAGTGTATATACTGCCCCTTTTGATATTATATACCATTATTCCCTTTATATTAATGGTATTTAAAGTTTTATTTGAATTTATTTCTTTTATGGGGGTTAGGATTCAAAAGTTACCAAAGCGGTAAGGATTTATTTCACAATCTCATCATTGTCCAAGATTGTGTATGTTAAAGTCTAAAATTGAGAAATTATTTGATATTTCTATATTAAACCCAATATATTTTATTATAATCTATTTATTTCTATAAATTGTAATTTTTCCTTTCATTTTTCACTCTTTAAGTGCTCATGATGCTGAAATCATGTTTTTAAGGGAAACTGACTTTTTTTTACTCAGTTGGGTATCTTTTTCTTTCATATCCATATTTTCCTAAAAATGTTTTAAAGAATATTTTTACTATTATACAAAATTTTATTAAAGACATTTTTACCCATGTTTTCATTTTACAAAATGGTTTTAAAATAAACATTTTGGTCATTTTCTCAATGAGTTTCTTTTTGTATTTTCTTACAAAAGTGTGAAAGAAATATTTTTTTAAATTCTACAACATGAATGGAATTTACCACTGTTATGACTGCTTAATGTTTTGAAAATTCCTTTATAATTTTACAATTTTATCTCAAATAAAAAAATCATTAATATTTGGGAAATTTTTATTTCAAAATTAAAATGGTATCTTCCTCAAGAAATATTTCCGTGATCTTTTTAAAGTATATTCATAAATGTTAACATTTTTTGTGAATATTATACTTTATTGGGATATATTATTTTTATATCATTCTCTATATTACTCTAGATATTGTATGATTATGTTTATTGATTTTAGATATTATTAACAGTTTGTATGCTAGTTTTTCAATACAAAGGTTTATGATGATTATGTATTAAATTAATATTATCCCCTTTCATATGATGAATGAATTAGACTTAGTAAGTGATGGATGAAGCCTAATATATCCCCTTGATGCATTAGTAGATCTAATGAGACAAACTAGTTTGGGTATTTGTCTAAGGCCTTACCCATTTATGTAATTTGTCTTGGCATGAAGCCTTGATGGTAAGTTTATGATGTTCAACATTATGAATTCCATCAATGTGAAATTAGTTATTTATGTTCATGTAATTATTTGATTAGTTATTATGTACCTAGATAAGTTTCAAGATCATGTGATTATTTATATGGAATTATTTTATTATTAATTATTACTTCCATATTATTCTTTGTGCTCAATTTATTGATTAAATGACATGTGTTTCAAGTTATTTACCTTTTCATATTTATTATTTATTATTTGATTGTGATAGATTCTATTGTAAATAACCCTTACTGATCATTTGAGATCACCCTTATTTTGTTTCCTTTCCTTAGGATATGAAGAAGAAATATTTGAATTAGTTCAAGTATACAAAATATTTACTTTCACTATATTGTATTTTATGTTTCAAAATGTAATGTAAGATTAAATTATGTAACTAGTTTACCAAGACTACTAAACTGTAACGACCCAAACTTTTTGAATAGTATTTTAATTTACTCTTAACGATTTAATAGAGATGTTAATGGATTAGTGCAGAAAGAAGAGTCGATGGCTTCATCCAGTATAATCTAACCATATAAATCCCACTTATCAGAACTTGGGAAGGAGGTGGCATCTTTGGGCTTCGCTTTGGACCAAGCCCAAGCCGAACTCCAGCGTGTCAAGCTTAAATGGAGTCGCCTACAGGAGAAGTTCAAGTTAGTGGAGATTACTACTAGGGCAATGTTATCCGATCCTCCCCAATATTCTCTCACCTTAGCATACCTTACACTTACATCTTATGCTAGTGTTATAAGGGGATATATAACGAGACCATAACTACTTTGTGTAATCCTTTGAGATAAATAAAATTGTGATTTCTTCCTTTGGTGAAGTTTGTGAATTTTTAGATGTCCAGATGAAAATAGGATGTATCTTATTGATGAATTTTAGAAAAAATATATTTTAAAAATATTTATGTAAACCTTAATAATTAAAAATGTGTAATGATTTTCAAAAAATGGTCTTCTACAGTTGTGTTCAGTATGAGATTTAGAGTCTAATAAGATCAACTTAATTTTTGGTGAATAGTAAATTATGAATAGTGATTTTACGCTTAGGATTAGTAATGTGACCAAATGGATTAGTAATCTCACTTAAAGAAAGTATTAATATAATTTAGGCACCTTGATTAAGTAATGTGATTCAATAAAATAGGTAAATAACGGTTTCATAAATTATTAGTCAAGTATTATTTTTTTCAGGTGAATAGTGTTTTTTTAATTAAAAATTAAATTAAAAATATTTAGAAAATTATTTTTATAAAATTGACTTTATTTTTGAACTTAAAGCATCGATATTATGTTAAGGTAATTTTTGGGGATTTTTTTGAAAAAAATGAATTTTCAGTGAATAGTGTATTTATTTAAAAATTAAATTAAAAATATTTAGAAAATTATTTTTATAAAATGGGGTTCATTTTTTAAATCAGAGCATCGATATTTGGTTAAGGTGAAATTTTGGGATTTTTCTGAGAAAGTTGAATTTTTGGTGAATAGTGAATTTTCGGTTTAGAGTTTTGGGTGATTAATGACTTCATTAAGGATGTATTAATTATTTAATCATTATGGTCGAATTATGAATAGTAATATAAGGTATGAGGTGTCCCATGTGGCCAATACCGTGGGCAAATATCATGGTCAAGCCCATGGTTTTGCAAATACCACCAATGAGTTGTCCCTTTGCCATTAATGTCTTGTCCCCTCACTTTCCCTATAAATACCCATTCCAAAAATCATCCTCAACGAATTTCTAGTCTCCTTACCTCCCAAGGAGTCCTCCCAAGGTTCCCCCAATCCCTCAAGGTCCCAACCTTCGAGTTTTAAGAGTTACGTTTTAAGGTAAGGGATCATACCTCTCTCTTTCTTTCCAAGTACTCTCTTTTATGTCATTTCTTTTATGCTCCATGTTATTATGTTGGGGATGTTATTTTATATTCATACTACTGTCCTTTTCATGTTCATATGATGATATACCCCCTCTTGATCTCATCAATTCATTTTAAGAATGTTTAAGTGGCGTCATTAGGCTGCAGAATTTTTAAGGGATTCTTTCACCCTTCTCATTTTCAAGTTCTATTTTCATGTAAAGTCTTTCAAGTTCCTTTTATTATGTTGGGGTATGATATATATATCTATCATACTCATATTTTATTTTCATATGATGAGAGACCCTATTTGATCTCATCAATTCATTTTTTTTAAGTTTTAAGTGACGCTGTTAGGCTGCCGAATTTTCATAAGAGAAATCTTATTTTTGTCTTCCTTCCATGTTTTTCATTTCATATGGTATGTCTTTAAAATTTCATTACCATGTTCTTATATCCTTTATATCCTATCCCTATACTGTTTTATGGATCATTTATGAGTGGGTGACCCATGTCCCCTCTCTTTTCAGTATTTTCTAAAACCCTATAACATAGTCGTTATGCTGCAGAATTTTCGTCTCAAAATGTCTCTATCTTTATCTCAAATTATGTTATTTTATTAAGTGAATACTCAAAGATCTTTCTTATATAGGGGTATTCACATATATATCAAAATGTTCTATTTTAATTCTGGGACTTACATACAAGAAACCCTCTTTCCTTTTTCTTTGGGTTTAAAGTGACATAAAGATCACGTCTTTAAAGCAGTTTTTAAAATGTGATGACTATGAAATGAAACCCATTTATTTTATGCTATATGGGTTATTTATGAAATGATTGATGATGATATATGTGTCTCACATGATAATAACGGAAAATTTATGGGTGTGCCCTGATATTGCTCCAATTCATTGGCTAATGATGTAACCACTAGAGATTACAATTTTAACGATACCTTGGTGAATAACCTTGGTAATTTTAAATGACACCTTGGGGATGGACCTTGGTGATATGTTCATGATTGTATAAGTTAAATGTTGTAGACACATCTTCAAGTTATGAAATACGTTATTTTTATTATTATATGCCTCATGATTTCTTTCTTGTGCCTTAAAGTTCTTTTTTTTCATGTCTTTATTGATGTATCTCAAGTTTACATGTTAAATGTTTCCCCTTGTTTCCCTTACTGGGCCTTCTGCTCACCCTTTCTTTTTATGTATGTCCCCAGGTTATGAGATTCAGTAATGAACCTAGGATAAACATAAGGAGAATCCTTTCAAGTGTTTAAGAAGAATGTTTTATGTTTTCATGTTTTAAGTTCCTGGTTTCCAAGACACTAAACCTTAAAGTTCCTCGGTTTGGTAAAATGTAATGAAATGTTATGTTATAAAAATGTGGGATGCCATAGTTGGTATCAAAGGATGGTTTAGTTATTTTTGAAAATTAGGATATGAAAACTTTAGGAAGAACCCTATATAAAGTTTAAATATAGGAAATATTTTTGGTATTTTGGTGAGTATAGAGTTAGTGGTTTATCAAACAAATACATCCCTGTCTGGATACGAGCAGGTAGAGGCGGCTCTGGCATAGATGTACATAGGGGTAAAACCCAAAAACACTGCTTTGAGCTAGACTCGAACGGGAACCGGTGCACGATAACAGGCCTTGCTGAACTCTTGGTTACGACACTCCCGGGGGATATGTTTGGTTAATCGCAAGATTTTTATGAATCATTATGAAAGAATTATAGAGAAATATAATTTAAGCATGATGTTTTAAGACATAGAATCCTTTATAGTCAAAAGATTCATAAATGAAACAAGTTTCTCACTAAGTTTTTATTCTTTTAGAAAATGGAGGGCAATAGGAGGAATTGTGCAAATGTTGACCGCAATGCACCATGTGCTGATGGCCCTCTGATGGAAGACGGGATGGAAACATTCATGCGCATGATGAACCAACTGACTCAAGTTATGGGAAATAACTTGAATCAAGCTGAGAGGCCGATCTCACCATGAAGGGAACAACATTATGTTGAGTCCTTTATGCATCAACGACCACCAACCTTCATTGGATCAACTGACCCATTGGTTTCGGAACAATGGATAAGCTCCATTGAAAAGATCTTTTTTGTACTCCATTGTTCGGAACAAGAAAAAGTCACCCTTACTGTTTATCACCTAGAGGGAGAAGCTGATCAGTGGTGGTCACTGGTCAAAAACACAAATCCAAGAGGAGAGATGGAAGCTATAGAGTGGGAAGAGTTCAGGGGAATATTCTTTAATAAGTATTTCCCTCGTTCCATGAGAACGAGAATGGACAAGGAGTTTCTCAAGCTAAAGAATAAGGAGAACGAATCCGTCAGAAGCTATGAGATGAACTTCACTCGAATTTCACGATATACCTCTAGCTTTGTCATAGACTCTAATGGAAAGGTTGATAGATTATTTGGTGTACTATGACCTCATTTGTGGAAGAATCTAGCCAACAGGGACTATGATGGCTACGAAGAAATAGTTCGAAGTGCTATGAAAGTCGAACTGGAGTTTGGTGAGACATAGTGGTCTCACAAATCTAATGAGAAGAAGAGAGCTCTAGAACCAAGCCTGGGAAGAAGTTTTGATCAGGAAATAGGTGGAAAGAAAATGCAACATGCCACATGCAATAAATGTGGGAAGAAGCATTCGGTAAACTGCTTGACCGTAAGTGGTAAGTGCTACAAGTGTGGAAGAGAAGGCCATATTGCTCAGAATTGTCGTAGTGATGTGAAGCCTCAACTTCCCAACACTAACGACAAAGGAAAGATGGTTCTGGCCCTACCCTAATTCCAATGCTTCAAGTGTGGATGGCTTGGGCACTTTTCTAATCATTGTCCAAATCTGAGGGCAGTGGAGGGGAATCACCATCAACCTCAGCAAAGGCCAAGGGAGCAAGGTCGTGCTTTTGCTATCACAACAACTAAAGTTGAAGATCTGAATGACGTGGTAGCAGGTAATCTTGTTGTCCTCTCAAAAATAGAAAGTACTTTGTTTGATTCTAGTTTGACGCATTCCTTTATTTCCTACAAGTTTGCAAAGAATATAGAATCAATCCCCGAACTGCTAGAGGTAAAGTTTTCAGTCAAGACTCCAAGTGGGATTATCCATGAATCAACAGTGTTTAGAGACTCTAGTGTTTACTTTAGTGAGCACAATCTTATCTCAAATCTAGTAGTCATTCCCATGATGGAATTTGACGTTATACTAGGGATGGACTGGCTCTCAAAGTATAATGCTAAGATCAAATATAGAAGTAAGAAAATATCAGTAGTCTTGAATGAACAACCTACAATTATCTTCCAAGGAGAGATATCCCGACCTGATCCTTGTCTAGAAGCACCTCATATAGCCTTATTTATGTAGTTAATCGGTGAGGATGAAGAAGGAAAAGGGAGTATACAAATAGAAGATGATCCGATTGTTTAGGAATACATGGACGTATTTCCTAAGGAGTTACATGGACCTCCCCCAGAAAGAGAGGTATAGTTCTCCATTGAACTCGTACCTGGATCTCAACTGATATCAAAGACCCCATATAGAATGGAAAATGTGGAGCTAGAGGAGTTAAAGAAACAACTCCAAGACTTGTTGGAGAAGGGGTTTATCCGACTGAGTGTGTCTCCTTGGGGAGCACCAGTTCTCTTTGTGAAGAAGAAGTATGGATCAATGCATCTATTCATTGATTATAGAGAACTGAATGGGATCACAGTGAAGAAAAAATACCCTCTTCCAAGAATTGATGATTTATTTGACCAGCTTTGTGGGGCTCAATTCTTCTCCAAGATTGATCTTCGATCTGGTTATCATCAACTGAGGGTGAAGAAGGGAGATATTCCAAAGACTGCCTTCCAATCAAGATATGGGCATTATGAGTTTACTGTTATGCCCTTCGTCTTGACTAATGCTCCTGCTATTTTCATGGATTTGATGAATAGAGTCTTTAAGGAATACCTTGATAACTTTGTGGTAGTTTTTATTGATGATATTTTGATATGTTCAAAAAGTCGTGAGGAGCATGAAGATCATCTGAAGGTCATTTTTCAAACTCTGTGGAAGGAGGGGCTCTTTGTAAAGTTCAGAAAGTGTTAGTTTTGGTTACAACAAGTGTCTTTCTTGGGGCACATAGTAACTAATGAAGGAATCTTTTTTGACCCTGCAAAGACAATGGTTGTGGAGGAGTGGCCTAAACCCACAACAGTAACTGAGATTCATAGTTTCCTTGGTTTAGCAGGATATTATAGTAGGTTTGTGAAAAAAATTCATGGATTTCTAATCCACTAACCAAGTTGACTCAAAAAGGGGTTAAATTCATCTGGACAAATGAATGCAAGTAAAGTTTCCAAGATCTGAATAAGAGATTGGTTACTGCACCTATGTTAACACTACCCTCTATCAGATAAGGATTAGTTATTTTTAGCGATGCATCTCTAAAAGGGCTTGGGTGCATCCTCATGCAAAATGAAAAGGTCATTGCTTATGCATCTCGACAGTTGGAGATTCATGATAAGAATTATCCTACGCATGATCTAGAGATAACGGCAGTTTTTTTTGATCTAAAGATATGGTGGAACTATCTTTATGGGGAGAAATGTGATATATACACCGACCACCAAATTTTAAAGTATATTTTCATGCAGAAATAATTGAACATGAGACAAAGGAGATGGTTGGAGCTTATTAAAGACTATGATTGTTCAATTCATTATCACCCTGAAAGAGCAAACAAAGTCGCGGATGCGTTAAGCAGGAAAGACCCTGTTGTTCTGGAAACAATGAGGATCCTAGGAGATCCCTTGATTAAGGATCTAGTAAAATTGGACATGGGAATTATAAGGGAAGGGACATCATCAACCCTATCCCAAATGATTCCTCAACCTCCATTACTAGAGAAGATCAAGAAGGCTCAAAAAGAAGATCCTTTGTTGTAGGAGAAGTTTGAGGCTGTGAAGGATGGGAAGTTCCCTGATTTCAATATTGATCAAGAAGGTGTATTGAAATTTCGTACAAGACTGTGTGTTCCATCTATTCCAGAGATGAAGAAAGAACTGATGGATGAAGCTCAAAGATCTACTTTCTCTATACATCCAGGAATCACTAAAATGTATATAGACCTTCGTGATCATTATTGGTGGGATAACATGAAGAAGGAGATTGTTGATTACACTACAAGGTGCCTGGTGTGTCAACAAGTAAAGGTAGAATGACAACTTCCTAAGGGGGTATTATAACCGCTACCCATACCAGCATGGAAGTGGGATAATATCACTATGGAATTTGTCACTGGTCTCCTGAAAACATCCAAAGGGAGCAATGCGATATGGGTTATAGTGGACCATCTCACCAAGACCGCCCATTTTATCCCTTTTCGGGAAGATTTCTCTATGGATCATCTTGCCAAGATATACATAATGGAAGTGGTAAGGTTGCATGGGGTACCACTATCCATTGTATCTGATCATGATCTAAGATTCACATCAAAATTCTGGAGAAGTCTTCAACATGATCTGAATACTGAATTGAATTTTAGTACGACTTATCATCCTCAAACTGATGGCCAATCTGAAAGGACTATTCAAACACTTGAGAAAATGATTAGATTATGCTCAATGGAATTTAAAGGTGGATGGGATCAACACATCCCATTAGTTGAGTTCTCATACAACAACAGCTTCCATTCGAGTATTCAGATGGAACCCTATGAAGCTCTATATGGAAAGCAATGTTGAACTCTTACTTGTTGGGATAAAGCTAGTGAGAGAAAGCTTCTTGGTCCTGATCTTGTACAAGAGATGACAGAAAAGGTTCATGTCGTCCAACAACACATAAAGGCTGCTCAAAGTCGACAGAAGAGCTATGCTGACAACCGTCGAAGGGACTTGGAGTTTGGTGTTGGCGAAAAAGTCTTCCTTCAAATTTCTGCATGGAAGAGAGTCATGCGGTTTGGGAAGAAATGGAAGCTCAGCCCTAGGTACATTGGCTCCTATAAAATCCTTGATCACATAGGATCAGTGGCCTATCATCTAGAACTTCCACCAAACCTAGCTCAAGTTCATGATGTCTTCCATGTATCTCTCTTGAGGAAGTACATACCCGACCCTTCACATGTACTGAACCCAGAGGTGGTAGAACTGGAACATGACCTCTCTTATGAGGAGTAGCCAGTGGAGATCTTAGACCGTAGAGACAAGGTTCTATGCAACAAGACTACCCACCTTGTGAAAGTGTTGTGGAGGAATCATAAGTATGAATAAGCGACGTGGGAGCCTAAGGAAACAATGAAGCAAAAGTACCCTCACCTTTTCGACTAGGCCTTTGGTTTAAAATTTCGGGGAAGAAATTTCTTAAGGGGGTAAGAATGTAACGACCCAAATTTTTTGAATAGTACTTTAATTTACTCTTAACGATTTAATAGAGATGTTAATGGATTAATGTAGAAAGAAGAGTCGATGGATTCATCCAATAGACTCGAACCATATAAAGCCCACTTATCAGAGCTTGGGAAGGAGGTGGCATCTTTGGGCTTCGCTTTGGACCAAGCCCATGCCGAACTCCAGTGTGTCAAGCTTGAACGGAGTCGCCTATGGGAGAAGTTCAAGTTAGTGGAGATCACTACTAGGGCAATGTTATCCGAGCCTCCCCAAGATTCTCTCACCTTAGCACACCTTACACTTACGTCTTATGCTGGTGTTATAAGGGGCTATGTAACGAGATCGTAGCTAATTTGTGTAATCCTTTGAAATAAATAAAATTGTGATTTCTTCCTCTGGTGAAGTTTGTGAATTTTCAGATGTTCGGATGAAAATAGGATGTATCATATTGATGGATTTTATAGAAAATATATTTTAAAAATATTTATGTAAACCTTAATAATTAAAAACGTGTAATGATTTTCAAAAAATGGTCTTCTACAGTTGTGTTCAGTATGAGATTTAGAGTCTAATAAGATCAACTTAATTTTTGGTGAATAGTGATTTTATGCTTAGGATTAATAATGTGACCAAATGGATTAGTAATATCACTTAAAGAAAGTATTAATATAATTTAGGCACCTTGATTAAGTAATGTGATTCAATAAAATAGGTAAATAACAGTTTCATAAATTATTAGTCAAGTATTAGTTTTTTTGGGTGAATAGTATTTTTTAATTAAAATTTAAATTAAAAATATTTAGAAAATTATTTTTATAAAATGGACTTTATTTGTCAACTCAGAGCATCGATATTATGTTAAGGTAATTTTTGGGGATTTTTCTGAAAAAAATGAATTTTCGGTGAATAGTGTATTTATTTAAAAATTAAATTAAAAATATTTCGAAAAATATTTTTATAAAATATGGTTCATTTTTTTAAATTAGAGCATCGATATTTGGTTAAGGTGAAATTTTGGGATTTTTCTGAGAAAGTTGAATTTTTGGTGAATAGTGAATTTTCGGTTTAGAGTTTCTGGTGATTAATGACTTCATTAAGGATGTAATAATTATGTAATCATTATGGTCGACTTATGAATAGTAATATAAGGTATGAGGTGTCCCATGTGGCCAATACCATGGGCAAATACCATGGGAAAGCCCATGGTTTTTCCAATACCACCAATGAGGTGTCCCTTGGCCATTAATGTCTTGTCCCCTCACTTTCCCTATAAATACCAAGCCATTACCTCATCCTTTCCATTCCAAAAATAATTCTCAACGAATTTCTGGTATCCTTGCCTCCCAAGGAGTCCTCCCAAGTTTCCCCCAAGCCCTCAAGGTCCCAACCTTCAAGTTTTAAGAGTTATGTTTTAAGGTAAGGGATCCTACCTCTCTCTTTCTTTCCAAGTACTCTCTTTTATGTCATTTCTTTTATGCTCCATGTTCTTATGTTGGGAATGTTCTTTTATATTCATCTTAATATCCTTTTCATGTTCATATGATGAGATACCCCCTCTTTCTCTCATCAATTCATTTTAAGAATGTTTAAGTGGCGTCGTTAGGCTGCAGAATTTTTAAGGGATTCTTTCACCCTTCTCATTTTCAAGTTCTATTTTCATGTCAAGTCTTTCAAGTTCCTTTTATTATGTTGGGGTATGATATATATATCTATCATACTGATATTTTATGTTCATATGATGAGTGACCCTATTTTATCTCTTCTATTCATTTTTTTGAAATTTTAAGCGACGCTGTTAGGCTGCCGAATTTTCATAAGAGAAATCTTATTTTTGTCTTCCTTCCATGTTTTTCATTTCATATGGTATGTCTTTAAAATTTCATTACCATGTTATTATATCCTTTATATCCTGTCCCTCTACTATTTTATGGATCATTTATGAGTGGGTGACCCATTTCCCCTCTCTTTTCAGTATTTTCTAAAACCCTATAACATAGCCGTTATGCTGCAGAATTTTCATCTCAAAATGTCTCTCTCTTTATCTCAAATTCTTTTATTTTATTAAGTGAATAATCAAAGTGACATAAATATCACGTCTTTAAAGCAGTTTTTAAAATGTGATGACTATGAAATAAAACTCATTTCTTTTATGATATATGGGTTTTTTATGAAATGATTGATGATTATATATGTGTCTCACATGATAATAATGGTAAATTTAAGGGTGTGCCATGATAGCACTCCAATGCATTGGGTAATGATGTAACCACTAGATATTACAATTTTAACGATACCTTGGTGAATAACCTTGGTAATTTTAAATGACACCTTGGGGATGGACCTTGGTGATATGTTCATGATTGTCTAAGTTAAATATTGTAGCCACATCTTCAAGTTATGAAATACGTTATTTTTATTATGATATGCCTCATGATTTCTTTCTCATGCCTTAAAGTTCTTTTTTTTATGTCTTTATTGATGTATATCAAGTTCAAATGTTAAATTTTTCCCCTTGTTTCCCTTACTGGGCCTTCTGCTCACCCTTTCTTTTGATGTATGTCCCCAGATTATGAGATGCTATAATGAACCTAGGATGAATATAAGGATAATCCTTTAAAGTGTTTAAGAATAATGTTTTATGTTTTCATGTTTTAAGTTCCTGGTTTCCAAGACACTAAACCTTAAAGATCCTCAGTTTGGTAAAATGTAATGAAAAGTTATGTTATAAAAAGGCGGGATGCCATATAAACTATTTGGTAATTTTGGATGAGATCACTTGTATCTAGTGCCAATGTAATAAAGTAACCACCAAATCTTGCCTACTAGGGTTGGGGTATTTTCAAGGTAAGCTTGGAACGTCCTCAGGGAAGATGTCCTCATACTCCACTGCAACTGTAGGAAGCTGTAAACCCATAACATCTCAAGATCCAAGAGTAATGCTAACCAACTGAGAGTAATAAGTTGTATCCTCCTAATTATGAACTCATCCTTCTCTTCACGGGTTTCTTTCTCACTGATGAAGGAAAACATCATCCCGTCAACATAGAAACACAGAATCCTCCACCTAAAATAGTAAATATGTGTATGAACTATGGAGAGTCAGTCCATACCTAGAATTATGTCCTAAGGCTTCATCGCTGTAATGAAAATATCTCATGTGGTGTCCTCTCCTCTAAGAGTTAGGTAACACTATCGATAGAAGTGTGTGGTCATTGAATCTCTTCTAGTAGGAGTATTCAACCATAAGGGTCGAGCCAATGGCTCCACTAGAATCTCTAGATCTTGAACGAGGGATGTGGAAAGAAAAGAGTGATGTCACGACCCGTCCCTCGGGGCCTGTGCCGTGACTACCCCAAGCCCGCCTTCCATAGGCCAGGGGCTGGCGACTAGCACCGAAAGGTGTATTCCCTAAAACCGGAAAGGCATTGCCTTTATAACCTATAAACATACGCAACCAAGCACACAGTGAGATAGGAACACAATTAAACTGTATAGTAAAAAGAGTGTGTATAGTAAGAAAAAGGGACCAGAATACAAGCCCAACTGGAAAGTACAAGAAAACTAAAAAAGTACAAGAAAACAAAAATAACTCCTGTGAACACCCACCAAGGATCCTACCTGAAGGGTAGGTACAGCTCTTGAATGGTCGTCTCTGTGGTACGCCTTGTCTAATGTCCACCTCTGAGTTACCTCCAATCATGGTACTCTCGTCCTCAGTCAGCATTGTCCGTCGTCTTCATAAAACACAAAAAGGTGAAGGCGTAGCCCATGCAGGGGTGAGTATAATGATACTCAGTAGGGACCCTAACACCCTTAAAGGTCTCACAAAATCCACAAAGGATAAACCACAAAGCATGTAAACATCTGACAACCCTACTTAGGTATATTCCTACACATATACCTAAGTTATCAAGTATACTCGTCTCAATCATGAGGAAACACAAGGTCCAACTCAAAATCACAAAGCTCAACTGTTCCATAAAGGAAGTAATACCATGAAGGTAACACCAAAAAGGTGAGTACCACAAAGGTAATTCCACATAGAAGAATACCACAAAGGTTTCACCATGAAGGAAAGTACCACACAGGTATGCCACACAGAAGAATACCACAAAGGTATCACCACGAAGGTAAGTACCACACAGGTATGCCACATAGAAGAATACCACCAAGGTATCACCATGAAGGAAAGTACCACACAAGTAATCCACACAAAATAATATCACAAAGGTTTCACCATGAAGGAAAGTACTACACAGGTACGCAACACAGAAGAATACCACAATGGTATCACCATGAAGGTAAGTACCACGAAGAATACCACCAAGGTATCACCATGAAGGAAAGTACCACACAGGTACACCACACAAAAGAATACCACAAATGTTTCACCATGAAGGAAAAGAATCATCTCACACTAGGTATAACTTAAGTACAGAAGTATAAATGATTAGATGTAACTACTGAATCATCTTACTCTGTTAAGAGGCAGACCTATGTAGGATCCTAGTACATCATCAGACCCACACAAGATCCTAGTACATCATCAGACCCACATAGGATCCTAGTACAGCAGACCCACACAGGATCCTAGTATATCATCAGACCCACACAGGATCCCACTACATCATGAGACCTACACAGGATCCTAGTACAGCAGACCCACACAGGATCCTAGTATATCATCAGACCCACATAGGATCCTAGTACATCAGACCAACACAGGATCCTAATACATCATCAAACCCACACAGGATCCTAGTAAAAAATACCCACACATGATCCTAGAGTAGTCCCACATGTATTCCTAGAGTGGATCCATGTGGGATCCTCAAATACAGACCCATGAAGGATCCCTTTCTCATGTTACAACCAGCTATAGGGTTCTCTCACTAAGCTCGCTTGATTCCATGAGGGTCCACTCTTCAATCCATAGTTAGATACTCAAAAATCCACAAAGTCCCATGAAGAAGTATCCCAAAGGACTTCCACGTAAAAGGGATCTCAATGCAACTTACGGTGCGTCAATCGGATCTTCGGTCTGTAAGTTATTGGCCTTTTAGTCCTGAGGGACCGGTTGGATTCATGATCAATCCAACCCAACCATACCCCAAATTTATCTAAAACTCAAGTGGGGTATACCAAAAGTACCATCTCGATCCAAGGATTCTGGTGCTGCATACGGTTTGTCATTTGGACACTATAGGAGGAAGATATGTCAGATACAAGATCCCGTAATATTATTATTATTATTATTGGTTGTTTCGTAAACCCGAGCCATGAACCAGAATTTAGTATCCAACATTAGACTTGAATTGACCGTATTAATTATAGGATCACATTTCCAATGACGGCAAGTCAATCAGACGTCGCACACAGGAGTTATGGCGGGTCGAAGATTTAATAATAATATTAAATCTATTAATTCAAAAGTGTTTCAGGTACTTGATCCAAAAGCTTGAAAAAGACATCCAATATTGGACTCATAATTTCCGTCTTGAAGTCAGGGTCGTACTACCACTGACGGTTCGTGAAACCGAGGTCGCACGGATAAGTTACGGATGAATTATGGTTTTACAACCAAAAATAATAATAACATTATTTATATTATTATTATTTTATTATTTTTTCCCTTATAACCCATCTCAATTGAGATTCACGCACAAGGGTAGCGCCTCCCCTTATTCCAATGATTTCCTTTTTAATTTATTTAGATTTTTAATTCATTTCTTTTCAACTATTCTTCTCTCCAATTAACTCTTCTTTCCCCACAATTCTCACGCACTGTTCCAGCAATCCATCAAGCCCACGACTTCTCCTGAAACTCTAACTGCAGGCTTCCTCCACACGTCTAGAGCTATTATCGCACCGCCTATCTCACCCAGAGCTACACCCCAAATAAATTCTGGAATTATACCTCCACATTTCCCCTTCCGCGGATCACTGCATCTTCATTCTAAACCCGAAAAATAAAATGATTGCATATTTGCGATCCTCAGGTCGAGGGCTCCACGTCCATATGTCCCGCTCAATAGAATATTGCATTTCTAGCACCAATAAATATTTGTCCGCCTCCTTCTGCAAGCCATTGTGGTTTCGTTCCAAGCCTGAAAAATTAAACGATCACATATTTGTGATCCTTGTGTCGAGGTATTCATGTCCATATATCGTGCTTAGTAAAACTCTGTGTTTCCATCACCAATAAATATTAGACGTTGAAGAACGCACGAATGTGCAAAGAATAAAAATAAATAGGAGCATGGTTTATGTGAGGGATGATGGCCATGTTCATTTTTCCATCATACTCATGAATTTATGATATGAAGAACAATAGAATAAAATTCAACATGCTTAAAAACCTCTACCTCGATTGTCCATTGGAGGTGACGCAAGGAAGAAGACAAAGTTGATGAGATGGTGATGTCGGTGTTCGTTGCTCCTGCAAGATGTTTCCAATCTGGGCTCAAGCATCATCCTCGTTCTCTGATTCTGGAGGATTCTCTTCATTAGAGAGTGTTCTTAGTTGGAGAAGATGATCCTCTAAAAGATCTCCCCAATTCTCCCTTTTCCAATGCTTTCCCCCAAACTCAAGAAAAAGAGGAGCCAACTTATTAAATTAAGTTTATTAATTTAACAAGTTAAGTTGGCTTATTAAGTAAATTGAGGTTGGCATATTAACTAGGGGAATACCAAGGGTTTCCCCCACATTATTTAGGAGTTCGAGTGGTCCCCACCACCAAGAATTCAAAATGGTGGTTTCAAATAAAATAAATAAAAAGTTATTTTTTTTTATTTTTATTCTTCTCCCACAAAAATCTGAAAACTAACTTCCACCATCAACTCACTGCGGTCAAGGTGAAGGTCTCCTTAAGAGAATATCGGCACTGCGAGTTCAACGGTGTCCTCAGATTTCAATTTTGAGTATCGGTTCAAAAGTTACAAAATGCCACTCGCACGTTTACTGAACATACTTGAAAAAAAGTTCGGAAAATTATTAACAGTCACCCTCAACCCGCGTCGGTCGAGATTAGGCTCTACCTAAGTGAAACATGCCCCAACGAACCCAGCGGTACTCTCTGATTTCTAATCCTAGTTACCGTTTTAAAGTTATGGATTTTACAATGAAATAATTGTCAATTAATTTATTTATGGTCAAAAACTAACTTTCTTTGGTGGCCAGCATCAGCCAAATTTAGTATCTGCCTAAAGAAAGCATACCCTCATGAGTTCATTGGTGGCCTCGGATTTTTAATCCGAGTTACTTTTCGTGAGTTATAAGCATTTTAAAAATAAAATAATTTTATTTAATTATTTTATTTATGGTTATGCCATTTTTGGGTTTTCTCACAGGAGGCCCACGCCGACTAAACTTAAGTCGTGCCTAGGTTAAACCCGCCATCCTGAACGCAACGGTGCCCTTAGATTTCTAATCTGGGAAACTGTTTAAGATTTATTCCACTTTTTCCAAAAAACTACTTACGTGCGCTAATTAAAGCGTAAAAAAACTTCGACGAATCATTCTGGGCACTCTAGGCCTCAGAATTGCATGCCATTAGATTTCACAGTCTTGAAATAATTCCATATAATTAAAAAAATATGGAATTTTTGGGACATTACATTCTCCCCACCTTAGGGCTTTACGTCCTCGAAAGTCACAACTCAAATTAAGGGAACAAGTGGGCGTACTGAGCAAATATCTGAGACTCATGCTCCCATGTGCTCTCCTGGAGGTTCATGTGCTGCCAGTGAATGCGCACCAGAGGTATCGATCTCCCATGAAGGACTCTCTCCTTTCGATCCTCAATCTCCACTGGAACCTCTGTAAACGTCGCTCCATTGTCGATGTACAGCTCGCCCCAGTAAATGATGTGTGAAGGTTCATGCACATATCCCCTTAGCTGGGATACGTGGAAGATGTCGTGCACCCTCTCCAAATGCGGTGGAAGAGCCAAGCGGTATTATACCTCACCTATCTTCCAAAGTATCAGAAAAGGACCGATAAACCTCAGTGATAACTTTCCCCCTCGACCAAATCTCCATAGTCCCTGTCGAGGAGAGACTCGCAAGAATACGTGGCCCCCCTCCTGAACCACAAGGGTCTCTATATCCTGTCGGTATAAGACTTCTTCCAACTCTGTGCAGTCTTCACTTGCTGACAAGTGAGATATCATGATACAAATTTTTCCACTGCTTTCTTCATCTCTAGCCACCAGTACTGACGTCGAAGGTCCCGGTACATCTTCACTAAACCAGGATGTACCACCAGAGGGGACGTATGGAACTCCCTCAACACCTCCTCCCGAAGCGCCACTGGTACCATGGTATGTCCTCTAAAGAGGACGACGTGCTCCCCACCTTCAGAAAATCCATTAGGTGTCTGCCCTAAGGATATCTGAGCACGTCGAGCCTCACAGTTAATGCCCTCACACTGCGCCTCCCTGACTCGCTGAAGAAGTGGGAGAGTGACTGTAATAGACTGAAGATAAGCTGCTCCATCTCGATCTACATAGGATATCTGTAGCACGACTAGTTACTCTGATGCCTCACTCAGTAGCTGTAGACCAGAACTCCTGCTGAGTGCATCTACTACCACGTTCCCCTTCTCAGGAGCATAGACTATCTCAAAGTCATAGTCTTGGAGGAACTATATTCAGTCATGTTGGGAACTAAAAACTCAAAAATCTACTGCCACAAGGGTAAGGTTGGCCGACTCACGAGTGATCAGCCACACCCTTCTATGCAGGAGTTTATCTTGTGTTGCATGGGTTTCCCTTTTTTTCTAACCAAGGAAACCCCCATTCCAATGTTGTAGATGAACCACAACCTTTTTGAATAATACAGTCAATCGGAGTATGAACTGTGGATGTCCAGTTCATGCCCAAACTAACCTCGTAAGGCCTCGACACTGCCACCAAGAGGTACCAACCGAAACTCTCGCCTCAAGGGTTATATCACACCATCGACGTAAATGTGATCATTGAGTCTCATCCCAAAGTTATCTTCATAAGTGAGGGTCAAGTCAATGGTTTAACCGGAAACTCTAGGTCTTGGACATGATTCGCAGATAGAAGGAATGATTGGTGCCTATGTATATTGATACGGCAGCTAGTAGTAGACATAGACCATACCTAAAATCATTCCTAGAGCCCTTGGGTCGCACTTCTTGATCGCATGCAGCTACTCACTTTTCCTATCCTCTAGCTCTCTGAGCCTGGTGGGGACCACAATGGGGGGTGGTTGTAACATGTCGAAATGTACACCACTTCATGCTGATCTCCTAGCTCTACTTCCACATCTGTAGCCCTGCAGATTCATTTGTACTTAATACTTCCTCTTCCCGAAACATTTTACACACCCAAGTCTTTGAGACTCGCATCAGTTTCCTACTTTCCCACTGCTAACATTCACTGGCCGCATCCACTCAGCCAATGAACATTCAACCACAAAGGTTCTCTCCAGAACCCTAACATAAGTAGGAATGCATATAGGAATAGTGATGGCTCAGATGTCCCTAAACACACCTCTCTCGACGGTCCGAGCCATAAAGCACTGGTCGTACTGTATTCATCAAGTACTTGATATGGTCGGCACACCTTAATGAATACTCAGCTACCAACATGTCATCCTTCCAAAGATATAGAATCTCTAGGGAACTCTCAGCCACCTCCTCAAGCCAGTCCTCAGCCGCCTATGGGTCGGGCTCGCCTCAGAACCTGAGGGGTATTTGATGCTGAAAGACGTGTAAGGCACTAAGCCTACATGTGTCCTCTACCGATACCATTGGTTGTAATTGCAAACCAACAGGTAGTGATATAGATGGCACATTACCCGAAGGTACTATCTCAGGTAATGATCCATGAACCGAAGCCTCATCACTATGCGGACCATCCTCATGGTTACTCACTGAAAAAGACTAGTAGCTAAGATCACCATATTCTCTACTGGTGTCTCAACTGGGTGGAAAACTCTAGAAACCTCTTCCAGCCAGCCCTCAGATGCGTGGGAATCTGTCTCACCTTGAAACCTTGGAATCCTCTGTCACTGGAACTTGTGCAACGCACTCAGTCGGCGTGCACTGTCTGCCAGTGTGGCTGGTGGTAACTGCTAGCCAACGGGTGGTGGTGCTACTAGTACACCACCCAAAGGTGCCAACATAGTAAGAGGGCCCTGCACCGGAGCCTCGTCGCTCGGTGGGCCGTCATTGTGTACTCTCTTGGGAATCCTATCTGGTTGTCTACACAGCGGCATACTAATAAGTAACAGGTGCACCATATTCATTAAGTTATACCTAGTGAGCTGACTCAAAGAAATCGAAAAGAAAACTTTTCAAAACACACACAATCAATGTTTTCACGCGCTGAGTCAGAAATCAGAATTCAGGGTCCTGGTGTATGGATACGTCAGCCTCTGCACCAACACTGGATTCCCCAAACTGAAAACCACACTCACTACACTTAACACTATTGATGTTAAAAATATCAGAGTTCTATGTTCTATGGTAGAATCGACTCCTCTGATACCAATTTGTCACGACCCGTCCCCCGGGGCCCATGTTGTGACTACCCCAAGTCCGCCTTCCATATGCCAGGGGCTGGCGACTAGCACCAAAAGGCATATTCTCTAAAAATGAGAAGGCATTGCCTTTATAACCTATAAACACACGCAACCAAGCACACAATGAGATATGAACACAATTAAACTGTATAGTAAAAAGAGTGTATACAGTAAGAAAAAGGGTCCAGAATACAAGCCCAACTGCAAAGTACAAGAAAACTGAAAAAGTACAAGAAAACTGAAATAGCTCCTGTGAACATTCGCTAAGGATCCTACCTAAAGGGCAGGTACAACTCTTGAGTGGACATATCTGCGGTACGCCCTGTCTAATTTCCACCTTCAAGCTACCTCTAGTCCTAGTACTCTCATCCTCAGTCAGCGATGTCTGTCATCTTCACCAAACACAACAAGGTGTGGGTGTAGCTCGTGTAGGGGTGAGTATAACGATACTCAGTAGGGACCCCGAGACCCTCAAAGGTCTCATGAAATCCATAAAGGATAAACCACAAAGCATGTAAATATCTGACAACCCTACTTATGTATATGCCCATACATATACCCAAGTTATCAAGTATACCCGTCTCATTCATGAGGAAACACAAGGTCTAACTCAAAACCCAAAGCCCAACTATTCCACAAAGGAAGGAATACCATGAAGGTAACACCACAAAGGTGAGTACCAAAAAGGTAATACGACATAGAAGAATACCACAAAGGTTTCACCATGAAGGAAAGTACCACATAGGTATGCCAGACAGAAGAATACCACAAAGGTATCACCACGAAGGTAAGTACCACACAGGTACGCCACATAGAAGAATACCACCAAGGTATCACCACGAAGGAAAGTACCACACAAGTACGCCACATAGAAGAATACCACAAAGGTTTTACCATGAAAGAAAGTACCACATAGGTACACCACACAGAAGAATACCACAAAGGTATCACCATGAAGGTAAGTACCACACAGGTACGCCACACAGAAGAATACCACCAAGGTATCACCACGAAGGAAAGTACCACACAGGTACGCCACACAGAAGAATACCACAAAGGTTTTACCATTAAAGAAAGTACCACATAGGTATGCCACACAGAAGAATACCACAAAGGTATCACCATGAAGGTAAGTACCACACAGGTACGCCACACAGAAGAATACCACCAAGGTATCACCACGAAGGAAAATACCACACAGGTACTCCACACAGAAGAATACCACAAAGGTTTGACCACGAAGGAAAGACTCATCTCACACCAGTTATAACTTAAGTATAGAAGTATAGATGATTAGATGTAACTACTGAATCATCTTACTCTATTAAGAGGCAAACCCACGTAGGATCCTAGTACATCATCAGACTCACACAGGATTCTAGTACATAATCAGACCCACATAGGATCCTAGTACAGCAGACCCACACAGGATCCTAGTACATAATCATACCCACACAGGATCCTAGTACATCATCATACCCACACAAGATCCTAGTACATCATCAGACCTACACAGGATCCTAGTACAGCAGACCCACACAGGATCCTAGTACATCATAAGACCCACACAGGATCCTAGTATAGCAGACCCGCACTGGATCCTACAGTAGTCCCACATGGATTCCTAGAGCGGATCCATGTGGGATCCTCAAATACAGACCCACGAAGGATCTCTTTCTCATGTTACAGTCAGCTATAGGGTTCCCGCACTAAGCTCACTTGATTCTGGGAGGGTCCGCTCCTCAATCCACAGGTTGATACTCTGACTGCCACGAAGTCCCATGAAGAAGTATCCCAAAGGACCACCACGTAAAATGGGTCTCAACGCAATAGACGGTGCGTCAATCGGACGCTCGTTCTGTAAGTTATTGGTCTTTTAGTCCCGAGGTCCCAATTGGATTCGTGTTCGATCCAACCCAACCGTACCCCAACTTTATCCAAAACTCAAGTGTGGTATACCAAAAGGACCATCTTGATCCAAGGATTCCGGTACCGTAGACGGTTCGTCATTTCGACACTATATGATGAAGATATGTCGGATACAAGATCCCGTAATAATAATATTATTATTATTATTATTGGGTGTTTCGTGGACCCGAGCTACAAACCAAAATTTAGTATCCAACATTAGACTTGAATCGACCGTATTAATGACAGGATCACATCGCCACTAATGGAAAGTCAATCGGACGTCGCACGCAGGAGTTATGGTAGGTCGAAGATTTAATAATAATATTAAATCTATTAATTCACAAGTGTTTACGGTGCTCGATCCAAAAACTCGAAAAATACATCCAATATTGGACTCATAATTTTCGTCTCGAAGTCAGCGTCGTACTACCGCTGACGGTTCATGAAACTGAGGTTGCGCGGATAAGTTATGGATGAATTATGGTTTTACAACCAAAAATAATAATAACATTATTTATATTATTATTATTTTATTATTATTTTCCTTATAACCCATCTCAATTGATATTCACACACAAGGGTAGTGCCTCCCTCTTATTCCAAAGATTTCCTTTTTAATTTCTTTAGATTTTTAATTCATTTATTTTAAACTATTCCTCTATCCAATTAACTCTTCTTTCCCCACAATTCTCACACACTGTTCCAGCAAGCAATCAATCCCACAGCTTCTCCTGCAACTCTAACCGGAGGCTTCCTCCACATGTCTAGAACCACCGTCACACCACCTATCTCACTCAGAGCTAGGCCCCAAAGACATGCTGGAATTGAACCTCCACATTTTCCCTTCCTTGGCCCACTGCATCTTCGTTCTAAACACGAAAAATAAAATGATCACATATTCACAATCCTCGGGTCGAGGGATTCATGTCCATATATCGTGCTCAACAAAATATTACATTTCCAGTGCCAAAAAATATTTGGCCGCCTCCTTCCACGAGCCATTGCGGCTTCGTTCCAAGCCCAAAAAATTAAACGATCACATATTTACGATCCTTGTGTTGAGGGTTTCACATCTATAAATCATGCTCAACAAAACTCCATGTTTCCAATGCCAATAAATATTAGGCGTTGAAGAATGCATGAAAAATGTATGAAGAATAAAAATAAAGAGGAGCATGGTTTATGTGCGGGATGATAGCCATGTTTGTTTGGACATAGTCGTCATGAATTTAGGATATGAAGAACAATAGAATAAAATTCAACATGATTAAAACCCCTACCTCAATTGTCTGTTCGAGGTAGCATGAGGAAGAAGACGAAGTCGATGAGATGGAGATGTCAGTGTTCATTGCTCCCGCAAGATGTTTCTGATCCAGGCTCAAGCATCATCCTCGTTCTCCGATTCCTGAGGATTCTCTTCATTGTAGATTGTTCTTCGTTGGAGAAGATGATCCTCCAAAAGCTCTCCCCAATTCTCCATTTGCCAACGCTTTCCCCCAAACTCAAGAAAAAGAGGAGCCAACTTATTAAATTAAGTTTATTAATTTAACAAGTTAAGTTGGATTATTAAGTAAATTGAGGTCGGAAAATTAACTAGGGGAATACCAAGGGCCAACATTATTTGGAAGTTCAGGTGGTCCCCACCACCAAGCATTCAAAATGGTGGTTTCAAATAAAATAAATAAAAAGTTATTTATTTATTTATTTTCTTCTCCCACGAAAATATGAAAAACTAACTTCCATCCTCGACCCACTACGATCAAGGTGAATGTCTCTTTAAGTGAATATCGTCTCTATGAGTTCAATAGTGTCCTCGGATTTCAATTCTGAGTACTGGTTCAAAAGTTACAAAATTCCTCTCTCGCGTTTACTGAATGTACCCGAAAAAAAGTTTGGAAAATTATTAACAGTCACCCTCAACCCATGCCAGTCAAGGTTAGGCTTTGATTAAGTGAAACACGCCCCAAAGAACCCAATGATACTCTAGGATTTCCAATCCAAGTTATCGTTTAAAAGTTATGGATTTTACAATAAAATAATTGTCGCTTAATTAATTTATTTACGGTCAAAAATTAACTTTCTCTGGTGGCCCGCGCTGGCCAAAGTTAGTATTTTCCTAAAGAAAGAATACCATCACGAGTTCGGTGGTGGTCTCAGATTTTTAATCTAAGTTACCGTTCGTGAGTTATAATCATTTGAAAAATAAAATAATTTTATTTAATTATTTTATTTACAGTTATGCCATTTTCGGGTTTTCTCACAGGAGACCTGAGCCGACTAAAATTAAGTCGCGCCTAAGGTAAAACCGCCATCCTAAACCCAACGGTGCCCTCAGATTTCTGATCTGGGAAACTATTTAAGATTTATTTCACTTTTTCCAAAAAACTGCTTACGTGCACTAATTAAAGCATAACAAAACTTTGACAGATCATTCCGGGCACTCTGGGTCTCGAAATCGCGCACCGTCAGACTTGGCGGTCTTGAAATAATTCTATATAATTAAAAAATATATATGAAATTGTTGGGACATTATAGGTGACTCTCTCATGTGTCTATCAATATTATATATAAAGTAGAGAAGACACATATAGTACCTCAAATCATCTATGGATCCTCTGGTTCATAGGCCTCCACTACTTGCAGTTGTCCTCATCCCTGACCACCAACTCCCTGAGCCTATCATGGACCACCTGGGGGTGGTGGTGGAAAAATATCAAATCACTGACCACATCCTACTGATCTCTTAGCTACCCTATTATGATTTCCACCCTGCATACCTCCATGCTCTAGCAACTACCTCTACCTAGGCAGTTTATCAATTGTCTCCCTATCAACTACATGGTGAGTTTGAAAATATCACACGAGATGTCCACTCCCATCACAGGAGAAACATTGCTTATCCCTCAAATGGACAGATCCATATTGAGATACCTGAAATATAAACCCTATATCATGTGATTGTCTTTGTAATAGACTTATATGCCTGGATACTTAAGTATTCCATCAGATACCAGCTACTGAAGTCTCAACTCCAAGGTGCCCACTATCAGCACCAATTGTCAGTAACTACTCTTCCAAGAATATCTCTATCACCAAGGCTTGCTCAATTACTCCATCATAAGTAGTAATTCAAATATATGTCACTCCAAAACTGATATCTCGGTGAAGTTCCATGCTCAGAATAATGCATCTCAAACTATATCCATGGAGTATCATGTGAGGTTATTAAACCTTGACACATACTTTGTCACTGTCATACTACCCCGCTGAAGCTCCAGAAGCTCCTGGATGCCTACTTCTTACAATGTAGCTGGATATAACCCCTCTATGAAGAGATGCATGAAAAAATTCCAAGATAGATCTACCTCATCATGTGTCTAAGTCTCCATACTCCACCATCACCCTATGGATCCATGTATAAGACTCATTTCTAAGTCCACCATCTGATCAAAAGGGGTCCAAACAAGATGGAAACCTCATCCAACTACCTCAATCTTTTCCTTAGCTACCTGGGGGTCTAGATTTCCCCAAAACTAAAGGGTTTACTGACACTAAAGCTCATAAAGTGTACTTATCTTGTGTGCATCCTCATTTGGAATTGCTAGAGCAACCTGGTACTCAATGGGTGGAGGTAATATCGGTAAACCACTCTAAGGTACCACCACCTAAATAGGTCCTTGTATTAAAGCCTTATCACTAAGTAGATCATCCTTGCAATCCTACAATATAATCCTAGCTAATTTTCATCGTGGAGGTATCCTAAAAAAGTCAAGATGTGCTACTATCAAAAGAGTATATCTGGGGAGATGACTCAAGAATGAAATGGAAACCATAACTCATTTTCTATATGATGCATGTATCAATGTTTTCCATATAATTAGTGTCTTCATGTACCAATTCAACAAGAAGGTTATCAGAGTCTTGGTGAATAGATATGTTAGTCACTACACCAACACTAGAGTCTTTGGCATGAGATTCGGACTCAAAATACTTTGACATTGTTTCCCTAGTTCCTCAACCAAACCTCACAACTATAAAATCTCCAAAATATGGTCCTAATATGATCCCCCCTTTGATATCATTCTATCACAACTCAACCCATGAAGGCCCACATGGATAGTGATAAACTGAGTGTGACACCCCAATCCCACCTCCAATAGGTCATGGGCCGGCCAAAAGCACTGAGAAGGCATATCACACACATATGGGAGGAATTATCCTAAGATACCTATACACATGCACATATCTATAACCACCAATGGAATTCCAAAATATAAAATACAACTGATACCAAAATTCATGCATACATCTAAATCCCATAATCATAGTACAACATAAGTATGGAAAGAAAAAAGGGTCAAATACATGCCCACCAAAGCTATAAAGAGTCCAACCTACTAAGTAAGAGGGGAATAATGTCAAATGAAACTCATGGAACTAACCATGGTTTGTCTATATCAACTATTATCCACCTAATCATAGTCTACCTCAGACTCCTTCATAAGGCCTGTCATCTGCATAATACAGAACATGTGTGGGTAGAGCCCATGTAGGGGTGAGTATATACATACCCAATAGGAAAACCTAAAATCACCAAACATAAAGCATCAAGAGGGGTGGGGTAAACTCATCACTATAAAGGCATTTCAATCAGAATATGAGACAAAACAAATAAAATAATAACTCAGATATACTCAGGATAGGCACAAAGTCTCAAGGTAAGGTCAAAACCATACCGCCAACCTAAGATTCTACTCAAGGCTTAAACGTAACACTCATCTGGGAGAACTCACTCCCTGGGTTTTCTAACACTGGAGGCACTCATCTAAGTGGTTTTTCTTGTCAGGCCTTGCCATGAAGAAGTACATAATGGAACTCATAAGATATAAATATACAAATAGGGGATCTCAATCAAGGCATGTGGGGTATACTTGACCCTATCTATAATATCTCACTAAGTAGGGTATCAAACACTTAGGTATATTAGTCACATGATTCCAGACCCTACCTAGAGAAGAATAAAATGATAGAGAGGATCACACCTCAGGCCACACAGAGGGATTACTGACTATATTCGAGAATAATCTCACAAAGGGAATTATATCCTATGTTGAGGATGTGATGCCTCATTGTACCTTTATAGGGATGGTCCAAGGGAACACACCCTATAGATATGGGTCCACACTAAGGAGAACAAGGACCTCAAATTTCCCTGGAAAAAGAACACAGTATGTAATGGGAGTACATGGTGTGTTCCTCTAAGTCCAAACCTGCCTGTATCCATTCATGTGTTCAGAAACCCATGCCCGTGTACTCTGGTTGTGCTTGTGTACACTGGTTGTGACCATGTACCTATCCATGTCTGAGTACCTTGGTTGTGTCTAAGTGCATGGTCATGCTCTTGTACTCTGTTTATGCTCATATACCTATACATATCTGTGCCCATGTACCCTAGGGGTGCACTTTGATTCATCGGTCATGGGTCACATAGAGTGTGGACATACCACATGGTGTGTGATATTTAACTCTGTGTGGAACCCTAGACATTGCAGAAAATGGACTGAATGGTATGTGTTTTTCTAAAATACATGTCGTGTATGTTGAGATTTTTTTAGAAACTCTCACAGCCATCATGCATCACGCCTACACCATTATTGCTACCAATTCCACTATTAATCACATTGAGGAACTTATATTTGGGATTCTGACCAGCCGATCTACTCAAGAACACTCCCCGTCATGCTAAACCATTGTACACCAAAACCCACAAATGAAGAACACCCAATCCATCATTGATCCACACCTGATCTCTCATTAAACCACATCACACCTCAAATGTGTCATAAATCCTAAATCTAAACCCATGGAAATGTCTTTTTTCACCAAATATTGATTACGTGATGATCAGTTTCTCGATATTTGTTGAACCACCAACCAAAAGAAATATCAAGGATGATCGTATGAATAATGTGGGGAGAAAATCACAAAATATAAAAGTAAGTGATGAAATTTTTCCATTATTTAGGTTGGATTACATTCATTGATGAAGAAATTAGTGGTCACAAGGGGTAAATTAAATATCAACAAATCATAATCTTAGAAATAAAAATATATCAATCATAAATCAACATTCAACCCACGAATCAATTTTTTAGAAGGATTGATTCATGTTTGACATGGAATAAACAAATACAGTATTAAACCAATCAAAAAAATTATCTACCTTGGGTTTGGATTAATAATTTATGAAGAAAAGTTCTATGTCACTATCATTGATGATATCCATGAACTCTGTTGAAGAATATAAACTCCTCAGTACCAATCATCGATCTACAACCTGGTTTTTTTCCACTAAATTTCTTCTCCACACTTTCTAAAAATACCTAGAGTTATGTGTATAACCCTAGGATTTTACCATAATTGGGTTTAAATAGAGGATATATAGGTCATGGAAATTAAATAAATAATATATTTATTTATTTATTTATTTACTAATACATCCACAACCACTCTAGAACAAAACACTCAACACACAAAAAGGTTATATCAGGCCTAGGGTAAAACCCACATTCCAGATTTAATAGAGGTCTTAGATTTTTCATTCGAGAATAATTTTAGGATTTATTCTATTATTTCAAAAAAAATGTGCTCATGTGATAAAATATATTTAATATTTTAATTATATCAATGATGAGGCTCCTCGGTCCACAGAATCTCATGCTGACTCGGTGCCTAGCTTCGAAAATATTCTTAAAAATATTTTAAAGTTATAAAATGAAAAAATAGATTTTTTACAAAAATATTGAAATTTGATATCATTTTATCAAAGAGAAGTTGGATTTAGGTAAAATAAAACTTTTATTTATAATCACAAAGTATTAGCTTGCAAATATCTTTACAAAAATTATTCCATATGATATATTTTTGGAGTTAAGACTAAAATTTCATGTTCAGCCTTCCCCACACACTTAAAGTTTTTTATTACCTTAAGACCCCCATGGTCCTTTGGATTATGTTTATAAAGTGAAAGAGAAGTCTATGATAAAGGGGGTATGAGTTTGAGAAGAAAATCCATTTGAGTTACTCAACCTAAACATGCTTGTCACCGAGGGAAGGAAATCTCTCAAAAACACTACATTATCTAATAATGAGGTGTAAGGATACATCTATTTGAGAATGTATATGATTTGATGATTTTTGTGTTGAGTAATGGTAATTTATGGGGTTTCAAATTATTTTCAACAAATCCAAATGGGGATATTGAATAACCTCATGGATTTGTGGCCTAGTTTGAGAAAGCTTGAAGGTATCATGGTTGTTGGCTTGTTTTTTTATTGACAAAAATTCTTAAGATTAGCATTAATTCCTATGGTGATTAATCTAGTTTTTATGGATTTATATATCATGGAACAATTTTTAATGATGCTAGAAAGTGTTTTTGAGAAGAGGTGGAGGTCGTTTAAAGTGGTTTTGTTTCAGTTTGAGTGAATACTAGAATTTCCCAGATTCACATAGCCAATATATTCCATGTAACTAATTCATGTAGGTGGATATCTATATAATAAAATCACATATTCGATTCAATGATGTAGGAAAATCACATAACTGATTCATCTATGTGGTTGAATTCACATAGACAAATGCTATTACATAGGAAAATATGGGATTTCATGTAGTTTAATGATCTACATATACAAATGATCCACATATCCATATATATTGATGTAGAGGAATGAGTCACATAGTCGAATACCTTACATAGGAGATTTCTACTACACAGGAAATGTAACATAGCTGATTGTATGATGTGGCCAAATTGATTTGTGTATTCGATTATGCTAAATAAAAAAATTGATTCACATATCTTATTAAACAATATATAAAATTTGGGAAATCACATATCTAATTTTTATTTTTGGTTACATATAGTTTTAAATTCTACTGGTTTCTAAAATTTGAATATTCTGAGGAGAAATTTATTATGATGATGCATGGATGGTTTTGAATACTTCCATAATCATAGGCTTCAATTTTTAAGCTATTATTCTATTTTTTTTGAAGGATTATACAACATTTATTTAGGAGAGTTAAATGGTAATTTAATTACATTGTAAAAATGGAAAAATTTAGGCCATGATGTAATTATAGTTTTTGAATGCTGTTATGGTGATCATTGGGTAATCATGAATACATGTTTTCTTCATTGAAGTAGATGAGAGAGATAATAGTGGTGTATTAAAATGTAACAATTATTCATGATTTTTTCTACTATGAGAGAAGAGGTATAAGAGAGAGGTCTAAATCCATGGTTGGATATTCAACAGTAAACATCTAATGAATCTCATGGTTTAGGAACTTTTATTTGAGTCTAGGAATATTTTTGTGGCACAATTCAATTATACACTATAAGAAATTATTTATTGCATATTCTAAAGGCTTGTGGAAGTGAATATTTATCTTTTGTTCCTAGAGAAACCTATTTTAATAGGTTATCTTCTGTATCCCATAATCATCTTTTGTACTGCAATGTGAAGTTTCAATGTTGTGTGTGGCTCCTGAAATGTGTGGTGTGATCTCACATGAATGCTTATAAGTAGAACTAACTTATTCTTATAGTGAATAGAATCTGTGGTTGGGGGATAACCATCCATGTAAAGGAGTAGGATTCCACATTGGATTTGAACCTTGTAAAAATTGTGTGTTCCTTTCTCTTTCATTTTATGATTTATTGTGTGAGGCTGAGTTATTTCTGTTTTGAGTGGATCATACTCTAACAATTCATAGAGGTTTATTTCTATTTAAAAGAAATTATAAAAAATTTCTCCACTTATTCAACCCCCCCCCCCTTAGTGTAGTAAATTGATCTAACCATATAATTCATTCTCAAAATCAGTATTTTTTACTTTTCACCTAAAAAATGATTATTTTAGAAAAAAATATCAAAAATACATCCTAAGCTAATTTTTTGTGAGGAATTAAAAAATTAATTTTACTTTATCAAATTTAAATTCCAAAAAAATTAAATTTATATTTTTAATAGAAAATGAATTTTATTGAAAATAACCTTGTTAGTATTAACTTATAATAATTATTTACCTTTTAAAGGTAGTAACTATTAATGTTTTACTATCTTAGTGTTTATTATATCTTTTTTATAATGTATTCTTAATATGTTGTGGTTTTTTTACGTTAGGTGTAGCATGTGACACAAGTTATAGAATATGGTATGTGTTTTAAAGGATTCAAAGTCTCGGATCATTACATGCAGTCATGTTTTGTGATCTCTAATTTTATGGGAGAAGTTATTATAGGTTGATTGGTTGGAACTTGGTATACAAGTGTGTGGAACACCAATTCTTAACACAACTTAAATGCATGATTCAATCTAGTATTTATTGGAGAGTTGTGGAGTTGGTGAGGATTACTTATATTTTGTAATTTGTTTGTAATTACATGTATCTTCCGATTATAATAAAAGTGAGAATAAATGTGTTTCTCCCATATATATAGGAATAATTTTATAAATCATGTTAATATTTGTGTTCTATCTTGTTTTATATACCATGGTTGTATGTAATTTCATTGAATGTGTTTCTAGTTCCTTGAATGTTTATGACTTTGGTAAGGAGTGTAGTTTAACTTAGTGTGGTGGATAGGGTGCATTGACTTCATACTTATGGTACACTAAACTCATGGGGGATAGTTCTATCAGTAAATGGATCTACTACCAGTGGTTGAATTTTCGTTGCGTAAGAGAATTGATGGTACAAACTACCAATAATCAGGAAATTCCCCATATATCCCCCAATAAGTGGTATCAAAGTGGGTTTTAGTTTTGATACATGATACCTACAAGTGGTATTAGAGCCCCGGGTTCAAGTAGTTCAGGTTCTATCTTGCTTGGAATTATTGAATTCAATGGGAGTTATTGAAGTGGTGTAATGAAATTAGAAGATAGAAAGGTCTGGTGGATAGGTTTGATGGAATGGATTTTGGATTTTGGAATATATAGATGAAAAATAATATTATTTAAAAGTACCTTGATGCTATACTTATTGGTGTTTGTCCAGATAAGATGAAAAATGTGAAATGGGAATGGATGGATAGAGAAGCTTTATCACTGGTAAGGATGCCTCTAGAATGGAATGTTGCCTCCAATATTCATGAAAAAAAAACTATATCATAAGTAATTAAGGTGTTGTTAGACATGTATTAGAAACTTATAGATTTGACGAAAGTATTTGAAGAACCTTTGTGATGTTTTTTTTTAACAAAGTTTTTGTATTTGTGGAAAACTAATCTTTTCTATAAGAATGTTTTTGAAAAATTAGTGAAATTTTTTGAATGTTAGAACCCAAACATAAAGGGGGAGAAAAGTTTTATTTTGAGAAAGTTGTTTTCTGAATGTAGAGGATTGGACTGAGTTGCACCGGATGAAGAGTATCAGACTGAGCAGCACCGGTTACAAAAGTCATCAGAAAGTTAAAGTTGTTGATCAGACACATCATCAATCTCAGATCCATCGACATAAAGTTTAAGATCTATCAGACACAATGTTTTTTAGAAATAAGTTTCTAATTTATAAAGTCAGAATGTTTATGAATAGGTTGAATGAAGATAGTGATGTTAGGAGTTAGAAAGTTCTTAAACTTCTTAACCTTAAGTCAAATGATGTTTTTCCAATATTGATGTTCTCATAAATCATGAAAACTCTCATGATAAAATATTTTGAAGAAATGTAGTAATATTAAATATTGTATCAGTTCCAAGAATCAAGAAAAATTTTGCATTGGATCTAGAAGTACCGAACACAAAAGTTTTTAGAAGTCTGAATGAGTTATATCCAATGAGGTTTGAAGAATTTCAAAGTTACAGAGTGGAGTTTCCATCATAATGATAATTCCATTCTAATGATAATTCTATAGTTATGATAATTCCATAATAATGATAATTACATCATAATGATAATTCCATCATAATGATAATTTCATTGTTGTAAGGATTCCATCAGACTGAATATGAGAGGGAAAGTTAATTGGACTAACTCTGGGGAGGAAAGTCTATCGAACTGACTCTAAGAAGGAAAGTCAATTGAATTGACTATAAGGATTAAATTCAATCAGACTAACTCTAAGAAGTAAATTCAATTGGAATAAATTTGGGAAGTAAATTCAATCATAATGACTCTTAAAAGTAAATTCAATTGGAATTAATCTAGGAAAAAAATTCAATCGGACTAACTCTAATGAAGAAAGTCAATTCAGAATGAGCTAAGGAAGTTCCATCATAATGATCTGAGGATCTTCTAGCATAATGAGATGAAGAAGTTTCATTGTAACGAGCTAAGGAAGTTCCATCGTAATGAGTTGAGGAAGTTCCATCATACTGAAGAAAAGTTAGGAAGTTCGAGAAGGATGGTTACTAAGAAGACTCAAGATGATTCAATAAGGTTCCAGAATATTTGAAGTGGTCAAACATGAAGTTAAAATATGAGTGAATTTAAAAGGTTTTTGAATTTTATTAAGTGGGAAAAAAATTAGTTTCCCTCCTTTTCCATTGTGGGATGCCTATAAATACATGCACGGTACATTCATGCTTTGTAAACTTTTCACATGTGCAAAAGGAGGAGCACTGTAGAGTTTGAGTAAGAGCTACTTTTCATATAGAGATATCATTAGAAGATTAGATAGCTAAAAGTTTTATTACTGAACTGAGGAATATTGGACTAAGTAAGATCAAACTAAGTTTTTGAGTAGAGTTTTAGAAGTTCAGTTTGAGAAAAGGGTTTGTTGTAATGAATCCATCATAATGGGTTCATCATAATGAGCCATTCAAACTAAGGTAATATGTCCTAGGGTCATCATACTGAGGTTTTGGATAAATTTTTGAAGAGAAAATTCTTTTGTGATCTTTTCTTATTGGATTAATTATTTTTAAGAAAACTTTATAAATTTACAGGAGTTAATATAATAATTCTCACTGGGAGATAGAAGGTGTCTAATGTGAGTTGGCACAAGTTGTATTAACTTATTCATTATAGTTAATTTTCATAGACCCCCAGGAGTGTCTATGACAAGGATGTAGGTTCTCAAATTAAGGTGGAACCATGTAAATCTTGTGTGCTTTACTTGATTTCTTACTTTTTTATGCATATTTATTTACTAAAATATGATAAGGTTGTAAACTTTAAAAAGTTTTAGGGGTTAATTTTATTAAAAGTTTGAAACTTATAAAGTTAAAAATGGATTCATCCCCCCCTCTCAGTTGTTTTTTTATTCTTTGTAAATTTTATTGGGATCAAAGGGAAGGTTCCCTTATTGAACTCTTATCATGGATAATATCGATTCTGTCAACAGTAGATGAATTCCTACATTTGATGAAAAAATTATTATGGATGAAAAAATAGGATGATTCTTTATCTCCTATCTCTTGGCCTGAAAGTTATTGATGCTGCTAAAATTGGGTTTCCACCTATTGATAAGGATTACCTAATGAATTTTTCTGGTAAGAGAAATATCAAAGTTGATGGAAAAGATAGGAATGTTACTCTTATGTATCTATCATAAAATGTTTATATGAAGGTGATGGGTCTCAAAACTTTAAAGATTATATGGGATAAGCTACAAGGTATTTTCTAAGGTAATACTAAATTTAAGGAATAAAAGCTATAAATCTAGTGTAGTAAGTTTGAAGACATAAGAATTTGATATGAAGAAACTATTGATGAATACTTCACCAGGATAAATGAAATTTTTTACAACATCAGAGGATTTGGAGAAGTTATGGAAGATTCTAAAATAGTGAAGAAACTTATGAGATACATTTTTGACATGTTTGATTCTAAAATTTCCTCTTTAGAAGATAAGGATGATTTATCTCTTGATGAATTACATAACTTTATTATTTATTATGAAATGAATAAATCTTCAATGTTAAAAAAGAAGATGAAAGATTAAATGGTTTTTGAAGCCATGAGAAAAATGAAAATACAATATATTGAAGATGTTGATCCTTATAACTCTTAAGATAAAGCGGGTGACGAGTTGAATGAAAAAATCATATCTATTATATCCAAGAACTATTGAAAAGGAAGAGAAAAGTATAAAGGTAAAAAAGTCCTCTCAAATGTTTTGAGTGTGGTGTAATCATACACTTTTCTATGAATTCCCCTAAGAAGAAATTTGGAGAATATAGAGATGATTCTGATGAAAAAACTTGATGGAAGAAGTGGAATAAAAGCTTTAAAGAATAAAAGTAGTCCAAAAAATATAAGAAGAAGTTTACTGGGAACAAGAGAAGTATGTTGAGTAATAAAGACAAATAAGACTCAACTGAAAACAATTATTTAGAATATGAAAGTTCATAAAAGGTTATAATCTTCATTGAAAAATTTGAGAAAATAGAGGACTCCTCAAATAGTGAAGAAGAAGGAGAATAAGGTGAAGAATCCTATAGAGAGTATCAACTCAGAACATAACTTGTTGCATGTCTTGAGAAAAATTGATCTATCAATAAATAAATCAAAATGATAAATAAAGGTAGTGGAAGAGTTTTTGAAGGTAAAAAATATGTTTTCAAGCAAGAAGAAGAATACATCTAGAATATCTTAAGTTGAAAACTTAGAATTTATGAATAGAGAAAGATGATCGAAGATCTTCGTAATAAGCCGACAACTAAGGAGGAAGAAGTTGACAAGTTTCAATCAAAACTTCTTGAGTCCAAAAGTACCTTGAGTAATATGAATGAAAACTTTAATAAATCTTTGGAATTAAAATCTAATACTTCTAAAGTTGCTAAGAAATCTCAAATTAGGAATCGGGTGAAATCGTCACCCACCAAAAATAATATTTGATCTTATTTTTATAATATTTCAGGTGAAAAGAAAAGTGTTGGTAAAGTTTGTATTGATAAGTGATGTGAGAAACCTATCACATCTATAAAATTTTATAACTTCTTCATTAGGAAAGTTTTTTCATTCCAATAGTATGTTGAAGTAGGAATAAGTCATCAACCTCAATAAAGTTTCTACAGATAAAGAACTTACTTCAATAGAAAATCAAGATTTGATGGTTTTTGTTGGTTCTGTAGAATATATGGGAATATGGCTTATAATTTTTTGGAATAACCTATCACTTCCTGAAATAAGGTTTGAATAGAGTGTAAGAAATAGTGAAATTAAAATGAGTAACCTTCCTAAATCTTAGAATTTTGAACGAGTAATAACTCAAGATATTAGAAACTTTCCAACAAAAAAATCAATTTGAATGTTTGGAATAATTTTGTGAAATATGTGATCAGGTTATTCACCATGTCAAGAGATGTATGAAACTCCTTTAGGAACAAGTTTCATATAGTAGAAAATAAAAGGAATTGGTAAAGAATAAAGTTGAAGAAAGAGATTTTGTTGTTGAGACTGCCTTGAAAGCAAGTAAAAAAGAACAAACCATGGATAATTGATAGTGGTTGTTCTTCTAACATTAATTGTGAATTAAAGATCTTGAAATATGTTGAAAATAATTATGGAGGTGTTTTTACCTTTGTTAATGATAGTTCTTTAAAAATTAGAGGAATTGGGATGGCGGAGATTGAAGCAGAAAAGTTGAAATATAAGGAAGTTTTATTTGTTGATAGACTAAATCATAACTTGCTTATTGTGAGTCAACTTTGTGATAAAGGAAAATAATTGAATTTTAGAAAAGATTATTGTATCATCAGAAGTTTGAAATATGGAAAATTTATCACAAAAGTATAAAGAACCAATAGAAATATTTTTCATATTGGAGAACTTAACAACTGATGTTATCTAAGTGCTAAAGATGAGAATAAGTTGTGGCACTGTATACTTGGCCACCTTGGGTATAAAAGTATGAAAAAACTCTTTAAAGTTGATGTTGAATGAAATTTTATAGAATTTAAAAGAAGAGAATAAGATGTTTTTGTAACTTGTCATAAAGGGAAGATGACTGACAAAAGTCATAAGAAAGTTGAGATTCAGTCTACCAGACCTCTTGAACTTATTCATTCCAACTTATGTGATCCGATGAGACATCAATAAATAAAAGTTTATTTGTAATTTATCACATTCATTGATTATTTTACTCAGATGACCAACACCGTGTTTATGAAACACAAGTTAGAGGCTATATAAATGTTTAGAGTTTTCAAAAAAAAGTTAAGAAAGAAATAGGGGTTTATATAAAGAAGATGAGAAAAGATAATGGAATAAAGTTTAAAAGAAATACATTTGAAAATTATATTATAAGTCATGTTATTAAACATCAGTATAGTGCTTCATATACCCCCACATTAAAATGGAGTAGCAGAAAGGAATAATAGAAGTTTGGTGGAAATGGGAAGAAACAAGTTATCCGAATGAAAACTTTCAAATTTCTAATGGAGAAAAGATGTTAGTAATATTGTACATGTTCAGAACAGATGTTTGTTATGTTAGGAATCCAACATGACTTCTTATGAAATATGGTATAACAAAAAAACCTTCATTTAAGTACTTCAAAGTTTCTAGATGTCCATGTTTACTTAAAATAAAAAATATGGATCTAGGAAATTTTAATGATAAAGTTGAGGAAGAAACTTTTATGGGTTATTCACCCAATGTAAGAAGTTAAAAATATTGGAACAAACATTTAAAAAAATTGGTGGAATAATATAATGTGAAATTTATTGAGAATCCAACTTCTTTAACAAAAATTGGTGGGAATGATGAGAAAAAAATTGAATGTTTCCATTGAAAATAAAAGTGTGGAAATTAATGTACATGAATATTCTGATGAATCGTGTGATGAGGAAAGTGAAGTAGTAAGAGGAACTCTGAAATTTATGACTTTAAAAAAACATGTTGAGGCTGAAAATATTCTTGGGAATCAGTAGGCTCTAGTTCAGACTAGAAGAAAGTTGATATTAGAAAATAAAACTTTTCTCATATCAAAAGTTAAACTAGAATTAGTTTCAGAAGATACTAAAAAAATAATGGGTGAATTATATAAATTAAGAGTTAGATCAAATTAAGAAAAATGAAACATGGGAACTTGTTCCATGTCTGAAAGGTAAAAATTTTATCAGAATAAAATTGTTTTACAAAAACAATTTGAATGAATATGGACAAGTCTCAAGAAAAAAATCAAGAATTGTTTGTAAAGGCTATGCATAGGTGGAAGTTTTATATTTTGATGAAACTTTTTCCCCCATTTCAAGGTTAGAAACCATTAAAATGTTTCTAAAAGTGGCTTCTCACCATAATTACAAAGTACATCAGATGGATCTAAGGTCATCATTTCTCAATGGATAAATTGAAGAAGAAGTTTACATTGAACAATCTTGTGGGTTTCTACTTGATGAGGATAAAAACAAATTTTACATATTGAAGAAATATTTGTATGGGATGAAACAAGAACTATGTGCATGTTATTCTAATCTTGATTTTTTTTTAGAATATTGAATTTTTCTAAAGTAAAATTTTATAGAAACTTATATGTGAAATATGTTAACATCAGAACTCTAATTGTAATTATTTATGTGGATGATGTAATTTTTTATGGGCATGGAGAAGATGTTTTTAAAACATTTTTTGAAGAAATTAAAAGGATATTTGAGATTTCAATGTTAGGAGAATTAACATTCTTCCCTGGTTTACAAGTTTAACAAAAAGGAAAATACATTTTTCTATCTCAAGAAAAGTATGTTGGGGAATTATAATAATATTTTGGCATGGAAGAATCCAAATAATTTTCTACTCTTATCTCAATGGATATGAAGTTGAGTAAATATGAATATGGAAAAGGTGTGAATCATAAATACTTTTAGAAACTGATAAGAAGTATAATTTAACTTATAGCCTCAAGGAATGATATTTTTTATGTTGTGCCTTTATGTGTCAGGTATCAAAGTAATCTAAAAGAATCACATATGTTAGAAGTAGAGATAATTATAAGATATTTCAAAGGAAAAATTTCACATGGGTTTTTATATAAAAGAAATTTTGAGATGAAGTTTTATGTTTATACTAGTGTTTATTGGGCTGGAGATTGTAATGATAGAAAATCAACCTTGGGAGGATTATTTTTCTTGGGTGAATGTTGTGTAAATTGGCATAGTAAGAAACAAAGTTCAGTAACTTTAAGCACAGTAGAATCAGAATATATTGTAGCTACTCAGACTTTTACTCAAATTTTGTGAATAAAAGTTCATATACAATATTTGAAAGTAAAAGTTTCTAAACCATTGAATATACTTTGTGATAATCAAAGTGCAATTGGTCTTTCTAAAAATCTTTTCCAACATTCAAGAAAATTCATTGATATAAATTTTCACTTTATAAAAGAGAAAGTTATTGTTGGAGATGATTTAATGGAATATATCTCAACAAAGTATCAAATTACTGATATCTTCACAAAAGAAATACCAAAAGAAAGTTTTATTGAGTTGAGTCTGCAACTTCATGTTCATCCTCCTCTAATGACTTCTTAAATATCATAAGGAATTCCTCCACTGTGATTTGGATATGTTTATAAAGAATGATAGAAAGTAAAAACTTTTTACTTTGTAAGAATATTTTACTTATCTTTATTTTATGAATTGAAATTTGTGGTTATCAAATAATGGGAGATATAACAATCAAGGGGGAGATAAAAAAAGTGAGAAAAGATAAAAGGAATAGAGAGTTTATCTTTACATAGATGCAAAATTTTCTTATCACTAAGGGATTTAATTCCTTAAAAAACATTACTTTATCTAGTATTGTGGTGTTAGGAAACTCTCTTTTGAGAAAGTATATATTTTGATAAAAGTTGAAAACTTTGAGTTGTTTCAAAAAAAAAATGTGAAAAAGTATAAGTGTTTGAAAAATGGTGAGTTTTAAAAGTTTTTAATGAAAGTTTTCAAACAAATCCAAAGGGGGGGATTGAAGAACTTTTGTGATGTTTTTTTAACTAAGTTTTTGTATTTTTTGACAACTAATCTTTTTTAAAAGAATGTTTTTTAAAAATAGGTGAAAGTTGTTGAATATTTGAACCCAAACATAAAGGGGGGTAAAGTTTTGTTTTTGAGAAAGTTTTTTATTGAACATGAAGGATCAGATCGATCAGCACTGGACTTAGAATATTGTACTGATTAGTACCAGACATAGAGTATCGGACTAAGAAGCACCAGTCGCAGAAGTCATCAGAATGTTAAATTTGTTGATCAGATACATCATCAATCTCAGATTCATCGACATAGAGTTCAAGATCCATCAAACATTATGTTTTTTAGAAATATTTTACTAAGTTATAAATTCATAATGTTTCTAAAGATGTTGAATGAAAGCAGTGATGTAGAGAGTTAAAAAGTTCTTAAACTTTCTAACCTTAAGTCAGATGATGTTTTTCCAATCTTGAAGTGCTCATAAATCATGAAAACTATCATGATAAAATCTTTTGAAAAAATAGAGGAATGTTGTATTGGTTTTAGGAATTAATAAAAAGTTTTCATAGGATTTAGAAGTACTGGACACAGAAGTTTTCAGAAGTCTAAATGAGTTATAGTTTATGAGGTTTGAAGAATTTCAAAGTTACAGAGTAGAGTTTCCATCATAATGATAATTCCATAATAATGAGAATTCCATCATGATGAGAATTCCATCGTAATGAGAATTCCATTGTATTGAAAATTCAATCATAATGATAATTCCATTGTAATAAAAATTTAATCATAGTGATAATTACATCATTATGAGGATTCTATCATACTAACTTTGGGAAGAAAATTCAATCAAACTAACTATGAGGAGGAAATTCAATCGGACTGACTCTAAGAAAGAAAGTCAATAAGAATTAATCTAAGAAGGAAAGTCAATCAGACTGAATCTGATAAGGAAAGTTAATTGGATTAACTATGAGAAGGAAATTTAGTCAGACTAACTCTGATGAGGAAAGTCAATTTTGAATGATCTAAGAAAGTTCCATCATAATGATATGAGGAAGTTGCATCATAATGAGCTAAGTAATTTCCATTATAATGAGCTAAGGAAGTTCCATCATACTAAATAAAAGTTAGGAAATTTGAGAAGTCTAACTACTAAGAATACTCAAGATGATTCAAGAAGTTTCCAAAGAAGTTTAAGTGGTCAAAAATGAAGTTCAAGTATGGGTGAATTTTGAAGGTTTTGAATTTGAGTAAGTGGGAAAAATAATTTAGTTTCCCACCTTTTCCATTATGGGATTCCTATAAATAGATGCACATATATTCGTACTTTGTAACCTTTTCATGTGTGCAAAAGGCAGAGCATTTTAGAGTTTGAGTAAGAGTTACTTTCCAAACAGAGATATCATTAAAAGATCAGGTAGTTGAAAGTTTTCTTACTGGACTGAGGAAGATCAGACTGAGAATTTGAGTAGAGTTTGAGAAGTATAATTTGAGAAAAGGGTTCATCATAATGATTCCATCATAATGATCCAATTGAACTGAGGTAATCATACCCAGAGTCATCAAACTAATGTTCTGGATATATTTTTTAGGAGAAAAAGTTGTTGTGATATTTTCTTATGTGGCTTAATTATTTGTAATCAAACTTTGTAAATTGGTGAGAGTCAGTATAATCATTCTTATAGAGATTAAAGGTGTCTAATGGGAGTTGGAACAGGTTGTATTCACTTATTAATTATATTGAATTTCTATAAACACATGAGATGTCTATGGAAAGGATATAGGTTCTCACACTGATCCTAAATCTTATAAATCTCATGTGCTTTAATTTCTTTCCTACTTTTTTATGAATGAGTATTTACTAAAATATGATAAGATTATGAATATAGCATCCCGCCTTTTTCACATAAACATTCATTACATTTTACAAAACCGAGGATCTTTAAGGTTTAGTGTCTTGGAAACAAGGAACATAAAACATGAAAAGAACAAAAACACTCTTCTTAAAAACTTGAAAGGCTTCTCCTTAAGTTCATCCTAGGTTCATTACTGCATCTCATAACCTGGGGACATACATCAAAAGAAAGGATGAGCAGAAGGCCCAGCAAGGGAAACAAGTGAAACATTTTACATATGAACTTGAGATACATCAATAAAGTCATGAAAAGAACTTTAAGGCATGAAAATGAAATCATGAGGCATATCATAATAAAAATAAAACTTTTTCATAACTTGAAGATGTGGCTGCAACATTTAATATTGACAATCGTTTCGTTTCACCAAGGTCCATCCCCAAGGTGTCGTTAAAAATTACCAAGGTTATTCACCAAGGCGTCGTTAAAATGGTCATCTCTAGAGATTAAGTCTTTACCCAATGCATTGGAGCGCTATCAGGGTGCACCCTTAAATTTGACTTTATTATCATGTGATCCACATATATCATCATCAAACATTTCATAAATTACCCATATAGCATAAAATAAATGGGTTTCATTTCATAATCATAACGTTTTAAAAACTGCTTTAAAGACATGATCATTACGTCACTTTAAAACCCACAGAAGAGGAAGGTGGGTCTCATGTATGTAAATCCCAGAATTTAAAATAGAAATTTTGGTATATATGTGAATAACCCTTTAGAAGAAAGAGCTTTGAGTATTCAATTAATAATATAAAAGAACTTTAGAAAAAGAGAGAGACATTTTGAGACGGAAATTCTGCAGCATAACAGCTATGTTACGACGTTTAGAAGACATTAAAAAGAGAGGGAAAATGGGTCAAACATTCATAAATGACCCATAAAACAGTAGATGGATAGAATAAGAATGATACATGATCATGGTAATGAAATTTCAAGGACATACCATTTGAAATGAAAAACATGGAAGGAAGACAAAAATTAGATTTCTCTTATGAAAGTTCGGCAGCCTAACGACGTTACTTAAACTTCAACAAAAATGATTTGAAAAGATCAAATAGGATCTCTCATAATGTGAACATAAGAGTTCAGTATGATAGATATAGAGATAATACCCCAACATAATTAAAAAGGAACTTTAAAGACATGACATGAAAGTAGAACTTTGAAAAGAATGAGAAGGGTGAAAGAATCCCCTAAAAAATTCGGCAGCCTAACGGCGCCACTTAAAACTTCAAAATACTGAATTGAAGAGATCAAATGGGGTCTCTCATCATATGAAAATAAGAGTCCAGTATAATAGATATAGAGATCATACCCCAACATAACAAAAAGGAACTTGAAAGAATTGACATGAAAGGAGAACTTCAAAACGAGAAGGGTGAAGAACCACTTAAAAATTTGGCAGCCTAACGGCGCCACTTAAACATCAAAGTACTGAATTGAAGAGATCAAATGGGGTCTCTCATCATATGAACATAAGAGTCCAGTATAATAGATATATATATGATACCCCAACATAATAAAAAGGAACATGAAAGAATTGACATGAAAGGAGAACATCAAAACGAGAAGGGTGAAGAACCACTTAAAAATTCGGCAGCCTAACGGCGCCACTTAAACATCAAAGTAATAAATTGCAGAGATAAAATGGGGTCTCTCATCATATGAACATAAGAGTCCAGTATAATAGATATAGAGATCATACCCCAACATAACAAAAAGGAACTTGAAGTAATTGACATGAAAGGAGAACTTCAAAACGAGAAGGGTGAAGAACCACTTAAAAATTCGGCAGCCTAACGGCGCCACTTAAACATCAAAGTACTGAATTGAAGAGATAAAATGGGGTATCTCATCATATGATCATAAAAGATCAGTATGATAAATTTAGAGATCATACCCCAACATAATACAAAGGAACTTGAAATACTTTACATGAAAATAGATCTTGAAAAATGAGAAGGGAGAAAGAATCTGTTACAAAAATTTCGGCAGCCTAACGACGCCACTTAAAACATCATAAAACGAAATAATGAGAGTAAAAAGGGGACTCTCATTATATGAACATGAAAAGGTCAGTAATAGGAGTATAAAATAACATCCTCTAACATAAGAACATGGAGCATAAAATAAATGACATAAAAGAGATCACTTGAAAAGAAAGAGAAAGATCGGATCCCTTACCTTAAAATGTAACTCTTAAACCTCAAAGGTTGGGACATTGAGGGCTTGGGGGCACCTTGGGAGGGCTCCTTGGGAGGTAATGAGACCATAAATTCGTTGGGAATGAGTGGGGAGTCGAATGGATGAGAGGAGGTCTTGGTATTTATAGGGAAAGTGAGGGGACAAGGCATTAATGGCCAAAGGACACCTCACATGTGCTTTTCTCAAACCCATGTGCTCTCCCTTGGCATTTATCATAGAGTTAGGCCACATGGGCCCCCCAAAACAATAATTCATCACCCTTGGCCGGCCAAACCTTAAAATAACTCATGGCATCATCATGACACAGCTATGATGTCATTAAACATACTGAAACCCTAAAACTGCATTTTTACTATTCACTGGAAATTCAACTTTCTCAGAAAGATCCCAAAATTTCACCATAATCAAATATCAACGCTCTGATTACAAATATGAACTCCATTTTATAAAAATAATTTTCTAAATATTTTTAATTTAATTTTTAAATAAAAACACTATTCACCGAAAATTCGTTTTTTCAGAAAAAAAACCCCAAAAATTACCATAGCATAATATCGGTGCTCTGAGTTCAAAAATGAAATCTGTTTCATAAAAATAATTTTCTAAATAATTTTAATTAAATTTTTAATTAAAAAGCACTATTCACCCGAAAAAACTAATACTTGAATAATAATTTATGAAACCATTATTTAACCATTTTATTGAATCACATTACTTAATCAAGGTTCCTAGATTATTTTAAAACTTTCTTTAAGTTAGATTACTAATCCATTTGGTCATATTACTAATCCTAATCATAAAATCACTATTCATAATTTACTATTCATCAAAAATCAAGTTGATCTTATTAGACTCCAAATTTCGTACTGAACATAATTGTAGAAGACCATTTTTTGAAAATCATTACACATTTTTAATTATTTAAGGTTTACACAACCATTTTTAAAATATCCTTTTTCTAAAATTCATCAAAAATATGCATACTATATTTATCCGGTCATTTCAAAATTCATAAACTTCATCATAAGAAGAAATCCCAATTTTTATTTAAAACAAGGATTACACAAGGCAGTTACGGTCTCGTTACATAGCCCCTTATAATACCAGCATAGGACCTAAGAGTAAGGTGTGCTAGGGTGATAGAATCTTGGGGCGGCTCGGTCAACATTGCCCGAGTAGTAATTTCTATCAGTTTGAACTTCTCGCGAAGGCGATTCCGTTCTAGCTTCACATGATGTAGTTCGGCTTGGATTTGATCCAGAGCAAAGCCCAATGGTGCTACCTCCTTCCCAAGCTCTGTTAGATGGGCTTCGATCGGTCCAAGACTACTAGGTGAGGCCATCGAATCTTCTTTCTATAATAATTAACCAAGATTACTTGTATTTAGAAACAATAATCAAAACATTTTGTTTACAGTGGTCATATTGACCGATGGTGATATAACAATCAAAACCCAATGGTCTCATTTTAATTATAATCATGTTTATCAAATAAAACATTTTTGTTGAGTATTAAAATAAAATAAAATAACACATGAAATTAGGAAACAAGATTTATTCAAAATTTCGGGTTGTTACAATCTTCCCCCCTTAAGAAATTGCGTCCTCGCAATTTTTTAAAATTGGGTTTTGAAATTTCATTGAAAGTCCCACATCGGAAAAAGAGTCAGTAACACTATTACTTTAAAATAAATAAAAGGGAGTACAAAGGTCACCCGAGTTTACTCATACTAGGATTCCATGTAGGAAACATGGACATGGAGGAGAAAACAAAGGGTCACGTTCTGAGGGAGAGTGATAGAGAACATGATTAGGAGAAAGTTAACCATAAGAAAATCCCAAACTTATGATGTGTGTAAGCGGTCTTTGATTAACTTGTTGTAAATGTAAACCAACAACGTTTTTATTTTACGTTCCTTTTAATAACTTTGAGGAATTCATTTACAACATAGAACAAAACATAAGGAAATATATCTACCTTCATGTAGAGTTTCATACTTTAATAAGTTTCTACCAAAACTAATCTTTTCTCCAAACGATGAGCATTCAAAACTACTTGGTCTCATCAAAACACAAGAATCATCTTCTAGAGAATCTCATAATCCACAAAAGATCACCTATCTATTTCTTCTATCTTTAAAAATTATCCCAAAAACCGAAAGGGTAAGGTAAAACAACTCTTCAAAAAGAAAGAATCCCATTGGAATGGAAACTACTTTTAAATCTTCAAAGTTCCATGGTACTACCCAAAGTTCATCATAGTCCATTCCATAAAAAACGGTCCTTAAAATTACTCAAAATAAACCAAACTAAGATTGAAACCCAAATACAAGAAGGATTTGATAACATAGTCTTCCAAAATAAACTTCATTGTTTATCTCCAAACAACATCAACCACTCCTAACATCTTATAACAAAAGTATCTAATCTAAACATATTTAACCCAAGATAGGTTAATAATTCCCAAAAGTAACCTAAATTACTATAAATCCACCTTAAATTCATCTATTCTTCAAATATAAATCAACCTTACTCCTCAATGAAAATACCGTTGTAATCTATTTACCTCGATCATATAGGGTCCCCAAAATAGTGAATGTATTCCAAAATAAAAATCATATTTTAATCCCCTAATCATCTCTGTCATATTAATACGGAAATCGTAGCATTTCCTATCACATTGGTTGTTGAGACATGTTCTTCCATTTCCCGCCATTAACTAAGAAAAGAAACTATAATTAGGCGCTTAAATACTTAGCCAATAATCATGAAAAGAAACTTAAAGCATATAAGGATAACTTATAGTTTAAAAGTATACCCTAACTTGTGATCCCATAGGTTCCCATCTAGGTTATCCATGATCATATATTCTTATGTTAATCTTCATTTTATTTTATCTTTGTTCCTTTAACAATGGTTCATACTAAGCTTATGAATTTACCAAAGCATATCCCCCGGGAGTGTCGTAACCAAGAGTGCAGAAAGGCCCGTTGTCGTGTACTAGTTCCCATTCGAGTCTAGCTCAAAGTGGTGTTTTCGGGTTTTACCCCTATGTACATCTGTGCCAGAGCCACCTCTACCTGCTCGTATCCAGACAGGGATGTATTTGCTTGGCAACCCCTTACTCAATACTCACCAAAATACCAGGAATATTTCCTATATTTTAACTTTTCTATAGGCTTCTTCCTAAAGTTTTCATATCCTAATTTCCACAAATAACTAAACCATCCTTTGATACCAACTATAGCATCCCGCCTTTTTCACATAAACATTCATTACATTTTACAAAACCGAGGATCTTTAAGGTTTAGTGTCTTGGAAACAAGGAACATAAAACATGAAAAGAACAAAAACACTCTTCTTAAAAACTTGAAAGGCTTCTCCTTAAGTTCATCCTAGGTTCATTACTGCATCTCATAACCTGGGGACATACATCAAAAGAAAGGATGAGCAGAAGTCCCAGCAAGGGAAACAAGTGAAACATTTTACATATGAACTTGAGATACATCAATAAAGTCATGAAAAGAACTTTAAGGCATGCAAATGAAATCATGAGGCATATCATAATAAAAATAAAACTTTTTCATAACTTGAAGATGTGGCTGCAACATTTAATATTGACAATCGTTTCGTTTCACCAAGGTCCATCCCCAAGGTGTCGTTAAAAATTACCAAGGTTATTCACCAAGGCGTCGTTAAAATGGTCATCTCTAGAGATTAAGTCTTTACCCAATGCATTGGAGCGCTATCAGGGTGCACCCTTAAATTTGCCTTTATTATCATGTGATCCACATATATCATCATCAAAAATTTCATAAATTACCCATATAGCATAAAATAAATGGGTTTCATTTCATAATCATAACGTTTTAAAAACTGCTTTAAAGACATGATCATTACGTCACTTTAAAACCCACAGAAGAGGAAGGTGGGTCTCATGTATGTAAATCCCAGAATTTAAAATAGACATTTTGGTATATATGTGAATACCCCTTTAGAAGAAAGATCTTTGAGTATTCAATTAATAATATAAAAGAACTTTAGAAAAAGAGAGAGACATTTTGAGACGGAAATTCTGCAGCATAACAGCTATGTTACGACGTTTAGAAGACATTAAAAAGAGAGGGAAAATGGGTCAAACATTCATAAATGACCCATAAAACAGTAGATGGATAGAATAAGAATGATACATGATCATGGTAATAAAATTTCAAGGACATACCATTTGAAATGAAAAACATGGAAGGAAGACAAAAATTAGATTTCTCTTATGAAAGTTCGGCAGCCTAACGACGTTACTTAAACTTCAACAAAAATGATTTGAAAAGATCAAATAGGATCTCTCATAATGTGAACATAAGAGTTCAGTATGATAGATATAGAGATAATGCCCCAACATAATTAAAAAGTAACTTTAAAGACATGACATGAAAGTAGAACTTTGAAAAGAATGAGAAGGGTGAAAGAATCCCCTAAAAAATTCGGCAGCCTAACGGCGCCACTTAAAACTTCAAAATACTGAATTGAAGAGATCAAATGGGGTCTCTCATCATATGAAAATAAGAGTCCAGTATAATAGATATAGAGATCATACCCCAACATAACAAAAAGGAACTTGAAAGAATTGACATGAAAGGAGAACTTCAAAACGAGAAGGGTGAAGAACCACTTAAAAATTCGGCAGCCTAACGGCGCCACTTAAACATCAAAGTACTGAATTGAAGAGATCAAATGGGGTCTCTCATCATATGAACATAAGAGTCCAGTATAATAGATATAGATATCATACCCCAACATAACAAAAAGGAACATGAAAGAATTGACATGAAAGGAGAACATCAAAACGAGAAGGGTGAAGAACCACTTAAAAATTCGGCAGCCTAACGGCGCCACTTAAACATCAAAGTACTGAATTGCAGAGATCAAATGGGGTCTCTCATCATATGAACATAAGAGTCCAGTATAATAGATATAGAGATAATACCCCAACATAACAAAAAGGAACTTGAAGTAATTGACATGAAAGGAGAACTTCAAAACGAGAAGGGTGAAGAACCACTTAAAAATTCGGCAGCCTAACGGCGCCACTTAAACATCAAAGTACTGAATTGAAGAGATAAAATGGGGTCTCTCATCATATGATCATAAAAGATCAGTATGATAAATTTAGAGATCATACCCCAACATAATACAAAGGAACTTGAAATACTTTACATGAAAATAGATCTTGAAAAATGAGAAGGGAGAAAGAATCTGTTACAAAAATTTCGGCAGCCTAACGGCGCCACTTAAAACATCATAAAACGAAATAATGAGAGTAAAAAGGGGACTCTCATTATATGAACATGAAAAGGGCAGTAATAGGAGTATAAAATAACATCCTCTAACATAAGAACATGGAGCATAAAAGAAATGACATAAAAGAGATCACTTGAAAAGAAAGAGAAAGATCGGATCCCTTACCTTAAAATGTAACTCTTAAACCTCAAAGGTTGGGACCTTGAGGGCTTGGGGGCACCTTGGGAGGGCTCCTTGGGAGGTAATGAGACCATAAATTCGTTGGGAATGAGTGGGGATTCGAATGGATGAGAGGAGGGCTTGGTATTTATAGGGAAAGTGAGGGGACAAGGCATTAATGGCCAAAGGACACCTCACATGTGCTTTTCTCAAACCCATGTGCTCTCCCTTGGCATTTATCATAGAGTTAGGCCACATGGGGCCCCCAAAACAATAATTCATCACCCTTGGCCGGCCAAACCTTAAAATAACTCATGGCATCATCATGACATAGCTATGATGTCATTAAACATACTGAAACCCTAAAACTGCATTTTTACTATTCACTGAAAATTCAACTTTCTCAGAAAGATCCCAAAATTTCACCATAATCAAATATCAACGCTCTGATTACAAATATGAACTCCATTTTATAAAAATAATTTTCTAAATATTTTTAATTTAATTTTTAAATAAAAACACTATTCACCGAAAATTCGTTTTTTCAGAAAAAAAAACCCCAAAAATTACCATAGCATAATATCGGTGCTCTGAGTTCAAAAATGAAATCTGTTTTATAAAAATAATTTTCTAAATAATTTTAATTAAATTTTTAATTAAAAAACACTATTCACCCGAAAAAACTAATACTTGAATAATAATTTATGAAACCATTATTTAACCATTTTATTGAATCACATTACTTAATCAAGGTTCCTAGATTATTTTAAAACTTTCTTTAAGTTATATTACTAATCCATTTGGTCATATTACTAATCCTAATCATAAAATCACTATTCATAATTTACTATTCATCAAAAATCAAGTTGATCTTATTAGACTCCAAATTTCGTACTGAACATAATTGTAGAAGACCATTTTTTGAAAATCATTACACATTTTTAATTATTTAAGGTTTACACAACCATTTTTAAAATATCCTTTTTCTAAAATTCATCAAAAATATGCATACTATATTTATCCGGTCATTTCAAAATTCATAAACTTCATCATAAGAAGAAATCCCAATTTTTATTTAAAACAAGGATTACACAAGGCAGTTACGGTCTCGTTACATAGCCCCTTATAATACCAGCATAGGACCTAAGAGTAAGGTGTGCTAGGGTGATAGAATCTTGGGGCGGCTCGGTCAACATTGCCCGAGTAGTAATTTCTATCAGTTTGAACTTCTCGCGAAGGCGATTCCGTTCTAGCTTCACATGATGTAGTTCGTCTTGGATTTGATCCAGAGCAAAGCCCAATGGTGCTACCTCCTTCCCAAGCTCTGTTAGATGGGCTTCGATCGGTCCAAGACTACTAGGTGAGGCCATCGAATCTTCTTTCTATAATAATTAACCAAGATTACTTGTATTTAGAAACAATAATCAAAACATTTTGTTCACAGTGGTCATATTGACCGATGGTGATATAACAATCAAAACCCAATGGTCTCATTTTAATTATAATCATGTTTATCAAATAAAACATTTTTGTTGAGTATAAAAATAAAATAAAATAACACATGAAATTAGGAAACAAGATTTATTCAAAATTTCGGGCTGTTACAATGAAATTTAACAGGTTATAGGGGTTATTTTTCTTAAAATTTTTAAACATATAAAATTTAACAACTAATTCAACCCCCCCCCCTCTTAGTTCTTTTTTGGTCATTTAGAACTTCAGTGTTCATGATGCAAAGGTTGTTCAACCTAAGGTTATCGAAAGGAAGACTAGTGGAAGATCACATGAATGATTTCAACATGATATAAGGGTAGATCAAATAAGTAATGGTTAAGTTCATAGATGATGTGTGGGAACTCCTACTACTATCATCTCTATTATAGAGATGGGATGTAATAGTTATTATGGTGAGTAACTCCTCTAGAAAAATAGACTTAGTGTTTGATGATATCAGAAATTTGATACTCAATGATGAACTTCTTCATAGGGAAGTCCAAGAACCATCCATAAATACTCTCAAAGCTAATATAAGAGTATGGTCACCTCAATAGAAGTAAGTCTATTAGAATAATTCATTAGAAAATAATCCATGATAGAAGAGTCGGGGTAATTTTATTAGTCCTAGACCAACCTACTAGAAGTTTCAGAAGAAAAGACACATCAAGAAGGATTATGAGTTTCAAAGTGAAATATTCATAAAACCATCAAATTTTGAAATCTCAAATTTTATTAGAATAATGGAAGGAGATATCCAATTGTTTCTTAGTGTCAACATTCTGGTGGATTCATGGGTAGTTGACTCGGGTGCATCATTCCATTCAATAGGACAACAGAGATGCATTGAATTTTATGTATCCATAAATTTTGGAAAAGTATATTTAAAAGATGATAAATCTCTGAAGATCATTAGAAAATGATATGTAAATATCCAGATGAAGAATGGGGGAGTCTTAAAATTGAATAATGTTAGACATGTTTCAGGGATATGGAAGAACCTAATTTTATTTGGATAGCTAGATGAGGTGGGGTATAAACCCACCTTTTCCAACGAAGTCTATAAAGTAACTTGGGGCTCCATAGTGGTTGAAAATAGAGTAAAGGATGGAACTCTTTACTTTTCTATAATCTTAAATAGAATTAAAATGGTTGTGATTTAAAATTTATATTATTTAGAAGTTTGGTATTATAGGATTTTTCATCTCAATGAGAAGAACATGAAGGTTCTAATGGGAAAAAAGGCATACTAAATATGGTCATACATACATTGGATGATATAAAAGTTGTGTATCAGGGAAGCAAAGGAGGGTATCCTCCAATTTAGATAGATGGAAGCCTAGAATCCAAAAGTTATAACTAGTTCATACTGATGTATGGGGACCTACCCCTCTTCAGTCCCTTAGGGGATCCTTATATTTTGTAACCTTTATTTATGATACAATAAGTAAAGTTTGGATTTAAGTATAATTATGATGTGTTCTAGGCATTCATTCGATGGAAGTCCATAGTAGAAAGGGGGAGAAATCAGAAGTTGAAATGTTTCTAATCTGAGAGCGGTAATGAGTACACCTGATATAACTTAGGAAACTTTTTTAAGAATAAGGGGATATGTTATGAGAATAAGGTTCATGAAACTCCATAGTAGAATAGAGTGGCTAAAATAATTAATTAGACATTAACAGGGAAGGATAGAAGTATGAGGTTTCATTGTTGAGTATCTGAGGGAATTTGGGTGGAAGATATCAACACAATGGAATATTTAGTCAATAGAATTCTATCATCAGAAGTCATATAGAAAATATCAGAAGAGTTATAGACTGATAAGTGGCCTAAATTTAACAACCTCAAAGTCTTCAGGAGCTTGGAATACTTGCATATTTATGTTAAGGATAAGGAAAAGTTTGAGGCTAAGTCTAAAGTTTGTTTTTTCATTGGGTATAGTGATAAGAATTTTAATTATTGGTTATGGGATAAAGATAAGTGACAAGTAATCATAAGTCAAGATGATCACTTTAATGAAGGTATTCTATGTAAGGATAATAACTTAGTAGATAAGGAAGTTATTAATAAATCAACTATCAAAGTCCAAGTTGATCTATGTAAAATCACCAAAAGTTTATAAAAACTAAAGAACTCAAATGAAAGAATCATAAGTCTAGTGGTGATATTAGTGGAAGACCGGTTAGAAAATTGTAGAATCGTTGAAGCTCGAGTGGGTGTACTGGTATTTAGGCCTATGGAAATCAAAGTACTAGAAGTTTAGGTACCATAATAAAGAGTTGAGCTGATTAGTGCAGAACAACCAACTCGGTTGAGGAGATAAACCAAAGTTAGAAACCTTATCTAGATATTTGGGGTTGAAATGAATTTTCTACTTTTAATGGATGTAAGGGAACTTGAATTCCTAAAATAAGTGGAATCCCTTAGTGAATCAAAGTAATGGAACTGAATAATGGATGAATAAATTTCTTTATTGAAGTTCAAAAAACATAGGAATTGACTGATTTACCAAAATGGAAAAGAACACTCAAGAATAAATGGATTTACTAGATAAAGGAAGAGGTTGGTGGTGAGAAACACTATAAATCACAGCTAGTAGTGAAGGTGTTTCAATGGAATAAAGGTGTTGACTTCATAGAAATATTTTCACTGGTGGTTAAGCATACCATTATCCGAACAGTGCTAATCATGGTAGCATTGAAAGATCTATACTTAGAACTGATAGATATAAAAACCACATTTCTTAATAGTGATTTAGAGGTGGATATCTACATGTAAATACCAATAGGTTCACTAATAGAAGGAAATAGAAAATTAGTTTTTAATCTGAAGAAATGTCTCTACAGGCTAAATAAATCCCCTCAATAATGGAATAAAAAATTTGATTTGTTCATTTCGAAAGAAGTTTTTAGCAGGAGAAATATAGATCATGGTTGTTATTGGAAACAATGGGAATATGGAACATTTGTCATATTTCTTTTATATGTGGATGACATCCTAATAGTTTAACTAAATGTTGGTGGAAATTCAAAATCTAAAGTGTGACTTGTTTGAAATATTGTTGATGAATGATCTTGGAAAGGAAATAAAGGTTTAGGGATGAAGATCGAGAGAGATAGGAATGTCAGAACATTAGTGTTATCTCATATGGACTATATCTAAAAAATCATTGAAAGATTTAGGATGACCGAAAGTAAGTCCATCTCTACCCCTCTTGTTGGTAACTTTAAATTATCTATGCCACAAGCACCCAAAAAAAGTTGAGAATTTATATATGGATAAAGTATTATGTGCTTCAATGGTAAGGATTCTGATGTACACTATGATTTTCACTTGTCCAAACATTGCCCATGAAGTGGTAGTTATGATTCCTGTAACGTCCCTACATGGGGGTCATTAAAATAGTTCCCCAAGTCGGTCAATCAAAAGCACACCTCCCTGTACGCTAGAGGCTTCTAACTAATAGCAGGTAAATAATGATGGTACGATGGGAATAATATACCCTCATGATCAGAGTAGTATAATGGTGTAAGAGATAAATAATAAATCAACCAACAACAAAAATAGTATACATAAAAGACAAATCATTAGAAAAATAGTAATAACTAATAAACTGGCCAATTCCAAATATACAATGATGCATACATGTCCAGATGAGGCTATAATAAATAAGCAGTAAACATATAGTAGTGGTTACAATATAGTACATAACATATAAAATGAAAATAAACAAAAACCATAAAGGTTGTCTCCATGAAAATTCTAAGCTCCAACTCAGTACAATCCTCCTAAGCTCCCATGTACCATGTACAATACAATAAATAATCCAAAGACCTGCAAACATGAGGTCTTCTCAGGTGTCCTAGTGTAATGGAGGCCCAAGGAGGGTGTGAGATTGTTGAGAAAAAATCCCTCAAGGCAACGTTGTAGTGTTTTTAGGTTGATTATGTTTGTTGACAAAGCAGGTTTTCCATGGTCAGTTTTGGAGTTCCATAGAGATTTTTGAAAATCTATGTTGATAAAGATCTAAGACAAAGGAATGGATGCTCTGGAGGTGGTACAAGAAGTGCATATACAAGGTGGAAAAGGAAGTTATGCATGGGGTTGAAGGTGAATATGAATGTTGCGTGCAAGATAATTTTTAGGATCATCTTAGCATAAGGAAAGCATCACACAAAAGTTTTGTCTTTTTGTGAAAGAAATTTTACATGATAGGAAGTTCTGTATGCAATTTAGAAGGTGTGAAAGAGAGTTACGCTCCCAATGAGACATCAATTATGGACTTTTGTGCTTAGAGAAATGTTGTGCACAAAGTGGTTGGTGGGTGAGAAACTTGCACGCAGGGTCAGAAACATCTATAAATTAGTGGCTATACCCCCTCAATTCAATAGATTAACCATCAAAGAAAATATGGGATCTAAATATCATAATAGGTGTGTGTAAAGGGAGTTGCACGTAAAGAGTGTTGCATGAAGCATCAAGTGAAATATTTTTTGTGAGCAGGAAAAGAACATGTGCCTAAATGTCCAAGGGAAGTGTGTGAAAATTATAATATTTTCACAAAAAAGGAATTTCTGTGACAAAAAAAATGCGAGGAAGCTGGGAGTTTTGCGATAAAGCATGAATGTTGCGTGCAAGATGGTAGAGTTGCAAGCAAGTCCTAGAAATAATTTTTTTTTCATTTTCTGAAGCCGGTATAAGGGGTTTCCGGTACCCATACATCCCTTAAACCACTTCTCCGCATCCGGACGAAAAACACATTTCAAATTTCAAAATCAGGTCACCGCCAGCCGCCTCGATCTTCGAACTCGTATCATCATCACGTGCCCAAGATCGTATCAAGCCTGTCAACAAATCCCGCGACAGCACTGACATACCTCGCGCCACACACCACACGTCAATCCAACAGCCCGCATGCAAATCGAACCACCATCAGGCGCCACACATTCACCGGAACACCGGCGAGATGCACCGACTCCCGTCGTCGTCATCACCGGCAACCATCGTGGTCGTCCCTGGGAAACTTCACCAAAAAAACAACATGTCGCTGGCGAGAGAACCCGGCCATCTTCATCCATCAACGTCGTCAAACAACAACGGATCTACACCATTCAGACCTCATCCCAACACCAGAATGCCGGTGAGCTTCACCGACGCCCATCATCACGCAATCACCCGCGCCGGCGACGAGAAACAGCACATCACCGCCGGTGGAACCCTTCACCGATTTCAACAAGGCAGAAACCCTCGTCACTGGTATCAGCGAGGTAGAAACCCTCGGCACAAAACCACCAGATCCAGCCACAAAACACAACACAAAAACAACGAAAACACCCAAGGAACGAAAGAACCCACCGCAACCAGACAAACCAACTGCGTCAACCATAGGGAAATCCCAGCGAACTCACCGGGGAGGAGGCATAAGAGACACTTCCGCGTGAGCGTGGCCCTCAAATGCGAATAAAACCCCACCGGACAACAGACAGCTACCGAGATCTGATCCATGGGCACTCCGGAGAGTATGTTGTCACCAAGACAAGTCTTACATCCGTGGACCAGAACCAGCCACCACCGACGCTCGAGAGCATCTCACCGCCAGAGAGAGGACCGTGAAGCGTCACTACAGCAGCAGAGATCCACCGCCAACCCACCGAGTGCAAGAAAACCCTAGATCCATAGCGGAGGAGCCGGTCGCGGCGAGAGAGCGAAAACCTAGAACGAGATCTCCTTACGGGCGCATTTTGGTTTAGAAAGAGTTATGTGAACCAAAAGGAATTTCCTAGTGAATCTGTGGTAAAGTGGTATTTATCAAGTAGATGAAAGTATAACTTAAACAGAGTATCTATATACAATTGAGGATGCATTGATTTTTTATAATTAAGGGACCTACATGTCCATAAAATTTGTGTGGATATTTTCCAGAGTAGTGAGAAATGGAAGAAGATGATGATGATCCTTTTCACCAATAGTGAGCAATTGAAAGAGAGTCAATGAGTGACCATTGGAAAGGCAATGATCTATCCCTAAACCTTTTAAGGTAGTGATCCTGGGCATAGAATTGATCTATCCTGAACAACATTTTGGTAGTGAAACTTAGTGGATTTGGTACATCACAACATTATCATTGTATGCTCTTTGGACATAGCCTAGTCGGGGTGAACCAAGTAAAAATTTGTGTACCTGTGTGATTGCTTTCCTACTTTACTTTCAATACATCATCATTAGATAAATAAGGAAATACTAAGATCATCATAAACACTTAAGATCAAATAAAGTGACCCTTATAATAAAGAGGTCAAGATCTAGGGTAGGAGGAATTTTGAAAAGAATATGCATACCCTGGTTCACCTCCCCTCCCCCCTCTCAGGTTATCTAATCCTCTTTTGGGCCTAATAGAGATATACTTAGTAAGCCACCTCAAATGGTGTCTAAATTTATCCAATCCACAAATATAAAATACAAAAGTGTGCAGGTATGATAGGTAAAGCGATAAATAAATAAAAGTAAACAAGTAGACTCAGGTTTCTCAGGGACCCCTGACCGACCATACCTGCTTCGGCCTAAGTCGGAATGCCTCAAACCATAGTCAACCTATACATATATAATATGTATATAAAATTATTGGGTGTATCCACAAGGTAACATAATTGGTCTATCATATGGGTTGAATACAAACATGGTCTGAACCCAAGCATGTTCTTTGGCTTGGCAGATGCGTATTTAAATCAAATAAACTAGCATATTTTATATCCTTAAATAAGAGGCATTAAGGTTCTTAGTAAAAAAGGCATCCTAGGCCCATCCAAGGTGATCCATAAAGAGTAATCCCAAGTATCGCACCAGGAGCACCATAATTACCCATCATCGTAAGAGTTCGTCCAAGGCAATCCATAAAGAGGAATCCCAAGTATCACTCTCAGTAAGGTATAAAGGTATAACCCACTGAGCTTGTCCTAAGTATCTCACAACAGGGGACTAAGTATCACTCGTGGTTTGGTATAACCATATTTTCCAAAAAGCTCATCCAAGCTAACTCCCCTAGGGAACCAATATCGCTCATGGGTAAGTAATTCATCTACTTAGTGAGCCTGTCCAAGGCATCCTATAAATAATCTAAGTATCACTTTCAACATAATATAAATCAAGTGACATGTGAGACGGTCCTTGGAGTTTCTTAAAGAGGTAACCCAAGTATCACCCAAGGTACATACAATCTCTAACAACCTATGATCTCATCAAAGACGTTTCATAATAAGGGAACCTGAGCATTGTTCAAGGTATAATATAACTCAAGTGATTGTTTAAAATCCAAACAGTAAGGAAGGTCATTTTTATAAGCATGCAACATCATAACTCAAGTATAATGAAATAAAGTGTGCCATGTACTTAACCATTCCACGCCACAAGAAAAGTATACTTATAGAGGGTCATGCTCATTTACCATTTCAATTAAAGAATAATAAAGGTTGTCACTATAGAAAAAAAAATAGATTCCACGACGGGTTTTTAACGACGGTTTTGAAAACTGCCGCTAAATATTTTTTGGTGAAAATTTTAGCAGCGGTTTTTAAAACCATCACTAAATGTGTTTTTAATTTTTTTTATTTTTTAAAAATTCTAATTTATTTTTAGGGGAAGTTTTTTAGAAACCGCCGCTAAATTAAAGGGAAAAAATATAAAATATAAAATATTTAACTATGATTTAATATTTAATATTTATTATTTATTATTTATTATCATATATTGTTTATTATTTACAATTTTAATTAATTATAATGTGCTAATTAAAAAATATTTGTGATTATCAGTTAATAATAATTTGAAACTTAAAATAATTATATAGTAAGTCAAAAATTAGATTTCGACATTAAATGATCATAACTTTTGATTCATGAGTATTTTTTAGCTCCAAAACCAGTCAAATAGAGGCCTATGAAATAAAATAAATCTACATTGGATAATAATTTTATAATAATTAAAAGAAAAAAATTTATTATAGTTTTAAGAAAAGTTGGAAATCAAACTTTAACTTCAAACGACTATAACTTTTGATTTGGGTGTCCGTTTGGGTTATACCACATATTAAATCGAAGTCTGTAATGAGATCTATGTTGTGATAAGTAGGGGAGCCTCAATTTTAGTTTTTTAGAGGGAATAAAAGGCAAATAATGCCTCTAAAACTAAGTTTTTAGTTGGGATACCCTGTTTTTTTAATATTTGATAGTATTTAAACTTCATTTAAGAGAGTCTTTATGTGTTTTTTATGCCGTTTATGATTTTATTTCATTGATTTTCATTCCTATTTATTTGATGGTGTTGCAATTATTATGGTTTCCCCCTTTTGGTGATTTGTTATCTATTATATATATCTATTTATATGTATTTATGAATATTTGTGTATATTTATATACATTTGTAAATTTTTATACATATTTGTGTTTATATATTTTTATATCTTATATGTGTAAATATATATAGAAATATTTATATTTACTTGTGTTTATATATATATATATATATATATTAATATACAATTATATATTTTTGTGTGTTTATATGTATTTATGTAAAATTTGTTGTATGTATATATATTTATAGATATTTATATCCACTAATTATTTATTATTTATTCAATTATTATTTATTATTTATTATTTTAATATTTATATGTTACTGATTTATTATTTATTGATTAATTTGTTATTGTTAAATTAATATTTAATATTTATTTATTATTTATTATTTATTAAATATCATTACATATTATTTTTAATTTATTATTTATTTATTATTTAATTATTATTTATTATTAATTTATAATCAACATATTATTTATTATTTATTTAGTAGTTTTTATTAGTTATTATTTATTTATTTATTTATTAGTTATTATTTATTTATTATTTGTTTATTATTTATGTATTATCTATTTATTATTTATTATTTATTATTTATTACTTATTTATAATATATTTATTTATTTTTTATTTTTTATTTTTTATTTTTTATTTTTTATTTTTTATTTTTATTTATTTTTTATTTATTTCTTTTTTGTTTTTTATTTCTTTATTTAGTTATTTTTTATAATTTAATTATTTTTTTATTATTATTTTATTATTAATTTATTATTCATGTCTTATTTATTATTTATTTATTTTTCATTATTATTTTATTATATTTTTCTTGTTTATTTATTTATAATTTTTAATTATTTTTTAATTATTTATACATTAATTATTAATTTGTTTTTAATTTATTATTATTTTATTATTAATTTATTATGAACATATTATTTGTTACTTATTTATTATATATTCATTATATATTATATATTTATTTGTTCATAATTTATTATTTATTATCTATTTTATATTAATTTATTATTTATTTATCATATGTTAATTTATTTTTTAATTAATTTATTATTTATTCACTACTTATATATTATTTATTTATTACTTACTAATTAGTAATGATTATTTATTATTTATTTTTTATTTTTTATTTTTTATTATTTATTCTTTATTATTTGTTATTTATTACTATATTGTTTATTTATTTATTTAATATTCATTTATTTGTTATTTGTTAATTATTAATTATTAATTATTAATTATTAATTATTAATTATTAATTATTAATTATTAATTATTAATTATTTAGTTCGTATCTATTTGTTATGTATTATTTGTTTTTTCTATCAATATATATATATATATAATAAAAAATAATTATGAAAAAAATAATAAAAAATATATTAAAATATTAAAATATTATTATAATAATATAATAAAAATTATTTTTGAAAAATAAAATAATAAAATAATAAAATAATTAATAATTAAAAAAATTATGAAAATTAAAAAAATAATAAAACAATAATAAAAAATAAATCGGGGTGAAATGATTTCGCGGTGGTTTAAACCGCCGCTAAACGATTCTCATAATTTTAAAAAACCGCTGCTAAATCATTCTGCAACGGTTTTGAAAAATCACCACTAAATGATTGTCGATACACGATTTGGCGACGATTTTTTAAAACATATGAAAAATAATTTATAGGCGGTTTAAACTACTGTTAAATGCTTACTTTGGCATAGTGTATGTACTAAAGCATGCCATATATAATTTATCAATTTAATTTACAAGCTCAAGGCTTAATTCCTAATTAGCTAATGGTCACATGACAAAGTCTTACCAATTACTTTACATTTAATTGAAATTATACATTTAAACATAAACCAAACCAAAACCCCTTAAGATGTGGTTTTTCCATAAGGGGGTAATAGAGGGGAAGAAGTCTACCTGTTCCATATATCAAGCAAGCCATTTAATTAACACATTCTCTTTTTAGAAGACAATGCACCTAAACATGTGGTTTTATTAGAAAACAGTTGCTTAATTAATAAGGCATTTCAAGAATACACCCTAAGGGGGTGGTCCATGGTGGGTTGAGCAACCTCCAACGATGCAATTTAGTGGAAAAATTTATTTAGTTCAAGGCATTAGGGGCTACATCATGAATTTCACATTTTTAGAGCCGTCGCATAGAAATACTAGTGCATGAAACAACGATGTAAATTATAAAATGATAAAACTTTAAGGGAAAAATTATAGACCACCTACCTTATACCAAGGATGCTTCACTCATTCAATATTGGGATTTGATTTGAGCCGGTTTGGAAGAAAATAAAGAAACAAAGAAACACTCTCAAAATAGGGTGAATTAGCTCACACGAAGATAGTGTGGGAGAAGAGAAGATAAATGATGAAAGGAGTAATGTGGATCCGTAGACTTAATGAGGGCCATCCAATGCACCTGACAGTGCTCAAAATAGAGTTCGAATGAGGAAAATGTCTCTATACCTAGAGGAGGAGAGGAGGATCTCCACGGGAGGGTTATTGCGCATGGGTAAGAGGAGAAGAAATGGGGAGAAGATCTTAAAAGGGGGTAGGGGAATTTTAGTAAAAAAACCTCTTTAAATGAGGCGCATGGTTTGGTCACACGGTTGGTCAAACTGTGCACCAACCATGAATGGGACACTACCTGTGAAGGGGGCTCACACGATTCATACACATAGTTTGAGAAATCGTGCACAAATCATGCATTTATCCTCTATCAAGGACCTGCAATCAGTCGCATGGTCGTACAACTTGGTTTTCATAGTTAAACCAAACTATGAAACACCCTCAACCCCTCTAAACATGTTGCATGGTTTCTCCTAGAGGGCCACACAGTTTCTGAAAAACTGTGTGCCTCTACCAGCCTCTTTTAGATTTGATTTTTCTGGGTTTACCACCCCCGAAACTCAATGAAACACCTGAGACACCTTTCAGACCTTAAACCAAGTCTAAAAACAACACATTTGAGTGTTCCAGCTCTCATAATTTCATTTTGAAGCTTGGTTTAAATAATGGTTCATCCACCAAATAGAAAAATTCAAATTCCTTTAGAATTCTACCTTAGTCCAAGGCACGGGATATTACAATTTGGTTCATGGAGACTCTAGGGAAATTACATTATGAGGATATGAATTGGATCCTTTAATATTTGAAAGGAATAAAAGCTTCTACTTTGTGCTTTGGAACATATGATCTATTACAAGGGTTTATGAAATCAGACTTTGTTAGTGACATGGATACAAGGAAAAGTACAACCAGATTTATGTTTACTTTTAGAGGGATGATTGATAGCTGGTCATCAAAGTTTCAGAAGATTGTTACACTGAGTTCAACAGAAGCTGATTATATAGCTACAATTGAAGCTAGTAAAGGAATGGTGTGGTTGAAGAGATTATTGGAGAAACTTGAAAGGATTTAGGAAGGAGTGGTGTTTATCCATGACATCCAAAGTTCAATCCATTTGGCTAAAAAATTGGTGTTCTATGCTTGGAAAAAGCACATCTACCTAAAGTATCACTTCATTGGGAATTTTTTGCAGGATAAGGATCTAGATTTATGAAAGATAGTGGGAAGAAAAAATCTAGAAGATATGTTCACCAAGGTAATATCTTAGTAAAGTCTGAGGTCGTATCGTGCCTTAGTTGGGCTTGGGTAAATGGAAAGAAGAAAATATAAAACACTACTTGATATAGAGGGAAAAAATTAATGAGTATGGAGAGTTTTTGAGGCTCCCTAAAATAAATTTCAAGTGGGAGATTGTTGGGATGTAAAGTTTGTTTAAGTTCATCAGAAGTTCATCCATTAGAATTACGTTCACCAAAATTTCCTACAATGAATGATGGGTTGGATGTGATATGAAGACAATGACAATGAGACTTATCCAATAGAAATAGGACCATTAAAAGTTTTCATATACTGATGGTTTTATGATGGAGCACTGGAGGCCTAGTAGTTCAGCAAGATTGGAGGATCATCGGGTTGGCAATCAGCCTCAATCAGTTATACTTTGTGATCTGTGATTTCAGGAGAGCATCTATTATAGATTGAATGGTTTACACTTAGTATATAAGTGTGTGGGACCTTAGTGCTTAACATGACCTAAATGTGTGCTTCAATTTGAGCTTTATTTGATAGCTATGAGTTTTTTGAGGATTACTTATATTTTGCAGTCAGTTTGTAATCACCTATATCTTCTGGTTATAATAAAAGTAAGAAACAATGTTTTTCTCCTATGCATGTGGGACTAATTGTCTGAATCATGTTAATCTATGTGTTCTTTCTTGTTTTTTATATTATCATTGTATGTATTTTTGTTTAATGTGTTTCTGATGCCTTGAATATTTGTGAATTTTCTTGGGATTTCAATTTGACTTAGTGTGGTTGGTAGGGTGCATTGACTTCCTACCTTCGGTACACTAATCTTAAGGGGGATAGGTTTATTGGTAGCTAAACCTACTAATGGTGGTTGAATTTCCATTGCATAGGAGAATTGGTAGTATAAACTACTAGTGATTGAGAAACGCCCTATAAGGCCCCAGCCTTAAACCTTACTTAATCTTGAGTTATTACAAGATTACACATTGAGGATCTTTTCGGGTTTAGAGTTTTAGAGAATTAGATCATAAAACTTGCATTACATTCCACATATAAACAAAGTGGTTACATAAAGATAGTATTCTTCTTTCCCATCAATGGAAACATATTTAAAATAAAACATGGATTCTTTCTTGACACTTCCTTGACACTATCATCATATCATGTACCTTTCCCTTGACCTGTGAAAAAGATTTCAAAAAAACTTGGGATGAGCATAAAAAGCTCAGTAAGGGATATAAAAATATGTAAAGGAAACATGGGTACATATATACATAAGAATGAAATCATACTTTACCCATAAAACATAATCACTTTAACATACCTCATCAAATCATGAATAAATCATAGAAATCATAATACATAAAGGTAACTTGAGGCATTCATAACTTTCTTACATAGGGAGTAACCCTCTTGGTTACGTTTGGAATACCCATCCCAGTATATTCCCTAAATCTCTTCGGAGAAACCTTAACGTTTCACTCCTTCGTGTTACCCAATGCATTGGAGAGCTATATCGGGCTCACCCGCCCTTAGTCTATCACAGAACCACCCGTCTTCATAATAATGCCCAAGAACCTCAACATAATTGTATCACATAAAACATGCATAAAGGAAACATAACATTTCCACCTCTCAATCACAAGATATCAATACAACACATTGATATAAAAACATTATGAAAAAAATTTCAATACCAAAATAAAAGAAAAGTAAAAATGGTATTTATTTTTCTTTTTTAAAAAAAGTATGGCTTGTAGAGGAAGCCGAAACTCAAATAATGGTCACGGCGGGGGAGAAGTCGTTGTCGCCGCATACGTACGACAAAAACATTCCCTTTTGTCTTTTAGTAAATGCTTCGTATAAAAAATATTCCTTTTGAATAAACGTAAAATTCAAAGGGGTTTATACACCGTATAAAAGAAGGTTGTGTATAAAACAAAATATGCCTCAATGAAAGGAGATTGAGACGAAGTCCCATACCTCAGGTCCGACTTGACTCGGTCGTTCTTTAATCTCCTGAATAATAAACTTGAGTTAATTTATACTTGTTTAAGAACCTTTTTCAAGTTCATTATTCCTTTTATATCACTTATTGTCATGTCATGAACACTATGTAATTATTTAAGTTAATAACGGTCGTTTTAACGATCATTGGTACTTGAGTCAAAAATAAGCCCTTTATAATTACAAGTTGTTCATGTATCCATTATATCCATAATGGTATTCATGATGTAGATATCATATATGTCATATATATCCAGTACATTCATGCATTTATAATATTACATAATCATTTAGAGGTAAGAAATGAAATGCACCGTTCATGGAGACGGTAAGCCGTACGTACGCATGAACGCTACTTTCATTTCTATTTCGTATTTTATAGAATGGAATCATAATTATATAAAGGTATATTATAATTCCAGTATAATATAATATATAATATCATAGTTCCATCCTTTATACATCCCACATATGGTATTTAACGAATCAAATCACTTTGAGGGGGCGGTAGTCCGCACTTCCTTAAATGAAGATATCGCGTTTACCCATAATGGAAACCATAAAGGTATGCCCAAAATGAAAAATACAGAAGATTAAGGAAAAAATAAACATATTATATATCATATATAAATATAGTGACATCTTAATGGCCACCTTTGAAGGTTTTAAAAGAATGTTGAACAATCATTGTTTCGGGAGGCATAAATTCACCATCCACGGAAACAGTATGTCCTTTAACCATTAGATGTAGGTGTGTGTAAGTGTAGCTCGAATTCTTATTATAAAAACATAATTGTATATTGAAGATACTGGAGTTATTACAAAATAAATGAATAAAAAGAGTTTAGGGGGTTGGAGAAGCAAAATAAAACAAAAGGACTCAAGTGAAGACATTACCTTAAAATCGGGTAACTCCCTTTGGTTTGAGCTCAAAGGCTTCCTTGGGAAGACCTCTGCCAAAAGTGAGGCTTCAAGGAGTAATATAGGGATGTGGAGAGAGAAAATGGGTATGGGTTGGCCGAGCCAAAGGCTTTGGGAGTGTGGGTAAAGAAATGTTACTTTATTTTAAAATGAGTTTCGGATTAAAAAGGTCTCACATTGATATAATTCTAGGTTAAGGTGATAAGGGTTCTAAATCCACCCGTCAAATAGGTTTTGGATATGTGTAGTTCATAGATTTTACATTATCATTTCATTTTATTTAAATCCTTTATTAATGAGGTAATCGCTGCATCATCATGATGTCATAAATAATTTAATTTATTTAAAGTCTAAAAATTATAAAAAAAATACTATGATGTATGAAATCTTTTTATATTTCCAATTACTATTTATAATAAAAAATCTGACTTGTATAACCCCATGTAAAAATTGTTTTAGTAAAACATCTCTTGTTTGTGTCATTTTTACTTTAACATTAAATAAAAAGTTATTTATGTCATTTCCCAACCAAAGTGGCTCCATGGGGTCCCCAAGTTTACCCATGGATTTTCTTGGTCGGCCATGACACATCCAATGAGTTTAGGACATGTTTCAATCTCATCTCATATTATTAAAACATTATTTTAACCGTAAACTACACTAATTACCACTAATCGCGATTAAGAACTTAAAAGCTACTATTCACCAAAAAAATATTTTAATCTCATTGAACCACATTTTACTTCTTAATGACAACCATGTATGTCGGATTTTTGAAAATCAAATCACAGAAGTGGCAAAGTTTCATTTAAACGAAAAATCAGTTTCTTTAACTACCACTTAGTGGTTTCACTATTCATCAAAAATTGGAGTTTTTCAGAAAGATACCAAAACTTCACCCTAAGCTATATTTGATATTAAGAATTCAAAAATGATTTCTATTTTACAAAATTCAAAACATTTAAGTTGCATTAATTAATTTAATAACTAATTCCCGCTGTCATGACAAATAGTGTGTTTTTATGAAACAATAAGTATCAAAAGATTGACACTAGTTTAAGTCCAATTTCAAAGTGAAATTGATTCCAATGACCACCATTGGATAAAATGGTAAAAATATATTCTAATTTCACTTCAAAACCAATTCAAAATATAATCTAATCATATAAATAAATTATATTAAAAAAATGTTTTGAATTAAAATACAACATTTTTCACTATTCATTAAAAAATGAACTTTATCGGAAAAATACCAAAAATTCACACAAAGTAAATTTTGATGTCCCAATCATAAATAATAAGTTTATTTTGACAAACATAGCTTATAAAATTTTCAAAAGATATATTTAAAAAGGGTTTGCCATCAAAAGGCAGTAAAACAATCTTTTAAGAATATTAGTGTATTCCATGCATAAGATTGTATTTATTTTCATTTTAAGCCTCTAAAACACTATCTTAATCATTAATAGACATAGATAAAAATATCAATTATTCATTACTTACTTGGGATGTTACATCCTTCCCCCCTTTAGAAAATTGCATCCCCGCAATTTATTTACTTATCGAATAAATGGGGGTACTTATCCCTCATTGCATTTTCAGATTCCCATGTTGCCTCTTCCATCATGTGGTTTTTCCACAAAACCTTTACCTGATTAATCACCTTATTCCGTAACACTTGCTCCCTATGGTCAAGAATCTGGACCGGTTGTTCCTCATAAGATAGGTTCTCTTCCAGCTGAACTACCTCTGGACTCAAAACATGAGATGGATCTATCATATACTTTCTCAACATCGAAATGTGAAAAACATTGTGCACCTAAGATAAACTCGGAGGTAAAGCCACTCGGTAAGCAACAGATCCAACTCTCTCCAGAATTTCATATGGTCCAATGAACCTTGGAATCATCTTTCCTTTCTTACCAAATCACATCACACTTTTCCATGGTGATACTTTGAGAAAAACATGATCACCTACCTCAAAATAGAGATCCTTCCTCCTGTTGTTCGCATAACTCTTCTGCCTACTCTGAGCTGTTCTCATGTGTTTTTGTATCAACTGAACTTTTTTTGCCAACTCTTCTACCAATTCTAGTCCCATCAACTTCCTTTCACCCACTTCATCCCAGAAAGCTGGAGTTCGACACCGCTTCCCATATAATGCCTGAAATGGTGCCATCTGTATACTGGAATGAAAACTGTTATTATATGAAAATTAAACCAAAGAAAGGTGTTGGTCCCAACATCCCTGATAATCCATCGAACAAGCTCGTAGCATATCCTCCAAGGTCTGAATTGTTCGTTCTGACTGCCTATCTAATTGAGGATGAAAAGTTGTACTAAAATTTAATTCAGTACCCAACAACTTCTGAAGGCCCTTCCAAAAGTTAAAAGTGAACCTGGGATCACGGTCAGATACAATGGAGAGAAGAACTCCATGTAACCTGACTATCTCTTTAAGATACAAATGGGAAATTTGATCTAGGGAAAAAGTATCTCTTATAGCAAGGAAATGAGCAGATTTAGTCAAGCGATCAACAATAACCCAGATTGCATTATTACCTCGAGATGTCTTCGGTAATCCCACAACAAAGTCCATGGATATATTCTCCCATTTCCACTCTGGCACTGGTAAAGGATGAAGCACCCCTTTCGGTAACTACCGCTCTGCTTTAACCTATTGACATGTCAAACACTTCACAGTAAAATCAGCAATATCTCTTTTCATTCCATCCCAGCAGTAATACTCCCGCAGATCTCTGTACATCTTAGTACTGCCAGGATGAACTGAAAACGGAGAACTATGAGCTTCACATAACAACTCTCTCTTCAACTATGAATCACAAGGCACACACAATCTCTTCCCAAATTTCAAAACACAATCATTATCAATGTTGAATTCAGGAAACTTGCGTTTCTGAACCAGCTCTACCTTTTTCTGCAACTCACTGTCTTGCTTCTATGCTTGCTTGATTCTATCTGATAGAGATGATCTCACTGATACCTGAAACAAAACAGAAGAACATCCTGTGCCAAAAACTTCTATGCCAAAGTTCATCAAATCCTTAACCAAAGGATCATGTTCCAAACGCAACATTGTTAATGAAGCATTACTTTTTTGACTCAAAGCATCAGCCACTTTATTTGCTTTTCCCGGATGGTAATAAATTTTACAATCATAATCCTTGATTAATTCCAGCAATCTCCTCTGTCTCATGTTTAACTCTTTCTGAGTGAATATATACTTTAAACTTTTGTGATCAGTATATATTTCACACTTTACTCCATAGAAATGATGTCTCCAAATTTTTAAAGTGAAAACAACAGCAGATAATTCCAAATCATGTGTAGGGTAATTTACCTCATGAGTTTTCAACTGTCGTGAAGCATAAGCAATTACCTGATCATTCTGCATTAGGACGCAACCAAGTCCTTTCACTGAAGCATCACTGTAGATAACAAACACACCATTCTTGGAAGGTAGTTCCAAAACTGGAGCTTTAACCAATCTTCTTTTCAATTCCTGAAAACAATCATCACATTCTTTTTTCCAGATAAACTTAACACCCTTCCGAGTTAGCTTAGTCATTGGACTAGATAACCGTGAAAAATTTCTAACAAACCTTCGGTAATAGCCTGCCAAGTCAAGGAAGCTACGAATCTCAGTTACATTTGTGGGTCTTGGCCAGTCTTCTACAACTTTTATTTTTGCAGGATCAACAATTATCCCATCTTTAGAAACAATGTGACCAAGGAAAGAAATTTGTTGCAACCAAAACTCACACTTGCTGAATTTCCCATACAATTTATTTTCTTTTAAGGTTTGCAAGATAACACTTAAATGTATTTCATGCTCCTCTTTACTTTTAGAAAACACTAAAATATCATCAATGAAAACCACCACAAACTTATCCAAGAACTCATGGAAAATTCTATTCATTAAGTCCATGAATACAGCAGGTTCATTGGTTAGCCCAAAAGGCATTACTACAAATTCATAATGGCCATATCTTGTACGAAACGTAGTCTTCGGAATGACTGCTTCCTTTACCTTCAGCTGATGGTACCCCGATCTCAAGTCAATCTTTGAAAAATACTGAGCTCCCTAGAGCTGATCAAACAAATCATCGATATGAGGCAAAGGATATTTGTTCTTAACAGTGATGTTATTCAAGGCTCTATAATCAATGCAAAGTCTCATTGAACCATATTTCTTTTTAATAAATAAAACAGGAGCACCACATGGTGACGTGCTAGGTCGAATGAAACCTTTCTCTAATAAATCTTGCAATTGCTCCTTCAACTCTAAGAGTTCAATTTGAGCCATTCGATAAGGGGGTTTTGAAATTGGCTTAGCATCAGGAACTAAGTCAACAGTAAATTCAACTTCCCGATCTGGTATTATTCCAGGCAACTCATCAGGAAAAATATCAGGATACTCATTTACCACTAGCACATCATTAATCTGAACAGTTCCTTTATTTTCAACGATGTGTACAAGGTAACATTCATTTCCATATTTTACAAGTTTCTCGGCCTCTTGATAAGTTATCAACAGTAAGGGTTCATTATTGTACACAAACTGAAAGTCTTTCTAAAAAGAAACTTCTTTATCTCTACAGTCAATCTTAGTATGGTAAATAGAGAGTCAATCCATACCCAGGATAACATCAAACTCTACTAGAGGTAGAACAATAAGGTTTGCAAGTAGGTTCTTTCCACAGATAAGGATAGGAAGATTCTTATAAATTCTTTTTGCCTCAACATTTCCCCCAGGTGTTTTTACCAAAAGTTCAGGAGTCATTTCTTGAGATGGTATTCCCATTTTACTAGAAAAGTTTTCAGAGATGAAAGAATGTGTAGACCCCGAATCAAACAACACACTGGCATAATCTGAAAAAACAAACAAAGTACCTGATATAACTTCATTTGATGGCCTGATATCTGTTGAAGTAGTTGCAAAGGATTTCACCACCCCTTTCTGCTTGTAGTCTAATTGATTCCCATCACTCAAGCTCTTTGTCAGACACTCGTTTGCATAGTGACCCATCTCATTGTACTTATAACATTTTACTAACTGTAAATCAAATTTGGTCTTACCTTCACCTTAATCCTTTTCAGTGCAATAACGAGCCTTATGTCCCATCTTACCACATCGGTAGCACTTTCCAGAATTAAGAAGACATTCCCCAGCATGCCTTTTTCCACATTTATCACAAACTGGAAACTTATTTTTCTTACCATCAGACTTTTTTGAAGAATTATTACCTTTCTCCTGCCACCTCAGTCTCTTCTTCTGCTGGTTGTTATAGAACACTTGATCATCGGAAAACTCCATTTCCACCTTCTCAGCACATCGAACAAGCTTTTCATAACTTTTAAACTCACGAGAAGCTAATGCCCTTCGATATTTTGGCTTTAATCCTGAGTAAAAACGATTGATTTTACTATCAAGGTCTCGGATAAAATTTGGAGCATACCTTTCCAATCGAGTGAACCTTTCTTCATAGGTAGCCACTGAGTCTTCCTCTTGCCTCAATTCCAAGAATTTCTTTTCCATCCTAAGTTAAACAGCCTTAGGAAAATACTTCTCAAGAAACATACCTTTGAATTCATCCCAGTCAAGAGCATCAATCTCATCGGCATCCCTGATATTTTTAACCATAGACCACCACTGATCTGCCTCACCCTCCAAATGGTAAATAGCAAGACTAACCTTTTGATTGTCTGAACACCCCATGACATCGAAAATCTTATCCAGTGCTTTAATCCACCCTTCAACTAACACAGGGTCAGATCATCCTCTGAATGATGGGAGATGTTGCCTCATGAAATGTTTCACCACTGACATGTTCCTATGCGGTTGATCTGGCTGATCTCGTGCATGGATACCACCACCATTTATCTCTTGAGTCAACTGCGCCATTACTGCAACAAATTGTTCAGTTCCAATTCCAACCATCTCAGGATGCTGATTCGGAAGGTTATTTCCTTCTGTATGCCTTCCTAGCACTGCTTCCCTGTTTCCTCTGCGGAAAACCATTCTGAACAAACATGTCTTAGATTAAGCAACATGGTAATCTTTAAATACTATATCACTTCAATTTGACCATAAAAAAATATATTTTTGGATAATCATTTAATAGAATTTTAACTCCTAAAGTTATCTAAACCGACCTCTGATACCAACTATAAGGCCCCAGCCTTAAACCTTACTTAATCTTGAGTAATTACAAGATTACACATTGAGGATCTTTTCAGGATTAGAGTTTTAGAGAATTAGATTATAAAACTTTCATTACATTCCATATATAAACAAAGTGGTTACATAAAGATAGTATTCTTCTTTCCCATCAATGGAAACATATTTAAAATAAAACATGGATTCTTTCTTGACACTTCCTTGACACTATCATCATATCATGTACCTTTCCCTTGACCTGTGAAAAACATTTCAAAAAAACTTGGGATGAGCATAAAAAGCTCAGTAAGGGATATAAAAATATGGAAAGGAAACATGGGTACATATATACATAAGAATGAAATCATACTTTACCCATAAAACATAAGCACTTTAACATACCTCATCAAATCATGAATAAATCATAGAAATCATAAGACATAAAGGTAACTTGAGGCATTCATAACTTTCTTACGTAGGGAGTAACCCTCTTGGTTACGTTTGGAATACCCATCACAGTATATTCCCTAAATCTCTTCGGAGAAACCTTAACGTTTCACTCCTTCGCGTTACCCAATGCATTGGAGAGCTATATCGGGCTCACCCGCCCTTAGTCTATCACGGAACCACCCGTCTTCATAATAATGCCCAAGAACCTCAACATAATCGTATCACATAAAACATGCATAAAGGAATAATAACATTTCCACTTTTCAATCATAAGATATAAATACAACACATTGATATAAAAACATTATGAAAACAATTTTCACTACCAAAATAAAAGAAAAGTAAAACATGGTATTTATTTTTCTTTTTAAAAAAAAGTGTGGCTTGTAGAGGAAGCCGAAACTCAAATAATGGTCACGGCGGCGGAGAAGTCGTTGTCGCCGCATACGTACGAAAAAAACATTCCCTTTTTTCATTTAGTAAATGCTTCATATAAAAAATATTCCTTTTGAATAAACATAAAAGTCAAAGGGGTTTATACACCGTATAAAAGAAGGTTGTGTATAAAACAAAATATGCCTCAATGAAAGGAGATTGAGACGAAGTCCCATACCTCAGGTCCGACTTGACTCGGTCATTCTTTAATCTCCTGAATAATAAACTTGAGTTAATTTCTACTTGTTTAAGAACCTTTTTCAAGTTCATTATTCCTTTTATATCACTTATTTCCATGTCATGAACACTATGTAATTATTTAAGTTAATAACGGTCATTTTAACGATCATTGGTACTTGAGTCAAAACTAAGCCCTTTATAATTACAAGTTGTTCATGTATCCATTATATCCAGAATGGTATTCATGATGTAGATATCATATATGTCATATATATCCAGTACATTCATGCATTTATAATATTACATAATCATTTATAGGTAATAAATGAAATGCACCGTTCATGGAGACGGTAAGCTGTACGTACGCATGAACGCTACTTTCATTTCTATTTCATATTTTATAGAATGGAATCATAATGATATAAAGGTATATTATAATTCCAGTATAATATCGTATATAATATCATAGTTCCATCCTTTATACGTCCCACATATGGTATTTAATGAATCAAATCACTTTGAGGGGGCGGTAGTCCGCACTTCCTTAAATGAAGATATCGCGTTTACCCATAATGGAAACCATAAAGTTATGCCCAAAATGAAAAATAAAGAAGCTTAAGGAAAACATAAACATATTATATATCATATATAAATATAGTGACATCTTAATGTCCACCTTTGAATGTGTTAAAAGAATGTTGAACAATCATCGTTTCGGGAGGCATAAATTCACCATCCACGGAAACAGTATGTCCTTTAACCATTAGATGTAGGTGTGTGTAAGTGTAGCTAGAATCCTTCTTATAACAACATCCTTGTATATTGAAGATACTTGATTTGTTACAAAATAAATTAATAAAAAGAGTTTAGGGGGTTGGAGAAGCAAAATAAAACAAAAGGACTCAAGTGAAGACATTACCTTAAAATCGGGTAACTCCCTTTGGTTTGAGCTCAAAGGCTTCCTTGAGAAGACTTCTGCCCAAAGTGAGGCTTCAAGGAGTAATAGAGGGATGTGGAGAGACAAAATGGGCAGGGGTTGTCCGAGCCAAAGGCTTTGGGAGTGTGGGTAAGGAGGTAGAGGTGGGGGCCTTTTATTAGAGGAGAGGAGGGGCACTCTTGGAAAGTAAAGAAATGTTACTTTATTTTAAAATTATTTTCAGATTAAAAAGGTACCAAATTGATATAATTAGAGGGTAAGGTGATAAGGGTTCGAAATACACCCATAAAATAGGTTTTGGACATGTGTAGTTCATAGATTTTACATTATCATTTCATTTTATTTAAATCCTTTATTAATGAGGTAATCGCTGCATCATCATGATGTCATAAATAATTTAATTTATTTAAAGTCTAAAAATTATAAAAAAAATACTATGATGTAGGAAATCTTTTTATATTTCCAATTAATATTTATAATCAAAAATCTGACTTGTATAACCCCATGTAAAAATTGTTTTAGTAAAACATCTCTTGTTTGTGTCATTTTTACTTTAACATTAAATAAAAAGTTATTTATGTCATTTCCCAACTAAAGTGGCTCCATGGGGTCCCCAAGTTGACCCATGGATTGTCTTGGTCGGCCATGAAACATCCAATGAGGGTAGGACATGTTGTACCTCTCATACCCCTCGTGGTTTAATTTTCATGATCACAATCACTCTCTTATTTATCTAATCTTGTTTTAAGTGTTTTTGGATGATAGGCATGATTTCAGGTGGACAAGGAATTGGGCCAAGAAATCAAGAAGCCAAAGTGGACTGATTTTCAGTCCACCGGCCAACCGGTGGCCTCCTCACCGGCCAGCCGGTGGAGCCTGAGCCCGAGCCCTCTCCCATTTTGCAAGCACCGTCCAACCGGTGGCCTAGCACCGGTCAGCCGGTGGAGCCAGTCAAACTAGCCGTTGGGCCTTTGACCAGACATGTCCACTTGCCTCCCAATGGCTCCGAAGCCTTTTCCAACGGCTCCGAAGACCTCCAAAGGCCATATGAGGGTTCCCCCTCTATAAATAAAGGACTAGGAAGCCAAGGATTAATACCGGAACTATAACCAAGCCAAAGGAAGCCCACGGGACACATTTTGATCATTTGGAAAACCTCCGGCGCATTCCTCCAAGGGAACCCCACTTGCTCCAACACACTTCCACATCCAAGGAGCACCACCAAAGAAGCTTGGGAGCACCCTTCATCAGCTCCATCAATCCATTGGCACCCAAGACTTCCACATTACGGTTTTTATTGTTTTATTTATTTTGAGCATCAATTTGGGTTTGTGCCTACAAACCCACACCTCTTTCTCTCATCCTTTCATTTGGGTTCTCACACCACCTTCAAGGTGTGAAGAGGTTAGTCAAGCCTTACCTTTCAAAAGGCTTGAATCAAAGGTGAGCTAGCCTTCACCTGTAAGAAGGCTAGTGGGTTCTTGCTCAACCATTGAAAGCAAGTGGGTTCTTGCATAACCAACAAAAGCAAGTTGTAATAGGTTCTAGACTAACCTTAAAGTCTAGTGGGTTTCTTGCTAAAACCATTAAAAAGCAAGCGGTAGTAAATCTCTCAACGGTTGAGTTGGGAGCGGAGACGTAGGCTTGGGTTTTAAGTCGAACTCCGTTATCAAGCCTTGTGTCTTGCCTCATTTATTTCCGCTGCACTTTCACTTTGATTTTTAATTTGTTAATTATTTTTTAAAAGGAAATTCACCCCCCCCCCCCTCTTGCCATCACTTCCTCTTCTTTCTCCGCCCAACAATTGGTATCAGAGGGAAAATTTGAGTAATACCCTAACCGGTTTCAAATTCAAGATCTTTTTTGATGGCTTCAACTTCTTTCGCCCCCGAAGGCTATTCTTTGGGTCGTGCTCCATTTTTTGATGTAACCGACTATAACTATTGGAAAACTCGCATGACTACTTTTCTTAGAAGTATAGGTTATCCCATTTATAAAATTGTCATGCATGGTTATTCTCTCTCTTCCCCTGATGAATCCAAATGGACTCAAGCCGATATTAAAAATTTCGAGCTTGATGGAAAAGCCATGAACGCTCTACATTGCGGCCTTGATCGTAATGAGTTCAATCGAGTTTCCACATGAACCTCCTCACATGAAATCTGGAAACTTTTGGAGGTTACCCATGAGGGGACCAACAAAGTCAAGGATACTCGATTGGACATGTACCGTCAAGATTTTGAGTCTTTTACCATGCATCCATCCGAATCTATTACTGAAATGTTTACACGTTTTACTGATGTTTGCAATGGGATAAAGTCCCTTGGTGATGATGTTTCTGCAGAGATGATGGTCAAGAAGATCCTATAGATCCTACCAAGCTCATGGGCTCCAAAAGTCACGGCAATCCAAGAAGCAAAGGACATCAAGAACATGCCGGTCGAAGAGCTCATCGGATCCCTCATGACCTATGAGATCACCATGAGGAGGCAAGCTGAAAAGGAAGGCAAACCGATCAAAACTCCAAAGAACATCGCCTTCAAAGTTTAACAAGAAGAAAGCTCCTCCTCCTCATCGTCTTCCTCTTCAAGCGGCGATTCCGAAATGGAGAATCTTGCCCGCAAGATGCACAAATTCATGAAGAAGCACAAGAAAAAGAAATCCCGCAAGGCTCAACACGACGAAAAATCCGAGCCCGAGGTAACATGCTACGGGTGTGGAAAGAAAGGCCATTACAAGCCCGATTGTCCACTCAACAAGAAAAAGGCCAAGCAAAAGGAAAAGAAGAAGGCTTTCAAGGCCACATGGAGTGATAGTTCCACATCCTCCTCCTCCTCCTCCTCAAGCGACAACGGTAACAAATGCCTAATGGCATTTCATGAGGTAACATCCTCTGACTCCTCATCCTCTAGTTCTTCAAATTCTTTCAATCACATGTCTTATGAGGATCTCCAACATGCGAGAGATCAATTGGAGGAAGGTTTTCACGAACTTTCTTCCAAATTTGTTTCTTTAAAAAATAATTTCAAAAAACTCTCTTCCGAAAAAGAACAACTTCTCAAAGAGAAGGAAGAGTTGACCTTCAAAATCCAAAACCTTCCCGATGTTGATTCCATGGAATCAACAATCAAAGATTTAAGGGAATCCCTTGCCAAGTTCACCCAAGGTGAACAAAATTTGAACAATTTGCTTGGTTCCCAACGCATATCTAGAACCACTGAAGGGCTTGGCTATTCCAAGCAAGCTTCCTCTTCCCATGCTCCAACTGTTTTTGTAAGGGGGAGATCCCAATTTAAATTTTGTAATTATTGCAAAAAACCCGGGCACTTAATCTATGAGTGCAATTGCAAAAATGACCGGTATGGTAGGCCCAAAACTATTTTCTTAAATGATGAATTTTATAGGAGAAGACCCGTCACAAGACAAGTATGGATTGAAAAATCCCTCTTAGCGAGTCTCACCGGGCCAAAATTTGTTTCGGTTTCAAAAACCTCTCCCCGGTGATTTGTTGTTTTTATTTAGGGGGAGTTAGGATTGTTTAAGCCTTTTTGATTTCAATTTCAACTTTCAATTCAAAATTCTCAATTCAAAATTTTTGATTCAAAACTTTCAATTCAAATTTCTCAATTCAAAATTTTCGATTCAAAACTTTCATTTCAAAACTTTCATTTCAAAATTTTCAATTCAAAACTTTCAATTCAAATTTCAAAAATTTCAATTGGTTTAAAAAACTCTATCTTGTTTTTCAACGCTTCCCTCAATCAAGTTATATGCCCCGTGCTATTTTGATAATCACAAAGGGGGAGAAATTCTTGGTTGATTGGGGGGAAATCTTTCTCTCATGCTTTGATTTACTTTTAAATTTATCTTTTAAAGCATGCCTTTCATTTCATTTTTACATTGTTTGTTTTGGTGATTGTGATCATCAAAATAGGGGGAGATTGTTGTACCTCTCGTACCCCTCGTGGTTTAATTTTCATGATCACAATCACTCTCTTATTTATCTAATCTTGTTTTAAGTGTTTTTGGATGATAGGCATGATTTCAGGTGGCCAAGGAATTGGGCCAAGAAAGCAAGAAGCCAAAGTGGACTGATTTTCAGTCCACCGGCCAACCGATGGAAGAGCACCGGCCAGCCGATGGAGGCCTGGACAGAAGGCATCCCTCTGTCCAGACCACCGGCCAACCGGTGTCCCACCACCGGCCAGCCGGTGGCACCCAGCCAGAACAGTGTCAGCCACTGCCTCAGCACCAGCCAACCGGTGGCCTCCTCACCGGCCAGCCGGTGGAGCCTGAGCCCGAGCCCTCTCTCATTTTGCAAGCACCAGCCAACCGGTGGCCTAGCACCAGTCAGTCGGTGGAGCCAGTCAAACTAGCCATTAGGCCTTTGACCAGACCTGTCCACTTGCCTCCCAACGGCTCCGAAGCCTTTTCCAACGGCTCCGAAGACCTCCAAAGGCCATATGAGGGTTCCCCCTCTATAAATAAAGGACTAGGAAGCCAAGGATTAATACCGGAACTATAACCAAGCCAAAGGAAGCCCACGGGACACATTTTGATCATTTGGCAAACCTCCGGCGCATTCCTCCAAGGGAACCCCACTTGCTCCAACACACTTCCACATCCAAGGAGCACCACCAAAGAATCTTGGGAGCGCCCTTCATCAGCTCCATCAATCCATTGGCACCCAAGACTTCCACATTACGGTTTTTATTGTTTTATTTATTTTGAGCATCAATTTGGGTTTGTGCCTACAAACCCACACCTCTTTATCTCATCCTTTCATTTGGGTTCTCACACCACCTTCAAGGTGTGAAGAGGTTAGTCAAGCCTTACCTTTCAAAAGGCTTGAATCAAAGGTGAGCTAGCCTTCACCTGTAAGAAGGCTAGTGGGTTCTTGCTCAACCATTGAAAGCAAGTGGGTTCTTGCATAACCAACAAAAGCAAGCTGTAATAGGTTCTAGACTAACCTTAAAGTCTAGTGGGTTTCTTGCTAAAACCATTAAAAAGCAAGCGGTAGTAAATCTCTCAACGGTTGAGTTGGGAGCGGAGACGTAGGCTTGGGTTTTAAGCTGAACTCCGTTATCAAGCCTTGTGTCTTGCCTCATTTATTTCCGCTGCACTTTCACTTTGATTTTTAATTTGTTAATTATTTTTTAAAAGGCAATTCACCCCCCCCCCTCTTTCCATCACTTCCTCTTCTTTCTCCGCCCAACAGGACATGTGTCAAGCTCATCTCATATTATTAAAACATTATTTTTACCTTAAACTACACTAATTACCACTAATCGCGATTAAGAACTTAAAAGTTACTATTCACCAAAAAATTATTTTAATCTCATTGAACCACATTTTACTTCTTAATGACAACCATGTATGTCGGATTTTTGAAAATCAAATCACAGAAGTGTCAAAGTTTCATTTAAACGAAAAATCAGTTTCTTTAACTACCACTTAGTGGTTTCACTATTCATCAAAAATTGAAGTTTTTCAGAAAGATACCAAAACATCACCCTAAGCTATATTTGATATTAAAAATTCAAAAATGATGTCTATTTTAAAAAATTAAAAACATGTAAGTTGCATTAATTAATTTAATAACTAATTCCCGTTGTCATGACAAATAGCGTGTTTTTATGAAACAATAAGTATCAAAAGATTGACACTAGTTTAAGTCCAATTTCAAAGTGAAATTGATTCCAATGACCACCATTGGATAAAATGGTAAAAATATATTCTAATTTTACTTCAAAAACAATTCAAAAGATAATCTAATCATATAAATAAATTAGATTAAAAATAGGTTTTGAATTAAAATACAACATTTTTCACTATTCATTAAAAAATGAACTTTATCGGAAAAATACCAAAAATTCACACAAAGTAAATTTTGATGTCCCAATCATAAATAATAAGTTTATTTTGACAAACATATCTTATAAAATTTTCAAAAGATAGATTTAAAAAGGGTTTTCCATCAAAAGGCAGTAAAACAATATTTTAAGAATATTAGTGTATTCCATGCATAAGATTGTATTTATTTTCATTTTAAGCCTCTAAAACACTATCTTAATCATTAATAGACATAGATGAAAATATCTATTATTCATTACTTACTTGGGATGTTACACGCCCTACATATCCCCCAACATGATTGAGGTCTTTACATGTGTTTCCTTTATAAGGAAACAATTAGTATTTTTAAGGGGTTTTAATATCTCACCATCTTATCTCATGTATTTTATTTACATTTATGTGTGCTTATAATGATTTAGTTTTTAATTTTTATTCCTTAAACCAAATAAATATGTTTAAACCATATTAATGTGTAACTCTTTGCATGACTCGTTGCTTGTGTTACTAACCCAGGTTAAAAGTCAACTATATTTACACATATCCAAATGCATCATATGCATATGGTATATGAAACCCTTTAATATAAAGGCTTGGAATCATATGAAATCAATAATATCCATAAGATTAAACATGTTGAAACAAACAATCAACCCCCACTTTTCTAGACAGTTCATATGCTCCTAGGTAATTGAGCAATCTGGCCCAAAGTCTCACTACCTATAGGTACTCAAGAGATATCTCAATTTCATCAAAATTATAAAACTCAATGTTTATAGACTATAATTAACCTTTAAATTCAAGCTTGTAGCTCATGAACAAACAAAATTCAAGGTATAAGAATACTAAATCAATTATCATACATAGAATGTAACTTTTTAAATGCATTCATTATAATTTAAAGAATTGGTTCAAACACATATAAACTAAAGAATATATCAATTCATAATATAAATAATATATATCTATGAATAAATCTAGCAATAATACTAAATAAATGAACATTTCATTAATTTAAACATGTGATGAGATTTTATGAACAATTCATAAATAAACAATTATAAACACTTTATAATTAAGCCATGCATTATGGACATCCCATAATTAAATAAATATAGACACTTTATATTTATTTCTAATATGAACTCCTTTATATTATTAGTCTATATGAAATTTATTTGAATTGTGATATTTTTTATTGAAATATAAACATTTTATATTTCATATTAACAACTCATATATTATGTAAACATTTTACATAATATAAAAACATATATTTAATATTATTTAAACCTTGATCATACTAATCATCAAAACTCCTTTTAATATGGTTCAAATAATTTATTAAATAAGGATTTTAATTTGAACATTTCAAATTAATAATTATGTTTACATCGATATGGGTGAAAGGGCCTATATTACAAATAAAAGCATGCAACACACAAATGTAGGAAAGAACTCGATGAGGATTGAACTTGAGACCTCATTGAGACCCACAAGGGCAGCTACCACTGAGTTGCACCCTGGGGGAAAATTAATAAACAATTACCTTGTTTTCCCTTATTTAATATATGCTTTTATATTTTCCTTTTTTGTTTAATTTATAAACATGTCATAAATTACCTTATAATTTCTATATAAACACTTTATATCAAAATTATAATTCATGTCATGTAGATTAAAATATTTAATGATAATAATTAATATTAAATATATTTATTTATTATATGTTTCAAACATTTAATAACTAATTATAAACATTTTATAATTAATTTATTTATAAATAATTTATAAATTAAATAAATATCCCAAAATACATTTTTTTCAATAATTTATAAACTATTTATAAATTATCTAAATCAATTCATAATTGAAAAATGAAAAACAACATATTTTCCTCTATATCGTATTTGATGATATACCACCAATTATAAAATGTGATATAGTTAAAAACTTATATCTTGCCTTATGATAGGCATGTTGTAGTCTATGATGCATTATCTAGGCATTAAAAATCATATTTGATGATATATTTAAATTGTTCGATTTGTTTCACATCATTTGTTAATATTCAATTCTGTGATAGATGAACTACAATCCATGATACAAGATTTTAGCCACTGCCAATTGTAGCTTACGATACACCTTATATCACAGAAGCAATACAAAGTTCTATTTTACTGAATTCAAATAGTGAAGATCAATGTTATTGTCAAATATGACTCCCCATATCATATGTTACAATATATAAAAAAAGGATTTATATTGGATCACATGTTACAATATCTTATATCTTATGGTGTGTTCATATTATGGCATACAATATCTCATATTGTAAAACAAGGCACAATTCAAAATCTATATCGTATTTAACAATACAAAATATGATATCCGTTTTAAATGAAAATCTATATTGTATGATTCAAATACAATATTCATTGTTTATCCATTTCAAACATGATCTCATGAATCAAAGATGAATGACATTCTTATGATGCCACTAGTAGGTTTCTTAGAATCTAATAACATTTATTCAAGCGGCAGAAGACATAAGAAACCATAAACCAAGAGCATCCATGCTTTGAAATTTAAAACCATGCATAATATAAAATAAAGAACATATCATCCACCAAATATGTTCGAGACTCTTATCTTCAATCACACGCTTTATGTAGATCACTAAGAAACATCCAAAAAACTCCTTCCTCTTTGGGTGTCTATAATGTCATGAATCAACTCGAGATACCCCTGAACTGATGCCCAATCTAACCTATTACACAACCCAAAGGGAATTCTAGATCCCCACTAGTTGACAATTAGTGTCTGGGAGTCAAGGATACACTCTTGGGAATGGTTTCTATTAATAAAAATAAATGACTAAGGGTATGTCTCGAGACCCGATATGACCCTACCATAGATTGGAAATTCAAGAAACTAAATAAATAGCTAGGGAAGCATGAACAAAACCAAACACGACGTTATATAAATAGAATCTTATAATAAACCATGACATAAAATATAACCATGAGGTCAAACATACATATAAAAAATGAACAAAAAAATTAAGTTAAAAGTGGGAATGATATGGGAAACTCATAAGGAGATACAAGAGTGAAGGTCTACTATAAATCCAAGATAAAAAATAAATCAAAACAGTTCCTACCCATCATTGTGTGACATAAGGGCTAACTTCTACCTTTTGTATTGTAAGAGCTTACGATGTCTATAAGAGGGGGTGAATTGTAGTTTAAAAATTAAATTAACACAAAACGCAGTTCCTCTTTAAGTAAAAAGATCAAACTCAGTTATCATCTGATTATCAAAGTGTTTGAATCAAAATTAGAAGTTTTCTGAATGTATCAGAGTATGTTTATCAGTATTACAGATTCACCAATGAAATAGTTTGTTTAGAAGGATAAGTATAAATACTTACTTTCTAATACACGTGCACATCAGAAATATTAACTTGTAACAACAAGAAAAATACAATGCTTATAACAATAATAATTAATTACAATATTAATAAAAGAATTCAATTTTTAACCTTAAGAGTTAAGGTAGATAAAAACTTTGAATAAAGGTATCCATAGTTTTATACCTACTGTAAGGTTTTTCATTCCTTACTAGGAAATCCCTTTATATGATGATCGGTATGGCTCTGTCCTTTTATCCTCGAAAGTCCTTGATATGATGATCAACATCTGCCTTCCTAGACTTTGATCTGATGGATCATATTCATCATCTTACTATCCCCATAATCCCCCAATAAATACCATGATTGGACAAATGATTATAGAAGAAAATAGTTATTAAGGAATTATAATCCTTACGAGGATTCCTTAGAACTTCATATTTATAAAAATTTACAAAGTCTATGGAACAATATGTTCATGAATAGAAATATTTAGATGACTTTAGTTGAAAATAAATATATTCCCATCTCTTCAAATGACCTTATATTTATAGGTAAAGCTCCAATTGTCATATTTCTAAGTTTATCACAACAGCCTCAGATAGATTGCACTTGATAGCTCATCTATAACTGAATGTCCGACGTCATTTAGTTTAACACCATTATAGTGATATTTTGTATTCCATTTGATATAAATATATATATATATTCCAATTATAAAATTTGGACTATCTGATGGAATTCCTTATTAATTATCAATCTGGTGAATTGAATAAGTGTCAGTCTGATGTATCGATACCAAGGTCAGTCTGACGATCAAGACTTTTGTCAGTTAGAAATACAAGACATAAATCTAACCACTGGTAAGAAAAAAGGTCATCTTGATTAATCGAAATCTCATTCAGTCCAATGGATTGGATTAAATAATGAAAGCTTATACTCATTATATATTAGAACTATTTCTATATATGGTATAAATTAATGTTTTCTACAAAAAAATACTAAAATACTTGGGATATAAAAATTTAGTAAACATATTTCTAAAAGAGTGTTTGTGATTTCCAAAACTAACGGAATAAAAAAGTGAGAAGTAAGACTTATGACTCAACAATATCCCCCTTTCTTGAAATCACAAAACACAACACTTAAATGAAAAAATAATAACTTTGAAAAAACTTATATCCCTTTATTCTTTTAAGAACTTTTAAGATATACTTATAACACCCCCCCCAGTTTATAACTCCTTTATAATATGATGTAAAGTATTAAAATAAATTATTCCCCTTAAACACATATCTTAAAACTTCTCCAATACTTTCTCCCCTTAAACTTCTCCCTTTAAAGAAATACTCCCCCTTAAACATATCTTTTAGAAACTTAAAACCTTATCCCCCTTTGTGATTTAAAAAAATAAGAAAATTATAACATATGAAATTTTAGAAAGAGATAACATACAAAATATTTTTTTTGTAAAATAACTAATCATCCAAGAATTAAATAAAATAACATACATCCAATAGTAATTAAAAACATTCAAACAAAAAATATTGGTATGAAAGTCATTCAAAATTAATATTCATTCAAATTTTTCAAAATATACATCAAGAGTTCAAAATGAAAAAAGTTTATTCTTTCTTCATCAATTTTTTCACAATTTATTTCATCTTTTTAAACTCCTCATGATCCTTCTATGATTCTGAGATCAATTCCTGAAGATTTACAAACTGTTCTTCCATCACCACTTTCTTCTGAACTTCTGACTTAAGCCTTTCAAATTCCTTAGAAATATTTTTGTTATATTCCTTCACAAGGATAAGCTCATCTTAAAACACACCAAGTCTAGTGTAATCTAACTCCAAATTTTGTACTTTTTCTTTTAAAACATCAAATTCTTCATTATGTTCATCAGTTGTATCCCTGAACTCTTCCAAAAACTTGACATAGACTGATACATCTATTAATAATTTTTCAAAATAATCTACCATTTCTAAATAAAGTTTATTAACTTCAAAGAGTTTATTTTCATGATCCCTGAGATCACTACCTACTTGATTTGACCACATCACCATTTTATTATATGATCTCTTCTGAGTGTTGGGATTTTCTTGGAAAGTTTTCAAATCTGCCTCAATTTGAAAAACTGATTCTATGAGAACTTTCATAGATTTTGATTTCTCATTAAGGTTATTCTGAATTAGTTTATGTATCTATTATATATTTTGAAAATATTGAGTCACATAACTTATCCTTCTCAATGTTTTACAAATAAAATCAAAACCTTTCTATGCAATAGTTTCCTTTGAGTTGGATAATCCTGAAGATTATTTATAAGGTTTATATCTAGAGGATTCAGTATCAGGTTTTGTTTTCTCATAAATTTTTTTCATTTCTTAAAAACATTATTATCATCATAAACTTATACAATGTTCATATCCTTATCTGATCCAACTTTTTCAAAAACTTTGTTGTGAAATTATTTTTCTTCTTCTTTAGCTTTAGAGGATGACTTGACTTCCTCTTTTGTAGATGACTTTTATTTTTATAATGATGTTGATTTTTTTTCTTGTGTTCCTTCCAAGTCAGTATCCTTATCATACTACAAAGGCAATTGGGTTTAGGATTTTGATGAGTCTGATGTTTTCTTTTCTTTTAACTCTTTATCAGTCTGAGTTTCTTCATCATTATTTTATTATTATTCTTTGTATTCTTCCTATTATACTTATTTTTAATATTCATCTTCTTCTTATTGGTATTATTCCTCTTCTTTTTTTATTCTTCCTCCTCAAGTTCTTTTTCTAATTGTTTGATAGTTCTGAGAACTCCTTTTCCAATTGTTTTTTAAACTGATTTTATCTCTTCCTGAACTTTATTCTGAACAATTTTTAGGACCGATTATTCTCCGACCTTTTTCCATTTTCCCTTATCAATAGTTGATGGAGGTATTTAAGGTATTACAAATGTTTCAACAAATTCTATACCAATATCTGGAATGATCTGATCGGTATGATAAATTGAAAGAATTGAATTTTCATAAGCCCTTTCAACACCTTTTAACAAACTTTCACAAATTGTGTCCTCTTCTAATCTCTTATTTTTTTCTCCTATTCTCTGCTTCTTTCAATTGATCTTTAGTATGAATCTTTGAGGCTAATACTTCAGCTTTATCAAGCCCAAATTATATATCTTCGGGTTTCTTTTGTGTCTTATGTTCCATCAACTGTTTGAAAACATCATCCAACATTTTATTTTATTTATTATGTTTCTTCAGTGGAGAAGAATATTACTTTATTTTATTCTTAATATCCTCTACTTTCTTGGAAGTTTGATCTTCATATGTAGCTTCATCAACTTTTTCCACAAACTTTTTTGTCTTTGAATTAAAAACCAGCTTCATTTTTGATATTATTTCTTCACCAATGAAGTAAACCTTTTATCTCATCAGGTAAGTATTATTCTAAACTTTTAAGAGTTCCATGCACTTCACAAAAAACTTATTAATAAAATAAGGAAACATGATGGTATTCAAATTTATTGAAGCATTATTGATTGCTTCCACTATGATAAAGACAAACTTAACCAAGTTAACTTGCCTCATTTTTATCAATAAATCCAAAATAAATACATAAAAAACCTATAGGGTTTCCCTATCACCCTTCCTCAGTTTAAGGTACCCCTGCATTCATAACTCTACGGCTCTATCATCTGGTGAAACATTCAAGACTTTCCTAATCATATCATAACTTGGAAACAAAGAAGCTTATGCCTTCAATTTCTTAAAATTTCCAAGTCTGTCAGGTAATTTTTGCAATGGTAAATAGGTTTCACCTTTAGTAGGAATTAAAACTAAATATACTAATCATTTTTATGAAAGCTTATATTTATTATCAAATAAAGTGAAATACACTTAATCCTTACTATCTTTAGATAAAAACTCTATTGAGGCATAAAATTCTATGATGATTTCAGGATAATGGAAATCGAAATCCTTGTCAGGTTTTTATACATAGACATTCTCCCAACCTTGAAAAGAAATAATCCTCTTAAGAGTAGAATCATACTTATTATACCACTTTCTTTAGATGATTCTTTCTTTGAAGACTTTTATGTATATGAAATCTTCCTTAGTGGCCATATTGAGATAGGTGTCGGTAATCAGACAAATGTCAAACAATCATTACGAGTAATAAAAAGAGGGTAAGAGTTCAGGAGTGAATCTATTGAGAATCGATGTGGGACACATGATTTGCCACCTTTATATTGGTACAGAGAGGAAACGGTTCAGATTCTAAAAGTTTCAACGGTTGAGATTAATAACCTTTATCTAATCTGATGATCGAGATTTAATTAAATAAAGTTTTAAATGTAATTTTGAAATCTCAAAGGTTTATGAAAACTTTTCATCGGAGTATATAATAGTCTGATTAGAAAACTTTTAAGTTTAAAATCATAAAAAAGTATTAAAATTAAAATAATAAGTAATCAAAAACATGTATAAAGTAAAGTAAAGGATAAGTGAAAAAACTAAAATAAGAGTACCTTTCGGAGTAGAAGGTTTCATCGGTATTAGTAAACTATTATTCTTGGTTTTTGTAAAAGAAACTAATTATGATACTTTGTAACAAAATTATTTTTTGGAAAGTTTTTTAACAAATTTGAATCCAAAAAATTTTTAACTCATAAATTATTCATATAAATAAAATTTGTTCTAAAAATTTTTTGAGTCTGAAAATTTTATAAAAGTTTTTGAGTCTGAAATAGTAAGTATGAAAATTGATACTTTTTAGAGAACTTAAAATTTTTATATTTTTTTTAAAAAAACTAAAAGTTTTTAGAAAAATAAAAAAAAAATTGAAAACAAAAACATATGCATCCCCCCTATGAAAAGGAGTTCATTAATGTAAGGATATTAGTAAACAAGAAGTATATATGAATAATCACTTAACATTTATCATTCCTATATTCTGTTTAATGTATTCAAATCTATTGGAACTAAGGGGTTTTGTAAAAATATCAAAAATTTGTTATTACATTCCGATGAATTGTAAAATTATATCTCCTTTGAGTGTGTGATACTAAAGGAAGTGGTGTCTTATATATATGTGTTTAGCACATGTCACGACCCATCCTCGGGACCCATGTCGTGACTACCCCAAGCCCGCCTTCCATAGGCCAGGGGCTGGCGACTAGCACCAAAGGCGAAAAATCCTGATATAAGGGAAGGCATTGCCTTTATGTAAGAAAAAAAACACCACAGAGTATGCAAGCAGAAGTAAACACTAAGTAAATTGGGTACAATAGTAAGTGATGGAAAGTAAATGGGCCAGTATACAAACCCAACTAAAAGTAAAGTACAACTGAAAAGAGAGTACAACAGCAGAAAAGTAAAGCAACAACACTGAACCGTCCTCTGGAAATCCCACCTGAAGGGTGGGTACAGATGGTCTCCTCAGCTCCTTGGCTCCAGTCGTCCACTCCGTGTACGTCTCATCCAGTGATCCACCTCCAGGTACCGTCTAGCTCCACGAGCTCCTACCTCAATCAGCGTTATCCGTCGTCTGCATCCAACACAACGTAGTGCGGGCATAGCCCGTGCAGGGGTGAGTATATGCTACTCAGTAGGGACCCCGAGACCCCCGAAGGTCTCCCAGAATCCATGAAGGATAATCCACAAAGGAAAGATACAATCACGAAGTAACAACCAACTCTACTTAGGTATATTCCCATACATATACCTAAGTCATAAATTTCAGTTCAGCTCCAACATCCGAGCCCAAGTTCGATCTAGTCCACATAGGAAATCACAATCCAATCCACACAGGATAACTCAACCCAATCCACACAGGATAGCAAAACAATCATATTGAAGATAGTGACTGAAAGTCAAGACTCATCTCACACAGGTATACTTCTTCGTAAGGCGATAGAGATGATCAGATGTAGCCACTGATTCATCTAAGTTATCGGACCCACATAGGATACAAGACCAGCTAAGCTGTCGGATCCACGAAGGATACAAGACCAGCTACTCTGCCGGACCCACGTAAGATACAAGTACAGAGTCAAATACTGCTGGACCCATGTAGGATACAAGAATAGTAGTCAAGTACTACCCGAACCACATAAGATACAAGAACAGTAGTCATCACCGTCGAACCCACTGAGGATTCCAGTACGGTCGTCGTCGTTGCCGAACCCATGGAGGATCCCAGTACAGTCGTCATCGTCGTAGTCGCAGCCAGCTCTAGGGTTCCTGCACACAGCATGCTCGATTCCAGGAGGGTCCACTCCACGAGCCAAGGGGGGTCGATACATCAACCGACACGAAGTACGGAGTTGATGTATCCCAAAGTTCTGTCTCATCAAATGGACCTCAACGTGACAGACGGCGTGTTAATCAGACGCCCGGTCTGAGAGTTATTGGATTTTTCGTTCCAGGGGTCCGGTTGATTTTTAAGTCAAAACCAACCCGAACGTACTCCAACCACATCCAAACCTCAAGCAGAGTAAGCCAAAATAACTGTCTCACTAAGAGGAATCCAACAAAGTCGACAGCACGTTAATCGAACATTCGGAGCTCAAGTTATAAGCATTTCCACTACGAGGGCTCAGTTGGTTTCATGTTCGAACCAACCTGTACATACCCAAAGTTCTCCTAAACCTTGAGTTTAATATACCAAAACGATTGTCTTGATCCAAGGATCGATACGCAATTGACGGTGCGTCGATCGGAGGTTCGTAGCCAATGTTATGGGTGTTTGAACGGATCTGTCCGAAAACAGGGGGTTTAGGCCCGGTCCGACCCGACGCAATACGCCCTGGGTCCGGGTCCGGCCTGGTTGGGCGCGGCCCGGCCTAGATGGCGCGTCCCGACCGGGATGGTGCGTCCCGGCCCGGCGTGGGGATCCGGCCCGGCACGGGCGGTCCGGCCCGGCGCGGGCGGTCCGGCCCGGTGCGACCGGTCCGGTCCCGTGCGGGCATCCGCTCGTTGAGCGGACGCGGAAGGGGGGGGGGCGCTTCCCCCCTTACTTTTGAAACGACATCCCCCCACGTGGAGGGGCCCACCCTTTTCCAGCCGTCGGGGGTTGACCCCCCGGACTTCCCGAATCCAGCCGGCCATAATGGCCGGCTGGTTGTGCCACGCGGGACCTGTTGGTCTCGCCCCCTGCAGCACCGGCGGCCGGCGATTCTGGCTGCCCTCCTCTGCACCGTAGCGGCCTTAGGTCGTGGCCCTTGTCCGACCGGCGCGGCACGACGGCGCCGCATCCCTCCACCGCGGCCCGCCCCGGCCACGACCCTCCATGAAACTTCGGCGCGGCGCGATGGCGCCGCACCCCTCTGTCGCGGCCCAACTCTGGCCGTGACCCCTTTCGGTCTCAACGGCGTCGCGCGACGGCGCCACACTCCTTCGTCGTGGCCCACACCGGTCGCGGTTCCTTCGTTTCCGCGCGGTGCGACGGCACCGCGTCACCTCCGTTCCAATCCATAACGAAGTACAACAACAAGGGAGAGGAGGGTCATCCGTGTTTGTGCAGTCCGACCTCCTCCCGTTAATTCGATAACAAGTGGCTAATTATTTAATGATGAATGCTAGAAATAATCACGAATGTAAAAACAAACCCCTACCTCAAAGAGATTCGCGGAAGCTAGCATCACGGAAAAATGGTGTCACGGGGGTGGTTTCGATGACGATGTTGGTGAGCATCCAAGAAGAGGATGTCGTCTCACACTGGCTGTAGAGAAGGGAAAGATCGACACGTCGTCTCTCCTTGGTGCTCCGGCGTTCTTCGGGTTCTTCAACGAGGAAGATGAAGTTCTTCGAGACTAGAGCTTTCTTCCCCAATCCTCTCACAAAAAAACCAACCCCAAATAAAATAAGGTTCATCCTTATTTTATTAACCCATTCCATGAATTCCAAAAATTCAAAATTCAAACTCTTAATTAAATAAATTGAATAACTTAAATCAATTAATTTTAGGTGAGAGTTGGCATGCAATTAAAGAGGGGGAGAGGATGAGTTACAAATTAAATGCAAGAGGGGGGTTTAATGGGGTGTTAGGTAATTTGAAGGAGGTGGGGACTCATGTGGGCCCCACCCCAACTCCCTCACATGGAAGTTAAACCACAAAGTAGAGAGGAATAAAGTTGTGACACAACTTTATTTCCCTTAACACTTAAACCACAAATTAAATCAACTCTTCCCGAGAAAATGCAACTCTAGTAAAAGTCTTCTTAAGCAATTACTGGCGCTGCGGTTTCATCGGTGCCCTCGGATTTCGATTCTGAGCACCGGTTCAAAAGTTAAAAAAACCCGCTCGTTCGTTCACTGAACGTACCCGAGCTAAACTTCAGAAAATGATTCTGGGCACACCGGGCCTCGGAATCAGGTTCCATCAGAAACTGCGTACTTGTAATATCCCAAAGAATTTAAGAAAAAAAATTCCTTGAAATTTACGAGTCTTTACATTACTCCCACCTCAGTTCTTTACGTCCCTGTAAAGATACATCACTAACTAGGGGAACAAATGAGGGTACTGAGCACGCATTTGAGTCTCCCGCTCCCAAGTGCTCTCCTGGAGGTTCCTGTGCTGCCACCTGATGCGTACTAGAGGAGTCGACTGCCCATGTAGGACCTGCTCCTGTCGATCCTTGATCTCCACCGGGACCTCTGCAAAAGTCGCCCCGTCATTAATGTCCATCTCCCCATGGTCGATGATGTGCGTCGGTTCGTACACGTATCTCCTCAGCTGAGATACGTGGTAGACGTCGTGCACCCGGTGCAACTGAGGTGGTAGAGCCATGCGATAAGCCACCTCGTCTATCCTGTTGAGAACCTGGAATGGTCCGATGAAGCATGTAGATAACTTGTCGCCCCTGCCAAATCTCCGTAATCCACGCCGAGGTGAGACCCATATGAAAACGTGGTCGCCATCCTTGAACTCCAGTGGTCTCCGCCTCCTGTCAGCATAAGACTTCTGTCGGCTCTGAGTTGTCCTCATCCGCTCCTGGATGACATAGACCTTCTCTGTTGTGGCCTGGACCATCTCTGGTCCCACAAGTGCTGACTCCCCAGGGTCTGTCTAGCACATAGGTGATCTGGAAGGTCGGTCGTACAATGCCTCATATGGTGTCATCCCGATGGTGGAGTGGTAGTTGTTGTTGTATGAAAACTCCACCAAAGGTAGGTGATCCTCCCAACTACGACCAAAGTCTAGGACACATGCACGGAGCATGTCCTCGAGAGTCTGAATGGTCCTCTCCGTCTGACCATCTGTCTAAGGTTGAAAGGCAGTGCTCAGGTGTAGTTGCATCCCAAATGCCTCCGGCAACCCCTTCCAAAGCCAGGAAGTAAAGTGATCATCTCGATCAGAGACGATAGACGATGGCACACCATGAAGTCGTACGATCTCCTGGACATAGAGGCGTCCCAAGCTCTCCACTGAGCCCTGCTCTCTGATGGGTAAGAAGTGGGCCGACTTGGTGAGTCGGTCGATGATCACCCAAATGGAGTTGTGTCCTCTGGAAGTACGTGGAATTCCAGTCACGAAATCCATAGATATCTCGTCCCACTTCCACTCCGGGACCTCCAAGGGCTGTACCAAGCCTGTTGGTACCTGGTGCTCTGCATTCACCTGCTGGCAGGTGAGGCATCATGAAAAAAACTCTACTACAGCCTTCTTCATACCCGTCCACCAGTGCTATCGTCTGAGATCCTTATACATCTTTGCTACACCCGGATGTACCTCCAATGGGGAAGTGTGAAACTCCCTCAGCACCTCCTCCTACAAAGCAGCTGGTACCATGGTACGTCCTCTGAAAAGGACGACGTGCTCTCCTCCTACAAAGAATCCATCAGGTTCCTGTCCTGAGGATATATGTGCATGCCGCGTCTCATAGTCAACGTCCCCACGTTGTGCCTCTCTGACCCACTGAAGAAGTAGAGGAGTGACTATGAGTGATTGTAGAAAGGCTACCCCATCTCTATCCACGAAGGATATCTGTAAAGCGGATAACTGCTCCGTCGCCTCTCCAAGTAGTTGGATTCCCGTCCTCCTGCTGAGAGCATCAGCTACTACATTCCCCTTTCCAGGAGTATATAATATCTCAAAGTCATGGTCCTAGAGGAACTCGAGTCATTGTCGCTATCTCAGTTTTAGGTCCTTCTGCGAGAAGATGTACCTGAGACTCTGGTGGTCAGAGTAGACTGTAAAGCGCTCACCCATCAGATAGTGCCGCCACATATTCAGAGCAAAGACCACTGCTGCTAACTCCAGGTAATGGGTAGCATAGTTCTTCTCATGCTACCTCAACTATCATGATCCATAGGCGATCACTGCCTGATCCTGCATCAGGACACACCTGTGTCTAGTCTCTAATGCATCGTAGTAGACTACGTACCCTACTCCTTCCTCTTGTAGCCTCAAGATAGGTGCGCTGGTCAATCTCTGTCTCAGCTCCTGGAAGCTCTGCTAACATCTATCTAACCACGCAAAGGGTTTCCCTTTCTTTGTCAAAGCTTAAAGTAGTGCCAAAACTCTGGATAAGTCTAGCACAAATATCCGGTAGTACCCAGCCAGACCTAAGAAACTTCGCACCTCTGTCACGCTCCTGGGTGGCTCTCAAACTAGCACTGTCTCGATCTTCGCAGGATCCACCGCAACTCCCGCCTCAGAGATGACGTGTCCCAAGAAGTAGACCTCACGTATCCAGAACTAAAACTTTGAGAGCTTATCATAAAGTTAGTGCTCTTGGAGTGTGTCCAGTACAACCCGCAAATGGTAGGCATGCTCCTCCTCAGTGGTCGAGTATATCAATATGTCGTTAATGAAGACCATGACAAATCGATCGAGGTAAGGCTAGAAGATCCTGTTCATGAGACTCATGAACACTACTGGAGCATTGGTTATTCCGAAAGGCATAACCAAGAACTCATAGTGGCCATACCGACACCTGAAGGTCGTCTTCCGCACATCCTCGCCCCGAACTCTGAGTTGATGATAGCCTAACCTGAGGTCTATCTTCGAGAACCACCGTGCTCCCTTGAGCTGATCAAAGAGGTCATCAATACTCGGAAGCAGATACTTATTCTTCATAGTCACCTGGTTTAGGCGACGGTAATCGACACACAGTCACAAGCTCCTGACTTCCTTCTTGGCAAACAAAATCAGGGAAGCCCAGGGCGAAACACTAGGTTGGATGAATCCCTTACCCTGTAAGTCCTCCAGCTGTACCCATAGCTCTCGAAGCTCAGTGGGAGCCATCCAATATGCTGGAGTAGATATCGGGGCTGTCCCGGGGTACAGGTCAATATAGAAGTCTACCTCTCTGGGAGGAGGTAGTCCTGGAACGTCATCAGGAAAAACGTCTGCATACTGATCCACCACAACAGGGAAACTCGGACTTCGCATGTCAACTACTCCTAGGATGAGTCTAGCCAACTAATGAGTGATCGGCTGTCCTCTCCTATGTGTGAGTCTGTCCTGCACTACAAAGGCTCCCTTCTCACCGGTGAAGGTGAACCTACTCCCATCAGTGTGGACACACCACACCTTGCGCCTAATACAGTCGATATGATAATGGACCGTAGATAACCAATCCATGCCCAAGATGACGTCATAAGGCCTCGACGCCGCTACAAGAAGATCTCAGCCGATGCTCTCGCCTCCTAGAGTAAGCTCACACTGTCGGCACCAGTGCGTAATCGTCGAGTCTGCTCCCATAGGAGTCTCTAGCCGTAAGGATTAAGCCAACAGCTCCGTTGGAATCTCCGAGCTCCAAAAAAAGGCAACGACAATGAAAGAATGAATCGCTCCTGTGTCTATAAGAACTGCAGAAAGTGTGGAGTAGACACAGATAGTACCTCGAATCATCTCAGGTGCGTCGTGGTCATAGGCCTCCGCTGCCTGAAGCTGAGCATGCCTCTGTCCGCCAGCTCCCTGTGGTCGGGGTGGACCTCCTAGTGGTGGTGGTGGTAGAGCCTCAAAGCATCTCCCACCACCTGATGCTCGTCCAGCTCCTCTGCCTCGTCCTCCTGCTCCCTACGGACCGCCACGGTCGAACCTCTACCTCTTCCTGGGTGGTCCCTCAACTATCTGCTGCTCCTCTGCATGGCGGGTCAGGCAGTCACGAGTCATGTGGCCCTGCCCGCTGCATGCATAGCATTGTCTATTCCTTGTAAGACTGGCTCTGCGCTGTGTGTCCCGCACCTCTGAGCCAGTGTCCTGAGGTCATCCTCATGATGGTTTGGTCTGCTTTGACCCCTGTGACATCCATCGACTGCCAGCTGCAGAAGATTCAGCTACATGCCTCCCTGCGGTAGGTCTCGCTGCTGGTGTAGGCTCAGCAAGAAAGCTCTCCACAAGAAGGGCTCTCTCTAGTACTCCTGCCTGTGTCGGAATGCTGAGGGAGATCATTGATGCCCTGATATCATGCCTCAGTCCCTGCTCGAAGGTCCAGGCCCGGAAGAATGGGTCCTGTACCATGTCTGTGGAATAGCGTGAGAGATCGGTAAATCTCGCCGAGTACTGGGCTACCGTCATGTTGCCCTACCGCAGCTGCAGTATCTCCTGAATGCACACCGCACAGAGGGTGGCTGGTACGAACTCCGAGCAGAAGAGGCTCTCTAAGTCCGACCAAAGAAGAGATGCCTCGTCATGCACCTGGAGCATTAGGCTCCACCATCTACCTGTTGTCGCGTGCAGGAGACTCGCTGCAAGGATCACCATGAGGTCAGCTGGTGTCCCCACTAACCTGAAAACTTGTACAACAACCTCCATCCAATCATCGGTTGCCTGAGGGTCCATCTCCCCGTGGAACCTGGATGGTCTCTGACGTTGAAACTCGTGTAGTTCACTAAGGCGATGTGCACTCTCAGCGGCTGGGGCTGGTGGCATCGGTGGCTCAGCGGGTAGAGGTATCGCCAGTCCCTCTGCTGTAATAGGGCCATGCACTGAGGCCTCATCGCTCGGTGGGCTGTCGTCTCACACAAAACTCAGAACCCTAGCTGGCTGTCGTCGTGGGGTCATCCTGAAAAGAGACAGGTGCGCCACAGTCAATACAGTATACCTGGTGAGCTGACACAAAGTAATCACTAAGAAAAATTTGAAACACACACGCAATCAATGTTTTTGTGCATTGAGTCGGAAATCAGAAGTCAGAGTCTTGGTGTATGGATATGTCGGCCGCCGCACCAACACTAGACTCCCTAGACTGATAACCACACTCAATACTCTTAAAATTATTGCTTCACATAGAAGAAGATCAGAGTCCTGAGTTCTGCGGTAGAACCGAACCTCCCTCTGATACCAATTTGTCACGACCCGCCCTCGGGACCCGTGTCGTGACTACCCCAAGCCCGCCTTCCATAGGCCAGGGGCTAGCGACTAGCACCAAAGGCGAAAAATCCTGATATAAGGGAAGGCATTGCCTTTATGTAAGAAAAACAAACACCACAGATTATGCAAGCAGAAGTAAACACTAAGTAAACTGGGTACAATAGTAAGTGTTGGAAAGTAAATGGGCTAGTATACAAACCCAACTGAAAGTAAAGTACAACTGAAAAGAGAGTACAACAGCAGAAAAGTAAAGCAGCAACACTGAGTCATCCTCTGGAAATCCCACCTGAAGGGTGGGTACAGATAGTCTCCTCAGCTCCTCGGTTCCAGCCATCCGCTCTATGTACGTCTCGTCCAGTGATCCACCTCCAAGTACCGTCCAGCTCCACGAGCTCCTACCTCGATCAGTGTTGTCCGTCGTCTGTATCCAACACAACGTAGTGCGGGCATAGCCCGTGCAGGGGTGAGTATACGCTACTCAGTAGGGACCCCGAGACCCCCGAAGGTCTCCCAGAATCCACGAAGGATAATCCACAAAGGAAAGATACAATCACGAAGTAACAACCAACTCTACTTAGGTATATACCCATACATATACCTAATTCATCAATTCCGGTTCGGCTCCAACATCCGAGACCAAGTTCGATCTAGTCCACACAGGAAAGCACAACCCAATCCACACAGGATAGCAAAACAATCATATTGAAGATAGTGATTGAAAGTCAAGACTCAGCTCACACAGGTATACTTCTTTGTAAGGAGAAAGAGATGATCAGATGTAGCCACTGATTCATCTAAGCTGTCGGACCCACATAGGATACAAGACCAGCTAAGCTGTCAGACCCACGAAGGATACAAGACCAGCTACTCTGCCGGACCCACGTAGGATACAAGTACAGAGTCAAATACTGCCAGACCCACGTTGGATACAAGAACAGTAGTCAAGTAATGCCAAACCCACATAGGATACAAGAATGGTAGTCATCGTCGTCGAACCCACGGAGGATTCCAGTACGGTCGTCGTCGCTGCCGAACCCACGGAGGATCCCAGTACAGTCGTCATCGCCGCAGTCGCAACCAGCTCTAGGGTTCCCGCACACAGCATGCTCGATTCCGGGAGGGTCCACTCCACAAGCCAAGGGGGTCAATACATCAACCGACACGAAGTCCAGAGTTGATGTATCCCAAAGTTCTGTCTCGTCAAATAGAACTCAATGTGACAGACGGCGCGTCAATCGGACGCTCGGTCTGAGAGTTATTGGTTTTTTCGTCCCAGGGGCCCGGTTGGTTTTTAAGTCAAAACCAACCCGACCGTACTCCAAATGTGTCCAAACCTCAAGCAGAGTAATCCAAAAGAACCGTCTCACTAAGAGTAATCCAACAAAGTCGACGGAACGTTAATCGGACGTCCAGAGCTCAAGTTATAAGCATTTCCGCTCCGAGGGCCCAGTTGGTTTCGTGTTCGAACCAACCTAGCCATACACAAAGTTCTCTGAAACCTTGAGTGTAATATACCAAAACGACTGTCTCGATCCAAGGATCGCTACTTAATTGATGGTTCATCAATCGGAGGTCTGTATCCCAAGTTATGAGCATTTGAACAAACTTATCTGAAAATATGGGGTTTGGGCCCGATCCGACCCGACCCAATACCCCCTGGGTTGGCCCGAACCGGGTCGACCCGACCCGAGTCCGGGTCTGGACCGGTTGGGTGCGGCCCGGCCCGACTGGTGCGGCCTGGCTGGCGCGGCCCGGCTCAGCCGGTGCGGCCTGGCCCGGCGCGGGCAGTCCGGCCCGGCGCGGCCGGTCCGGTCCCGTGCGAGCATCTACTCGCTGAGCGGACGCGGAAGGGGGGGCGCTGCCCCCCTTTCTTTTGAAACGGTGGCCCCCACATGGAGGGGCCCTCCCTTTTCCAGCCGCTGGGGGTTGACCCCCCGGACTTCCCAGATCCGGTCGGTCGTAATGGCCAACTGGTTGTGTCGCACGGGACCTGTTGGTCCCAGCCCCTGCAGCACTGGTGGCCGACAGTTCCGACCGCCCTCCACTACACCGTTGCGGCCCTAGGTCGCGGCCCTTGTCCGACCGGCGCAGCGCGACGGTGCCACACCCCTCCACCACGGCCCTCCCTCGGTCGCGACCCTCCATGAAGCTCCGGCGCAGCGCGATGGCGCCGCGCCCCTCTGCCGCGGCCAGACTCCAGCCGCGGCCCCTTTCGGTCTCAATGGCGCGGCACGACGGCGCCGCTCTCCTTCGTCATGACCCACACTGGCCGCGGTTCCTTCATTTCCGCGCGGTGCGACGGAACTGCGTCACCTCTGTTCCAATCCATAATGAAGTACAACAACAATGGAGAAGAGGGTCGGCAGTGTTTGTTCGGTCCGACCTCCTCCCGTTAATTCGATAACAAGCGGCTAATTATTTAATGATGAACACCAGAAATAATCACGAATGTAAAAACAAACCCATACCTCAAAGAGATTCGCGGAAGCTAGCGTCGCGGAAAAACAGCATCGTGGGGGTGGTTTCGATGACGGCGTTGGTGAGCATCCAAGAAGAGGATGACGTCTCACACCGGCTGCAGAGAAGGGAAAGATCGGCATGTCGTCTCTCCTTGGTGCTCCGGCGTTCTTCGCGTTCTTCAACGAGGAAGATGAAGTTATTCAAGACTAGAGCTTTCTTCCCCAATCCTCTCACAAAAAAAACAACCCCAAATAAAATAAGATTCATCCTTATTTTATTAACCCATGCCATGAATTCCAAAAATTCAAAATTCAAACTCTTAAAAATAAATTGAATAACTTAAATCAATTAATTTAATGTGAGAGTTGGCATGCAATTAAAGAGGGAGAGAGGATGAGTTACAAATTAAATGCAAGAGGGGGTTTAATGGGGTGTTAGGGAATTTGAAGGAGGTGGGGGATCATGTGGGCCCCACCCCAACTCCCTCACATGGAAGTTAAACCACAAAGTAGAGAGAAATAAAGTTTTGACACAACTTTATTTCCCTTAACACTTAAACCACAAATTAAATCAACTCTTCCCGAGAAAACACAACTCTAGTAAAGGTCTTCTTAATCAATTACCGGCATTGCGGTTTCATCGGTGCCCTCAGATTTCGATTCCGAGCACCGGTTCAAAAGTTAGAAAAACACGCTCGTTCGTTCACTGAACGTACCCGAGCTAAACTTCAGAAAATGATTCCGGGCACACCGGGCCTCAGAATCAGGTGGTGTTAGAAACTGTGTACTTGTAAAATCCCAAAGAATTTAAGAAAAAAAATTCCTTGAAATTTATGGGTCTTTACAGCACATGAGTGATGTATTAGGTTTTTACTTAGGGAAATGACACTTATGTTGTCACAAAGTATTTGAGTTTTAGTAAAACTCACGTCATAGTCTGTGAGTGTGTGTTGAATCCACAACACTTGAGCACAACAACTTCTAGTTGCCACATATTCAGCTTCAGTAGTGTAAAGTGCCAATGCATGTTGTTTCTTACATGAACAAGAAACTAAAGATTCATTTAATATATGAAATGTTTCAGACATACTTTGTATATCTATTCTACATCTACCAAAGTCAGCATCTGAAAAACTTTTTAGTACCAAATCATTTCTATAAAAATAGAATAAGCCTAAATCCATATCTCCCTTAAGATAATGAAAAATTCGTTTAATAGATTTTAGATGAGATTATTTTTGATTGTCTTGATATATAGTACAAAATCATACTGAAAACATTAAATATAGATAATTAGATGTTAATTAAAATAGGCTTCCAATCATACCTCTAGAAGTTTTCTGATCTACTGGTTTCTCAGCCTCGTCAAGATCTAAAGTATTAGAGGTACCAATAGGAGTAATAATACTTTTAGTGTTGTAATATCCAAATTTATTAAGAAGATATTTTATATAATTATGTTGAGATATAAAAGTTCCTTTTGGTTTTTGTAAAATTTGAAAACCTAGAAAGTATGTTAACTCACCCATCATACTCATTTCAAACTCAGATTTCATAAGATCTGCAGAGGAATATGTTAAAGTATTTTGATTTAAACCAAATATAATGTCCTCAACATATATTTGTACAATCATAATATTTTTATTTACTTATTTTATAAAAAGGTGTTGGATCTGTATCTCCCTTAACAAAATTGTTTTGTAACAAAAATACAATTAATTTATCATACCAAGCTCTAGGGGCTTGTTTAAGTCAATAAAGTGCTTTGGTAAGTTTATAAAAATATTCTGGATGTTTTTTATTTTCAAAACCATGTGTTTGTTCTATATAACTTCCTCCTAAACATATCCATTAAGGAAAGCACACTTCACGTCCATTTTAAATAGTTTTAAATTTAAGAATGTTGCATAATCTAAAAGTATTCGAATAGCCTCAAGTCTTGCTACCATAGCAGAGTTTTTTTCATAGTTTATTCCCTCTTGTTGAATATAACCCTTAACAATAAGTATAGATTTATTTCTAAATATTGTTCCATTTTTCATCACATTTGTTTTGAAAAAACAATTTTAATCCAATTATAAAAGTATCTTTAGGATGTTCAACTAAATTCCAGACTTTATTCCTTTTAAACTCATCAAGCTCATCTTGCATTGATTATATCCAATCCTCATCACCTAAAGCCTCATCAGGATTCTTATGTTCGAATTGAGATAAGAAAGATAGATGTTCAATTCCATTTCTCAGGGAACTTTTATTCCTAACTAGTTAATCTACATCACCAATGACATTATCACTATGATGATTCCTAAGAAAAAATTGACTTCTTGGGTTTTCAAATGTTTTTTCATTGATAATAGGTTGGAAGTATTCTTTAGGAATAACTTTATAAATATATTATTGGGTTATTTTCTTATGAGAATAACTTTCTATCATAGGTTGAAAATCAGTTTTAGAAATAACATCTGAGGATATAGGTTGGGGTTGTTTGAAAACAAAGGGATCAGTTTCATCAAACTTAACATGTATTATTTCCTCAACAATACTTGTATTTTTATTAAAAAAAAATATAAGACTTTTTAGTAGTGGAATAACCTAAAAATATTCCTTCATCAGACTTTGGAGAAAACTTATGTAAATTATCTTTAGTATTCAAGATGAATACTTTGCATCTAAATAATTTGAAGTAGGAAACTTTTGGTTTTCTTCTTTTCCATAACTCATAAGGAGTTTTATTAATAAAAGGTCTAATTAAATCTCAAATTATAGTATAATAGATAGTACTAACTACTTCATCCCAAAAATGTTTAATAACTGAGTATTCACTCAACATGGTTCTAGTAATCTCCTAAAGAACTCTATTTCTTATTTCTACTACACCATTTTTCTATGGAGTTCTAGGTGAAAAAAAGTTATGTTCAATACATTTCTTATTACAAAAAGTTTCAAAATCAGAATTTACAAATTCTCCATCACAATCACTTATCAAGGAGAGGTCTTTCTCATTTTTAACTTTGGATATAAAAGTTTTAAAATAACTAAATACTTCAGATTTTCTTGTTAAAAAATAGACTCATGTGTATCAAGTGTAGTCATAAACTAAAACATATACATAGTATTTTCCACTGATACTTCCAATTTTTGTAGAACCAAATAAGTCTATGTGTACTAACTATAAATCATTAGAAGTTGAAAATTCACTAATAGATTTAAAACTTGACTTATATTGCTTACCATGTTAAAATGGATCACAAAATTTTGATGTATCAAACCTATGTTCTGGTAGATCCTTTACAAGTCAATTTTTAGTCAACTTAGATAAATTTATAAGGTTACAGTGTCCTATCCTTCTATTCTATAACCAAGAGTGATCTTCCATTGCACTAAGACAAGGTAAGTCTTTCCTCCTAAGGTATTCTAAGATTAAGGTGCAAACATTATCATACTGATTGGCAGAAAAAATAAACTCATCTTTTGAACTATGTACAATATATTTGTCATTCCTGAAGTTCACAAGATAACCTTCATCACATAATTGACTTATACTGATAAGGTTATTCTTAAATCTTATGAAAAATAATTTTTTTTGAAATAATAGATTTTATAATAAGGACAATATTACTTATACCAATGATTTCTCCTTGAGCATTATCATTGAAAGTTACTTTGTCACCTTTTATCTTGATAATCTTCTTAAAGAAATCTTTGTTTATAGACATATGTTTAGAGAAACCACTATTCATATACCAAATATTCTTGTTGTTGGTACTTTCATTATTTTCCTAAAAACAAATAAATTGGTTTTCTGAAACCCAAACCTTCTGGGGTTTAGTTTCATTAGAAAGTAATATTTTAGGTATCAAAGTTTGTCCAACATTACTTCATTGAGAAAATTTCATTTTCTTAGAAAAGTATGCTTTATGAAAACCTAAGGATTTAACTCTATTTAAATAAAAATATTTCTTCCAATGTCCACCACTTTGACACTTTGTGAAAAGTGTTTATCCACTTTATAAATAGTATTAGAACTAATTTTTACAAAATCATTTTGCAAAGTTTCTTTCTTAAAAATAACTTTTTCAAGATCTTTTGAAATAATATCCTTTTCACAATTATTTTAATCAAGATATTTGTAAATATCTTATATTTCATTGGTTAAAAGAGTTATTCTTGAATCTAAATTAATGAGTTTTTCTTTGACATTATCAAGTTTTTTACAAACTTTACATTTTTTTCTAATTATTTTTCAAACCTAGATACTTCATCATAATTAGGTAAGGTATTATATTTATTAGACGAGGAAGATTCATTATCATATGATGTATAATTTTTCTCATCATCCGGATAATTAGCATTTAATGAAAGATTGGTAAGGGATTCAATAGTGTGTACCTTAGTTGTATGAAATTTATTTACCAAAAGTATTTCTGCAAATAGTCCAATATTCATTTGTCCAAAATTATTATTGTCAAAAGAACTTTCTGAAGAACTATATCCACCACTGGCACTCCAAGTTTCAGAAGCTTTTAGACTTTTCTTATTCTTAGACTTATGATACTTATTTGCATTTTTGTCTGTATTCCTCTATTTCCTTTCCTTTCTTTTCAGCTTAAGACAATTCGATCAAATGTGCCATGTCTTCTTTCATTCGTAACAGATAAATTTAGAATCTTTCTTATTGTTCTTGACCTTATGAATTTTATTATATCTGTATTTAAATTCTTTCTTGGCCACGATTTTGTTCATCCTTCTAGAAAGATTTTCTAATTCATTCTTATAAGGTGGTGATGAACTAGATTCAGATTCAATAATCATTTTATTTTTCTTTTTATATCTTCAAAGTTCTTAAAATAACAAAGGGTTGTAAGTTTTTTCAAATTTATTGTTTTTCATTTAAGTGTTGTGTTTTGTGATTTCCAAAAAGGGAAATATTTTTGAGTTAGAAGTCTTCCTTCTTAATTTTTCCAAATACTATTAGTTGCTTCACATGAAGAAGTTTAACTGTATATATTCCTTATCATAGAACAAAAAATAGTATTCCTTACTCTATAATTCAATTGATACTCTTTTTTTCTTTATGAGTGAAAGTAGTAACTTATTTTTCATGTACCTTGTAATCCCCAGTAAGAATTACAAAATTATCAAAAATAATTTTGATAATAAAAGTTTGCATCCTATATCTCCAATACTCATAATCATTACCATCAAAGATAGGTGGTCGACTTGGATTCAAATTTTCTAATGTACCAACATTAAGACATGTCATATTAAAAATAATAGAAACTATTTTTATACTAACACCTTAGTGTAAACAAAGTATATAAACAAAAATTTTATATGAAAACTTAATAAACTTTTAGTTGATAAAGAAATTAAAAACTCAACAAGTATAAGTAGTAGAAACTGATTTGATACCGATTGTCGAATCGTAAGAGTTTATGATGGCTACAAGAGGGGGGTATATTATAGTTTAAAAAATTAAACTAACACAAAACATAATTATTCTTTAAGTAAAAATATCAGACTCAGGTATTGTCTGATTATCATAGTGTTTGAATCAGAATCAGAAATTTCATGATTATATCAAAGTACGTTTATCGATATTACAAATACACCAATGAAATAGTTTGTTTAGAAAGATAAGTATAAATAATTACTTTCTAATACACATGCACATCATAAATATTAACTTTTAACAAGAAGAAAAATAAAAATCTTATAACATTAAGAATGACTTACAAGTTTAATAAAATAATTCACTCTTTAACCTTAAGAGTTAAGGTGGCCAAAAACTCTAACTAAAGGTATCCACAGTTTTATACATATTGTGAGGTTTATCTTTACTTACCAGGAAATCCCTTGATACGATGATCAGTATGGATCTATCTTTCTATCCCTGAAAGCACTCGATACGATGATCACTGTCTATCTTCCTAGCCTGGTAATCCCTCGATCTGATGGATCATATTCATCGTCTTCCTATCCCCAAAAGCCCTCAGTCAATACCACGATTGTACATGTGATTGCAAAAGAAAATAGTTCTTGAGGAATTATAATCCTTATAAGAATTCCTTATAACTTCAATTCTTTATAGAATTACAGAGACTATGTAATGAGGTGTTCATGTAGAGAAATCTTTAGATGACTTGAGTTATAAATCAATCTACTCCCAACTCTTCAAATGACCTTTATTTATAGGTGAAGCTCCAACGGTCATATTTATGAGTTAGTTGCAATGGCCTTAGACAAATTTCACTTGATAGGTCATCTATAACTAAATGTTCAGCGTCGTTTAGTTTAACACCATTACAGTTTTATTTTGTATTTTTTCCAATGGAAGAAAATCTATATATTCTGATTATAAACTTTGGACAATTTAATGGACTTCCTTATTGATTGTCAAACCGATGAACTGAATAAGTGTCAATCTAAGGTATTGGTACCAAGGTCAGTCTGATTTTTAATACTTTTGTCAATCAGAGAGACAATACATAATTCTAATCACTGGTCAAAACAAAGGTCAATCTGATTAATCATACACACATTCAGTCCAATGGATCCGATTGAATAATGAAAGTTTATATTCATTATATATTAGAACTATTTCTATGTACAGTATAAAGTAAAACTACTGGAAAATGGGCCTATACCCACGGTTTTTCCCAAAACCGTGGGTATAGTTTTTTTTTAAAGAACAATACCCACGGTTTTGCAAAACCGTGGGCATAAGTGTTTTTTTTCAAGATGTATACCCACGGTTTTGGCCAAACCGTGGGTATAGAGTTTTTTCGGAAGAGCTAGACCCACGGTTTTTCAAAACTGTGGGTGTTGGGATTTTTTTTGAAGATTTATACCCACGGTTTTGGAGAACCATGGGTATAGATTTCCTGCCTTATGGCGGGAAAAAAATTTACGCAGGACAGTAAAAAAATTTGGTGGTAACACGGTTTGGATTAATATGACTACAAATATACAAATACAATTACAACTAATATACGTAGATTGGTTGGTCAGGTAATCTGTGTTGTTAAAGGCGGTCCGTTGTTCGAATCTCGGTGAATTATTTTTTCTTATAAATGAGTTTAAATAATATAAGTAAATAGATGTATGGTTATATTAACAAAATATCTGCAGCTCAGTTGGTCAGGCGATGTACCGTTCTTCCACCGGTCACGTGTTCGATTCTTGCCTGAATCATTTTTCGATAAGCGGTGATATTAATATATTTATATATATATATATATGTGTGTGTGTGTGTGTGTGTGTGTGTGTGTGTGTGTGTGTATTGAACATCTTTTTAGCTCGGTTGGTCAGATTGGGTGTCCTGCGTGTGTTGCGTCTCGTGGTCGAATCCCACCTGCGGCATTTTTTGAATATAAATCCCCACGGTTTGAAAACTGTGGGGGCAGTTATGTGCCAACTGTACAACGGTGTGGGACGCTATGACACCTATATACCCATGGTTTGGAAAAACCATGGGTATAGGCTCACAGTTTTGAACTGTGGGTATAGATAGTTTTTCCAGTAGTGTAATGTTTTATACAAAACATACTAAAATACTTGGGATATAAAATGTTATTAAACATAGTTCTAAAAGAGTGTTTGTAATTTTTGAAACAAAATAAATGAAAAAGTAAGAAGACTTCTGACTTAACATCATTGTGCCACCTCCTCTAAACCTAAATCCAGCTCACTCAAACATCTATCACCTCCCAATGATGCCTTACCTTTGCCTGTATTAGTAAAAATATGGTCTATATACACCCTTAGGGTATATGTAGGATGTGAGCATAACAAACCCGGTAGTTTACATGGTTTGGCCACATGGTTTGGTAAATCATGCACCAACCATGTGGGCGACTCTAAAACCTCTTTCTCAGGCTTGCATGATTTCCTCCAGCCAAATACGATTAATCTCCCACAGTTCACCTAATTGTGCACTAATCATGCACCTATCACCCTACATGAGGTTAAGTCGCATGGTTTACCTAGATACGTGTGATTTATCTGCATAGTTGCTACTAATTGTGCACCTCTCACCCTATGTGAGGTTAAGTCCCACAATTTCCCTTGGGTATGTACAATTAAACTGCATGGTTTCTCTTAATTGTGTATCAACTATGAACCTCCCACTACCAAGGGGTCACCCAACATATGATTAAGTCGCATAGTTGCTACTGATCATTCACTAACCATGAAGATCCCACTGCTCCCACTTTTCTCCAAAATTTCAAATGAATTCAACTTGAAACTAAGATATAAGGATAAAAATCAATAAATAATAAGCCTCGTACCTGAAAATGACATTTTGGGTGTGACACACAAGTTGAAAAATCACTCAACGCATGAGTGGAATCCTCCTTTCAACCATGGTATTCTAATACCTCTTAAAGTAAAGTAAGAATGATAAGAGATATTTGTCTTTGAGTGAATCGATGTGGATCGTAAACACTCATTATTATAGTCATGACCTCCTTATATAGGCCTCTAGGATGCTCCCCAAGCCTTTCATAAATTTACTCGAACATTTCTGTTGGACTCCTCATGTGTTAATCATGTTTTAATGATCATAAATCTTATTCAGTCTATACAACTTGTTAATACTGTGTATTCTGTCTCAAATCATGTGTACAGATGATTAGTATCTTTATGCTTTGAATAAGGCTATCCAAAATCTTAATTGTTATATATTAATTCTAATTACTATACACTATATTTGGTTTAATTTATAATGATTTCTTTGGTGAATTATTAAGTCTAATCCATTTTATGAATATCATTGTTCAAGTCTGAATACAGATATTTTGATAAGTCTGAAACACTGTGAGTCTACCACCGGTTATGTTTTTCTTACAAAGGACCCAAACACCATGACTAAACATTGTGACCAGACACTATGACCAGACACCATGACCAGACATTGTGACCAAACATTATGACCATCCATACACCGTGACCATCTAGACACCATTTCAAGGAAACATTGTTTCAAGAAGACACTGGTTCATGGAGACACCATCTCATAAAAAACTGTGACACAATTTCTTAATCTGTTTTGTCATTTTTTTTTTCAATTTAATCTCTAACAGTCGTATTTGAAGACTTTAAATTCACTGACATAATTAATGTTTGTTTGCAAACATGTCACCTGAAAGTATAAGGTACGAGGTGCAGAATACATGCAACATGTTGACTCCAACACATGCACTAAAAGAATAAAATAGAAGTGCGGTCCAGAAACAATATACGTGAAGCAAGGGTGTGAGCATGATAACAAGAAAACACTTAGAGCATTTTTGAAAAGAGAATCAATACATGCAACTTGACACTGCCGAAGAACACACAAAGCATACTCAAATCCAAGATTCGAGAACATCTTCGCACTGTCAAACACCACGAAGAACATGAGCCAGATCTAGCTAACTTGTGATACTATATTTTCCCTATGAGGACTCGATTTCTGCATCTGCTTTATTCCAGAAGTCCAGAGCTGCATAGACTAACACTCAGAGCACTTATAAGCTTATCTCATCACTTTTTGCTTTGTTGTGTACTGCTTTTAGCTTTCGAGTAGTGTGTGTATGTTTAAATAAAAACACACACTATCTCCTACATTAAACTGAAGGATACAAGATATCCTTTCTCATTCATCTTTTTACACTTGTGTATTCTCGTGGATAAGTTTGGAAGAGATCTATGTGTGACCTTTTAGTTTGTACCCACGAAGAACTGTGGAAGAGGTCCCGTGACCTAGACAGTCATGTGTACTGTTGTTAACCTTGATCTATGGTGTGGATAAAGTTTATTTTCATGAACTTATTGGTGGTAGGGGATCACCAAGTGGAGTGGATTAGGTCTCGACTTGATACTGAACCACTTGTTTTATATTCGTTGTGTTACTTAATTTAGTCTTTCTCTGTTTTACTGTACAATTCAGAAATCACTAAATTTACTTTGATAGTTAATATTGGAAAGAAGTTATAACTATTTTTGCCTTATTATAATAGCTTCAAAATTAATTTTAATAATCAATATTAAGATTGCTGAGAATTAATCAATCTTTTGAGAAGTTATTTAAACAGTCAAACTTTCATAACCGTATAACCTTGATTAACTGGGTTGTATTTGAATTTATTGGTGAACCTTTTTAAGAATACTATTTTAACAGAATTTTTTATAGATACTCAATTCACCCCCCTCTTGAGTAGTCTACTCTGACCAATATTTGGTATCAAAGGCAGGTTTATTAAGAGTCAACCCTTATCAACTGTGATTTTAGTTGTACTTTAAAGATCTGTAAATTTTTGTTAATTCTAAATTGATAGCTCTTTTAAAGTTATTTATTTATCATGGATAATAGATTGGAAGGTGTTGCAACCAACATACCACCATTCTTTAATAGAAAAAATTATTCTCAATAAAAAATCAAAATGAATATGCATTTAGAAAGTATGAGCTTTTAAATCTGGTCTTCAATTCTAGATGAATATAAGATTCATGCTAATGATAGAATCACTTGGGATGAACCTACCAAAACTTCCTATAATAACAATTGAAAAGCTATGAATGCTTTATACTTCTCTTTAGGTGATGAAAAATTTAATAGAATCTCTGCATGTAAAATTGCCCATGAAATTTGGGATACCTTGTCTGTTTCACATGAAGGAACTTCTATTGTGAAAGAAATGAGACTTAATAATTATATTATTAAATATGATAATTTTAAAATGAAACCTGATGAGCCTATTTCTGACATTTATCTTAGGTTCAACGAAATTGTCAACATAATGATTTCTCTTGGAAGAGAAGTCACTACTAAGGAACAGATCATGATAATTCTCAGATGTCTACCTAATAGATAGAGAGGAACCTCTGTCTCTATTAGAGAATCATGTGATATCATTAATCTACCTGTAAAAGAACTCGTTAGGAAACTGATGATGTATGAAGAGGAGCTGAAAGTCAACAAGGAAGAGGAGGATGAACCAAAAAGAAAATCAGTTGCATTCAAAACTACCACTTCTAAACACAAAGAAAAAGGGAAATTGGAAGATTCTTTAGAAAGTTACAGCAGTGAATTATCATCACTTGACAGTTATGAGGAGATGAATCAATTAGCCAGAAGATTTAATAGATTTTACAAGAAAAAGAAATTTTTCAGAAAGCCTAACTTCAAGGGAAAATATGATAAAAAAGGAAGTTGTAAGAAAGATTGGAAAAGAAGTGATAAGCCTAATGAGATAGTCTACTATGAATGTAAACGCAAAGGACATATCAAGGCTGACTGTCCCAAGCTCAAGTATAAAAAGAAATATGAGGACAAAGACAGAAAATATAAAAAGGCAATGAAAGCAATATAGAGTTCTTCTGAGGACAGTTCAAGTGACTTGGAATCTTCACATGATGAACAGGCTAACAAAGCCAATATGTATTTTATGACAAACACATCTGAGGTAACACTGGACTCTCCTGTACATAATTGATACTATTCTAGAGATGAGAGTGACTCTGAAAATATGTCTAATGAAGAAATGTTTGAATACTATAATATGCTTAAAGAAACGTGCAATGAACTAAAAGATAAATACAAATCTTTAAAGAAACGACATGCTCTTACTGTAACTGTTAAATCTGAACTTACAACTGAAAAAGAGAAAAATGCTCAATTAATCAAAGAGAATAATGAAATAAAACTATCTAATGAGTAATTAAAAAAGGATCTTGAAAGGTTTAATAATGGTAAGGATTCCTTGGTACAAATGCTAGGTAAAAAAATTGCTCCTAAATATACTACTGGCATTGTCTATCAACCTAGTAAAAGAAATTTTGGAAGAATTAATTTTGTTTCTAAATCTAGGACATACATCTTTAATCCCAGTTCTGGAAATAATTCAGCTAGTTCAAGTTATGATACACTCTCTACTGTTTCAAGATTTTCTGGACCAAATAGAGTTTGTTTTTCAAATACTTTACATAATGCTTATAGGAAACCTATGAGGTAGATATGGGTTCCTAAAGCACTTATCACTAATATTACTGAACCCAAACAAGTGTGGGTACCAAAATCTGTTTTTATTTGACTATTTTGTAGGAAAGTTGCTTAAAGAGTTCCTATAAGAGTTTATGGTACTTGGAGAATGGTTGTTTAAGACATATGACAGGAGACTACTAATGCTTCAAGAATTTAATAAAAATTGATGGAGTACATGTCACCTTTGGTGACAATGCCAAAGGAAAAATCATTGGCCTTGGCCAAATCAGTAACTCTAACTCAGTTTTAATTTCCAAAGTACTTTTTGTTGATGGATTGAAATATAACCTGCTTAGTATCTCACAACTATGTGTTGATGGATTTTGTGTCAAATTTGAAAATGATACTTGCAATGTTTTCAATTATAAAAATGAATTAGTTTTTTTTGTATTAAGAAATGAAAATGTATACTCTGTTAACTTAGATTCTTTAGTTTCTCAAAATGCTATGTTTATTTGTATTTCAAAAAGATTCTTGGCTTTGGCATAGGAGACTAGGACACTATAATATTCACTCTCTTAGAAAGCTAACTAGAAAAGGTTGAGTCAAAGACCTACCCAAACTTGAGTTTCTAAATGATAAAGTGTGTAACCCTTATCAAAAGGGAAAACAACACAAAAATTCCTTAAAACCAAAGAAAGAAGTGTTAACTTCTCAACCTATCGAACTGGTTCACATGAATTTGTTTGGATCATCTAGAGTTTCTAGATTAAATGGGAAGCACTATGTTTATATTCTTATAAATGACTTTTCTAGATATACTTGGACTTTCTTTTTGGCTCATAAAAGTGAAGCATGCTCTCATTTTACCAAATATTCCAAAACTGTAGAAAATCTTAGTGGACTTAAAATTAAATCCCTAAGAAGTGATCATGGTCGTGAGTTTGAAAATCAAGAGTTTGAATCCTTTTGCTCACAAAATGGCTATAGTCATAATTTCTCTGCCCCTAGAACACCTCAACAGAATGGAGTTGTATAAAGAAGAAATAGAACCCTGTAAGAGATTTCTAGAACCATGCTTAGTGAATATGACCTACCTATTTATTTTTTGGCTGAAGCTATAAATACATCGTGCTACATAATCAATAGAGTATTGATTGACTTATTCTTAAAATAACTCCCTATGAGTTATGGAACAATAGAAAACCCAAAGTTAGCTACTTCAAAGTTTTTGGTTGCAAAGTCTATATCCTTAATATTAAGGACAATCTTGAAAAATTTACATCCAATAGTTATGAAAGAATATTCTTAGGATATTCCATCTCTAGTAAAGCCTATAGAGTGTTTAATAAAAGAAATAAATGTGTGGAAGAATCTGTGTATATCAAATTTGATGAAACAGATCCACATGAGCCTAAAATCATTCTAGAGAACCTGGAGGATGGTGTATCAAATCTGAACATAAATTAAAAATCCTCTAACCCTTATGTGAAAGAATCTATGAAAACTTCCAGTTCTGGAAATTCTTTAGACTCAAGTCACAATGAGCCTGAACCTGTTGATGAACCTGAAATCACTAGTCCTTCTTTTTCTAGAGTTGTTAGAACTCTTAAGAACCATCCCTTAGATGTTGTCGTAAGAGACTTAGACAAAGAGACTCAAACTAGAGCTTCTCTTAGAAATCAGGTTGAACATCAAGTCTTCTTGTCACAACTTAAACCTAAAAACATTATTGATGATATCAATGATGAATTTTGGGTGATGGATATGCAAGAAGGACTTAATCAGTTTGAAAGGAACAAAGTTTGGAAACTTGTCAAAAGACCCAAAGACACATTCACCATAGGCACTAAGTGGGTGTTTAGAAATAAAGTAGATGAAGCTGGTAATATAATTAGAAATAATACTAGATTGGTTTCACGAGGCTATAGTCAAGAAGAAGGAATTGACTATGAAGAGAACTTTGCACCAATAGCTTGACTTGAAGCCATCAGAATTATGCTTGCTTATGCTGCACATCTGAATTTCAAACTATATCAAATGGATGTTAAGAGTGCATTCCTAAATGGGTATATAGTTGAGGATTTATTTTTTGAGCAACCCCATGGTTTTAAAAATACTCATTTTCCAAATCATATTTTCAAATTATTAAAATCTTTATATGGTTTAAAATAAGATCCAAAAGTTTGGTATGATAGGCTGAGTACTTTTCTTATTTCCAAAGGTTTTACAAAAGAAATAGTTGATCCTACTATTTTTATAAAACGAATTTCCAATGATGTTTTAGTAGTTCAAATTTATATAGATGATATTATATTTGGATCTTCAAGAAATTCTTTGTGTATTGATTTTTCTAAAATGATGCAAAATTAATTTGAAATGAGTTTAATGGGTGAACTAAAATTCTTTCTTGGGTTTTAAATCTTTCAAAATAATGATGGTATTATTTTAAATCAAAGCAAATATACTAGAGATCTTCTAAAATGTTTTGGATTGGATAGCACTAAAAGTAGTGACACTCTAATGAGTACCACTTGTAAGTTGGATCTTGATGAAGATGGAAAATCTGTAGATCAAACCACTTACAGAGGAATGATTAGAAGCTTACTCTATTTAACTGCTAGCCGACCTGACATTATGTTTAGTGTTTGTATGTGTGCTCATTTTCAAGAAAATCCTAAGGAATCTCATTTAAATGTTGTTAAGAGAATTTTCAAATACCTCAAGTATACACCCAATCTAGGATTGTTCTATCCCAAAGGACAATCATTTGAGCTAGTGAGTTATTCTGATGACAACTTCGGTGGTTTTAAGTTTGATAGAAAAATCACCTCTGGAACATGTCACTTTTTAGGCAAGTCACTAGTATCACAATGTAGTAAGAAACAAAATTTGGTTGCATTATCTACTATAGAAGCTGAATACATATTTGTTGGTAGTTGTTGTGCACAAATTTTGTGGATGAAACACACATTACTAGATTATAGATATCAATTCAGGCATGTACCTATAAATTGTGACAACACAAGTGCTATTAACATCTCAAAAAATCATGTTTCACACTCTAGGACAAAGCATATTGATGTGAGACATTACTTTTTGAGAGATCATTATCAAAAAGGTAATATCACTTTGGAATTCAATGGTACTAAATATCATCTCACTGATATATTCACCAAACCATTAAATTATGAAAGAATAGATTACATCACACATGAATTGGGTATGATAAATCTTAAGTACTTATCTTATTGTTTCATATCTTAATGTTTCATATCTTACTGTTTCATATCTTACTGTTTCACATCTTACTGTCTCATAGCTTACGGTTTCACAAGTCACCGTCTTGAGATTACTGTTTAACTCTAACAGTTCTTTGATTTTACCATGATAAAACTTATTGTTTCATGTCTACGGTCTCACTGCTACTATTTCTTTGTTACTGTCTCACCATGAAGACTTTTTATTGTCTCACTGTGAAGGCATGTTACAGTCTCACTGTAAATATGCTTTATTATTTTATTTATACATTATATCATGTATCGCGGTAATTACTTATTTTACTCTTTTACTTTACCGTGCTTTTTTTTGCGATGATTGGTATTCCTAAATTATAAAATAAAAGAAGTTTCACTCATTCTTCACTCGAGCTCTCTTTTCTTTCTCTCAAACCGTAACCCTTTTCCCAGCCTTTTGTTTTTTTCTCTTTCTCTCTCTTGAACCTTCAATAAATTCCTAGGATGAAATGCTCATCATCATCAACTCCTGAGAAACACAGTTCAAAGAAGAAGCTGAAAAGAGCGCCGAAGATAGCACCCGAAGGTCCTCTAAATCCGACTTTGGTAGATAGAATAGTGGTGCCTAAAAAAAGATTTTTCCCAAGTGGCTCATGTCAAGTAAGTCTCTAGTATTGAAAGTTTTAAAAGAGCAAGGATGGTTAGACTGGTTTACAAAGGAGGATAGACCTATTTACCCAAAATTAGTTGCACAATTTTACCAGTATGTTCAATTTTCTTTTGATTCTGAAGATGTCTATGTTGTAAGAAGCTGGATAAATGTCCATAGATACTCGTTTTCCTCGATTTTATGGGTTTAATGCCTTATGATACCTCATGAGGGTATTTTTGAGGACTATCAGAGAGGTCCTCCACCTCCAAGTGGGATTTTTTTTTGGAAGATGCTTTGGAAAGCTTAACTGGAAATAAAACTAAACGAAGAGCTATAACTGCAGAGCTGGATGGAGAAACCAGACTCCTGTTTAAGTTTGTTTAGAATTTGATTAGCCCTAGAAAAGGTGATTTCACTGTAGTCAAGTATCATGATGTATTTTTGATACATCTAATGAAAATGGACATAAGATCAATCTTTGTAAGTATGTCATACACCATATGTGCGAGTTGATCAAGATCACCTCCAAGTCAACCTCTCTATTTTATTCAAGGATTATTTCAGCCATGCTTTCTGTCAAAGGTTTGATTGGACAAAACGAAGAAGTTATCAAGGATTATGAGTTTTTTCTTTCAAAAGTTACAATAAAGAGGATGAAAATCATTTGGAATCCATGGAAGAAGGCATGGGTGGAAGACAATGATAGAATTTATGAAAAGTTCAATTTGGTGGAACACTCTTTAAGACCTAAAGGTATTTATGATCATGGTTTAGTCACAAATGAATTTTTTGAGTATCCTAAAGAAGAGGAGGGGTAGGGGGAGGAGGAGGAGGTTGTTGCACCTAGAACAGAAACTATCATGAATGAGGAGGATAGTGAACCTGTTCTTTAAGACTTAACTGAGAAAGAAGTGTTTGTTCCTGAAAATGTTGCTATTTTAGAAGATCAACCTCCTTCAAAAGAAGATTATGTTTCTATTGAAAGAGAAAAGGATGTTGTAGAATAGTATATAGAAGAAGATCTGTCTCTTGTACAAGAAGCTGCTGGTGAGGAACATGTAGAGGAACAAACTGCTCCTAAAGTTATTATTTTTGTTGAAGAGAGAATGAAGATAGCCTTTTAGTTGGTTAGACATGAAATGGATGAGTAAATCAGGGATGAAATTTTGGAAATAGATCAAGGATCTAAATCTCTCAGTCCTAAGAAGGATGCACCTGTTGAGGGGGAGCACCCCCCAGTCTGGAATCTGTTGAAGTTCCTAATTCGATTGATCCAAGCTCAGTGGATACTTGGTATAAGTTTCCCAGTTATTATGTTTTGATTGTTTCCTAGGAAGTCTCAGTCAAATGTCTTGATCTTTCTACTATGTTTCAATTGAAATCAGTTTCTGATCTTGTCTTTTCCAAAGAACCCGAGCCTGTCTCAGCTTCTATCTTTGAGCCTTCACAAGAACCTTCAAACTTGGTAAATAAGGATGATCTGAAAGAATTTGGATCTACCCTTTTGGCTGGGGTTGAAAAGCTTATGAATGATCAACCGGCCCCTGTGAAAAATTTAAGTGAAATGGATGATGCCTTGTTATTGGAAAATATCATAAGGAAGATTCAACCCAAGATGCTTCATGAGATTCGAGAAATTGGAATTGAGAATAAACAGTTAAGTGATGAAGTAAAGACTCTCAGAGGTATGGTTGAAGATATGCAGAGAGTGCTACACTCAAATCCAGAACCTGTTTCTCATTCTGTTGAAGTTGTTGGTATTCAGACTCCACAGGAAGTATCTTCCCTGATTCAACCTCATTTAGCCTCCTTAGCCGACAAAGTAGCAGAAAGAAACAAGCAGATTGTTCAAGAGATGTGTGAACTTGTTATTAGTCTAAACAGGTTAACTGATGAGTATAAGGGGTGCCTTCAGAAAGTGTTAAATAAACTGAAATCCCTTACCTCAGTTTTCACTGCTTCTAATGTTTCTAGACAATCATCTCAACCTTCTTTAGATAGTGATCTGCTCAGAACAATTGTCAAAGAGGAACTTCAGGCTGTGCTCAGTGGTTTTGATAGAGAATCTCTATTTGAGATTATCAAGAATAGTGACAGAGTTCTTAATTTGGTAAGAATCCATTCCAAGAGTGCAAATGATTCTCAGCAAGACATTTCTAAAAAGGTGGATTTCTACTTCAACCAGATCTTCTCTAAGAATGACATGACCAACCATTTCAAGTACCTAGTGGAAAACATGAAGATACCTCCTGTTACTCAAGCTTTCAAAACTCAAGTCCAAAAGCTCACATAGTTCACTCGTTTGTTGGATAAGTTTATGGAGAACAAGGATGACTTTGAAAAAAACCATGCAGTATGGTGGAGAGATCATTGCTGACTTCATCAAGCTTCTGAGGCCTTATCTTCGTGTACAGAGTACTGCCACTGTGGCTCCTACAGCTGCACTTTGAGATCTAGTTTGCCTACCTTCACCTCTGCTTTTTCCTCTACATCTATGTCTGTCTCTCAGGCTTTGAGTTAGATCAGGCCTGTTATACTTGATCAACAGTTGTCTCGGTCTTCTACTACCCCTACCTTGGCCCCATCTATTTTTGAAGGTCTTCCTTTACCTTCTCTGTCAACCAGTTCACTTCCTTCTACCACTTCTACTTCTACTCCTATGGCTTCTTCTGATGTTGCTGCCAAGGGCAAAGAGAAGCCAAGCAAGTGATGAAGAACAATGACTACTCTCTTTTTATAGGGATGTGTTATGTATTCTTGTTCCTTACTTTTGTACTGACACTTTTCCATCTAATGCAATGTGCACCTTTATTGTCTATTTCTTTTCTACTCTTTTTTATAATCCCAAAAGGGATAGAAATTTGTAGTCTATATGCACATTAAAGAACCTAAGAATAAATCTTTCACTCACATGAATTGTGATCATCAAAAAGGGGGAGATTGTTGGACTCTTCATGTGTTAATCATGTTTTAATGATCATAAATCATATTCAGTCTATACAACTTGTTAATCATGTGTATTCTGTCTCAAATCATGTGTACAGATGATTAGTACCTTTATGCTTTGAATAAGGCTATCCAAATCTTAATTGCTATACATTAAGTATGATTACTATACACTATTTGATTTACTTTATAATGATTTCTTTGATGAATGATTAAGTTTAATCCATTTTATGAATATCGCTATTCAAGTTTGAATACAGATATTTGGCTAAGTCTGAAACACCGTGAGTCTGCCACCGGTTATGTTTTTCTGGCAAAGGACCCAGACACCATGACCAGACATTGTGACCATCCAGACACTGTGACCATCCAGAAACCATGACCATCTAGACACCATTTCAAGGAGATACCATTTCAAGAAGACACTAGTTCATAGAGACACTATTTCATGACAGACTGTGACGCTGTTTCTTAATCTATTTTGTCGGTTTTTTTTTCAATTTAATCTCTAACGGTCATATTTGAAGACTTTAAATGTACTGACATAATTAATGTTTGTTTGTAGACATGTCACCTGACAGTACGAGGTACGAGGTACAAAATACATGCAATCTGTTGGCTCCAACACATGCACTAAAAGAATAAAAGAGAAGTGCGGCCCAGAAACAATATACGTGAAGCAAGGGTGTGAGCACGACAACGAAGAAAACACTTAGAGCATTTTTGAAAAGAGAATCAATACATGCAACTCAACACTGCTGAAGAACACACAAAGCATACTCGAATCCCAGAGTCGAGGACATCTTCGCACTGTCAAACACCACGAAGAACATGAGCCAGATCTAGCTGACTTGCAATACTCTGTTTTCCCCACGAGGACTCGATTTCTGCATCTGCTTCATTCCAGAAGTCCAGAGCTACGTAGACTAACACTCAGAGCACTTTTAAACTTGTCTCGTCACTTTTTTCTTTGTTGTGTACTGCTTTTAGCTTTCGAGCAGTGTGTGTATGTTTGTATAAAAACACACACTGTCTCCTGCATTAAACTGAAGGATACAAGATATCATTTCTCATTCATCTTTTTACACTTGTGTATGCCCACAGATAAGTGTGGAAGAGGTCTTTGTGTGACTTGTTAGTTTGTACCCACAAAGAACTGTGGAATGGGTCTTGTGACCTGGATAGTCATGTGTACTGTTGTTAACCCCGATCCAGTGTGTGTATCAAGTTTATTTATATAAACTGCTTGGTGGTAGGTGATCACCAAGTGAAGTGGATTAGGTCTCAGCTTGAGACTGAACCACTTGTTTTATATCCGCTGTGTTACTTAATTTAGTCTTTCTCTGTTTTACTGTACAATTTAGAAATCATTAAATTTACTTTGATAGTTAATCTTGGAGAGAAGTTGTAACTGTTTTGCCTTATTAAAATAGCTTCAAAAGTAATGTTAATAACCGATATTAAGATTACTGAGAATTAATCAATCTTTTGAGAAGTTATTTAAACAATCAAACTTTCATAACTGCATAACCTTGATTAATTGGGCTGTATTTTGAATTTATTGGTGAACCTTTTTAAGAATACTATTTTAACAGAAATTTTCATAGATACTCAATTCACCCCCCTCTTGAGTGATCTACTCCAACCAACAATGTCATTCGAGTAATGTTATGGATTCAAACACTTTGTAACCCTTCGGTTATATGCATTTAAGTTTTGGATCCATGGTTAATGGGACTTAAAGAATTCAAAACTTGTTATGTATCTTAAAGGCAATTCGTGATGTCTTTTATGATAGATTTATATAGAGTTATTTGAAGGATGCTAACCAGGATATATCGAGATAAATTTCTAGAGAATTTGTCGGAGAAAAAGGAGCAGGGGGGGTTATATTTATTGAATCTTTATAGAAAATAGAGAATAAAATATACAACTTGGATTTTCTATTTGAAGAAAGTTGTGACAAAATTCATGTTATGAACTTATTGAATATCGTTTAGAGAGAACAATAAGAGTGGTTGTTGATGCTATCCTTTATAGGAGTGAAGTGTGCTTGCTAAAATCACACGAAGAAACGAGATAAGAAGGCTGTTTAGTTCATATCAATCATGCTTCAATGACTTGAGTAATATGAGGGAAGATCTCCATCATATTCTTAAAAGAGATCTAGATGAACATCAAGCGCGGATTTTTCATCACCAAATGATTAATCACACACCTTAAAGGATTGGGTGGAAACATGAAAGTGTATATGCGAGTGGGATATTCGTGAGTTAGACGGGATATTTTTTTTGTAAAGGTTTAAGGATAGTCTATTTTCTTATGTTTTTGTTAGATAAAAAATATTGGAATAGAAATAATTTCACACTATATATTAGTTATCTCATTTAGAGCGAATCATGTAAAAATTGCAAGTGTTCTCTACTTGTTTTCATTTGTACACTCGGGCGAGGAAGATAAAAAAAAATTGAGAGTGGATTGTGTACCTTAATCAGTGTTAGAGGTTGAACATAAAATTAATAAGGTTTATAAAAAAAATAAAGGAAAAGGGGTTCATTGGTTAGCCCCCCCCCCAATTAACTGCTCTCCTATGCACTGTGGATATTTTGTTGCAAATTGGAAATATCATATCTCTTGCCTCTTGCTCAGTGGTCATGGATTCTTTAATTTCCTTTAAATTTTAAAAATGGCCATATGACCATGGGTTATTGAAAACCACACTCTATTCGTAACGAAAGTTTTACCAAATAAAACTTAGAAGCTCCAATGTCTTCTTTATTTGTTATCTTGCTTCTTAAATATATCAATTCAACCAAAACATGTTGACTAGAGTCATCCAATGATATAACAAGATTTTTGGTATCTAATCAAATATCTAATCTCATTTAAATAATCCTTGATGACTATTTTTGCCTTTAATGTTTCAAAATTTTGCTTTGATACCATAGTGTCCTTCAATTTTAGAAAAAATAAACATGGTTTTTTTTTTTGGTTCTTTTGACTTTGAAGAAATATTTAGTTGATAGTATTATAAACCAATGTTATAAAACACACCAAATCGGTCGGTTTAGTTAGGAAACCAATGAATTGACTAGTGACCCAATTTGAAGCTTATAAAAATGGCAATTTTTAAAAACAGGTAAAATGGATAGGAAAACTTCTAAAATTGGTAAAAAATGGCTTTTGATTTTCACCCTTGCTCGTTTTTTTTAAATTAACATTTCTCTGTATTTCAATTATTTCAACTTCAAAAATTATTCAAAAAATTTTAAAATTGGTTTCAATTATTTAATAAACAAAATTTAAAGTATGTTAAAATTCTAAAAAGGTTTATTAAATAAACATTTACTATATGTATTGAATTATGATATAAATTTGATATATTATGACTATATATATAATTTTAATTCATGATTGATGATTGATAACAAATTTTTATGCTATGTATATATATACATGTATTTCTTTTAAAAAACACATCATTATAATATATATATATATATATTTGGGATTTTTTTCAGTTTACAAAGCACACTCCCGGTCCGGGACTTATCCCGCAACCTTGCCCCACACCTCAACTATCTCGATTGTCTTCTAAAAATAATGTGAATAATAAACATAGTATAATATACTTATTAAATAAATAAATAAAAATAAATCTCACACACGAAAACATACGTACAGACTCCGGGTTGAACCTAACCGAAGGGAGGGAGACCTCCGATCACGTCCGAACTCCCTTGCATCGGTTTCTGCTGATAGTTTTTCCGGTGCCTTCATTCACTTGTCCAGACCCAAACATGTCGGAGCGCATCGCGGCGGAAGTGGGAGAAGACGATGAGCCGACCATGGCGAAGCAAGAGCAGGCCCTCAGGGTTGCTGTTATGGGACGGAAGGAGAAGAGGAAGGCGGCGAAGAAGCAGAAGAGGAAGCAGAAGAGGAGAGAATTGGCGCTGAGGTTGCTCCAAGAGGAAGAGTCTTGGCTGAATGATCCCCAAGAACAAATGAGAATGAGGTTGGCGGAGGAGGAGGAAGCCCGGAGGTCGAAGATGGAGAGGAAGGAGTTCGAGGACAGAGAGAGGCTTTGGATCGAGGCTATGGAAAAAAAGCAGCAGCGGGCCGAGGAGGAGGAGGAGGAGGAAAGGCAAAGGAAGGCGCTGGAAGAGTCGGAAGAGAAGGTTTGTATTGCTTCTAATTTTAGTGCGATTATCACCTGATCGGGTCGGCACTGATCTCTGGAAGAGAAATGAAATCATGTTCTTGCTGGCATTGCGCTTTTCATTTCTGAGACACTTGGTCTAGTTTTGTTTGGCTTGATTCCTATCACGAACGACGATGGAGAAAGGAAAGGGACATTTAATAGGTACAAGCCATAGGCATCATTATACCATGTATCATGAGTAATTCTATTCCATCTGGGGTGGTAAAGTTCTTCCAACAATAATTTTTTTCATTCTTAAGGTCTTGCTTAAAGGGAGCAATTGCAGAACCACTCGAAACCCCCATATTTGATTGCTTTTGACTTTTTTTTAGCTGAACAAAATGGCTGAGTACCCAACTCAGATAGATGAATGATGTACGAATAGGTTTCATGTTATCATGCATTATACACCACTCGGACACTCACTTTGGTGTTATTTTTTACTTTCAAGCTATAAGGGAGGAAAATATTCTCCTGATAAAGAAAAGTTAATACAGGTCTTGTGTTTTTATGGTGTCAGAAGATCTTGGCAGGGTATACCTGTGTGTATCTGAAACTCTAACAGCATGTATTGCAATGAGTTTGCAGGTTGAGAATCATAATGCGTTTGATGAAGTTGCAAAATTGGAGACTGTAGATGAAGACCCTGCAGAAATCATTTGGCAAGGAAACGAGATAATTGTGAAGAAAAAAAGAGTTTGCTGTGCTAAGACGAATGTGGATAAACAAAGCTGTAACGAGGTATTGCTCTGTCGAGTGCTGGGTCTTGTTATTTGATTGTCATATTGAACATCCGAATGGTGCGTCTTCTTATATTTATTGCAGGATATTGACAGGCTTACATCAAATCCGCTCCCGCCTCAATCAGGAACCTTTGATGAATACAAGGATGCATTGGTTGGTTCTTTTGATAGTGTTGCTCAACAAATCCCAAACTTTGGGACAGAGCAAGTATTTGTCTCATCCATTTCACATCATTAATTTATTTTTTACAATGCCCTATAGGACAGTCCGTTGCCTTGCGCGTTTTTTTCATCTTAGCAGCAATAACAATTTCCGATCGCATTTCCATTTGCATGGCAGGATAAAGCTCATTGCCCTTTTCATTTCAAAACTGGGGCTTGTCGATTTGGACATTCTTGCAGCAGAGTTCATTTTTACCCTGACAAGTCTTGCACGCTGCTTATCAAAAGCATGTACAGTGGACCTGGCCTTGCTTGGGAGCAAGATGAAGGGCTTGAGGTCTGTAAATAATGCCACCATGCGATTCTTGTATCCTGATGATCACTTTGGAAAGTTTTAGCACTTATCTTCAGCATCAATTGTGTATTATTACTTATATGTTACTGCATCACTTTTATAACATATCTAACAATATAAATCTTTTCAGTAACTTTAAAAATAAAAAGTAATAAAATACAGTGATCGTATTTTTTTGCATCACGGTGTAATCCAATACAGCTGCAATTAGGGTCTAGTTTAGTTGGGTGACCAGGTTTAATGACTAACCTCTTTAAAGGGCTCCATTATCATGTGATCATGACACACATCCGCACCTTACTGATGACCGAATGCATTTCTCAGTGGTAGGTAAATCATTTTAAGCACCACAGAGGTGTTGGCCCCAATACAAATAGGCACTTATAAGAATCTTAGTAGTTTGTAACAGTCCAAAGCTGTTTTCAATCATTCTTTTTAATCTTGAGAATCTTTGCTTTTTTTTGACATGGAAACTCCTTTGCTCATCCCAGTTTACATTTTAATTAATAAATTTGAAAGCAAAATCTTCCTTCTGTTGCAAGTTTTGGGTCTTTTTTAAACGAGAAATCGTACAGAGGAACATGTGATCATTTACTTCAAAATGTCACTGTTGCTTTTGTTGTTTGTGTATTAACAGAGCTTTCTCTTCTTCCACTTCCAAATTTCTTCCCAATTGATTAGTTTTTGCTTCATCTGCCATGCTTGGTATTTATGATACATCAGAAGTCGCTGTTGTGATGAAATTCTTTGTTCCATGCCCTGTACTTCTGATCTTATATCATGTTCTAAACTTTTATGTTTAATATTTTTTGACTATGCTGCTTTTTTTCAGAAAGATGCAAACTCTGATGTTGATGATTTGATGTTGTACTATTCCAATTATTCACAAACATCATTTTTTAGCCTCTAATGCATTGCAATGTTGTGACTTAATTTTTCTGAAAGTGCTTGTGTGTTTACATCTTTGTGAGTTCATTGTGCTACCATTTCTTTCTCCTTGACTACAAGTAGTTCATTGGGCATTGCCTTTATCCTGCATATTTGGAGGTTTCTTGCTGGTTTCAGTTGTTATTGCTGAAGGTCTGAGCATTCCTGCTGGTGGCAAATTATATTTTGTATGTGCTTGCAACAATCTATCCTCTTCAGAACATTGTCGTTTTTTTTTTTGTTGAATATGGGCTGAAAATAACCATTGCTTACATTATGTTGTACACTAGGAGATAAACGGAATAGGGTAATAAGAATGCCTTCTGGAGGCTGGGTTTTGATTTCTCAGATGCAATGCTCCCTTTCATGAATTTTTTTGTTGAATATGGGCTGAAAACAACCATTGCTTACATTATGTTGTACACTAGGAGAGAAACGGAATAGCGTAATAAGAATGCCTTCTGGAGGTTGGGTTTTGATTTCTCAGATGCAATGCTCCCTTTCATGAATTTTATATCGGAGGGAATAGGTGCTTTGTCTCTTGGTATTTATGCATCTTCCCCTTTGTCTTAACAAGAGATAGATAATCGAGCCCTGCTGTCCTGTACAGTAACTGATTCTTTTGCTCCTCAATAGGATTATTATAGATTTTGAAGCAGGATTGCGTCATTCACTTTACTTGTGGCACTTTTTTTTATGCGTATGGTTTCTACATATTTCTCTGCTAGCCACAATTCTATCAGTCAAATATGGAGGGACACAAGGCTTTCGGTTATGGAAAACATTTTCTGTTTTCATTTTCCAAAAACGTATTAAAAAATGTATTGTATTATATTTTGGAAGTATGTGAAAATAAGGATGCATGTCATTTATCTGTTGTTGCATTTTCATTTTCCAGAAAACATGAAAAGAAGTTTCTTTTGTTTTCCAAACTTGCATCATTTTCATTTTCTAAAAAATATTTTCCATTTAGATAATCCAATACATTTTCTGAAAATAAAAACAGAAAACGTTTTCCATAACCAAACACAACCTAAGCTCTTGTTTGGATAGTGGTGTTAAAGTGGGAGAATATTTGCTGCAATTATGTTTGTTACAAGCTACACAGTTGCAATAACTAGTGATTGCTTTTCTGCATTTCTCTTTCTAAGTTGCGTTGAAGACACCTTTGGTGCCCCTTTGATAAGGATCGAGAATCACTGGTGGGGGTGGGGAGGGGTGAATTAGTGATCTTAAATCGTTGTATTTCAAAACAGATTTTGCTCTCATCGTCAGTGCGAAATGATCTTTCTCTCACCGCTCATTTAAGCAAAATTCATGCAGTCATAGATCAACACATGAGATTTTTTACAAGGTTTACTGTTCGATGTGAGTAGCTAGTTCTTTGCGTGTTGTAGTTTTCATCCCACTTCACATGGTTAATCTCTTACTGTCATTACTGAACCAAGAGAGGGCAAGAGGATGGTCTTGAACCCTTACAAACTGTCTTCCGACAGTAAAAAATGCTCCTGCACTTTTGCAATTGTTGAAATGACACCACTTGCTGAAAACTGATATCAACTGCTGGAATGAGGATGATGAATTAGTGGTATCAGGTCTCCATGGACGAATAAATCATCTCCTTCAATTCTTTGCTTCTGCAGAACTGACTCATTTCATGACTGCTTTTTCTCACTCACAGTCTGCCACAGCATCTTTCTGTATTTTTTTCTCAAATTTCTGCCCACAACCGTCGCATGAACAACCTGTCTTTTCAATTTTTCTTCTTCTTCCATTATCTCACCAATGATCCATGATTTCAGCAAGCTGTTAATTCCAATGGTGTGACTGCTGCTTTAATGGATACTAACTTTCCCATGTTTGGTTCTCCATGATTTCTGGCGGTTATTGGATCGTTTGAATGTCCAAAATAATTCCCAACAATTAATAAGAATTAATTCGGTGAAAACTGGAATTAAATAAGCGTTAATCAGAAATCAGGAATCTTGATTTTTTCAGCTCCAGCTCACACTTACACGAGCCTCAGTAGACCTCCTTCACTGTTGTACACGGTTTTGCTCACCATTATGCAGCGCTTGAAAACTCCGATCCTCATGCGGCATGTTGAAAATATCTTCCTCACCTACGCAACATCTGTCTCGCAGATCAACCCTTACGTGGGGATCAGCTTACTGTTACATGGACTTTGTTTTCTCGGCGTCTCACTTACATGGCATGACTTCCGTGACTTCTTACTTACGGAGACTTCATTCCTGCGGCTTCACACTTACGGCTTCACACTTACGCAAATCTAGCCCCATGGCTTCACCATGCAGGGAAAACCTACTCTTGCGTGGCCTTTGGAAATTCAATTTTACACTTATGCAGAGTAGAATCTCACTTACGTAGCCTTTGTAAATTCACTTTTACACAGCAGCTCCTTAACCATTTCTTCATCTTCCAACACCCGTTTAACCTCACTTAAGAGATTCTCATCAGTCTAAAACACTTCCATGTACTTCTCCATCATGCTCATCAACCTCTTAATCACATATATCAATGAATAACAAGATTAATAAATGTTGACAACAAAAGACAACACATGTGGAGATCAATTGCTCTACTCACCTTCTCATCAACCTTCTCAAAACTCAACAATCTCCCCAAGCTTATGAGGAGCCCACCAAAGATCTCCACATAGTCTCAATAGACACCGAATATTAGGAGGCATGGGGAGTGAGATGGGATGCTGGACTTCATTTTTGAAATCATTTGAGGAAAGATGCTTTTGCTAGCCTCGGAGCATTCGATGTTGAACCATTGATCACCAGAAAACGTTAAACCACAAAAAAAAGATATTATTTTTCATAATTCCATGTGGATTATTTAGGCTTCTCATTATAGTGAGCATTCTAATATTTTTTCCTTTCACTTCATCCTTTAATGTTTTAAGATTTAAATTCATTTTTTCCCTTTAATCAGAATCTGTTAGAAAATCCATCTGATTATGCTTTTATTTGTTTTCTTTTTGTCATTTTTTCCCTTGCTTCGGCTGTTTTTTTTAAAGATCATTATCTTGGACCTTTCTATATGCTGGTGTCATTTTCCCTTCTGAAATAAGTTCTTTATGCCACCTCCTTTCAGCATACAGATGAAGAGATTGAGCGCTGTTATGAAGAATTTTATGAGGATGTGCATACTGAGTTTTTGAAGTTCGGGGAAATTGTGAATTTTAAGGTGGCTCTTACTTCAGTTTCTCCCTTGGTGCTAGCTTTGCTAAATCTGAATAAAATTAATATTATTTCTGTTTATCTTCTTTTTATCTGTCTTACAACAGATACGATCAATTAAATTACTTTAATTTTAAAGATTCACATTTTTCTTTGTCAACCTCGATTTTCCTATTTCATTCTTTAGCCTCTGTTTGTCAGCACTTATTAAAAACCGATTATAGCACTTATCACTTAGGTTCTGTTTGGCACTTATCACTTATGATAAGTGCTTTTGTATAAATGTTTTATGATAACTTCTTTTCTGCCACTTATTTAAATGGGTTTCTTTGGGAATTTAAGTGTAAGTGATTTTTCAGAAACATGATAAGCAGAGCTTATTCTTCCAAACTGCTTATCATAAGTAATAAGTGCTATAAGAAATTTTCAATCAGTGCTGTGGAACGAACCCCTTATGATAAGTAATTTTATATAAGTGTTTCCAAATTGCTTATTTGAAAAGTGCTTTTATGTCACTTATTGAAATAATTTCCTTCTGAAATATAATTGTAAGCTTTTTTTCAGAAACAAAAAAATTACCATTTATTTTTTCAAATTGGTCATCATAAGTGATGAGTGCTAGAAGCAATTTTCAATAAGTGCCGTCAACGAACCTTTAATATGTTTTTTTTTTCAGGTCGAGTGTGAGCGATTAGTTCTTGCTTTGTGTGTCTGTTGTGTCATCCTTTTTTTTTTGCCCATTGCATTAGACGTGTTTGAATTGCTTCACGATGCGCGCTGAAACCTTAAGGATTGTTGCACAATGATGGTAAATAGAAATGTTAACTCGTGTGTAGGATCAATTACGTTAGAATTATCATTTATTCTTATTTGTGGTTTTAAAAGATAAATGATGAATGAATTGTTCATGCTCAGGTGTGTAAAAATGGTTCCTCCCATTTGAGGGGAAATGTGTATGTACATTACAAGTCTCTAGATTCTGCATTGTTGGCCTGCCATTCAATAAATGGTCGCTATTTTGCTGGAAAACAGGTATATTTGCATTTCCTTTTATTTATGGAGTTGACACATATTTAAACGCATGATTTTCAGTCATCCTTTGTAGCCTGATTGGCTAGTTGATGGTTTTTGCTATGCTGCACTCTGTTAAGGAATTGCTATCTTTGAATGTTTATTGTTGGTTAATGTAGAACCGTACTCCTTACCTCAATGAGAGGTGAAACGCTTTATTTATTGATAAAGTAAAACTAAGACATGCAAGAGGAAATCAATGTGGGACTCTAAAATACACATAAACGGGTCCAACACTCCCCCTCAAGTTAGAACGGGTATAGCTTGAAATAAGAGCCCCACAAAAAAAAAAAAAAAACAAAAAACAGAGAGAAGACATCAGAAAAACCGTATACATTCCCCCTCAAGTTGGGTCGTTGGTGCTGTGTTTGCCCAGTTTGGTGCATAGAGAGTCCGGCCGAGTTCTCAACAAGCCTTTGGTGAAGATTTCGACAAGCTGATGAGCAGTTGGAATGTAGCTAAAAGTTGTATGTTTTTGCTCAAGTTAATGTCAAAGGAAATGACGATCAATTTCAATATGTTTCGTGCGTTTATGAAAGACTGAATTATAAGCAATTTTTTTAGCTGTCTTATTATCACACCAAATATGGGCAGGAGTCTGTGATAGGAAACCAATTTCATGAAGAAGGTAACGAAACCAAAGAATTTCGGTAGCGACCGTGACCATTGCATGATATTCAGATTGAGCACTAAATCTGGAGATGACAATTTGTTTCTTGGTTTGTTAGGAGATTAAGTCACCAACCCGAAAAACTGCAAACTTAGAAGTAAACTTTCGGGTAGATAAACATCCAGTGTGGTCGGCATCACAAAAGATCTCAATGTTCAGATGATCATGATGTGAACATCGAAAACCACAGACAAAATATTTCTTAATGTATTTGACAATGCGAAGGACGAGCAAGCAAGGGATGTCGGGGTATCAAACATGTACGCCTTATCGTGAAGATGACCTCTACCGAACTCCTGATTCATCGCCCGCTCCTGCAAAACAACATCAGATTGTAAAAAACAACACAGTTCAAGTCCTTTATGAGGTTACTAATGAAGAGGAGATTAATAAAAGGACTTCGAGGAACACGAGTCATTGAATTCAGGTGAATATAAGGAGCGAGTGCCAAATCCCGCAATTTGGATAGTGGATTGGTCAGCAGTAATTGCAGTTGCGCTAGTATACAGACGATAGGTAGTAAACATCCTTGCATCACCAGTATCAGAAGCACCAAAATCAAGTATCCAAGTAGTTGGGCGATGAGAGACACGAGCGGTAGGGCCACCAGTCTGAGCAACAAAGATCGAAGAAGAGGCAGGTAGCGAAGCAACTCGATGAGAGTGTATAAGCTCGATCTCATCCATTGATAGTTTCAGGTTGTGATTGATATCAGATGGTGGAAGGGAAGAGTCGACTAGAGTTGCCTGAACCTGCCGAGGTGGATGAGACGAACGTCCATGGAGAACCCAACAACGATCAATGGGATGACTAGACTTGCCACAATGTTGACAAAAAGGATGATTGCAGCCCCCACCGCGACCACGACCACGATTACCCAAAAAATGACCACCGCCACGACCCAGTAGTGTAGTTTATCTTGAGTGTCAATAGGTGAGGAAAACACCTGATGAGCTTTTCCAAGGCGATGGTAGATCAGTGGAATCTCAAGAGAGGAGAGGCTGACCAACATTTTGGTAGCAGTCGTTGTGTACTCTAGATCAAGACCATGAAGAAGACTGAAGAGACATAACTGATCCCGCTGAGTCAAAGCAGCCTCTGGTGTTTGAGGAAGGGGCCAACGCTCAAGTAACTCATCACACAGAGCCTTTCATTTGGTGAAATATGCTGGAAAAGAGCCGTAGTGCCAACAGATGGTAGAAAGGCGTTGAAGAATATCTGACACTCGAGTTAAATTATTTGTTTCAGAATACACGAGGGTCAAGGAGTCCCAAAGTTCTTTGACAATGTTCGCAGTCCGAGTCATATCTTTGACGGAGCGTTTCATAAAATTGACAAGCAAGACATTTTTTGCTGTCGTCAAGCTTTCAAACCTTGTACTTCGGATCTTGTTGGAAAAAATCACTCATGGTGGTGCTTTTGGGTGTGTTTGTTGACAAGGTTTGAGGTTGTTGATGAATGATGATTGTTAAAGGAGGCATGAAGAGTGAAGTGCGAGATGTCTGACCTCGCGGGAGCGCGAATGATAGGAATACATGGGCTATTAGAGAGGGGAGGTGCTGCTGGGTGGAGGGGCTGTCGGTTTTGGAATATGTCAAAGGGAGATTGGGTGGGCTGACTGGAGTTGTTAGGGGTTTGTTAAATGGATTGACAACTGGGGAGTTTCTTGGGGGGAGTTATAACTGCCTGGGGGCAGGGGGAATATGTTGGTATCCCGAGGAGGGAATGTGTTGGGATCCTTGGGGAATATACTGGGGGCCCACAAGTTGTTAGAAGGGTTTTCTTATAAATAGGAGACCAGAGAAAGCTGAAGGGGGGGGGGATAATTCTGTTTAAAGAAGCAACAAGGTGGGCTTGGGCAAGAGCTCCCTGGGGGACTCTTGAGTCTTTCCTCTCCAATTTCTTCTCCTCCTCTTTATCCTTCCACCTGCTTGTATTTCTTCTCTATTTTTCATCTCTAGTTAAATATAAGAAGGTTGACCTTTGTTGTTACCCATCAATTGATCCGACCTGCCGGCGCACACCGACGACTTCCGTTCAACAACGTCGTGCACACTCGGAAGACACTCAGCCCCTCACGACTGTCGACAACTCAGTTCTGCTGGGATTTCTGCGACGGCGACAACAAAACAAATTTCCGCTTCTAGTGCGTCCAGACCTCCTGCAACCGCATCTTCTAGTAGCGGTGCCACGAACGACGGGACAACACACAAGGTCAGCTTCAACTCAAGGGATGACGACGTTGGCGACGATAATGGGCGAGGTGGCACATTAATTCGCTTTGCTTCAGCAGCGACAACTGGAGTAGGATCGGGAATGGAATGCGCAATTTGAACTCGAGCGGCGCAAATTCCGGCGTGCTCTCATTCTGGCACGATAATGCTTGCAGACGCTGCAACCTTGGGTGGACCAACATCGATTGGCGTCTGGGCTATTTGAGGAGGGGACTCAGTTAACGACGGAGGGGACTGCACCGCAGACGACAATGGCTGGCGAACCAATAGAGCAGGGGCGTGACGCGCATATGGCCGAACCACCCAATGGGCTCCCCCTCGACCAGTTGTCACCTGCGCGTAATGTGGAGCTACCGACTCTAGTCGGACGACACTCCTGCAGAATATGTCGCACAATGGGATTCTCTGCCCTCAACAACGAAGCTGTTGTTGTCTTTAGCCCAAGCTGTTGCAGAACCTGAAGGCATCGAAGGGAGGGCGATCTAGGAGTGTGACGCCGCGACTCTGCTCGGTTAAGCGCAAGGGTGACAAGCGGTTATGTCAGCCAACATCTTTGGTAACGTGCACGGTGAGCTTTCTCCACCATATATGACGCACTTGGAGGTCACTCCGCCTTCTCAAACAATCCCGCTGCCTAGGGTGCATTCTCAGACGTTCAGTGCTCTGGAGGCGTAGGAGCGCGACGCAGCGATACTGATTGGTTTGATGTTGGCGGTGGCTCCTAATCACTCATCAAGCAAGAGGGAAGGTGTGCAACGGGTGAAAAAAATTCAGGAAGGGGTGAACCGTTGAGCGCAGGGATTTCAGGGCACGCCCAATACCTGTCCAGTTCCGAGGCAAAAAAAAAATGAGAGGAAAAATTTGTACACCCGAACTGTAGTAAGGATCATATGGGAGATCACGTGGATTGGCGGTGCGATCCACCACCTTGAGGATAATGTGGTTTTTCGGGATGGTGATAGTGATAGGAATACATGGGCTGTTAGAGAGGGGAGGTGCTGCTGGGTGGAGGGGATGTTGGTTATGGAATCTGTCAAAGAGATTGGGTGGGCCAATTGGAGTTGTTAGGGGTTTGTTAGATGGATCGACAGCTGGGGAGTTTTTGGAGGGAGTTGTAACTGTCTGGGGGTAGGGGGAATATGTTGGTATCTTGGGGAGGGAATATACTGGGATCCTTGGGGAATATGCTGGGGGCCCACAGGTTGTTAGAAGGTGCTTATAAATAGGAGAGGTTGGAGAAAGCTGAAGGGGGGCATGATTCTGTTTAATGAAGCGGCCAACTAAGCTTGGGCAAGAGCTTCTTGGGGGACTCTTGAGTATTTCTTCTCCAATTTCTTCTCTCCTCCTCCCTGCTTGTGTTTTTTCTCTGTTTTTCATCTCTGGTTAAATATAAGAAGGTTGACCTCTGTTGTTACCCATCAGCGAATGTCTGAACTGATCTCGTGGAGCGCGAATGTTTGAACTGATCTCGCAGGGCGCGACGCGGAGCGCGAGATGTTTGATCTGATCTCGCAAAGCACCACCTGATTGTCAGATGATCTTGCATTGAGATCATGCGAAACACTTGAAAGACACCACATGATTGTTAGATGATCTTGCATTGAGATCATGCGAAGCGCATGATGACAAAGCATGATTGTCAAAGGATTTCACGGAAAGATCATTCGAAGTGCATGAAAATGGAGAAAAGCTGGAAATAAAGGAGGTATCTCGAGTTCGTTCGAAATCATGCGACCACATGATTGTCTTTAGATCTCGCGATGAGAATCACGCAAAGCGCATGCTTGTCATTGGATCTCGCAAAGCGCTGGAAGACAATGTCACTGAACTCGTGATTGTCATTGGATCTCGCGATGGGATAACGCAAAGAACTCATGATTGTCTCTAGATCTCGTGATGAGATCACGCAAAACGGTTAATGCCGAGGCGGTGGAATGGTCGGCTGTCCGCGATTTTTGGTGTTAGTGGACTCTCGCCTATAAATTCCCAATGACCCATCTATAAGAGGTGACAAAGTTTTGCTTAAAAGATTCATTTGAAGCAAAGTTCGGAGAAGGGGTTTCACATGAAGCCAAAGAGTATACGCGATTGACATCACGTAAGTGTTTCGCATGAGTAGAATGAAGTCTTGCGCTAAGATCTTGCGATCTGCGTAATCTGTTGAAGGTCTTGCGAAAGGATCTTGCGAAGGAGTCTTGCGAAGTGAAGTATGCACTGGGTGGTTGAACGCATAAGCAGACCCATTGATATCTCGTGATTCACTTGAATGAAACAAGATCCCGTGATCCGCATGAACTGAACAAGATCTCGCGATCTGCATGAACTGAATAAGGTCTCGTGATCCGCATGATCTGAACAAGGTCTCACGATCCGCATGAACTGAACAGGATCTTCTGCAAAGGGTTACGCGCCATGATCTCGCGCAAGGAGTTACGTGTCAGGTTCTCGCGCAAAGGGTCTCGGGTCAGGATCTCGCACAAGGTTTACGCGCTAGGATCTCGCGCAAGGGGTTGCGTGCCAAGATCTCTGGCAAAGGGTCTTGTGCCAGGATCTTATGCAGGGGTAACACGCTAGGATCTTGCGCAAGGAGATACACACCAGTATTACTCTGTGTGCAATATCATTGTCATATCTGAATTTAGAAAGAAAGAGGATCTGCACCATTTGACAATACTTGCAGAAGGGAGTTTATTCGCTGCTACATCCAAGCCAGTGAAAAGAATTGACATCCATTGAAGATCTTGCCAAAGCGGGGAGAAACATACTAATGCCCCTGTGAGAAAGCAGTAGAAACCAACAACACCTAACAAGGTATACTTGCCATCCCAATCGCACTAAAGGCACGTTCGCCAAATAACGCAAGTAAAGTAATATAGAGCACATCGATGATAGGGCACCTCGCACCACTTTTCCATTGATTATCCGCTCTCACACCCTAACGGAAAACGTCCTGACGCTCCCTCCTCTTCCGAAAGTACCACATCACAACCCGCTCGCACATATTTGGGCCCCACAGCTAATCCTGCAACCCGGGCAAACGAAGCTCATCACATTTTGCTCGCACACACTTGAGCCTCACAACCACGTCCCGCCTGCAGACACCTGGGCTACATACCACGTCACATCCCGAAAACACTTGGGAAAACACAACACATCTCATCCCGAAGACACCTGAGAAACCACAACTCATCTCATCCTGAAGACGCTTGGGAAAACACAACTCGCCCGCACACACCTGGGCCTCACAAACCTCTACCTGCCCGAAGAATCTTGGGTTATTACCGCTTGGAAGAGGGAGCAAGGAAGAGCGAGTCGCCAACCATCCATCCTCCCAGCAAGCAGACCCCCAACTCACAATCAAACTCAGCAACACATCTCATCACAACCAAACCCGACAGCCCTGCTGTATAACAACACCACACCCATCTCACCCAGTAACATAAACATAGCACAACCCGAACCTGCAGCCTTGTTGCTCAAATCCATTCTACAATCTCTCAACCCGAGATTCCATCACACCATCCGTATCACCCCACCTTACTGCCGTGCTCTCAACCCCAACACCACACAACCACACAAGGCACACCACACAACCACACAAGGCACAAGACATAACAAAACGACACACAATGGACTTTCCGAACAAGGTCTCACTTTTTCCCCGCATGTTGATCTTTAAACCGTTTTAATTATCTTTATTATCTTGGTATCATGCTATCCGTTGGATTGTGCCTTTCACTGTAGCACAATGGACTTTCCGACGGTTGGTGGAATAGTGCTTCGTCCTCTACATTAGCCCATTTCGGGTTAGGGTTGTGTGTGTGTTAGAAACTCTGAGAGATCTTCTGTAAAATTGTGCTCCAGACATATAGTGAAGTTTTGCCGCTTTGTGGACGTAGGGATTATTCCTGAACCACGTAAATCCCTGTGTTCTCGTTTTTTTCCCTTTTACTCTTCTTTGAATCCTTGTTTTGTCGCTGCGACTCCCGACGTTTCCGCATCACTATCTTCCACAAGAGGACATTCATACACCCACCCCGCATGATACATAAATAAACGAAAGACGAAGGGATCCCTATTTCAAGAAACAGACGATCAACACCTCCTTTTTGCGCCAAACGGGGGGTGCGCAAGGCCCCATGGAAACATGATCCAAGGGTGCAATACAGACGCACAACTCCTCGGGGAAGAAATGTTCTGGGGACGCTCGGTAGCAAGAATAAAGAGAAAACACACAAGGGATAAAGGATCTCGACTTTAGAAAGGTCAGATCCTATATCAACAGAAGAACGATTTCAAAAGCCATTAAATCCGGATCACGATCAAGACCACATGTTTTGACTATCTAAGGGCCTCCCGAGCATTAGGGATTTAAAGATATATTTTATTTCCTTTGAAATGGCTTTAAAAACACTAACATGGTTTTAAACTTATTTTATGTCAAATAAAACGTTAAAGGGGCGAATCTGAAAAAACTGGGAAAAGCTGGAAATTTTGGCAAACTGTGGAAATGACTCACCGAACGGTGACTCGCCATCGGTAGCTCGTCACCGGTTTGGTGTGTCTACAACAAAGAGAAGTTTGTTCCAGGTGTCTGGAAAGTGGAATTGACGCATTAAGTGGTTTTCATAGGTGTGAAGGAGCAGCCTAGAAAGAACTTTAACAGAGCATCTATCTACAATTGAGGATGCATTCAATATTGCTAATGAAGGGACCCACATGTTAATAAACTGTGTATGAATCTTTTTCGTAGCAGTGAACAAAGGAAGAAGAAGAAGGTGATCCTATTCACCGACTGTGAGCCATCGAAGGAAAGATCGAAGGAGTGACCCTTGGAAAACAGTGAGCTGTCCCTAAATCTTGTAAGGCAGTGAGCCCGAGCATAAAAGTGATCTAGCCCAAACTTTGTATTGACAGTGAGCTTTAGTGGAATTGGTACATCGGTACATTGCCGTTGTATGCTCCTTGGACGTTGCTCAGTGAGGGTGAACGAAGTAAAAATCTGTGTGTTCATATACTTGCTTTCTTACTTTACTTTCTATGCATCATTATCAGATAAAGTTAGAAAAAATAAGATTAACATAAACACTAAAGAGCAAACGAAATGACCCTTATAATAAAGAGTTCAAGATCCAGTGGGGCATGAATAATTTCAAAAAGAATATACACTGATTCACCTCCCCTCTCAGGGTATCGAATCCCCTTTTGTGCCTAACAGATCTGATAGTGGTGGTGGTGGATCAATAAGGTGCGAGTCTAGATCCATACCAGTGAGAGACATAAGGGATGTCTTATGCCAGACAAAGAAGTTAATTGTATCAAAATGCTCATCTACAAAGCACGTGGAGGCAGTGATCAACTGTAGGACCGAGGAAGTCAGTGAGAAATCTGCCATATCAGGAGGGAGATTGAGAAGAGGCTACAGGATACCACCAAGCCAGCAGGAGGGGATGAGTGAGGAATCCAACAAGAATTGCTTGAAACGGGAAATCGGGCCTCAGTAGGAAAAGCAGGGTAGCAGCGGCAGGAGGAGGAAACTGTGAGCGTGTTCTCCTGACATCATGATACCAGAGAGAGGCTCCATAGGGGAGCGGTTGCGTTGGGTGGCCGTGACCTGGATTGCTAGACTCGTCCAGCCGGAGGCAGAGGTGGAGGTGCGCCTGGAGGCGCCCCGCTTGGGTGATGCGTCTTGGCTGGGTGCACATGCTACTTGGGTGGAAGCACAACCTACGTGCGTGTCGGAGCAAGGATGCCAGGAACCGACAGATCACGCCTTAGGCCGTCTAGATTTGGAACGAACATCGAGGAAGGATGACGCCATTCAGAGGCGCGATGTGTTCGGCACAGGCGCACTCACCAGGGGGCGATGGGGTGCGATTGGGATGCGCGATGGGGTCGCGCTTAGGCTGGGAGGTGGCTAGGGCTGGGGTGCGGAGGAGAGCGGCGGGGCGCAGCGAGCCTTGACTTGGACAGAGGGAGGCAGCGGGCGGCCTGGACGGAGGCAAGCGGCGTCAGGGCACAACAGAGGGGAAAAAGGTGATTGGGGCAGAGTTATTCCTTTGATACTGTGTAGAATTGTACTTCTTACCTCAATGAGAGGCGAAACCCTTTATTTATAGAGTAATACTAATATATGTAAGAGGAAATCAACGTGAGACTCTAAAATACACGAAACAGGTTTGATAGTTAAATAATATGTGGAGTTTCAAAATTTATCCCTAGTTTGCACTAAAATCAAGTCATTATTTTGCAAAAAAGTGTTTGATTTGGATTGAATTGATAAAAATGATTAAACAGATCACAATTGTTATAGGATGACAAAGAGGAATAAAAAGGAAAGGGAGAGGTGACAACGTCAAGGATTGTGAAATATATTCCCCGTAATCAATACTCAACTCCCATAGTTTTTTTAAATGATTTTTTCATCAGTTAATCTTAACCAACAATAGAGAATTGTTCAATGGCCATTACTTGGGACAGTTGTAACCCAAAATTGATGTTCTATGTGTTCCATGCAGCGTATTCTCAAATATTACAATGATGAAAGTCTCAAAAGTTTTGGTTCCTTCTTGTGCAGTTATCTAACCTGGACTGCTAACTGCACCAATATTACCATTGATAAGATGTTGGGTAGCCTAATTTTCAATCCCAAACCAAAGGGTTATATAAAAAATAATGCTGGGGGCTTAAAAGGTATTTTTGAGGAAAAAAATTAAAGGCCCCATCTACAATAAATGGATTCCAACATGGCCTTGTCCCCTGTTACCAACTCTTTGATCATATTCATGCATTTTTAGCAGTTTTTGATGTAGGCATTTGTTTATTGACAGGTAAACTGTGAATTTGTAGCTGTGACGAGGTGGAAGGTTGCAATATGTGGGGAGTACATGAAATCAAGGATGAAGGTGTGCGTGTTTCATATATACTATGGGGCTGTGTCATAAAACTCAAGTTTCTATTTTTCCCTTGCTGGCTTTGTTGTTTACGAGTTTTAATATCGGGTGCTGACATTTGGAGTTTTTGTTCTGAAGACAATAATACATTTGGGAAATTTGATGTTTATTCAAATATTTGGGCATGGCTTGATTTTCCTTTCTTTTTGCCCCCCCTCCCCCCGGCAGACTTGTTCTCGTGGAACTGCATGCAACTTCATCCATTGTTTTCCCAACCCTGGTGGTGACTATGAATGGGCTAATTGGGATAAGCAGGCCCCAAGATACTGGCTGAAAAAGATGGCTGCTTTATTTGGTTATTCAGATGAATATGCCCATGACAATGAGACGGAGCAAAGGAGTTTTGAACAGCAAAGGAACTCTGGCAGGGCAAATAAAGCAGATGCCGACAGGTGTTCCTGTATTTCTTTTCTTGCAATAGGAGGGTTTTATTTTGCATTTAATACGTCCTAAATGTTGCTGCCAAGTTATTTGATACTTTTGGTGGTTTAGTTTTTCCTTTTCCATGTTTGTGTTTTATAGTTAGCACTCAACTTTGCCCCGCTTGTGCATTTTTTTTTTCATGGTTTCCATCCATGGATTTTCAGATACTATGGGAGTCAAATAATTCCAATTCTATGAGGCTCTCGAAGCACTGAGCATATCTTTTAGTGTTGCCAGGGGTGTTCGTAGGTGTGGTTTGATTCAATTTTGTGTAAAAGCTAGATTGAACTAAATCATTTGATCTATAAAATTTTGGAACCTATTTGGTTTTGTGTAATCTTGGTTTGGTTTGATTTTTGATCGGTTTGTATTGGTTTGAGTAATGTTTAGATGACTTTTTCATAATAATTTTTTTTTATCTTGCTGCATTTTTATATGCATGATATTATTTATGTTTAGAAGTATTAATCAGTTTTTTTAACATTTCATTCACATGATGCTGGATCTGGTAAAATTACAGTAGTATTTTTTGTTTCTTATAATACTGGGATAGAATTACAAACACTTTGATGTGCCATGTAATGTAAATTGAATAATGTTCTCAAATTCTTTTTATTTGACAATCAAATGATAATTGGGTTACAATTAACAATGACATCGAAAGTATTATCATGTAATACAGTCAATATAAACTTGGTTCTTTTTGTTCTTATTCTATGATTACGCCTTTTATATATCTCATGCAAGAATGAATATCTAAAACATTTCAAGTACTTTCTTCCTTGCAGGCAGAATTTGATAGAGCTCGAGACACCAGTACACCCTGGAAAGCATATTCGATTGGGGGGCAAAAGGGTCACTAGAGGATATAGTTAGAAAACGGGGATCTTGTTGTGAGCCCATGGGGAGGTGGAGGAAGTGGAATGTGGTTATAAGAGAGAGAATAAGGGAATATTCAGTTAGAATAAGTGGGGAATCTGTTCTGGGCCCATAGGGAGGTGGAGGAAGTGGAAAGTGGTTATAAGAGGGAGGGAGTGAAAGGGGAACTGAACTAGCGAGAGAGAATAGTCCGGGTATTTTTTTCAGCCCTTGCTGGCTTGAGCAGGAGAGTGGGGGGACTTTCCCTTGTAGTTTGTCTTTCTGGTTTCCTTCTCCCATTTCTTCATTCTAAACACTACACAAGAGGGTCCATTAAAGGTGTTTAATGCTATACAGAGTTATATTCCCGTGTTTCGATTTCTTGTGATATCAATTGGTCCGGCCTGCTGGATCTATTTGAAGGAGGAAAATGGAAACACGTCATTAGGCTTAAATGGAGCGATTGGAGTAGAGAATGGGAACGGTTGAGACGACACTTGTTGAGATGTCCACGACCGCAGAAGCAGTATCCCAGGACCAACAGGAGTGGGAGCAAGAGAGGAATGAGCATGCTAAATTCCGCAAATACATTGGAAATCTGGCACGCTGAATGGTGAAGATGCCGCAACAGCCCTTCCTCAGTAGCAGGTATGCCTAAGGTGCATTTGATGGAGCCTAGCGGTTCAGGGAAGCAGGGAAAAAACATGGCTTTGGCGACAAATACAACCGCTATTGGAAACAATCCATTCATAGCTGCAAGACGGGTTCAGTCACCTATGTTTGATAGCAGGGATCCGAGGGGATGGATTACACGAGTTGAATTATATTTTTGGATCAATTAGACATCTAAGGAGATGAAAGTATTCCTTGTAGTGGTAGGTATGGTGGGCGTTGTGATCCATTGGTTCACTATTTTATTGGAGGTACGACAAGAAGTGACTTGATCAGTGTTTAAAGAGGAATTGATACAATGATTTAGTGGTTGGAAATTCAAAACCCATACGAGATGACAACACTACAACAAAAGGGTACAATCCAAGATTACCTTGAGCAATTTGAATATCAGGCATTGTTACTACCATGCCAACCAGAGGAGTAATATGTAGGATATTTCCTACATGTATTATGGGAAGCGATTTGTAGTTGGGTATGTATATGTAATCTACAGGCAATTCACTTGGCTAGGCATGTTGAGCTAGCAGTGAGGAAAGGAGCGGGCCCCTAATTTTTGTGGAGGGGGTGCACATCACAAATGGACGTGAAGGAGGCACATGGTTGCTGACTGCATCCTAGTCTACAACATCAAAATTGGGCCTGGTTTAGACCAGATGACGAATGGAGGATTATCCAGGGGGTGAATCATGAGGCATCGATGCAAGTAGCTCAAGGAGGAAGGGGGATACGACATTGCATAAGTGTGCTGACCCAAAGATGAGGGAGATTCTATTGGGTAGGCATGTTGAGCTAGCAGTGAGGAAAGAAGTGGGCCCCTAATTTTGTGGAGGGGGTGCACATCACAAATGGATGTGAAGGGGGTGCACATCACAAATGGACGTGAAGGGGGTGCACATCACAAATGGACGTGAAGGGGGCACATGGTTGCTGACTCTACATCCTAGTCTACAACATCAAAATTGGTCCTGGTTTAGACCAGATGACGAATGGAGGATCATCCAGGGGGTGAATCATGAGGCATCGAAGCAAGTAGCTCAAGGAGGAAGAGGGATACGACATTGCATAAGTGTGCTTACCCAAAGATGAGGGAGATTCTATTGGGTTACGATGAGGCAGTCAATGAGGACAGAGAAGTGCTGGTGGCAGAGGAAAGTGAGCACGAGGTGGTGGAAATATAGGAAGAGGCAAAATGCAAGTTGGTGGTGTATCAGGGCATGAAAACTTCCCGTCAAACCTAGGGGCAGAAGTGAACCAATGATTTTAAGTTTAAGTCGAAGGGTGTGAAATTTTGGAGACGTGGGATTTCATGCCAACTGTTTTGTCGGATGATAGAGCACTGTAGTGGCGTCGATTGATGTCATTGGAAGATGCCGGGCATTGCTTTATCCATCAGAAGATGGTGGATTCTGCTTCCGATGCTGTTGCAACTGAACCCGAGGTTTGTAGAATCTGGCCGTTGGAGAGTTGTCTATAAGCAGAATCCACTGCTTTGTGGATCAGAAGCGATACAAAGAGAGATTCCTCTGAAAGAATTGCTTGTCGTTTTGAAGCTTGCAATGACTTGTTGCTGAGAGCATTCGTTTGAGTGTTTCTGTTTAGAGCATTCGTTTGTGAGGTTTTCATTGTAAGTGCTCTAAGTTCTCTTGTTGTAATCACCGTGTTTTTGACCGCTGTGTCGAGGAGCTTTCGGTGTGTGGAAGCGGGCTTTTTCTGATCGTGTTGATCGAAGGGCTTCCGGGGCTAGAAAGCAGACTGTTTCCGTTAGGTTGACGACGAGATTCCGGGGCTAGGAATCTGCTGCCGACCTTGGTGTTGGGAAGCTTCTGGTGATTGAAGCTTGGTGTTGCCGACGCTTCTGTTGAGGACTTTTGTGCTAGGAAGGGGTTACCCAGAGTCGGGTTAAAGACTCTCTTGCCTCTTTGGGTTAAAACGAAGACCTCCCTGATTGGAGGGTGTTATCCTTCTAATAATATCTTTTAAATGAGTGCTGGTTTGTTTTAATTCCTCCGTGCTTACAAGTTTCATATCTTGTTATATTTCCGCACTGGTTTTACCGACTGTTCTATTTCGGCTGAATTTACTTTGATTTTTGAGTTTATTGGAAGTTTGTTATTAATAGTAAATTAAATACTTGAGTGGGCTTGAAATTTTTTAAGTTGTTTTCAGACTACAATTTACCCCCTCATATAGTATAATTGTCATCTCTATCTGGGTCAACATTTGGAATCAAAACGGGTCTCTACATTTGAGACTTCTTATTTTTGTTTTTCTGTTTTTCTATCGGAAATATAAGCATCTCAGTTTCCATACGCTAATCATGTTGTAGAGTTTTTTTTTTTTTTGTTATGGTAGGACTTCCAGTTGGTATGTTGGAAAATCTAAATCATAGTCGACCACCAATATTGGATGGTGTGGATTATGAATATTGGCGGGATCAAATGAAGACTTTTGTGATTAATATTGGCGTGAATCATTTTCTTATGATGACTATAAATTACCGGATTCCTGAAAAAGAGATTTATACTTTTACTCGTGAAGAAAAGCTGGAATATCTAGCAAATTACAAAGTTCGGAATATGTTGTAATGTTCAATGACTTATCTATAGTCAAATTTTTTCATGTGAAATGGCTAATGGTATTTCGAAGAAATTGGAAATCACTCATTTTGGAACTTCCAAATTTTTTGAGACCAAAAGGGCTATGCTTTGTGTGACTATCAAGTTTTTGATTTTCTACCCGGTGAGCCTGTAGCATAGAGGCATCAGTGGTTTGTGACAGTTGTAAATGGGCTTTAGTCTCTTGGAGAGAAGGAATTCTAGGATGATCAGTTGGTTTAAAAAATTATTGATATACTTACAGTGGAGTGAGAATTTAAGCTATAACAGCTATTGATAACACCAAGCACCTTATGATGTTAAATCTTGATGATCTTAAAAAATTATTGAAATACTTCCGATGGAGTGAGAATTTAAGCTAACAGCTATAGATAACACCAAGCGCCTCATGAAGTTAAATCTTGATGATCTTATTGGTACGCTAATGTAATATAAGAATCTGTTGAAAAGAGATGCAGAAAAAGAGAAAAGGAAGAATGAAGTTGCTTTTGCTTATACTTCTGGTAATGTTACTTCCGGTTGTATTAATTCTGGAACTAATGTATTAATTCTGGAACTAATATTTCGCAGACTGCTACTTCTAAGAAGAAATGTAAGCATCACTTAGACCATTGTAATTCTGATTATAGTGGGGATGAACTTGCTCAGCTTGCAAGAAGGATGAACAAGATTGATAGGAACGTGGTATTAAATGGTTGTTTGTGTGGGTTGGAATTCTCCAGGGGAGGGCACAGAGGGGTACCAAGTGCTGAGTTGCTGTAAGGGGATCTAATAAACTGCCAAGGGTGGCATAGTCTTCACCCTTATATTCGTTTGTTGGGGCTGGTGTTGGGATATTAAATAAGGGTGGTAGTGGCTGGGGCGGGACCACAGATTGTATTTTGGGATAATGTGCTGGGTGGATTGGGGCTGCGGCCAGGCCTTGGGAGCAGCGGTTCTCAGGGAGTTCTTCTTCTCCCTCTTCTTCTTCTGTTAATTCCTATTCATGTAGCTGCTGAAATCAATAGAAACCCTTGTTTTCTTTCTCCCTCTCATCTAGATTTCTTTCAATTGGTGCTTTCATTCAGAAAATCAAGAAAGAGATTCTTTGTTTGAGATTCAGGAGAAGCTGACGTAAGAACTCAACGCTGACGCAGTAGACACAACAGCTGAGGCAGACACATTTGACACTGGAGTTCCTGATCCATGCAGCACAACTGAGGCAGACGAGCTGATGCGACGGGTTCTTGATCAGCAGATTCTTGATGCGGCAGTTTTCTGGACCGAGTGAAGCTGATGCCACACAACAGCTTCTTGATCGATGCAACGAAGTTGACGCTGCAGAGGGAAAAAAAAAGGCTCGCTGCAGAAGAAAATTCCTCGCAGCAATTAAAAAAACGACTCATGGCGGACACAGAAGCTTCTTGATCGGCAGTTTTGAAGTAGGCGCAACATTTTCTAGGCCGAGTGTTGGAGGATGTTGCAATTGTTCGTTCATGCAACAGTGGAATCTTGTAGTTTAATCCCATGTGCATGGAGAGACAACTCGCAACATCGGGAACGACGGTCACAGAGCTGCAATCCGGCCAACAACGCCTGGAGTTTCAAATGCAAGAGCTCATGGCTGTTATGGCATGATTCAAAGGAAGACAAGCTGAGAGTTTTGCCCAAAATGAAAGCAAGGGGAAGTCGGCTGTAGAAGTGGATGGAGAAAGCAGTTTGCAACAAGAAATTGAAGGAGAAAATCAGAACAAGGTAGAGGCGCACAACAAGCTAATGCAGATGCTGATTTTTCCTAGAGAATTTTGGCGCACTAGGTGTACAGATGAAGGCGACAGTGGCTCGGCTGGCAAGGGCACAGGTAGAGATTACTACTCCAGTTGAAAACCGGTGCGGTTCTAGTTCGAGACTCGTTGAACTTCATGAACCGAAGGTGGTACTGTTCCCAGTTGAAGTTCGACTAGAAGTGAATGATCTCATGCAGAGTGAGGTGCAGCAGTCCAAGCAGGCCCATACGCGGGTGTTGGCTGAGATTTTCGATCTTCATTTTCCTTCTGTTCACTGCAATAAGCAATGAGAGTAGTGGGAGCCACAGTTGGCGATGCAGCACCAGACAAAGGCCTTTGCAGAGTTTTCCTTTTGTCCATCTTTTCTTGGGAAAACGTTCCACGCGGTATACAACGACGTCCGTTTGCAAACTCGGAGATGCAGTTTGTAGTTGTTTGGCAAGGCGCAAAACGATTCTGATCCTGTTTGGCCAACTAAGTCAGAAGGAGAAGTTTCTGGTGGTAACAAAGGTGAAACGAGTGTTCACAAGCCGTCCAAAGGAGGGATTCTTTTAGCAGATGGAGGTGAACTGTTGTCAAAGACGCCCCCAGAGCCTCCACCATGGATATGTCCGGATGCTTGATGCTTTAGCAGCGACAAGAAGGCCCCTAGAGGACAACCTGATGGGATCTGCTGGTGCAGTGAGATTTCCCTATAGTTTCACCGTCTCACCTTGTGGACAAGGTGGCTTTAAGAGGACAAAATTGATATAAACGTGGCATTCAACAACTGTACTGTTTGTGTGGGTTGGAATTCTCCAGGGGAGGGAACGAAGGGGTACCAGGTGCTGGGGTGCTGCTGTAAGGGGATCTAATAAACCGCCAAGGACAATATCGTCTACCCTTTTATTTGTTTGTTGGGGCTGGTAGGAGTTGGTTGGTGCTGTTGTTGGGGTATTAAATAAGGGTGGTAGTGGCTGGGGAGGAACCATGAATTGTATTTTGGGATAATCTGTTGGGCAGATTGGGGTTGCAGCCAGACCTTGGGAGCAGCGATTCCCAGGGAGTCTTCTCCCTCTTCTTTGTCTTCTGTTAATTCCTGTCCGTGTAGCTGTTGAAATCAATAGAAACTTGTGTTTTCTCTCTCATCTAGATTCCTATCAAAGATAGCTGGGAAGACGAATTTCCGTTATAATTACAAAAAGGGATCGAAATGACAGACATGAAAAGAAAGACGCTTTTGAAATGATTTGTTATGAATGCAAAAAGCCTGGTCATATTAGGCCAGACTGACCAAGATTTAAGAGAAAGGAAAAGAAATCTAAGAGAACGTTCAAAAGCAAAGAAAAGAAGAGCTTGGAAGCTTTAGACACTCTAAGCGCAAGTGATGGAGAAAGGAAAAGAAATCTAAGAGAACGTTCAAAAGCAAAGAAAAGAAGAGCTTGAAAGCTTTAGACACAAGCGCAAGTGATGGAGACACTACTTTCGACAACTTTTCAGAAGATAGTGATGATGGCCAGGAAATTGTTGGATTTTATGCGAACATTCCTAAGAATGAAAAACGTCTTATGACTAAAATAAATGTTGAATCCCTTACGAATTCATCTTTAGATTCTAATTTTCTTGGATCTTCGGATGATGAATTTAGTTCAACTTCTTTGGAAGATGAAAAATTTACTTAGAAGTTGAGGAAGATATTTCTACATTTGAAGAAATGATGAGATGTGTGACTCATGGAAAAGAAAAATACTAAGTTGATGAAAGACTGTGATTGTGCTAAGGCAGATCTTATTAAAGCTAATAGTAGAATTTTAAAACTTACTTTCGAAATTTCTAAACTTTTATCGGAATTAGAATCTGAATCTAGTTCTTGTTCGACATTCGATGATCGAAATTTAGTTGTGAAATTAAACTATGAAGTTAGCAGGTTAAAAAAACTTTCATCTAATCTTACTTGTGTTAGGGAGAATTTTGATAAACTTTATAAACAATTGAAACCATCGAGAACATCTTCTAGAATAGGTTTTACTTCTGAAAAATCACATTTTCAGTCAAATTATTTTATTTCTAAAAGTTGCATCTTTTTGTACTAAATGTCAAAGAGAAGGTCGTTGGTGTTGCGAAAAATGCCGGGAGCAACGAAGCAAAGAATGGATCACAGAAGAGTAAAAAAGGAAAAAAAAAAAAAGAATAAGGACACAAAGATTTACGTGGTTCGAGAATAATCCTTACGTCCACGGAGAGGGAGAATATTCACTATAATTTGGGAGCACAATTACAGAGTTTTTCAGTAAGAAACCCTTGCCAGCAATGAGCTACAAATGGAGAGGAAGATGATCAATGTTCCACCAACCACACAAGAAGTCCGCATCGCTACAGTGGAAGGCGACCATCCAAGTCAAAAGTGCTATTGTGGCTGTCGGCTTAAAGTCCAAAAGGCTACAGTAAATTTGACTCCAAAGGCTGCACTATTACAGTGCTTGTCGGTGTCGGTCGGTTAGCTTCGTTACAGTGGTCAGAGATGCTACAGTGGCCGAAAAAATTGGGCCGGGAGGCTTTGGCCCCGCAGCGATCTCCCGGCCTCACCCGCTCGTGGCCTCCCGGATTCGCTCTCCTTGGTGAGTCCCGACCCCACCTCCTCGAGGCCCTTCCCGACCCGCCCTACTTGCGACTTCTCGGTGATCTCCCGGTCACCGCCGTCCTCGGCGCTTTCAGGCCTGCCTCCTGCGCTGGCTACCGTCCCCACAGCGGATCCCACAGCACCGTCGACCCATTTCCTGCGGCCTGCTTCCCGCGCGGCGCCCACTGACTCTGTCATGGTTGGCACTTTTGCTCGCGGGACTCCGACACCACCTCTAGTCGCCAGTGCTCCTGCAAGGCCGCCCCTGTCACATACATGAATTATTTTTAAGTTAAATTTCATTTATTTTCCTTTCATTTTTTTGTTTTGGATGGTTTCCAAAGGTTTTATGGAGAAATAGATGAGTTTTCATGAATTGGGCCAAACCGCGAGCCCAATTCCAGATTTAAAAATAAAATTTGTTTCCTTTATAACTTTTTCATTTTTTAATATTTTTCCTTCATTCCAATTCCTAAATGGTATCCTCTGTCCTATTAACACCAAAATATAAATTTGGAGCCTTTATAAATCCAAAATCATGGTGGATATGGGTTTTTATTTAAGATATTGGGCCTGCCCGAAGGCCCATTTCCTGCATTAAAAATAATTTTTAAATTTTTTATCTCCTTCAATATTTGCGTTTTTTCAGTGATTCCACCTCTCACTCGACCCTAAGAAACCCAGGCGCGCTCCCATTGCCTTCCCCCCCTCCTTGGAGCTCTTTGAAATCGCGAATTAGGGCTGATCTTCATAGGGTGTCTCAAATCGGCCAGAATTGAAGAGGTAACTTCATTCCTTCTTAACTCTCTCAATTCTTACTCTTTTCCCTCCATTCTAATTCCCAAATTACCTCCTATATCTTGTTCGAAGAATACCTGAATTTTGGCTGTTTTCAATTTCAGAAACTATTGTTTTTGGAGTGATTAATTCAGGATACTTCAAGTAGGTGAGTCTATTTCTTTCCTCTTTCAAATTGCTTAGGGTTTCTTCCCTAATTCTTGAATTATAAAAAAATTCCAGAAGTTAGGGTTCGTGCATAGGATCTAAATTACTGTATTTTGGGTGAAATATTGAGGTTTTAGGTTTATTTTAACTTCCATTAGGTGCGGCGGTCATGCGGTTGATGTTTCGCCCTAATATTTGAGGGTTTCGACACATTCGGTAGGTGATTCCGTGGATAACCATTTAATGATGAGTTAGTTTGCTTGATTAAATAATTTTACATGTTCTTTATGTTCTGTGCATTATGAGAAAACCATTTTTGGTAGCTATAGTAAAGCATTTGTTTTTAAAGTTACATTTTTGCTTGAAGTGTGTATTTTTCAAATGTATTTCATGTGTTATCTTTTGTGGTAGTTTTGTAAAATGTAGAAGTGGTTTATTAGTTGTTGAAAGGGGCTGCCAATTATGGTTGGGCAATGATATAGTTCCATGTGGGCCTAAAAAGGGGGTGTATTTGAATGGTTTTATTTGTATAACCTTGTTATACTCCTTGAAAGTGTTTTATGGATTTGTGTGTTCTCATGGGTATCTTTTGTGATATTATTCAAGGTGATTATATAACATTTGAAAGTGGATTATTACATGTTTATTGGGCTGCCAATTCTGTTTTGGTATGGTCTTGGTGTGCTTATGGCTTAAAAAGAGGTTTTTGAAATGGATTTTATGTGCAAAGTTTGGGTATACTCTTTGTAATTGTTTTATGAAAGTTTTGAATGGTTTATTGGGTTGTGTAATAGGTGAAACTATATCAGCAAACTGTTTTGGTAGGAGTATATTTTTAAAAGGTCCATTTCATTTGTGAAAATGTTGTTATGTGATATGTATCATCCTGGAAATATTTTATTAAATTGTTTGAAGGAGATATTGAGGAGTGAAAGTGATGTGAAAGTGATGTGGAGTGTTTTGTGTGAGTGTGATGTGAAAAATTGAATTTTTGATTATGAAAGAAGTGTTATATTCCATGTTTGTGGGCTGTTATATGAGTTTAAATATCTTATAATTGTTTTATAAAATTGTTTAATGGTTTTGTGGAAGTGTTGAAGAAATGTGAAACGTGTTGTGGGCTATTTTGGTGTGATTCGGATTTCAAAATCATTTTGAATGAAAAATGGATTTTTGTGACTTGTGTGGTATACATATGGGCTGTTTGGTGAATTTGTGATGTGGAAATGATATTTTCATGTTCAATGTATATTTCTTGACTTGTTGAACTTGTTTGAGCACAAGGGGAAAACCTGGGTATCTAGGTGGGTGGACGTGTACTAGTATGCTAGTGAATCCGTGGGGTTTGACCTCAGTTTCACTTAACAAGATTGACGCTTACAACTCTAACTAAACTATGATGATGTTGATTGGGGACCACTAGGTTATGGGTATGTTCCCTACTAGTGGCTCGTGCACGAGAATGGATATTTGTGATGGTTACTCTCACCGAGATACGAGGTACCTGGGACCCACAGCTAGCTAGTGCCTAGGGGTTACTTCCTATTTCTTGTGCTCATTATTTACTTTGTACTTACCGCCGGCATACGGTATAGTTGGCTGGAAAATTCAGTAGTGTTGAAATTATTTTTTAAAAGTGTTGATTCTTAATGATAGCCCACTTGAAAACTGTTCTTATTCAAAGTTGCATCTTTTAGAAATTGTAACTAGCTTTTCATGTTTTTGAAAAATTGCATGCTTTTCGTCTTTAAATGTTTATCACATGGAATCTCTTAGTGGTGGTATCCTACTGGGCATTGGCTCACACCCTACTTACACCCTTGGGTGTAAGTAGAAATGGTTATTTTTGTTGTCGCAGGTTGGGTACAGTTTTTTTTGTTCCAGTGGTTCGGGTTCCTAGCAGGTGATTGGTGGTGAAGTCTTGTGGAGGTGGCTTGAGGGCAGTGCCCCTTGCCATGAGGGTTCTTGGGCTGTCCTTATTTGGATTTGTACCTTTGGTATTGACCTTTTGAGTTGTTTTAAGACATGTAATTCAGTTCTGAATTTTTGTAAAATATCGTTTGGTTTGAAAAATCCAGATTTGTTTCATTAGATTCTTTTGTTGTTTTATGTTTATAAACTCGGGTAAATCGTTCCCAATTTTCATTTTATGATACCCGGGCACTTGTGCCAGCCCGTGGGGATCGGGAACGCCCTTCGGGTCTTGCCATGGACCGGGTCGGGTGCCGAGTTTGAAGGCGACCAGATTCGGTTCGTGACAAAATGGTATCAGAGGAGGTTCAGGTTAATTCTTTGGGTCACATGTTATTTGGGGAAGAGTCAGGATAGTATGGAGTTAGGATTGTTGGGACATGGAATTCTAGTTATGGGTAGTGTGCCTGATCACCACACCTCATAATGGGATTCAAGTTTCCAAGATAAGTCGGTATTTATCTAAGTCCTTCGGTTTTCTTGGTTCGATGATGATTAAGGGAAATGAAAAGAGAGTTGGGTTAATGGTCCTAGTGAGCTCGCAAGGCCTGACAAGCCATGTGGAGCCAAGGATATTCCCTAGAACACTCTCTGTGACAGTGAGGTGATTGGAATATGGCTGCCAACCATATTTCCAAGTCACCCACTGAAACTAGTTTCCTCTTGCACTGTTTTGTGCTTAGGTTTTGAAACCTTAGCACTTTGGTTTTAAGAAGTGTAAAGTTTTTGTGAAATGATTTTCAAATAAAAAGGGAATGGTTTGGTTTATGAAATGGCGGAACTTAATTTTCAGAATTGTTTTGAAATATAAAATGGTGTGCTTACACCTCTTTGAAAGTAGGAACTATATTGATGATTGGTTTTGAAAAGTGTTTCCAATAGAGTTTTCTAAACAATCAGAGTGTGTTTTAATGGGATGAGATGTTTTGAAATTGATGTGAATATCTTGAAAGTGAGTTATTTTCTAAATGTTTGTGACTTTTTGAAAATTTTTGCAAGATGTGAGTTGGGATTTTGATCTCATAGTTAGCAGTTATGAGAAAAAAAGGATGTGTTGGTTGACCGTTTTCGTTTTGAAAAGTGGAAAGAATTTTTGTTTTAACCTTTGGTATTTCCATTAGCGACCACATGCATGGGGTTATATGGGATGATGGATGGTTGATGGCACGACTGGATGAGTGCCGGGATGGATATGAGGAGGGTGTCCGGTGTGGCACAAAAACATGCATGTGTGAGGCCCATGGGGTACCATTGGTGGATATGCTTACTGCTAAACTGTTTGTTCTCAAAGAATTACTTTTAAAGAAAAACACTATGTCTTGATGAATATTTTTGTATGGTTTGTGTTATGGGTTTTTGAAAATGTTGATGTTGTGGCATGTTTTGATTCCAAGAACCCCTTCTGTTTGAACTGTGTTTTGGGTTTGTGTTTGGTCGGTAAGCTGTGTTGTAAGGACGGTTAGTGGTCTCTTTTGAAAAATGTTTTGGGATGCCTTTAAGATAGTTCCCTTCATGTGTTTGGAGCTGGTTTATGGCTTGTTTTGAACAATGGACCAGATTGGTTGGGTCCTTGGGTTCTCTTATTGGATAAGGTATGCCCCCATTAAGGGTTAATGCACAATTGAAATGCAACCCATATTGTTTCACCATTGGAAAAATCCTCCAGTTGATCAATATAAGGAATATTTTATCGATCATTGTTGATTGTGTCTACACCCATTTATTTCATTGATTTGTGGATCCTCTTGTAGTGGTATAGTGCTTGTGGAAGGTTGAAAGAGACCTTAGTTTCTTAAGTTTCCTAATTTTTCGAAGGTGGAAGTGTTCTGGGTTTGTTAGCATGGATGAGTATTTGGATAGTGTCTAAGAGGAACTCTCGGTCCTTCATAGTCTCTTTGAAGGAGTTTATTTTAAACTACTATTGTGGGAAATCTGGTCATGAGAGGATATTATGGCCACTTTCTAGAATTGTGTGTTGTTTTGGGATGTTGTACAAGTTCCCTCTCTATTCATTGTTTATATCAGTCGCAATGGTCATGTTTGGTGATTCCTTGTGATGGCATGTGCTCGATTGACTGTAAAGGTGAAAGTTGGGAAATCATCTGAGAGTCTCTATTATGTTGGGAGAATGTCTCCCTTGAAAAAAAAAACATAAAAAAAAATATTCCATTTTAGAGGAAGGTGAGTATAAGTGTTCTTTACTTCTATTGTTTCTCACCCGAACAAACAAGGTATGATGTGTGTACATCTTCTAATCCCTTGTTTCAGTGAAATATAGAGTTAGGGTAAAGTGAGTTTGGAATGTGTTATGTCTTGGAAAAAAAAACTTATCGGGGGGGATTGCGGTGTAGTTGTTGTTTGCAATGAAAGAAGAATTCTCATTCAGGTGGTTTCCAAAGCCTAACTGCGAGGCCGAAGATGCTTCGATATTTTGAGCTCCAGCCCTAGGTCCCGGAGAGAAGCTGGCGCGTAGTCAGGGGAAACCCCGGTGTCATTTAAACCCTTGTGCAAAGTCCTATCCTCAATATGAAAGATAATAAGAGTTTAAACCTATGGTGTCATCATATTTCTTCAGTTGTTCCCGTTCGGTGGAAATAGGTGGAGGGTCTTGTACCCATGTCATCACACAATGTTATTCCCTCCCACTTTGGTTTCCATTGAGTCTTTAGAGAAAGGTATGAAGTTTGGCTAGACAGGTTGACCACACGGTTTACACTTGGTTAGTAGTGACCATGCCCCCCCCAAAAAAAAACCATGTAGATAGAAGAATCTTCACTGTTAGTTCATGGTTTCCCAAACCATGCAGACTAACCATGTAGTCGTCCCAACACTTTATATTTTGGGGTCTTTCTGTACCGGCCCATGCTGGTCGATTAAGATTGTTGGTTCTTATGGTGGGGAGCCTTTTTTTTCGTACCGATAACTTAGATTTATCCATGGTCAAGGATTAGTGGTATGTAGTCTCATTTGGATCTATCAATCTACCTAAATCTTCCTTGAGTAACCATTGAGATTGGAGAGTGCCCAATGGTTTAGTTATAGCAAGGTATGTGTAACCTTGTTCGATGTTGTTGTTCGTTTGAGTGAATTGCTTGAGTCTTGTTCTGATAGTGTTTGAGGTGTTTTCCTTTGGGATAAAGCCTGAATGTGATTGATCGTTTCAGGAAAGTGGTGTATGATTTTGTTGTGAATTATTCCTTCCTTAATTGATCAATGGAGGTGTTTTGGCCTTTGGGGGCGAAACCTGGAAAGGGAGTACATCTTGGTTTATCAGTTCGGTTTGGCTTTCGTATCTGGCCTTTCTGTAGCTTTCCGGGGACGGAAAGTTTTCATGGTGGGGAGAATTGTCACATACATGAATTATTTTTAAGTTAAATTTCATTTATTTTCCTTTCATTTTTTGTTTTGGATGGTTTCCAAAGGTTTTATGGAGAAATAGATGAGTTTTCATGAATTGGGCCAAACCGCGATCCCAATTCCAGATTTAAAAATAAAATTTGTTTCCTTTATAACTTTTTCATTTTTTAATATTTTTCCTTCATTCCAATTCCTAAATGGTATCCTCTGTCCTATTAACACCAAAATATAAATTTGGAGCCTTTATAAATCCAAAATCATGGTGGATATGGGTTTTTATTTAAGATATTGGGCCTGCCCGAAGGCCCATTTCCTGCATTAAAAATAATTTTTAAATTTTTTATATCTCCTTCAATATTTGCGTTTTTTCGGTGATTCCACCTCTCACTCGACCCTAAGAAACCCAGACGCGCTCCCATTGCCTTCCCCCCCTCCTTGGAGCTCTTTGAAATCGCGAATTAGGGCTGATCTTCATAGGGTGTCTCAAATCGGCCAGAATTGAAGAGGTAACTTCATCCCTTCTTAACTCTCTCAATTCTTACTCTTTTCCCTCCATTCCAATTCCCAAATTACCTCCTATATCTTGTTCGAAGAATACCTGAATTTTGGCTGTTTTCAATTTCAGAAACTATTGTTTTTGGAGTGATTAATTCAGGATACTTCAAGTAGGTGAGTCTATTTCTTTCCTCTTTCAAATTGCTTAGGGTTTCTTCCCTAATTCTTGAATTATAAAAAAATTCCAGAAGTTAGGGTTCGTGCATAAGATCTAAATTACTGTATTTTGGGTGAAATATTGAGGTTTTAGGTTTATTTTAACTTCCATTAGGTGCGGCGGTCATGCGGTTGATGTTTCGCCCTAATATTTGAGGGTTTCGACACATTCGGTAGGTGATTCCGTGGATAACCATTTAATGATGAGTTAGTTTGCTTGATTAAATAATTTTACATGTTCTTTATGTTCTGTGCATTATGAGAAAACCATTTTTGGTAGCTATAGTAAAGCATTTGTTTTTAAAGTTACATTTTTGCTTGAAGTGTGTATTTTTCAAATGTATTTCATGTGTTATCTTTTGTAGTAGTTTTGTAAAATGTAGAAGTGGTTTATTAGTTGTTGAAAGGGGCTGCCAATTATGGTTGGGCAATGATATAGTTCCATGTGGGCCTAAAAAGGGGGTGTATTTGAATGGTTTTATTTGTATAACCTTGTTATACTCCTTGAAAGTGTTTTATGGATTTGTGTGTTCTCATGGGTATCTTTTGTGATATTATTCAAGGTGATTATATAACATTTGAAAGTGGATTATTACATGTTTATTGGGCTGCCAATTCTGTTTTGGTATGGTCTTGGTGTGCTTATGGCTTAAAAAGAGGTTTTTGAAATGGATTTTATGTGCAAAGTTTGGGTATACTCTTTGTAATTGTTTTATGAAAGTTTTGAATGGTTTATTGGGTTGTGTAATAGGTGAAACTATATCAGCAAACTGTTTTGGTAGGAGTATATTTTTAAAAGGTCCATTTCATTTGTGAAAATGTTGTTATGTGATATGTATCATCCTGGAAATATTTTATTAAATTGTTTGAAGGAGATATTGAGGAGTGAAAGTGATGTGAAAGTGATGTGGAGTGTTTTGTGTGAGTGTGATGTGAAAAATTGAATTTTTGATTATGAAAGAAGTGTTATATTCCATGTTTGTGGGCTGTTATATGAGTTTAAATATCTTATAATTGTTTTATAAAATTGTTTAATGGTTTTGTGGAAGTGTTGAAGAAATGTGAAACGTGTTGTGGGCTATTTTGGTGTGATTCGGATTTCAAAATCATTTTGAATGAAAAATGGATTTTTGTGACTTGTGTGGTATACATATGGGCTGTTTGGTGAATTTGTGATGTGGAAATGATATTTTCATGTTCAATGTATATTTCTTGACTTGTTGAACTTGTTTGAGCACAAGGGGAAAACCTGGGTATCTAGGTGGGTGGACGTGTACTAGTATGCTAGTGAATCCGTGGGGTTTGGCCTCAGTTTCACTTAGCAAGATTGACGCTTACAACTCTAACTAAACTATGATGATGTTGATTGGGGACCACTAGGTTATGGGTATGTTCCCTACTAGTGGCTCGTGCACGAGAATGGATATTTGTGATGGTTACTCTCACCGAGATACGAGGTACCTGGGACCCACAGCTAGCTAGTGCCTAGGGGTTACTTCCTATTTCTTGTGCTCATTATTTACTTTGTACTTACCGTCGGCATACGGTATAGTTGGCTGGAAAATTCAGTAGTGTTGAAATTATTTTTTAAAAGTGTTGATTCTTAATGATAGCCCACTTGAAAACTGTTCTTATTCAAAGTTGCATCTTTTAGAAATTGTAACTAGCTTTTCATGTTTTTGAAAAATTGCATGCTTTTCGTCTTTAAATGTTTATCACATGGAATCTCTTAGTGGTGGTATCCTACTGGGCATTGGCTCACACCCTACTTACACCCTTGGGTGTAAGTAGACATGGTTATTTTTGTTGTCGCAGGTTGGGTACAGTTTTTTTTGTTCCAGTGGTTCGGGTTCCTAGCAGGTGATTGGTGGTGAAGTCTTGTGGAGGTGGCTTGAGGGCGGTGCCCCTTGCCATGAGGGTTCTTGGGCTGTCCTTATTTGGATTTGTACCTTTGGTATTGACCTTTTGAGTTGTTTTAAGCCATGTAATTCAGTTCTGAATTTTTGTAAAATATCGTTTGGTTTGAAAAATCCAGATTTGTTTCATTAGATTCTTTTGTTGTTTTATGTTTATAAACTCGGGTAAATCGTTCCCAATTTTCATTTTATGATACCCGGGCACTTGTGCCAGCCCGTGGGGATCGGGAACGCCCTTCGGGACTTGTCACGGTCTGGGTTTGGTGCCGGTTTTGGCGGCGTCCAGATTCGGTTCGTGACAGCCCCCTCGTCTCAGTTGTCAGCCTTCCCGCACGACAGCCCCACGCTTCATCCCTCCGTCTGTGCGCCTGCCTGAGTAGCTGTCCTATGCTCCGTCATTGGTCTCGAGTACCCGATACAAACTAGCGCTCTCGTCGGAGGAGATTGCATTTATACAATCTTATCGGGCTGCTTTGCCCCCTTCCTTTTCTCCAGCCACCATTGTTTAGACTGGTGGCCCTGCCGCGGGTATATCTCCTTGGTTGACATCTTGGATGCTTGACTCTGGTGCGTATGAACATCTTACAGGGGATTCCGGTATGTTCGTACCTATCATCCGCATACTGATGCCTCTGAGATTACTGTTGCTAATGGATAAAAAATCCCCATTGTGGGATTTGGCACATGCTCATTGACCCCGTATATTCACTTGACTTCAGCAGCTCATGTTCCTAACAATCCATTTAATCTTATCTCTATCAACAAACTCACCAAAGATTTAAATTGTGTTGCTACTTTTACATCTTCTGGTGTTGTTTTTCAGGACCGGACGACGAATCATGAACTTGATCGAGGTCATCTTCGGAATGAGGTGTACATGTTCGATACCCCACTATCTCTTTCTTGCTCATCCACCTCAGCCCGTGCCCTTGAGCTACATTCTCGCCTTGGTCATCCACCGACTTTCGTCTTATATAAGCTTTGCCCCCAATTCAGTCCTCACCTTTCCTTCTATTGTGAATCCTACAAGTTTGATAAACATCATTGGGTGACATATGTTTCTCGACTGGAACTGTAACGTCCAGGCCTGGCTCACCATCAAAACGGTGGCCGGACCGGTCGCCACATGGCCTCAAGCGCGTCTCCCTGTACGGCAGAGGCTGCCGACTAGCAGCGAGGGTCTTGGGAGGTGATAGTGGGGAGACTATACCCTCTTATCAGAGTTGAACAGCGGTATCTCAGAGTAAATAACATTTAATAGCGGAAGCAGTAATAGATAAACAATGAACAAACAGCACCAGAAGACAAATAGTGATCATTTTCATAAAAGGCGGCCAAAGCCAGTTTACACGATACAGGGATGATGAATGATACAATGTGAAAACAAGAAACAATACAGCATGCTTACAATACAATGTAAAAGAACAAAGAAAAGACACCAAGGCCCGACGGGCGTTCTCCTGAGCATCCCGAGCTCCTGCTCGGTCCTTTGCTCCTATCCCCAGGTACAAGCAACACAACAACCAACTTAGGTCCTGCAAACAAAAAAGGTCTACTCGGGTACCCCAGTGCAATGGCGGCCCGAGTAGGGTGTGAGATATAAATCTCAGTAGGTCGGCACCACCGATGTCTAACCCAATCCAGACAGTGTGTATTTAATTAAACAGTAAATAGATATAACAAGGTTCAATAAGCAGGACAACATAGATAAACAACACCCGTCCAGGTTCCCTAGGGACACCCGACGGCTATACCAGCTTCGGCTCGTTGCCGGTAATGTAACCTGATCATGTCACCATATACATACATATATATAAATATAAATGCATTTAGATCATAGATGGCGTGGGGTAAGAATGCCTCCCACCCATTAATCGCGATTTGCGGACACGAGGTAAGAATGCCTCTCGTCCCTATAGGTCAACTGGCAAGGGGTAGAAATGCCTCCCTTCCATACACGTATCGAGATTAGCGGGCACGAGGTAAGAATGCCTCTCGTCCCTAAATAAACTGGCTAGGGGTAAGAATGCCTCCCTTCCATACATGTACTGTCATACTGGCATGGGGTATAACTGCCTCCCATCCAACCATGTAAATCATCACTAGAAGTCAACTGGCAAGGGGTAAGAATGCCTCCCTTCGAGACACGTAATCGTCAACAGAAGTCAACTGGCAAGGGGTAAGAATGCCTCCTTTCCAGACACGTAATCGTCAACATAAGTCAACTGGCAAGGGGTAAGAATGCCTCCCTTCCAGACACGTAATCGTCAACAGAAGTCAACTGACACGGGGTAAGAATGCCTCCCTTCCAGACACGTATTTATCACTAGGTGGCCTCAGCATGTGCTCACCTTTATTATACTTCATTATGTGGCATCAGCATGTGCGCACTCACAAAACAAGCAAGTCTATAGTATATTGCTCATGGCATTACCTCATAAGCGTTCAAAGGTCATGACACAATCACAATCAAACATACAACCCATATCCACGTAAAAAGGTTATAATCATGTTCATACAATTATACTTGAGGCAAACTATCTTAAGTATTTATAATATCATCATTATCATATTTATCACGTTTATACTTAAGGCATCTCCTCTTAAGTATCTATATCAAGGTATTAACATATTCATTTTCCTAACATAAGGCGTGCTCATTACATTATTCCAAGGCGTGGTTGTACCACCCTAGTCCGCTCATCTCCAGTTTAACCATTTCATTTTAACGGATACATTTATCATTTCTTTAACCAGTTGGTACAATTCAAAGGAAACACGACATCGTCAATCAACACCAGAGCATAACCAGAAATCAGCAGGCAAGCATAATAATCTACTTCCTACTTTTATCTTGAAGACAACGCACTTCTGATCGAGGGGTTTTATTATTAAATCGTTAGTTTAGTTAGCAGACAACCCTTTTTTATCTTGTTCTTGCAATTCACACGGTTTTCAGAGAAGCATTTACTCAAGACTAACCTGCAGAATTAAAGTACTAAGGCAATGCATAAATTAACTCATTTAAACTTCACTTTAAATAAAAAGGCAGGAGAGAGACCTTACCTCAAGGTGGATCCATCCGTCCACTCCGGCTCTTGGCACTTCCCAACTAAAGCTGCCGCTGCTCCCCCACTGAGCATATGCACCTTCACACACATGAAAGGACACCTAGCCTCTATGCGCACACACACGCATGGCCATGGGCATGCGCAAGAGGATCCTTACATGCGTGCTTATACGCATATGCCCGTCTCCACTCACCTGCACATGCACTTTTTATATATGCAATGGGGACAACTAGCCCCGTACGTGTATATTCGCTGCCATGCACGAATATACGCATACCGAGGGAACCCACATACATATAAATACGTACCTATGCCTGCGCAGGCGAGTTGCCTAAGCTCTGGCAAGGCGAATCCAACTCCAAAGGTCCAACGCACTACGGAAAACAAACCAGGAACCTCTAAAACAACCTAAGACACTAAAATGAAGCTACGAAAACCAACAACGGGTAAAACCCTTACCTCGGAAACGAACTGGCGGATCGAAACGTGGCGAATCGCTTCGCCTTCGGCGGCGATCGCCGAAATACACCCAAACACGACCCGAGAAGCCTTCCGCACGATCCTGGAACAAAGAGAAACCAAAAGTCGGATCACCCTAAACCCTAGGGCATTCGGCCGAATCTCACCGGGCGACGAATACGTCGAAAAACGGCTTGGAACAAGGAGGAGAGGGAGGAGAAGGATCTACCATGGAGATTCGGAAGAAGAATCGTCAAGAACAAAGGAGGAATCGCCGGTCAAAGGGAGGCCGAGGTGGGGGGTCGAGCATGCGGCAGGGAGAGCCCCCTTGGGCTGTTCGTCGAGTGAGGGGAGAGGGTGAGGTATTATATATTTAGGTTTTTATTTTATTTCTTTTTATTTTTAATTTAATTAAAATACCTAACACACCCAAACCGCACGGTTTAACCATCACGGTTTGCCAAACCGCACGGTTCAACCCGCACGGTTTTCCAAACCGCACGGTTTAACCCGCACGGTTTGCCAAACCGTGCGCAAACCGTGCGGGGTCTACTGCCTCCAAGACACCCGCTGCATGGGCTAGGCGCACGGTTTGGGAAATCGTGCGCAGCCCGTGCGCAAGCCCCCGCCCGCCTGATTTGGGCCGCACGGTTTAGGCCGCACGGCTTGGTCAGCCCGTGCGCCAACCGTGCGCCCTCTGCAGCTCTTTAAAAACTGGGGTCCAGCGCTTCCGAAACCCCTCGGGCCCACCCGAGAAACTTAACGAGCCTTCGCCCACGCTCAAAAACATAAAAAGGAAGGGTTCCAACCTTCAGAATCTCATTCCGAAGCCCGGTTCTAAAAACGACCGGTTCAGTAATTGAAAAAGTTCAAATTTCTCCACTTTTTATCCTGGTTCAAAACGCGGGTCATTAAAGGAACCACATGCGGTGAATCCTTTCGACCTTGTTCATTCCGATGTATGGGGTCCTTGTAGGATTCCTAGCCAGTCCGAGTACAATTATTATATATCCTTTATTAATGACTACTCACGCATGGCATGACTTTACCTTCTTCGTGATCGGTCTGGAGTTTTTTCTACTTTTCAGATCTTTTATAATGAAATTCATACTCAATTCTCCACCTTCCTTAAATGTCTCCACTCCGACAATAGACGGAAATATTTATCCACTTTCTTTCAGCAGTTTCTCAAAGATAAAAGCATCATTCATCAGACATCCTGCCCCGATACACCTCAGCAGAATGGAGTGACCGAGCGGAAACATCGCCATATTCTAGAGACTGCTTGTGCCCTCCTATTTCACATGAAGGTGCCTCTCCTTTTTTGGTCTGATGCCATCCTCACTGCTACCCACCTCTTAAACCGACTCCCTTCTATCTTTCAGGGGGACTCCTTTTCGGACTCTGTTCTCCCCTCTTCCTACTCACTCACTTCCACTCCGTGTGCTTGGGTGTCTGTGTTATGTTCGGGACACTCGTCTCAACCTCTCTAAACTTTCTCCCAAATCTCTCTGTTGCATATTCTTCGGATATTCCCGCACTCAGCGCGGATACCGGTGCTTCTCTCCCGACTTACGACGATATATCATCTCTGCTGATATGTCGTTTGTTGAGAGCTCTCTTTTCACTCTTCTCTCTCCCCATCCAGACACCACTATCGATGATTGTCTTCCTCTCATCATCCACCCACCTTCGGTGCCCCACTCCGTTGGTCACCGATTTGACACTGTCTACTCCCGCCGCGCGTCGACTGTATCCCTTGTCCAGGCCGAGTACACCATCGTCCCAGATTCGTTCGATGCTTCTGCCCCGACGCAAGACGACTTCCCCATTGCACTCCGGAAAGGTACTTGTTCTTGCCAAAATTTTCTTCTATACATCTTCATATAGAGGTCTTTCCGCTCTGGAGACGATATCTATTTCCCGCACGGTTGGCGATGCCAAATCTCACCTAGGGTGGCTACAATCGATGCAGGATGAATTGCAGGCTATGGACGACAACCATACTTGGGATCTGGTCCCCCTTCCGGCAGATAAACAGGCGGTCGACAACAAATGGATTTATACGGTATGTCGCAATGCCGATGACACTTTCCATCACCTCAAAGCCTGACTTGTGGCGAAGGATTTTGCTCAGACATGATATCGACTATTTTGATACCTTCTCTTCGGTTGCAAAGATGAAATCGGTCTGATTATCCATCTCTCTGGCCGCTCATCATCATTGGGTCCTTCATCAATTGGATGTCAAGAATGTCTTTCTCCATGACTTTCTTGAAGAAGATGTGTATCTGCAGCAACCTCCAGGATTTCGTGCCTCCGAAGCCGACTCCCATGTTTGTTGACTTCGCCGCTCTCTATATGGCCTCAAGTAGTCTCCTCATGCTTGGTTTGGCCGATTCAGCACCGTCATTACCGCAGTTGGGCTCTCTAGAAGTATGATGGACCACACCGTCTTTTACCGTACGACGTCCTTCGACTGCATCCTGCTGGTGGTGTATGTTGATGATATCATCATCACTGGGAGCGACTCAATTGACATCGCCCAACTAAAGGGGCATCTTTACCACCACTTTCACACCAAAGATCTCGGTCCACTAACATACTTCCTTGGCATTGAGGTTTCTCGTTCTACGGACATCATCTTTCTCTGCCAACGAAAATATGCCTCAGATATCTTGCAGGATGCGGGTTTGACTCATATAACAGTCGTTGACACTCCTTTTGAGCCAGGGGAACGGTCTCTCTATGACAACACAAAACTCTTCTCTCACCCAGAGAGCTATTGTAACGTCCCTAACCCGGAAGCCACTAAACCGGTGCTCTGAACCGGGTGGTTAGACGACCTTAAGCGCGCCTCCCCGTACGCCAAAGAGTGACGACTAGCAGCAGGGGTCCAAATAGTCATTTGGGGAGACTATACCCCTTTTTTATCAGAGTAAGCCACAACAGAGGATAAACAAAATAGCAGAATAATAACCAATAATACAAGAGTATGCATAAACAACCATTCCCCAAAACGGGGTACAATCATGTCCAACAGTAAATGTGCTATGCCACGCTACAAGTGCAAAATTGGACAAAACCCAAAATGAAGATAACTGCAAGAAAACCCCAAAATGGTCCTGACACCAAGTTCGGGTCCTCCACGCATACCCATGGCAACCCAGCTCCCTAGCAAGAGCTCTTGCCCTTGTCTTGACCTGCAAGCATGAAGTCTGCTCGGGTACCCAATGGCCGCCCGAGCAGGGTGTGAGTACTACTCAGTAGGCCACCACTAACGGTGTTTACAAAATATCTGGTATAAACAATTGTGCATGCAAGAGGGAACTGAATAATAAATGACAAAGAAAAGATTAAGTGCCTTAAACAGTTTAGGTCCATTGCCAACATTTATTACCATTTCCTTATCTTACCATTTCAACCCATTTCCCATTACTTACCATTTCCAACGCATTTACCATGGGTTCATCAAACACAACAAGTTACACTGACTTAAAGTACACAAACACATGCATGAAGAAAAACACACTGTTATCCTATCTCACTAGGACTAACTTCCTCATGTAAACCATATCCTCACCTCGGAGCCTCAGTCCGGGTGGATGCAACCGTTAGAGGAACAGAGCCTCAGTTCTCTTCCCTAACCTGTGCATTAGGGGTGGAGTTTAGAGCCTCAGTGCAACTCGACCCGTGTGCGTAGATCCTCAAGTTAATACCCCACTCTACCAAGCCATGTGCACATGCTATATATATATATATATGTATGTATATCCATCAACCATTCACACAACATCACAACCATTGCCCAAGGCAAACATAAATCACAACAACACAAGAGTTAATACCATGCCTTAACTCATTAACATATTTACCACATTTCACATCATTAGCCATTTAGCCCGATCCCCTTTTATTATGCTTATCTCACTAAGCATTCATTCATTGTGCCTATCTCACTAGGTTTCGTTTATTATGCCTCACACACTAGGCTTCATTACCAGGCTCATAATCCATTCCATTATAGTCTTTAATCATTTCCACATATTAACCCATTTAGCCATTCGTCATTCTCATGTGTCAACCCATTTACACATTCCAACGCTATTTACAATTCATCTAGCATAACCATGTTCAACCCATATTACCCATTTCCATGTTAACCCAATATCCCTTAGGTTATTATTAAGCCTAGGTGCATCACCTAGCTTCTATTCCAACACAATCAATCACATCAACATGTTTATCAAGGGCTCTACATAACTACACAACAATCTCACTTGTTCTTTACAAATCCTTAGGTCTGGGGAAGTCGGCACACCCCACGGGTGGCCCTAGATTAACCTCATGACCCTCGACGCATCCCATGGGGATCGTGAGGGTTTCCATTTACCTTCTTAATAACCATTTTACCTAAATATGCCAAGGGTGATCAAAACATACCAAGAGACACCCAAGAACAAAACCACACATGCACAAATCCACAAATAAACCATGGGATATAACTTGTAGACCACCTACCTCGATTTCGTGGGTGAACACACTCTTAATCAAGCCCTTAGATTCTGCTTCAAACAACCATTGAAGCTTCAACCTAGATCTCACCCAAAGAGTAGGGTTTTAGAGCTTCGGAAAGAGAGGAGAAGATACAAACCCTAATCTCAAAAGAGAAGCAAGGATGAGATTAACATTACCCGGAGCTTCGATCCGCAACCAACGACACCAAAAACGCCTTAGAAACGAGGGAGATCGATCTCTTGGAGCCTTTTGGAGATTTGGTTCGTTCCTAGGGTGAAGAGGGGTGAATGAGGAGGAAAATTTGAGTTGGGTATTAAAATCCCGGAGTGGAAGAATTGTAATTTTTTAAAAGTTTCTGAGCCGCACGATTTGCCAAACCGTGCGTAAACCGTGCGGAGGCCACTGTCCAAAATCCCACCTCCTGCACGGTTTCCTGGGCTGTCCGCACGGTTAGCACTAACCGTGCGCAGACCGTGTGGCCTACCCAGAAAACCCCCCCTTTTCTCCATTTTTCATGCCCCGAACTCTCGGAACACCCTTGAGCCTCCTTAAGGACTTGGGTAAGCGCTTAATTAACCAAAACAAGGGATTCAAACCAAAACTTAAACAAGAACATACCTTTCCAAGATCCGGGATCTTACAACCTCCCCACCTTATAAAATCTCGTCCTTGAGCCAAGTTTCCAAGCTTCATTGCACTTCCGAGGAAAAGAGATCGGGCCACTGAGCCCGCATATCTGATTCCCGCTCCCAAGTTTCTTCACGAATCTTTCCATGCTGCTATAGTATTCGCACTAATGGCACAACCTTGCCCCACAAGACTTTCTCACTACAATCCATGACACGAATCAGATGCTCCTCAAAGGACGCATCAGTCTCAAGCTCAACATTCTCAGCATCCACCACCTGAGTTGGGTCAGGGTGATACCGCCGAAGCTGCGACACATGAAGGACATCATGCATCCCGCAATACCGCTGTGGAAGAGCCAATCGATACGTCACTAGTCCGATCCTCTCCACAATCTCAAACGATCCCACATACTTGGGCGCCAACTTGCCCTGCTTCCGAATCCGTCGGTGACCCAACCTTTGCAACACCCAAAGGAACACACTATCACCCATCTCGAACTCAAGAGGTCTACGTCTTCGGTCCGCATATGACTTCTGCCTACTCTGAGCCGTTGCCATCCGTTTTCGAATCAACTCAACTTTCTCCGAAGTCTCCTGAATCGGTAAGAAATGAGCCACTTTTGTTAGCCGATCCACAACCACCCAAATTGCATCATTCTTCCGAGGCGTCCTCGGAAGACCCACCACAAAATCCATTGTCACATCATCCCACTTCCATTCCGGAATGGGCAGTGGATGTAACAAACCACCTGGGCGTTGATGCTCGGCCTTCACCTGCTGACAGGTAAGGCACCGTGCCACAAAGCCCGCAACTTTCTTTTTTTCATTCTCGACCACCAAAACTGTCTACGGAGATCACGATACATCTTGGTCAAACCAGGATACACTGACCATTTTGATGCATTGAACTCATGCATCAACTCTTCCTGCATGCACACCGGCACAACCACACAACCATAAACACAAACAACCCCGTCCATACCGACGACCCAACCAAAAGGTGGCTCCCCACCTTTAAGTCTTTCCTTCATGGCAAAACATTCAGGATCGTCGAGCTGGCTTCCTAACTCGACTTAAAAGAGTCGACTCAACCGTCACGGAAGCAAGAGTCACCTGACCGTTTTCCTCCCGCACCTCCAGTTGCATCTTCGCAAACAAAGCCATCACCTTCCGCTCGGTGTTGGATTCCTGAACCACCTGGTTCTGAGTCTTTCTGCTCAAAGCATCAGCAACACTGTTCCTTTTTCCCGATGTATATACTATCTCAAAGTTGAAAGATTGGAGATACTCAACCCATCTTCGCTGCCGAAGATTCAAATCCCTCTGCGAAAAGATATACTTTAGACTCTTGTGATCGGTATACATCGTGAACCGTTCCCCCAACAAGTAGTGCCTCCATCACTTTAAGGCATACACTACTGCAACCAACTCAAGATCATGAGTGAGATAATTCTGCTCATGGGGTTTCAATTTCCTCGACCCATAAGTCACAACCCGCTCATCTTGCATCAACACAGTCCCAAGCCCAATACAGGACGCATCACAAAACAAGACATACTTCCTACCTGACTTAGGTAAGATCATGATCGGTGCGGTCGTCAATCGCCTTTTCAAATCTTGAAAGGCATTCTCACAAGCCTCATACCACTCAAACCTGACTCCTTTCTTGGTCAAGCCCGGTAGTGGTGCTGCCAAGCGAGAGAAATCCTGGATGAATCTCCGGTAATATCCGACCAAACTCAGAAAACTCCGAACATCTGAAACACTCTTGGGCTGCTCCCAAGACACAACAACCTGCACTTTCTTTGGATCCACCGACACACCTGCTTCAGAGACGATGTGACCCAGAAAATGCACTTCTCCAATCCAGAACTGACACTTTGACAGCTTGGCGTATAACCGATGCTCTCTCAGTGTACTCAGAATGTTGTCAAGATGTTGGGCATGATCGTCATGAGTTTTCGAGTATACCAAGATGTCGTCAATAAAGACAACCACAAACTGATCCAGATAAGGATGAAAGATTCGGTTTATCAAAGCCATGAACACCGCCGGTGCATTGGTAAAGCCGAAAGGCATCACCACAAACTCAAACAACCCGTATCGACTCTTGAAAGCTGTCAGCGGTACGTCAGAAGGCCTCACCCTCAACTGGTGATAACCTGATCTCAGATCAATCTTAGAAAACATCGATGCACCCCTCAACTGGTCAAACAGGTCATTAATTCTAGGAAGTGGGTACCGATTTTTCACCGTCATCTGATTTAACTTCCGATAATCAACACACAACCTTAACGTCCCGTCAGTCTTTGCAAAAAGCACAGGAGATCCCCAAGGAGACGTACTAGGTCGTATGAACCCCTTACGCTCCAACTCCTCAAGCTAAACCTTTAACTCCTAGAGTTCTACCGGTGCCATTCGGTATGGCGAAATAGAAACTGGCTCCACTCCCGGCATCAACTCAATCGTGAAATCAACATCGATCTCGGGTGGTAACCCCGAGAAATCCTCAGGAAACACATCCTGAAATTGATCCACTACTGGGGGGAAGATAGACTGTTCCCCTCTTTCATCATCGAGCACAAAATAAGCTACTTGAGCCGTGAGCCTACCCAACTGCTGTCATAACAGTCTCGCACGACCTGCTCGAACATCCCACTCTCCACGATGGACGTAAGTGTCACCTTCAAGTGACCTGAACGATACCCCGCGACAGTAACAGTCTATGTGCGCCCGATACAACACCAACCAGTTCATATCCAAGATCAAGTCAAATCCCGACACCTCGAGAACGAACAAGTCCCACAGGAAACGATACCCATCGACTTTCAGAGCACATCCCTTACACTGCCTGATATCTTCATTTCGCACCCCCAACGGAGTGTCAATCGACATAACCCCGCACACTCTCTCCACAAGCAAACCCAACGCTACCACAAACTGAGCAGAAATAAAAGAGTGTGTGGCACCAGTATCAAACAACGCACTAACAAGCGTAGAAGCTCCAAGGATCATACCTCGAATAGTTGATGGCCCAACCTCGCCATCACTGGGTGCCGACTGAACTGCATGAAGCTGACCTGCCCCTCTACCCTGGGCTCCGACCTGTATGCCCTGCACTGCACTGCCCTGCTGACGTGGGCGATCCTGCCCTGAAGTTCCATGTCCACCGTCCCTACCAATACCCGTGGAGCTCTAACTGCCTGCCTGATAAAGAGCAGCTGATCCCTTGCCTCCGCTTGGCATCTGCTTGTCACCAACATTCATGCTCACCTGCTGAGGGATCCTGCAGAACCTCTGCACGTGTTCCAATCTGCCGCACGACCGACACTCAACTGGAGGTCGAGGACACTGGCCACGCATGTGACCCGACCCGCCACACTGATAGCAGAACACCTGATCACCACCTTGAGTGGCTGACCCTCTCTTCTGACCACCTTGCACACTTCTGTCCTGTTGAAAACTTCCAAAACGACGCTTTCGGCCCTCGGAAGCTGCACCACTTGTTTGCCCAGCTGGCACGACAAGCCCACTACTTGAAGCTCTCTTCAGGTTCCCTTCTGAGATCAACGCTTGATCCACTACCTCTGTAAACCTCTTCAAGCGAAAAATATTCACCTGAGACCTGATCTTGTGTCTCAACCCATCCTGGAAACGCCTTGTAACTATTGCCTCAGCCCCCGCCAACTCTGGAACAAAGCGTCGCAGGTCAGTGAAGCGGCCAACATACTCCATCACCGACATCGATCCCTGAGTCAAGCTCATGAACTCCGCAGCCCGCTCTTGCCTGAAAGTCTCTAGGTAAAAATGCTCCAGAAACTTTTCCTGGAAATCTTTTCACAACATCCCCTCAACCTGCTCAATTTGAGTAAGAATGTCCCACCAACACTTTGTCTGGCCCCGCATCATATAAGATGCCAACTTGACCCGGTTTCCATCAGGAGTCTCCAGATGATCAAGTATCGTCTGGACAAACTCTATCCAGAACTCTGCTGCCTCTGGCCTACCCTCTTTGGTAAAGGTCGGAGGGTGCTACAACTGAAACTCTCTAGTCAGCTCAAGCATCCTCGGCGCAACCCACCCTGGGTCCCGATCCATAATCTGCATAAAACGAGCCAAGTTCTCTCGGAACTGCTCTTCTATACTTTCCTGAATCACCACATTCTCTTGCTCCTCTACTGGAGGAGTGTTTTCAGCAACATCCTCTTGTTGCCCAACCGGCGCTCGACGTCATGGTGGCATTTCTCTACCTTGCCAAAGATGAGGTTTAGAACACATACCATAAAACTTTCACAATTTCATAACAAGAAGGCTCTTCACCATCCACAATAACCCACCATACATGCACCATCCCAACAAACCTTAACATTCTGAAAACATCACCTCGACCATCCCTATCGCGGGCCATAGTCTACACGGGGTAAACAACCATACACCACAACAAGACTCACACAACATGTTACAACAACATTTTCAATTCATTACAAACACTTAATTGCACATATTTCATTAATCATCACTTATCATTCTTTTATCTTCACCCCTTGTGTTTCGTTTACGACATTTCCCCCTTTTTAATTACCAAGATGCAAGGTGCATTCTATCTTTCATGTCTCACACGCTCAACCCGTGTGTGCCTACCATGATGCATGTCACCTATCTCTCTAAGTGCCTATAATGATGCATGAATGCACAACCTCGTGCCATTGAGGCCACGAGTCAAATATCATAAAACAATCACATCACACAACATATGCATCACCCAATGGTGAAATATCATCAACTGTAACATTGCACAATCAAGAACACCAATTCCCACCCTGGGTGGCTTGAGGTTTCCCTCGTACATGGGTTAGTTACTCCCAAGCACGAGCTCATTACCAAGGCCCGACACATCCTAACTCCCGTCCACCATCCCAAATAACAAGATTTCAGAGAAGGAGAAGAAAGACCTACTTTGATACCACTTTTTAACGTCCCCAACCCGGAAGCCACTAAACCGGTGCTCCGAGCCGAGTGGTTACATGACCTTGAGCGCGCCTCCCCATACGCTGAAGGGTGCCGACTAGCAGCGGGGGTCCAAATAGTCATTTGGGGAGACTATACCCCTTTTTTATCAGAGTAAGCCACAACAGAAGATAAACAAAATAGTGGAATAATAACCAATAATACAAGAGTACGCATAAACAATCATTCCCCAAAACGGGGCACAACCATGTCCAACAGTAAATGTGCCATGCCATGCTACAAGTGCAAAAGTGGACAAAACCCAAAATGAAGACAACTGCAAGAAAACCCCAAAATGGTCCTGACACCAAGTTCGGTTTCTCCTCCACGCATACCCATGCCAACCCAACTCCCTAGCAAGAGCCCTTGCCCTTGTCCTGACCTGCAAGCATGAAATCTGCTCGGGTACCCAACGGCGGCCCGAGCAGGGTGTGAGTACAACTCAGTAGGCCACCACTAATGTTGTCTGCAAAATATCTGGTATAAACAATTGTGCATGCAAGAGAGAAATGAATAATAAATGACAAAGAAAAGATTAAGTGCCTTAACCAGTTTAGGTCCATTGCCAACATTTATTACCATTTCCTTATCTTACCATTTCAACCCATTTCCCATTACTTACCATTTCCAACGCATTTACCATGGGTTCATCAAACACAACAAGTTACACGGGCTTAAAGTACACAAACACATGCATGAGGAAAAACACACTGTTATCCTATCTCACTAGGACTAACTTCCTCATTTAAACCATATTCTCACCTTGAAGCCTTAGTTCGGGTGGATGCAACCGTTAGGGGAACAGAGCCTCAGTCCTCTTCCCTAACCAGTGCATTAGGGGTGGAGTTTAGAGGCTCAGTCCAACTCGACCCGTGGACGTAGATCCTCAAGTCAATACTCCACTCTACCAAGCCATGTGTACATGCTATATATATATATATATATATATATGTATATCCATCAATCATTCACACAACATCACAACCATTGCCCAAGGCAAACATAAATCATAACAATAACACAAGAGTTAATACCATGTCTTAACCCATTAACATATTTACCACATTTCACATCATTAGCCTTTTAGCCCGATCCCCTTTTATTATGCTTATCTCACTAAGCATTTATTCATTGTGCCTATCTCACTAGGCTTCGTTTATTATGCCTCACTCACTAGGCTTCATTTCCAGGCTCATAATCTATTCCATTATGGTCCTTAATCATTTCCACATATTAACCCATTTAGCCATTCGTCATTTTCATGTGTCAACCCATTTACACATTCCAACACTATTCACAATTCATCTAGCATAACCATGTTTAACCCATATTACCCACTTCCATGTTAACCCAATATCCCTTAGGTTATTATTAAGCCTAGGTGCATCACCTGGCTTCTATTCCAACACAATCAATCACATAAACATGTTTATCAAGGGCTCTACATAACTACACAACAATCTCACCTGTTCTTTACAAATCCCTAGGTCTGGGGAAGTCGGCACACCCCATCCCATGGGTGGCCCTAGATTAGCCTCATCACCCTCGACGCATCCCATGGAGATTGTGAGAGTTTCCATTTACTTTCTTAATAACCATTTTACCTAAACATGCCAAGGGTGATCAAAACATACCAAGAGACACCCAAGAACAAAACCACACATGCACAAATCCACAAATAAACCATGAGATATAACTTGTAGACCACCTACCTCGATTTCGTGGGTGAACGCACTCTTAATCGAGCCCTTAGATTCCGGTTCAAATAACCCTTGAAGCTTCAACCTAGATCTCACCCAAAGAGTAGGGTTTTAGAGCTTCGGAAAGAGAGGAGAAGAAGATACAAACCCTAAACTCAAAAGAGAAGCAAGGATGAGATTAGCCTTACTCGGAGCTTCGATCCGCAACCAACGACACCAAAAACGCCTTAGAAACGAGGGAGATCGATCTCTTAGAGCCCTTGGGAGATTTGGTTCATTTCTAGGGTGAAGAGGGGTGAATGGGGAGGAAAACCCGAGTTGGGTATTAAAATCCCGGAGTGATAGAATTGTAATTTTTTAAAATTTTCTGGGCCGCACGGTTTACCCACATGGTCAATCGTGCGCAAACCGTGCGGAGGCCATTGTCCAAAATCCCACCTCCTGCACGGTTTCCTAGGCTGTCCGCACGGTTAGCACTAACCGTGCGCAGACCGTGCGACCTACCCAGAAATCCCCCTTTTCTCCATTTTTCGTGCCCCGAATCCTCGGAACACCCCCGAGCCTCCGTAAGGACTTGGGTGAGCGCTTAATTAACCAAAACAAGGGATTCAAACCAGAACTTAAACGAAAACATACCTTTCCAAGATCCGGGATCTTACAACTATTGTCTTTTTGTGGGAAAATTCAATTATCTCACCATGGCATGTCTGGACATTGTCTGCGCCGTTAGCAAAGTGAGCCAATTCATAGAGCATCTGACCAAATTTCATTGGAATGTTGTCCTTCGCATTGCCAAATACATCAAGAAAGACCATGTTCGTGGTTTTCGGTACTCACATCACGATCATCTGAATGTTGAGGCCTTCTCTGATGCTGACTATCCTGGTTGCCTTGCTACCCGAAAGCTTACTTCTGGGTTTGCCGTTTTCATGGCAGGTAACCTCATCTCTTGGCTTCGTCACTACTGAGATCCTTTGGCTTCGTTATCTCCTTCTCTAGCTGGACTGCCACCGTCTTCGCCATCACCTCGAGCAGAACCATATCAGTTTTGATCACATTCCGATGACAAATCAGCTTGCCGAAATCTTCACCAAAGACCTCCCGGGAGCTCGTCTGGACTCTCTCAGTACCAAGCTGGGGTATCCACAGCATCAGAGACCCAGCTTGAGGGAGAGAGTGTATGATTTTGTAATTTCCAGCTTGAGGGAGAGAGTGTATGATTTTGTAATTTCCAGCTTGAGGGGGAGTGTTGAACCCAGTTTTATTATAAAAGAAATTTCCGAGTCCCACATCGGAATACTCCACTATGTAATTTATTTTACCCATCTATAAAAGAATGTCTCCATCTCACATTGAAGTGGAATTCGCCTTCTACAAATTTAAACGTGACCGCTCTGATACTAGTTGATTTTGGGTGCACTAGAAGCATGCAATGGGTGATGGGATAATTAAAATTTCTTTTAATTTCAATTTCCCGGGACCTCAATTAAATGATATTGCACGTTAAGTTTATAATTAATTTATTTAGATTGAAAGAAAGCAGTTATCTCGTCATAGGTTTCTTTCTTCGTAGTCGACGTTGATCGTCCAAAAAGACTCTTTCGGATTGCCTTTATTGCGCTTGTGAGGATCCAAGGGTAGAATACCTCTGCCGGTGATCCACCCGTGCTCTTAATGATCTTCGAACAACGTCACTCGATTTTTGGGTGCTAGCGCGGCGAATCAAATGTCTTGCGTTCGTTCTTGATCATTCGTTCTTTGGTCTTGAAGAAACTTCTCTTGCGTTCCCGTTCTTGAGAGAGCGAGATGGAGGAGTCGAAAGAAAATTCGTTGTGCGCAACAATTATCTCTTTTTCGATTACCTGCACAATAACCATAACTGGCTTTTTATAGAGGTAGGGTTTAGGTTAGAATATTGTTTAATTGCATGCCAAACCTTAAACAATATTAAATTCTTTAATAAACTCAATGCCACAAAATAATAATATAATTATTATTTTGTGGGTCGCGCCATATTGCGCAAATGATAAATAATATTTACCGGCTTGTAAATAATTATTTATCACTGGACACAATTTGGGTCCGTTTGAACTCAGTATTTATTGAATATCAGAATAAATATTTTATTCATAAATAAATATTTCATTCGCATACCGGCGAATAAATATTTATTGAATATTCAATAAAATAAATAGATATATTTTTATTCACATGTTGATGAATAAATATTTATTTAATTTATGCAACCAATATAACTTGAATAAAATTATTTTTCAGTTTTGAGAATAATATTTATTCCATTAATTAAATTCAAATAGAATTTAATCGAGATCAATGAAAACACTTAGTGTGTGACTCTTTAGGATTTTTTTTTCGTTGACATGTGAACTTGTTTAAAATCCAAGATTACTATCTAGCAACAGGTCAACACCCAAGAGAAAAAACTTAATGTCACAACGTTAACAACCACATACGAACGCTCACTTTGTAATATAATCCATTTGTCACAATATCTCATCAAGCAGGTTGCACGATGGTGTCATCAACCTATATGTTTGATACGTTTTTCTTTGACCACCTGAAATAAACATGTCGCTACACCATGACCATGAAATTTAGGTGACGGTTATATTCCAATCAAAGGGCCGAGATATCAGCTCCAATAAAGATGGAAGCGACAAATCCTTTTTCGACTTATCCATTAATGACATGTTAATCGTGACGCACCCAACGTACCCTACTTCCCCGCCAATATATGGCGTGCCAATTTTTGTCAGTAAATCTAATTGCGCGAGTCATGACATGTATTAATGATAATTTTAAAGTCTAAGGATCGTTACACACGCTCGCATATAGGAATATCTGATGACAACAAAACATGCGGAATTTCTTCTGGCGGGTCTTATCATAATCTCTTTTCTTGGAGATTACCAAGTGCGAACTTAATGAGAAGAAGCCTCATCCGGTTAAGAGTACTCGCACCTGACGGTCTATATATCTTGTCTCTCATCATAGTATGTTATCCAACCGTAGAACCATATTAAGAATATTTGTCATAACACTTTCCCATCATAACGGGGAACTGCTATGACCTTATCAATGCGATAAATACTTCAAAACATTATTACATTAAAGTGATGTAAAACAATGAAGAATATGTAATAAGATGTTTAATTAATATAAATACAATGAATATACATGTAATCAAAGTACAATCAGTTGGTCCTAGGACACTAACTACATCAACTGTAGCTTTTTTTTTACCTGCTACCATCTTTGATTTTATTATTTTTTCTGTTTTATTAATTTTTTCCACAGTTTCTTTTTTATTTCATCTTGTGTTCCATTTAAATTGCTTTCCATAGATGAAAATGAAGAATAATTTTTTTTAGATATTTTATATGAACTTGTTTTTGCAGATCATGTAATATTTAGACTTATTTGGATTGCATGATTATGTTTTTGTTAACTAAATTTTCATGTCATACGTGTTTTTTTTTTGAATTTTTTTTATTGTTTCATATTCAGATTTTATTTTTATATATATTATTTGTGTCGTAAATGAAATATCCATGCGCAGCGCAATGCGCCGTGCCCCATTGTGCTAAGGGCTCTTGTCACTATTTTGCACCATGCGCAGTAAACAACTATGGTTGGAGGTTCATTCAGGGATACAACAAGATTGCCCAACCTCTGTTTTGACTTGAAAAGATGGGTTTAAATGTACCATTGAGGCTCAAGATGCCTTTGAACTGTTGAAGAAACTCTTTACAACAGAAAATGCACTGGCTGAACGCCATGAGGCTTTAAGACAGCTCAAGTATCATCTATCTCGAGCACAACAGCAAGCGGATCGACGTAGGCAGCATTCTGTAGCTCAGAGAAATAATCAGAAACTGGTCACCTGGTTTTATGGCCTGTTTACAGTGCTCAAGCGTATCGGTCCAGTTGCATATCTTTTAGATTTGCCTCCCGCAGCTTGAACACATCCTGTGTTTCACTTCAGAGCAGTTGGTAACCAAACAGTGATTCAGGTTTACCTTCAGTGTTGGAGGTGGATTCTGCAGAGTTCTGTGAACCAGTGGAGGTGTTGTAGAAGAGAACTAGTCTACAGAATGATGCAGCGGTAACTCGGTGGCTAATCAAATGGAAGGGGCTACATGGGAAGATGAATTCATCAATCGGAATTAGTTTCCTTTACCCAGTCTTAAGGACAAGATTGCTTCTCGAGGGGCGAGTGATAGAGCCCGAGACACCAGTACATCCTGAAAAGTATATTTGAGGAGGGGCAAATGGGTCACTGCGGGAGAAACTGGAGGAAATATTTAGAAAGTGGGCATCTTGTTGTAGGCCCATAGGGTGTTGGAGGAAGTGGAAAGTGGTTATAAGAGAGAGAATAGGGGAATAGTCTGGGTATTTTTTTCAGCCTTGCTGGCTTGGGCAGGAGAGTGGGGGAACTCTCTCTCTTGTAGTCTGTCTTTCTGGTTTCCTTCTCCCATTTCTTCATTCTAAGCACACTACACCACACTACAACATACTACATGAGAGGGTCCATTAAAGGAGTTTAATACTATACAGAGTTATATTCCTGTGTTTTGATTTTCTGTGATATCAGAATTTGACCTCAATGTGGCAGCTTTTGCTGATAGCTAAATTGCCACTTCTTTAAGTGGTCTCTGTTAAAAGTTAGCATCAAGGATTGTTATTAGGAAAAATGAAACGGGAGGATCACAAAAGGAAATTAATTCCAATGAAAGGCCTTAAATTTGAAAAAGTAACAGTAGAAAGGTGTAGTTCTGAAATTAATTTCTGTTAAAGACCTTAAATTTGTTAATGGATAAAATTTTTCTCCATGTAAAACTCATCAAGTTGTAAATAGTTGAAGAGTTGGTTGCTGTAAGTGTGTTGAAGGCAATGTAAATTCTTCAAGGGTTAATTTGTAAATCTGTTAAATTTTAACACATTTACAGCTAAACGTTCAACTATTTTCAACTTTATGAGTTTTATGGGAAAAGCATCTGTCCATTAACAAAAAATATTTTTTTATTGTCATTTATCAAATTTAAGGCCTTTGATCTATAAATTAATTTTATTTTGTGACCCCCCTGTATCATTTGTCTTCTGTAGAAAAAGAAATCTTAAAGTCCATTTTAGGGATTTGATTCTGAATTATCAAATTCTAATTTATAATTATCACTGCTTTCATCTTTTCTTTCATTTGATTCATGCTGTTTAGCATATTCTTCCATCTCATTTCAATGATACTCTGCAATTTTTCATATCAGGTAAAGTTTTATTTTTTAGCTTTGTTGCTTTGAAACTTGATTTTGATGCGCTTGACATTTTTTGTTGGTTTTTAGTTTGTTCGCTTCTCTTACACCTGTCGCCCTTGCTTGAACTCTCCAATTTAATTCTCCGCTCGTTGCCAAATACAAGCTCATATTTAGCATCTTCCTCAGTATATTGGTCTTCTGGTTTGTTTGGCAAAACCCTAAATGACTATTTTTTATGCCTATAACCTGATATTCAATAACCAATTGTATTAAGCTTTATAATTTTCCTGAACTAAAATCGATAATATATTTTCAACTTGCTTTATGATTTTTCTAAAAAGAAGTTTCAACTAATTTGGGTTTGTACCTTTTATTTTTTATGTTGCGGAGCAACTTCAACTAGGAGCTCAAATAAGTCACTTTTGGCTGCCAAAAATGCGCAGAAGGCACCAAAAGCCTCAGTGAATCCAACGCCTTCCTTCAGCAGAGAGGCGTTGGATCCAGTGGCACTGCTAGTTAACCTTGTTTTTGGTCCTCCAAACTCTTATCCGCAGCCACTGCGATCTTTTCTTCTAGTTGTAAATTCCAGGTTTTTTGCTGTTTTCTTATCTTGTCTTTCTCTGCAGCTATCATTCAAGAAGATCCAGATCCAGGGAGACTGATCAAGTTTCTCATGGCAAAGTGAGGGGGAAGGATCATAGAAGCTGTAAACGCCCAGATGAAGCAAACTTTGAATTTTATGATCACAATGTGCATTTGACTCTTGATAACTGTTCTGATGGGGACAGGTTCAACATTAACATGAACAGAGTCAGGCACTATAATTACACCCGGAAAGGCATGAAACGGAGGCATGAATCTGATTCTGACAGGGATGTGTTGGACAAAAATAATTCAAGATCCAGGTGGGGCTCTCGGACGGAGCATTCCGATATCATCCTTGAAAAGAACCGGAGCTGGACTGGTGAAACTTCTGCACGCAGAGATTTTGCAGAAAGGGGACGGGATGGGGGCAGGCAAAGAAGCAGTTTTAGAAGGAAGCATTCCAAACACCTTCATGATGATCACTGGGATGGCTGGAGCAGAGCACATTATGATGATTCTGAAGGTCCTGACAGCAAGGGTGGCAATAATTGGCGGGATCGAGTTTCTGGGTTTTCGGGTGATGATGGCTGGATGAGGAACGTGATGAATGGTGGTGATTCTGTAGACGGGGAACGTTCTAGAAGGAAGCCATCGAGACATCGGCATGGGACATTGGGGGTTCCTGATGATCGTTGGGATGGCTGGAACAGGGTTCACAGTGATGATTCTGAAGCTTCTGACGGTAATCAAGAGAGACTCCAAGCTCAGTCTTCTTCTAGTGATGGTGGCTGGGCTGTGAATGGAATGAACGGTGGTGATTCGAGTGCCGATTCATCTGGCAGAGAGAGAGCTCGACACCGTGCTTACAAGAGGCATCGCAGATCTGAACATTGCCCTGAGCTGGATAAGAAGACCTGGAAACATGGAAGGGATTTGACGGAGAGTGGTTCTGATTATTATTATGAATCGTTTCAGAGAAATGAATCTCGTGATGGAAGTGAATGCAGCTCTGAAAGGCACCGTGGGTGGAGGAAGAGTGTGTTCCCCGGAGAGCCCGGGTTGGTATGAAGGAAGAGTGGGTTCGCCGGGCCTTCTTTCAGAATGTTACAGCGATTGATTACCTACGATGGTAATCTTGGATGAATGCCATGATAGGATCCCCCCTCCAAAGAAGCCTGTAGCAGAAGGTATTTTGGGTGAATTTTATATTGCTTCATTTTTATTTCTCATGTGTGCGTTTCATCGTAAGGTGTCCAGCTAATGGTATCGGTGCTTCAGTTCCATTTAGGAAATGGAATGAAACAGTTTTGAGTTATTAATTGGTTGTTTGGTTGGGTTAAGTCAACCCGAGCAGTATTTTCAGGGCAAGTCAGAACTGACGCCTTCAAGCGCGAGCAACCCAGAAAGCTCCATTATCACCCTTTGTTCATCATGCCATTTCCATGCTTGGTTAGGCTACATTGCCCACTTTGCACCCATCATCATTATTATTTGGCTCACCAACTGCCCCCCTATTTTCAAAAGGAAGAACATTTCACAAATCAACATCGACTCCCATACTCATTAATGCTTGCGAAACATTATAACCCCTTGAAGTCTCCATTAAATATCTGGTCTATAACAGGGGATGGACATTACAATCATATAAATCCGTGCAGATTAGAACTAGTTGAATCTCTTTTCTTCCTCTCTCTCTTTTAAAGGTTATAGCAAACTGTGAGAGTTTGGGAAATTTTTTATATTTGATCCGAGAATTTAACCGTTGGTACCTGGTGCTTGTGAATGTCATCAAACATAGAAGAAGGAATATCATCCAAGTTTATTGTAATTGTACAATTTATGTTCTTAATTTGTTTTTTCTAAACCTCTCCCAGTTGATCTTTCCATGAGTTTTTATTGTATTTTTTATAGCATTCAAGGTATATAAGATGACTACAAAACCCGTCAATGATATTAGGAACGTCCATTGAAGTTTTGGATATTATGGAAAAGTGATTTATTTATTGAACATTTGGGTATGTGGTAAGATGCAGATCAATGTGATGAGAATTCATAAATTATGAACATTTGGGTATGTGGTACGATACGAAGACGTCATAAATTATGAGATGACACGTCTCTCTATCATTCACTAAATTCACAAGTCACACAATTTGACTTATTATATTATAAGACATGATGTTAAAACAAGATTTTCAAAACAGTTTTGTATTGTGAATACGATACAACACATATCGGAGGATACAACACCATTGGAAAATTCATTTTTCAAACTGTCGTAGGCTATGATACGGGATTGTCATTTAGTATGGAATTGAGTAACTGTATGATTCATGCAACTAGTCTTCTACAATTGTCGATTTCTTTATTGTAGACAATGATAAAGCAATTGTATTCCATGATATCAAGTCATAATGTATTATTTCTTCATTTCAAAGGATTTACAATAGTGCATTCATTTGAGTCATGTTATATGACTAGATGAGTCATATAATATGACACTTAAAAAAACTGTTTTCATTAATCAAAGACAATTTAAATTTATAAATTGTTTATAAATTAATATATTTAGTAAATATGAAGGCCTTCATTTTTTATTGATTTTTTGATAATCCACCTTTCAAGCGGTGAAGTGGAACCTTTACAAGGCCTGTAGGCGTAAGTATTATATGGCCCGTAGGCCTTAGAGGAATTCAATGCCCGTAGGCTTCAAACATTACATACAACCTAGACTAACTACTTGGAACTGCTCCTCCCCAGCATCTTCATCGTGAAATTAGCTCTCCACCTTCGCACGACTGTTCGACTAGGCTTTTCTGTGCATGTACAGGCTTGTCCCGATGACAGGTGCCATACCCTCTCATTCTTGTAATCTGTTTAGCTTTTGTTATGGTGAAAGCTCCTTGCTCATCCTTCTTCTGAATCTTGTTTCTTGTAGGTTGTCTAGTTTGCATCTGCACTTTAAAGTGGCTCGAAGACCTTGAGGTGGTCCGAAAGCCTTATTGACCCGAAGGCCTGGGTGGCCCGAAGGCCTTAAAGGACTCTGGGACCAAATCGGTGACCCGAAGGCCCAAACGGGGGAATATTCCCGGCTGCTACAGTTCTTACTACAGTACCTGCTCCAGTACCTGCTACAGTACCCCCCGGAAAATTAGCCTATGCCTGGATTTGATCATGGGTCTCCTGGATGCACTTAGAGTCCTCACCAACTGGGCTAAGACCCATGTGCATATTTAGTAAATATGAAATGCTCATATTATATTTATGAAAGGTTCATAGATGTCTTTTGCAATATGAAAAGTTCATTTAAATATTTATGAAGTATTTAATTTAATAATTATGAATTGTTCAAATTAATACTCTTTTCATAAAAACTTTCATCAATGCAAGTTCGTTGGACCAACGCCAAATATCCACATGAATTTAGACCTTATTACAATTGTTTTGAAGTAAAAATATATAACACGACTTGCCTCCACCAAGACCCCTCTCTAGATCAGTGATGAGAATGAGTGTTTACCCTTAATTCGTCTTTTATAGGCTATAGTTTGATAACAAGCACAATGAGTGTAAACATTCAAATGGAAGACATAAAAAACACCCATGATCAACAATAATCATAACCAACACGTATATAATACAACAACATAGATGCAAAGATGACTACTAGTGAAAACAACCACAAATAACAATCCCAAAGATAAGAGTGTCAAAACCCTAGTATACCTTAGTGGTATACGGTAATAACCACCAACTCCAACCTCCAGTGAACACCTCATCCATCCAAGCTAACACCGCCCACCACCACCACAAACTCTATCTTAAATGTCTGTAAAAAAGGATAGAAGCAAGGGTGAGTATAAACACACACTCAATAGGTTCCTCCTTTGAAACTCTTAACTTTGTAGATGTAAATTGATCATACTAATGAATCTGTGTGTAACTGTGAAAACATGAATAACCATCCCAACCCAGGATAAGTCCACATCACTAGAATTATCTTGTACTCACTTAGAGGACCATTTCAGGATATACTCAACACTGGGGGGGGGTGAATCTGTGTTGGGAACTTTTTTTGACCAATTATAACTTTTTATCCCTTTAACTTTTTTACCTTTAAGACTTGTTAGGATCTTGATTCTCCTATTCTCTTTTCCTTATTGTATGAAAGTATATGAACATACGTAAAAGATGATACATGATATTTTTATATGGTTCACTACTCAATAAGAGCAGCTAGTCCTTACTGTGTAAGGTGATGACCAATACATAGATTCTTCATTATAATGAGATACCTGTCTACAATGGTCTGGCTAGAAAAAAATCTTTAGCCTAAGTGTGGTTCCTTACACTTTAGGAGGGGGGATAAGAAAACAATCCCAAATCCTTAGACTCGTGATGACCTCATCCAACTTGCAGCACCTCACTAGTTCTTTATACTTCCACTGTAGACATTCTCCAAATTCTTTAGTTAATTTATAACACCAAGAAATTCTTTCACCTATTAAGACTTCTGTTGGATGTTGACACGTGCCTGTCGTGGGGTGTGGCAAAAACAAATATAACCTATGTTAAAATGTATTATAGTGTATTACCTAGGTTGTCTCCAGAGAGGAGTGCACAACAATTAAGCTGTCACCTTAAAATAGAAAGAAGTGAGGTTGTTTTTAGAAATTGTTTGATTTAGAAAATACAAGAAAGAAACTAAATAAAGTAAAGTAATTAAGTGAAAGTTTTGAAACAAATTGACAAATTATGTGATTTAAATCAGTGATATGAAATGGTGATCAGGTTAGGGTCGGTTTTCCAATTGTAATTCTATCATTATTCATTTTACCCAATTCTCCTCTACTAAATCGTTAAGAGTGAGAATCCACAATTGTTTCTTATCACTCCCTTGGTCAATTAAAAATGTGAGAATAAACCTTACTAAAATCTTAGGTTGGTCTACTCTCCTTCCAATGTGTAATAGAGTTGTAGAAAATACCCCCAAGTATCTTAGGCAATTCCCAATCGGGTCTTGTTTATCCCAAGTAATCAAGAACATTCACTACTCCTCACACACGTACCGGTGATCACCGAGTACTTCACCACTAAGTCCTGGTATATTCCATCGTTTATAAACCAGAACCTAGTGGAGGGAGATATTGATCATTGACCAAATATAAATGAACAACAGAATCTAAAACCAGATACAATCGTATATGATAATAAAAACTGTTATAGGAAATTGAAACTGATTCACAGAAGAGAAGAGGATTTTAAAACATTAAGATAAGGAACTCATGAAATACAACATGGAAAACCTCTCCTTCCCCAATCACACAGAAGTTTACCCCACCATGGTAAGGGTAATTGTGACTAAGGGGAAGGAAGAACACATTACAAGACTAAGAAGTGTAAAACAAAGAAAAGAAAGAACAGAAATTTGATCCTCCAGAATCTGTCTTCCAGAAGTTTGCCTCTGTTTTGCCCACAAGACAGCCGAAACTCACTGAGGTACCTTCTTATAGAATGTTGAAAATGAAGTTTTCTATCGACCCTCAAAATTTGAGAGTCATTGGACAGGTGTAAAGAAAGATATGTCCGAATCAATGACCATTACTTTTCTGGCCGCCAAACACTGTTTCACCCACTCCACTTGGACGCGCCCAAAAGATACCTTAATGAGATTCATATTTTCTGAAATTTAATATGAACCGTCCGTTGAAAGTCCTCTGTCGACACCAGCTGGAAGCACATCATTCTAAGGTCGGATGAAGGAGATATTCCATATTTAATGCAGTGGGGTCCATTCTGCCTTCCAAACTGATTTCTCCACTTGATTGAATTTTATTTCCCTTTGGGTTTCAAATTGGGTCTTGGTCCATAAGGAACATTTGAAGCCCACAAGCATAGGAATCCTAAAAAAATGATTCACTTCAATTGGACCTATATTATACAAGTTATGCCCGAAAAACAGAATCTATATAAAACTGCCAATTTTACAGAATTACCCCATTTTCACATTTAAGCCCAAAATACACCAAAAACACATAAATGATGCAAATACACTAACATTGAATAATTGGGAGGGATTAAATCATTGAAAAACATATAAATAATAATGAAAATATTAACTCTATCAATTCCTCCACACTTATCACTTGGAATCCTGGACAAGTCAGAATCAAAATAAAATCAAAGTAAATTCAAAACACATATCCATGAGATCCACCAATTTGAAAACAAGAAACAAAATATATCATGCCTCCTCAAACTCTATTATTTCATGTTCTTAATTTAGGATCATTCAATAAATTTACTCTTCATTTCTCCTCCCATGCACACAAAACACTTACCTAACTTTCATTATTTCTCATTACACAAATCTCAATTTTTTAGCAATGTATTTCTCATCCAAACTCATACAAGGGTCACCATAGGCTTGATAAATTCCTACATCTCCACCCGATGTGAGTCAAAGACATATGTTTATCATGAGGACTTGTTAAGGTTGTTCTGTGGCTTTAGGTTGGTAGGATTTATATGTGAAAATTCTGAGGCTGAATGAAGAGGGCTTGACTCTTTTTGAAGCACAATTGCATTACTCTAATTTTCACAAAAGTATGGTCTTATCTTCACTCCCCTTAGTAGAAAATAAACTCCTTCTCCATAGAATATCAAGGAATGTTCTCATAGTTCATCATTTCAGCAGCAAACATTTCAATCCTCTCAAATATAATATTTCTTGAAAGCTCCAGAAAAGGCACAACTTCCTTTTTACATTAGAAGCTCCAGAAAGACACAGCTTCTCTCATCATGAAAGCTCCAGAAAAGGAACAACTTTCAGCAGAATGATTTTTTTTTTGCAGCAATAACATCTCTTAAATATTTTTTTCACCCAAAGTATCCCCAAAAAAGGTAGTACAATACAAGACATCTTCCCCCTACACTTATGTTCAAATAGATCATGCAATTTCACTTCAAGAGCAGGTTGGATAGGGAATATTGGCTTGTAATGTGGCTAACCTAACAGGATGTTCATGGCTTCTATGGGCTACAAGGATTAAATGTTCAAGGTAGGCCATTATGAAAGGTATTATCTTGAAAAGGGGGATTTTAAACCAAAGAAATGCCTCAATCATTTAAAACACAAGTACCTCAAACCCTCAAGTTTTGACAGGAATAAATCAAATTCTAGTTAAATCAAGCACGATTTGGTTCTCTCAAGAAGTGAGGTGAATGTAAAGAATATAAAAATAATAGGTTTAGAAGCCTCACAGGAATGTGATTTAAAATATAAAGATAGTGATATGTGGCATGGGATTCAAAAAATAGAGTATTTTTTCATGAAATTCCCAAAGAATTGAACTTGAAACAATGTCATTTTCAGCATTAATTTAAGCTCAGTTTCAAGGAATAAATTATTTCACTCATGGAGATGGGTTTCAAAAATATCAATGATAATCATTTCAGCTCAAAAGTTTCAAAAACACACAAAAATTGAAAAATAAACACACAAAATTTTAAACACACACATGTTTTTTTAAAAACAATTAGGAAAACAAACAACACATAAAAATCCTACACTATAAAGGTTCCCTCCCCCACACTTAAATGATGTAGTGTCCACAATGCATTCAAATGTATTTAACATGTAAGAATATTGGAAATTGAATCACAACAATCATGAAAATATAAAGGAGAGGTACGACCTGATGGAGTTTATTGATAAACAGGTTGGAGGAGTGTGATATCCTCCATTGGCTCTGATGGCATGGTCCTAAGGAATTTCTTCAATCTGTGCCCATTAACAGTGAATGGATCCTTCGCTCCATCCTTCACAATCTGCACAACACCAAAAGGATATACATTAGTAACTATAAATGGACCTTCCCACCTGGAACGAAGTTTACCTGGCATCAGCTTGAGTCTTGAATTGAATAACAACACCTTGTCTCCAGGATGAAAGTCTTTTGGTTGGATCAGTTTGTCATGAGCCACTCTTGTTCTCTCTTTGTAAATCCTAGAATTTTCAAATGCTTCCCTTCTAATTTCTTCCAGCTCTTTTAACTGCAATCTTCTCGCTTTCCCAGCACTTTCAAGATCCAAATTCATCTTCCTCACAGCCCAGTATGACTTGTGTTCTAATTCCACAGGTAGGTGACAACTTTTCCCATAAATCAACCTATATGGACTCATTCCAATTGGGGTTTTGTAGGCTGTCCTGTAATCCCATAATGTGTCTTCTAACCTTTGGCTCCAATCCTTCCTATTTGGATTAACAGTCTTTTCCAAAATTCCTTTGATTTTCCTATTGGACACTTCAACTTGCCCATTAGTCTGTGGATGATAGGGAGTTGATGTTTTATGATGCACCCCATACCTTTTCAACAAAGCCTCCATTCTTCTGTTACAAAAGTGAGTCCCTTGATCACTAATGATGGCTCTAGGAACTCCAAACCTATAAAATATGTTAGCCCTGACAAAATCACAAACAACTTTAGCATCGTCAGTCCTGGTGGCTTTTGCTTCCACCCATTTGGAAACATAATCAATAGCAAGCAGAATATAAGAATTTCCAAATGACATTGGGAAAGGGCCCATAAAATCTATCCCCCAAACTTCAAATATTTCACAAAAATTAAGTGACTTTTGGGGCATTTCTTGTCTCTTTGAAATATTTCCTGTAAACTGACATTTTTCACACCGTTTACAAAATTCATGAGAATCTTTGAAAAGTGCTGGCCAATAAAGTCCAGATTCTAAAACCTTCCTTGCTGTCCTTTGAGGTCCAAAGTGGCCTCCACAAGCTAATGTGTGACAAAACCTAAAGACTGATTCAATTTCATTTTTAGGCAAACATCTTCTTATCATTTGGTAATTGCAAATCTTCTAAAGAAATGGATCATCCAAGATGTAATATCTAGATTCAGCTTTCAATTTGTGAATTTGGTGATAATTTAAATGAGATGGGACCTGAGATGTTACCAGATAATTGACCATGTCAGCATACCAAGGTAATTCTCCTTCAATCAAGTACAACTGCTCTCCTGGAAGGCGATCATTTAGTGGTTCAGTGTCTGGAATTTCAACTTCAGCGGTGTTGGGTAGTCTACTTAAGTGATCAACCACTTGGTTTTCAGATCCATTCTTATCTTTGATTTCTATGTTGAACTCCTGTAGTAGTAGAATCCATCTCATTAGCCTTGGTTTTGCTTTAGCCTTCTTCATCAAGTACCTAAGAGCTGCATGATCAGAAAACACAATGACTTTAGTTCCAAGCAGATACGATCTAAATCTTTTTAAAGAAAAAACAACTGCTAAAAACTCTTTTTCTGTTGTTGTGTAGTTGAATTGGGCCGCATCTAAGGTTTTCGAGGCATATGCAATGACTTGTGGCCTGCCCTCAATTCGCTGAGAAAGGATAGCTCCAACTTCTTGGTTTGAAGCATCACAAAGTAGCTCAAATGGTTCTTCCCAATTTGGTGGCTACATCACTGGTGGTGTAATCAATCTCTTCTTCAACTCATCAAATGATTCCCTACATAAACCATTGAAATCAAAATCAACATCTTTCAAAAGTAATCTAGAGAGAGGGAGAGAAATCTTACTGAAATCTTTTATAAACCTCCTGTAGAATCCTGCATGTCCTAAAAATGATCTAACATGTTTCACACAAGTTGGGTAAGGCAAAGAATTTAACACTTCAATTTTTGATTTATCAACTTCAATGCCTTTTTGAGAAATGACATGACCAAGGAAAATTCCTCTCTCAACCATAAAATGACACTTCAAAATTCAAAACAAGGTTTTTTTCAATGCAGGTTTTCAAAACTTTTTCCAGATTTTTCAAACAATGGTCAAAAGAATTTCCAAAAACTATGAAATCATCCAAGAAAACTTCCAAGCAATCTTCAATTTGATCAGAAAATATACTTACCATACACCTCTGAAATGTCCCTGGAGCATTACACAATCCAAATGGCATCATTTTGTATGGAAAAGTGCCTAAAGGACAAGTAAAGGTAGTCTTCTCTTGATCTTCGGGAGCAATGGGTACCTGAAAATAACTCGAAAATCCATCCAAAAAGAAATAACGAGTTCTACCTACCAACCTCTCTAGCATCTGGTCATTGAAAGGGATAGGGAAATGATCTTTTCGAGTGACCTGATTCAACTTCCTAAAATCTATGCATACTCTCCAGCTATTCTGAATTCTCACAGGGATTAATTCATTCTTTTCATTCCTCATAATGGTTAGGCCAGTTTTCTTTGGGACTACATGGATGGGGATAACCCATTGTGAATCTAATATAGGATAGATGATCCCATCTTCTAATAACTTCTCAATCTCTGTTTTCACAACCTCCATCAGGGTAGGGTTCAGCCTACTTTGGGGTTGTCTGAAAGGTTTGGAATCTCCCTCAAGAAAAATTCGATGTGAGAAAATTTTTGGGTTTATTCCAGGTATATCACCTAAGCTCCACCCTATTGCTTGGACATTCTCTCTCAAAATCTCAATCAATGATTTTTCTTGAGTTTCAGATAGATTATTAGCAATTATTACTGGTAATTTCTCTCCCTCCATAAGGTAAACATATTTTAAATCAGTGGGGAGTGGTTTTAATTACAGATCAGGAGGATGCTCAAGAGATGAAACTAAATTGAGGTTCTCCACTTCCAATGGTTTGAAATCCTGCACATAAGAAATCATATCATCTTCATCACCATTTAACAAATTATCAAAGAAATCAGATTTTACCTTTTCTTCCAACAGGAAATCAGAACCTCCAAGAGTTTGGGAATCCATATGTTCAGTGATATATTTAATGGAAAAATTATATCCTAATGATAAAAATTCATGAAACATACCTGATTCTTCAATTGGTTCTATGCCATCTTCATGGGAGAGTGTGAAGAGTGAATGATCATCTGATGGGTTCCTTATGAATTCAAAAATATTTAAGTGGACAGTGCTATCTCCAAACTCCATGGTAAGTGTCCCTTCATGGACATTGATAATGGTTTTGGCTGTCTTCAAGAAAGGTCTCCCCAAAATGATGGGTGAGTGTGATGGGATCCTATCATCTTCCATATTTAACACATAAAAGTCAGCAGGGAATAAAAGATCTTTGACTTTTACTAGGACATCCTCCAGAACTCCTGCTGGGAAAACTGTTGATCTGTTTGCAAGATGGACCACCACTCTTGTGGGCTTCAAGTCTCCCATCTGCAAAGAAGTATATACTGAGTGAGGCAATACATTAATTGATGCACCTAAATTGCACAAATCATTAGAGAAATTTAATGAACCAATGGTGCATGGAATAGAAAACGTCCCTGGATCTTGACATTTGGTTGGAAATTGTGGTGTGATAATGGCTGAGACACTTCTTCCCAAATTTATCCTCTCATTCCCTTGAAGCCTCCTCTTCTTAGTGCAAATATCCTTCAAAAATTTAGCATACTTTGGAATTTGTTTGAGTGCTTCAAGCAGAGGTATGTTGATTTCCACTTTCTGGAAGGTGTCCAGAATTTCTTTTTGCAGTGCTTCTTCTTGTAACCTCTTTGATTCAATCATCCTTTCTGGAAATTGTGGTGGTATATCTTTCTTCTCCCTTTGTTTCCTTTAAAATGGTGTTTCTTGTTTCTTCCTTCTTGGCCTATCATTATCATCCTCCTCTTTCTTATCATCTTCCTAATGCATTTTCATAGAACTCTCATCATTTCTAACTTCATTCTCACCCAGATCAGTTTTTCTTATTTCAGGTTCAATGGTGGATGGTGGTTGGAGTTCTTTTCCACTTCTTGTAGTTATAATACTAACATTATCTTTTGGGTTTGGGACTATTTGGAAAGGGAGTTTACCTGGATTTTTGGTTAGAAAGTCCATGAGATATTCAAACTTGTTGGACAAATCTTTAATAGTGTCTTTCAGTCCTTCAAACTCATATTTTTGTTGGTTTTGAATTGGAGGTTGGGAACTAGTGGATGGTTGCTCATAGGGTATTTGAATATTGGTTGGTTTTTGGTATGAAGTCTGGTTATAAGATTGCTTTTGCTGAAATGGTGGAGGGTTCTGGAATTGATTCTGGAATGGGGGTTGGTTTTGAAACTGATTTTGGTACGGGGGCCTAGCTTGATTCTGCTGATTTCCAAATCCATATTGGACTTGGTTAGGCTCTCTCCATCCTTGATTTTTCTGGAACTGCCTTGGTTGAAAGGCTGCTGCACAACTTTCCATTCCCTATATTTCAGCACACTGGTCAGTGAAATGATCAGAAGATGAGCATAAACCACATACCTTAGCTGGTGCTTGTTGGTTACTAACTTGCTTCAAGGCCATCTGTCTCAGCAAACTAGTAATCTCTTCAATCTTAGTTTCTAATAAGGGTGATGGATGAGAAGTGCATACCTCATGAATACCTCTTGTTCCAATACCTCTTATTCCAAATTGCTGCGAGTTTTTGGAAATCTTCTCAATCAAGCCCTTGGCTTCTTCTGGTGACTTGTCAATCAGTGCACCTCCAGATGATGCATCAAGAAGGTTTCTATCATTGTCCAATAGTCCTTGATAGAATAAGACAAGAAAGTGGTGTTCCTCAATGGCTTGATGCGGACAACTGGCACATAGCTTCTTAAATATCTCCCAGTACTCGTAAAGGGTTTCTCCAGATGATTGTCGTATGGCGTAGATTTTCTTCCGAATGGCTGTGCTTCTAGAGGCGGGGAAGAATCTTTGCATAAAACATCTTACCAGTTCATTCCAGTCATGTACATCTCCTGGTTGTAGGCCGTACAACCATTATTTTTCAGCCCCATCTAATGAAAACAGAAATGCCTTCCACTTTACCCGCTCCTCAGTAATTCCACGGGGTCTGAAAGTTGAGCACACATGTGTGAACTCTTTAATGTGTTTGTTTGGATCTTCCCCTTCCAAACCATGAAACTTTGGAAGCAAAGGAATCATGTTAGGTTTCATTTCAAAATCATTTTTTAACACTGGCATGACAATTTGATTGTTTTGATTAAGGAATTGTGGTGCACAGAGGTCTCTAAGTGTTTAGTTTTGATTTTCATCCATGATGACAGGCTCAGAGTGAACACTTGAAGTTTCACTTGAGTCTGCTAGGGGAACTTCCACAAAATCAGATTCAAAATTAATGTTTCTAAGTCTATTCAACAAGGTTCTTTCAATCTCAGGATCTATGGGTAAAGGTTCAGTTTTTGAGGTTCGAGTCATGCAATTTTGAAGAGAAAAGATGAAAAGAGAGAAAAAGAAAAGAAAAGAAATGTTGGCGCCACCTCCCCTGCAACGACGCCAAGTTTTGACACGTGCCTATCGTGGGGTGTGACAAAAACAAATATAACCTATGTTAAAATGTATTATAGTGTATTACCTAGGTTGTCTCCAGAGAGTAGTGCACAACAATTAAGCTGTCACCTTAAAATAGAAAGAAGTGAGGTTGTTTTTAGAAATTGTTTGATTTAGAAAATACAAGAAAGAAACTAAATAAAGTAAAGTAATTAAGTGAATGTTTTGAAACAAATTGACAAATGATGTGATTTAAATCAGTTATATGAAATGGTGATCAGGTTAGGGTCGGTTTTCCAATTGTAATTCTATCATTATTCATTTTACCCAATTCTCCTCTGCTAAATCATTAAGAGTGAGAATCCACAATCATTTTTTATCACTCCCTTGGTCAATTAAAAATGTGAGAATAAACCTTAATAAAATCTTAGGTTGGTCTACTCTCCTTCCAATGTGTAAGAGAGTTGTATAAAATACCCCCAATTATCTTAGGCAATTCCCAATCGGGTCTTGTTTATCCCAAGTAATCAAGAACATTCACTACTCCTCACACACGTACCGGTGATCACTGAGTACTTCACCACTAAGTCCTGGTCTATTCTATCATTTATAAACCAGAACCTAGTGGAGGGAGATATTGATCATTGACCAAATATAAATGAACAACAGAATCTAAAATCAGATACAATCGTATATGATAATAAAAACTGTTATAGGAAATTGAAACTGATTCACAGAAGAGAAGAGGATTTTAAAACATTAAGATAAGGAACTCATGAAATACAACATGGAAAACCTCTCCTTCCCCAATCAAACAGAAGTTTACCCCACCATGGTAAGGGTAATTGTGACTAAGGGGAAAGAAGAACACATTACAAGACTAAGAAGTGTAAAACAAAGAAAAGAAAGAACAGAAATTTGATCCTTCAGAATCTGTCCTCCATAAGTTTGACTCTATTATTCCCACCATCCGGCAGAAACTCACTGAGGTACCTTCTTATAGAATGTTGGAAATGAAGTTTTCTATCGACCCTCAAAATTTTAGAGTCATTGGACAGGTGTAAAGAAATATATGGCCGAATCAATGACCATTACTTTTCTGGCCTCCAAAAACTGTTTCACTCACTCCACTTGGACTCGCCCAAAAGATGCCTTAATGAGATTTATATTTTCTGAAATTTAATATGAACCATCCCTTGAAAGTCCTATGTAGACACCATCTAGAAGAACCTCATTCTAAGGTTGGATGAAGGAGATATTCCATATTTAATGCAGTGGGGTCCATTCTGCCTGCCAAACTGATTTCTCCACTTGATTAAATTTTCTGTACCATTGGGTTTCGAATTGGGTCTTGGTCCAACAGGAACATTTGAAGCCCACAAGCATAGGAATACTAAAAAAATTATTCACTTAAATTAGACCTATATTATAAAAGTTATACCCGAAAAAAAGAATCTATATAAAACTGCCAATTTTACAGAATTACCCCATTTTCACATTTAAGCCAAAAATACACCAAAAACACATAAATGATGCAAATAAAATAACATTGAATAATTGGGAGGTATTAAATCATTGAAAAACATATACATAATAATGAAAATATTAACTCTATCAGATGTCATAATGCCACTTTTTCTTCTCTTCATTTATTAATGTTACCTGCACAACAGTGAGCAAAAAACTCTCCTTCACAACAGCAAATTAAAAGTTGTGCTTCCTTCTCTTCTACCTTCATCCAAAACTTTCCCATATGATCCTTCCATCCGATCCTTTCTGTCTGATGAAAGTTCATCCGATGACAGTTCATCCGATCCCTTCTTCTCTTCCTTAGGTACCTGTTTGTTCGATGCTCATGCTCTGTCAGATCCCTTCTGCTTCATCGAGTACCTATTGGTCTGATACCACCTGATGGGAAAGCTCTTCTTCGTATCACTTCATCACTTCTGTCCTTCTTTGACTGGTGCTTGATTGATCTGTTTGATGCTTTCTCTCCATTTGGTATCCCTTGCTCCATTCAGTACCTCTTCTTCCCATGCTTTGACCTAAATGAGAATTACTCTCAAGATTCTTGGCCAACACTTCCTCAGGGTGCTCTAATTCTTCAGAATTACACACAACTGAAAAATCACTCGTAACTCACAACTCGAGCAACATCTTCTCAATGCATCAACTCCCTTTTATATAGGCATAGCTTCTCTGAAAACTTAGAGAAAGACGCACACTCTGATTTGAACTTACCGCTCCCAAATTTGAATCTCCCACTCGACACTTTCATCATTTTACCTCCTTCAAACTTCCTAAGTGATAGGAGTCAACTAATCTTCATAGGAAACTTCCTTAGATTTCAACATTAACATTTTTCTTCAACCTTCCTAAAATCTCAACAAGAATCATGATCTCCCTTAATTATTATTGAAATGTTGAATGCCAAACTCATCATTTCCACAATTCAATGACTTTACAAAAACTTCATAAAGTTCTTTGAACCTTTCATCTGGCACAATTTCCTAACACCACTTCTGTTCAGTGAAAACTCTGACCGGTGTTCCTTCACCACTTTATAGGAACATTTCAAAATCCTTTCACAATATTTCCTTTCACCCAATAACTTCTTTGTCTGGTGACTCTATTCTATCTTACCCTGAAAGTCTATCCATCATACTTTCACGAGGCTCTTCCTCTATCTGATGAGTTCTTAGATGTTTGTTAATTTCCCTCAATCCGATTAACCCTTGGAGATCTTCTCTTCTCCTTTTGTCTGATGAATTCATAGAACTCTATCAGATGACTTTGTAATACTCAGCTCAATGTATTTATAACACTTTGTTTGATGACAATGCTCAGAGAATTTTGTCTGATGCGGTTGTTCGGAAACCTCAACAACCTATGTTTGATGATCTTTCATGAAAACTTCAGTCTGATGAGTGTTACTCAGAAACCTTTGTCTGATGACTTCATATGATGACTTCTTCTTTTGACGATCTTCACATGTTTCCTCTGATCAATCATACAGAGACTTCTATATGATGATTATTCTTGGGAACATTTGTTCGATGGATTTACTTGGAAACTTCTATCCGATTATTTGAAAACCTTTGTTTCACTTGCTTCATTAATTCATCTCAACTTCTTTACTTTACATATCGATCTTTATACAATTCTATTTGATAGAATTTATATAAATATTCATCCAATGTAACTTCAATCAACACTTTACTTTGTTCAGGAACCATAAAGTCCCTCTATCTACTTTCTTCATCCAACTTTAGAGAGAATCATGAAACACTTCATGATGTTTGATACATTTAAGGATCAACAACACATTTATAGATTTATCTCTCTTTCACATAGGCCTTTTCTCTTCTTCAAAACTTTATCTTTAAATCACACCCATAAGGCATTGTGATGTTTTAAAAAATATTTAACATATCACCAAGAATATATTGATATAGTTTGTCTGATCATTATCTGTCTAATGTAACCATGAATGTAGTTGGTCAAAAATTTATTTCCACCCATCATTATATCCACTCAGTCTGTTCACATAAGTCCGATGTCACTATAAATTTGCTTTCAGCAATCTTCTAATCTTTCCTCTAATAGATGGATTTTATATCCTGGTTCATCCAATGGACTTTACATCTTGGTCTTTCTAATGGACAATGTTAAATGACCTTGGAAAGATTCATCTGATAGACTCTGTTTTGATGACTTCATAAAAGTCCATCCATTGGACACTCTGTTCAATGGAAAAATTCAAAAACCTCTATCTGATGGCACTACTTGGAAACCCTCGTCTAATTACCTCAGTCCGATAGAATCTATTTGATCTCCTCGGCACACTGGCCTTCATCTTCTATGCCTTTGATCACGACTTTCATCTTTTTTTCATCACAAAATTCTTCATTCTCTTGGTTCCACTTTCTCTATCTAGTAACAATCTATTTGAAAATTTCTTAAGGAAATTCCTTAAGGAAACTTCGTAATGTTTTTAACAAACATGATTCTCCAAAATTCAATTACATGTTTGATACATTAAGATTAGATCACCAATTATCATAAGAAAACTCAAATTCTTCAAAGAGCTTTCACCTTTTAAGTAATAAATAATCACCATCTCCACTAAATACAAGAACATTATTTATATGTTTCATAAGATAATAAGACAATCTTTCTATTTCATTGACAAAAAATACAACCCACACACAAAGTGGTCTTTTCAATACCCCCCTTTTTATTTTTTTTGGAAATACCTTCAAAGTACTTTCCAAATGAATATGTTAATATGTGAATCTTTCTCTCCCTTTCTTCTCAAACTTTCTCACCACTTTACTTTTTCAAACTTACTTTAATTCCAATTTCTCTCTCCCTTATTGACAATAAATACGAAGTTCATGGGAAAAGGGTATTAGTTCATTCTTAAGAAATGTGCCATCCACCATTTCAATTCAAGTCTACACGATCCATGCTTAGTGTAGAAAACAAGAGGCTTTGATTTAGACAACAAAGTTGTACCTTACTAAATGATATAGATACATCATGAAATGATAAATCATAAAATTGTCTTCAAGTGTTGTCCACTTTTATTCCAGGATGAAGATACTAATTGAGATATGAAACACTTGTATAATAGATCAACCTGAAACTCCTACACTAACTTCAAAAAATAGTTTAAAAATATTCAAGTACAATTAGTAGGATAAGAGGCCTTGGAGCACTTTTCATATTTCCACTTTTCTTATGTCATTTCTTAATTCAATCCCCCCCTTTGTGTTAAGTTTTTAATTTTTGTAACCAAGGAAGAGAGAACAAAAGTAACTTTTCCAATGAAATTTCTTTAGGCACATTCTAGAATAATCAAATTTATATGGAGTAATGATTCTGGTAGCAACTTCATCATACTTCACTTTTCTCCTCATAAAGGAGACCTTTCTTATGATCTTTATAAATATGAATCTCTTTAATATATATGCTTTATAAAATTTATGTTGAGAAATCACTAAAATGGTTCTTTCTCATGTGGCTATCCAGACTTTTTGAAATTTACACATCTTCACCAAGGATGATCTTTTTCAATGTATTCCTTTGAAATTCAAAATGTCAGATCAAATCAAGATGAGATATTCTTTCAATTTTCTATCATGTATTTAACAAAACCACTTTAATTTCATCAAGGATGATCTTATTATAATTTTTCCAATCAACCAACTTAGGAAACATTCCAAGATGAAAACTTCTTTAATGAATGCTATCTAAGGTTGACAATAATTTCACTATCTCAGGTTCTCCCCTTGAGATCATGCCTCACCTTCAATTCCCTGTTATGAAAGTATAAAACAAAATACACAAATATTAATAGAATAAGGTGGATCTTATTTTCTTCATTAATATGAACAACAAGGTTGAGATGATTTTCTCAAAAAAATTTCTCCATCTCCCCCAGTGTTCATGCTTGGACATCTGAACTTTAGTTATGATTTATCTTGGGACAACATGGATCTTCCCACATTCTATTCATCTTTGTGTGGAGAAATTTTATTCTTAACAACCTTCATGGATGTTTCATTCTTAATCCTTTTAAGAACTACTTCCTATTATGGTAGAATGGATAAAAAACCTTTTGCACTATGCTCTACTTTATTACATCACTCACACAGAACTTTTTTAACACAAGATTTTTAGTTTATTGAAAACCTATCATGTAATCCATCTTTATCATGTGGAATATTTTATTTTTCTTTTTCACTAGACTTTGATTGTTCTTCTTCCATTTTCTTCATTCTCTCCAAATCTTATTGGTAGATAAATAACATATCATCAGGAACATTGGAAAAAAGTTTGGGTTGACCACATTAATTATCCTTAGTGATTTTCTTCTTATTAGTTAATTTGGATGACGTAATTTTATTTAACTTTTTAGATTTGGAATCCAAGGTCTTCTCACCTTTCCTACTTGAAATATTCTTAGGAGATCTTTTATTTATAACATTTTTCTAATTACTTCCCAAGGATGATTATTTTTCTTAACAAACTTCTATGGTCTCCTTTTCTTATTATCTTTTGATACATTTCAAGATGATCATGCACCGGCCTTGTGGCCACTATTGTTGCATACATCAAAGATATTTTCAAGATTTCCAAATTTATTTTAAGTATGCAGATGCTTCTTTACCTGTGGATATTTCTTCTTCATATTTGGATTTCTCCCCCTTATCACGTGCTTCCTTTATGCTTTACAATTTAGAGGATTTTACAAAAAATCCAATGAAAAATGCCTCAATATATTGCAACACCAACATTGACCCACAAACCTTGATTTTCTTATATCAATTATATGATGTTTTTGGGTTTTCTATAAAACTTGTTGGAATCTTCACAGGGAACCAACTTACACACTATTTTTTCTATCCACCCTAGTCATAGTGGAAGAATTATCATCACCTTTTTTCATTCATACCTATAAATATATTTTTTCCAACCTTCACTGTTCATGAAAATAGATTTAGATAAAACATCATTAGAAGGTATGGATGGTACCTCTTTATTCGCAGCTACTTAAGGTAGATCATTAAATGAATTCATGATCTTCTTGTCACATGTTAGAGGTATTTTAACATTATAATTCTTTAATGAGCTTTTATGTTGCAGTATAAACTTTATATTTATTTTTTAAAGACTCAATATATGTCTTCTCAAGATTAACAGGCTTAACTTCCAATTATAGACATCTCATATTGATGGTGTTTTTCTGACCTTCAACTATAATCACCTTCTCTTCACAAAACTTCTTAATTCTTTCAACTTCCTCTTCACACAACTTAACTTTGTTTTATAATAAAGAGTCAAGTTCAATGATCTTATTGGAATTTACTTCGAATTTAAAATCCTTAACATCAATTCTATTTTTCAAATTTTCTTCAAGTGCATGGATTTTTTCTTTTAGAGACTTCTTGAATTCATCTTTATCTTTAACTTCTTTGAGCCATTTAATTTCATATTTTGAGGAACTCATTTCAAGATCTAATTTTCTTGTCTCAATGAAAACACCTTTCCGGGTGATCTTTATACATTCTAAAAACTTTTCTTGTAAATCCTTCTCCATATTATCTATTTATTCTTCCAATTGGGTGATATCTTTTTGTATACTTTGAATGATTCCATAAAAAATAGAGATAGTTTCTTTGGAAATACAATGAAAAATATCTTTCAATCTATGAACTGATATATCCTGAGAAGTTATAGATAGATCATAATCACCACTTATTCTAGGGTTTTCTTCTTAAGGATAGTTTGTACAAGAATTTTCACATACCTTATGATCACTTAACATTATTGATTTACTTGAGGTAGGAATGTTTTCCTTCTCCTTAATGGTAATTTGAAACACCTTTTCTTTACTTTACAATAAAAATATATTTTTGTTGTTATAAATCCATGGAGAATATGATACTTCCTCTTATTTAGATAAGTGGGATATCTTCTTCAACTTTCTTTCCTTTTTATTTTTCTTGTTCATCATGGTCTTGGTAGAAATAGAATTCTACTTAGAGATAACTGAATCTTCACTAAAACTACACTTTAGTGTTTATACACTAAAGAAACTCAAGTATCCAAAATAGAATAACTTCAATATATATAATCCAATAAAGGTGAACCTTCCTCTAATACCAATTGAGAGGACCACTTCGGGATATACTCAACACTGAGGGGGGGGGGGGTGAATCAATGTTGGGGACTTTATGACTAATTATAAATTTTCACCCCTTTACCTCTTATACTTGTTTGGATATTAATTATAAAATTATATTTTCCTAATCATATGAAAGTATATGAAATCAAGTAAAATATGAAACATGATATTTCTACAAGGTTCACTTCTCAATAATATTAGTCATTCCTTACTATGTAAGGTGATGACTAGTACATAGATTCTCCACTATAATGAGATACATGTTTACAATGGTTTTTCTAGAAAACAATACTTATCCTATGTGTGTTTATATAAAATTTAATAGGGGGGAAAAGAAAAAAATTATGAATCCCTAGACCGATGATGACCATGTCTAACTCGTAGCTCCTTACTGGTTCTTTATACTACATGTGTATACAATATCCAACTTCTCTAGTTACTTTGCAACACCAACAATGTCTTCCACCTATTTAAATTTCTATTGGATTTCATAGTTCTAGTTTATTCTTCTCTTAATTTATCAATGTTACCTATACAACACCAAGCAAGAAACTCTCCTTCTTCACAATGAAAAATTTAAATCTTTTCTTTTTTTCTCTTCCTCCTTCACCTAGAACAATTTTCTACGATCCTTCCATTTGATCATGTACATCCAATGAAAGTTCATCTGATGATAATTTATCTAATTCCTTATTCTTCTCTTCCTTAGGTACCTATTCGTCTAATGCTCACATTCTTTCCGATCCCTTCTACTTTGTTCAGTATCTGTTGGTCCAATACCACCTGATGGGAAAGCTCTACCTAGTATCACTTTGTCACTTCTTCCCTTATTTGACCAGTGATAGATTTCTCCATGTGACAGACGGCGCGTCAATCGGACGCTCGGTCTGAGAGTTATTGGTTTTTTCGTCCCAGGGGCCCGGTTGGTTTTTAAGTCAAAACCAACCCGACCGTACTCCAAATGTGTCCAAACCTCAAGCAGAGTAATCCAAAAGAACCGTCTCACTAAGAGTAATCCAACAAAGTCGACGGAACGTTAATCGGACGTCCAGAGCTCAAGTTATAAGCATTTCCGCTCCGAGGGCCCAGTTGGTTTCGTGTTCGAACCAACCTAGCCATACACAAAGTTCTCTGAAACCTTGAGTGTAATATACCAAAACGACTGTCTCGATCCAAGGATCGCTACTTAATTGATGGTTCATCAATCGGAGGTCTGTATCCCAAGTTATGAGCATTTGAACAAACTTATCTGAAAATATGGGGTTTGGGCCCGATCCGACCCGACCCAATACCCCCTGGGTTGGCCCGAACCGGGTCGACCCGACCCGAGTCCGGGTCTGGACCGGTTGGGTGCGGCCCGGCCCGACTGGTGCGGCCTGGCTGGCGCGGCCCGGCTCAGCCGGTGCGGCCTGGCCCGGCGCGGGCAGTCCGGCCCGGCGCGGCCGGTCCGGTCCCATGCGAGCATCTACTCGCTGAGCGGACGCGGAAGGGGGGGCGCTGCCCCCCTTTCTTTTGAAACGGTGGCCCCCACATGGAGGGGCCCTCCCTTTTCCAGCCGCTGGGGGTTGACCCCCCGGACTTCCCAGATCCGGTCGGTCGTAATGGCCAACTGGTTGTGTCGCACGGGACCTGTTGGTCCCAGCCCCTGCAGCACTGGTGGCCGACAGTTCCGACCGCCCTCCACTACACCGTTGCGGCCCTAGGTCGCGGCCCTTGTCCGACCGGCGCAGCGCGACGGTGCCACACCCCTCCACCACGGCCCTCCCTCGGTCGCGACCCTCCATGAAGCTCCGGCGCAGCGCGATGGCGCCGCGCCCCTCTGCCGCGGCCAGACTCCAGCCGCGGCCCCTTTCGGTCTCAATGGCGCGGCACGACGGCGCCGCTCTCCTTCGTCATGACCCACACTGGCCGCGGTTCCTTCATTTCCGCGCGGTGCGACGGAACTGCGTCACCTCTGTTCCAATCCATAATGAAGTACAATAACAATGGAGAAGAGGGTCGGCAGTGTTTGTTCGGTCCGACCTCCTCCCGTTAATTCGATAACAAGCGGCTAATTATTTAATGATGAACACCAGAAATAATCACGAATGTAAAAACAAACCCATACCTCAAAGAGATTCGCGGAAGCTAGCGTCGCGGAAAAACAGCATCGTGGGGGTGGTTTCGATGACGGCGTTGGTGAGCATCCAAGAAGAGGATGACGTCTCACACCGGCTGCAGAGAAGGGAAAGATCGGCATGTCGTCTCTCCTTGGTGCTCCGGCGTTCTTCGCGTTCTTCAACGAGGAAGATGAAGTTATTCAAGACTAGAGCTTTCTTCCCCAATCCTCTCACAAAAAAAACAACCCCAAATAAAATAAGATTCATCCTTATTTTATTAACCCATGCCATGAATTCCAAAAATTCAAAATTCAAACTCTTAAAAATAAATTGAATAACTTAAATCAATTAATTTAATGTGAGAGTTGGCATGCAATTAAAGAGGGAGAGAGGATGAGTTACAAATTAAATGCAAGAGGGGGTTTAATGGGGTGTTAGGGAATTTGAAGGAGGTGGGGGATCATGTGGGCCCCACCCCAACTCCCTCACATGGAAGTTAAACCACAAAGTAGAGAGAAATAAAGTTTTGACACAACTTTATTTCCCTTAACACTTAAACCACAAATTAAATCAACTCTTCCCGAGAAAACACAACTCTAGTAAAGGTCTTCTTAATCAATTACCGGCATTGCGGTTTCATCGGTGCCCTCAGATTTCGATTCCGAGCACCGGTTCAAAAGTTAGAAAAACACGCTCGTTCGTTCACTGAACGTACCCGAGCTAAACTTCAGAAAATGATTCCGGGCACACCGGGCCTCAGAATCAGGTGGTGTTAGAAACTGTGTACTTGTAAAATCCCAAAGAATTTAAGAAAAAAAATTCCTTGAAATTTATGGGTCTTTACAGCACATGAGTGATGTATTAGGTTTTTACTTAGGGAAATGACACTTATGTTGTCACAAAGTATTTGAGTTTTAGTAAAACTCACGTCATAGTCTGTGAGTGTGTGTTGAATCCACAACACTTGAGCACAACAACTTCTAGTTGCCACATATTCAGCTTCAGTAGTGTAAAGTGCCAATGCATGTTGTTTCTTACATGAACAAGAAACTAAAGATTCATTTAATATATGAAATGTTTCAGACATACTTTGTATATCTATTCTACATCTACCAAAGTCAGCATCTGAAAAACTTTTTAGTACCAAATCATTTCTATAAAAATAGAATAAGCCTAAATCCATATCTCCCTTAAGATAATGAAAAATTCGTTTAATAGATTTTAGATGAGATTATTTTTGATTGTCTTGATATATAGTACAAAATCATACTGAAAACATTAAATATAGATAATTAGATGTTAATTAAAATAGGCTTCCAATCATACCTCTAGAAGTTTTCTGATCTACTGGTTTCTCAGCCTCGTCAAGATCTAAAGTATTAGAGGTACCAATAGGAGTAATAATACTTTTAGTGTTGTAATATCCAAATTTATTAAGAAGATATTTTATATAATTATGTTGAGATATAAAAGTTCCTTTTGGTTTTTGTAAAATTTGAAAACCTAGAAAGTATGTTAACTCACCCATCATACTCATTTCAAACTCAGATTTCATAAGATCTGCAGAGGAATATGTTAAAGTATTTTGATTTAAACCAAATATAATGTCCTCAACATATATTTGTACAATCATAATATTTTTATTTACTTATTTTATAAAAAGGTGTTGGATCTGTATCTCCCTTAACAAAATTGTTTTGTAACAAAAATACAATTAATTTATCATACCAAGCTCTAGGGGCTTGTTTAAGTCAATAAAGTGCTTTGGTAAGTTTATAAAAATATTCTGGATGTTTTTTATTTTCAAAACCATGTGTTTGTTCTATATAACTTCCTCCTAAACATATCCATTAAGGAAAGCACACTTCACGTCCATTTTAAATAGTTTTAAATTTAAGAATGTTGCATAATCTAAAAGTATTCGAATAGCCTCAAGTCTTGCTACCATAGCAGAGTTTTTTTCATAGTTTATTCCCTCTTGTTGAATATAACCCTTAACAATAAGTATAGATTTATTTCTAAATATTGTTCCATTTTTCATCACATTTGTTTTGAAAAAACAATTTTAATCCAATTATAAAAGTATCTTTAGGATGTTCAACTAAATTCCAGACTTTATTCCTTTTAAACTCATCAAGCTCATCTTGCATTGATTATATCCAATCCTCATCACCTAAAGCCTCATCAGGATTCTTATGTTCGAATTGAGATAAGAAAGATAGATGTTCAATTCCATTTCTCAGGGAACTTTTATTCCTAACTAGTTAATCTACATCACCAATGACATTATCACTATGATGATTCCTAAGAAAAAATTGACTTCTTGGGTTTTCAAATGTTTTTTCATTGATAATAGGTTGGAAGTATTCTTTAGGAATAACTTTATAAATATATTATTGGGTTATTTTCTTATGAGAATAACTTTCTATCATAGGTTGAAAATCAGTTTTAGAAATAACATCTGAGGATATAGGTTGGGGTTGTTTGAAAACAAAGGGATCAGTTTCATCAAACTTAACATGTATTATTTCCTCAACAATACTTGTATTTTTATTAAAAAAAAATATAAGACTTTTTAGTAGTGGAATAACCTAAAAATATTCCTTCATCAGACTTTGGAGAAAACTTATGTAAATTATCTTTAGTATTCAAGATGAATACTTTGCATCTAAATAATTTGAAGTAGGAAACTTTTGGTTTTCTTCTTTTCCATAACTCATAAGGAGTTTTATTAATAAAAGGTCTAATTAAATCTCAAATTATAGTATAATAGATAGTACTAACTACTTCATCCCAAAAATGTTTAATAACTGAGTATTCACTCAACATGGTTCTAGTAATCTCCTAAAGAACTCTATTTCTTATTTCTACTACACCATTTTTCTATGGAGTTCTAGGTGAAAAAAAGTTATGTTCAATACATTTCTTATTACAAAAAGTTTCAAAATCAGAATTTACAAATTCTCCATCACAATCACTTATCAAGGAGAGGTCTTTCTCATTTTTAACTTTGGATATAAAAGTTTTAAAATAACTAAATACTTCAGATTTTCTTGTTAAAAAATAGACTCATGTGTATCAAGTGTAGTCATAAACTAAAACATATACATAGTATTTTCCACTGATACTTCCAATTTTTGTAGAACCAAATAAGTCTATGTGTACTAACTATAAATCATTAGAAGTTGAAAATTCACTAATAGATTTAAAACTTGACTTATATTGCTTACCATGTTAAAATGGATCACAAAATTTTGATGTATCAAACCTATGTTCTGGTAGATCCTTTACAAGTCAATTTTTAGTCAACTTAGATAAATTTATAAGGTTACAGTGTCCTATCCTTCTATTCTATAACCAAGAGTGATCTTCCATTGCACTAAGACAAGGTAAGTCTTTCCTCCTAAGGTATTCTAAGATTAAGGTGCAAACATTATCATACTGATTGGCAGAAAAAATAAACTCATCTTTTGAACTATGTACAATATATTTGTCATTCCTGAAGTTCACAAGATAACCTTCATCACATAATTGACTTATACTGATAAGGTTATTCTTAAATCTTATGAAAAATAATTTTTTTTGAAATAATAGATTTTATAATAAGGACAATATTACTTATACCAATGATTTCTCCTTGAGCATTATCATTGAAAGTTACTTTGTCACCTTTTATCTTGATAATCTTCTTAAAGAAATCTTTGTTTATAGACATATGTTTAGAGAAACCACTATTCATATACCAAATATTCTTGTTGTTGGTACTTTCATTATTTTCCTAAAAACAAATAAATTGGTTTTCTGAAACCCAAACCTTCTGGGGTTTAGTTTCATTAGAAAGTAATATTTTAGGTATCAAAGTTTGTCCAACATTACTTCATTGAGAAAATTTCATTTTCTTAGAAAAGTATGCTTTATGAAAACCTAAGGATTTAACTCTATTTAAATAAAAATATTTCTTCCAATGTCCACCACTTTGACACTTTGTGAAAAGTGTTTATCCACTTTATAAATAGTATTAGAACTAATTTTTACAAAATCATTTTGCAAAGTTTCTTTCTTAAAAATAACTTTTTCAAGATCTTTTGAAATAATATCCTTTTCACAATTATTTTAATCAAGATATTTGTAAATATCTTATATTTCATTGGTTAAAAGAGTTATTCTTGAATCTAAATTAATGAGTTTTTCTTTGACATTATCAAGTTTTTTACAAACTTTACATTTTTTTCTAATTATTTTTCAAACCTAGATACTTCATCATAATTAGGTAAGGTATTATATTTATTAGACGAGGAAGATTCATTATCATATGATGTATAATTTTTCTCATCATCCGGATAATTAGCATTTAATGAAAGATTGGTAAGGGATTCAATAGTGTGTACCTTAGTTGTATGAAATTTATTTACCAAAAGTATTTCTGCAAATAGTCCAATATTCATTTGTCCAAAATTATTATTGTCAAAAGAACTTTCTGAAGAACTATATCCACCACTGGCACTCCAAGTTTCAGAAGCTTTTAGACTTTTCTTATTCTTAGACTTATGATACTTATTTGCATTTTTGTCTGTATTCCTCTATTTCCTTTCCTTTCTTTTCAGCTTAAGACAATTCGATCAAATGTGCCATGTCTTCTTTCATTCGTAACAGATAAATTTAGAATCTTTCTTATTGTTCTTGACCTTATGAATTTTATTATATCTGTATTTAAATTCTTTCTTGGCCACGATTTTGTTCATCCTTCTAGAAAGATTTTCTAATTCATTCTTATAAGGTGGTGATGAACTAGATTCAGATTCAATAATCATTTTATTTTTCTTTTTATATCTTCAAAGTTCTTAAAATAACAAAGGGTTGTAAGTTTTTTCAAATTTATTGTTTTTCATTTAAGTGTTGTGTTTTGTGATTTCCAAAAAGGGAAATATTTTTGAGTTAGAAGTCTTCCTTCTTAATTTTTCCAAATACTATTAGTTGCTTCACATGAAGAAGTTTAACTGTATATATTCCTTATCATAGAACAAAAAATAGTATTCCTTACTCTATAATTCAATTGATACTCTTTTTTTCTTTATGAGTGAAAGTAGTAACTTATTTTTCATGTACCTTGTAATCCCCAGTAAGAATTACAAAATTATCAAAAATAATTTTGATAATAAAAGTTTGCATCCTATATCTCCAATACTCATAATCATTACCATCAAAGATAGGTGGTCGACTTGGATTCAAATTTTCTAATGTACCAACATTAAGACATGTCATATTAAAAATAATAGAAACTATTTTTATACTAACACCTTAGTGTAAACAAAGTATATAAACAAAAAATTTATATGAAAACTTAATAAACTTTTAGTTGATAAAGAAATTAAAAACTCAACAAGTATAAGTAGTAGAAACTGATTTGATACCGATTGTCGAATCGTAAGAGTTTATGATGGCTACAAGAGGGGGGTATATTATAGTTTAAAAAATTAAACTAACACAAAACATAATTATTCTTTAAGTAAAAATATCAGACTCAGGTATTGTCTGATTATCATAGTGTTTGAATCAGAATCAGAAATTTCATGATTATATCAAAGTACGTTTATCGATATTACAAATACACCAATGAAATAGTTTGTTTAGAAAGATAAGTATAAATAATTACTTTCTAATACACATGCACATCATAAATATTAACTTTTAACAAGAAGAAAAATAAAAATCTTATAACATTAAGAATGACTTACAAGTTTAATAAAATAATTCACTCTTTAACCTTAAGAGTTAAGGTGGCCAAAAACTCTAACTAAAGGTATCCACAGTTTTATACATATTGTGAGGTTTATCTTTACTTACCAGGAAATCCCTTGATACGATGATCAGTATGGATCTATCTTTCTATCCCTGAAAGCACTCGATACGATGATCACTGTCTATCTTCCTAGCCTGGTAATCCCTCGATCTGATGGATCATATTCATCGTCTTCCTATCCCCAAAAGCCCTCAGTCAATACCACGATTGTACATGTGATTGCAAAAGAAAATAGTTCTTGAGGAATTATAATCCTTATAAGAATTCCTTATAACTTCAATTCTTTATAGAATTACAGAGACTATGTAATGAGGTGTTCATGTAGAGAAATCTTTAGATGACTTGAGTTATAAATCAATCTACTCCCAACTCTTCAAATGACCTTTATTTATAGGTGAAGCTCCAACGGTCATATTTATGAGTTAGTTGCAATGGCCTTAGACAAATTTCACTTGATAGGTCATCTATAACTAAATGTTCAGCGTCGTTTAGTTTAACACCATTACAGTTTTATTTTGTATTTTTTCCAATGGAAGAAAATCTATATATTCTGATTATAAACTTTGGACAATTTAATGGACTTCCTTATTGATTGTCAAACTGATGAACTGAATAAGTGTCAATCTAAGGTATTGGTACCAAGGTCAGTCTGATTTTTAATACTTTTGTCAATCAGAAAGACAATACATAATTCTAATCACTGGTCAAAACAAAGGTCAATCTGATTAATCATACACACATTCAGTCCAATGGATCCGATTGAATAATGAAAGTTTATATTCATTATATATTAGAACTATTTCTATGTACAGTATAAAGTAAAACTACTGGAAAATGGGCCTATACCCACGGTTTTTCCCAAAACCGTGGGTATAGTTTTTTTTTAAAGAACAATACCCACGGTTTTGCAAAACCGTGGGCATAAGTGTTTTTTTTCAAGATGTATACCCACGGTTTTGGCCAAACCGTGGGTATAGAGTTTTTTCGGAAGAGCTAGACCCACGGTTTTTCAAAACTGTGGGTGTTGGGATTTTTTTTGAAGATTTATACCCACGGTTTTGGAGAACCATGGGTATAGATTTCCTGCCTTATGGCGGGAAAAAAATTTACGCAGGACAGTAAAAAAATTTGGTGGTAACACGGTTTGGATTAATATGACTACAAATATACAAATACAATTACAACTAATATACGTAGATTGGTTGGTCAGGTAATCTGTGTTGTTAAAGGCGGTCCATTGTTCGAATCTCGGTGAATTATTTTTTCTTATAAATGAGTTTAAATAATATAAGTAAATAGATGTATGGTTATATTAACAAAATATCTGCAGCTCAGTTGGTCAGGCGATGTACCGTTCTTCCACCGGTCACGTGTTCGATTCTTGCCTGAATCATTTTTCGATAAGCGGTGATATTAATATATTTATATATATATATATATATGTGTGTGTGTGTGTGTGTGTGTGTGTGTGTGTGTGTGTGTGTGTATTGAACATCTTTTTAGCTCGGTTGGTCAGATTGGGTGTCCTGCGTGTGTTGCGTCTCGTGGTCGAATCCCACCTGCGGCATTTTTTGAATATAAATCCCCACGGTTTGAAAACTGTGGGGGCAGTTATGTGCCAACTGTACAACGGTGTGGGACGCTATGACACCTATATACCCATGGTTTGGAAAAACCATGGGTATAGGCTCACAGTTTTGAACTGTGGGTATAGATAGTTTTTCCAGTAGTGTAATGTTTTATACAAAACATACTAAAATACTTGGGATATAAAATGTTATTAAACATAGTTCTAAAAGAGTGTTTGTAATTTTTGAAACAAAATAAATGAAAAAGTAAGAAGACTTCTGACTTAACATCATTGTGCCACCTCCTCTAAACCTAAATCCAGCTCACTCAAACATCTATCACCTCCCAATGATGCCTTACCTTTGCCTGTATTAGTAAAAATATGGTCTATATACACCCTTAGGGTATATGTAGGATGTGAGCATAACAAACCCGGTAGTTTACATGGTTTGGCCACATGGTTTGGTAAATCATGCACCAACCATGTGGGCGACTCTAAAACCTCTTTCTCAGGCTTGCATGATTTCCTCCAGCCAAATACGATTAATCTCCCACAGTTCACCTAATTGTGCACTAATCATGCACCTATCACCCTACATGAGGTTAAGTCGCATGGTTTACCTAGATACGTGTGATTTATCTGCATAGTTGCTACTAATTGTGCACCTCTCACCCTATGTGAGGTTAAGTCCCACAATTTCCCTTGGGTATGTACAATTAAACTGCATGGTTTCTCTTAATTGTGTATCAACTATGAACCTCCCACTACCAAGGGGTCACCCAACATATGATTAAGTCGCATAGTTGCTACTGATCATTCACTAACCATGAAGATCCCACTGCTCCCACTTTTCTCCAAAATTTCAAATGAATTCAACTTGAAACTAAGATATAAGGATAAAAATCAATAAATAATAAGCCTCGTACCTGAAAATGACATTTTGGGTGTGACACACAAGTTGAAAAATCACTCAACGCATGAGTGGAATCCTCCTTTCAACCATGGTATTCTAATACCTCTTAAAGTAAAGTAAGAATGATAAGAGATATTTGTCTTTGAGTGAATCGATGTGGATCGTAAACACTCATTATTATAGTCATGACCTCCTTATATAGGCCTCTAGGATGCTCCCCAAGCCTTTCATAAATTTACTCGAACATTTCTGTTGGACTCCTCATGTGTTAATCATGTTTTAATGATCATAAATCTTATTCAGTCTATACAACTTGTTAATACTGTGTATTCTGTCTCAAATCATGTGTACAGATGATTAGTATCTTTATGCTTTGAATAAGGCTATCCAAAATCTTAATTGTTATATATTAATTCTAATTACTATACACTATATTTGGTTTAATTTATAATGATTTCTTTGGTGAATTATTAAGTCTAATCCATTTTATGAATATCATTGTTCAAGTCTGAATACAGATATTTTGATAAGTCTGAAACACTGTGAGTCTACCACCGGTTATGTTTTTCTTACAAAGGACCCAAACACCATGACTAAACATTGTGACCAGACACTATGACCAGACACCATGACCAGACATTGTGACCAAACATTATGACCATCCATACACCGTGACCATCTAGACACCATTTCAAGGAAACATTGTTTCAAGAAGACACTGGTTCATGGAGACACCATCTCATAAAAAACTGTGACACAATTTCTTAATCTGTTTTGTCATTTTTTTTTT